>OY747125.1:15084690-16430613 GCA_963556465.1 Berberis vulgaris | reverse complement strand
CCTCGTAATCGAACTCGTCTTTGGCTCGGTACATTCGATAACGCTGAAGATGCTGCCATGGCGTATGACCGCCAGGCCTACAAGTTGCGCGGAGAGAATGCTCGGCTCAATTTTCCGCATCTCTTCCTTGGTAAGAATGCTAGAGATAGAGAAGCAAATACAACAACTAGCTCACAAGACAATGTGCAGCCAGAACATGTTGAGCAACCTCAGTTAGGCCTTAATTTGGAACCTCAAGGTATGGAGATTACACCCACCACAGCTCAGGTTATTGAAAATGAGCTGAATGTGCAGGGTAATTCACCTTCCCGAAATGAGGTTTCGACTAGTAGTGAAGCTCAGGAGCATTCCACAGCTTCAGTTACAGGTGAAGGCCTTTCGGAGTCTTCTGATATGGTTTGGGGGACTAATATGGATGAGGCTTGGTTCAATGCCATGTCCGCTGGTTGGGGTCCAACTAGTCCAGTCTGGGATGATTTCGGTGCCATGAACAATCTAATGCTGCAATCAGATCATGCAATTTCCAATGATCAACAATTCAAATTTGCAGAACATGATAATCTCAATGAACAAAACAATTTCGGTTCGGCTTCTCCATCTTCCTGTTCTTCATTCTTTTGGATGGATGGAAACTAACTTCACCTCTAGCCAGTACACTCTTTCTCCCTCCCTAGCACACACTTTGAGTTTGGTTTTTGTTAAAACTCTAGTGTGTGTTAGCTTACCACCTCCCTCAAAATCCCACTTGGTTGTAAACTTTTTGATCCACAACCAGTGATTTCTTAGACTTCTTATGTGTTGTATTGAGAGTTTTTGAACCTCTAGGTGCTTTGGGTCATTATTTCCTTTTCACTATATTGATCCATATCCTATTTGGTTATCCTCTCATTCTTCCTTCTCTCCATGCATCTTTTTCTTTCGAAATGGGATTTGATTTTTAAAATCCCAGACATGCAACATCATATTATCACAACCACTTTCGATTGCTCATCCAGATTTTAGGTTTCATCCAGATTTTGAAATCATGCCTTGTTTGTAGTTGTATTGGGATGGACTAGAGAGGAGACAGTTTTGTGATCTCCTATGAGTCCTTCACCAAAGACTAGTTTTTCTTTTTGTATCTCTGGAAGAATGCTTTGTTTGTAGTACATTTCAATCATGCATGTAAGTACCTTTGTTTGGAAGAATATTGATGCGTCTCCTTCTCTATTTTATCAATGTTAGACAACTGGTTTCGTGCTTAGATATTTATTTGGTTGCTTATGTAATAGTACTTTAATCAATTTGGTTGCTTATATAATAGCACTTAATACTTAAACTTGGTTTAAATATTTGAACTCAAGCACTTGCTCCGTGACATACAAACTCGGTGCACAGCAGTGAATGTACGACGTATTTCAGCAATTTTTCAAGTCAAGCTCAAACTTTCAATCAATCCTTATTCATAATCCAACCTAATAACAGACCACCCATCACCAAGGAATCTAGACTTATCAGGATTCACGATCAATTTCATCCATGCTGAACTCAATCCGGAGTTAGCCCATTCCAAGTGTTCTGTACATTGCAAAATTAAGATTTTATTGCGAGTCTTACAATGTCTTGCAAATGAACACCATTGCATATTGTTATATTGTTAAGATGCTTATTCTCTCTTCTTAAAAAATTAAAAATCTGAAACCAAATGAATAACATTCAATTTGATAGGATCAATCTAAGTGATTTTCTTAGGTAGTTCAATCTTTGTTGGAATATTTCAGGCTAAGAAATCCAACAGATTTATATCCATAATATTTAATCATGCAAGTACCTAGGAAACCCCTATACATATTGTCACAAACTCACAATCTCCACTGGAAAATAGACTTTAAAAATAAATAAATAAACCAGATTTCATGATCCGTCAGTCATTCATTTATTATGAGATACCATTTCATTCTTTTAGTATGTTTTGTGTATATAAATGAAGCATTGCCAAAGGCAAATTCTAAATGTACGAGCAATATCACAAAGACGCCATTTTTCACTAATTGAGATATTTGAGGAAACTAAAGAATAAGTAAATATTTAAACAAAAATAAAAGATAATAATGCTGCTGTACAAAATATTATTATTATTCATTCTATATACTTATATAAAGTCCAGTGACGAGGAGAAATTATTGCCCATATTATATGAGCTAGCCTTCGTCCAATGGTAAAGTTAGAAATGCTAATACTTTTGTGTGTAGTCTTGATTGTGCTAATATATATGTTGATATGGCTGTTAAAATATGTAGGGCTTGCATTTAATATAGTCACGCCCAAGTTAAAGATTGATTCACATCTACAAAAATGAATGTAAAAAATATGAGAGTCAAAATAGTTAGTAAAGTCAAAATAGGAAAGTTAGAATAGAAATGTCAGAATAAAACTCTATTTTATATATGATGTTTTAAGTTTCGTTTTTTCACAAGGTTAGGTAAGAGTTAGCTTGTATTCAATCAAGGAATAAAACAATAACAATATAATTATCCAATTATTTTCTTTACATGGTATCAGACCATTTTTCTTTGGTGACTTAAGACTCCGGGGATTCAAGCTCTTCCCCATCTCCTACGATTACGTACTTTGACCGTATATGCAAGAGGCGTGAAATGGAGTACAACAACAATATCCTACCTCGATCAATCAACAACGCCTCAACAACAACATGAACATCCTCAAGAACCACAAACAATTCTCAATCACACCTTTCCTATTTCAATTGTGAAATCCCTCGAACAAAACCCAATTAGTTAGCTCAAGTTCAAACAGCAGCAACTTCACGCAGCCAGAGACTCGACCTTGACACCAACCAACAAACGCAAGGAGATATCACAAAAAAAAAATAACAATACCAACACCAATGTTGAGCAATACCAGCACTACTACTGAGCAATACCGGCACCAATGTTGAGCAATCCAACACCAATGCTGAGCAATACCAACATTTGTGATGACACCAATGCTATCACGCTCCGATTTTCAAGAAAACGAAAATCTTAAATTTCATATAGGATTATCGATTTCCCCAAAACTCAGGACTTGAAAATTTAATAACAACACAATGTTTAGCAGCAACAACTAAAACATAATTTAGAAAATTAAAACAAACAAAAAATAATCTAACCATGAAACTCTGATGTCGCTAGCCCCACTAACGAAACTCCAGTAACACTGCTCATAAATATCTAAACCTGTGAATGGCTAAATGACTACGTTCCAATAAGAACGTACCCAAGAAGAATAAACTTACTTGGGTCAGCGAGGTAGCTGGTGTGTGTAATATCAATTTTCTTATAAATAAAATAAGTTACATGTTTTAACATGAAATGTTCCAACAAAATAAATAACATATCACTAACTGGTAGTTCCTCCATGAGGCAAACATGTCATACTACAAAGTTCTATCATGCTTAAAATATATATTTTTTTACCAATACTTACAAAGTGAAGGTCGGACGTAGTAAGTCTGACAAAAAAAATGTTAGTAGACTTACCATCCTGCACAGAACGTTTAAAAATAAATTAATAAAATTTCTAATTTATCGGTCCTCATAGATACAATTATTTTCAAATAAATACAGATTATAATCATAATCACCATTATTTAAATGTCAACCAAATACATTTTACCTTTAAGGAAGACATGTAGTTCTCATTCTAAGGTCGAATGAGCATTTAGTTTCTTTCATTAAGGCAATCATGCACATACACCAAAAAATCTCGCTTCTTTTCCACAATCGCACTACCCTCCTTGTATCGAACACACCTCATCCAAGTGTGCCTCCCTTGCCTTCGAAACCACTCGGAGTGTACATGTTCCAAGTGGGGTGCCACATCGAGGAATATGTCATTTCACCCGAAGTTCGATCCATGACAAACATTTCTTAAATACTATACGTACTACCGAACTCACATGGAACGGCGTACCGATATGCAAACAAGTTTGCATACCCAAAATTATTTCACCCGTATACAAGCAAGTCTGTATACTAAAATAAATTTTTTTTCGGAGTTGTGCAAAAGAACATAAAAAATCAATTAATCCTCAAAACTCTTTTACGGTGACACTTTGTCAACCATAACAAATCAACCACAATGTTCACCCATTTTATTGGGGAATACAAATAACAGTTTCATAATTATTAAGTCTCAAGTTATACACTTCACAACATCACGCACAAATCACTTATATCACACGTCAAATGAAGCTCACACTTAGAATGCGTTTAAAATAACAGTACACATATTGTAATAAAACAACTAAACTTTATTAATAAACAATAGACAATAAAGTTATATACATTACAATAAGAATAATTATCAAGCGAATTGGCGGCAATCCCACATATTTCTACAACATGCTTAAATAATAGCAACATTTACATAAAAACTAAAGTTAATTTGCAAACATTCATATACATGTAGCCACCTCGGACCTACTCTAACCACATAATTAATTTACAATCAAGCATGTGCAAATAAAAATAATAATAATCTGACAATAACATCTATCAAAATTATCAATTACTCTAAGTTATTCATGTATTGTATTTTTGTAATATCAGAAAATAAGAATTTGAGCCCAAAACAAACCAAGAATCAGATTCCAAAATACTTGTCCTTCTTATGTAAAATAAAGTAACAAAACCCCATTTGAAGCAAATCTAAGCACAAAGTCAAAGAAAACATAAACCCCATCAAACCATAATTCATCATTTTTAATACCCAAATTTGATAAGCCTAAACCAAATTATAAATCAATCAATCTAAGTCCAGCCCAAATGTAAATTCAACTAAACAACTTTGGGCCTAACTATTTAGTCCAACCCGTAACAGTACTCAATTCCTTAATTTCTAAAACAATCCAAATCAGTACCAAATTCCAATTCCAGTTCAATTCAGTACCGAATTTCTTATTTTCTAAACCCAATCCAAATCAGTCCAGTACAATTCAGTACCCAATTCCTTATTTTCTAAATCCAATCCAAATCGTTACCAAATTCTTATAAGTCCAATTCAATCAAAGGATTTTTATCAACAATGTATTATTAACCCAATTAAATTTGTATTTGATAAGTCCAATTCGATCTAATTCCATCAGCATATTATAAACCCAATCCATACATTCATGATCCCCATGAGCATTAATTACAGACAACAAATAACAAAACATAGAAAGACTCTTTTTTTTTAAATTTATTTATAAAGAAGATAAGAAGAACCCACCTTTATATATCCAAAATACTAACAACATACATAAAAAAAATCAAATAATAATCAGTATCAAAGATTGAATAATTCGATATAGTTTAACTCACTATTTTGTCGAAAATCACAAAGTTGAAGCAAAGTTTATCTCTTCGCCTCATTTTCTTCTACATAGAATTTTCTTTTCTTCAGTGTGTGTATCTAAAGAGAATAGGTGACTAGGGTTTTCTTTTAAAGGATTTTCAATTATGAATTTACTAGCTTTAGCTAAACACAACCACCACGCCTCTTTTTACTCACCACCAATCTAAACTTAGGTCCCAAAATTTATATCATAAAGTACTTACATATTTGTAAATACTATCAATTAATAAATATTATCATAAATAAATATTATCAATGATTAAAATAGTAACATTATATTGGCAAGTGATTTGGCGGGTATTACAATATACACATCTTAAAATAATCTCGTTATGAGATTCGGAAGGTAAGAGTTATGCGAATATTAAAAATGACATGGCAAACGAAATGAGATTTTAAAATATATTTTCAGATGAAAAATTACTCGGATTTTATACTCATATACAAATTTCACATCAAACAAAACAAAAACATCATACATGCATACACACGAGGCTACTACATGCATATACCTATATTATTTTAACAATATCTTATAAATAATAAATTGGAACACTATGTACAAAAATATTATTAAGGTCGATGAAAAGTACGGATGTTACATATGCTAACCACTCGAGTCGAACCATTAGCCATTCACTTGACAGTCATGATTTCTTCATACTAGAATTTTATCCAGAAGCATCCAAAATTGAAGAGTCATGCTGACTACTCAAATTGAACCATTAACCATTCACTCGACAATCATGATTTCTTCATACCAGAATTGGAAAGTCATGACCACTCGAATTGAACAATTAACCGTTCAATCAACAGTCATAATTTATTCATACCAGAATTGGAGAGTCATGCTGACCACTCAAATCGAACCATTAACCATTTACTCGATAGTCATGATTTCTTTATACCAGAATTGGAGAGTCATGCTGACTGCTTGAATCAAACCATTAGCCGTTTACTTGATTGACAGTCATGATTTCTTTATATAATAATCATCCAGAATTTTTTTTCCAGAATCATCCAAAATTATCAGAATTATCCAGAGTTCGACTATCATGCTGACTCAAGTCGAACCATTAGCAACTTCACTCGACAGTCATGATTTCTTTACCAAATTGGACTTCAAAGTTTCCTTAGAGCTGCACATTTCTTCCGTATCTACATGTCCAGCTTGCAAGAGCGTGTTAGAATATGTAGGGATTGCACTCAACATAGCCAAGCCCAAATCTAAAATTGATTCATATATACAAGAAGGAAAATACAAGAATAATTATAAAAAAAGAAGTAAAGTCAGAATATGAAAGTTAAAATAGGAAAGTCAAAATAAGACTCTATTTTGTATAGAAAGTTTTAAGTTTCATATTTTCACAAGGTTAGGTAGAAGTTAATTTATATAAACTTGTATTCAGTTAAGAAATAAAACAACAATAATAATATTCTCCAATTATTTTATTTACAGTGGTGCACGCATATTATCATAATAAAGGAAAACACATTTTTGATTATGATTACTAGGTACTCAGTTTAGGCACGAACATTATTTAAACAGTTGTGTCAGACACTTTTGTAAATAATTTTCTTAAGAAAACCATAAACTTAAGCTTTTTTTTTTTTTTTTTTTTTTTAATTTATTTATAAATTTTTTAATATGAATTAAAAAATAATAATTATTATTTTTTGATTTTTTTTCTATGATGTATTTTAAGATCACGAACTTTTATATTTTATAAAAATTCAAAAGGCTTGGTAATCTGGACTTTAAGGTTCTTTGCATTTGTCGTGTCATCTTGTCAGTATTGTATTTAACAAGACACTCATGTCCATATCCATGCAACATAAGTTTAAACCAGCCTGTTGTCAACCTGAATATGATCCGGCCCTCTAAATTTTCAAAAAAAAAAAAAAAAAAAAAAAAAAAAAAAATCTTAAGAGTTTATATTATCAAACAAAACGAGGAGAAAAAAAGAGATGCACGTCCAACTTAACAACCAAAACTCACGTTAAAAGTAGATTTGGTATAATCAACATTTGACTCTAATGTCATGAAGGAATGTTCCTGAGTTGCCATTTAAGAGGACGCTCACGATGTACTGCCATGCCCCACACATCTAAAACCATTTCGAGCAAGCCAGTATGCTTAATCTTTCCACTAAAATGAGCTAAACCATAGTACATGTAAGATTGCTGTGTTCAGTCCCAAAGAACACCCCATGGCACTCCAAACAAATTGGGTTGAACCCAATATTGTTGTGGGCCTAGGCTCCAGAGGCTTGTTAGAAGATCTTTCTCAGGAATGTCAGCTACTAACTAAGCTCAAGAAGGAAAAGGACTAAGAGAACACTCGAATTAGTTAAATTTGTTGGGATAATGTCGGTTTGAATAGTTCTACATCAATTAAGAAGGAGTTGTCATTAAGGTTTATAAGAAGATGATCCACTTTCTAATAGCAATGAGACCTTTTAGAAACAATATCGTTTTGAAGTCATTGGGGTAGAAGGGGTTAAGGAGATTAAAAGTATATAATGAGATTATTTTGTAATGCAAATCACATAAGAAACAAACATGTTACAATACATTATCTATGTACATAGATGATTTTAGTACAAACCAGGAAGAATTTGAAATAAAGGGTGATGGAATCTATTATGCTTTTGATTGGTGGTTTCCTTTAAATTAAATGAAGAGGCCAGTGGGGTTATCATAAAAAGATCAAGACAAAGAGTGACTGCTACCATGTGCAATTGAAACAATTATTAGCTTGATATCAACTAAACACAAATTTAGACAATTAAGGAGGCAAAATAATTTCATCACATCTTCCTTTCACTTTCATGTAAATCATCTAATGAAACTCCTAATAGCAATGAGACCTTTTAGAGACAATTCGTACTTTTTTTTTCTTTTCAAATTCCCACCGCTCTACCCATTCATTTTAAAACCAAACTGAGATTATTTTGCAACACAAATCACATAAGAAACAGACATGTTAGTATGTTACAATGCATTATCTATGTACATAGATGATTTTAGTACAAACCAGGAAGAATTTGAAATAAAGGGTGATGGAATCTATTATGCTTTTGATTGGTGGTTTCCTTTAAATTAAATGAAGAGGCCAGTGGGGTTATCATAAAAAGATCAAGACAAAGAGTGACTGCTACCATGTGCAATTAAAACAATTATTAGCTTGATATCAACTAAACACAAATTTAGACAATTAAGGAGGCAAAATAATTTCATCACGTACATCTTCCTTTCACTTTCATGTAAATCATCTAATGAAACTCCAAAGCCTTAAAACCCACTCAACACAAAAGGAGTAAAGGACTACATTGTGCTGTCCTATAAAACTCAAAAGAGTGTAAATGAATGGATTCCTCTAATTTAACTTAAGAAAATAGAAAACAAACACAATTAATAAACCACAAAACACAGCATGAAGATGTCTTTGTTTATTATATCAAATATAATGTTGCAAACATGTGGGGAAGGTTGATTAGATTAGATTAGATTATATTAGCTACTATAACCCAATTGGGTTATTAACTATAATATATGTTTTGAATAATGACACTATGATGAATGGGCAAGAAGATTTAAGATTTTGTTTAAGTAACGAAAACACAATGCACACTCCAGTTGTCTGTCGTACAACCTTTCGTTTGTTCTTCTGGAGATGCGCGCAACGGTATTATTATTGAAAATGTGAATTAGGTTTGATGATTAAGGGGCTAATGATGGTATTATATATAGGGTTCCATATCCAACATGAAATGACACTTATTTCATATTTGTTCTCCCTTTTCTCATGCATGGAATTGCTTTCAAGGAAACCGGCTGTTGATAATCAAGTTGGTTGTCTGTCTGCCTGTCTAAACTAAATAAATTAATCACCCAACGTGGGTAGATTGGATTCATTCATGATAACTACGTTTAGTGCTTTAATGTCGGATTAGGATGTGATGGTTTAATCATATTTGAAGAAATTGTAAGAATAATTTGGGTGCATGTTTACTTTTTTTCCAAATTTCAAAAGTAAATGTTGAGTTATATGTTGGATACATGAGTGTATAGAGCAACAAAACTGATACATACATACATACACATGCAGTATCCTCTCTATTTTTTTTGTCGAAAAACTTAAGTTATCATAGAAGATTTCTATGGATCTGTTAGGGGAAGGGGGAGAAGGATGAGATAGGGCAGCCAATTTTTTGTAGGAGTTTCATGGACATATTAGGAGTTGTAATGAGTTGAAAACTAATTGCAAGCGCCTGCATCGATTGTGTTGTAAAAATACACATACTAAGGTCACCTCCCTTTTGACAATATTTTAAGGGACTCCAATAATAAGTCTTGGTTTCACCAGTATATATCCAATAAAAGAACATATCTTGTACATGCATGCAAGCAATAATTCTTACAGGGTCATCTTGATCTGTAAAGAAAAATGTTGCTTTCTGCAATATCAGGAGATAGAATATGGTAAAAAAAAAACTAGATGGCGATCTGAACACCTTATCCTTGCCTGTACAAGTTGAGCAGGTAAAGAGTGCCAAAGTGATCAGTTTACCCAATTTTGATGCATTATCACCTACAATATTTCTCAAAACCTGACCAATATTGGCAGTAAAATATCTGATATGTCATGACAATACCATCATCAAATTGGTGACAAGGTTACACAATCAAGATAGAGTTTGAAAATAATTCATCTAGGGGACACCTAGTTTTTTCAGAAAACGTTTTTTGGAAAACAGCAAAAACATTTTTGGTCGGACCTATCAAAATATGTTTCATGTTTGCGTGTTTGATCGTTCTATGGGCCTCATTTTGCAGACAACCATTAGCAAGTTCAATCAAAGTCGTCTGTTTTTACCAATATTCTCTACAATTGTCTACATACTGCAACTAGCATATGCATAGTTGAGCTAAATTTACAGTTTGCAAAAACAATACCAAAAGCTTGTAGGATGAGATGATAAGCCTTGCAATTTGACTCGTACCTACCAACACATATTAACAAGATCAGGTGATCAAGGGGTCTTTTGTTTTCTATCATTTTCGGCTTGACCTGTTATATTGTTTTATACCTGGTCATAATGGATTAGTTTTGGAGCGTAATGTATAAGGTTATTATCATGTCAAACATGGGATTATCGTGTCAATCTAATCACTTTTGGATCAGAAATCCGCTTCTATGGGTTGTTTTCGTGTCTAACCTAATAATATAAACTCATCAACCCGGCCACAATGACTAAACCAAGGAGATATTCCTATCCTAATTCACTAGTTGGATGCACTAATAAAAATCTAAACCATAAATTATAGTCAAGTATAGTATAGTATAGAATAAACATCGATAGTACATTTTGACTAATTGATCGATGGTGGTGATAATGGACATTCCTTGGCTTTGATACAACCTCTCCACCGTCCCCTTCACCGTCCCTCCTCTTTTTCTTCTTCTTCTTCTTGTTTACATAATTTTTATGGTCAACTTTGTTAATTATTGTTGCATGTTAGTGCCTTCATGCGCTACACGACCTTCTCATGCTACTAATGAGTTGTATTGTTTCAATAATATATCAAGCTTGGGAAAGGAAGCCTTATTATTTTTAATTTATAATTAAAATGTGTATTTTCTTGTTTAACTTATCGAGTTAACCTTGACACTTTTTTCTATAAAAAGGTCAAAGCAGTCTTACTCTTTAAGTACAAACATTTTACATATTTTTCTTTAAAATGGTCAAAGGGTGGTAAAGTATGTTCATGGTTATGTATTTGTTTGGATAAGCATTGAATTTGAGGTCTTAATTATATCATGGGTCTTTACTCTTGACTTGTAATAAACTGGTGTTGAAATTCATTGAATTCGAGACAGTATGTGACAATTTGAAAAGAACAATTCTTAAGAGTCAGTCCCCTAGCGTTAGATTGGTGTTAGGGGAGGTTCAATACCTTTCAATTCTCATCTGTTCTTTTTCATTTGTTCTCCTGTTTTTCATCTTTATCTTTTTTTTTTTTTTTCTTCTTCGACACATTCTTAAACCTCCCTTGACGCTAGGGGTCTAACTTTTAAGAATTTCTGATTTGAAAATGCATTTCTCCTTATATGTCTCTATGTATCCGAAGGGTAACTCTCTCTCTCTATATATATATATATCAAGTTATAAATAAATGTATATTTTGTACCGTACATCCAAATCTATCTCTAAGCATTTTTCGTTTGGGAATTCTGATCATATTTTATTCTACAAAAGTAGATATATATTGGCAATGTAATTAAAGATGATTAATGGGCAAGCAATAGTTTCCTAGTCTTGCTGACTGATTGAAAATTAAAGGGTGAAGAATCATGGCAGCCGCACCTAGCATTGTCACCAATCAACACAGTATGGAGGTGAGTTAAATGGGGGCAGTGTGGGTGTCATCTTCACATCACTAGCTTGTACAGATGGATCCCATGTGGGGAAGACTTGGTGGTTGAAGAGATTTAGCTGTACTGTACCCTCTCTTCTCATTCACAGTGTGTCGATTCAGTGGGCACAATACTCCAAATCCAAATAATGAGCTTTTGTTTTCCTATTTTGCTCCCTATTATTTATACCAATTAGCTATCAGATTTTTTTTTTTTTTTTTTACCTGTAACTACATAGTAGGATGAATTAGATTCAAAATTTACATCCTACTAAGTAGGGCTGTAAAGGGATCAAATTTAGGTAAAAAATGTTTTAATTAGGCTTGACCATGTCGAATTTCGGATTAAAATCCAACTTTTTTTAAAGCAATTTACGCAACTCCAGGATTCAAATCCAATCCATTGACCCTTCTATAGGGTCACATCCTTGCCAAGTTAGCGATGATCATGTATGTATATATCGCCTTTCCTGAGATCTTGATCCCTAGTCTTTATCAATTACAATGAAAATTAATTTGTGATTTTTTCATATTCATTGAAATCAATTTATTATGATAAGCATATGTTAATGAACAAAAGAAGACCTCACCCTGAAACTTCATAAATGACATATGTACCAAATTAAATTTATAGAATGTGGACATTTGGTTGGGTAAAAGTGAAGAGATTGTGCAGGGCAGCTCTAAATTAGATGTAGGCAAATGAGATCCAAGTTTGTGCCATGAAACAATTTCTTCAATATCAAGGATAATAACACAGAATGAAGTCACACAAAGATGGAAGATACAAGAAGAAGATTACAAACATAGATGACATGTACAAATGTATTGTACAAAAACCCATTTGGCATCAAACTCTACAACCTATATATCTCTAGATTGGGCTACAAGTACAAAAAGCCAACATCTTGGAAGAACTTTCACCAATTCTTGATCATCCTCTGTTTTTTCTTTTTGCATTTTTTTGTTACCATTAATTACTAAACTAATTAATAAATGACAAGATTTGCCTAACTTTCACCAACCCTAAATACTAAAAAAACAAAGATCCTTAGTCAGTTTGGAGAAGAACATAAATTGAAAGAGATTCATTTTGTGTTTTTTCATTAATATTTTTTTGATGTGGATATATTTTAACTATCACATTTTTACATCTTCCTAAAATATGTCAATGAGCGAAATATGTGAAATTGGATTGAACAAAAAATGGAACTAATCGAAAATGACCTCACTTTTCTTAACAAAAAAAAAAAAAACTACAAGGAAGTCCTTGTAAATCCATCTTACCAAGTACTACTAGCTAGATGGTAGCACAAACTAGTCCATGACATTGACTTACCAATCACTAGGTTTCAAAGACAATAATCACATGCCAATGACATGACAGCTCAACGGTTAGAGTTTGACGGATGGTATCACTAGGTCATGGGTTTAAATTCAGTTTGCGACATCTTTATGGGTTCTGAGATCCTATAAAAATCCTGCTTGCCTTTCAAAAAAAAAAAATAAAAAAATTCACATTAAATAAACCTAAACAAATAGGGACCAAAACCTAAAACCAGCTCTAAATGTGAGTTACCAATCCAACAACTACAACCACAAGATCAACACTCAATTTTAATTTCATGTTAACCGCGTAGAGTAGATTTACTAATCCTAACTCCAAAGTCCAAACATAAACAACATAGCCGACCGGTCTCTCTCCATTCATTTCATCACCCCTCTCTCTCTTTGTCCTCTCCTCCATCTCTGCTATTTCCACCAACAGATCTACTTCCACCACCACTGCTTTCTTCTTTACCTCCACCAAACCAGTCTCTCTGTTTCTCCTCCGCTTCCTCTGCTCCCTATATTCGCGCACACTCTTCTCCGATTCATCCACTGCAAATGAAGAGTCCTTCACAATCACTATGAGCAACCCAGCTGAAGCCGAAGACGAAGAAGAAGAATCAGGAGAAGGAGAAGAAGAAGAAGAGTTGTTTTACGAGTCACTCGATCGAGTCCTCTCTGCCATATCGTCTTCGTGTTCTTCATCAGATGTCGAAGAACCCGAAGAACCCACTCTCAATTACGTCCCCAGATTCCCAAATAGTCTCTCCTCCACCTACGAGGTTTGGATCACTGAGCCATCTTCGGTCGAAGAGCGTCGAAAGAGGCTTCTCCAAGAAATGGGTCTCAGCTCTGACCCTTCTTTATCGAGATTGAAGCCATCCCAGACCCTCAAAGAGAGATCTTCGAATGATTCCTCTTCGTCTGATGCGCAGGAGCTCAAACAGAGCAAACAGAGTTGTGGGTCTTGCGGCATTTTGAGATCTAAGTCCGATTCGGCCACCTCTTCATCAGGTCATTGTAATTGTTGTTGTTCTTCATCTTCCAGTTCTATTGCTTCTACTTCAATTCATTCAATTAATTCTATTCAAAATCAAAATGGGTCTTTTGTAAATAGTGAAAAAACCCATCTTTTGTCGAAATCTAGAAGCAATAATGGGAGTATTGGATCTTGTGTTACTTCTAACTTTGCTTCTAGTCCCAATAAACCGCCGATTGGGAAGTCAGCGAAGAGGGTGGAAGAGATCAGAGCTGATAGTGCAAACCCTAACCCCAGTGAGAATTCGGGGGATGGGGAGGTCGTGGAGGGGTCAGAGGATTGTGATGGGGTTGAGAAGGTTTGTACAATTAAGAATTTGGATAATGGGAAGGAGTTTGTGGTTAATGAGATCAGAGAGGATGGGATGTGGAACAAGGTTAGGGAGGTTGGGACTGGGAGGCAGTTGACTATGGAGGAGTTTGAGATGTGTGTTGGGCATTCCCCTATTGTTCAGGAGTTGATGCGGAGGCAGAATGTGGAGCAATTGAATGGGAAGAAGGCTGATTTGGATTCAAATGAGGATAGTAGTCATAGTGGCCGGGCAAAGTCAAAAAAGAAGGGGAGTTGGTTTCAGAGCATTAGGAATGTTGCAAGTAGTGTGACAGGGCATCGGGAGAGGCGGAGCAGTGATGAGAGGGATACTTCGTCGGAGAAGGGTGGGAGAAGGTCGAGCTCTGCCACGGATGATAGCCAGGAGACTTTGTTTCATGGGCCGGAGAAGGTGAGGGTCAGGCAGTATGGGAAATCTTGTAAGGAGGTTACAGGACTGTATAAGTGTCAAGAAATTCAAGCCCATAATGGATCCATTTGGTGTATTAAATTCAGCTTGGATGGACGGTATCTGGCGAGTGCAGGGGAGGATTGTGTAATTCATGTTTGGCAAGTTGAGGACTCGCAAAGGAAGGGTGATTTGTTGTTGGAGAAGTCAGAAGATGTGAATTTAAATCTGTACTTTGGGGCCAATGGGTCACCCGAACTAGCATTGGTTTCATCAAGTGCTGAAAATCATTTGGAAAAGAAGAGAAGAGGAAGGACGTCAATTAGCCGAAAATCTATCAGCTTGGACCATATTGTTGTGCCTGAGACTGTTTTTGCACTTTCAGAAAAGCCCGTCTGCTCTTTCCGTGGACATCACGATGATGTGCTTGACCTCTCATGGTCAAAATCTCAGGTAAGCTTAATACCATTACCTTCTTTATTGTTTGTAATTTAATTGAACATTTCTAGCAATGTACTGTTTGACTATAAATCTTACTTCCTTGTAGTGTTCAGTAACTGTAGAATGGTTGTATGGTTATTGGACTATCTGAAATCTATAAGATGATGTTTAACAGGCTACTTATGCCAATTTATTTTTCTTCTCATGTTTTTCACCTCTTTGTTTATTTGAATATATAGAATATCTTTGTTTTTTCCTTGTAGCAAAAGCATTCCTTGAAATATTATATTCATTTTGACTATTGCTAACAGATAGAGCAGCTTTAACAACAAAACAAAAGGCCACCCAAAAAGTAAAGAACGAATCCAACAATTGCCTCCAATTCACACCAAAACTGTAAGTAATGCAACCCCCTGAATTCTCAGAAAACCATACACCAATAAGATTGCTCTCCTCTACTAAAATGTCAAAACAGCTTGTAGGCAATGCCAAGTGCAGGATGTACCTTAGTCGCATAAACAAACTCGTCTTCTAGGAGCAGGCATAGTGCCTGGTCATCTCAACTTTGTTGCACAAATCTTAGCTTTTAGTTCATCTATTTGTTTTTATAAAGTAATATTCAACTACAATACAATCTTAGTTACAATGAAGCCCACCTTAAAAAAAAAGACTGAACCAAATTAATTTATCTGCTTTAACATGACCCACCCCAAGCTATCTAAGCCACAACGAAAACCCTCCTAGGAGCCTGAAACCAATGCGAAACCGTCTCTCCTCCCATTATCCTACCAGGAAACTAATCTTTTGTCGTTCTCGTCATCAGACTGATCTGTCTAGATCTGGTTGAAGATTCACAAGTCACGCACCATCGCTTTGCACCATCGTCACTTCATATCACTGATCAGATCTGGTCTAAACATCTTACCAACATTAGGTCTCTGCCCCAGAGATCAAATTTTTAGACTCTTCTCCACACCCTCATTCAATGTCCAAGCTGCAGATATGATATCTGAAGCACCATAGTTGTATAGATGGAATAGAAAACTCCCATCAAGTGTTCATTGGTCTACCACCAAATACCCCTACCGGCCTTCTCGATCATCTCAACCCTTGCCAAACAACGACGGATTGCAACTGATGGATCATAGGGGTTTTTGAGATCAATCTTTCTTACATCCTGCAAAGTTTCCAAGTTTTTACTAATGTAATATTGGGTTATTCGTATTGTTATTATTAATTTATAATTGGGCCGGTCCAATATAAGCCCAAGTAGGGGTCCATGGTTTTATTCAGTGTTCTAAAAATCGCTAGGCGCTGGGCGGGCGGCGAGCAGGTGCCTAGCGCCCAGGGGCCTAGGCGGCACCTAGGCGGTCTTAGGTTTTGTATTATTACTTTAATGATTTACAAAAGTTAAACATAATACCTTATCAATTACATCCAATTTAATGCCAATATACATATGCAAAATTTAAAAACATGAAAAATTAACAATCGTGAACAAAATTTATTAAAACTCAAATGACTGAAGTTGGTCATGATGGGTACTTTATATAAATTTGAATTTGTGTACTCTTTTATTTTTCTTCAAATTGCATGAATAGCCTCAGTTATGTTTGATAAAATCTACATTAGTAAAATTGGTACCGGCAGATCCTTTGAGAATTCCATTAAGTAATCATCATTTGCTACATTTAGACATATACTGAATAAAAAACAATTAAATAGTTTATTTCTAAAAAATAGGAAAGAAAATAAAATAAGAATACAATCAGCTTTATTAAAAAATAAAAAAAATAAAAAAATAAAAAAAATAAAAAATAAAATAAAAAATAAATAAAAATCGCCCAGACCTCCTAGACCCGCCTAGACCCCGCCTAGGCCGCCCAGACCCCGCCTAGATCCCGCCCAGACAGCCTAGAACCGCCTAGACAGCCCGCCCAGCCATTAATCTGGGCGGTTTTCCACCTTCTAGCGCCTAGGCCGATTTTTAGAACACTGGTTTTATTAGGTTTTTGCTTAAATATGATAGAAATCAAGTTTGTAGTCAATTTTGAAATTTAGATAATTACTATCAGAGAATGAAGAAACGTTGTTACCAAGTTTCAGTTATGTTTTGGTTTGTAAGCTTTCGCTGAACCCATCCAATTTTGGTATCGAGCGTACGATCTTGGAGAAAGATGTCTCGAAAAGTCACCATTGATTCGGAGTAACCTCCCGTGTTTGATGTGTACGAAGAACATACGATTATCTGCAAGAATTGATGGGTTCAACAAAAGCTAACAAACCAATTTATTGAAACTTGAATTGAAAAAGTTTGACAAATTCAATTAATTCTCAAAACTCAAACTAAACTGATTACAACTTATTCTTCATGTCAATTTAAACTCAGTAAACCCTAGACTTAATTCCTATAAACTCAGTAAACCCTAGACCTAATTCCTATTAGACTTCTAACTCATACTTGAGCTTTTAATGGATCGACCCTTTAATAAAATAAATACAAAAATAACTCAATATTACACCTTTCTCCCCCGCTTTGAAAAACTCGTCCTCGAGTTTGAGGATATCTTTGAAAAGTGCTTCACTAATAGTCAACCTCGGACTTTCCCTTAGTAATTGCTAGTACCACGAACATTCAAATTAAAAATTTCCCACCAAACACAATTTTCAAGATAAATTTCTGTGTCATAGCATATGTACTTCATTAGTTGAAGATTTTTGTGCTCTCTTCAAATCAAGCTTCAAACTTATCCCAAATCGGATCACAAAGTATGTCTGATGGTGGTACATGATGTATTATGTGATGGTAAAGAGTCTCATTATCACTATTAGAATATTCATAAGCTTGTGGGGGTGGTGGTAGTGGTACTGACTGAATCTGGTTGTGCCACATAACCTTGATCTCATGAGAGTATTAACAATCACGAGGTAGTACAAAGTACAAACAAATGCTTGGGGTGCGAATAACTTCGTCTCCCTAATTGTGTTTCACCAGCAAAGTCATCTTTAGAAAAGTTGTTGCTGCATCGAAATGCACCGTGGTTGCACACAAGAGGGCTTGGTAGAGTGACACTGCAACGATTGGGAACACGATGGTCATGGAGTATCTCTCCATACATTTGGTGAGCTTTATTGATCGGTGGGGTCACACTCAGTCATTGTGGAGCATGTTGAGATTCCCACTTGCAAAGCATTAAGATTTTGCTTAAATAGGTTAGAAATCAAGTTTGTAGTCAGTTTAGAAGTTTAGAGAGTTATTATTAGAGTGAACAAACTTTGTCTATCAAGTTTCAGTTATCTTTTGGTATGTTTTGGTTTGTAAGCTTCCGTTGAACCATCATTCACACTATCAAAGATTGCTGCCTGAATTGAAGGTGGCCTTCGCTTTGCTTATAAAGCTTTGGCAATGATTTTATATGTCATCCCGGTCAAGCTCAGATCTTGACAATTAGCTGTTGTTTAGCGATAGAACAAGCAACGAATTGATTGTGTGAAACTCCTCAGTGGATTATCCACCACATCATAAATTCACTACATCCCAACAGTTTTGAAAAAACTCAAATAGGATTTTACGTTTTGGGTGTTGTGTGCTGTAACTCGTTCCCAAAATTAATGTCCAAACAATTTCTTTTCCCTTGAGGGCCTTCAGATCCTATTGACACTTTAAACTGTATCTAACCCTAAATTGTTCAATGGAGGTCTATCATGACTATTTTCAGTTTTGAATTGATACTATGTCATTGTGGTAGTGAGAGAAGTTTGATTCCTCTCCACACACATGCAGTCATCGAATATAGAGGATAATGTATAGATAGTGGCATTGTTGTTGTTTGTTTGCTTACTCTTGGATACTATTATTATGATCTTTATTGTTCTGCTTATACACTTATATTGACACCCTACATGTTTTCAGTGAGCAGTTTTACAATTTGTTTATTAGGAAGCTAGTGCAGGAGCACGTGCACTATTTCCAACATCAACATATGTGAAAATCAGAAAAGGTTTCCCATTCTGGATGGAAATGTTAGGTGTTTGGATGGTTGGAGAAAGTTAAAACTACTCTTTGAGTCTAAAGAGAGAACAATTCTTCTAGATTTACATGGAGGATACAGTTTCGAAAATTTTCCCAATCTAACCATCATTTAGGAGTACAATTATTTTTATATTATAGTATTGACATTTCCTCCCACTCCAAATTGACAACTTTATCTATGTCCTGTTCTGCAGTAGGTTACCAAGATTTTAGCCATTCAAAGCTTTATTAAGTTTTAATACTCACTTCTCATTTTCAGTATCTGCTCTCATCGTCAATGGACAAAACAGTTCGGCTGTGGCAAATGGGTAACAATTCGTGCTTGAAAGTGTTCTCCCACAGTGATTATGGTGAGCGACTGAGCGTAACATGATTTCTAAGCTTTTTCTTTTTTCCTAATTACATTAGCTTTCTTTTGAAGCTATATCTTATAGTATCTCGCTGGCCTCGTTACTTGGACACTTTCTGATGCCCTTGAAACAGTAACTTGTATCCAGTTCAATCCTGTGGACGATAATTACTTCATAAGTGGATCATTAGACGCTAAGGTTCGCATATGGAGTATTCCGGATCGTCAAGTTGTTGATTGGAATGATCTACATGAGATGGTGACTGCTGCTTGCTATACACCTGATGGCCAGGTCTAGTCATGTTTTGCAGATTTGTGCACTTAAGAATACTTACAGAAAATTATTGTCTATGGCTGAAGGGTTTAATTTTGTTGACTTTTGAAGGGTGCTCTAGTTGGCTCATACAAGGGCACCTGCTGTTTATACAACACATCGGGTATGACCATATAAATCTTTTTTTTTTTTTTTTTTTGTTACTATCTGCTTCATGGTTATTTACATCATATCTGAGTTGCTTGTTACAAGTGCAACTGTGCATTAACTGTTACCAGTTTAACGGAATGATGTGCTGTCATACTTATTGTGATTGGAAATGTTGTTTACTTGTTTTATTAATATAGCAACAATTATTTACCTGTGTGAACATTGAAACCATACAACAATTGTCCTTATGACCTATGTAGCATGACAACATATAAAACTATATAATGATTTTATTCCACTGCAGCAACCATTTGCATGTATGAACTTAAAAGCATCAATATGTTGTTTATGACCTGGGTAATAGGGATGGCAACGGGGCGGATTTGGGCAAATTCATCCCCGCCAGGGATCGTGGATCCCCTAATCCGCCCCGGATATCTGTTTGTATAATTTTTTAAAATCCATCCCCAATCCGGACGGATTGGTGGATATCCGCCCCGGCCCGATTATCCGTTAATTTTTTTTAATATATATTTTTCTGCTTCTCTTAGATCTGATGGTGGAGAGGGTTGTGTGCTTGTGTCTGGAAGAGGGTTGTGCGGGCGGGAGAAGGCTGTGTGACGAGAGAGGGAGTGTTGTGCTGGCGAGAAAGGGTGGTTGTGCGGCTGGAGAGGGGTTCTTGTGTCTATTTGTTTGTTAGGAAGAAGAACCAGATCTAGCAGTTGCTTGCTTCGATTGTTCCCTTCAATTACAAATAAGATTATGCTTTAGTTGATAAGGATAGTCACAAGTCTCAATGGCTCCTTCTCTCTTCCGAGCTTTTTGGTTTCGAAAGGAGAAGAGCAAGTCTCTTCAAACGACTTTTCTTCCTTCATCATCAAAGTCACAGTAATCTGACATGGATGATTTGGAGAAGAAGAGGTTTGATAGTTTGGAGTCATGGTTGATGTTGTTGGATTCAGAGAATGTGGAGATTTGGGAAGTGTCTCAAGATGATGATCATGAGGAATGGACGACTGATGTTTCGCAGTTGTTCATCTTGAATAAGTTCGCTTCTGGGGCTCATAGTAGGATTCCAAATGCTAAGTCTCTTAATGTTTGCAGCAAGACAAGGTCAAAGAGAGAAAATGTAAAAAGGAGTGGAGAAGAGTGAAACACGTGAAGATAGAGGGATAGTGGAGAGATTTGGGGCTTTTGAGAATTTAATAATTGAAATATGAGAGAGAAGATGGGGTAGGCTTGGGAAGTTTGTACAACAATGTTCACCCTATACATAAACGGATATCTGCGGGGCGAATATGACTAAATCCGTATCTGCCCTGAATATCCAACGGATATCGTTCAGATCTCCGAAACCAGCCGAAAATCCATTTAGCCACATCCAAATCCGCCCCATGCGGATTGGGTGGGGCGGATATCCGTGAAAATCTGCCCCATTGCCAACCCTACTGGTAACAACGACAACAACACATGTCGACATCTCACACAAATACGAGGTATCTACGAGGTGTCAGACACGTCAAACTAAAAATCACAAGCATGGCACGGACAATACCATATGAATACGTGTTTTACTGAATAATATTGAATCTTTAAAAAACATATTTATTTAGTCATATTTTTTTTACTTATAAACTGACATTTCTATACATGTGTTACGAAGGCTATATATGTGCTACTCAGTTTCCATAACATACTTGTAACATTTATAAATAAGTGAAAAATTTACGATCTAAGGCTATAACTGATTGCAAGATAATCCGTTGGGAGTGTCCGAAGACCAACACGTGTCTGGCTGTTGGAGTGTCCAATACATGTCCGATGGGGGAATTTAGTTAAATTTTTTTTTCTCCTTGTTACATAGACTATGACTGATTGCAAGATGACTGAACTTATATTTGTGGTGCAATGGACATAGCTTTCATTTACTCTTTCTTTCTAGGTCTCTGTTACTACTTTCAGAAGGTTTTGTTTTTAGTTTTTACATCTTATTGGCTTATAATTAACTAATGCTTCCCTATCCTCTATTGTGGCCTTTTATTCAGAAAACAAGCTGCAGCAGAAAAGTCAAATCAATCTCCAAAATAGAAAAAAGAAATCACATCTCAAGAAAATTACTGGTTTTCAGGTAATAAGGAAGCGTACAGTCTTACCTACTCCGTTGAATATGCTGTTTGTTACTGTTATACATTTCTAAATTTTGGATATGATCTTTACTATTTGCAAGAGCTCTGAACCTTCTTGTTAAATTGACTCCTTTAAACAGTTTGCGCCAGGGAGTTCCTCTGAAGTGCTTATTACATCTGCAGATTCACGCATCCGGGTCATTGATGGCGTTGACTTGGTTCACAAATTCAAAGGTACCACAATTAAGCATCTCTTTCTATGCATGATTTCTATATGTATGCATTGTTGAATGCACACTTGGGGCATGTTTGGTTGCATGGAATCCAACAAACATAAGGGAAAGGGTGGATAGAATGAGATAGGAAAGGAGAGAGTGAACGATTGTTACCCCTTGCCTATTTCGCTGAAATTATCTTTTCTTCAATGGCTCACAGTTTCTTTAATTTATTGCCAAAGCCACTTGCCCATAAAGGTAGTACATGTATTTGTCAAGTTTCAAATTTGCAAACTAGCAAACCCCTTCCTAGAACACACAGGTACCGATTACAAAGCATGAAACCTTTGTTCTGGATGGATCTTTCCAAAGAAAGTTCCTCACTATATGTCAAAAAAGGTGGAAAAAATTATGTTATCTACATAAGATTACATAAAAGAAGAGCAATTGATAGAGGAAGAAGTGAACAAGTCGCCGGTCTCCCCCACAAAGGAACAAAACACCATCCTCACGAATCAAGAATATGTTCCCAACATAGGTAACAAGAAAGTACGATATTCTTTTAAGAATACCCCAAGTATACCCCATTGATTTGTGATAGCATGAGATAAATTGGAGTGTACAAAGTAGGGGTGTTAATTGGTTCGGTCGGTTCAAAGTTGGATCAAAACCGAATCGAACCGAACTAAGAATTCGGTTTTCAGTTCGGTTTCCTTATTTTTCAAATAAAAAATTGAAACTGAACCGAGGTTCAAATTCGGTTTTTTCGGTCTGTCCCTTTTTAATTTTTTTATACTTTTCTACAGATATAGTTTGTATGCAAATGAAACAACTCTAATCAGCAATAGGAAGAAGAATGAGGACGAGAACCTCCCCTCTACTTGGGCTACTCAATTTCTGATTGGAAAGGACAAAGGAGAAGAATGAGGAGGAGAAACAAATTCCAATCAAGAGAAGAATGATGAGAAGGAGAACCTCCCCTCTACTTGGGCTGCCCAATTTTTTGGTGGATGAAGGAGAATGAGAAGATGTCTTTTTTGAGGTTGATGATGATGGGTGGTGTCAAAATTGATATCAAAGAATTCTCTGTTGATAATCTTCCCTTTACTCTGTTTGATCCAGGTTTTCATAAGAAGAAGAAAATGGGTCATGGATGAGGAGAAGAGAGATGAGAGTGACGAAGAGTTGAGGATTTGTGACGAGGGGAGGATTGAAGAAGAAAAAAATCTATGTCTCTTCCACATCCCAAAAAGAGAAAGTGGGTTGGGGATTAAACAAAGAAATAAAGAGGTAAGTTTGTTGGGACTTGGGGGATTAAAAAAAGAAGAGAAAGAGGTTGGTTTGTTGATTAAAAAAAGAGAGAGGGTTCTCGAGGTGGGTTTATTGGGACTTGGGAAAAGTGGGTTGACTTGAGGGATAAAAAACAAAGAGAAATAAGTGGGTTTGTTGGGACTTGGAGGGATTAAAAAAAGAGAGAAATAGGGGTTCGGTTTGGTTTATTCGGGTGTGTGAAAAACAAAAACTGAAACCGAACCGAATACAACTCGGTTCAGTTTTTACTGTTCGGTTTCGATTTTTATTCAGTTCGGATAGGTTCAGTTTGGTCGGTTTGGTCGATTTTCAGGAACCAATTAACACTCGTAATTCGGATCACTCAAGAAAAGAAGCCTCCCACTTTTTGGATATTAAGTTAGTCACTTACGTATCTTTCATTTAGTTCCCTTTGTAACGAAATTAATTAAGATCATTTTATACTAATCTCACATTTGCTCCCAGTTTTTGAATCTTCTACTTTTCTTTTCTCCCGTTCCCATTAAAGTATTACACCTCCAAATCCAACTCACTTCAGATCTTTATCCAAAGTGAAAGCCAACCCTGCTTTTTGATTATTCTCTGAACTTTGATTTTTTAATAGAGCCTTTAATCCCAACATTGGGCATTGAACTCATTTAAACCCAACAGGCTGGGAGAAGTAGGGAAGGCTTTGTGCTCTTAAAAAAGTGGAAACTCCGTAGTTTGGTTTGTAGAATATGCGAGACAAACATTTTTAAAGGATTTGTGTTTTTAAAGAAGTGGAAATGTGGAATATCATTTCCTTCTTTTTTTAGATAATGTGGACAAAAACTTCTCACTAACAAGCAAAGTTGGAAGCAGAACTAGTTTGCATCGCATTTGAAACATAAACCTTAGTTGCAATTCTATAAAGTTGTTATTCACAAACGTGTTGGAAGTGAAATTAGTCCCACATCACAGTGGAAACATACAACTCCGGAATAAGTTTATAAAATCTATGGTGTCTTAAACACTATTGTTTAGCCCGTCGCTTTGTTTTGGAAATTTCTCAATTGTTATCGCAATGCAACACTTCAACTGAGGTGTTCAGTTGGGTTAGGGAATTGTTCACAAACCCAATTGATGAACAAAAAACCCTAAATTGATCGTGAGGAACCCAAGTGTGAATCCCTTTTTCTTGATCCTCCATCGATCAGGTATTACAACTTCCTCCTTACTTGTTATTCTTCCTCCCCTCCGTTTTTTATCTTGATACTGATAAAAATGAGAATGATGGGATTGACTCACGGGATGATGAAGATAGCATGAGTTATTAGTTAGTAGTTTACTAGATTTGGGCCTTTCATTTTAAGACGTAATGTTGTATGAAAATTAAATGCCTTGTTACGTAGACTAGTTTACATGTTGTTCACTTATTTGAATTGTTGCTTATGACTTGTGTTTATATTGAATTGAAGAACCCAATGTAATGACTCACAAACTCTATACAATAAAAATTTTCTGCCTCAACTTCGCCGTGACTGGAGCAGCGGTTAACGCTGTGCCCTGCTTCGTGCCTCAGGTAACCCAGATAAAATGTTGGTCTTAGGTTTAATTCTTCTTCATGTGCTCTAATTCCAAAATTCTATGAGAATGCAGCAGCAAGAGGTCAATAGAAATCAGGAGAAACAAATAGATTGAGGCTAAAGAAAATCTAACTATTTCTTAGAGAACAAAACTCTACAATTCCCCAAATGCCTTATTTAAACTAAGTTTCAGAGACAAAACTCCACAATTCCCCAAGGGCCTATTTAAACTATGTTACACACCCCACATGATACTCATGACGTCTATGCCAACGTGTGGCCAATATTTTGAGGGAAGCCTTTATAATATTCAAGCAAGGGGGACTTGTGAGGTTGTCCAATAAAATGAAGCCGATTTATACCTTATGGAGTTCAAGATTCCCATTGAATGGCTCGCTTTTCCTTTCTAAATAATCAAGCCAAAGTGAGTTGCAAGGTCGTCCTAATCAAATGAACCTCTGAGGCCATTCTAATCAAATGAAGGCGAGTTATGCGTTACTGAATTCAGTATCAAAGATTTCAGGATGCTTAAACTAACGTGTTGTTATTTGTTGTTTGAAAGACAAGGGGCTACACCCTTCGATGAAAGTAAAAAAAAATATATAATAATATCGTAGAAATCTAAAGCCATTGTAAGTTTTCCTCTCAGTACTCCTAATTGTCGTACACAAGCTCTTACCATTGTAACTTGTAAGTTTTCCTCTCAATACTCCTAATTGTCCTAAGCAAGCCAAATTATAATAAGGGTTGTGAGGCTCGAAATGACAACCTTCCAATCATTTTCACAATTCTCACCATTTTTGGGAGACTAGATGGGCAGGGACGAAAAATTGCCGGCAGGTGTAAAAGAAACCACTTTACTGTTCTTACTGCTCGTGGAGTATAAAGTTTGAATGCCATCTCATTTGTTTTTAGTGCTGTTCCTATTGGTGGATGAGACAAATAAGGCAGACATATCATTATTTTTACTTGGCGGTTGAATTGCAACTTGAGAGAGTCTAGAATGGGCCTCAGATATGATAGGATACTTAGAATCAACATGAATATTATGTTTCAGATAATCATAGGCAAACAGAAATTAGGAACTTGGAAAATTTTCGGTTATTTCTACAACTCAGTAATATCTGTAAGAAGAGGCTGATAAATGATCAGTTCTTCCCACTTACTTGGGAGTTGTTGTAATACTCAGCTAACTGGTTCAACAAAATAGCTGCTCGTACAACTGAAAACTCCTATAACTTTTTTTTTTTACATTGAGAATATGATCGAGGTAAAAGTTTTAGAAGACCTGCTTATATTACTAAGTCTTCTTCCTACTGTCCCATAGAAGGCTCTTGCCAGGGCATCATATTTATTCCAGTTTTCAATTTTACTAGCTCCCATGAGTTACATTAATCAAAATGTTTCACTTAGCCCTTTCAGGCGATTAGAAGTAATTAGTAAGATCCTCCGATTTACAAAAGTCATTCCATGTGAATATTGAAGTTCTTGCAGTCATTACTGATTTGGCTTGGGAACTCTTCAGTTTTCTCCAACATCTTAGGATAACTTTTAACACCTATTAAAAGAGGGGTGACATAGTCAACCGTTGCTAGACAGTCCCCCATCTCTTTTGGTCTTATGCAAAAGAAATACGTTCCAAATTTTTTGCTTCCTGATGCTTTGGATATAGAAATGCGGCTTTATGACTGGAATTAGAGCATTCCCAGTGAAAGGAAAGTGAGTTTGCGAAAGGCTGCCCATGCGAACGTATGGATGGCTTTGAAATAATGTAATGGGAGTCTTAAAAAATCTAGGATCCCTTACAATTAGTGCTAGATATTGGGTTTGGGCTTAACTTGGAGTGTATTGTCCAACACCCCTTTTCCCTGTATTTTTAATTCTTTGCCTAACTTATAGGATGTAATCTCTATTTCTTGGTCCCTGTGGGTTTCTCACTCCTGTGGATCCCTTTATGGAAATTATTGTCTTGCGTATCAAAGTGCCAAAAAAAATGTGTGACACAGGATACGAGTTACACCGAGATTTCATGTAGATAATTATACAGAAGCAATGGAGAGCGAAAATCCTTTAACATTGGAAATGAACAGGTACAAGTGGTCCGAAACTTGAGAAAAAAAATATATGCTTGGCAATTATCTGAGGGGAAGGGGGGTGTTGGAGTCTGCAGGAGTTATGGTGACTTGCAAGAGTGCCAGCAACAAGGGTAGGGGGACAAGATCGGGATTGCCTGGGGTGGCTGCAAGAATGTGATCCTGGGAGGTTTCTTGTCAAGTGGTGGGTTGCTCCCTGTTGATAGTGTTAGTTTCTTGCAACTAGGAAAGAGGAATAAAGAAAAAACAATAGAGGCGAGGAGAGAGGGAGAATGGGGTTGAGAATAATTGGCATCTCACATTACAAACTACAATGAATATGTCTTTGCATTTTATACATATCCTTTCTTTTCAAACTTTTTAATTGCTTTTATTTTATTTCAAACTAGTGGAATCAATTATGTCCGCTGAGCCACATTGTGTGATTTTTTTGGACAGGGTTTCGGAACACAAGCAGTCAAATTTCAGCCTCCTTGACCACAAACGGAAAATATGTAGTGTGTGCTAGTGGGGATTCATATGTCTATGTCTGGAATCATGAAAATGATTCGAGACCTAGCAGAAGCAAAGGTGTCACTGTGACAGGCTCGTATGAATATTTCCATTGTCAAGATGTGTCAGTAGCCATTCCTTGGCCTGGTATTAGTGGCATTGAGGGGTCACATGATACTTGTGGGGAATCAAATGGATTTGGTAGCCTCCAGGGAGGAGTATCTCCAGTCCATAATTCACCTTTACTGCCGGAGGAGGCCAATGGACAGGAGGGGCGCCCTTCAGTGTATGGGTGCAATAGCCCGTTGCGTGGTGTCCTTTCCAGTGCAAACAGCAGTTATTTTTATGATAGGATCTCAGCTACATGGCCTGAGGAAAAGTTAGTTGCCGCCACTAGGAACCGCAGCCCTCGTATTGTGGATTTTTCAAATGATGTTAAGCAAGGGAGTTCAGCTTGGGGCATGGTGATTGTAACTGCCGGCCTCAGAGGTGAAATCAAGATATTCCAAAACTTCGGATTGCTGGTTAGGTTGTAATGGGCTTGAGAATATGAGAAGTAACTTCTCTGGCATGCCATTATGACTTGTGCCAATTCCCTAAGTCGGCAAAAAACGATAATTGTGTATAGACATTTGGTGAGAGAGGATTGTAATATTTGCGAGTTCCATTCGTGCTTGTCAGACATGGAGATAGAAGATGGTGCAGAATGCACTAAAGATTGGACATGGTCAAACAATCATCCCTTTGGATTGAAGTTTCGTGGGTGTGTAGTTCGGCATTGTAGAGATTGGGGCATGAAGAAAGTGATTAGACATGAAGGGATATAATTTTTTTTTTTTTTTTTTGGAAAGTTCGAATTATTGTTGTTAATTATAAAATTACATGGACAGAAGTAGGGAGGGCAGTCTAGTTTAAGTCAGACTGTCATTCGACTGGGCAATGTTCAAGTCCATTTGTTACATGTATGTAGAAGAGGAACTACAATTGGAATGCAAGAAAGGAAAAAGGTCTTTACAGCATTCTCGGGGGTTTTCATCGTTCTCATTAGTTTCATTAAACAAAGGTGAGCTCTAGTTAATTATTTATTTATTTATTATTATTATTTTTAAGAATATTCAACTAGCAAAAGGATAAAGCATCTCTCTAGCAATCCACATTTTTGTTCTTCCTGATCTCCACATCTTTAGTAATCACAATTCCTGTCCTTCTGAGTTCAATGGGATAAGATTGTTGGAACATCTCCAACAACAGGCATGTATAGGCCGTGCACTGTGTTTTATACATTTCAACCAAAAAATGTTATGTCAATTTATGTATCCATTTTGATTGTGGATGGTCTGCTAGGCCAGCGAGAAAAAGTTTTCATCCTTGAGGTTGAAGATGAATGTGTATTTTTTAAAAATTATTTTTGATCCTCTAAGAAGACATTTTTCACAATTATTAAAAAATATTCATAGTCACACAATTCATGTTTTCATTCCTCTACCTCTTTACTGAATTTTTTTTGCCCCCAGGACTTTTTATCCTTGTGTCACAGTCCAATAAAATCATGACATGATAGTTGAGATGTGACATAACTATTTGGTGGTTATTGCACGTTTTGACTTGAAAATTTCTTTTATTTACAGTCACCACCCCCAATGTAAGGATTCAAAGCTGTGTGCCATTTCCTCACTGAACAATGAACCTAGAAGCAAAAATCCCAAGGAGCCAAAAATTCCTTGGTAATAATGTCTTCTCAGACAATACATGAAAGGCTGATGATGGGCTGGTCGATTGTAGGCCACTCAGGGAGCATCCTTTTTGGGCTTTAAAGCTCTTAAACTTCTCAAGTCCTCAGTGGATGCTCTCTGAAACTAGCTTCAGTTTTTGGTTTAAATGCATGCATTGTGTGTTATTTTTTTCACCCTACTTTAAAAGTTGAAAAAAGTGACAAAAAAAAAATCCCATCTTTCTCTTAAACCATTTTACACTAAGCAATATCTGATAAATTTGGTTAAACACAAATGAACTGATAATGTATGTGTCGATGATCTCTATGAGGATAATCCTAAGTAGGAGTTTATCACAGATCATGTTCCAGTAGTTGATGATACACCTTATACAGCATCTTTAAGTTGTATATATTACTATTTTAGATACTTGCAAAGGATAAAAATATATACATATTAGTTATCTACATCAGACTTCAAACAACAAGACTAGCTTGTAAGAAGAACAGAGTACAATCTCCTATTTGTTATTGCTACCAATACATTCAATAGCATGCATAATGAATTGATTCTAAGCATCAGTCCAGGTAATGTCCAATCCACCCCAGTTCCTGTGGGACACTCCCAACGCTTCCAACTCCGCGATGTTGTTGGGACATGGTGGCTGGTAATCATGATCACTATCACATCCCATGGTTGAATCACACTCATCAACCACCATGGCCACAACACTATGACCGTTGCCATGGATTACTATGTTAATCAAACACCTAACTCTTTCCAGCAAACCATCCAGTCGAAAGTGCGACCACTGGTGTATCATCTGAATGGTATTGGTTGTCACATTCTGATGGATCACCACCATCTCCACCTTTCTCAAAGCTGTTGATTGTCAAGTACGCCTTTGTATTGCTGGACACCGGTGGCGAGCATTCGTATAATGGATAGAGCTTTCCTTGTTTACATCAATCTGAGTCATTCTCAGTGCTGCATTGACTAGGAGGGGGTTTTATCCCTCTTATTTTACCACTTGATCTACATGTCTGAGCTTCAACATTCAAAAAAATTATACCAATGAGAACAACTAGCAGAGCAAGCAATGCACTTGTATAAAAGCTCTTCATCTTCTTTCTTTGTTCGAAGAACTTATTTTGCAATGCTTAATGAAAAAAACAGAATGCAAATGAAGGTATATATAAACCACACAGTCATTCCTTTTCAATGAAAAAATTACGGTAACCTATCCAACTTTTCGTGCCTTTTAATTTGTTGTACAATTTTCTATATTTTATTTTGTAAATTCATATACTTGACGATAGTTTCAGTATATTACTGCATTTAGACACATAGTTTAGATTAGAAACACACTAGCAGTCAGATTCAGACAAGAATTAGCTGCAGTAATATTGCTAGTTTTGAGACATGGAGACAGACTTGTCTCGATTGGCTTAACGAGTGAGGCTAGGGAATTAGGTTTTGCAGTCAGGATGATGTGGAATCATCAGATGATGTTTTTTACAACCTTAAGATACACAAATTTTTTTTTGGAGCTTTCATCATTCTTTCGAGATTGCGCCATATCACCTTAGTTGCAAAACCTAATTTCCTAGCATTTTTGTAGATTAATATTAGCTTAGGTGAATTGAGACAGAGTTATTGTAGTCTCGCTAACTCAGTACAGATAATTTAATAGAGTGATCAGAAGTTACATTAATTAATATAAGACAGCCTTAATACTAGTTACGATTGTCGATTAAAATTTTCAGACCTCAACTGAACTCATGATATTGTATAAGATCATATCAAGACAAGTACCTATAACAGACTCCTGAGGAAAAAAAAAAAACTAGGTAAACTATTGATCACTACACACAATATAGAGTGGTAAATCAACGAGGTTAACCTCATGGGACTTGGTGAGGTCGCGACTCTACACCATTGGAAAAAAAAAAAAAAAAAACTATAAATCTTAGGCTTCTCAATAGGAATGATAAAAAGATAACAATGATTCCAATTTGATTATAAAAATCCATTTTTGGAGAAGCTGTTCGGTAAACCTTATGTATTATGAAGGGGAATCGAACTAACCCAACAAAATAATAGTAAAACCGTTTTGTTAGGCGGGTGTCGGGAGACAATTCCAAGAATTTCACATAGTTAGGCTCTCAATTATGTTAGTAATAACTTTATGATCTAGGGACATATTTTTAATGGTTACATTATAGATGATATTTGTTGTTTTTGCATTTTGATTCAATTATTACTAAGATGTTTCTACCGATTCCTAGAACAAATAGATCCACACATGAAAACACAAAATTAAACCAAGATTCACAAGAAGTTGTGGGCATCAACTGAAAAAATTCTCCAAGGAAAACATCAATATTTATATATATATAAAAGAAAATGAAAGAATTCCAATCATCCTAGCTGTGGGAGACCCCATGAGAGCCATGACATAATGTACCCTCCCTCTATTTCTTATCTTTTTCTTCCATAATGCAAATGCCTTTACCCTACCCTACCTTACATGTCTTGTATCTTTCAATCTAAAAGAACCGAAAAAAGAAGAAAAAATATTGACAGAGAAAGGACAGGCAACCCCCACAACATGTACCAACGACTTTTCCTGAAGCCCAAACTAAAATTGACAGCTTCAAAACCATCAACATCTCTTATTCAAACCATAAAGATCGTATAGAGAATAACTACCTACATATATTTATTTATATACTAAAAATATACAAACACACTAAATCCATCACACATAAATAAAATAACCCAAAAAAAAAAAAAAAAACCTTGACAACTGATGACAAACTGATGAAATCACCTATTGTTTAGTATGTGAATCAATATCCCATTGAGGCTTCACATCAGCTGATGATGACATGATTGTGTTAAGATCTTCCCAATTCCAATAGGTGGATGGATCCATTGAGTTGCTTGTACTAATCGGCATTTCCCATGGGGTCATATTAGTGGTTGTGGTGGTCATGGTGGTGGCAACAGTTGTGGTAGGATCATTAATCTCCCCGTTGTAATTAAACACAATATTGGGCAACTGGAATCGCCCCGATGACATCGAAGAAGAAGGGTTATTATCCAAAGAACTAAGGCTTGTGGAGGAATAGTTGGGGAGAGGTAGTAGAGAATCCAAAGAGAGAGTAGTAGAGCTCAAGAAGTTGTTATTGTTTATGTAATCTGTTGTTGTAGGTTGGATGAGTGAATGGTATAAAATATCTGTGAGGTTTTTCTCATCATCAAACACAATAGGCAATTGTTGTTGTGGTTGATGTTGTTGTTGTTGTTGAGGTTGGATGTCAATGGTGTTGCTCATACCATTGTTCTTACTATTGCTTTTCTTCTTGTTGTTGTTGTTGTTGGTGGTGGTGGTTGTGTTACTCGTCTTCTGACGCTTGTTCTTACGTCCACCACCAACAGGAACGTTCCGAAGCGTACCACCTTTAGTCCAATGCCTCCTACATGACTTGCAATAATGGCGAGGCTGTGACCGATTATAATTGTTGTAGTAACAAAACTTAGTATTACTGGAATCACACCTTGGACACTTCAATGGAGCCGCCACTTCTTGCTGTTGTTGCTGCTGATGGTTCCTGATTTGAGCTACTTTTGGTAGCTCTAAGGCTCCGGTTTGCATCAAATTCTTCGCCCAACCAAACCCGTCACCTGATACTTGTTTCGAACTCAACCCCATTGTTTGCAGCACACCAAAGATGATTTATGATCAATCTAGCTAGCTAGAAATGAATGAATATATCTCAAAATAAGACTTACTGAATGGAAGAAAGAAATGACAAGTGAACATGTATGTTCAACAAGAGTGATAAAAACTAGTTGATCTCTTCTTCTTCTTCTCTTAATAAGATCTATCTGACTGTAAAGGATGAAGAGATCAAATCAAGTTGTTTGTAGGTTTGTTTATAGTGGGGAACACTGTTGAATTATAGATGTTTGGTTTTCATCTATAATACAATACAACCTCTCAATATCTCTCTCTCTCGTCATGCACCACATGATTTTATAGAGGTGGAATGACCTGGTAGGTTGAGAAAAAAAAATATTGAGTTGAAGGGGGAAGAGTTAACTTAGGCCTTAAGGATATGGTGGAGAAACAATGGGTTGGTGGGTCCTTCTGAATGACACATGGATGGTTCCACACCCTTATTAGTGCCTCTGGTGGTCGTGGAGTCCTATAGATCAATAGATGGATGTATTGCTGCACAACAATAAGCCTCCAGTTATATCCAATTATGAGGACTAAAGAAGATATGTAGCAATGTGAAGGTTTGCTACTTTTGCTCAACTCATTAGTGTTTCAGCACATTTTTGTGTCCACTGAAAGTTATTATAGAGTACTGTAATTATCATGGTAATAGTTTCACAAGAAAAGGAAAGGACGTGTGGTCACGCAAATAATGTATTACAACGCACGGTAGATGAATGAACCGAAGTGCCAATGGCATGGCAGTTCAACGGTTAGAGCTTGGCGGATGGTATTAGTAGGTCACGGATTCAAACTCAGCTTGTGATATTTTTATGAATTTTGGGATCTTATAAAACCCCTGCTTGCCTTTCAAAAAAAAAAAAAAAAAAACGGAAGTCAATCAAACAAATCAAGAAAAAACCATCGAATATACTCATGGAGCAAACTGAGTAATGCAGCTTGCCTATATGAAAATGTAAATTTATTAACAGAGAACTCAATAAGCCGATTCTCTCGGTGCACCTTGCATATTATTTGGCTCAACATCAGACATATGGGATTTTAGCACACCTTGAACAAATTTTCTCAGCTCCGGAACTACAAACATTCCCTTCAATTTGAATATTGAACAAAATCAAGTTAGAAGATTGATGGTAAGTTTAGAATGCTTACTACCGGATGTACCAGATCAAAGAAATGGACGTGTACTAGGTCAGTGCAGTGGTCACACACACACTCCCTCTGCGGTGAGATGTTGAAAGTGTACTACATACCAAACAAAACACAAAGTTACAAACAACAGATGGCCAAAAGTGACAGACAAATAAAGTGACAAGGTCGGTCAATTGAAGTGATAAATGATGAAGAGAACCACTAGTGTGATAGACCCCACACAATCAGAATAGCTAGCATTACAGTTGTCGCCACGTGGTCCCTCGTGGGAGTTAGCTTTGTTTACATTAGTGTGTGTGTGTGTGATCATCATCCCTAACGCTTGATAATCATAACATGTTTAACATGGATGTCTAAATATCTTATGTTGAGGTTTGAGTTATGTGTATTTGTAACGCCAATGGTGTTATGGTCCGGTGGTTAGGGTTGTGTGGGTTTGTTTTTTACGTTCTATGGTATAATTACTTTTTAATGGATGTTGACCTATAGGTCGTCCAGTTGATAGGTTATAATATCCTTTAAAATCCAGCTCGCCTTCAAAAAAAAAAAAAAAAACCAATATTATATTCCATAAATTTTGATCTAGAATAAAAAAAAAACTAAAAATGTTGCAGTAGTAGGCTTACTTGCTTTGGTTAAAAAAAAAAAAAAACCAAATATCAAATAGCTACTATACCTTTTCAATAGAGCATGCATGCATGCAACAAAGAAAAAGTTCTAAACAGTCTTGCTCATTTGCTGTTGTTACCTTTTCTTTAAACAAAGAAGAAGATGCTTTGATAGACAAATAAAATTTGTGGGAATGAAACATTCTCTACCTAATTCATTCTCTAAATATCATTTCTTTAATTAAATTGTTGATCATCAACTTATCAACAACCATTTCATTTGTATATTTTATATGTATATTAGATAATTAATAAATGATTAATGACACCCTACACGCATTGCCCCCCTTATATTTTTTAAAAATCCTACCAAGTTATTTATATGTTTTATTTTGTTCTCTTTAAAATTTTAGATTGCCCATCTTTATATACAATCTTGGCTTCTAACTCCAGGTCATTTTAAAATAAGGACTTTTATTTTCTATTTCTTAAACTCCCCCTTCGCCAATCCCAAACTCACTCCATCTATTTCTCTTTTATTTAATTTATATCCCTATCTTTTTAATTCTTATCTATCCACCCACCATCTCTCTCTATTTTAATTTCCATCATATTCATATTAACATTTTTATTGGGTTGGGGACCGGGGGAAGGGAAATTATACATTTTAAAGATTTTTGTTTGTTTTTTTTAATCCCTATCTATTTAATCTCTTTATTTTAGATTAAATAATTATAAATTAAGATTTCAAAAGTTGTTGTTTGTCTACATCCTCTAAACTAGCCCAAAAGGAAAAAGCTATCCATCTAGTCCATTCCAGAAAATAGACACTACCTAGGCTACTGCCGCTACTCGCCCATTCTCATTTTATACTACCATGCTTGCTTCTGTTTTCTCCAATTAAAAAAGGTAAGTTCTTCATTTGCTAGCTACAATTGAACTAATTATGCCAAATATATATAGTTGAATAGTTGTATAGTAAAATAGTTGTGTACTATTTACCCTCATTTGTCTGCAATCCTAGATCCGCCTCTGCCTACACGTTTGCCTGATCTTCAAGTTTTTGGACCACTCAACACAAACATGATTTAGTTTATTAGGCAAAATATATATTATTAGTTGTGATGCATGATGTTTTCGTGCATGGTTTTGATCATTCGTTCATGTAGAAATTAACTATACATAATTAACAAGATATATAGAGCTTCCCAACCATAATATGATGATGAGTTTGAGATCATATTCTAGTTATTTGATCATGGTGTATTGGATCAAATAACACAAAACTATATACAATAATTAATCAAAAAGTGATTCAATGACTGGAGGCTGAACAGGGAAATGAATGATTATGTATCGCTCAATTATATTTGATTTGGAGTGGGAGACCTTGGTTGGCTGGTGTGTGGGAATGTGATGGTCCATGGGTGGGAATAATGTTTGTAATACATATACACCACTCAACACTCCCTCACCTAACATGCATGTTTTATTTTTGAACAGATTGCTTTGAAATGAAGTAAGGTCTACGCAACGAATATTTCTCTAATTATCAACACTAATTAAACACTATTAGCTAGTGTGGGCACACTTTTGGGAGCTTGATATTTTTGACCCATGGACTGACTTGTATTGAGATCAAATTCTTTGTGTATCAGTTTTAATATACTGGTCGAACCACAATTTGTTTGAGGAAAACATAATTAATCTTCACTTTTAGTCTTACGCAATTGTCTAACTAGACAATGTGAAATTTTCTTCAAATATTCAAGAAATAGATGTTTGGATTTAGTATATACTTTTTGATTGTGTTTGGTTTTTATTAGATTAATTACAAGTCGATTCTTTTGGAGATTGTATCATATATACTGTTACTACTTCAAAATCTGGAGTTGTCTAACTCCTGTGCATCAATCTTTACAACAAACTTAACCCTTCTTTCATTTACAACTATCAAACCTTGAAATTCTCTCATCAGGTCCTAAACAGTTGGATGGTTCTCTTCCTCAAGACATTGGTCTTAATCTTCCAAAGCTCGAAATGCTTCTGGGGGAGAAAATAAATTCAAAGGGTATCATCCCTTATCAATATTGAATGCTTTGAAATTGGAAGAAATAGAACTTGCCAAAAATTAGTTCACTGAAAATGTTTCGAGTGATCTAGGAAGCAGGCTTCAACATGTTCGTTATTTTTCGGGAGGTATAAATCTTCTGGGAACTGAATCTGGAGATTTCTTCTTAGAACGTATTGATTTGACCCAATAAACTGGACCACCACCCAATAGCATGTTGCTTCCAAAAGCAGAACCTCGTATTTCTTCTAGAAAATATCCTAATTGTTTCAGAGCAACTAGAATAATTCACTAGAGGATCGGAAAACAAAGAGAAGATGTGTATGAACGAGATATCCAGCAACAAGAAGAAGGAAAATGATTGAATAGAAGAACTCTCGAGCATTTGGTGATCCCAGATGTACCCAGGATGAAAGGGGTGACTCATTATTTCGATGAATCATTTCTTTGGACAGAAGAAGACTATATAAACACTTCCTCGAAACTTACTAATCCGATTCCGTTGTGGAAGAATCGCCCACCATATTTTCTGAGTAATTCACCGTGATATATCCATAATATCGTGAAAAATGGATACAATTTTTTTATTACTACTTCGTATCGGTATCGGCAATAGGTCTAAAAAAGTATCTAAAAGGATGAAATTTAGATGTAGATATTGGTATCCTATCGAAGTTAGATATTTTTACCATATCGAAGTAAAAAACCATGGCAGATATGTTTAGAACAACTTCCATTTTTTTGAGAAATTTGCTCGTAGAAAGATTCTATCCATCTGCCGTTTCTCAACGCATTTCTTTAGACAAAGACTGTTTTTTTTCCTCTTTTTGGCTTGTAAATATTTATCAAACATGGAATGTGAATCAAACCCGAAATTGAGATTGAGATGCAAGTTCTTCCCTTTTGAATAAGATGGATTCATATCTGAAAGAGGTTGACAATACGTTCTTTCTAAATTGACTATTTGTCCCTCTGTTAGAGGTGTTCTAGAAATGTCTGCGATTGCGTAAGTAGATAATATGCTATGAAAGAGAAAGTAACAGAACAAACAATATTCGTGAGACAATCGTTGTTATATTAGACATTGTTGAATTTTAACTAAAGATTTGTCTTGAGCTATCTAAAAAGATTGGGCTGCCTAAGAGAAAAAAATTAATGTAGAACCAATCTAATAAAGTAAAAGAACCAAACATTCATGATCAGTATGAGTCAAATTACTTATCCCTCGATCAATTAGTGAACCATCTCTCCGGGGATTGTGAAAGCTCTTCCACTAGAAATATTCTAGTTATTGCTTCCACTAGAAATATTCTAGTTAATAGCTCCGAATAAATTAAATACATGTATTAAGGTATGAAGGCTTCTTATTCCACAACAACGAAAGTACTTTTTCACCCTTTCATATACTAAGGGATTTCACTTGGAAAAGAAAATGTTCCATACTAATGGATTCGGGTCCATAACCATGGTTTCCAATGCACGAACAAACCCGACATAATTCCTTTACTTTAATCATTCTTATACTTTAAAACTCTATGTATAATGTAATTGAGTCGCTCCTCTTGAAATGACACTAGATTTTCATTGTTTCGTTTTCTGATGGCTTCTTTACCTCAATCAAAGGTTGATTAACTGGTTTCTTCTTCACTTCTTATACTTTCAAACTCAATGTATAAATTAATGACAATTTTCATTAACAAAGATGTGCCATTTTTGAATTGGATAATATAAAGTGGATTTCTACTCCATAATCTAAATGACATAGATGACACTCATCAATTATGATAAGAACTAATTATAATCATGCCATAAACTTTAGATATTGGTATGAGAAGTGTCGGCTTGTTTTGATGCATGGAGTAGTAGTGGAGATTGGAAAGAGAATTAAGAATTTGGTGCTTTATTTATCTTGGTTTGTTTAATCATATTTGAACGTACGTCTTGTCTTGAACCTTTATTAGCTTTAGAGATGAGGACTGAAGGGATGAATCATGTGGGATCTTTAAGAGGTTTCTTCATCCTCTAATATTGTGTTTGTGGATTTTTTTCTTAATGGTGAAGTCTTTTGGTGGAGAATTGAGACTCAACTTCATTCATCGTCATCCATCCACTTTTGGGAATCTCTCTTTTTAGGTTTTTGGTAACATTTTTGTCATGCAATGCAAATATGATAATCAGTTCAAAGTAGTGTTAAGAGCTTTGGATTCTACTTTTCATGTATTTTTCTTCTTTTTGGTAGGTTTCTCTTTTTTGCTGATTGTGTAGGAATTGACCAGATTCGTGCCAACCCGGCCTACCTCAACTTAACCCATAATGCATCATGCACCGATCTCTGCAAATTGCAATTGCTAGCTAGATTCTACACCAGCTCTAGGCTTTTTGACTAGTGCATGCCCAGCCTGAGGACAATTCAGCTCGATATGTTTTCATCCTGTTGTTCTAGCCAAAAGCCTTACCTGATTTACTAATCTTTATATACTCGTAAACCTTGGGTTATCAAGCCCAGAACCTGAAGCAGTCCCGGCCTGAATAAATATATGGAGTTCAATGTCAGAATGTCCAACCACGTCCCATGTGGTTATGAGTTCGGTAGTGCCTGTTATCAAGGGCGGAGCCAGGATTGCAAATAAAGGGGGGCAAACAGTACATAACTATTTACGAAAATACTAAAAAAATTGATTTTTACAATCATATTTTGCAATCAATGTGACATGGCGTGATCGTGAAAAAATGATGATTAATTCAACCATACAAACAATATACATGACATGACTAATTCAATTGAAGCTAGCTAATTAAGAGCTTCCCTTTTTACTTGAAGAAAATAGAAGCAGACATAGTGATATAAGATGAGAGTTGGCGAAGAACAGACCACTGGCTTTCTTTCTGGCTTTGTGGTAGCAAGACGGTATAGTCCAAGTCCAATGAGTAGTAGTAGCAGTAGCTTGACTGGACTGGATGGATTCAAGTGAATTTTTGGACAACAATTTTATTTTTGGAATCCTCCTTCCTCTTCTCCTCCTACTTTATCTGTTTGTCTCGTCTTATTTGAAACTCACTCCTGAGTCAGAGCCTCCGAAGATAACACTTACACAACCAACTCACTCTCTTTTGTCTTCTTATTCTTGTCTGCCTTCTCGAAAGGAAAATATGTGTGTATATATAGAGAGAGTTTTCTCTTTTTGGGTTAGCTCAGGTGAAGCATATAAACAACAACTTAATTGAATCGACCTACGACTACTGTGTTTTTCCAACCGCCCCAAACCCAAATAATTACTTTTAATTTTGAAAAATCAGAGAGAAAGCAAAGCAGATCAGATCCCAACCCCCAATTAATCTAATGTATTAACTAATCTTTTATCACTCTTACCACCATATGCTAGCTGAGTCTGAGGTAAGATAATCCTAATTCTTTCTTTTCTTTATTTTTTTTAACAAAACAAAAGAAAACAATGATGATGACGATGTAAAATTTCCTCAACCGATCCCCAACCCAATTAAATTTTTTAATATGAATATAATCACATGGGAAGCAAACCCACCATGTATGGTACATCTCTTCTAGTTTTTTTGTTGCTCTCTGCGTGTGTAGGGGGTGAATGGATTAAAATGAGTTGGTAGAAATTAAGGGAGAGGGGGGGGGGGGGGGGGGGGGGGGAGGAGAGAAAGAAAGGTGCGAATTAAAAAAAAATAGAGAGATTGAGTGGGATTGGGATTGGTGAGGGTGGAGTTAAAAAAAAAATTGTTGTTTTAATTTTTAGTGGAGTTAGAGGTCAAGATTTCATAAAGGGGACAACATAAAATTTTAAAGGGGAGCAATGTAAAAAATATGAGTAATTTAGTGAAAATTTTTAAAAAGATAAGGGGGGCAATTGCCCCCCTTACCTAACACATGGATCCGCCCATGCCTGTTATAGATTACAGTAATATATTCTACAATTTAGCATTGAGATGGATGTAAAGCCCCATTGGATTCAATTCAGGCACATATTTAGACACAAACAATGACATGCCCATAAAAGTTGTGGCTTCACTATACTAAATTGGCATTTTTGTAACAACTCCCAAAACAGTATCACTTTTGAAGTGTAACAATCCAACTAACAATTTTACACATTTTCATAAACAAAATGATACAATAATTGTATTACCATGAAGAGTATGGTTGTAAACTATTCATGGTGATCCAACTTATTATATAAATTTTTTTGCTTTTATTTTTCATTTTTTTGACTAAATTTAGTTTTGACTTGAAATTGTTTGGTAAATTGTAACATCTCAAAAGTGATATTGTTTTGAGACACTACAAAAAACGATGTCTAAAACGGCACTTTCACAGCGGCGTTTCAAAGAAAGCGTCGGTAAAACATATTCAATAACGGCGTTTGGAATATAAAGCGCTAGAAAAGAACAAAAAAACCCGCGATCAATTCCCGCGAATTGAGTCTTAAGCAGTAACGACGTTTATATAAGAAAGCGCCGGTACAGAGACTAACAATACCGGCGTTTTGTTTTGGAAGCGCCGGTACAGAGATAACAATATCGGCGTTTCGTTCCTAAAGCGCCGGTAAAGATCGAAAAAAACCCAAAATAAAATTGTGTTTGTGAAACGCCGTATTAGATGTAAAAAAGCGCTAGTAAAGATGTAGCAATATCAGCGTTGTATAAAGAAGCGCTGGTAAAGAACAAAAAACCCGCGATCGATTCCCGCGAATTGAGTCTTAAGCAGTAACGTCGTTTATATAAAAAGCACCGGTAAAAAGACTAACAATACCGGCGTTTTGTTTTGGAAGCGCCGATACAGAGATAACAATATTTGCGTTTAGTTCCTAAAGCGCTGGTAAAGATAAAAAAAAACCCAAAATAAAATTGTGTTTTTGAAACGCCGTATTAGATGTAAAAAAACGTCTGTAAAAATGTAGCAATACCGGCGTTGTGTAAAGAAGCGCCGGTAAAGAGCAAACAATACCAGCGTTTTGTTTTGGAAGCGCCGGTAAAGATCGAAAAAAACCCGCCGACCCATCCCGCTAAACGAAATAAAATTATGTTTTAATACGCTGTATTAGATTTAAGAAACGCCAGATTAGAGGGTCGACCCATTTATAATCTCCTCCCCTCCTGCGCTCGCGACTTCCCTATTTCCTCCTTCCTCCTTCCCTCTCATGCGCTCGTGACTTCGCTCCTTCCTCCTTCCCTCTCGTTAGCACTTCCATTCCGCTCGTTCCCTCCTTCCCTCTTTCCCTCTTCCCTTCTTCGCTCTCGGTCTGATCGCTTTTCTCATCTCCTTGAAATCTCTGTTGAAATCTCTCAAACATTGTGGTGGTGGTGGTACTCATTCAAGAACACTAGAATAGCAACCAAAGAGAAGAAATCGAATCTCTATTTGATGATTTCCAAATATAGGGTTTTGGTTTTTGATGAATCTCTCTTTTATAATCTCTTTCGATTGTCTCTGTTGCTTCTCTTCATCATATGTATGTTCTATCATGCACAACTTCGATCATCCAAGTGTATTTAAACTGATTTTTAGGGTTTCTTGCTGAATTTAGTTTTTTTTTTCTTTGTATTTTTTCGTGATGTATTCTTTTATTATTAATTTTTGAGCTGATATGGCAGCTCTCTGTGCATTTTTAGCCCTTGTGATCTGCACAGGCCATGTATGGAGTATGTATATATACTGCTCTATTTTGTGCGCTTCATGCAGAGCTAGATTTAAATACTATTGGATTTTGTGTTCATTTGTTATCGACTTATTGTGGCTCTTGAATTTGTTGCTCTGATATAAACAGTATAAGTAGGTTATCTTTGGAGGTTTCTACTTCCTTCTTTATAGTTTTATGCTAGTATATTAGTATACTTTAATCGTCCACCAATTGTAGCTCAGTTGGTCGAACATCCACTCTCCTTGTGAGAGGTCGCGGTTCGAGACTCACCAGTTAGGATTTTGTGAGTTTTCGCCCGATTATTAGGAGCACATTTGCTCCGCCGTTGATAAGCCTTCGAGTATTGAATGCAATTGCTTAGATGGATTAGACCGGAGCGAAGCGAAAACGAGTCTTCATGTAAGGTGGAGGCGATGGACCGGAGCGAAAGCAAGTCTCTATGCAAGATGGAGGCGACGAGGATTTTAAATGGCAACAATATTGTAGCCTTCGGGCCTAGTTTGGTTAACCCTATAAGGTCAGTCACATGTAGCCTTCGGGCATGGATTAATAAATAAATAAAAAGGGTCAATGACTCAATTTTAAAAAATAAAAATAAAAAAAAGAAGAAGTATACTTTAATCAAACAATTTACTGGAAAAAGTGCATCAAAAACATTGAAACTTTTATAAATTATCTGGTGGTATTATATTTTAGATATGTATTTGTCTTGATCGCCTTTTCTGAATATTTGTTGTGCAGTGCTGGCATAAAGAGTGTGGTGGATATATCTGGTGGTATGACTGGTGCCAAGTGCTCTGCTTGTGAGATGGCAGTCGTATGGATGCAGCAGCAAATGGTCGGGCTGATTACAATAGATCTAGCAGCAGATCTGCTAGTAGCAATGGTCATAGCTGACGGTACAATGACCCAGATGATGGCCCAAGCTCTAATTCTGATAGTCGCTGCACTCCAGATCGTTTGCCTCCTGCGCCACCACAATCGAGTTCCTCAGGATATAGGTACTAGAAAAACCTTATTTTTCTGTCATTAGCTTATATCTTCCATTCTTGGTGGTTGTGTGAGATGCTTCTCTACTCAACCCCTCATGATTTTGTGCACATGTTGGATTAAGGATTGTTGTTATAATATAGACCAGAGAAAAGGGTGGTTGTGTGTACATAATACGATTGCATCCCCCCCCCCCCCCCCCACCACTTATAACCTATTCAAATACAAAATATATTTGTTTGTATTGATCATTCCCATCTCATTTTTTATTTTCATTTTTTTTCCTGTTCCTTTGTTAGAAAAGAATAAAGACTTTCTTCATAACCAGTTATTTGTTTGGTAAAAACAATTAAAAATCCTTATAAAAAGAGCAATGTTTTTTTCTTGTTGCTTGATAGCTAAACTAGATTAGTTGTTTTTATACAATACCTGCCCCAAAAGCTTGAAAATGGCTTTCAGTAATCATTTATTTAGACAATGTGTATCAAATAGGAGATAAAACTTATGCTCATTTTCTTGAAGATTTTCTAAAATTCTTTCATTTCTTATTTTTTTTTTTTCCATTATGCAGTAAGTCTTCATGAAGAAACTAGAATGTACCATTTGATGCTATCGAGATAATTATTCTTCTTACTTGTGCCTTGAATTTTCTCTGATAGACTGCCAACTTATTTGAATAAGATGATCAAGCATCAGGGAATGCTTTTGTTTATAACTACTTGACTATTAAGTGGTCTTGGGCATGAGTTTTGATTTGGAGGATGTACTTCATAGTTCAAAACTGTCTAGGTTTTTAATGTGTTGATTATCTAGGATTGGTCAAGTATATGACTAACCATGCATGAATTTGCTTTCGGAGGGGTGAAGCACCCCTACCCTTTTCTAAATTCTGAGTTACATCACTTTCACTGGAGATTGCATGAATTAATTTCTTGTACCAGAAGAATCTCAATAACAAAGATTATTGCATTATTTTGGAATTTGCAACTACTTCTTCCAGGTTATCAGATTCAAAATTTATTAATTTCTTAGTAGTTTCTTCAAGGAACTTTACTGATGTTGCTGGTGTGATGTGTTTTTATTTTTTTTATTGATGTAGATTGAGGCGTGCCTCAAAATTAATTTTTTTTCTAGGCATATTAACATAACCGGCGCTTTCAAAGCGCCATTACAATTTGTTAGCATAACCGGCGCTTTAAAAGTGTTGCAAAATCAATCTTTTCCGGCGCTTTAAAGCGCCATTAAAAGGTTCATTTTGCAGGTTTATTGACATACCGACGCTTTAAAAGCGACGCAAAATATCTTTACCAGCGCTTTATAGCGCCATTAAAGGGTTACAAATACGACACTTTTGTCCAACTGAAATTGACGTATCCATGTCTCTAGTGGTGCTTCTGTAAGCTTTATCGGCACTTCATAAGCGCCGTAAATGTTTATTTTAACCAGCGCTTCGTTTAAAGCGTCGTTAATCATTTTGTGACACACGCTTTTACCGACACTTTGGCGGCGCTTTATAAAATGTCGTAAATGATCTAAACCGGCACATTTTTCCCTATACCGGCGCTTTGAGAAGTGCCGCTAAAAACAAATCTGTTGTAGTGAGAGTTGTTACAAAAGTGCCAATTTGATTACTCATGTATAATTTGTTCATTGCCTTTGAAAACATCATATGCAGATTTGAGTCCTCAAGTCTCTTCCCTGCTATCTGATATAGTTGAAGTGGGACCATTGCCAAGCTTCATACGAGAAGATGAATAAACGAGATATTCGTTTTATATCTTAACTCGTCATGGACTGAGATTTGAGTGCTCAAGTATTTCCAATAAACAAGTATGCATTGATCTCTACTTTTTATTATTGCAGATTTGAAAAGATTGTTATTGTTAATATCATCCACATTTTAAACTATTTTAATTGTTAGTATTTCCAATATACAGGTATGCATTGTTATCGTTTTATATCTTAACTCGTCATCCATATTTTGATTGTTATTGTTAAAAAAGATTTGAACCAGATGTGATCATTGCTTACTCAGCTTACCACATTTGTTTGTATGCAAAGCAAAGATTACAAGGTGCCTCACATAAACAATGAAGTGAATGAACCATTCACACTTAACCAAATATAGTATTCACTAACATGTATGATAAATGGCTTATCTGTCTGTATGATAAATGGCATCTGTATGCTTTTCTGTCTGTCTATCTCTCTTTGAGGTTTTCTTTGTCTGGATGATAAGTTGGTGAGCACACGCATTAGATTCGTAGCACTCTTTGCAGTCCCATTACTCTCTTTCCATTTCATCTCTTCCAACAACCCATACACTATGAACCTTGAATGGTGATTTCTTTGGGGGTCTAATGGTTCAAATAGTTGTTCTTCAGCGTATCATTTGGTACACTTTGATGCTCTTCTTGTTTGAGTACAGAGGAGCTAAGCTTCTCATAGGAGAACAGTTTCCAGACACTGCTGCTTCCATTATATCCTTTAGAGTGGATTCTGATATTATTTCCTTAGATGGAAAACAAGCTCTTGAAACCCAAGCTGAAGTTGGGGAAGATGGCAAGTTACATGTAACTATGAGGAAATCAAATAGTTCTAGATCTGACATTTTCAAGGAGATCCCATGGTCATGGAGGTGGTGGTGGTGGAGGGCCTAATAATTCAAACTCATTGACACCCAGAGCTTCTAATCTCACCAATGCTGAGATTTACTCTTTGCAATCTTCTAGGAACCCAACACCAAGGGGTTCTAGCTTTAACCACATGGATTTCTATTCAATGGTGAATGGAAACAAGACTGGGAACTCATCAAGACAATCTAATTTTGGGAATCCCATTACTACCGATTCAGGCTCAGTTGGTGGTAACAAAGATCTTCACCCGTTTGTTTGGAGCTCTAGTGCTTCCCCTGTTTCTCAAACCCATGGGGGAGTTGATGGTTTTAAAACAGAGTTTGGGAATGTTGGAGGAACACCTCATCATCCTTCTGATGTTGCTCATACTAAATGTATATTAATTGATATATGTTTTTTGTTTTTGTTGTGTTTGATATTTTTTATATTCACTAGAAAAGCATACAGATGCCATAGTTTCTGTCTATCTATCTGTATGCTGGTGAATCACAGTGTCTTAAAGTGGTTACTATCACAGTCTTCTGAATGTTATGTTAGCTGTTTTTTCATGTCTGCTTGTCATTATTTTGTTATTATTTAGAATGATAAAGTTTGTTCTTATTTTATTTTTTCTGTTGCAGATCATTGACCTTAACCTAAATGCTTGGAGCACATAATACTTATTCTAGTGCCGCATCCGGATCATCTTCCCAACAAAGAATCCAGGTTGAGTTGAATGAGCGTGGCCAAGTGGTGGGTGATAATGCAGGAAAACTGAAAACGAAACTTGGCGGGCTTGTTCGGACTCACATTCCAACCACTTACACAAATTGGAAATATGTGCCAAAAAACTACAAAGAAGACATTTGGACTGATATACGGGTAAGATTTTTACAATGTTTTTGATAATTTTATTAATTTTGTTATACAATATATCTACTGAACTGATATTTAGATTCTCTACCAGAATGAATATGATCTACCAGATTACTATAGAAAAAAGTGTGAGCGTGGAATGGCAGACTTGTTTAGGCAATTCAAATCAACGTTACGTAAAAAAATTTATGATCCTTTTCTCATGGACAAGGAACGAAAAACTAATGGACCTCCTGATATTAGAATAGAACATTGGAAAGACTTTCTCAGGAATGAGTCTACTGTTACTGCTAAGGAGAAAAGGAAGCAAGCCAAGAAAAATAGATCAAAGATTCGTGGTACTCACAACAGTGGGCATTTTGGTTATGCTGGGGTAGAATACAAAATGGTATTTTTTATTATTGCTACACTGCTATAGTTTCTCTTTAGATCTTCATAATAAGAGGCTAATATCATTTGAATTTGCAGAAAAAGAAATGGCCAACTAGTATAAAACCAATCACACGCACAGATGTATGGGTTGAAGCTCATACTAAAAAAGATGGAACTGTCCCAGAAGATATTGGATCAATTATGGTGAGCGTCAAGCTTATATTCAATTCTTTTTATTACTAAATGTTGAGTGTCACTTGTTTTTGTTGGAGATAATTGGCTGTGATGATGAAAATGAGAATTTAATCACAAAAGAAGTTTTTTTTTTTATTTTTTTTTATTTTTTATAAATGTCAGTTCTGATAGCTGAGGTCCACAATTTGACTTAGTACAGATGATATTAGAGGGAAGAAAGGTTTCAAAGCTATATATTTAGAACTTAGAGTTTACATTGAGTTTCTGAGAATGGTAGAACTGAATGTGGCCTTGTAAAGACAGTTCAACTATTACTTGGAGTTTTCAGAGAAAGGTTTTAATAAGAGGACTTCCTTTATTTGTAATGTGTGATTTTCAGAGAAAGGATATATGTGGCATTAGTGTTCTTTTCCGAGTTGAAAGTTCCCTTTGCAAATTAGCTTAAGATAGAAGAAAAATCTCTCCCTTGAGGATGAAGGATAACTCATCCCTCAAGTTTGGAGGGGTTACCCATATCCATTTTCAATCGTTGGACAAAATATTTTTATTGTCCATCACTAACCCACTATTAATTCCTATTCTTCAGATTATTCAAATATTTTGGTTTATTGGGTTTAGTCGTGTTTTGTTTTCAGATTATTCAAACGTTTAAGTTTATTTGAACCTGGTCTAGGCTTTCTTTTCGGAATCTGGGGTTAGAATGAACCATACTAAAAACAAACAATTTTTAGGATATGAGAAATGTTTTCAGACACGAGAAAAGATTTCAAGCTGGATACAAGTTCTGGTTTGTTTATAAATATAATAGCTGAAGGCAAAATAAAGACGAGGTAAATTCCACGAATGCTTGATCAACCAGTTTATTGAAGGGAAATGTTAGGTTGAAGATCTAGATGTTGGACTCCATTGAGTTTTTTTTTATTATGTTCCATCTCTACAAATTATCTTCTTCTCCTCCCCAAGTCAGATTGGTTGTACAAGTGGAAGGCTTACTCGGCAGAAAACTGGAAACTACACAGGGAAAAGTTTCTGCCGATTTTCACTCTTAAGGAAAAGGTTTTCAGTGGCGGTTCCCTTTAATGTTATAGAGGCTCCAGATCAATCTGAGTCGGTCTTAGTGGAGTACCAAGATTTTAGAACTTGTTAGTCCATTTGGACTCTCAAGAGGCAGATTGTCCTTTTTGGAAAAGATCCTTGACAAACACAAGAAATTCCTTTAGTTACGTTATTCTGTATATTTTATACGACCTTCAACTTGTTGATGAATGTAAAGCTCAACATTTTAGCCCATAGCCATTGAGTTTCTATGAAACAATTCCTCCACTTTAACCAACAATCATGTGCACTCTGTTTTATTTTGATTATGGGTCTAGCAGGAGTGTTTAACTGTTTATAATAATCTTCCCCTGGGGTTAATCAAGGTTTCAAATATCTTAATATAGCAGTAATTTCCTTATATCTAGCTATAACTCTCCTTCCATGAACGAACTAGGATTAGTTGTTAAACAAACCTTTTCAGCTAACAACAAAATTTATTTTTTATTTTGAGGTAAACCCTGTCAGTGCAACAATACTTTCAAGGGAACCCTCTCATTCTCATAAAGCTGCGGTACTGGCTCAAGTGACAGAACTGTCATTTTATCGTTGCATTCTCGCTGTACCCATGCTAGTCTTTTAAGATTTCTCAAATGACTGGAAAAGCTGAGAAAATATATCTGAGCTTGTTGCGTATGGGGTCAGCTCATGACCATGGGCGGATCTATGTATTGGATAAGGGGGTCAATTGCCCCCCTTATATTTTTGAAAAATCCCACAAAATTACTTATACGTTTTATCTTGTCCCTTTAAAATTTTAGATAGCTCCTCTTTATATACAATCTTCGCTTTTGACTCTAGATCATTTTAAAACAAAGACTTTCGTTTTCTATTTCTTAAACTCCCCCTTCACCAATCCCAATCCCAATCTCACTCCATCTCTTTCTCTTCTATTTAATTTATCTTTTTTTTTTTTTTTTTAATTCACATCTATCCACCCACCATCTCTTTCTAGTTTAATTCTCACCAAACTCATATTAACATTTTTATTGAGTTGGAGACCGGGGGAAGGGAAATTATACATTTCAAATATTTTTGTTTTTTTTTTTAATCTCTTTATTTTAGATTAAATAATTATAAATTAAGATTTCAAAAGTTGTTTGTCTGCTTTCTCTGAGCTGGCCCAAAAGAAAAAGAAGTTCTCCATCCAGTCTAGTCCAGAAAATAGACACTACCTAGGCTACTGCCGCTACTCGCTAACTCTCATCTTATACCACCATGCTTGCTTTTGTTTTCTCCAATTAAAAAAGGTAATCTCTTCATTTGCTAGCTACAATTGAATTAATTATGCCAAGTATATATAGTTGAATAGTTGTATAATAAAATAGTTGTGTATTGTTTGCCCCCCTTTGTCTGCAATCCTGGATCCGCCCCTGCTCATGACAACATTAAATTGGAGTAGAATGGGCTAACTGATTCAAATACTCATATTAGAGGAAGTCCATTTCAGTGAAGTAAAGGTAACATGATGTATTACAGTTATGTATTCTTTATGCATAGTTATATCATAATTTTCGTGAGCATCTTTGTTAGACCTGCATAATTTGTTGATCAGCTATATCCTTCATTGTATAGTTACCTTTCTTTATTGTGAACCATGTCCAAACTTGATTATGTCAATATATATGTTTGTTCAATGGATGGATGTGGTTCTATATTATAGTTTTTATGGTGAAATTCTTCGGTTTATGCAATTAATAAAGTTTGGTAATTAATTTGGAATAACTGATATTATTTTTGAAATACAGGAATAAGTGAAGAGCATTCAATTGAATCAGGGTGAGAACATTGGTTGTTCATTAGAAGATGATCCCTTAGGGAAGGTGTTTGGTAAAGGCACTAGGGGACATGTTTGTGGTATTGGCTCTCTTGTATCAAGAACGCAAATTGAAGCTTCACTTCCTGCATTAGTGAAGGTTTTATCACTTGAGATTGAAAATAGTGGTCTTGCCTCTCGAATGTCCTCCATGGAATCTCATATGGTCACTATGACAGAACAAATGCAAGAAATGATGGTAAGACTCTATTTCATGTGATTTTTATATCCCTCACACTCTTTGCATTGATTGTCTATTGAGTTTTAATTATCATGACTGATGTCTCAATGACATTCATGTAATTGATGGTTTGAGAATTTATAGTTATTTGCTATGTATATTGCAGGCTTTATTGAATGGATACATGGGGATGGCTCCACCCGTGATCCAAGGAAACATTAGAAATGTTGGTTCTACATCCAACTCTACTACAACTATACATTCCAAAAGCGTCGAAGTTAGTTGTGAATTACTAAATTTGGAGCGTGAAGTAGTAGCCAAGGGGCAAGTGGTCTTGGACAAGCATCATGAACTTTGTCATGGACACGAAGTTGATGAGCTGGAAGAGAAAGTGTTGCTAGATGAGTTAGTAAATTACAATGTTGCTTTATACTTGGGGAAACAAGGTGGTGCAACCTGTTTTCGAGACATTGGCGAGGGTGGCTTTGTAGTGTGGTTGAAGGCACTTGTCAAATATCTATAGGTTAGTAGCTCATGTTTGCTTTTACCATTTTTTGCTCTCATCAGCACATTGTTTATTAAGTCCTAGTTATACAAATATATTCTTCTATTGATTAAAATACGAATGGAGTAACTTGTATGAACAACATATATACCTGTTGGGACATTCATTGAATTTGAGCAATGGTGATGAAGACTACTTCAGTCTTCCTCCTACTTAAGTGTATGCAGTTGGTAAAGTCCTCAATCCACACTGATTGTAACCTAGAATCTTAGCTTAAAACTCGAGAGGCTTTCCATTTGGTAAATGTAGTAACTTATGTCAACCATGTTGTAGAATTGTGGCAAGTAGGAGATATCAAACTCATTATATCAATTAAAGTAGTAGCCCATTTCTTTTCAGTTTAAATCGTTGCATTTGCATTTTTTTTTGTTATAGTTGCTAGTAACAGATCCCATGATCTGAGTGTCATGGAAAAACATTGTCAGACATATTACAGTAACTATGCTATTACACTGTCTGTAATACACTACTATGCTAATACACTGTCTGATGGATTACATTATTAGTTTGATACACTGTCTGTCTGATACACTGTTTGTCTGTCTGATGGATTACACCAATGTCTAATACACTGTCTGTCTGATGGACTACTATGCTAATACACTGTCTGTAATACACTAATATGCTAACACACTGTCTGTAATACACTACTATGCTAATACACTGTCTGAGATTAATATTATAATTTCCTATATCTAAATCCATTCAAATTTCTGATCAGGATTGAAGAAGGTGAAGCCAGATACTAAATTTTTGGGATGCTTTTGCTCTTGTTGTTGTTGCTTCTGCTGCTACTTTTCTTCTTGCTCTTGTCGTTGATCTTCTCACTGGACTAGCTTATTTTCTCACTGGATCAACGTGCTTTCTCACTGGACTAGCTTTGCTTTCTCACTGGATCAATGCCCTTATCTGCTCATTAATGGCAGTTTCACTTTCGTTCTTTTGAAACATTAATTAGGGTGTTAACTTGCTAGTATCAGACAAGATTGCTAGTATGTAGCCGGCATAAACAAAATGTACCAAGGTAGTTCATTTTTATTTTTTATTTTTTTTGGATTTAGAGATTATTGTCCATTCTTTTACATGTTTCATTCGATTACATTGATGATACAAAGCAAAATTGAGTATCAAATTCATTTGAAATTAGTATTAGCTAGTGTATGTAACTATATAAAATTTAGTATTAGTTTTATGATGTTGCAATTATTCCATTAGTATGGGTTGGTTGGTGATACAAATATTAGCATCACCTCATTTGGTATGGGCACAAAAATGTTACAATTCATCTTAGCAACATGTAAAAGCTATAACAAAAAACCCTTTATGGTGTAGTGATACAAGTTACTGGTACTCAATCCAAAATAGTGCTATGAGGCATGGGCTGCCCCGCTGCCTAACAGCTTTAACCAACAAGTGGCTGAGTTGTTCCTCTTGCTTCTGATAATTCAGTCTTTGGGGCACGCAAATTTCACAAATGCTACTTAAATCAAATCGTGCTTAATTATTCCACTAGTGCCACATGAAATCAGGCCTAATTATCCCATTAGCCTCAATAATACATCCTAAAAACTCATGTCACTTGTTAGTGTTACTCGAGAAATCTGGGGCATCACATTCTACTCCCTTAAGCAATTGTCCTCAAAGTAACACATACCTCAAGCCAGCAATTGGGTAGTCAAACACACCTCAAGCCAAGAATGGGGTATCTTTATAAGATATTAGTTTCACAATCATAAGTTACTCCTTCAATGACACGATGTTCCTTTACTAAAGGAATTACATTCAATCTTAATACTTGTCATTCATTTTCTTTCAAGAATGTGAACTAGTTGTTCCTTGTACAACATCATCGCTAATCTCGAGTGGTTTCCTATCTAGTACGTGTTAAAAATCATAAGCATCTTTCCTTAGCAATGAAACATGGAAGACATTATGAACATCAACCAACCGAAGGGGAAGTGCCAGGTCTCCATTTCGTTAAAGAATATGAAAAGGTCCAATACATTTTGGTATGACAACCTAAGCAAAACATATCTCTTCGCAGAACTCAAAGAAAAAGTGATCTCCTACTAATCGGAGGTTGGCATTCAAATTACAATAGCTCTCTGTTGCCTTTGAGCTAGATGGAGATGGTTTTGAAATTAGATTATATTGCATGTTGTCTCCTAAATCAACTAGGTCCCAAGAATTTAAGCTCCATCTTTTTCAGGCTGCCAAAAGACTGAATGAATCACTCATATTGTTGAAAGAATAACTCTCTCAGTGGTTTGATTCCTGCCAGACGGTATTTAGAGAAACATTAGGCACCTTCATGAGATTATTTCCCCATCCATAAAAACACAACAAATTCGGAAACTTACGATGAAAGCACTATAAAACAGGAAACGGATTGTAGTAATGAGAATGCAAGCTTACACATCTAACCTTTTCTGTTAGAGAGTTATCCAAGTCTGAAAATTACCTTGGAGTTTGATCTTTAATCTCCCGAGAAAAAGCTTATTTGAAGGAGATTGCCACACCACATCTCCTGGATTCGGAGACTGAACATGGTATGTCTCTAAGGATGATAAGTTCAACAACTATTAACACTGAACTTCAAATACTTGGTTATCACTCTAAATTCCTATATTCACTAACGACAGTTTAGTTTTCCCTAATTCTTATTTTGAGAGGAAAAAGTACTATGCTCTCGGCCCCAAGAAAACTATGGCAACAGATTTGGTGCTAAATTAGTAAATAGAACCCAATGTCAGAATTCCACAAGAATGTAGAACTGGAAGACGATAGCAGTATTTGGAAAGGTCATTGATGGTGTTAAACCATTCACAGAAAACCATGTAGCATTCGAATAGGTTAATGCCAGTCAACACAAGAACAGCATATTACTGAAGGCCTAGAGTATCAATCTCTATATCCAATTTAAATTTTTTTCAGAAACATTGCATATATTTTGACCGATGCACAGGTAATATGATAAAGTTTTTGAATTCCTTATCCAGATCAGGAGAACCATGACTCACAAGAAATGAAATGGGAGACAATCCAACCCCATAAGTTGCCTACCACCTCAATTAATTGCCAATCCACCCACAAATGGACGTCCAACAATTTGATAAAATTTCTTCAGGATCTCATGACATTACTGACAGGATAGTGTTATATACCCTGCAAATACATCTTCATCAGAAACTAAAATCCAAGCCCATAACTGTTGGGAGTTGGGAAAACATGGAAACTTGGGTAATTGAGCCTTTAAAACCACACATATATCCTAAGAAATCCAAACTACACAATCCCATTGCGCCATGTGGCAGCTTCATCAACCAGTAGTATCATCTTATCTAAATCTCAATATCCAAACAATCAGGACCAACTTTGTATGCTTCTGCCCCAAAACATGTGACACTTACACTATATATAGAGCATAACATCAGTCACATTCCCTCAACAACTACTCACTCTTCTTACTTGGCTTAACTTGCCAAGTTTTCCCAGAAGATCTCCAGAGATAATACTATCAGACCTGATACTTGTATCCATGGCAACTTCTATTGTTCCCTCAGCTCTCACTATCCACAAGGAGGTCTGTTAAGAGATCCATTTTCCTTTCTACGTCTTTTTTAGACTAGTATTAGAAAATATTAGCAGCATACACTGATACTGAGCCCACTTTACTTCTATAAAACCTATTTGCTGAAAATTATAATCCAGTATTAGCCATAGCTCCGTCTTTCAGAATCTTTCGTTGTCTAAATCAATTTTGTTCTATATTGACAGGGTAAATCCAATGTGTCTCTCAAAGACACAGGATTCTTGGGAGTTCCTCTTTCTGACCACCACAAATCTGACTTCGGCATCCACACCATTAGTTACAAGGTATACGTTCACTCACAATGTCATGATCTTCATTTGGTCTGTTAAAGAATAATGTAAAGTTGCTACTAAAAAATAAGGGACACAGTTAGCTTGGAATTTGAAAACTTGATGATGTTGGTTTTCATTCTATAGAACACACTTAAGCTAAGCTAATTAGGATATACTTGCAGAGGGAAGCCAACCAAAGGAAAATGTCAGTAGGTGTCGTCCGAGCACAGACAATGACAACAACTCCAGCAGTTACCCGCTCCATGCCACAAGGAAAGAAAACTCTGAGGAAGGGAAGTGTAGTAATAACTGGAGCCTCGTCAGGACTAGGTCTTGCAACAGCAAAAGCTCTTGCAGAGACAGGGAAATGGCATGTAATAATGGCCTGCAGGGATTTTCTGAAGGCTGAGAGGGCAGCCAAGTCTGCTGGTATGCCAAAGGAAAATTACACAATCATGCATCTAGACCTCTCGTCACTAGACAGTGTTAGGCAGTTTGTAGATAACTTCAGAAGGTCAGAAAGGCCCCTCGATGTGTTGGTTTGTAATGCAGCCGTCTACCGACCGACAGCCACAGAACCTACATTCACAGCTGAGGGATTCGAACTGAGTGTAGGAACTAACCACCTTGGACATTTCCTGCTCTCTCGATTGTTGTTAGATGACTTGCAGAAATCTGATTATCCATCAAAACGTCTTATCATCGTTGGCTCAATTACAGGTACTTGCTCAGCTTCCCTTCCCAAGAATACCTAGATGCAGAGCATGTGTTATATGTATTAAATAATGGCTTTTATGATTTCAGGAAACACAAACACCTTGGCTGGTAATGTACCTCCGAAGGCAAACCTAGGGGATCTACGTGGTCTAGCAGGAGGCTTAAATGGACTAAACAGTTCAGCCATGATTGATGGAGATAAATTTGATGGTGCCAAAGCTTACAAGGACAGCAAGGTTTGCAACATGCTCACCATGCAAGAGTTCCACAGGCGTTATCACGAAGAGACTGGCATTACTTTTGCTTCTCTCTACCCTGGATGCATCGCTACCACTGGATTGTTTAGGGAGCACATTCCATTGTTCAGACTCCTATTCCCTTCCTTCCAGAAGTTCATTACTAAGGGATTCGTCTCTGAAGAAGAATCTGGAAAACGACTTGCACAGGTAAGAACCTAAACAGAATGAAGAGCCTGTATACATTCTCGACACAAACTAATTTCTTTTTCTTATTTGCCCCAGGTTGTGAGTGATCCTAGCCTAACCAAATCAGGTGTTTACTGGAGCTGGAATAAAGACTCAGCCTCTTTCGAGAACCAACTATCTCAAGAAGCTAGCGACGTTGAGAAGGCAAGGAAAGTCTGGGAGGTTAGTGAGAAGCTTGTCGGTTTAGCTTAAAGAAGAACATGACCAAGTTCTTCTTCCTTACATAATAACTTTGCCAGGAAATGTGATCATCAGACAATAGGTTCTGAAGCAGTGTGACATCCATTTGGTCCAAGCAGTTTGTCATATGCAATTCTCTTGTAAAAGTACAAAATTTTGAGTTTCTTGAAAGAATAAAATCACCCATTCCACTTGCAAATGTTCAATCCGCAATCGCTTCAGAAAGAAGAAAACAATCCTTCCATCGGAAACACCTAATCTCATAAATAACACCCATACATCACAAATTAATGAATTATTGATCAATCAAGGTTTCACACTAAAACCGATATTAGTTTCCTGATTTCATAGGGAAGTTGATTGCACACTAACCAGTCGCAAGAACTTCCCTCAAAGAGCAATGTTATTTTATAAATTTCCTGAAGAGAATTGAGGCTATTTTCCTTTTTAGTCGCTCCAGCCCACATTGGCACTGGCCAGGACCTATGACAAAAAAACTTCGTATGTTTCAAGCAAATAGCAACGATACCATGAACTTAAAAAGATCTCAAAGCAACAAAGTTACAGTTAATATCATTTTGGAAAGGAAATAGTAAACATCCATCTAAGTGCAACTTTCAATTCACAATTAATTCTTAAAGACTGAGACATAAGTTAATCTATTACTAATCCCCTCCCTCTCCAACCACCACCACCACAAATGAGATTGGGCATTAAACCGCTTTTTGTTAGGAATCACAAACTCAGTGTCGGTGGATGCACAAGTTTGTTTATTAATGTTGCGTAGGATGTCTGTTGTTTATGCTTAGTCAATAACTCCTGATTAATAGGAGCATGTTGTTTATTTCAGTTACAGGAGTATTTACTCCTTCGTAGTTACTTCCACCACGTTTCGAGTGTTGTTTCAAACGTGGCTTTATTTTAGGATTCAGTTTCTTGTAATGGCTTTATTTAAGCCAAGCTATTTCCCTTCAATGAAAAGAATCATTCACCATATTGAGAGTTACCATTGTAGAGGTTGTACAAGTGGTATCAGAGCCTCATCACAGGGTCTGGTCGTGAGTGATTAGAAGAGAAGGAGTGAGTGTGTGAGAGAAACAAATAGTGGGTGTGGGGGAAAGAAGTAGCAAATTTCTTTCAAATCTAAGGAGTGAAGAAGAATGGCGGAAAGCAGTAATGGACGGTTTGTGCAGGCTGCTATCCCCAAGTTTGATGGCCATTATGACCATTGGGCCATGTTGATGGAGAATTTTCTTCGCTCCAAAGAATATTGGGGTCTTATAGAGAAGGGGATCTCAGTGGTGGAAGATCAACAGAGGCAGAACTCAAATTGATCGAGGAGCAGAAGTTGAAGGATTAAAGGTAAAGAATTACCTGTACCAAGCAATCGATCGTGATATCCTGGAAACAATCCTGAATAGAGACACATCCAAACAGATTTGGATTTCAATGAAGCAGAAATTCCAGGGTTAAGAGAGCACAACTACAAGCTTTGCGGAGGGATTTCGAGGTTCTTCACATGAAAGAAGGAGAAACTGTCAATGCGTATTTTGCTCGTACTCTAATCATAGCCAACAAGATGAAGGCTTGTGGTGAGAGTATGAGTGAAACCATTATTACTGAGAAGATTTTGAGATCAATGGTCTCCAGATTTAACTATGTAGTATGCTCGATTGAGGAATCCAATAACCTTGATACGATGACCCTAGACGAGTTGCAGAGCAGTCTTTTGGTTCATGAGCAGAGGATGAGGACTCATGGAGAAGAAGAACAGGTTCTCAAGGTCACTCATGAGGACAGAGCAGGAAGAGGAAGAGGTAGAGGCGCGTTCAGAGGAGGACGAGGCAGAGGGAGGCAAGGCTTCAACAAAGCTATTGTTGAATGCTATAAATGCCACAGACTAGGGCATTTCCAATATGAATGTCCTAGTTGGGAGAAAGTTGCACATTATACTGAGTTAGATGAGGTGGAGGAGTTGTTGTTGATGTCATATGTGGATATCAATAATGCCAACAGGGAAGGAGTATGGTTTCTTGATTCAGGTTGCTCCAACCACATGTCAGGAAACAAGCAATGGTTTGTGGACTTTGATGATCAGTTTAGGCACTCGGTGAAGCTGGGAAACAATACACGAATGCCAGTGATGGGAAGGGGAAATGTTAGGCTCGAAATTGATGGAACAACTCAGGTAGTGAGTGTCGTGTTTTATGTACCTGAGCTCAAAAATAACTTGTTGAGCATTGGTCAACTTCAAGAGAAGGGGCTTGCAATCTTGATCCAAGATGGGGCTTGTAGAATTTTTCATCCTGCAAGAGGGCTCATAAAGCAGACTATAATGACAACGAACAGAATGTTCGTGTTGCTGGCTATGGTGGTACCACAACCGTCAAAGTGTTTCGCAATAGCTGCTGAAGATATCACTGATTTATGGCATCGAAGATACGAGCATTTGAACAGCAAGAGTCTCAGAACATTGCAGTCCAAGCAACTTGTGAAGGGGCTGCCCCAACTCACGTCTGAAAGCAAAGTGTGCACTGTATGCACCATGGGAAAACAACATCGTGAAGCCATACCAAAGAAAAGCCAGTGGAGGGCATCAGAGAGGCTTCAGCTGGTCCATGCGGACTTATGTGGGCCTATAACTCCTACTCCGAGCAGCAATAAGAGGTATATTTTGAGTTTCATTGATGATTTTAGTAGAAAAACGTGGATTTATTTCCTAGCTGAAAAGAGTGAAGCATTTGTGATGTTCAAAAGCTTTACGAATCTTGTTGAAAAGGAGATAGGGCATTTATATGCTGTTTGAGAACTGACAGGGGTGGCGAATTTACTTCGGAAGAGTTCAACAATTTTTGCAAAACTCATGGTATAAAGAGACAACTTACCGCAGCCTACACCCCTCAGCAGAACGGGTGGCTGAGCGTAAGAATCAGACCATTATGAATATGGTTCGCTGTTTGCTCACTGAGAAACAAATGCCAAAGGTTTTCTGGGCTGAAGCAGCTCGCTGGACTGTGCATGTATTGAACAGAAGTCCGACTGTGGCAGTGGAAGGAAAAACTCCCGAAGAGAGCTGGAGTGGGGTTCGACCAAGCGTGGAGCACTTCAAAGTGTTTGGATGTATAGGCCATGTACATGTTCCAGATAGACAGCGTCTGAAGTTAGAAGACAAGAGCTACAAGTGTGTTCTTCTTGGAATGAGTGGATAATCGAAGGCGTACATGCTCTTTGATCCCATTGCAAAAAGAGTAGTTACTAGCAGAGATGTGGCGTTTGAAGAGAGTAACCGTTGGGATTGGGGGAGGAGTAATGAAGAGGACAGGTTTGACATTCTTGATTGGGGAGACAATGATGAAGGCAGTGATCATCGTGAAGAAGAGAATGGTACAGATGCGGGTGCAGACCAAGAGAGTGAAGCATCAAGTTCAAGTGGCTTGTCAGTAGGAAATACACAGAGTCCAACTGAAGGGGGCATAATGAATTTAGTGGACAGAAGAAATAGAAGGGCACCAGCTTGGATGCAGGATTATGTTACTGGCGAAGGGTTGTCTGAGGAGGAAGACTTGCAAAATTTGGCCTTATTCATCTCACATGAAGATCCAACTCATTATGAGGAGGCTGCAAGAGATGAGAAGTGGAGAACTGCTATGAATGTAGATATTGCAGCTATAAAAAAAAATGATACTTGGGACCTAGTTAATTTGCCTGCGGGATTGAAGAAGATCGGTGTTAAATGGGTATATAAAACAAAGTTGAATGAGAGCGGCGAAGTTGACAAATACAAAGCGCGCTTGGTGGCTAAAGGCTATGCAAAAAAACACGGAGTCGATTACAATGAAGTCTTTGCACCAGTAGCACATTGGGATACTATACGCATGATATTGGCCTTGGCTGCACAGAAAGGATGGGTAGTGTTTCAGTTGGACGTAAAGAGTGCTTTTCTTTACGGTGAATTAAATGAAGTTGAGTATATAGATCAACCGGAGGGGTACGTTAAAGAAGGGGAGGAGAATAAAGTTTACAAGCTCAAGAAGGCACTATATGGGTTGAAACAGGCGCCTAGGGCATGGTACAGTCGGATTGAAAGGTATTTTGTCAAGGAGGGTTTCGAAAGGTGCAGCTCTGAGCATACACTCTTTGTTAAAACTGAAGACGGAGGTCGAATTCTGGTTGTTAGTCTCTATGTGGATGACTTGATCTTTACCGGCAATGACGTTGGCATGTGTGAGAGGTTCAAGAGCTCCATGAAACACGAGTTCGACATGACAGACCTAGGAAAAATGAGGTACTTCTTAGGTGTTGAAATTCAGCAGAGTTCTCAGGGCATTCACTTGTGCCAAAAGAAGTACGCTCAAGAAGTCCTTGACAGGTTTGGAATGGGGAATTGCAATCCGGTGCAGAATCCTATTGTTCCTGGTACAAAGTTCACAAAAGAGGGTGGAGGCCCAGCTGTGAATGCGACGGTGTACAAACAATTAGTTGGTAGCCTTCTATATTTGACGGCTACTAGACCAGATGTGGTGTATGTGGTATGCCTTCTAAGCAGGTTTATGGCTAGTCTGAAGGAAGCTCACATGGTAGCAGCTAAAAGGGTACTCAGATACTTAAAGGGTATTTTGGAGATGGGGGTGTTTTACAAGAGCGGAGCTGATGATGTCCTAAGGGCCTACACCGATAGTGACTATGCTGGTGATATAGAAGATAGAAAGAGCACGTTTGGGTATGTATTTCTGGTGAGTGAAGGGGCTGTAGCTTGGAGCTCGAAGAAACAATCAGTTGTCACTTTGTCCACAACTGAAGCTGAGTACGTTGCGGCTGGTACTTGTGCTTGTCAGTGCATATGGATGAAGAGAATTCTCGACAAGCTCGGTCATTCTCAATGTGAGTACACTAAAATATTCTGTGATAACAGTTCTTCTATTAAGTTGTCAAAGAATCTGGTGATGCATGGAAGAACCAAGCATATAGATGTGAGGTTTCACTTCTTGCGTGATCTCACAAAAGATGGTGTTGTTGAACTAGTGCATTGTGGGACAGATGAACAAATTGCAGATATAATGACCAAGCCCCTGAAGTTGGAGACTTTTGTGAAGCTTCGTGAGCTACTTGGAGTTCAAGCATTGCCAAGTATAAACTAATTGCTTTTAGCATTTTCAGTTTAGGGGAGGATTTGTTAGGAATCACAAACTCAGTGTCGGTGGATGCACAAGTTTGTTTATTAATATTGCGTAGGATGTCTGTTGTTTATGCTTAGTCAATAACTCCTGATTAATAGGAGCATGTTGTTTATTTCAGTTACAGGAGTATTTACTCCTTCGTAGTTACTTCCACCACGTTTCGAGTGTTGTTTCAAACGTGGCTTTATTTTAGGATTCAGTTTCTTGTAATGGCTTTATTTAAGCCAAGCTATTTCCCTTCAATGAAAAGAATCATTCACCATATTGAGAGTTACCATTGTAGAGGTTGTACACTTTTGTTATCAGTAGATTGGTAACACCTAAAGAATATACCCACCCTTCTAATACAGCTCAAAACACCGCTGTTAAGATCAAAGATACATGCTCTAGAGACGGAAAAATAAGTGGTTTTCTCTATGAGATGCTAGACTGCATCAGAAGGAACCAATCACCCTTTCTTCAAACGAAAAAAAAGATTGCGAAAAGGCTATTCATAGTAACACATTCATTTATCAAATTTTTCCTCAAGCACCCCTTTACTTCAGGATCAAATTACTAGTCATGAACTTGATGTTGACAAAGAATGTACAAATTGCATGCCTCATTTTATCATTCAGAACCAGCAGTAGCTAGAAATGTAAAAAAGGTGGTTGTCTACAACCCGCTTAGGTAAAAAAGTAAACCCTAGAATGTTATCAATTAAAACTTGGCAAATAACAGTAAGAGATGTAAGACGCTCTTAGCATCTCTCACATAGATTGAATCCAAACCTCAATACAAATGACTGAAGTAAAAAACTATTGCTGTTTAGACAGAGAAAGTGATTTATGGAAGTTGAAAAGGAATGAATGGATCATATAATGGCAACTGCTGTAGGTACAGAATCAGGCAGCTGAAATGTTGGCGCGCATCTAAGTTCACTATAGGTAGCATCGATATTATCTTCAACTTAAACACCCGCTGACTTGAGCCTTCCATCCGGGCCACGGGTGTGGAGTTTTTATCTTAAAAGGCCTTTTTTTTTTTTTTTTTTTAAAGCAAACTACAGATAATCAAATAGGACAGTACCAATATGACGAGGTATAAGTAAGAGATGCAAACCAAATGCGAGAAACAACATCACACTTAAAGAATACTAACTCATGACCCCAACAAGTTTTTTTCCCCTCGTAACATGATTTGAAGCTCGATTAATGTTTGAATTGTAGCCCATGTGAATAAGACAATGTTTGCACCATTAACACAACCAATATTGTAACTATGCACATAAAACAAAACCACGTATGGAATAAGGGTTTAGACTGGAAATTTCAATTTTATTACCACTGGGTCATGAGACCAGTTCTGATCTTTGATAAGAAAGAAATGAATCAAACAATATAAGAAAGAAATGTTGGTTTTCTTGGGAAATTAACATTTTTTTTAAAATCAAACACGTGGTGCAAGTGAAACCAATATTTTTTTAATACAATTTCTTCTTCATTAGTTGCATTTATGTATGACAATGGTTCGAGTTGTATTGCCTCTAATCCAAGTAGGTGTTAGTTTTGCCTAAACTCAAACGCAATTCATTTACAAATACGTTGTGTCAAGTCATCCTGCATCATAGTCCAAGGCCATTATATAGTCTTACACACCTGTTTTGTTATGACAGATCCAAAATTGATTTTAAAAATAATCCCGTAATGAGATATTTCAATTTTCTTAAAATTTGAACTAAAAAAATAATGTCTCCCTTAGAAAGGAAAACATAATACTACGTCTCCCTTCAAAAAAAAAAACATAACACGTAGCATTGACATTTCTTAGTAAGATAATATTAAGAAGTATAACCCCAATTGCATACATATAGTTAGTAAAACTATTACTTAATTACACGTAAGTGTGTTTTTCTTATTGGCAAGTTTATAGTATAACCTTAGCGTTGCCCTTAAATTATTGATTGAAACAAATGAAATCCTTATTTTTCTACAATAGTTAGTTCATCATACTAGCCAATGAGTATCAGCTCAGCGGTATAGACTTATGGGTGATGAAATCACACGTCGACCACACTAAAAGGTTCATTTTTATTTATTTATATTTTTTTGAGAAAAAAAAATCGTGTTAGGGATTTACATTACACAATAAAAGAGGCACCTGTATATGTATTATGTCCTTGTTCCAATTTAGAAGTCAAATAATGGGGCTTATTAGTTTTTCCAAGAAACCCAAGGATTTATTCTAACTTTCTCTCGTTGAAATATTCCAAACATAGTCAAAATCAAGACCAAAAAATTTCAGTCTATTAATCCCAATTCCCTTAGAAATGGTGTCTGTCCTAAGAAAGGTATGAACTTTCTCATTGAAACAGCAAGTAACCTTCCCAAGTCAATTCTCTACTCTGTTTCTCATCTCCCTGTGATGTCTCTGTTCCAACTCTCCTCTTGCCTTGAGTTTCAAATCACCAACGTTACTTGCTAGGAACAAAAGCTTAAACCCCACTTTGTGTTCAGATCCTCCAATCACAGAATTTTCAATAAAAATTACCATCTTGTGGGACCCCGTAATTCCCTCACATGGTTTTCTCCTTCTTCTTCATCCCCTCGCCCAGATCTGAAACTTCTTCATTTAGCTCTGAAACATAGACATCTGTCTTTGTTTCCTCTTTGGGTTTCAGCTTTTTGGTTTTGCAAATAGAGAGATGGGGTTGGTGGGGTTCCAAGAGAATGGGAATGGGGAGATGGGGTTGTCTAGTGTTCCTTTGGGAGCTAAGAACAAGTACAGGAGAATGGATTTGGAGCTCAATGAGGATGAAGATGGTGCACAACAGCTGGCGCAGAGGCAGAAGGAGAAAAGCAGAACTACTAAGAAATATGTGTTTGCCTCTGCCGTCTTTGCTTCTTTGAACTCTGTCCTTCTTGGCTATGGTAAGTTTAGCTTCTTTGACTTTTAGGAACCCCATTTTGAATTAGTTCATGGAGTGCAAAAAATGAATATTTTTGGAGAATCCCATTGCAGATTTGTCTTAAAATTTTGGTTTTTCTAATAAAGGAATCTCTTTTATTTCTTAATTCTATTTTGTTAGGTGTTGAATTAGGCATATAGAGGTAAGGTTAGCTTCTTGTTTTTTTGTTGAATATTTGTTTAGTTTTCAGTCCTAATTAGTTCTTAGCTGAAAAGTTGTCATAAGAGATTCAAATCATTGGCAAATAGTAAAAATTGTATCATTTAGTGTTAAAGACTCCTATTTTTTGGTATTGCCTAGTTTATGGAATTGGTAATTCAGTCTGTTAGACAGAGCTTGTGATATTGAAATTTGAGCCTTTTGATTTGCAGATGTCGGTGTTATGAGTGGGGCGATCCTATTCATTCAGGAAGATCTGAATATAACAGAGGTGCAACAAGAGGTTCTTGTTGGGTGTTTGAGTATAATTTCACTTTTTGGGAGTTTGGGAGGAGGGAGAACTTCAGATGCTATTGGTAGAAAATGGACAATGGGTTTAGCAGCTGTTATATTTCAAGCAGGGGCTTTGATAATGACACTTGCTCCGTCATTCAGAGTGTTGATGATTGGTAGACTCTTTGCTGGGGTAGGCATAGGATTTGGAGTCATGATTGCGCCGGTATACATTGCTGAGATAGCACCGACAATCAGTAGAGGGTCATTTACCTCCTTCCCGGAAATTTTTATAAATTTAGGCATCCTTCTTGGTTATGTCTCGAATTATGCTTTCTCGGGTTTTTCATCACATATTAATTGGAGGATTATGCTTGCTGTTGGGATCCTTCCGTCGGTCTTCATTGCATTTGCCTTGTTCATTATTCCTGAGTCTCCGAGGTGGTTAGTGATGCAGAATCGGGTTGATGAAGCAAGGGAAGTGTTATTGAAGACAATTGAAAATGAGTCTGAGGTGGAAGAAAGATTGGCGGAAATATTGACAGCAGCTGGAGATCCTAATGTGAACAAGGATGAGGAGAAAGCTGTGTGGTATGAACTGCTTACTCCATCTCCTCCACTTCGTCGAATGCTGATTACTGGATTTGGAATTCAGTGTTTCCAACAGATAACAGGTATTGACGCAACTGTATATTATAGCCCTACTATATTCAAAGCCGCTGGAATTAAAGATAAGACCAAGCTTCTCGGTGCAACTGTTTCAGTTGGAGTAGCCAAGACTGTATTCATATTAGTTGCTATTCTTCTCATCGATAAAGTTGGGAGAAAGCCACTCTTGTATGTGAGCACAGTCGGAATGACTTGCTGTTTGTTTGGATTGGCATTTAGTCTTTCTGTATTGGGAGATGGAAGAGCTGGGATTGCACTAGCAATTTTAGGAGTTTGTGGCAATGTAGCATTCTTCTCAGTGGGAATTGGTCCGGTTTGTTGGGTTTTGACATCTGAAATCTTTCCACTTAAACTCCGTGCTCAAGCGGCAGCTCTTGGGGCAGTGGGAAATAGGGTGTGCAGTGGCCTGATTGCCATGTCCTTCCTTTCAGTATCTCGTGCTATCACAGTGGCGGGAACATTCTTCATCTTTTCCGCTATTTCGGCTCTTTCGGTTGTTTTTGTCTACTTTTGTGTTCCGGAAACAAAGGGAAAATCTTTGGAGCAAATTGAAATGTTATTTCAGAAAGGGGAAGCATGGCAAGGGGGTGAATTGGAACTTGGGGATGTTGAACATTTGGTGCAGAAAGAATGATCGTTGCAGATCCAAGGTCTTGTGATCTACCAGTGACTTGAAAAGTAGTTCTCACATCTAAAAGAGGTTCAAGTTTTGACATACAATGGCATTTTTAGATGAATTCATGCTACTATTCATATGAGTTACCAGAGCAAAAGAGATGGAAATCTATTCAAAAGCAAGGTGCAATAATCTATTGCATGAATTACTGTCTTAATGTTTTTTTTCTTCTTCTAAAATATAGCTAAATTTAGTCCCAATTTGTTGTGTACATTTCTCCCTGTAGGGTTATACCTTGTAAGCCACATGATAGTTTTTCTGTTTTCGTTTTTAATTTTACCATTTTTACATGTCTGTTTTCAGACAGGTATGTAAAACAATTTGATTTGTAGATTTGGATTCATGTTACTGCTTCAAGAAAACACCAACAGCTGCAATAAATCAGATGCTTCATAGTTATTTTATTGCTTGTAATATTTATCCTTTTAGGTGTAAATGCCATTACTTCCCATGCATCCTTGCACGTCGAGCTAAAATGGATAACATACTCTGCAGGCTTGCTTTTGTTGTCCTTCCATTTTCAAGAGAACAACTAGTACTGCTAAAAAACAAACTCATACTGAAATAGAACTACAGTAAGCATTTAGCAAATGGACCTTTTTATGTTAGGCTTTCCCTCTAAAACAGATAAAATGTCTTAGAGACGAACTGATAATGATACAATCGGCATGTCACACAATTTGGTAATTACGTCTTCATTTAATTGATTATATCCAGAGTAAAAATGAAAAGCTTCTAGTTGTATACATGAATCTCAAGCAACGACACTGTACCCAACTTAGACAGGGGTTTTTACTACGAACGGGACTCAACTATTCACCTGCCTCCAAAAGACTTCATCACTTATTGACATACATCCAATCCTTTATTAACCTGACATGATGAACCTCATTACCCGATATGAGACTAAACACTTTTCAATTTGAGCCAACATTTCTAATAGAAATAACAACACCAATGTATGGAAGAAGGCATCGATGGCTTAATGCATTAGATCATTCATTTAAGGGACTTTTAAGAGGGTGGATGCAATGGACATGCAGCTATTCCTGCAGCCGACACTTTTGTTCTGAACAAAATTTATTTTTTGGTCAAAATTACTCTTACCAACCTATTATATAAGGGTAATTATTCTTTAAATCAGCGGTTTTTCTTCTTCGAAATGATTTTAACTGCGACTTTGCCTCATAATCTCAGCCCAGGAGTCATGGTAGTTTTCCATTTCAGCCAAGTAGTTTTCTAACTTTTATCCTACAACCAATGGTTATTATCATATAAAAGTGACGTGTAAAAGCTTATATGCATAGATCTGTGTGATGAAAGAATGAAGTTTTGCCATTTTTTTTTTGTCCCCACTCATTTTAAAATTCGAGAACCTTATCTTAGTAAGGTTTGTTTATGCCTGTGATTCTTATTTAATGGATTGTTGATGTTAACCCAAATGACTTTACCTAATTGTAGACCCAAGCAATGGATTGTTTATCTCGGAGTTTGAAGACATTGTTAGTACGTAACAAGGATTGTGATTTCGTGAATTTATATGAAAATTTATCAATTTTCGTTTTTTTAAATCATGAAAAGAAAAAAGTACATTTTTTCGAAAATTTTTTGAGGTTTTTTCTGTAAATTTAGGGGGTTTTTTCGTAAATTTTGTAAAAATACAAAAACTAGCTACTAAAATTTACATTTTTTCGAAAAATTTCGGGATATTTTCGTAAATTTCGAGTTTTTTTGTCTTCTTCTAATTATCATTTATTGATTATCCTACCCAAATATTTCTCAAAATCAAAAAATTGAAATAAACTCGAAAAATGAAATCACAATCCTACTTAGTAGTAGCTATCAGTTTAGTTTTTTTTTTTTTAATGGTTCTAGACTTCATAATTGAGACACCCATGATATGGCGCAGTATGCAAAATGTTGAGGGTGCCCCTAATTTATGATCAATTTGAAGGTAACCCAGTGTGCACCATTATGGTGGGGGCGGGGTCCCTCTCACTCACCGAAAAATATATGTAAACGTATTGGTTACAACTTTCACGAGTCAATGCAATCAATTTATATTAGATAGAGACAGAGAGACATTGCAATCAAGGAGTATTATACTGCATTAATGTCTAAGAATAATATATTACATCTTAACTAAGGATTTAGCTTTCATAACTCAGTTTTAGAGGCCTGAATGGATGAGATACAGCACAGGTTTATTGATACAAGAGGACTCAAGCTCCACATAGCTGAGATTGGAACAGGTTTAGATCCTCACTTTCTTATATTTGTTTTGCATTTCTGCAACTCTTTTAACATTCACTATTGACTATATTGTTACATAAGAAAGTCAGAAAACTGGGTTCTTGTTGAATGATCAGGTCCTTCAGTGGTGGTTTTCCTACATGGTTTCCCAGAGATATGGTATTCATGGCGTCACCAAATGATCGCTGTGGCAAACGCTGGTTATCGTGCAATTGCACCTGATCTAATTGGCTATGGACTATCCAGCCACCACCCTGATCCAGAAGAAGCATCATTTGATGACTATGTCATTGACCTTCTTGCTATTCTTGACTCCTTATGCATCCCCAAGGTATAAATTCAATACTAGTTTCTTTACTATTTTGTTTAGACAAGTATTTTTATCTCAGGTAATATCAGTGTTTGAAGTTGTGTTCTATTCTTGATTGATTCAATGAAAATGAATTGATGATGGGTTCAGGTTTTTCTTGTTGGGAAAGATTTTGGTATCTGGCCAGTTTACGTGTTCTCCCTTTTACATCCCAAGAGGGTGTCAGGAATAGTGTCATTAGGTGTTCCTTTCATACCTCCCAGCGCACGTAATTGGGATGTGCTTCCTGAAGGCTTCTACATTTTCAGATGGAAGGTAAAAGATTTTACATGTTTCCAATGGCTTTAGTTAAGTATGTTTGATGTTTATAGAGATGTCCTGAATGTAGGATGTGGGACGAGCTGAAGCTGACTTTGGCCGCCTTGATGTTAAGACTGTGATAAAGAACATCTACATTCTTTTCTCTAGAAGTGAAATCCCCATTGCCGAGAAAGACAAGGAGATCATGGATTTGGTGGATGAATCTGCGCCTCAACCACCTTGGTTCACTGAGGAAGATCTCACAAATTATGCCAATTTATATGAACAATCTGGATTGATTGGTCCATTGCAGGTCCCATACAGGTAAATGGTAGCCTTCATGATCTAAACTAATTGCCTTACTTTACAGTGTCAAACACTCAATTTGTATGTCCTAAGCAATGTTTTAACTTCGTTTTTGGATGAAGGAAGTTAGTTGGATACTAAAGTGTTCAAGTTTATGTAGGTCATTGCACAAAGAGTTTCTGATAACTAGTCCAGAAGTACAGGCTCCAATGCTGTTGATTATGGGAGAGAAGGACTATTTCCTCAAGTTTCCAGGAATTGAGGCATATACATCGAGCGAGGATGTCAGAAAGTATGTTCCTGATTTGGAGATCACATTCTTGCCTGAAGGAACACATTTCATTCAAGAGCAGTTTCCTGATCAGGTGAACCAGCTCATTGTGGGCTTCCTCAAAAACCATACTTGATAAGTACTCTTAACCAGAGGTCATTTTCCTACCAAATGGAGTTGTAGAGGATGTAAGACATTGGCATGGTTCACAAATAGGATCTTTGTGTTGACTATGATTTCCAAATAGTATCGATGGTAAATCTTCTAGTTGATCCATATAGTATCTGTTGTCTGCTCTCAAAACCTTTAATCTGAACTTCATTTGATTAGGTCTGCAAATCATTGTATATAAACATTCAGGGGTGCCCCATTAGCTTCCAATATGCCATAACCGTAAATAACATTTTCCAAAGCTTGTCTACCATTACATTCTCTTGCGAAAAGATAAACTATCATATACAAGTGTACCAAAACGTAAACACACAATTGGTGAATCTAAATCGAGTGAATGAAAGATACTAAAATGTACAAGTCCAAACAATCGGCCACTAGGAAAACAGTACAAGGTTACAGAGTGGGGTCCTTTGAGAAATTCCCTTGCAATTGTTAGGGCCTATTAAAAAACTTAGTTTGATAAGGTTTCCAATCAACCAAATGCTTCCACAATAAATCCAACAACTATAACTTCCATGATTAATCCAACAACTATAACTTGGGGAAGCAAATTAACCGTTGGGGTTGAACACAACAATTTGGTATTGAGAGCTTTCAAGCATTTGAAGGGTAACTCTGCATCTAGAAGAACTTTTTCTCTTAGGAAGTTCAAGGCAAGAAGTAAGTTCCTACAATGCTGTAAAACCCCAAGTGCAGCTGAAACACTGTGGAGCCTGTCAGAGTGAGAGGAAGGATAGAGCTTGTAAGTTCTTGAAGGTCTCAGGGACTTGGCACCAAGGTACGTATTTCTGCGTATGTTTTATTTTGTTTTATATTTTTTATTTCTCGTTTTGCATACATTATACAGAAAGGGATAAGTAGTGAGGTCACAACATCATGGATTAAAGGCACAAACTACCGGACTAAAATTAACTAAACATCCCAAGGTATTGGATACAACATTGTGGCATTTAGGTCTTGCAGTATGGATCCCTGTTTAAACCTGAAATTCTTAAAATAGCTCCAGTAAGAAAATGTACAGCTACCAACAACAGAGGTTTCTATGTTTGAATAGTAACATAGAACTTGAAAGTTAAAGGTGGGTAAATGAGTGCTTTTATGGGTGATTTTCCTTTAAACACAGAGGAGTTCGAACGACTGGAATGGTCAAATCCGTTGCCATAGAATCCCAGTTGATGAAACAATGTTTGTAAGGAGCATCACCATTATGGTTTCCTACAAAACTAGAATAAGGGAATGTCAGGAACTGATCTCGATAAGGAACTTTTCCAACTAACTGGCTGTATGAACCTGGGCAGAAAACTAAGATTGTCAAACTCAGAGCCTTGCAAATAAATTACAGTTGGTGACTGATTCAAACCTGAAACAAAGGAGTGTAGATGAACCATTTTTGCACTATTAAAAACAATGGGATAGCATCCAAAATTGTTGAAAGTTACGTATCTCAAAGTATACTACAGAGGAGGCAAGTTGTGACGAGTATCACTCCCCCAAGAACGTACCTCAATGAAGGAAGAGACCGTTGCAAAGAACGTCTCTCCCCTCATCACGCCCTACACTGCTGTAAAAACCCAAGTGCAGCTGACATGCTGTGGAGCCGAGTGAGAAGAAGGATAGAGCTTGTAAGTTCTGCAAGGTCTCAGGCACTTGGCACCAAGGTAGTTCTGCATATGTTTTATTTTATTTTATTTTTTTCAATTTCCTGTTTTGCACATGACGATACACCAAAACGGTCTCTCTTCTACACCGTACATGTGTCATGATGATCTGTACATGTGTCATGATGATCTCGAGGAATAATAGGCCCAAGCGTCAGCCAGTGTTCTAAAAAGCGCTAGGCGGTGGGCGGGCGGCGAGCAGGTGCCTAGGCAGTCTTAGGTTTGTATTATAACTTTAATAATTTACAAAAGTTAAGCATAATACCTTATCAATTACATCCAATTTAATGCCAATATACACATTCAAAATTTAAAAACATGAAAAATTAACAATCATGAACAAAATTTATTAAAACTCAAATGACTGAAGTTGGTCATGATGAATACTTTATACAGAGTTGAATTTGTGGACAAATATCCTAACCTACTCTTTTATTTTTCTTCAAATTGCATGAATAACCTCAGTCATGTTTGATAAAATCTACATTACTAAAATAATAAAATTGGTACCGGCAGATCCTTTGAGAATTCCATTAAGTAATCATCATTTGCTACATTTAGACATATACTGAATAAAAAACAATTAAATTGTTTATTTCTAAAAAAGATGAAAGAAAAATAAAATAAAAACATAGTCAGCCTTATTAAAAAAAAAAATTTGCCCAGACCGCCTAGGCCGCCCAGACCCCGCCCAGACTGCCTAGAACCCGCCCAGCCATTAATCTGGGCATTTTTCTACCTTCTAGCGCCTAGGCCGATTTTTAGAACACTGGCGTCAGCCCAACACTTATCCAGCCCAAGCAGTTCTAAGCCTGCACAATGCAGTCTGCCAGACAGGCCCATATCATTACAGTCTGCTAAGCCCATGCGTCTCACAGCTATCTCTTAATACCCGTAAGCCCTGCTAAGGCAAGTATCTCGAGGATTGGCTTCGGACATGCAAGACAGTAGCACTTTGCTTTCAACTAGGAAGCAAATACCAGAGTATACGTCTCACATGGAAACTTTTATCGATGGACTATTCTCTGATTGGGAACTATCTCCCGAGTATGTAGGAACACAAGGCTAACAGGAAAATTCCCCTTCACAACACAACTCCTAATTAGAGAAGGATTTTCACGAAGATCTTCTTCCCTAAACTATGACACCGATAGTCTGGTCGAACCAGGACTCCAACACTATAAATACGACATGAGGTTGGTAAGCTAAGGTACGCTACAAATTATTTGTTTACACCATTACGCCTTCTTCATATCTCTGCCTGACTTTAGCATCAGAGTGTCATCGGCCACCACAACGGTGGTTCATGGCTCACGTGTGTTCCTTGTGCAGGTCAACAGGTTTGCAGGTCAAGGTCGAAATAGGGAGCGAAAATCGACTGCATCAGTTTGGCGCCGTCCGTGGCGACGACAAAGTTCCTAACCTTTCACGAGCATCATCTCTCTTCAAAATATGAGAAGATGATGACCACCAGATCACGCAACAATGAAGAACAAGGGGACACGTCAATTGCTTAGACTGGTGCTATACCGCCGCTTTCAGCGGTGCCGGTGACACACGGGCAGCAGGCCCACCCCCGCGCCAACAACAACAATGATAGACCCTAGGATAGATTTGTTGTCGTCTCAAATACAGCAAATCGCCAAAGCAGTGGAGGCTCTCATACAACAGAACCCTCCGCCTATTAACGGATACTAGGAGCAGCATAGACCCCCACCTCCGGAAGACAACAAAGAGCAAACACAAGAAAGTTAAGCCCCTGCTAGTTCTCATTGGATTAAAGGAGGCGACGCAGCTAATGCGGACCCGACTTTCAGGACAGACAAGCTCACCTTGTAGAACCCCCTCCACAAAAGGGCTCATGACCCAGACATGCTATATCGCATCTTTGTTCCATCGTTCTTGGACCATATCATGAACGAGGCTCTTCCAAAGAAGTTCACGCCTCCAAAGCTCGACTTCTATGACAGGATTACCAACCCATTCGATAACTTGTGCCATTACCAACATGTAATGACACTCAAAGAAGGATATGAGTCGGTGATGTGCAACACTTTTCCTACCAGTCTAAAGAAGTCAGTACTAACATGGTTCCACAACCTCCTGCCAAAGTCGATCGACTCATTCAAGACGCTGGCCATGGAACTCCTAACGCACTTTGTCAGAAGTTATCGTCTCCGAAAAGCCCCATACTACATATTCTCTCTGAAGCAAAAATTTAATGAGACGCTAAGATAGTATGTCACGCGCTTCAATGACGAGCTAACACTCATTGACGACTGCAGCGACGACACAGCCGTGACGGCTTTTTACCGCGGGCCTACGATTGGGAAAGCTTTACGACTTCCTCACCTTGGAACCCCCTTTGGATATGGTAGAACTCTTGAAGGGCGCCCAGAAGTACATCACCTTGGAAGAGATGAGAACAACGAAGAAGGAAACAAAAGCTGTTAAGAAGCCCTATGTTCCTAAGGATAGGAAGGAGGGACGAAGGCGAGAGGACGAAAAATGAGCAAGCGAAAGCGTAACAACAACAGGTCAGACCCTGGCCGGGCCAGGCCAGAAAAAGCTTCCAACTACGTTGGATCCAGATCCATGACCCCCCTCAATTCTAGCCTATTGAACGTCCTGAATTCCATGAAAAACATGAGAAGATCTAAAATGACCCCCAAAGCAGTGCGGAGACCCCTCCAAGCATGACAACAAGTATTGATCAAACCATAAGGAGGGTGGCCATGACACCAACGACTGCAAAAGTCTAAGGTATGAGATCAAATACTAGATCCCCAGGGGCAAGCTAAAAGAATTCCTGGGTTCGGATAAGCGACAAGACCGACCCAGAGACAGGGGAGAGGCAGTCAAGGAGATTGAGAATGAGACTTTGGGCATAATCTATGTCCTTTATAGAGTCAGATCGGATGAAAACCAGACAAACAGATCCCGCAAGCGTCCCCACCTTAACTTGAGGGTGGACGTAGCCCACAGACGAGGACAAACGCGTATACTACTTGAGGGTGCAAAGCCCCATCCCCACCTTAACTTTTACAGAAAGGGACCTCGAAGGCGTCCACACATCGAACAATGACGCTCTCGTCATTTAAGTCTCTATCGCAAGGTGGGAAGTAAAGAGGGCCCTGGTGGATACAAGAAACTCCCTCAACGTCCTATTTTACAACGCGTTCTGCAGTATGGACTTCAAATAGGAGAACCTGACATCCTAATATTACCCGCTAATCGGATTCAGAGAAGTAAAATGCTTTCTGATTGGGAAGATAAGGTTAGCAGTGGTAGCATGAAAACCACAACTGAGAAAAGTCTTGCTCATGGACTTCATGGTGGTAGACACACCGTCTACCTACACCTTATCCTGGGAAGACCATGGCTTCATCAGATGGAAGCAGTAGTCTCCACATTTCACTAGTGCGTTAAGTACACCGCTAACCACTCAGAAAGAACAATACGTAGGGACCAACCAACGACACAAGACTGCCATTATGCTGCACTGAAGCAGATAGAATGTTCCCAGATTCAACTGGAGCCCACAGAGTAAGTTGAACAGAAGCCAGACCCAGTGATTGTGGAAGAGTCATTTCGCTCACATGGAGACGAGAACACAACAACGGTCGCTCGACTTAGAAATGGAGAACATTCTAGCATCACAGGGGCAATCCGCTCTTCAACCCAGCAAAACAGAGAGGTCAATGCAGACGGGAGTACAACCCCCAGTAATCAGTCGGCACAGAAATAAACTCTTATGTAGGGTTTACTTTTCAGTAACCTCAACGACATCAGTGAAGCGTGACAGTTCGCTGAAAGTACCAACGATCTAGGAAAGGCCATGCGAATTCACTTCAGGGCCGAATTGACCTCTCTCCGCCAACAATTAGTTTATTCAGTTGTTTATTTTCCTTTCCATAGTCAATGTAGAGTTTTGATTCTTAGAAGCTTATGTGATTGGGAATCATTTAAGAAATAAAAAAGAATTACTCAAACACACTCTATTGATTACTGAAAAGATGTAACAATGATCGCCCTCAGACGGATACAAAAGACTACAACTACAAGCATCTGAATCTGATGCAACATACAGTAAAAACTCGCTTAAATAGTCGAACTCCAAAGAAGGCTCAAAAGCGACATCTAAGGTACCGAAAGAAGACTCTGTGATCTCTCTGAAGAACATTTTCGTGAGCAAGAGCAGGGTGAAAGATTGGCATGAACAAGAGCAGGATGAAATAGTGTGTCCAATTAAAAGCCTCTACGAACACACCCCTCAATTATGGCCTGAGGTGGTACAAAATCAGCAATCGGGGGCCTCTCGAAACGCCAGCCAAAGCTACGACCAACTAACATGCTCGATCCGCTTAACCAGACGAACTTGGGACAAGTATTAGGTTGAAACAAATTGAGTGCGGATGAAATGGGCATCTAGGAGTCAATGACCCTCTCCGACAGGCCATGTCCAACTCCACCCCAACTCGCAATCCCAAATTCTAGTGCAGCGCGACATGACGGGGCTAACCGAGAATGGACGGCGGCAACCGCCCCTAGGTTGGCTGCTAGTATTATATCTGAAACTAGGCGCTTCGAAGCACCGATAAGGCACTAGCACATAAATGATAGACTCGTCTCTTGAGAGGAAGTCTGTACTTATTCTACGCAATACGAGAAGAAATTACAAGGTCTCAGCGAACCAATTGGGTGCTCACCCATAGCAGGTGACCACGCACGACAACAAGTCTTATCACATCTCATCGGTGCAAATGTCAGAACATTCGAAGACACGTTGGAGATCTCCCTTCAGCCTTCAGAAAATCCAAAGCATGTTCTTTAAGTAAGAGCACTTGAGGAGGTGCGCTCTGTGGAAGATAATGCTTACAACGATGAAACAACACCATTATATAGACATAATGGTTCACCAAACATGCGCTTCAACGTTGACTGTCAACATTGAATACCATATGGAAAACAAGAAGATCACGACGGTTCCCAAGAAAACTGCACAGGACCACGTTTGCCCTATTAATAATTGTGACGACCCTCCTCCCGCACTGTACAGATACTGTCCGCTTTGGGCTACCATCCGGCCCTCACGGCTTTAAAAGGCCTCTGTACAATGGGGAGATGACCCTGCACATATAAAGATCATCATCCTTCCCTACCCAGGCGATATGGGACTATGTTTCCCCTTGGTAGCTATCCCAACTCCTCTTGGGATCCACGGGCCTGTTGGGCCTATTGGGCTCCAACCCTCACCCTCACCCTCCCCCTCAAGTCCGCCCACACAAGGGTCTCACAGTCCACCCCCCTTAAGGCCCAACGTCCTCGTTGGCCACACAGGCACAACATCCACGTTGCCCGAGGGCCCACCTCCACGTGGCACACTTCCGGCTGGGTCAGGCTCTGATACCAAACTGTGACGACCCACCTCCCGCACTGTACAGATACTGTCCGCTTTGGGCTACCATTCGGCCCTCACGACTTTAAAAGGCCTCTGTACAATGGGGAGATGACCCTGCACATATAAAGATCATCATCCTTCCCTACCCAGGCGATATGGGACTATGTTTCCCCTTGGTAGCTAGCCCAACTCCTCTTGGGATCCACGGGCCTGTTGGGCCTATTGGGCTCCAACCCTCACCCTCCCCCTCAAGTCCGCCCACACAAGGGTCTCACAATCCACCCCCCTTAAGGCCCAACGTCCTCGTTTGCCACACAGGCACAACGTCCACGTTGCCCGATGGCCCACCTCCACGTGGCACACTTCCGGCTGGGTCAGGCTCTGATACCAAACTGTGACGACCCCCCCTCCCTTACTGTACAGATACTGTCCGCTTTGGGCTACCATCCGGCCCTCACGGCTTTAAAAGGCCTCTGTACAATGGGGAGATGACCCTGCACATATAAAGATCATCATCCTTCCCTACCCAGGCAATATGGGACTATGTTTCCCCTTGGTAGCTAACCCAACTCCTCTTGGGTTCCACGGGCCTGTTGGGCCTATTAGGCTCCAACCCTCACCCTCCCCCTCAAGTCCGCCCACACAAGGGTCTCACAGTATAAACTGTGACGACCCCCCTCCCGCACTGTACAGATATTGTCCGCTTTGGGCTACCATCCGGCCCTCACGGCTTTAAAAGGCCTCTGTACAATGGGGAGATGACCCTGCACATATAAAGATCATCATCCTTCCCTACCCAGGCGATATGGGACTATGTTTCCCCTTGGTAGCTAGCCCAACTCCTCTTGGGATCCACGGGTCTGTTGGGCCTATTGGGCTCCAACCCTCACCCTCACCCTCCCCCTCAAGTCCGCCCACACAAGGGTCTCACAGTCCACCCCCCTTAAGGCCCAACGTCCTCGTTGGCCACACAGGCACAACGTCCACGTTGCCCGAGGGCCCACCTCCACGTGGCACACTTCCGGCTGGGTCAGGCTCTGATACCAAACTGTAACGACCCCCCTCCCGCACTGTACAGATATTGTCCGCTTTGGGCTACCATCCGGCCCTCACGGCTTTAAAAGGCCTATGTACAATGGGGAGATGACCCTGCACATATAAAGATCATCATCCTTCCCTACCCAGGCGATATGGGACTATGTTTCCCCTTGGTAGCTAGCCCAACTCCTCTTGGGATCCACGGGCCTGTTGGGCCTATTGGGCTCCAACCCTCACCCTCACCCTCCCCCTCAAGTCCGCCCACACAAGGGTCTCACAGTCCACCCCCCTTAAGGCCCAACGTCATCGTTGGCCACACAGACACAACGTCCACGTTGGCCACACAGGCACAACGTCCACGTTGCCCGAGGGCCCACCTCCACGTGGCACACTTCCGCTGGGTCAGGCTCTGATACCAAACTGTGACGACCCCCCTCCCGCACTGTACAGATATTGTCCGCTTTGGGCTACCATCCGGCCCTCACGACTTTAAAAGGCCTCTGATACAATGGGGAGATGACCCTGCACATATAAAGATCATCATCCTTCCCTACCCAGGCGATATGGGACTATGTTTCCCCTTGGTAGCTAGCCCAACTCCTCTTGGGATCCACGGGCCTGTTGGGCCTATTGGGCTCCAACCCTCACCCTCACCCTCCCCCTCAAGTTCGCCCACACAAGGGTCTCACAGTCCACCCCCCTTAAGGCCCAACGTCCTCGTTGGCCACACAGGCACAACGTCCACGTTGCCCGAGGGCCCACCTCCACGTGGCACACTTCCGGCTGGGTCAGGCTCTGATACCAAACTGTGACGACCCCCCTCCCGCACTGTACAGATACTGTCCGCTTTGGCACACAACCCCAATAATCGGGGGGAGTAACCGATACTCAACCGTCCCGTGATCTACGTCGTACACGTCACCATGCGATCTACGTTGTACACATAGCGTCTTGATCCTACGACAAACCTTAGCTCTTCCTCTCTGGGCCCATGGGCTCAACCCACTATTCAAGTGGTATTCTACCACGCGCCTCACACATACATTAGGAACCCTAGTCACTTTTGACACACAGATCACACCTGCATATCACCAACTGATTTAAGGCATTCCTATCTCTTCAAAAGGAAACTCGTCCGCACGAAACACTCCACTCGCAAATGTAGACTCACACACCCGTAACAGGCGGAGCCCCGACCTAACCAAGCAAGCTTAGTCAGCTTCGGCTGATGACGACGGCTTGTGGTTCATCCCGACGCCTAGTCCGCCCAGCGCGAATGTCGATGGTTTAGGAAGTGGGAGTCTAATAAGTGTTATTACGCCTGGTGACGACGAATCGCCAGGGACCGTTGCCCCCTTCGCGGATAAAGATCGCCAAACCTAATTAGGTAAGCCTAGCCAGTGGCGACTGACAACGACAACTTCTGATCAAAGCCTAGACCTCTAGCCTCCATTGCGTAGGTGTAGATGGTTTGGAAGGTGGGAGCCTAGTCAGTTCCGATTGATGTCGACGATTCGCCACGGGACGACTGCTCTCTACAGACTATGGTCGCCGAATTATCAACCCCAGACTTGTAGCTCGCTCCATATGAATGTAGATGGTTTGGAAGGTGAGAGTTTAGTTAGTCCCGAACTGATTCCGATGGTTTGCCACGAGATAACTGCTCTTCTATGATCGCCGAAAACTCCCAAATTTGTAGCTCAATGCGCACGGGTGTAGATGATTTGGAAGGTGGGAGCGTAGTTAGTCCCGAATTGATTCCGACAGCTTGCCACGGGACCAATGCTCTTCTACAGTTCATAGTCGCCGAATTCCCTCATCCCACAGTCCCGAACTGATGTCAACGGCTCGCCACGGGATCATAGCTCTTCAACAGACCATGATCGCCGAATTCTCACATCCCAAACCTGTAATCCTGTCCGCACGGATATAGATGGTTTGGAAGGTGGGAGCCCAGTCAACCCCGACTGATGTCAACGGCTCGCCATGCGGCCACCACTCCCTTTCAATACAGCGGTTGCCTAAATAAATCACAGATCAAGTAGCGTCTACACATTCGCACAGTCTAACATTCCATTATCAGCAATGGCCACTCACGCCGACCTAAAAACCAACTCGCTGACACACCGACGAACACTACATGGAGTGTCAGCCTGAGCTTACGGAACCCGACTCGAGACAAACGCTCTAGCTCTGAGACAACGCATGTGCTCAGCTAACACAGTTTACTCATTCCAGCAACCGAAACCAACAGTCAGATACGCAAATTAAGTCCCCAGTGACTTACCTTAAGGATGAGCTACAACCTGGGAAGCGTAGCCCACTGTTAAACCATCCGAAGAACACCCACTATTGGGTATGACTAAGCGATAGTGACTCTGAGACCTCACAGAAAAATATGTCAGAATCATTTGCGACATAAATGGTCAAACTCCCAACAGCAGTCAGACCACTTGGCTTCCTGCTGACCCAACCAGACTTGTGTCAAAGTAAAACGACAAGACATAATGGAATGTGTGAGACAAGGAGACCGAACACAATATAGGCATAAAGTATACTGAAAATAAACTTGTTTTTATTAACACTTGAAACAAAAATGTACAAGTGCACAAAGTCTACTCCTCACCAGGAGGAGGTACAAAACAGGAGAACTAAGCTTAAAAGAGGAAGGAGCAGGAGTTGCGTCTGCACGCGCCTCAGCCTGAGCATCATCTGGATTGACCTCTTCTTCTGATGATGCAGAGACCACTACTAAGTCTGCGTATGACATCTTCTTATAATACGCAAGGTCCCATTCTGGATGCTCTTTCTTCATCAGCACCAACAGCTCTAATCTCCCAGGCATGACCCAACAAAATTCACAATTGCCGTGCGCCTTGAGAAGCTATTCCTTGCGCGCCTTCACTTCAGCAAGTTCATGCTCCAACAGCTCCAGCTTGCCACTCAGCGCATCAACCTGAGACTGTTTCGTAGCCAGACTACTCGTAGCAGCACTGAGCTCATGTTGCTCCAGTTGAAGCTGGTCTTCAGCCTTCCTCGCTGCTCGAGCATTGAATTCCACGTCGGTCCGTAACTGCCGCTTCTGGGCCACATATTCAATCCCATTCATGGCTTTTTTCTCAGCAAAATACCACAACTCAGAACGCGTCTTAGTCGCAGCTTTCCGCGCAACCTCTAGATCATGTTAGATCAAATCCAACTCTTGCTTGAATCTGTCCCTTGCAGACACCGCCTTTGCCAAATCAGACTCAAGGGCCTCGAGACGAACCCTCTGAGTCTCAGCAACAAAGGTTGACTATTCCAGCCTCCTCTTCTTAGCAGCTTAATTTCAAAAAGCGCATCAGAGTACAACTTTTGCATATTTGAGAAGACACACTCCATGGTGTACACCCTCTCACGAGCCGCCTCAACCTCCGTCCCAGCAACGACCACCTGGCTCAAATGAGACATCCCCAGCATAAGGTGTTTCAAACCCTTATCCATACACCCTTCCAGCGTATCTTCTTCGGGCTTCGGAGCGTGATCCATTAGCCAGCTGTAGCACCTGCTTATGTCTTTCCTTGAAGTACAATCCACGTCAACTTCCTGGTGCCAAGCTTGGTTGCTCATCCTCACTACGTTCGGAGCAAACAAACTTATCTGCGCATCCGGTTGGAGCTCTCCCGGACGTGGAATTACGCTAGCACCGCCCTTCGTAGTCGCCACTACACCTAGGCCCTAATCTGCGACCTTCTCTTTGTCACCAGCAACCGACCCTCTCTTGTGAAACGACTCAGTGGAACCCAAAGGATGAGATGGAAGCAAATTATCCAACAAACCCTCCATCACATTGATATACTGCCTGAAATGAGATGGGGAACAATGCAGACTATAGGAAGGATGACCCACATCACCGCGACCACTATCAGATGACCTATCAATTGAGCGATTGGACTCTGGGACCTCAGGCGAATCCTCATAAGAAACCTCCAATAGAATGGTTCTAGATTGGTCAGCACTATTAGAAGTTGCCATAACAGCCAACATCAGCTTCTCGTTCAAAGCTTCAGCCTGCTCAGCACTCAGATTTGATGCATCTTCAACCCCTGCTAATCGCAGATGATCCCTCTCCCAGCCGGATACTTCAGCCTCCGCCCTGGCAGGCTAACTAGGTTCACTCTCTTCCCTCACTGGAGCAGACTGTTTGGGAGCTGGCTCAATCCTAGTACGGGACCTCTTTGAACTTATAAAGAAAGCGAGTGTCTCAGGAATCCCTTCCGCGTCAGACGAAGTAGGAGCCTTAACTTTGGAAGTCTTCCTCTTTTTGAAAAGGGTTCCACCTTCAGAGTTAACCTTCGGCATTCAGTAAAGAGTGGGGGCCACGTGCCAGTTGGCCCACAAACCACTGCGGCTAAAGTTATAAAGACATGACTTCCTTCACACTCATCTTCGACATGTCACTAAATGCCTTCATAGTGTATATGGGTCTATCCCATCTTTTTAAACAAAAGATTTGGTCTATCCCAAACCCATTTTTTAGCAGAATATCGAGAGTCCCTGATGCAACACGATCTTTTAATATTGTCAACTAAGAATTCAAAATTGACATATAAAAAGGCAATCGAGTTTATTCTATCATTTAATAAAATGGAGTCGGGTCCATCCCGAACCCATTCTTATGCCGAATACAATGACTTGAGGATGCAATAAGGTCTTTTAATAATGCCAATCAAGAATTCAAAGTAAACAATTTTAAAATGAAGATGGGTATATCCCGTTTTTTAATACAATGGATTCGGGCCTATCCCGAACGCACTTATGTGTCTATCCCAAATTTTTATATAATGAATTCAGGTCTATCCCGAACCCATTCTGAATCGAATATAGGAACTCAGTGATGAAGCAGGGTCGTTTAATACTATAAAAAAAGAATTCAAGGTTGACAATATTAAAATGGAGTCGGGTCTATCCCGTCTTTTAGTACAATAGATTCGGGTTTATCCCAAACCCATTACGATGTCTATCGCGAACCTACTTATGGGTCTATCCCATATTTTTACAAATTGGATTATGGGTCTATTGCCCTTTGATAGGGTCATTTAATATAATGGATTCGAGTCTATCTTGGTCCCACTTATGGGTCTATCCCATCCTTTGATACAATGGATACGGGTCTATCCCGAACCCACTCCCGAGCCGAATATCAAAAATCACTAATGCAACAGGGCTTTCAATATTGTCAACCAAGAATTCAAGGTTGACAATGTTAAAATGGAATTGGGTCTATCCCGTCTTTTAATAAAATGGAGTCGAGTCTATCCCGAACCCATTCTTGTGCCGAATACAATGACGTGAGAATGCAATAAGGTCTTTTAATATTGTCAACTATGAATTCGAAGTTGACAATATTACAATGGATTCGGGTCTATCCCGAATCCACTTATGTGTCTATCCCAACTTTTTACACAATAGATTCGGGTCTATCCCAAACCAATTTCTAAATCTAATATTAGGAGTTTCTGATGCAACATGATCTTGTAAAAATTTTAACCAAGAAGTCAAAATTGACATATAAAAATTTGCATCGGGTCTATCCCGTCTTTTAATAAAATCGAGTCAGGTCTATCCCGAGCTCTGTCTTGTCCCGAATACAATCATGTGATGATGCAATAAGGTCTTTTAATATTGCCAACCAAGAATTCAAAGTTGACAATATTAAAATAAAGTCGGGTCAGGGTCGTTTAATATTGACAACAAAAAATTCGAGGATGACAATGTTATAATGGATTCTGGTCTACCCTGTCTTTTAGTACAATAGATTTGGGTTTTTTCCGAACCCATTATTGGTCTATCGCAAACCTAATTATGGTTGTCACATCTTTTTACAAAATGGATTCGGGTCTATCCCAAACCCACTTCTGTTCCGAACATCGAAACTCACTGATGGAAAAATACTTTTAATATTACAAACCAAGAATTCAAAGTTGACAATATTAAAATGAAGTCGGGTCTAACCCGATCCCACTTATGGGTCTATCCCATCTTTTGATACAATGGATTCGGGTCTATCCCGAACCCACTACCGAGCCGAATATCAAAAATCACTAATACAACAGGGCTTTCAATACTGACAACCAAGAATTCAAGGTTGACAATATTAAAATGGAATCGGGTCTATCCCGTCTGCTTTTAAAATGGAGTCGGGTCTATCCCGAACCCATTCTTGTGCCGACTACAATGACTTGAGGATGCAATAAGGTCTTTTAATATTGTCAACCATGAATTCAAAGTTGACAATATTAAAATGGAGTCGAGTCTATCTCATCTTTTAATACAATGATTCGGGTCTATCACGAATCCACTTATGAGTTTATCCCATATTTTTACAAAATGGATTCAGGTCTACCTCGAACCCATTCTTAACTGAATATTGGGAGTCACCGATGCAACGGGATCTTTTAATATTGTAAACCAAGAATTCAAAATTGACATATAAAAATTGGAATCGGGTTTATCCCGACTTTTAATAAAATTGAATCGAGTCTATCTCGAGCTCATTCTTGTGCCGAATACAATGACGTGAGTATGCAATAAGGTTTTTAATATTGAAAACCAAGAATACAAGTTGACAATATTAAAATAAAATCGGTCTGCCCCGTCTTTAAAATGGATTTTGGTCAATCCCGAACCCACTTATGAGTCTATCCCATATTTTATATAATGAATTCGAGTCAATACCGAACCCATTTTGAATTGAATATAAGAACTCCGTGATGAAGCAGGGTCATTTAATATTGTCAACAAAGAATTCAATGATGACAATATTACAATGGAGTCAAGTCTATCCCGTATTTTAGTACAATAGATTCAGGTTTTTCCCGAACTCATTATTGGTCTATCGCAAACCTACTTATGGGTCTATCCCATCTTTTTACACAATGGATTCGGGTCTATCCCGAACCCACTTTTATTCCGAACATCAAACTCACTGATGGAACATGACTTTTAATATTACATACCAAGAATTCAAGGTTGACAATATTAAAAGAAGTCGGGTCTACCCCGATCCCACTTATGGGTCTAACCCATCTTTTCATACAATGGATTCGGATCTATAACGAACTCACTCCCGAGCCGAATATCAAAATTCAGTAAAGCATCAGGGCTTTCAATATTGTCAACCAAGAATTCAAGGAAGAAAATATTAAAATGGAATCTCGTCTATCCCGTATTTTTTTTTAAATGGAGTCGGGTTTATCCCGAATTCATTCTTGTGCCGACTACAATGATTTGAAGATGCAATAAGGTCTTTTAATATTTTCAACCATGAATTCAAAGTTGACAATATTAAAATGGAGTCGGGTCTATCCCGAATCCACTTATGGGTCTATCCCATATTTTTACAAAATGGATTCGGATCTATCTCGAACCCATTTCTGAACCAAATATCGGGAGTCACCGATGCAACAAGATCTTTCAATATTGTTAACCAAGAATTTAAAATTGACATATAAAAATTGGAATCGAATCTATCCCGACTTTTAACAAATTGAGTCGGGTCTATACCGAGCTCATTTTTATGCCGAATACAATGACGTGAGTGTGCAATAAGGTCTTTTTATACTGAAAACCAAGAATTCAATGTTGACAATATTAAAATAAAGTCGGGTTGCCCCGTCTTTTAATACAATGGATTTGGGTCTATCCCGAACCCACTTATGGGTCTATCCCGTCATTTTATACAATGAATTCGGGTCAATACTGAACCCATTCTGAACTGAGTATAGGACCTCTGTGATGAAGCAAGGTGGTTTGATATTGTCAACAAAGAGTTCAAGGTTGACAATATTAAAATGGAGTCGGGTCTAACCCGACTTTTAGTACAATAGATTCGGGTCTATCCTGAACCCATTATTGGTCTATCGCGAACCTACTTATGGGTCTATCCCATCTTTTTACACAATGGATTAGGGTCTATCCCGGACCACTTCTGTACCGAACATCGAAACTCACTGATGGAAAGAACTTTAAATATTCCAACAAATAATTTAAGGTTGACAATATTAAAATGAAGTCGGGTCTATCCCATATTTTAATACAATGGATTCGGGTCTATCCCGATCCCATTTATGGGTCTATCCAATCTTTTGATACAATGAATTCGGTTCTATCCCGAACCCACTCTTGAGCCGAATATAAAAAACCACTAGTGCAACAGGGCTTTCAATATTGTCAACCAAGAATTTAGAGTTGACAATATTAAAATAGAATGGGGTCTATCCCGTCTTTTAATAAAATGGAGTCGGGTCTATCCCGAACACATTCTTGTGCCGAATACAATGACGTGAGGATGCAATAAGGTCTTTTAATATAGTCAACCGTGAATTCAAAGTTGACAATATTAAAATTGAGTCGGGTCTATCCCATCTTTTAATACAATGGATTCGGGTCTATCCCGAATCCAAGTATATGTCTATCCCATCTTTTTACACAATGGATTCGGGTCTATCCCGAACCAATTTCTGAACTGAATATCGGAAGTCACTGACGCAATAGTATCATTTAATATTGTTAACCAACAATTCAAAATTGACATATAAAAATTGGAATTGGGTCTATCCCATCCATTAATAATATTGTTAAGTCGGGTCTATCCCGAGCTCATTCTTTTGCCGAATAAAATGAAATGAGGATGCAATACGGTCTTTTAATATTTCCAACAAATAATTCAAAGTCGACAATATTAAAATAAAGTCGGGTCTATCCCGTCTTATAATACAATGGATTCGGGTATATCCCATCTTTTTATACTATGAATTTGGGTCTATCACGAACCCATTCTGAACTGAATATAGGAACTCAGTGATGAAGCAAGGTCGTTTAATATTGTCAACAAAGAATTCAAGGTTGACAATATTAAAATAGAATCAGGTTTTTCCCGTCTTTTAATAAAATGGAGTCGGGTCTATCCTGAACCCATTATTGTGCCAAATACAATGACGTGAGGATGCAATAAGGTCCTTTAATATTGTCAACCGTGAACTCAAAGTTGAAAATATTAAAATGGAGTCGGGTCTATCCCGTCTTTTAATATAATGGATTCGGGTTTATCCTGAAACCACTTATCGTTCTATCCAATCTTTTTATACAATGAATTCGGGTCTATCTCGAACCATTCTGAATTGAATATAGGAAAATAGAGATGAAGAAAGGTCGTTTAATATTGTCAACAAAGAATTCAAGGTTGACAATATTAAAATGGAGTCGTGTCTATCCCGTCTTTTAGAACAATAGATTTGGGTCTATCCCGAACCCATTATTCTAACGCGAACCAACTTGTGGGTCTATCCCATCTTTTTACACAATGGATTTGGGTCTATCCCGAACCTACTTCTGTACCGAACATCGAAACTCACTGATGGAACATGACTTTTAATATTACCAACCAAGAATTCAAAGTTGACAATATTAAAATGAAGTCGGGTCTATCCCGTATTTTAATTCAATGGATTCGGGTTTATCCAGATCCCACTTATGGCTCTATCCCATCTTTTGACACAATGGATTCAGGTCTATCCCGAACCCACTCTCGAGCCGAATATGAAAAAATACTAGTGCAACAGGGATTTCAATATTGTCAACCAAGAATTCAAGGTTGACAATATTAAAATAAAATAGGATCTATCCCGTCTTTTAATAAAATGGAGTCGGGTCTATCCCGAACACATTCTTGTGCCGAATACAATGACGTGAGGATGCAATAAGGTCTTTTAATATTGTCAACCGTGAATTCAAAGTTGACAATATTAAAATTGAGCCGGGTCTTTGACAATATTAAAATTGAGCCGGGTCTATCTCGTCTTTTAATACAATGGATTCGGATCTATCCCGAATCCATTTATATGTCTGGCCCATCTTTTTACACAATGGATTCGGGTCTATCCCGAACACATTTCAGAACCGAATATCGGGAGTTACTGATGCAACATGATCATTTAATATTGTTAACCAACAATTCAAAATTGACATACAAAAATTAGAATTGGGTCTATCCCGTCCTTTGATAAAATTGAGTCGGGTCTATCCCGAGCTCATTTTTTTGCCGAATAAAATGACATGAGGATGCAATAAGGTCTTTTAATATTGCCAACGAAGAATTCAAAGTTGACAATATTAAAATAAAGTCGGGTCTATCCCATCTTTTAATACAAAGGATTTGGGTCTATCACGAACCCATTCTGAACTTAATATAGGAACTAAGAGATGAAGAAAGGTTGTTTAATATTGTCAATAAAGAATTCAAGGTTAACAATATTAAAATGGAGTCGGATCTATCTCGTTTTCTAGTACAATAGATTCAGGTCTATCCCGAACCCATTATGGTCTATCGCAAACCTACTTATGGGTCTATCCCATCTTTTTACACAATGGATTCGTGTCTATTCCAAACCCACTTCTGTACCGAACATCGAAACTCACTTATGGAAAGAACTTTTAATATTACCAACCAATAATTTAAGGTTGACAATATTAAAATGAAGTCGGGTCTATCCCATCTTTTAATACAATGGATTCGAGTCTATCCCGATCCCACTTATGGGTCTATCCCATCTTTTGATACAATGGATTCGGTTCTATCCTGAACCCACTCTCGAGTCGAATATAAAAAATCACTAGTGCAACAGGGCTTTCAATATTGTCAACTAAGAAGTTAAGGTTGTCAATATTAAAATGGAATGGGGTCTATCCTGTCTTTTAATAAAATGGAGTCGGGTCTATCCCGAACACATTCTTGTGTCGAATACAATGACATTCGGATGCAATAAGGTATTTTAATATTGTCAACAGTGAATTCAAAATTGACAATATTAAAATTGCATCGGATCTATCCCGTCTTTTAATACAATGGATTCGGGTCTATCCAGAATCCAGTTATAGGTCTATCCCATGTTTTTACACAATGGATTCGGGTCTATCCCAAACCCATTTCTGAACCAAATATCAGGAGTCACTGATGCAACGGGGTCTTTTAATATTGTTAACCAACAATTCAAAATTGACATATAAAAATTGGAATCGGGTCTATCCCGAGCTCATTCTTTTGCCGAATAAAATGACGTGGGGATGCATATTTCAAACGAAGAATTCAAAATTGACAATATTAAAATAAAATCAGGTTTATCCCGTCTTTTAATATAATGGATTCGGGTCTATCCCGAAACCACTTTAGGGTCTATCCCATCTTTTTATAGTGTGAATTTGAGTCTATCACGAACCCATTCTGAACCGAATATAGGAACTCGGTGTTGAAGCTGGGTCATTTAATATTGTCAATAAAGAATTCAATTTTGACAATATTAAAATGGTGTCGGGTCTATCCCGTCTTTTAGTACAATAGATTCGGGTCTATCCCGAACCCATTATTGGTCTATCGCGAACCTACTTATGGGTCTATCCCATCTTTTTACACAATGGATTCGGGTCTATCCCGAACCCACTTCGGTACCGAACATCGAAACTCACTGATGGAATAGAACTTTTAATATTACCAACAAATAATTTAAGGTTGACAATATTAAAATGAAGTCGGGTCCATCCCATCTTTCAATACAACGGATTCGGGTCTATCCCGATCCCACTTATAGGTCTGTCTCATCTTTTTATACAATGGGTTCGGGATATCCCGAACCCACTCTTGAGCCGAATATCAAAAATCACTAACGCAACTGGGCTTTCAATATTGTCAACCAAGAATTCAAGGTGGACAATATTAAAATGAAATCGGGTTTATCCCGTCTTTTAATTAAATAGACTCGGGTCTATCCTGAACCCATTATTGTGCCGAATACAATGACGTGAGGATGCAATAAGGTCTTTTAATATTGTCGACCGTGAATTCAAAGTTGAAAATATTAAAATCGAGTCGGGTCTATCCCGTCTTTAAATACAATGGATTCGGGTTTATCCTGAACCCATTCTGAACCGAATATAGGAAAGCATCTTTAATGGGTCTACATCGAGACCGCGGTGGTGTACTACAAACCCCAAGAACTTCCCTACAGATAGCCCTCATGCAAACTTTGACGGGTTCTCTTAAGCGAATACTTTCTGCATCGTTGAAAGACTTTCCAGAGAACGGCAATATGCTCCTCCTGGGTTATGTATTTTACCATATAATCATCAACGTAATCTTCCACGTCTATATGCATCATGTCATCGAAGAATTTACTCATTGCCCTTTGATAGGGTCATTTAATATTGTCAACAAAGAATTCAAGGTTGACAATATTAAAATGGTCTATCGCGAACTACTTATGGGTCTATCCCGTCTTTTTACATAATGGATTCGGGTCTATCCTGAACCCACTTTGGTACCGAACATCGAAACTCACTGATGGAACAAAACTTTTAATATTACCAACCAATAATTCAAGGTTGACAATATTAAAATGAAGTCGCGTCTATCCCGATCTCACTTATGGGTCTATCCCATCTTTTGATACAATGGATTCAGGTCTATTCCAAACCCACTCCCGAGCCGAATACAAAAAATCACTAATGCAACAGGGCTTTCAATTTTATCAACCAAGAATTCAAGGTTGACAATATTAAAATGGAATCCGGTTTATCCCATCTTTTAATAAAATTGAGTCGGGTGTATCCCAAACTCATTCTCGTGCCGAATACAACGATGTGAGGACGCAATAAGGTATTTTAATATTGTCAACCATGAATTCAAAGTTGACAATATTAAAATGGAATCATGTTTATCCCGTCTTTTAATACAATGGATTCGGGTCTATCCCAAATCAATTTATGGGTCTATCCCATTTTTTACACAAAGGATTCGGGTCTATCCAGAACCCATTTCTAAAACGTATATCGGGAATCACTGATGCAACAGGATCTTTTAATATTGTTAACCAAGAATTCAAAATTGACATATAAAAATTGGAATCGAGTCTATCCCGTTTTTCAATAAAATTGAGTCAGCTCTATCCCGAACTCATTCTTGTGCCGAATCCAATGACTTGGTGATGCAATAAGGTCTTTTAATATTTCCAACCAAGAATTCAAAGTTCACAATATTAAAATAAAGTTGAGTCTATCCCGTCTTTTGATACAATGGATTCGAGTGTGTCCCGAACCCACTGATGGGTCTATCCCATCTTTTTATACAATGAATTCGAGTCTATCCCGAATCCATTCTAAACCGAATATAGGAACTCAGTTATGAAGCAGGGTCGTTTGATATTGTTAACAAAGAGATCAAGGTTGACAATATTAAAATGAAGTCGGGTCTATCCCAATCTCACTTATAGGTCTATCCCATTTTTGATACAATGGATTCGGATCTATCCCGAAACCACTCTCGAGACGAATATAAAACATCATTAGTGCAACAACGCTTTCAATATTGTTAACCAAGAGTTCAAGGTTGACAATATTAAAATGGAATAGTCTATCTCGTCTTTTAACAAAATGCAGTCGGGTCTATCCCCAACACATTCTTGTGCCGAACACAATGACGTGAGGACGCAATAAGGTCTTTTAATATTGCCAACGAATAATTCAAAATTAACAATATTAAAATAAAGTCGGGTCTATCCTGCCTTTTAATACAATGGATTCGGGTCTATCCCAAAACCACTTATTGGTCTATCCCATCTTTTTATACAATGAATTGGGGTCTATCACGAACTCATTTTGAACCAAATATAGGAAATCAGTGATAAAGCAGGTTCGTTTAATATTGTCAACAAAGAATTCAAGGTTGACAATATTAAAATGGAGTCGGGTCAATCCCGTCTTTTAGTACAATAGATTCGGGTCTATCCCGAACCCATTATTGGTCTATTGCGAACCAACTTATGGGTCTATCCCATCTTTTTACATAATGGATTCGAGTCTATCCCGAACCCACTTCTGTATCGAACATCGAAACTCACTGATGGAACAGAACTTTTAATATTACCAACCAATAATTCAAGGTTGACAATATTAAAATGAAGTCGGGTCTATCCCGTCTATTAATACAATGGATTCGGGTCTATCCCGATCTCACTAATGGGTCTATCCCATCTTTTGATACAATGGATTCGGGTCTATTCCAAACTCACTCCCGAGCCGAATATCAAAAATCACTAATGCAACAGAGCTTTCAATTTTGTCAACCAAGAATTCAAGGTTGACAATATTAAAATGGAATCGGGTTTATCCCATCTTTTAATAAAATTGAATCGAGTTTATCCCAAACTCATTCTCGTGTCGAATACAGTGACGTGAGGATGCAATAAGGTATTTCAATATTGTCAACCATGAATTCAAAGTTGACAATATTAAAATGGAATCGGGTTTATCCCGTTTTTTAATACAATGGATTCGAGTCGATCCCATTTTTTTACACAATGGATTCGGGTCTATCCCGAACCCATTTCTAAACCGTATATCGGGAGTCACTGATGCAACAGGATCTTTTAATATTGTCAACCAAGAATTCAAAATTGACATAAAAATTGGAATCGGGTCTATCTCGTCTTTCAATAAAATTGAGTCGGGTCTATCCCGAGCTCATTCTTGTGCCGAATCCAATGACGTGGTGATGCAATAAGGTCTTTTAATATTTCCAACCAAGAATTCAAAGTTCACAATATTAAAATAAAGTTGAGTCTATCCCGTCTTTTGATACAATGGTTTCGAGTGTGTCCCGAACCCACTGATGGGTCTATCCCATTTTTTTATACAATGAATTGGACTCTATCTCGAACCCATTCTAAACCGAATATAGGAACTCAGTGATGAAGCAGGGTCGTTTGATATTGTTAACAAAGAGTTCAAGGTTGACAATATTAAAATGAAGTCGGGTCTATCCCGTCTATTAATACAATGGATTCGGGTCTATCCCGGATCCAATTATAGGTCTATCCCATCTTTTTACACAATGGATTAAGGTCTATCCCGAACCCATTGCAAAACCGAATATCGAGTCACCATTGCAATAGGATCTTTTAATATAGTTAACCAACAATTCAAAATTGACATAAAAATTGGAATCTATCCCGTGCTTTAATAAAATGGAGTCGGGTCTATCCCGAGCCCATTCTTTTGCCGAATAAAATGACGTGAGGATGCAATAAGATTTGCAAACGAAGAATTCAAAGTTGACAATATTAAAATAAAGTCGGGTCTATCCCGTCTTTTAATACAATGGATTTGGGTCTATCCCAAAACCACTTATGGGTCTATCCCATCTTTTTATACAATGAATTTGGGTCTATCACGAACCCATTTTGAACCAAATATAGGAATTCAGTCATAAAGCAGGGTCGTTTAATATTGTCAACAAAGAATTCAAGGTTGACAATATTAAAATGGAGTCGAGTCTATCCCGTCTTTAGTACAATAGATTTGGGTCTATCCCGAACCTATTATTGGTCTATCGCAAACCTACTTATGGGTGTATCCCATCTTTTTACACAAGGGATTCGGGTCTATCCCGAACCCACTTCTGTATCGAACATCGAAACTCACTGATGGAACAGAACTTTTAATATTACCAACCAGTAATTCAAGGTTGACAATATTAAAATGAAGTCGGGTCTATCCCGTCTATTAATACAATGAATTTGGGTCTATCCCGATCTCACTTATGGGTCTATCCCATCTTTTGATATAATGGATTATGTTCTTTTCCAAACCAACTCTCGAGCCGAATATCAAAAATCACAAATGCCATAGGGCTTTTAATTTTGTCAACCAAGAATTCAAGGTTGATTTTATTAAAATGGAATCGGATTTATCCCATCTTTTAATAAAATTGAGTCGGGTGTATCCCAAACTCATGCTCGTGCCGAATACAATGACGTGAGGAAGCAATAAGGTATTTTAATATTGTCAACCATGAATTCAAAATTGACAATATTCAAATGGATTCGGGTTTATCCCGTCTTTTAATACAATGGATTCGGGTCTATCCCATTTTTTTACACAATGGATTCGGGTCTATCCCGAACCCATTTCTAAACCGTATATCGGGAGTTACTGATGCAACAGGATCTTTTAGTATTGTTAACCAAGAATTCAAAATTGACATATAAAAATTGAAATCGGGTATATCCCGTCTTTCAATAAAATTGAGTCGGGTCTATCCCGAGCTCATTCTTGTGCTGAATCCAATGATGTGGTGATGCAATAAGGTCTTTTAATATTGCCAACCAAGAATTCAAAGTTCACAATATTAAAATAAAGTCGAATCTATCCCGTCTTTTGATACAATGGATTCGAGTGTGTCCCAAACCCATTCTAAACCGAATATAGGACTCAGTGATGAAGCAGAGTCGTTTGATATTGTTAACAAAGAGTTCAAGGTTGACAATATTAAAATGGAGTCGGGTCTATCCAGTCTTTCAGTACAATAGATTCGGGTCTATCCCGAACCCATTATTGGTCTATTGCGAACCTACTTATGGGTCTATCTCATCATTTTACACAATGGATTAGGGTCTATCCCGAACCCACTTCTGTATCGAACATCGAAACTCACTGAAGGAATAGGACTTTTAATATTACCAACCAAGAATTCAAGGTTGACAATATTAAAATGAAGTCGGGGTCAATGCCGCCTTTTAATACAATGGATTCAGGTCTATCCCGATCATACTTATGGGTCTATCTCATCTTTTGATACAATGGATTCGGGTCTATCCCAAATCAATTTATGGGTCTATCCCGAACCCATTTCTAAGTCGTATATCGGGAGTCAATGATGCAACAAGATCTTTTAATATTGTTAACCAAGAATTCAAAATTGACATATAAAAATTGGAATCGGGTCTATCCCGTCTTTCAATAAAATTGAGTCGGGTCTATCCCAAGCTCATTCTACTGCCGAATCCAATGACGTGGTGATGCAACAAGGTCTTTTAATATTGTCAACCAAGAATTCAAAGTTCACAATATTAAAATAAAGTCGAGTCTATCCTGTCTTTTGATACAATGGATTCGAGTGTGTCCCGAACCCACTGCTATCCCATCTTTTTATACAATGAATTCGAGTCTATCCCGAACCCATTCTAAAGCGAATATAGGAACTCAGTGATGAAGCAGGGTCGTTTTATATTGTTAACAAAGAGTTCAAGGTTGACAATATTAAAATGAAGTCGGGTCTATCCCGTCTATTAATACAATGGATTCGGGTCTATCCCGATCTCAATTATGGGTCTATCCCATCTTTTGATACAATGGATTCAGGTCTATTCCAAACCCACTACCAAGCTGAATATCAAAAATCACTAATGCAATAGGGCTTTCAATTTTGTCAACCAAGATTTCAAGGTTGACAATATTAAAATGGAATCGGGTTTATCCCATCTTTTAATAAAATTGAGTCGGGTGTATCCCAAACTCATTCTCGTGCCGAATACAAGTACGTGACGATGCAATAAGGTATTTTAATATTGTCAACCATGAATTCAAAGTTGATAATATTAAAATGGAATCGGGTTTATCCCGTCTTTTAATACAATGGGTTCAGATCTATCCCATTTTTTTACACAATTGATTCGGGTCTATCCCGAACCTATTTCGAACCGTATATCGAGAGTCACTGATGCAACATGATCTTTTAATATTGTTAACCAAAAATTCAAAATTGACATATAAAAATTGGAATCGGGTCTATCCCGTCTTTCAATAAAATTGAGTCAGGTCTATCCCGAGCTCATTCTTGTGCCAAATCCAATGACGTGGTGATGCAATAAGGAATTTTAATATTGCCAACCAAGAATTCAAAGTTCACAATATTAAAATAAAGTCGAGTGTATCCCGTCTTTTAATACAATGGATTTGAGTCTATCCCGAACCCACTGATGGGTCTATCCCATCTTTTTATACAATTAATTCGGGTCTATCCTGAACCCATTCTAAACCGAATATAGGAATTCAATGATGAAGCAAAGTCGTTTGATATTGTTAACAAAGAGTTCAAGGTTGACAATATTAAAATGGAGTCGGGTCTATCCCGAACTCATTATTGGTCTATCGCGAACCTACTTATGGGTCTATCCCATCTTTGTACAGAATGGATTAAGGTCTATCCCGAACCCACTTCTGTATCGAACATCGAAACTCACTGATGGAATAAGACTTTTAATATTACCAACCAAGAATTCAAGGTTGATAATATTAAAATCAAGTCGGGTCAATGTCGCCTTTTAATACAATGGATTCGGGTCTATCCCGATCCTACTTATGGGTCTATCTCATCTTTTGATACAATGGATTCAAGTCTATCCCAAATCAATTTTTGGGTCTATCCCATCCCAATATTTACACAATGGATTCGGGTCTATCCCGAACCCATTTCTAAATCGTATATCGGGAGTCACTGATGCAACAGGATATTTTAATATTGTTAACCAAGAATTCAAAATTGACATAAAAATTGGAATCGAGTCTATCCCGTCTTTCAATAAAATTGAGTCGGGTCTCTCCCGAGCTCATTCTTGTGCCGAATCCAATGACGTGCTAATAAAATAAGGTCGTTTAATATTGCCAACCAAGAATTCAAAGTTCACAATATTAAAATAAAGTCGAGTCTATCCCGCCTTTTGATACAATGGATTCGAGTGTGTCCCGAACCCACTGATGGGTCTATCCCATCTTTTTATACAATGAATTCGAGTCTATCCCGAACCCATTCTAAACCGAATATAGGAACTCAGTGATGAAGCAGGGTCGTTTGATATTGTTAACAAAGAGTTCAAGATTGACAATATTAAAATGAAGTCTATCAGGTCTATTATTTAATACAATGGATTCGGGTCTATCCCAATCTCACTTATAGGTCTATCCCATTTTTGATACAATGGATTCGGATCTATCCCGAAACCACTCTCGAGTCGAATATAAAAAATCATTAGTGCAACAGCGCTTTCAATATTGTTAACCAAGAATTCAAGGTTGACAATATTAAAATGGAATGGATTATATCCCGTCTTTTAATAAAATGCAGTTGGGTCTATCTCGAACACATTCTTGTGCCTAATACAATGACGTGAGGATGCAATAAGGTCTTTTAATATTGTCAACCGGGAATTCAAAGTTGACAATATTAAAATCGAGTCGGATCTATCCCGCTTTTAATACAATGGATTCGGATCTATCATAAATCCAATTATAGGTCTATCCCATCTTTTTACACAATGGATCAGGGTCTATCCTAAACCCATTTCTGAACCGAATATCGAGTCACCGATGCAATAGGATCTTTTACTATAGTTAACCAACAATTCAAAATTGACATATAAAAATTGGAATCGGGTCTATCCCATCCTTTAATAAAATGGAGTCGGGTCTATCCCAAGCTCATTCCTTTGCCGAATAAAATGACGTGAGGATGCAATAAGGTCTTTTAATATTGCCAACGAAGAATTCAAAGTTAACAATATTAAAATAATGTCAGGTCTATCCCGTCTTTTAATATAATGGATTCAGATATATCCCAAAACCACTTATGGGTCTATCCCATCTTTTTATACAATGAATTTGGGTCTATCACGAACCCATTTTGAACCAAATATAGGAACTCAGTGATAAAGCAGGGTCGTTTAATATTGTCAACAAAGAATTCAAGGTTGACAATATTAAAATGGAGTCGGATCTATCCCGTCTTTTAATACAATAGATTCGGGTCTATCCCGAACCCATTATTGGTCTATCGCGAACCTACTTATGGGTCTATCCCATCTTTTTACACAATGGATTCGGGTTTATCCCGAACCCACTTCTGTACCGAACATCGAAACTCACTGATGGAACAGAACTTTTAATATTACCAACCAATAATTCAAGGTTGACAATATTAAAATGAAGTCGGGTCTATCCCGTCTATTAATACAATGGATTCGAGTCTATCCCGATCTCACTTATGGGTCTATCCCATCTTTTGATACAATGGATTCGGGTCTATTTCAAACCCACTCCCGAGCCGAATATCAAAAATCACTAATGCAACAGGGCTTTCAATTTTGTCAACCAAGAATTCAAGGTTGACAATATTAAAATGGAATCGGGTTTATCCCATCTTTTAATAAAATTGAGTCGGGTATATCCCAAACTCATTCTCGTGCCGAATATAGTGACGTGAGAATGCAATAAAGTATTTTAATATTGTCAACCATGAATTCAAAGTTGACAATATTAAAATGGAATCGGGTTTATCCCGTCTTTTAATACAATGGATTCGGGTCTATCCCAAATCAATTTATGGGTCTATCCCTTTTTTTTACACAATGGATTCGGGTCTATCCCGAACCCATTTCTAAACCGTATATCGGGAGTCACTGACAGGATCTTTTAATATTGTTAACCAAGAATTCAAAATTGACATAAAAATTGGAATCGGGTCTATCCTGTCTTTCAATAAAATTGAGTCGAGCCTATCCCGAGCTCATTCTTGTCTGAATACAATGACTTGGTGATGCAATAAGGTCTTTTAATATTGCCAACCAAGAATTCAAAGTTCCCAATATTAAAATAAAGTCGAGTTTATCCCGTCTTTTAATACAATGGATTCGAGTCTATCCCGAACCCACTGATGGGTCTATCCCATCTTTTTATACAATTAATTTGGGTCTATCTTGAACCCATTCTAAACCGAATATAGGAATTCAGTGATGAAGCAAAGTCGTTTGATATTGTTAACAAAAAGTTCAAGGTTGACAATATTAAAATGGAGTCGGGTCTATCCCGTCTTTTAGTACAATAGATTCGGGTCTATCCCGAAACCATTATTGATCTATCGCGAACCTACTTATGGGTCTATACCATCTTTTTACACAATGGATTAGGGTCTATCCCGAACCCACTTTTGTATCGAACATCGAAACTCACTGATGGAATAGGACTTTTAATATTACCAACCAAGAATTCAAGGTTGACAATATTAAAATGAAATCGGGTCAATCCCGCCTTTTAATACAATGGATTCGGGTCTATCCCGATCCTACTTATGGGTCTATCCCATCTTTTGATACAATGGATTCGGGTCTATCCTGAACCCACTCCCGAGCCGAATATCAAAAATCACTAAAGCAACACGACTTTCAATATTATCAAATTGATAGAAAACCACGTCAATTAGAATCGAAGAATAACATAGAAGCAAACACATAGAATGGATGGGGTGATGATACCTTAAAACATGGACAGTATTTTTTCCAGCAACCTGAAGTTGCACATTTACAGCCTTCCCTTGCCCGCATATTCCAATCTGGGCCTGCATATCAAAAATAATCAGTAACATGACAAAATTAGGAAGATCTTCAAAATATAATTTTGATACATTTCTATAGAGGATACATGCTGAAGATTAGGATTTAATTAAACAGTAGACTACTAAATGTGTTTTTAAAGAAAGTTGTGAAACTATGCCTAGACATTATGAACATAGAGACTAACAGAGCCAAGGGTTCCAGTTCTGTCACATTCAAAATACACTGATCAAATGAAACAGTCAGTTTTTATCAGTTCCAGGTGCCATGGTAATGAACCTAGAGTGCATGAAGGTCGTTTAGAAAACGAAAATGAAAAAAAAAAATTTCAGAAGCAATACAGAGGCTGGATGTGCAACTGAAATAACACCAGGCCACCAGTAATTGATGGGCTCAGTTTGAGATGTGTATCAACAAAACTTGAGCATCGGTTTAAATCTACTGCTGGTGGGTACAATGGTCTCAGGGACATGAAGTGAACCAGTATTTTGCAAGTTTTGGTTTGGGAAAATTTTCAGTTGATCAAAGGGGTGTTTTTTTTATATAAGGTTAAAATGTCATCGGTAGCCGGTAAGCTTGGCTCGTCCATAGGGAGCTTGAGATAAAACCAACTGACCAAAACAAGCCATCCAACAGATGAAACATTTATGAAATAAAATGAAAACCCCAACCTAACAAAACCCGAGAGCTAAAATCCTAGTCCATTAATTTCTTTATCCTCACCATCCCATCCATTCTTGTCAGGAAAAAAAACATAATGGCACCCATTATCCTTTCAATGCCAAGTCCTTCTTTGAAGAACTTTGAAGCGATCAACACCAAATGGTTGTTGGGATAGACTTAAAAGAGAATCTGAATGAAGGGAGTCCAGCCTCGCGTTTGCTTAATCCTGTGGTTTACCATGCTTGGGAATTTGGATGAAAAGTGTCAAGCCCTACTTTTGGTAACTTGGAAGGAGCACAATAGTCGTTTTCCAATCAATTAGAAAAACCTAACTAATCACATCCTCCTACAGGTTAAGTCAATCATGTGACACTGGGCATCTATTGCCAATGTTGTATGAAACATGACGGTCGACAATTTCATGTTTACTTGGGGGTCTTTCATAAAATAGAGACTAGCCTATTGTATGTATGTTTGTTTTTTCTCTTCTCTTCTTTTCTTTTTTAGGTTGGTCAGTTCTTTATGACAGGAACATTCCAACTATTCAATCTAATCGGTGTTTTGGTCTATTTATAAAATAAATAAATAATTTTTTATTAAATTAAATAATAATAATAATAATAATAATAATAATAATAATAATAATAATAATAATAATAATAATAATAATAATAATAAACTCTTCTCAATGAAATTCTGACCTCTACCTAGATAAAGAGGCAAAAATGAATACCCCCATTCTCAATTGGTTATGACCATATAATGTTAAAATCCAGTCCACATGATTTTCATCTCTTTAGTAGCATTATCAATGTCAAACTTGCACAAATACGACAACATTATCACAGTTGCTGGAAAACCCCCAACTTCAGCAACTGTTGAAGTGGATTCTACCAAAAAATCATTCGTATAATGCAGAACAAAGTAAGTAATTGCAGGGAAAGAGATGGAGAAGGGATGGGAAGCACAAAATATTCTATGAAACTGGAAACAAATGCATTAGATAGAAATAACAAAAGAAACAGTGTACAGCAACAACATCAACAAAATATCTCGAATAATTTACTAAATAGTAATGCACAGAACCATTTGAATGTACAGTACTTCTTCAGAATTGTGATTTAACAAAGTTTTCAAGTGACTAATTTCAATAAACACAAATTGATGCAAAATCTTTTAAAATTCAAGTCAATTTCTCTATATGCATCACCTACAAGTACCAAGAAAAAAAAATGAAGAAGCAAACAAACATGCAGTTACCACTTAACTACTAAACTAAGCATAAATCAGCTTGAACCCAATAGTTTCTTAACTTGAGAGGGAGGAGGTTAATTTGCTCCACCAAGCATGCACAAGAGTTGTGAATGTTTTTTTGAAAATTATCCCCCACCCCTCCAATGTGAAAGTAGAATCAGTATGTAAATGATGTAGTGCATGCTACTGGCCTGTTATTGTCCATTCAGAAGAATATCCAAAACTAAGTGCGGAAAAGCTACAATTACAAGTCTTTACACCCCCAACATCCCATTTACGGTATGACCTTTGTCCTTTTTACACTGTCCCCACACCAAGTAGTGAGATACTCCTAATGGATATGATTGGCTTGTCAGTTTCACTTACATTCAGTTATCTACTTGGTAAAGGAAAACCCCACACCAAGTAGTTCAAGAAAACCCGACAAAGAGAAATCCTGTTAAAACTGGAAGTTAGAGTTGTATAACAATGAGATAGCTTATGACAAGAGAAAGTAATAGAAGTTACACTCCCCTAATTGGATATATAGTATTATAAGAAGCAGAGGTGGAATCTAAAGCAACAATCTATTATTTGGATACATTGATGATAAGTTTTCAAAGATATAACCAAGTAGATTTCAGATGGCAATTTTCTTTCTCAGAAATTTATTCAAACAGTTCATGAGCAGTTTCACAAAATGATATTTCAAACATACAATTCAAACCTATACAAACATTCACCAAAACACTTTTTTCCCAACAGTATAAAGTCCAAATAACCAAATCAGAACACAAGATATCCATTCAAAGACATTGCAACTACAGTTTCCAATTCAAGAATTATCATCAATCCAATTACTGATGAAACCCCAAAACATAATTGGAAAGCCTAAATCGATATTGAAATTCCGAAAACTCTGGAATATAAAACCACACTTAAGATTATTGAAACTCGAAAAAGAAAACCCTAGAATTCATGCCAATAAAATCTCACAATATGTAAGACCCGATTAAAGAATGAATGAACGAACATATATACCTTGACTAAAACAATGCGATTTGAGAACGGTCGATACTGATCGATCCCTTCTTTTGCGTTTCTTCTTCGTCGAGATTACTTTTGCAGAGTGCGAGATGGCCCGACTAGTGCTCACATGTTGACTAATTCTCTCTGCAACGTGGCATGAAAACATGATTAAACCCTAAAGAACCATTCAAACTACCCTAAGGAAGCATTGAAACTCGACAGGAAGAAAACATCATTAAACCCTCAACAACCATTGAAATGGAACCAACAAACCAACCTGAGAATGAATGTGAGAGAGTTCCATCCATAGAAAGAAAACCGACCTCCTCTCTCTCTCATATCTCATCTCTCTCACTCTGTAATGCAATGTAGGCGGACGTAAAAAGGAAGCAAGTTGCTTTCTGGGTTGGGCCTCGATTTATTGATTTTGATTTCAAAACTTTGAAATTGAGTAACACCACTTCCACGATTTCACTCGACATAAAACCTTTGCCTTCCATGGGTACATTGTTTGATTAGTTTAATTTAATAGGGGGAATTCTTGGAGTGGGTAAAGAGTAATTTGGGGGTATTCTCTAATTCATAGTATGCTCTATAATTTACACTTTTTTAAAAAATATATATTATCAAGAGAAACATAGATATACTAGGTAGGGGTGGGCACGGAATGGGATGACCCATCCTTATCACATCCTGTTCGTATGGGATCGGGATGGGAAAAACCCCATCCCGACCTCATCCCATCCCAAACGGGATCAGCGTGCTCTGCTTATAATCAACTGAAATATAATAATTAGAATATAATCAGATTATATAATTTGAGCATACTAACCTGATTCAGATATACTAACGTAATTAACCTGATTCCTTCAATAAATCAGAGCATACCAATCAATACTAACCTGATTCCTTCAATCAATACTAACCTGATAACTTCAATATAATTAGAGCATAAGCATACTAGTCAGAGCAAACTAATCAGAACTAATCAATGTACATAATCAGCTGATTCCTTCAATATAATATGAACATAACCCATTCCTTCAATGTAATCAGATTATAGCATAATCAACTAGAATAAATTTTGAACATAATCTGAGCAGTATCATAATCTGCTAGAACATATTACAACATATTCATAATTTACTGCAATTCAATACAACAATCTATTGCTAACATAGGTTGGACAAATGTATCAAATGATCAATGTTCATACATAATCCTAAGCAGAATTTATGCACATCAAGACCCATTGATAAAGATACTAGTTGAAAGAATAGAACTGAACATGAAAGTTAATTTCAGGTTGGTAAAAAATTATGTAGCAACATCCATAACAAATAGAACAGGACTTACTGCTGAAGCCAAGTTCTTTTATCCCCGAGTTATGCAAGCTGTGACAGTATCAGCATATTGAATACCCACTCAAAACAGATTGTAAGCTACTCACTTTGAACCAGTTGACATTGTTTCTGATCAACTAATATGATCTCAGTTAGGGAGAAAAGAGTGATGAATGAAGTTATCATCTAAAGTCTAAGCCACGTAATACCCACTAATATGTTGTTTATGATCAACTAGTGATAGTCTAAATTTATCAATCCTAAAATAAATAAATAAAAATATTAATAATAAATATTGAAAAATTAGCTCGGGACGGGATTCGCGGGATTGAAAATCTTCATCACATCCCATCCCATCCCATTCTAGATTTGGACAGGACGGGATCGGGATGAAATTATTTAATCCCATTAAGACCCGGAAAAATCGGGACGGGACGGGATCGGGATCGCGGGATGGGATGCCCACCCCTAATACTAGGTAAATTTTGTAAATAGTTTTGTCAAACTCGGTAAAATTTGAACATTTTGTATTGATCATTGATTTTATTCGAAAGATTATCAAAAATGCATTTCACAAAGGGTAAATTTGTCATTTTAAAAGAATTGAATGTGCCTGTTGACGAAGTTATACAACTGGGTGCAAAAGCCAATTATTGATAATTTCATGGGGCGAAGTGCGAAAATCCCTTAAAATTTTCAAGTGTTTTAAGAGGGCAGAGCAAGTGTTCATTATATAACTTTTCTCAGAGTTTGATATGAAACATCTAGCTTGCATTTTTTTCTCAGAGTTTGAGATGCAATAAGCCTAAACATAGCTGATATTCACCCATGTAAGATGTTTCTTATTTGAGCAAAATAAAATGATCGTCCGAGCTCTGAAAGATTGTTCTAATGGACTAAAGATGGTTTTACTGGTATATATTTCCATTTAACTTAATTGGTCAAGCAGTCAGCCATGGGACCTCTTTCTCTTTGCTTGGATCCCACTCAACAGAATGAAATCAATCAACCCAATTTGGTATATCCTGTCAAGAAACGGAACTTTAGAAGTTTCCCCCATCTACGACGAAATCCACGGAACCAATTGATTTTTAGCACAAAACCACTCAAAGGTGAAATCGACTTCATCGTGACCTGAAATAGGTGAGATTTTCTCCCAATTTTTAGCGCAAAACCACTCAAACACCAACATAAAAATTGTTCCACATGGAACTATAACTCATCAAAATGAAATACTAACCGGAAAATAATGGTAATATTTATCTACAACAAATAGAGTACACTAAGCACTCAAAGTCACTTGATTCACAAACAAGTTTCATGATATCCCTACAAAACAAGTGTTAGTGCAATCATGTGCATTTTCACATGATACCATAAATAAGGAACATGATAGAAAATATTTATCACAATCAAAACATATGATCATTCAATCATGCATTGAGATAATAAAGGTTATATTAGACAGCTAAAACATGCATAACAACCATAAAATTCAAAAACATGATCATCTAAGAGACCAACAGAAAGATATCTGCACAGATACCAAACTGAAACTAAATAAATAGTAGCTAAGAGTCTAAGGTATCTCTATCCTAAATATTCATAACATAAGCAAATAAACTCAGAATAAGTAATAACAATAAATAACTGAAAGAACAAATCACGACTCATCACCAATGTTCTAAAAATCGCTAGGCGGTATGCGGGCAGCAAGGCGGGGACTAGACAAGCGCCTATAAGGTTTTTTTATTACAATTTTATAATTTAATATGGGGATTTTTTATGAAATAATCATGAATACTCACATTGGGTATTTGCAAAAACCAATGTGATGCAGTCGTTATTCGCTCCCTGCTCTGATCTAGTTCCTGCTAACCTGTTGACTTGCACAAGTAGCACACGTGAGCCATGGACCACCATTGTGGTGGCCGATAGCACTCCGATGCTAAAGTCAGACAGGGCTCTGAGGAGGGTGTAATGTTGTAATAGGGAATTTTTAGCGTACGTTAGCTTATCAACCTCATGTCTTATTTATAATGCAAGGAGTCCTGGTTTAACCAGGCCATCGTTGGCGTAGATTAGGGAGGAGATATTCGTGGAGATCCATCTCTAATTAGGAGTCGTGTTGTGGGAGGGGAGTTCCATGTTAGCTCTGCGCTCCTAGATATGCGGGAGATAGTTCCCAATCCAAGAGCGTTCCGTAGAAGGGAGTTTCCCTGTGTGGAAGATATTATGGTGTTTGCTTCTTAGGTGGGAGCAAAGAGTGGCTGAACTTGCCCTGTCCGAAGTAGATCCTCGAGATACTTGCCTAAGGAGGGCTTATGGGTATTGAGGACAGTTGTGAGACGTGTGGGCCTAGCGTGCTGTGAGAGTCCAGGTCCGCCTAGCGGATTGAATTGAGCGGGCTTAGAACCGTTTGGACCTGTTTAGAATTTGCCTGATGTTAGGGCCCATATTTATTCGAGATTATCATGACACGTGTACGACTCAGGGGTGTGTCTGTTTTTATGTATCATCAGCTACTCTCTCCGAGTTAGTGGGGCATTAAGTCAGTCCATTGACTCTTTGAAAAGACTATTGTACTATCACGATGATTGGACTCGAGGCGTTCGTCTCAAGCGGCGAATGACATTAATGGGTACACAACTGCTCAAGAAGGGAAAATGCAGCCTGCCTTCCCTATAAATATTCACTGTCTTTATGAGTATTCCTTCATTGTTATTCGCGCTGTCTTTTTGAACCGTAGTATTTGTTCCATCTTCTAATGGCTGACATTGTTGAATCTTCTCGTAAGAACCCGTTATCGCTTGCTTGTGTCAACTTCTTTGAAGACAGTATGGTCGACGAAAATGAGTTGATCAAGCTTCGTAGTCTGTACCACCTCCAAGAAGATTTGCAAATCGTTCTCGCTTTTGGAGTTTTGGGTCCGATTGTGCCTCCTCAAGAGTTCATAGGCTTGCATCGAGGCATGTTCGAGTCCGGGCTCCAGCTTCCAGTGCCAGATGATGTCTGCATTTTTTACTCATTTCGAATGCCTCTCACTCAAATGGCGTCGAGCGGGTTCAAGATACTGCTCGCAATCCTCCTGAAGGCTCATGACGCTGACCTTCTTTTATCTTCATTGGTGATCCATCACCTGACCAATGCTCGGCTGGATTCCAAGGGTATCTCTATGTGGAACTATCCTCCTTGTCTGCGATTGGAGGTGGACAGCGCCGAATCTTGGGGGAAGCAATGGTTTTTTGCTTCGGCGGATTCTGGTTATTTCAAACTCGGGAGTCGTAGAGTGTCTCGATACTTCCAGCTTGATCTTTGTGAGTCTTTCAGCTATCGTTATAAGTGCATTTTGTATGTCCCTTCTGTGAAACTGGTTCTGACATTGTTTTTTTGCGTTTCAGCAAGGTTCGCTATTTTGTCTCTCTGCGAGGACGAGAAGCGAATAAAAGAGGAGTTTCTCAAGCTTCCTTTGACTTGTGTTGAGGAGGTCGTAATGTCAAGCAATGTTTTACCTTGCGGTTTATTGCGGTGTTTTCATGATGTTCAACCCGTGTCAGGTTCATCGGCTGAGGGGGTGGTTGCTCGCTGCCAAAGGAAGAGAGGTCTAGCCTTGCCCAATCCTTCCGGGCTCACTGAATTGGAGGCAAACATCCTTCCCGTGGTAGTTCCGAGAAAGAGGCAAACTTCTGTCAGGGCGGCCTCTCCCCCTAGTAGGTCACGATCTGCACGGGTGGCATCCTTGGGGGGTCGTGGCCTTTTGCGTGGTGTTCTGATTCCTCCTACTGACCTAGCGGAGAGGAAGTTGGCACTCGCATCGAGGTTTTGCATCATAGCAACCTTAGAATGGCTACTCGTGCCCCGGAGTAGCATGGGCCTGCTTCGTTGCATCCCAAAGCCCGTGGAAGGGTGTTTGCTTTAGAGAATGCCTTCGTGGATCTGCAGACGTCATATTCGGATGCTCTTTATTAGGCGGACTCCTTGGATGGCAGGGTACAGGCTTCTGTCACCGTTGCCGACCGCGGGGGCATGGAGGTCGAAAGGGAGCGAATGGAAGCATAATGGATTGTCGAAAGGAAGCTACTGGAAGTCACAGTTGATGAGGGGCTTCGTCGCGCTTTAGAGGCATAGCGGTTGTTGGCTTAGAAGTGCTCGCATTTTGAGGTTCTATTGGTAGCGGTGGACTTCGACGTGGCAGGCGGGAGGTCGTTCATCTCATCTGAGGTAGTTCGTGGTAGACTGGAGCTGATTAGGGAAGAGTATCCCGGTACTGACCTTGAATTCGCTCACTACAAGAGGGCTGCTTTCGGATCGATCAATCGAGGGGAGGGCTTTGCGGGCTTACTGATGAAGAGGATGCATCTCCTTTGAATGATTGTAATGTCCTCTCTTGGACAAAATACATAAACATGTTTTTTTAATGAAAGTCTTGTTTTTGTCTCATATTCTCGTGTTTATTTAGTATTTTCATAGATTTTTTTGATCGCCAGGTGGAATGTTTGTACTTGTCATTCAAAATACTTTGTTGCTTTCGGTTATTCTGCCGCAGGTTAGTGTTTAACCGACAAAGATCGTTGTTGGTCAGGGGTTGACCAAGCTTCTCAAGTAGCGACTCATTATGTGTTGGCAGACTAGTACTGCCTTATGCTCTTTATTCCTTTTGCGAAGCGGATTAGGCTTTGGGCAAAAGAAGTTGTCGTCATCAATCGCGAACTGACTGAACTTACCTAGCAAGTTCAGCGATCATTGTCTGTATTGAAAACAATGATCCCTTGGCGAGTCATCATCGTCAGCGAACCAACACTGACTAGACTCCCACTTCCTTCGCCGTCGTGATCCACACGAAACAGATTAGGTTTTGGGCACCAGACGTCGTCGTCATCAGTCACAAACTAACTGAGCTTGCCTGACAAGTTCGGCGATCATTATCTGTATTGAGAGCAATGATCCATTGGCGATTTTTCGTCATCAGTGGACCAACACTGACTAGACTCCTACTTCCTCCACCATCGTGATCCGCACAAAGCGAATTAGGCTTTGGGCACCAGAAGTCGCCGTCATCAGTCGCGAATTGACTGAGCTTACCTAGCAAGTTCGGCGATCATTGTATGTATTAAGAGCAATGATCCCTTGGCGAGTCATGGTTATCAGCGGACCAGCGCTGACTAGACTCCCACTTCCTCTGTCATCGTGATTTGCATGCAGCGGATTAAGCTTCAGGCACCAGAAGTCGTCGTCACAGTCGCAACATGACTAAGCTTACCTGGCAAGTTCGGCGATCATTGTCTGTATTGAAAGCAATGATCCCTTGGCGAGTCATCATTATTAGAAGACCAGCACTGACTAGACTCCCACTTCCTCAGCCGTCGTGATCCGCGCAAAGTGGATTAGGCTCCGGGGCACCAAAAGTTGTCATCGTCAATCGCGAACTGACTAAGCTTACCTGGCAAGTTCGGTGATCATTGTCTGTATTGAAAGCAATGATCCCTTGGCGAGTCATCGTTATCAGTGGACCAGCGCTGACTAGACTCCCACTTCCTCAGTCTTTGTGATCCGCACGAAGCGGATTAGGCTTCGGGCACCAGAAGCTGTCGACATCAGTCGCGAACTGACTGAGCTTACCTGGCAAGTTCGGCGATCATTGTTTGTATTGAAAGAAATGATCCCTTGGCGAGTCATCGTTATCAGCGGACCTACGCTGACTAGACTCCCACTTCCTCCGCCGTCATGATATGCGCAAAACGGATTAGGTTTCAGGCACTAGAAGTCATTGTCATCAGTCGCGAACTGACTGAGCTTATCTGGCAAGTTCAACAATCATTGTCTATTTTTTCTTAAATTCTTGCTTGTGTCAATATATGAGTTCGATTATATATAATATTGTAAAACACAATTTTTTCTACTCTGATAGGTAATTACTTACGAATACATGGGCTACCTATATGCCACACCTGCAAATGATATAATTCATACTAAATACCTACCTAACAATGTTTTTCCGAGAACCACCCATATTTTAGGGTGGAAAAATTGATTTAAATTCGGTTAATCGACCGAACCAAAATATGAGTAAAAAAAATCATTTAAATCGAATCAAAACCGGTTATAAACGTTTCAGAATCGATCTACGGTTCTGAATCGACCGGTTAATTAGATATATAAATAAATACAAAAACAGATAGGTGTCAATACTTGATTGGTGCAGCAAATGCCCTGCAGTGCACTCTATTGCATTGATACCTAAAACGCACACAACCCTTCCCCCTATCAGTTTCTCTCTTTCACTCTTAAACCCAAACGGTTGCCAAACCCTAAACCTAAATCTTCTTATTTCGATCTAATCATCAAAGACTCCAACACCCTGTTGAACTAAATATCTACACCCTCTTTCAATTTCTCTCACTTTCACTCTCTCAACGATCATCATCAAGGGTAATTGCAGTTTGCAGGTTTGATTTCTTATTTTTTTAATCTATATTCAATTTATCTATCTTGTTTATTGTTGGATTTATCTTTTCTTGGTTCGATCTGCTTGTTTGTGGTTCAATTTCTCTTTTTTGATATCTTGTTTGTTGCTTTGATATCTTTCAACCCAACCGAGCTGGACCGATCCGATATTCGGTCCAACCGATTTCTTCTGTTTACAAATAAAAAATTCAGTTTCGGTTTGGGTTTTAGAAAAACCAAATGAAATCGGTTTTTCAGGTCTAAAAACCGAATCGAACTGACATTGCCCCCCCCCCCCTACCCACATTCATTCTTGACATACTATCATCAAACATTTCCAAAAGTAGTTATTCTACTTGGAGGATTGGTTGGATCACAACTTTAATATATGTTTCAATTACATTCATCTATAGGTTTAGGCTATATGGAAATGCACGACTCTTGATGATATTTCTTGAATATGAGGTCATCAGATTTTTTTGGACAATTCGTGGCTCAACGACTTCACTGTAGGGGTTGTCTTTGTTGTTAGGTGAATTCATCGAGCAAACATGCATCTTGCAAGGCTAAGTCTAGGCAATTGAGAAATAAAAAGGTGGTGTCCTCCCATGTATATATGTTGTATGAACTAAGCAGTACTACTTATTTTTTCCACTCCTTCGCTATCTCTCAAAACTAGTTGATGATGTGTTAACTGTTAAACATAATGAGAAAATTTGGATGTGTAAACTCTAATTTGAGATATAAGATAAATAGATTATCTAAATTTTGAGGCAGCACATCCAAGATGTCTTGTGCTGTACTAGGGCGGAGCTACAAACAAGAAAAGAGGCAGTTGCCCCCTTAAAATTTTCAAACACAATTTTTTTAATAGGGAATAGTAGTGAATAATAGCCAAGTAGTTGTGAATAGTAGTTAATTGCCCTCCTAAATTTTGCTACTTATTTCTTGCCCCCTCTCGAGGAACATCCTGGCTCCGCCCTTGGCGATGTTCACACATAAATGCATGAGGTAGAGAAGCTTATGGAAAGGTGAGAATACATATTATTGCATAGAGTGAATGTTTCTATAACAATGAAACTCAAAGTAAATATTTGTCTCCTCATAGAGTGAATGTTTCTATAACTTATTAGAAATAATGTGAAAAATAATTCTTTTGCGAAAATGAGATCACGGCAATATAAGAAAAATGGATTAATTTATTTACTAACATCTTATGATTAGGTATCAGAGTACCCAACTACTCCAAACATTTTCCTGAAAGCACTTACTAAAGGTTTTAAATAGTCGTGATATCTTATACATAATCTTATTAACTTAATATGCAATATCCACATTAATAATTGATTTTTTTTCTAAATTTTTAATTGTGTAAATGTATGTGGTCGATTATATCTAATATCATACAATACAAGTTTCTTGAATTCACACCTCAATGAGTGAATTCAGCTTTGTCATTCCCGAAACTTCTATAACAACATTTTTTTTTAATTCAAATGTGGAAGGAAAACGATGGTACCATTCTTAGAACAAATGTTAAAACATGGACACTCATCGCAATAAGAGTCATTTCTAGTTATTATGGTTACTAGTACTTATCTTACTTTTAATGTTTATTCTAAGTATGGATTTTCGAAATAAAATTCTTCTAATTCTAGTATAGAAGAATCTACATCAGAATCTAAAACTGGCAAATTTGGTACTGTTATATGTCTTTTTTCTTGTTTAACTAAATAATCTATTTACCAATGTAGGTTTTCTAACATATTAGATGTATTATGGGAAAAAATAAATTTATTTTATTAAAGTATTTCTAAAATGCTCTAAAGTAAAGAGAAAATAAAGAACTTACAATTATCGCCTTCGAAAATTTTGTGTAGATCTTCAAGTTATTAACTTAAAGATGAAAGATTACTAGTTTTACAAAAGTGTTTCTACTAGTTTTTGTTGAGTTAAAAGAACTTGACAAGAAAATTTCATGCTTGTCTCGAAGTTGAGTGTTTCCTTATGTAGGAAAAGGAATGATCTCAATTATTAAAAGGGTGAGTGGCATTTTGATAGGTGGGTGGTGTTGGAGAGGCTTGTCTTTTCTGTGTGCTGATGGAGAATCTATCAGAAGAGGCTAAACTTGACTGAAGTTGTTTCTTGATCAAAGCAAACAATGTTTTATTTAGAGGATGATTGTGGGTATTGATGCTAATGTTGTTGTAGATGCTGATTAAAGTAGATTTGTACTATAAGAAGAGGAAATCACTACACATGAGTGGTAGCCTTTGAGTGACTTCTGTCATGATTCCTTATCTTATCCTTCTCATTGTCTAGATTGTGAATATCATCTTCATCAAACTGATAATAATTTTTTTCCATCATCTCCGTTATCGTCACTGCTTATGTCATCATGTTATGGGAATTGTGATACTTCATCTTTGGCTAACCATTTCTCTTTATACTCTTCTACTAATTTGCTTTGTCTGGTATAATAGTATCCGGTTCTTTGTTGTAGCGTCTTATTCAAATGTGCAAGGTATTTTGGCACATGGCTTTGTACCTTGACATTGACATGTCCTTTCAAGTTTTAGCTCATGAGCTTTTATCATTACGGAATATCCATTTGTATGAGAGAATATCCATTTTCAGAGCATCTCTACCCATGGGATGGAAATGAAAATGGAAAAAGAGTTTTTTCATCCTTTTTTTTTTTTTTTTTTTATTTCCATCCTCATTGCTACATCTTGACTAAAATTATCCTTTCTTATAAAATAACAAAAAATCTAAAATAAAAGGCTTTGATGTTGCCACATAGATTTTTTTAAACGTCGGAGTGAAAATTTTTCATCCCCAACACATATAGGAATGCACAAAATTATATTTTTATCATATTGGTTGAGTGTAATATGATGGTGAAAATGACTATATTTTTATTTTCACCCCATGGGTAGAGATGCTCTTTAATAAGAAAGTATCTCAAATTCAAACTTTAAATTTTGTTATTCAAATATTTTGCTTTGAAATAGTTTTGGTTATTTATTTAAAGAAAACTCATTTATATACTATAACAAAAATAGGGCGAAAGAACAGTAAAAACAAAGGCATGTTATTTTGGATTTTTCGAATTCGGTTGCTCAAATTTCAAAACCTCCCCTCCCCTTCTTTAAGGTCTCATTGCAGTCCATCGCCCCGCCACCTTCTCCACCCATCACCACATGTTAAAACCTCCAAAAGCCCACCACCACTATTAGCCACCTTCGTGTCCCTCCCACTCTCCACTCGAACTATCTCTCACTCTTCTCTCGCACACGTCTTATTTTCTAAAACAAAACCACTCAGTTTTCATCAGAGAACAATGAACTACCAAAATATCAAGACATGCAAACCCTACCCTCACTGGCCAATCTATTTCATTATCAGATCAGTATAGTTCATTGTTCTCCATATCTTCGGTTTTCATTGTCACCCACCACCACCTGTACTAAACACACCACCCCAATCGTCAATATTCTTTAAAGAAATATTATCTTCGGTTCACTTAATCCCACTACCAACTTCACCTAAATCATAAACAACCACCACCAATTTCTCCATATCTTTTTCTCTACTCTCACCATTGAAGCAATAAGCAACGGGTTTGGAAGGTGGTCTGTTGGGTTTATTTTGAATCGATATGTTTTGGACTTTTTAGCTTTATATTTACAATTTGTTGTTTTGGGGATATGCCTAATTTTTTTTAATGAGATCAATGAAAAGTGACGAACAATTATAAAGACCTAGTGTTTCATAAATTAATTTTCTAATTAAATTCCTTAACATTTTAAATTACACTTATTAACTTGTAGAATTATTTTAAAAATACACACACATTGAGTATGCACACACGTAAAGCGCATTGATACACTGGTGAAAGCAGGAAACTCGAGAAATTTGGGCATGTACAAGACCCATGTGCATCAAGAGTTTTATTTCAAAGCAATATTATGACGGTCAATATTTGATGGTTGTGATAATGCCATCATAGCCCTTTCAGGATTAGAGCTCCCATTAAGGATGTGAGCATTATCGAGTTTAGTTTCTAGGACACTAAATGGTTTTTATTTGAAGTTTCCTAAAAGAAGTTACGATTTTACTTTTAACATGGTGTCAATTTCATAATGTTGTAAATATATCAACTTTGAAGTCAAAATTGATTTATTTGGGAGCGTTCCAATGACCTTGCTATATATGATTGTTAGCATTATCGTGTATAGTTTCTTTGCTACTAAACGATTTTTTATTTGAAGCTTCGCAAGAAAAGTAATGATTTTATTTATAACATGGTGTCAATTTGATAATGTTTGCGAATGCGTCAACTTTGAATTAAAAACTTATTTGTTTAGGAGCACTTCAATGTGCTTGCCATATATGATTGGAAGCGTTATCGAGTATAGTTTCTAGAACACTATAGGAACTTCGAAGGAAATGTTGTGAGTTTATTTGTAACAGGGTGTCTATGATTTACATATTTGTTTTCTATAAAACATAGCTCCAATTTGGAAACCAAACAATTTAAAGATTGATTTGATTTGCTTGACCTCAGTTTTGAAAACTGAACAATTCAAAGAAAGATATTGCTCCTCTGGGGAAAGATGAGTAGTAGGGAACCTCCCTGCAAAGAGACATATGCAATGATTAGTATACAATCAACACAACGAAACCAAAAGATGAAGCTATACTTACGAAGCGGCCAAGACTCCTGCTCAAATAGACGACCCCTGAACTTAAAGTTCTTCGAGTCCGAAGAAGCCAATAAGCAGTATTTCTGCCAAAACTTGAAGTCATCTGGAAACTTCCTGAAACAGGTCGGCAACTTCATCTTACAAACAGCACGATCATTCAACTGAGGAGAAATCATCAACTGGATCACCCAAGAAGTCATGCGGATGCCAACATCCTTCGCTCTGATCAAAATAAGAAGGATAATCCTGTACCCATTGGGTACCAACTAGGCAGGAGGGATTCCGAGGAAATCTAAGAAGCCTCAAATCTCATCAAGAATAGAAAAATGGACTTCAGTTTGAAGTATTCCACGGTACAAACAAACGAACCCTTTCGGAGGGAACATCGACTTCTGATCATCTTTCAGAGCATAGAATGGCAGGTCCTCAGGGACCCCGAACGTCTTTCGAATTTCGCTAAGACCCGACTCAAAAATTGACTTATCTTCAAAACACTCGAGGCCTTTGACCAAAGTCTCATCATCAAGATGGTTTTGGTGAGCCATGATAGAGGTGAATAAGCGATAAATCAAAAGACGAACATAGCAAAATATATAAAAGCAAAGAAATGGAATAGTCAATTTTCGCAGAAATGTGGATCTAAATAGGGATTGGTTTCCCGCCTCTTCTCCACTGAACCGACGCACACTTAATTAATGAAGCGCACGGCTCAAGCAATGATTCATACTCGATCATCATGAGCGGTGTATCTTTTCAAGAAGTGACTTAGTGAACCGATGTGATGGCCCACTAACTCGGGGGAGTATCTGATGATACACCAAAACGGTTTCTCTTCTACGCCGTACACGTGTCATGATGATCTTGAGAAATAATAGGCCCAAGCGTCAGCCCAACACTGATTCAGCCCAAACAGTTCTAAGTTCGCACAATGCAGTCCACCAGACAGACCCAAATCATTACATCCTGCTAAGCCCACGCGTCTCACAGCTATCTTCAATACTCCGTAAGCCTTGCTAAGGCAAGTATCTCGAGGACCGGCTTCAGACAGGCAAGACAACATCACTTTGCTTCCAACTAGGAAGCAAATATCAGAGTATACATCTCACATGAAAACTTCTATCAATGGACTACTCTCTGATTGGGAACTATCTCCCGCATATTTAGGAGCACAAGGCTAACAGGGAAACTCCCCTTCACAACACAACTTCTAATTGGAGAAGGATCTCCACGAAAATCTTCTTCCCTAAACTACGCCACCGATGAATAAAACATGAAGTTGGTAAGCTAAGGTACGCTACAAATTCTCTGTTTACAACATTACATCTTTCTCAGATCCATGTCTGACTTTAACATCGGAGTGTCATCGGCCACCACAACGGTGGTCCGTGGCTTACGTGCATTCCTTGTGCAGGTCAGCAGGTTTGTAGGTCAAGGTCAAACCAGGGAGCGAAAATCGACTGCATTAGCATACATTATACAGAAAGGGATAAGTAGTGAGGTCACAACATCATGGATTAAAGGCACAAACTACCAGACTAAAATTAACTAAACATCCCAAGGGATTGGATACAACGTTGTGGCATTTGTATCCAATACCTTGGGACGTTTAGTTAATTTTAGTCCTGTAGTTTGCCAATGGTAGCATGATTGAATGGTTAAGGCTGTGGTGGTTTAACCCCCATGTCTTGAATTCTATACACACAGGAGGTTTCTATGTTTGAATAGTAACAGAACTTGAAAGTTAAAGGTGGGTAAATGAGTGTTGTTATGGGTGATTTTCTTTTAAAAACAGATGAGTTCGAACGACTGGAATGGCCAAATTCATTGCCACAGAATCCCAGTTGATGAAACAATGTTGTGTAAGGAGCATCGCAATTATGGTTTCCTAAGAAACTTGAATAAGGGAATGTCATGAACTGATCTCGATAAGGAACTTTTCCAACTAAGGTTTCGCTTGGTATACGATAAAATAATGCATATGCAAAAGTTTACGGCGGTTACATAAACTTAGGTGCTTGGTTGACTTTACAGAAAACAGTTATTGGAATTTGAATTCAAGACTTTTGCATCTCGTAGTTATAAAATTTTGCAAAACTTTGCGGGACAAAATCTCCTGCATTAATTTGCAAAACTCTCATCATCTCCTCTTACTCGAATTTTATTCTCAACTCCTTCATAAACACCCCAACCACAACCACCTTCACAACTACTGCCAACACCACCATCACCACCACCCGCTCTGTCATCGTGCGCCACCGCCACAACCACCATAATATAACCGTAACAACCACCACCATTGCCACTACCACAACCACCGCCAACCCCACTACTACCACCACCTCCACCAATATCACTACCATAACATAATCACCCACAACCAACAACACCTTTACTACTACCACCATAATCGGCACCGCTACTATAACAAAACCATCACAACCACCATTCTACTGTCGTTACCACCACCATCATCACCACCACCTCCAAGATCACCGATACCATAACATACCACAACCACCACCAACTTTACTAGTACCACCATAACCGTCCTCTGCCACCATTTTTTTTTTGGAAAGCGAGAGGGGGTTATTTAGGATCCCCAAACCTGAAAAAATAACTGAAAATTACATTCGTATATAGGTTTTCCTTGATTTATCATCATGAACAATATCTTTCAAGTCTTGATCAAATGAGCTCGGCGTAACTTTCACATAGACCGAGCCTGGGTTTAGACTTGCAAGTCTGTCCGCAAGCCTGTTAGCTTATCTGTAGTCATGCCTTATTGTATATTCCTCTAGAGCTCCTAGCAGTCTCCTGATTCTATTGATCGTATGCCGTAAGTCCCATGCTGAATGTCCAGAAGTTGTCAGATAATCACGCATGTAATTGAATCAGTGGTTATTTCTAGCTTCAGTATATTTCTCGAGCTAGCTAGGCAAAGTCCTGCCACAACCCCTTATAATTCATGCAGTAGTATTGTCTGACCTGGGACTGAACCAGCACAAGCAGCTACAATATCACCTTGATCATCCCGAATGACAGTACCATATCCTCCAATGGCTCCTCGTAATGAGCCATCAGTGTTGAGCTTATTCCATCCAGTAGGGGGCTTGTTCCAAGAGCACAGAATTGGGGTTCTGGCCCTGAATTTTGGTTCTAGTCTCCATCTCCTAACCAGTTGTCTATTGGCAGCATTGTCTTCGATAGTGAACTCTTCAACATTGAACTTGAGCCTGATATCATTGTAAATATGTTTGGCTAGTTCAATATTTGAGCATTGTCACTGTTGGTACAGCCTGGTGTTCCTTTCAGTCCATATGTAGTATATTGTAGCATTCAATGTTACCTTCTTAATTTGAGCACTACTTCCATTACCCATGAGGTTTCGAGCACACCATCTGAGTTCCTCATCCCAGCCTGCAATCTACCTGGAATAGTCCAGATAGTCCAACATCTTGCCCCAAACAATTTGAGAATAGGAGCAATTAAAGAATAGGTGAGTTTCAATCTCACTTTCCAGGTTACATAATGGGCAAGTATCATGTTGGGCTTTCCCCCATTGCTTGAGTTTACTAAGCGTTTTAAGAGCTCCATGACAGAGGATCCAAGTTATAAACGAATGCCTTGGAATGCAACCTTTAAACCAGACAATGTGTGCCCAGTCCACTATCCTGGTACATTTCCTGATTGCTTCATAGGTGAACTTCAGCTGAAACAGTCCATCACTACTTGATGTCCATAGAATCTCATCTTGTTTACCATCATCTAGCTCAACACCTTTCAATTGGCTAATAATGTCACTGATAAGGCTTCGAGCACTCTGGGGTATGCTCCAATGATTGTCATTAATAATGGTTGAGACTTTAGCTCCTCTATGAAGATTAGAGTCAAACAGTAGTTCCTGTGGGAATTGATTCATTAGAATACCTGATGGATGCCATGGGTCCTTCCAAAAGAGTGTATTTTCGCCATTCCCAATGGAGTGGATAGCTAGCTGTGATGCCTTTGCCCTGCAATCCAATATCTTTCTCCAACACCAAGATGCTTCTTTTGGGGTTTTCATCAGCCAGAACTCTCTTTGCTTGATTAGGTGCTTATGCACCCATTCAACCCATAATGAATCTCGCGTGTGATAATATTCCAAATGTGCTTCATGCATGCTGCCTTAGTTCAAATTCGAATGTCTCTAATACCTAGCCCACCTTCTTTGTATGGGTGACATATTTTTTCCCCAACTTACGAGTGCTTTTTTAGCTGCTACATCTCCTCCTGACCATAAGAAACTGCGAAGTAAAATGAGTATTGAAGTCATTTTGAAGAGAAGAACAACTCAAGCCTTTGCCAATCATTGCCACCACTATTGCCACCACTACAACTACCATAACACAACTACCATCACCACGACCACCACCACCACCTTCATTACTACCACTACCACCATTATATTCACCTAACCACCATAGCTTAGCCACCACAACCACCACTATTTTTAAATCACCGTCATTGCCACCACCACCATCCCACTATCACCACCACCTCTAAGATCATCGATACCATAACATACCACAACCACCACCAACTTCACTAATTCCACCATAACCGTCCTCTCTGCCACTACTACCACCACCACAACTACCATAACACAACCACTATCACCACTACTATTGCATAATCACCACGACCACCATCACCACCACTATAGCATAATCACCACAACCACCACCACTTTCACTACTATCACTGCCGCAACCACCACCACCTTTATATTCACCGAACCACCATAGCTTAGCCACCACAACCACCACCATTTTAAAATCACCATCATTTCCACCACCACTACCATCATCACCCACATTCGTAATCACCATCAACAGCTCAAAGCCTTGCAAATAAATTATAGTTGGTGACTGATTCAAACCTGAAACAAAGGAGTGTAGATGAACCATTTTTGCACTATTGAAAAAAAAATGGGATAGCATACAAAATTGTTGAAAGTTAAGTATCTAAAAGTATTCAAATGTAACAATTTGTGAGAGATATCTACTTTAATATTCAAATGGCAAATATCATCTATCACGAGGAGTAAGTATTTTTCCAAAGGTGTACCAGCTGAGTTGGTAGAAGTGTGGCGGATGGTACGACATGGATTCAAACTCGCCCGGCAACATGGGGTGGGGAGGGTTAAGGGTAAAAAAAAAAAAAAAAAAAAGGAGTAGGTATTTTAGTTCAGGCTCGATCCAAGAAGCCTGAAAAGGTAGGTCCAGTCATTAAAGCCCAAAAGGACCCTTAATAAACATATCATAATCATATGCCTAAATCCATGCCCTTCAGATCTCTACCCTTAGATAAGAGATATGTTACAGAGATGGCAAGTCGTGGCGGGAATCACTCCCTCAAGGACGTAACTCAATGAAGGAGGGGACCGTTGCAAATAACGTCTACCCTCATGCAGTAAAGGGAACATTCAACAAAAGGTATGCAAGTTTAACTGAACTATACTATGTTCAAATTTAGTTCTCTCCTACAGATTAACTTACTTAAGTATCAGAGTGCCTTCGACCACCAAAAAAGTGGTTTTTGGCAATCTAACCTTGTTTTGTAGGTCAAATCTCTAGAAAACCGAATTCAAACGAATCACTAATCTTAGAAGCATTTCCTAGGTGAAAATGCCAACTTGGACAATAAACGTAACAAACTGTGTGTAATTAAACAAATACACACAAGTAGGAAAGTTGCTTACATTTTTTTGTTTTTTTTTCAAAAGTGGTAATTTATCTTCCATGGGAAACATGTCGTGCTCAAGACAAACACTTAACATATAATTTTTATAGAGTTATAATAACGTTGAAGAATCGTGGGATGCATATGCAAATTTTCCTGTTAAGAAGGTCAGTCCACACAAATATCTCTCAAATGCCACCACCATTGAAGCAAGGATCACCACTGCGTAAGTTGAAGATGGCCTATCGCTCCGCCACAACCTTCATGGTCAAATTTTGGGTCAAGAGAAATGGGATGTTACCCACATTTTCAAAGTTTTACTCGGTTATTGGGGAACAATCAATATACTTCTAATGTCAAATCGGGATCAACTAGAACAAAAATAAAGCATTGGGTCGAACTCATTTTTGGTATCAAGGTAATAACTATGAATAGTCATCGACTCTCTGGAAATGGTAGAAGAAAGATACCCATTATGAGACATACAATGCATTATAGATGCATGATTATTACTCTTCAACCGGATTATTCTATTCCACCTCTTAGAAAGAAAAGAACTTAAATCAAAATACATAACACGACATTTTATAAGTTGACCACCATATCCATTCGTGTGGTCAACACGAGGTGCTCAAGGATCCTTTCATGTTTATATGCGTATCTCAAGGAGTGTACAACAAATCAGCTAGAAATTTAACACAACACTTAAGTTTTTTTTAATTATTATTATTATTATTATTATTATTATTATTATTATTATTTTATTTTTTTCCATCCAACCAGGCTACCATCAGCCACAACACTTGAGTTACTTCTAGTAATCTGCAAATTCCCTAAACAAATGGAAATATTTTTGCTCCTTAACATATTTAGATTGCTCCTTTTAATAAGCATCTTTCGAAAAACTTTCAAAATTTTCTTAACATCTCAGATGCAATTTGGTTGAAGTATTGTTTGATCACCATTTAGGAAGTAAACAATTCTATGTCCACACTCCACATTGAACTCTTACTAACAACATATTGAATTCAAACCCCTTAATTTGCACTCAGTTACAATCATACAGACTATTTATTCTTACGGAGTGCAACATAAGGATAGGCCCTAGTATTACTAGTAGAATAAGAAGACTTCGATTACGATAAGTACTACTTTCAACATACAATGCAAAGTTTCTGCATGCAGTTTCATGGCTACCATAGTAAGCAATAAACATAACTGCAGAGCCTTCAATCATTTTCGTTCTCTCTTGTTTTCATAATTCAACGAAATCTCAAGCTTCATAAACCTACTAAGAACTTCATAAAAACATCGGATGTAAAGGCCCCTGCACGGCTGGACCAGTGCCAACAACCAGAGAATTCGATCTTTAAGCAATGTAGTACATAGGATCTGGGAGTTTGAAGGTCCGGAGGCCGACGTTACTACCCATAAGGTCACTCCACTGATCTCCCATGTTCCCCACGATTGTGTATCCTTCTTGCTCTTCTAGCTGTTTTCGCATGGTTGATTTATAAACAAGTGAAGTTGCACTAGGCTCAGATGAAGGTCTGAAAGCATTCATCAACAATTTAAGTCAATAATTAGTTGATTTAATTTATGTCATATACAAGTATATGCAATATGAAAATAGTGGTATTTTAGAACGAAAATGTATTACTTCAACACAAGCTTCTCCCAGGTCGTATATCCTGCGCTCTTAAGATTAGTAGTAGTGGCATTTTTGTATGTATCACCTTTTCCAGTTATAAACACAATCTTGATGCCTAGAGAGATTAGTTTGTTGTACAACTTAAGAGTCTCTGGCAGTGCAGTTGCTTGTGCAGAAAGCACCCATTCGTCGAATGTTGTAGAATTAAATGCGTCAGCCCTGTTAATGAAATATCAGATTAGAACACATAACTGATGAAAATATGTACTTAAAAGTGGTTAAATTCGTGTATAAGGTGCGTACCCAAAGCCATATCCAGCATAGTAAACTATATTTGAAAGTGAAGTCTCATCGACATCAAACACCCAAATGTCCTTGGAAGTGACATTAAGTCCCTCGGCATATTCTGCAGCTATGTCACAAACAGCTTTGGAGTCCTCACGGTAAAGACCGCCAAGCATGTAGTTACCGACATAGTTCTCACATTGCCTTGGAACTACATCCCAGTTTATAATGTTGTTAGTCTCTACAGCGAGACGCCAACTATCACATGACAGACCGGCCATAGAGTGACCGCCAGAGCCGAATCTCGGCCTCAGGAGCTGAATGATCTTGGGTGTGTCCTTATGAACATAACCCAAAGACATTCCTACGACCATAAGGACAGTAACAACAAGAACTGGAATTGAAGACCTTCCCATTATGAACAGAGGAGAGAATACTTTACTTACCATCTGGGTCTGCTATGGTGTTTAAATACCAGTTTGTTTATGGAAGAGACCTCAGTGAATAGGATATCTACAATGGTGTCCCTGAGATGCTCAGCCACAGAAAGCAAATTTCGCGCATGAAAAATATCCCTGCTAAAGTGTCCTTGTTGATGGAGGTAATAATGGAGTGGCCCATGAGATGTACCTCTATGTCTCTCTATATTTCTGAAGACCACACATAGCAAAAGCCACCCATTTATTATCAATAATGAATCAAGAACAAGGCGAATAAGCCATAATCTTTTATCACATGTTGAATATGTTAGGCTTGGATGATCTTTTTTTTTTGTTTGGTATATATGTAGGAGCAAATAATTTGATATGTGATGATTATTAGCATGGGCGGATCTACCCTTAGGCTAAGGGGGGCAACTGCCCCCCTTATTTTTATGAAAATTTTCACTAAATTACTCCTTTTTTTTTTTAATTTTTTTATATTGCCCCCTTTAAAAGTTTAGGTTGCCCCCCTTTGTATACAATTTTGGCTCTGAACTCCACTAAAAATTATATTATGGGTTATTTTTAAAGTTTAGGTCCCCCATTTCTATACAAATCTATGCTACCGATATGTTGGCATTTCAGGGTTTGATATAGTCAGCTGCTAAGAAATTGAGCGAATTGGGAGTGAGATGAGAGGCAGAGTTGAGAGATTACAAAGTGAGAGAGGGTTTGTGAGGGAGAGAAAATATAAGAGAATGAGAAGGATAAGAGGAGAGAGTGAGAGGGTTGGTGAGGATGGGTTTGCTGGGAGTTAAAAAAGAAAAAAAATATTCGTTCGGTTCGAAAAACCATGTTCAAGGGTAAATTGGTCTTTTCAAAAAAAATTGCCCCCCTTTGTCAGCAATCCTGGCTCCGCCCCTGATTATTAGTCCAATGAAATACTGTCAATAATGGGACATTTATGCGGAAAACCTCCTGAAATTGATCGTGAAAAAAAAAAAACCTAAATTGAAGGGTGTGGTGGTATAATTCGTTATCGTCGCACTGTTCAAATTAATTCACTTTGTTAACAAAGAAAAATCTCTACTTATAACCAGCCTAGCGGGCTAAGTTCATGGCTCAAACAATATATTAGAAGCGAGATACTGGATCCCCTATAAATTCTGCAGTTTACCCAACTTTGGGTTTTTAAATTTGAGAGAACTTCTCAGTTTACCTATCTAACTCCTATTCTTCTTCTTTCACTACTCTTCCTATCTTTCTTGTTCAGAGAATATTTTCTTGTGGTCCTATTTGGCTTTCTACTACTCTCGTCTTTAAACTTTGAATCGTCGAAGTCATCTTCTGCCTATTATATGTTATATGTGCCTTTAACCAAAGACATTATTTAAAGAGCTCAAATTACTTCATAAGAAAAAGCAAGCTTGCCACCAACACATTACTTACAACAAAAATTCTATTGTGCATATACTCTTTGTCTGGATAGTACCAGACACATGTTAATGTTGAGCAGTGTTAGAGGAGAAAGGTGAGTGGGGCGAGTTCTCCAAATGAGAGGAGAAGAATGCTCTGTTGAAGGAGGAGGAGGAGTGTAACATGCAATTCTTTGGCTGTAACCTGCAAGGTGAGAAGGAGGAGGAGGGTGACTTGGAGAAGGAGTGATTTCTTTTTTTGGCGCCTCCACTGTGCGATTTCTTCCTTTTGAGGCCTAATTTTCCAAAGAAGTTTTCACTGCCACATCAGTAATGCATGTGCGTGGTACCATTCAGGCACAAAACATGCACTCCGGACCAGGCACTGTAGAACAACTCTACTTACAAAGATAGTTCATCATAAAGTTGAAATGCTCTTCTTGGCAACTTCAGAAGAGTAAGTCTAGTCAGCCAGATTTGGTAGTCACTTTTTAGCCAAATTTTTTTTTTACACTTTTGCCCCTTCCATAGATGGTGTTTGTGATTGTGTTTTAAAGAGAATGGGTAAAAAGTGTAAAAAACCCAATGACTACCAAACCTGGTTGGCTAGACTTACTCATGTTAGATTGATCATTATGAATGCTAATAATTCGTGACATGTAGTGTATATGTCTTTAATAAAAAGATGACGCGGCCAATTATAGGATCGTAAAACTGCTATGGATTCAACATCATGGCATCCACCTAAAGACATAGAAAGCCATTTTTGTTGCACTGTGTTTAAATCCCTTCAAAGCTTGCCTCCATATCTTGACATCAAGCTTTCCTCTCATAGCATGGGAAACGGCAATGATGGCCAAGGGGATACCATGACATAGAAACACTAGATATGCGAGAGGTTGTACTTCAGGAGTTAGGACTTGGTTGCCGCGACAAACAAATTCCATGCTTCCTGTTCATACAAAAGCTCCAACTTGATATCTTCGGTTGTTTCCATGTCATGGCAGACGGTCAAGGAACAAGTCATTATTACTATCTTTCACCCATTCTCTCCATAATCTGAAACCACATATCATCAAGGATTATAAGGAACTTTTTGGCTTGCTTTAGTCTCTGTGATAACTCACTAGATTGGTGCTCTTGGCTTGTCCGGGTTGGAAGTACCAGGTTTAGCGGTTCAGCTATCTGTTTTTCAATCTTTCCCAAGGTGTAGTCACCTGAACGGTTCCTGAAGTATAGCATAACAAAGGATGCTGCCTTTTGTCTCCATTGCTATCTTTTTAGAAGTGTCGGAATCGGAGAATAAGGGGGTGGTGATTGTTTTGTTGGTGAAGGATTCAGTAATTGGAAAAAAAAAGAAAAAAATACTTACAACTCATGTAGGAAAGCCTAATAGTTTGCATACTCAAGCTTATATGAAGAGTCAAAGTTTAATGAATCAAAAACATCATATCCAATCATTTTTATCTAAACAATCAGATGCAGAGAAAATGGAATACCGGGTTCGTTTATCAGCTTCAGTTGATTGCATTTGGTTTCTTCTGCGACAAGGGTTGGCTTTTCGTGGTGATGATGAATCAATAAATTCAATTAACCATGGAAATTTTTTGGAGCTTTTACAATATACAACTAATCACAATGAAGAGATCAAGAGTGTGGTTCTAAAAAATGCTCCAGAGAACCACAAACTCACTGCACCTGATATTCAAAAAGATATTACACGTGCAGGTGCATGTGAGACCACTCTTGCTATACTCAAAGATCTTGGAGATGCATTCTTTGCCGTTTTAATTGATGAGTCTCGTGATGTATCAGTTAAAGAGCAAATGGATGTTGTCTTGCGCTATGTGAACAAGAAGGGATGTATAGTTGAACGTTTCATTGGAATTATGCATGTTACTGAAACAAAGGCAATTTCACTCAAGACAGCACTTGTAAAAATGTTTTCTGATCATAAGTTGAATATAACGAGGTTACGTGGCAAAGGTTATGATGGGGCGAGCAATATGCAAGGCGAATTTAACGGACTTAAATCTTTGATTCTCAAGGAAAATAAGTCTGCATTTTATGTACATTGTTTTGCGCATCAGCTTCAGTTAGCGCTTGTACATGTTGCAAAGAATCATCCTCAGATTGCTTTGCTCTTCAACTTGGTTTCAAGTGCGGTGAACATTGTTGCACCCTCATGCAAGCGTCAGGAAATTTTTCGAGACAAACAAGCTGTTAAAATTCTTGAAAAGCTCAATAGTGGCGAGCTATCAAGTGGTCAAGGGTTGAATCAAGAAACCAATCTCAAACGACCTGGTGATACATGTTGGGGGTCTCACTATAAAACCTTAATAAGTTTGCTTCTTAATTTTTCTTCAGTGACTGATGTGCTCCAAATTGTTGTGAAACATGGTTTAAACTCAGACCAAAAGGGAGAAGCATATGCTTTATTAGATTCTATGCAATCTTTTGAGTTCATCTTCAATTTGCACTTAATGAAGGATATATTGGCGATAACCTGGGATTTGTCAATAGCATTACAAAGAAAAGATCAAGATATTGTCAATGCGATGACCTTAGTTAAAATCTCCAAACAACGATTGCAAATGATGAGGGAAGATGGATGGAATATACTTGTGGACAATGTTGCTTCATTTTGTGCAAAACACGATATTGTTGTTCTTGAGATGGATGATACATTTATACAACGAGGAAGATCACGACGCAATACTGAAAAATTAACCAACCTATATCATTATCGAGTTGAATTATTCTATACCAGCATAGATATGCAACTCCAAGAGCTAAATAACCGCTTTGATGAGGTGAACACCGAATTGCTTCTTTGTATGGCATGCTTAAATCCAAGTGATTCTTTTTCAGCTTTTGATAGTCAGCGGTTGATTCGGCTCGCTCAATTTTATCCAGCTGATTTTTCAAATGTTGATCTTATGGTACTTCATGATCAATTGGAAACTTATGTTATTGATATGCGTTCCAACAATGAATTTTCAAATGTCAATGGACTCAGCGGTTTAGCTAAGAAGATGGTTGAGACCAAGAAGGAATTTGTCTATCCCCTGGTTTATTTACTCATAACATTGTCACTCATCCTACCAGTTGCCACCGCTTCAGTTGAGAGAGCATTTTCTGCTATGAATATAGTGAAGAGTCGGTTACGAAATCGAATGGGAGATGATTGGATGAATGATTGTTTAGTTACGTATATTGAAAAGGAAGTTTTTGATGGCATTGACAACGAAGCAATCATGAAACGATTTCAGGGTATGAAAGCGCATCGAAGCCAGTTGTAATATTTTTTGATTCTAACTGGGGAGGGGGAGATAGAGTTTTTTGGTATTCATGGATGTAGATATGTAAAAGTTCAAATTATAGAACTCTATTTTTGTATATCCAAAGTGGTCTTCATCCTTTTTTTGAATGAAAATCTTTTATTATATTAGATAAAGTTTTGTATAGTCATTTATGTCTTGTTCTAGTTATAATATATATATATATATATATATATATATATATATATATATATATATATATATATATATATATATATATATATATATATATATATATATATATATATATATATATATTTATGTTAAAGTAACTAATTTTTATATTATATTTATCATATTTAATTAATTATGACATCACTCCCCCCCCCCCCCCCCCCCCCTCAACAAAAATCCTGGCTCCGTCACTGCCTGAACCCAAATAATTTTATTGGGTTTGAAGTACCAGGTTTAGCTGCTCAGCTGTCTGTTTACGAATCTTTCCCAAGGTGTAGTCACCTTAAACTGTAAGCCAGATAATTTTATTGAATTCTTTGGTAGTTACAAGTTGGTTGTGGATCTTCTTCATGGTTTGACTTTGCAACTAATGTTGGTGCATTCAGTTCTAATGTTTTTGGTGAAGGTTGGTCTACGGCTAGTTCATCGGAGCTTTTCTTGGTTTCTTCAACAAATCTATCAACCTCTTGCATAATCTTTATCACATCTTTAGCGAGGCGTAAGCGAGAACAACAATAAAAAAGGCGTCTCCTGTTGTCTTCAAGGTTTGTGATTTCGCGAAATTATATGAAATTTCGCCTAAACTTTCTTTTTTTGAAATTACTAAAAGAAAAAAATTTTGAAATTTTTATCGTAAATTTTGGGGTTTTTTTCATAAATTTTATTTTTCCGTAAAAATACAAAAACCAGCTACTAAAAATTTTTAAAAAAATTCGAAAATTTTTGAGATTTTTTTCTTAAATTTTGAGGTTTTTTTAATTATCATTTATTCTAATTATTTATTCCTTTTTGAAATCACCTCATAATTTCTTAATTATCACTTCTTTTACCTATATATTGATTTTTTAAACTACCACTTGATTTTCTAATTATAGGTATTTTGATTTCATTTAATGTGTTTAATACATTTATTTACTTTCATATTATTTTTTCACATATTTAATATAACCTCAAATTTCATTATATATTTTATGTATTCTCGAAATTTTTACGTTTTTTCTTTACACAATGAAATATTTCTTAAAATCAGGAACCGAAATTAACTCGAAAAACGAAATCACAATCCTTGGTGGTAATAACACTCAGTACTGAGGTCATTTACTTTAGCAACATTTCTCAGCAACAAAGATACCTTGGCGCTTGACATCATTCCCTTGAACTTGGCTTCTTTCAATTTCCTCATGTGAAAAATACCTCCAAGTCTTGGAAACTGTCAAAGTTTATCAGAACTTGATCTTTCCAATAATAGACTCAGCGGTACCATTCCCAGGCAAATTTTTGGTCTTTAAACTCTTAAGAAGTCCCTGGTCTTATGATCTTACAATGCATTAAGTGGTTCCTTACCATCTGAAGTGGGTAACTTGACCAATCTTGTAAAGTTAGACCTCTCCGGTAATAAATTTTCTAGACCTTTACCAAGCACACTTGCCAGATGCTTGACTTTGGAGTATCTGTCCATTACCCAAAACTTGTTTACGGGAAGTATTCCTCGCTTTTGATTCTTATTTGCGAGGATCTCCATGTTGTTCCGTAGGTTCCACAATTAGTTGATCCTGCGAGGAATGGGACTGCATGCACATTTCACAACTTCAACGCCTGGTTCAATATCATTCTGCATGGGATCCATTTGAACAACAGATGTGAACAAAGAGACTGGTTGAGAAGGAAGTTGCAAGAAAGATTCAGCTCTGGATGGTGTATTCTATAACCTCCCAACCTCAAAGCAATGGACTAATTAAAAACTGAACAAGTAGTTTAGTGTAAAAGAGAGTCAGTCAGCATTTTATTTTTTATTAATTTGGTTGTTTATATATTCCTGTTTCCTACGTTTTGTTTGTGTTCTTCGACAAGTTTATTGTAAATGAACCAGAATTAGAGTAGGCATCCAGGGAAGGATGTGAATCCCACACAGCAACTATCACTTTTTATCCTATTTATATTACTAATCAAATAAAATAATTTTTTTTACCACTTTTTATTAATTGAAAGATTAAGTGACCTTCTTGGTTTAAACCAGCCAATGAATCATCCAAAGTCCCTTTCAATTGTTTCCTCCCAAGCTGCAAGCACACAACCCGTTTGCTCAAAACACTTGAATCCACTAATCTCTTGCAGATGACACCATCCCTTGAACAACAATCAGAAGTTTCCCATGCACCCACGAATCCTGGACTCCAACGCTCTAAGGTCATTTGAATCACAGATATCACTTTGAGAAGTCAGGGCATTCGTATGGAAACAAAAGACCAGGAATATCAATAGAAACCAAGAGTATCCAGTAACCATTTTAAAAGCAGAAGCACGATGAGGAGTAGGAGATCAAGAAGGTTAACGAAAGGATAGGTTGTTAAGTTTAAATAATTGGATATTAAAAGCTACAACCAACACTTATATATGTTCATTTTATTGTTCTCTTTATTTTAAGAAAATTCCAAAGAGTAAAAAAAAATTGGAATGTGTATCCTCTAAATTGTAGCAGCGAGGTTTGCCACATGTGTCTATTTCCTGCCAATAGACAATTTTCGCTGATGTGTTCAAGGCATAATCCTTGGAGAAGCTGCACAACAAAAGCCATTTCAAAATCTAAGTCAGTCTTGCATCCTAAATTCTACCCATTAACTTGGAAATTTTGTTTCTTCTACAAGTCCATGACATGGAAAAAAAAACCCAAAGTAGAAGTTGAGAACAACTAAGATTTCCCATTCTCAAGTGTGCAGGTCCTCATGGACAGCACAGGTAGCAAAGAAATCGAAATGGGGCTTCAGGATGGACTAAGACTGGCAAAAACTAAAAGACTTGCTACAAAACCATCAATGACTCAATTTCCTCACCAACTCTTTAACACCTCAACAAAATTATTATCTAATACAGAGACGAGGCATAAATGTCACAGTGATTCACCCTTGTAATTTCCTCGATCCTCTTTTTGCCTTAATATGATCCTTAACAGTGGTATACACATATATCCTTGCATTGAACCGAACATAGGTGATCCATACCAATGTTACGGTGATTCACACTAGTAATTTGTATTGTCAGATAATGGACCAATAAGGCAAAAGCTTGCACATATATTTTCGTTTATGTTGAATTTTATTTTTTTTATCAGCTACACAGAGGGTATTGTATTCATGTTGTCAAAACGCAAAAAGTATATCTGTATCCACATATACAAGAGAAGTGGGTGTCCCTAAAACATTCCACAAGTGTGACCCATACCCTTCATCTATGTTGGAATTGTGGATAGTTGATACAAGTTAGAGAACTTGTCTAGAGAGCCAGGCCAGTTACACCACGCCCGTGTCAGACCAGGCCTAATACCCTCCATCATCCTAGAGATGTTCATAATGTCCCAATCAAACACAATCGGCGCTAGGGGCATGGCTCTCTAGATTTTTTGACAAGTTAGAAGAGAGGACTTGTGAAGGGAACTACATTTGATAAATTCGTCTGCAATTTGATTGGTTGATACGTACCATTAGAGTATATATGGGTGGGTATGTATAGCGTGTTCCATTTGAGAATATTTTTTTCCGAGCCCTCCAAATTGGCCTTTTGGCCAATTTAGGGTCTCACTTGAAGATGCTCTAACAATAATTGTACCCTCAACCGCAAAAACTCTTGAAATGAATATGATGAATAGCAAAATATGTTTCAGATTTCGGAGGCGTTTCTTTGATGAATGCTACCATGTCAATCCGTCTTGAAACTTAAAGGTGTCATTGTATGTTAAAACTCCCACCCTTCATAAGGCCCGCTATTCTCATCACGTATCAACAGAATCTGTATGGCATCAGAGCCAATTCCTTACCACATAACCAGGGGAAATGACAAAAAATGAATGATGTTCTGCACAAAAGCTATGTTATTTATGCATACATGATATTAGAACATATAGCACCAGGGCTTCCCCTTCCTCTCTCAAACTTTCAAGCTCACAAATCTGACATGAGAAAATGGTAAACCCAAAAAATAATTTGTTGTCGCTCCAAAGTGAAAGTCGCATTCCTGTCATTGCCATTAAGCTAACTTTCTGTGAATGAAAGGTAGCTTAATAGGTGAGTAGTTGAACCCAGATGTCTAACCAAGCAAAGAGACATTTTCATCTAAAGTGAAGTAAAACTGAACTTTGATGGAAAACTCAAAAGTTTTAGAAAGGAACATGTTCTCTATAAGTATAAGAAATTTCTCAACTATGGAAGTCTCATGACAAAGATAAAACTAAGAGGTTGTCTGTTACACACTGTACCCTGTCAACTCCCAAATGCTACAAATTCACGGAAAATTTCTGAAACTCTATGAATGTCGAAGATCAAGGTAGTTCAGGTAAAGCACTTAGTCCTGAACAAGCAGATATACCCTGAGATCCTGAGGACCAGTTATGAACCAGGCAAAAACAAGAGTGCCCAACTGAACCATTTCTTACTTTGATATGAACAGAGCCACAACGAGAAACGATCTCATATTTAATAGTTATCCAGACTCTAGTAGATCCTAGGAAACTTTGACAAAGAACTAGGAAAATAATATAATTTGGTTGATGAATCAAAATTTCTAGGTTCCTGAGGTGCATAAAATTATTACTTTGGGATTCCTAAAACAATCAGAAGTTTACTTGAATTAAAAGAGGTTGCCAGTCTACCGCTTGAAGTGACTAATCTTCGGAATATGTAGGAGGCTCAAATTTTTTACATTTCCTACCCAAGAGCGTGTCTGAATTAGAATGACATTGTATCCAAGTATATTTTCCAAAACCACCTCGAAATTTCCAGATACTTAGCTTGTGGAAATACATAAGAAGGTATGCTAAAATGTTGATTCTATAAACCAACAAGACCTTATGCCTTGAAACATTTGAAAACCCAACAACCCCAAGTTTAAAGAAGACTTCCAGGTGACACCATCCCAAACACAACCACCACAAGAACAATTCTGAATCATTCCTGACCCCACCCTTCTTCAAATCCTTCAATGGTCTAAAATGATTCATACTGCAATTCTGATTCCGAGGATTCAAGATAAAAGCATGAAAGCAAAACAAAGATGCAAATAGTACCCAATAATCTCTAGCGCTATTAAAATAAATAATTAATTAATTAAAATATGAGGAGGTAACAGATGAAAAAAAAAGGTAAAAGTAACTAATTCGATTAATGAAATTGATTGGAAATTTACAGCCATACTAATATAAAAAGATAAATAAATAAAAATAAAAGCAGGTAACCTTGCAAAACATGAGGATAAACTAGTAACAAAAATTCACATTATTTCCATGTATGAAACTAGTACAAAGTTTGAATTTTTCTATGTACGATTGGACTTTCTTCAACAAAATATACAGTAAACAAATTGATAGATGACAAAGCATTCTTCTCTATGGATATCCAACCATTAACCAAAACTAGTTGTGAAGTATCATACCAGAGTTGAACCAAAAGAGCTGAACCTGACAGAGGGGTGTTACTCATTGCTCAGAGTTGATCATTGCCATATCTATCATACAAATCTGGAGGAGGTTCTGTGAGCACAATCTTTACATGTGCAGATGCCTTAGGTAACAGAGTGAGTTTCTCTCGCACCTGCAAACTCAGTACACTTTCCTCAGTATCATCCTCCGAAATAACTGTCAAATGCAACAAATCAAGAGCAGGCGTTTTATCCAACAAAAATTCCAGCAGATCCATTTCCCTCTTTGTGCCCGAGAACCCAAAAATATCTATTGTTTTCAGGTGAGGTAGTACATAATCCAGATGCTGAAGGAACTGCTTCTTATCCTTCTTTTTAGTGCGCTTTCTAATGGCCCCATCAAAAGCTGGGATCCACGTTTTCAACAAATCATAGAAGTGACGATACCAATCAAACCCATATACAACATTCAGAAGATTTTTATATTCAAGCTGAGAATCAAATCAACATTGACAAACAAGATTAGACAAAGCAAATTCACAAGTAAACAAACACTGGCAAATAATTCACTCAATTCAATGCTTCAAGCTATAGAAGATCCAGGTACTTACAAATAAGCTAAGCTTCTCTAACACAGGGCAATCACCAAGAAACGTTGCAAGAGCAAGAATCTCATATCGAGACGCCAAGTCACCGTTCCAATGGAATTCCTTGAGATTCACGAATCTAACATGGGGCATTTGCATCACACAATTGTCTCCAAATATGTACTTCACAAATAACAAAACATACAATGACTTGAACTTAGTAAATCATCTAAACATCAAAAAAGTGAATTAGCATAGCAAAACAAATCAAAATTTGAAAAGCGAAGAACTAATCAATCGATACCTGCGTGAACCAATTGCGCACCATCAGAGATATACAATTTCCCAAACTAGTCACCAATGGTGCCCATGCATGAACATCTTCATGTTCCAAACTTGCCCAAAACAAAACATTAGCTTCCATCAAATTTGAAACATTATTCAAGCAAATTAGAATGGGCGTTTGCCCATCATACTTGATTGAAACAACATTAGGGGAATCAACCACCAATTTCTCCAAACGCTCACACCCACTAATCTCAACCATCTTAAGATACACATTGGAATTAGAGATGACGAGACTTACGAACTCATCGCAGTTCAAGATTGCTAATTTCTCAAGAAGAGGACAGTCACTGATCAAATCCCCAACTGTATTCTCCGACATTCGAACATTGAAGAGCTCTAAGAACTTGAGAAAGGGGAACCCTCTGAATCCGATTGGAGGATCGAAGACGCTGAAAGATAAAGCCAAATCCGTCAAAGGGGTGTGAGAGTAGAGCAAATCGGGCAATCCCAAATGAGATTTCCCAGAACAGACCCGTAGACAGAGCTCGCGAACACCTCTTTGGGTGGCGAAGTTGATCCAGGACTCGAAATCGGACGAGAAATCTTGATCGGTGAACAGGGCGACTAAAAGGCGATTGAGGTTTGGGCGATTGTAGAGACGAATGCAGTGGTTGATGCTGTCAATGTAGTCGTTCGCGCATGGAAGGAAGTTTGGTTCGATCGAGAAATCGAGATTTGGATTGTGTGTCCAAAGTGTCTTCCATTTGTTTGATAAAATGCTTGTTCCAACTGCTTGTCGCATTGGCAGGAATGATAAGATGTGGTGGAGGATTTCGTCTGGGAGATAGCTAATGCGATCTTCATCATCATCTTCTTCTTCTTCTTCTGGTGGTGACGGTGGTGGTGAGTTTGTAATGACGGTGGAGGAACAAAGATTTTCCATTGATGCTGACGGTTTGATTCGCTTTCACTATCTCGTTTGGTGGTGGCGGTGACTGAAAGCAACTCTTCACGTTTTGGGTTTTGTGAAGGGGTGTGGAGTTCAGTGTTGCTTGGTTGGGAGCGTTTTAGGGGGATGGTTTATTTGAGCCTAAAGAGCCATTCCGGGGCCACATTTTTTTTTTTTTTTTTTAAGTAAGTCTAAGCCAGTCTAGGCTATTCACCATTTTTTGGTTAGGGTTGGACTTTTTTTACATTTTATTCATTCTCTTTAAAACACAATCACAAACATTATTTATAAAAGATGTAGAAGTGTAAAGAGTCCAAACCCTAACAAAAAAATGATTGGTAGCCCTGACTTGCTTAAAATTATTGTTAAAACAAATATTTAGTTGTTGAAATTTTATTAAGTAAGCTGATGATGCCAATAAATTGATGTTCTTGATGATTGGGAAGGAATTTCACATGATTAGAAATTGTTTGATAATTTTCATTATTTTTTCCCCATGAGGTCCGTAAAATTGGCACTGCCAATTCAATAATAAACTAGCTTTCCTACATGTGCTTTGCACGCAATATTTTAGAATTTTACATAAATCTTTATGAACAAATATAACCAACTTCGAATCATATTTAATATTGAAATTAATGTGAGACTTCCACGGTACAAAATCAGCATAGATTTCATATGCAAATAAGTTTTGTTCTCCTCAGTGATCTAAAAAGCGTTAGGCGGTGGGCGGGCGGCAAGCAGGTGCCTAGCGCCCAGGGGCCTAGGGGATTTTAGGTTTTGTATTATAACTTTAATAATTTACAAAAGTTAAGCATAATACATTATCAATTACATCCAAATATAATGCCAAGATACATATGCAAAATTTAAAAACATGAAAAATTAACAATCATGAACAAAATTTATTAAAACTCAATTTATACAAAGTTGAATTTGTGAACAAATATCCAAACCTACTCTTTATTTTTCTTCAAATTGCATGAATGACATCAGTCATATTTAATAAAATCTACATTACTAAAATTGGTACTTACAGATCCTTTAAGAATTCCATTAAGTAATCATCATTTGCTACATTCAGACACATACTAAATAAAAAATAATTAAATTATTTATTTTCAAGAAGGGGGAAAAGAAAAATAAAATAAAAATACAATCAGCCTTATTAAAAAAAAAAACTCGCCCAGACCGCTCATACCCCGCCTAGACTGCCCAGAACCCGCTTATACCTCCCAAACCCCGCCCAGCCATTAATCTGAGCATTTCTTTAAAGCCTAGGCGGCCGCCTAGGCTGTTTTTTAGAACACTAGCTCTCTTTAACAATTGGTCGAAGTATAACTTGCCATGGCATGAACTGCCATGCCATGTCCCTCTTTGTAGCTCGTCCAACCCCTCTCGAACCTATTGCGCTCCAACCCTCACCCTCAGGTCTGCCTACTCCAGGGTCTCACAGTCCACCCTCCTTAGGGCCCAACGTCCACGTTGGCACACTTCTGGCTGGGTTAGGCTTTGATACCATTCTATAACGACCCGATCCGCACAGTAAGATATTGTCTGCTCTGGGCCAAACCGGCCTGCACGGCTTTAAAAGGCCTCTTACTATGGGGATCCAACCTCGCACATAAGTAGCACATCCCCTCCCGCACCCAGGCGATGTGGGACTATGTCCCCCTTTGTAGCTCATCCAACCCTTCTCAGGCCTGTTGGGCCTATTGGGCTCTAACCCTCACACTATTTTCCAAAAAGCCCGAAGATTATCCACGAAAGCTACAAGTATAGAAGGCCCGAGTCTAAGCTCAATACAAACTCAATAGAACACTATCTTCTCAGCAGGGGAGTAGTGCTCGGCGCCAATCACCATGCTCAGCTGAGCACATGGGCTTGCAAGAAATGTGTCCCCAAATAGAAAGTTACAACCACCAACGAGAAATCTTGATGCAAGTGATATTAGACTTTAAATCACATCAGAAGAAAGTGGTCAATGGTGGTATGTCAAATGCATTGAAAGTTGAAGATGATAAATTGAAAGTGGTATTAGAGTTTGACTCGCAATGCATTGCAAGTGGTATCATAGTTTGATGCAAGTGATATCAGAGTTTGAATGACAAAACCCCACATTCCCTTTCCAAAAGACCCGAAGCAAATCCTCTCTTAAGAGGCCCTGACATGAAACCATTCAAAGGTCCAGAACCACGAAGTATTGGTTGCAGAGGTATTGCAGCAAATGAAGCAATGCTCTCAAATGAAGTAGCAGGCTCCTGGTGTCACTTGCAAAAAATGCACTCTGGTTTCCAGTCTGAGCCGTGGATACATTGGCACTAACTGAAGCCCCGAAAATTGTTTTGAATGTAGTTTCACCGTTGTTGGGTCTATGCAAACACATATCGTCAACAATCTCATATCTAAACGACCCACTTCATGTGTTAGAATCAAACGTGCTCGAATAAACTATGAACCTCTCAGAGTTCGAGGGGGTTATGTCTGGAGAATTAAGATTATCCGGTCTAACAAAACAGAATGAACGACCTAATCCTTCATCTAATAGCTCCAAAAGATCCAAATCAACCCCACCCTTTCCATTTGGTACAAAACAGCCAACAACACGGAGAAGTCCTCATCTTGACCTTGATCAAGAATTACAACAAATAGATGGTAGTCATAGCAAATGCAATGGAAGCTTCAAGATGAGGGTATTGTCCCAACTGATTCAATATACCCACTCTGTTTTTTCCGGCTCATTTGTTTGTCTCTGTCTTTCTCTGCTTCACTTTCTCCATCACCTCTTTTTCTTCTTTGTTTCTCTCTCAAACACAGAAAGACTCTGTTTCGAGTCAAAGGCCAGTGAAGCAGTGTGGGGTCAAACAAGCTAGCTGAAATTCGCATGGATAGTTGAAGATCTTAATTGGAAACGAGTTTGATTTGAATATAAAGGTGATGAGACGATGGTTTAAAGACGGTGATGATAGTATATGTATTACCTTGCCCAACATGTATGACCTTGCCCAACTATCATACAACATTGTAAAATTCTAATTGTCGAGGGAAGCAGCGAGGAAAACAGCGAGGGACCCCACAGGGGGGAGGGGGAGCCGTCCATTCCCCTCGAGATGCGTGCGTTGAAAATTCAAACGCGCATCTCGGAGGGAATGGACGACTCCCCCTCCCCCTGTGGGGTCCCTCGCTGTTTTCCTCGCTGCTTCCCTCGCCATTTAGACGGGTTCTACAACATTACTCCACCAAATTGCATCATCCGCAACTCCTCAAAATGCATCCTACTTTTATCGTATGCCTAACGATTCCTCGACACTTCCCACATAATAATATAATGGGTCATTTGCATTTTAGGGGGTAAATGAAAATCTTAGGGGTAAATGCAATTCAATTAATTATCAGGGGTAAATCTCAATAAGCCATTTATAATAGGGGGCGCAATGCAAATGACCCTACTATAATTTGGATAAATGTGATTCAAAGTGCTAATTTGTAAACAATTTTCCTTAAACAAAGAGGCTAAAAAAAGTTTATTTCCTTTTCGTCTCTCTCACACTTGTGTATAAATACCCACTTCCACCTTTATATCACCTGTAAATCAGAAGAGACCCTTTTCACTATTGCGGAGTAATGGAGTACAAAGAAAGCAAAGTTGTTGTTGGTGGTGGCGTTGTCAAGTCATCAAGGTTCAAGAGAGTGTGTGTGTTTTGTGGGAGTAGTACTGGGAAAAGGGATTGTTACAAAGATGCAACTCTACAATTAGGGGAAGAACTGGTAATCACTTTCAATAAAAAAAAATGTCTTAAACGTTGTTTAATGTCTTTAACTTTCTTTAATGTCTTAACTGATGTTTACTTTCATGAACCCCCACGTGTTTCTTTTCTCATTTTGGTATGTTTTCCAATTGTAGGTTGCTAGGAAATGGTGATAAGACGTCAATCTTTCATATGATCAAAGTTGTACAAAATACATGCTCCGATATAAAATTTATAGGAGAATAAACATATCCATTTCACAACTAAGACCATAGTTTATAGAAACGGACTTTCAGGGTTTAATGAGGCTCGAGCTATATCCCTTGCTTTTGTATGATGTTATCAAACTTTCAGGGTTTAACGAGGCTCGAGCTATTTTCTATTATTTTTTCAATATCCATCATTCTCACAGCTGTGATTATTCTTCGAACTTATCTCAAGTCTCTAACCTAATCTAAAATCATCACGATGTCATTGTTTGGTAGATGCTTTCCGTGACAGAGATAGAGAAGTGACAGAGAGTATATTGCTCAATCAAGAAGAGCAGATGATAGAAACATAATTTAAATCACCATCTTGGGATATGGACAAAACGAAATCAGCAAGTCAGACAGAGAGTTCACATGGTTGGTGATAAGGCGTCAATCAGTCATACGATCACATTTGTACATAATACAGGCTCTAATAATATGAAATTAATAGGAGAACAAACATATCCATTTCACAACTGAAATCATAGTTTTGTAGAGAAGATTATAGAAACCGTATGAGGTAATCTTCTCACTTTCCAGTTAGTTCCTAGCACGGTTGTTCGGCCCTTGCTTTTTTATGATGTTACTTGAAGTCGATGAACTTCTCAATAGGCTTTCTCACTACACCAAATTGACATTTTTGTAACAACCCCCAAAACAGTATCACTTTTGAAGTGTAACAATCCACCTAACAATTTTCCACATTTATACAAAACAAAATGATACAATAATTGTATCACCATGAAGAGTATGGTTATAAAAGTGATACTATTCATGGTGATCCAACTTATTGTATCATTTTTTTTGTGTTACTGTTTTTCATTTTTTTGACTAAATTTAGTTTTGACTTGAAATTGTTTGGTGGATTGTAACATCTCAAAAGTGATACTGTTTTGGAAGTTGTTATAAAAGTGTCAATTTGATATAGTGTCTCTACATCAAAAACTACTCCCAACAACTCTGGGAGGTCTAAAAATGAAGGAAAAGCTCACAAGTCTCAATGGAAATAATTAGATGATTCAGTAGGCTTTCTCTACATCAAGAATGGAAAAGTGACAGAGAATACATTGCCTAATCAAGAGGATCAGTTGATAGAGACAAAATTTAAATCACCACCTAGGGATATGGACAGAATGAAACTAGCAAGTCAGCCAGAGAGTTCACATGCTTAGTTGGTCTTTATGATGTCCATTAACTGTTTTCTTTTGTCTTTCCTCTTATCAATGGATAGACGCAACATTGTTCTCGTGGACGACGTGTCACTTTGACGTCAGGAGCCATGCCAAATTCTAGCGCAACTTTAAGCAACAACAAGAAATGGATAAAGACAGACCTGGTGAGTCGAAGTGGGAAGTCAGCCAGAGAGTTTTAGAGAAAAATATTTGGCGACACAGCTCCAAAGTATAGCTGTGGCGTTCTACTCTGGAGCACCGGTGCTCTACACTTTTTTCTGATTTTTTTTATTATTCTTCACTTTCTAACATTCTAGGCAACGTTAGAGCCCCCTTCACTTGATGTTTTCTATAATACCAAGGACTTGAACCCATGTGATTGTCGATGATTCTTTTGTGGGATTTCTCTACGTCAACGACAACACGCAATGACTTGAGCTCATAAAAAAATGACTAATTTCACTAACATTGAACATTACGTCCGACACGGAAGGCTTCTACCAAGCAATGACATCGTGATGATTTCAGATTAGGTTAGAGACTTTAGATAAGTTCGAACAATAATCAGATGGATATTGAAAAAATCATAGAAAATAGTCCCAAAAAAACAGAGAAAATAGTGGCGCAACGCAGCTTTAAAGTAGAGCTGTGGAACACCGGTGCGCTACCCTTTTTCTATTTTTTTTTATTTTTTATTCTTCACTTTCTAACATTCTAGGCAATGTTAGAGCCCCCTTCACTTGATATTTTCTATTATACCAAGGACTTGAACCCAATGTGATTGTCGATGATTCTTTTGTGGGCTTTTCTTTACGTCAACGATAACACGCAATGACTTGAGCTCATAAGAAAACCACTAATTTCACTAACATTGACCATGACGTCCGAAACGGAAGGCTTATACCAAGCAATGACATCGCGATGAGTTCAAATTAGGTTAGAGACTTTAGATAAGTTCGAACAATAATCAGATGGATATTCAAAAAATCAGATAAAAGAATGGGGCAATGCAGCTTTATAGTAGAGTTGTGGAGCTCTACAATGGAGCACCGGTGCGCTACCCTATTTCTGATTTTTTTTTATTATTCTTCACTTTCTAACATTCTAGGCTACGTTAGAGCCCCCTTCACTTGATATTTTCTTTTATACCAAGGACTTGAACCCAATGTGATTGTCGATGATTCTTTTGTGGGCTTTCTTTACGTCAACGATAACACGCAATGACTTGAGCTCATAAGAAAAACCATTAATTTCACTAACATTGAACATTATGTCCGACACGGAAGGCTTATACCAAGCAATGACATCGTGATGAGTTCATATTAGGTTAGAGACTTTAGATAAGTTCAAACAATAATCAGATGGATATTGAAAAAATTAGAGAAAATAGTCCCAAAAAAATCAGAGAAAAGAGTGGGGCAACACAGCTTTATAGTAGAGTCGTGGAGCTCTACCGTGGAGCACTGGTGCGCTACTCTTTTTATGATTTTTTTTAATTATTATTCTTCACTTTCTAACATTCTAGGCAACATTAGAGCCCCCTTCACTTGATATTTTCTATAATACCAAGGACTTGAACCCAATGTGATTGTCGATGATTCTTTTGTGGGCTTTCTTTACGTCAACGATAACACGCATCGAGATCATCATGACACGTGTATGACTCAGGGTTGTGACCGTTTTGGTGTATCATCATATATCATCCCAAAATGTTTTGGCTGATAACGGCTTGTGATAAAGACCCAGAGAAGATTAATTATCATGAAAACTATGAACACGACATTTTGACTAGGTACATTATCATTACAGCATTGAGTGTCACTCTCTTCCTCGGTTGCAACAATATAACATATTGTTGGTTAGTGCCAATGTCATCAATTAAATCATGGAGTTCAGCTAAAATCTTTTACATGCTTATTCCAAGTTTTGAGCTGCAATGTGTATGATATATATCCAGAAACTAGGAAGAGCTTAAGCTGATTTTGCACGATTTGTTATTAAGGCAATAGTGAAGAATACTGGTATGTTCTTGATCTGCACCAAAGAAAACAACCAAGCAACACTAATACAGAACATAAAAAGGAGGCAAAGGGAGAAGAATTAACTGAAGAAGAGGGATTGATTTCTATATAAAAATTGTCTGCTATTACAATTATCTATTACATCTATTTATATCCCAGTTGCTCAATTCCAGAATGTTCTAATATAACACGTAATCCTTTAGTGCCTTCGGTGTGTGCATGTTTCTGTTATTCTGTTGCTGCCCCATTTGTTGTTTTGTCTGCTCAACATTGTCATCATCCTTTATCAGTCCTTTTTCCAGGTCATTTGCTATTTGTCCACTTGGATGCATTGTTGGCAACATGACATTACTCCTACCATGCCTCAAGGTTGAATTGGGGAAACGCCTTCTTCACATGACTGAGATCCTCCCAAGTGGCCTCATCAGGGAATAAGCCTTCACATTGTACTAACAGTTGAGGAATTTGTTGCCCCTGGCATGCAAGCTGCCTTGTTTTAATAATCGCAACAGGTTGTAGGATCGGGTAAGTGGGGATAGAAAGTAATGGTAATGGCATACTTTGTACCTCAGGAGAGCCAACACATCTCTTTAAGACTGAGATGTGAAAGACGGGATGGATTCGCGATGTGTCTGGTAAAGCCAGCTTATAAGCCACTGCTCCCACTCGTTGCACTACTTGGAAGGGCCCAAAGCAGTGAGGGCTTAGTTTCTGCTATTTAGGCAATCTGATAGACAGTTGTTGGTAAGGTTGTAGCTTCACAAATACCAACTCACCAACCTGGAATGTCTATTCCCGGCGATGTTTATCTGCATAATGTTTCATGCGGATTTGAGCCTTGGATAAATTATTTTTCAGCCTTTTCAACAGCAAATCACGGTCACATAACTCATGTTCCACTGATAATTGGCTAGTTGAGCCTTGCACATAGCGTTGAATTATGGGTAGAGGTCGACCGTAAACAGCTTGAAATGGTGACATCCCGGCGGCGGTATGAAATATTGTATTATACAAATATTCTTCCCAATGAAGGTATTTGCTCCATTGTTGTGTTTCTCTTGCACGAAACAACGAAGATACATTTCCAAGCAACGGTTAAGAGCTTCAGTTTGACCATCTGACTGTGGATGGTAAGCACTACTCATGGCTAGCCTGGTGTCTTGTAGCCGAAACAACTTCTGCCAGAATTTGCTACGAAACAATGGGTCGCGGTCTGATACAATTGATTTCGGCATGCCATGTAGCCGAATTATCTCCTTGGTGAAGACTACTGCCACCATGTCACTTGTAAAATGAGTTGGTAATGGGCAAAAGTGATTGTACTTAGTCAAGAGGTCGACCACGACCATGATGGCAGTTTTTCCTGCAGAAAGCGGAAGCCCAACTACAAAATCCATTGCTATGTCTTCCCAAATCAGCGTAGGAATTGAAAGTGGTTGGAGTAGACCAGCTGGTGCAAGTTGCGAGGCCTTCATACGTTGACATTTCATGCAAGATGTGACAAATTGATGGACTTCCTTGCGCAAACCTAGCCAAAAAAATTTTGAGCAATTCTTTTGAAAGTCCTTAAAACACCAGCATGACCACCTGTGGGAGTGGCATGAATTTCCTGAAGTAGTTGTACTCGTAAGGGGGAGTTTGAAGCTAATACCAATCGACCTTTGTGAAATAGAAGACCATCTATGATTTTGTAATGTGGCAGTTCTGTAGGAATGGCCTGGAGTTTATTATGCAGGGGCACCAACTCAGAATTAAAATTATTCTCTTGTCGCAATGTGTTCAAAAAAATCCAATTGAGGCATGGAGAGAGTATGCAACTCGGCTATTGGCACTAGAGCTCGAGAGAGAATCAGCTACTGTATTCTCCTTGGCGGGTCGGTAGATAATGTCGAATGTGTAGCCCAGTAACTTAGTTAACCAATATTGTTATTCTGGGGTTTGGATTACTTGACCAATTAATTCCTTCAAACATTTTTGGTCTGTCTTGATCAAAAACTTCTAACCCAAGAGATATTGCCGCCATTTTCCCACTGCTTGTGTGATAGCAAACATTTCTCGGTGATATGTTGATGCCACCTGCATTCTAGATGATAATTTTGCACTAAAAATGCCACGGGATGCCCAGCTTGAGTCAAGACAGCACCAATACCCACCTCTGAAGCATCTGTTTCTACCTCAAATACCTTCAAAAAATCAGGCAATGCTAGAATAGGGAGATCTCCTGCTGCTGCTGGTGGTTCTCGCTGCTGCTGCTGCTTCTTCTCGAGACAGAGACCGAGAGAGAGGAGAAGGAGATCTCCTGCTGCTTCTTCTCGAGACAGAGACCGAGAGAGAGATGAGAGGGAGATCTTCTTCTCGAGACAGAGACCGAGAGAGAGAGGAGAAGGAGATCTCCTGCTGCTTCTTCTCGAGACAGAGACCGAGAGAGAGATGAGACGGAGATCTTCTTCTCGAGACAGAGACCGAGAGAGAGAGGAGACGGAGACCTCCTAGCTGCGCTGCTGCTGCTTCTTCTCGAGACAGAGACCGAGAGAGAGGAGAGGGAGATCTCCAATCGTCTCTTCCTTTTCTTCTGCTCCTCTTCTTCTTGGTCTCTCTGGCAACATATTGGTCTTCTTCTTGCTGGACAGAAGTTTATCTCATTTATTGCTGGACCGAGAGAGAGGAGAGGGAGAGTCTCTGCTGCTGCTACTTATTCTTCTCGAGACAGAGACAAAAAGAGAGAGGAGAGAAAGACAGAGAGAGAGAGAGAGAGAGGAGGGAAGGACAAAGAGAGTCAGAGAGACAGAGCTGTCTTCTCTTGGTGCTAAATAGGGGTAGATAATAGATTTGGTGATTTGGTGGTAGATTTTTAATAAATGCAATTTGAAACGGGTCCGATCCGGATCGTTTCGTTTTTAAAAATAGGAACCGGGACCGGACCGTTTTATAACTGATCCGGACCGATCCGAACCGTATGTAAAAATTTATAATTGAAATCCGGACCGTTTAGAGCAAAACGGTCCGGTTCAAGTTGAATCCGCGGATCGACGACCCGTTTGCCCACCCCTAGTCTTAACTGATGTTTACTTTCATGAATCCCCACGTTTTTCTTTTCTCATTTTGGTATGTTTTCCAATTGTAGGTTGCTAGGAAATTGGACCTTGTTTATGGTGGTGGTAGAATCGGTTTGATGGGATTGGTTTCTCAACCTATTCATGATGGTGGTAGTCATGTTTTAGGGGGTAAAATACTCACCCACATATGGGTTCAGTTTTCTTTCATTTTGATCAATGTTCCACTTCTGATTTGTGATAATGGGTTTTTTTTTTTTAATTCTGATCAGGATCATACCCAAGACTCTGATGGCAAAAGAGGTGTGTTTTTACAAGATCTGAAAATGGACTTTGCGCTTTTGTTCGTTTTTGCAACAAAAAATGGATAAAGACAGACCTGGTAAGTCGAAGTGGGAAGTCAGCCAGAGAGTTCACATGCTTGGTCTTAAGACATCAATCAGTCATACGATCACAGTTGTACCTGGCTCCAATATGATATTAATAGGAGAATAAACATATCCTTTTCAAACTGAGATGATAGTTTATATAGAAGATTATAGAAACCGTATGACGTAAGCTTCTCACTTTTCAGTTAGTTCTTGGCACAGTTGTTTAACCCTTGATTTTTTATGACGTTACCTGATTTTCAGGGTTTAACGAGGCTCGAGCTATATATCAGATAACTTACTTTATTATCGGATTTTAACATGTCGATTAACTATTTTATTTTATCTTTCCTCTTATCAATTGATAGACGCAACACTATTCCCATGGACGACATGTTACTTCGATGTCAGGACCCATGTCTCTGGTTTCATGTGCAAACACTACCACGAAGAACACATACGACATCAAGAGCCATGTTTCGGGTTTCTTGTACTGTTCCTTCGCCTTGGGGCTACAATTGCCGAAGGTGATGAACTCCTCAGTTTTTCTCTCTGGATTCAATATTAGATTGTCAATGATAATTTTGTAGGATTTATCTACGTCAAAAACTACTCCCAACAACTCCGGCTGGTCTAAAAATGAAGGAAGTGCTCACAAGTCCCAATGGAAAAAATTAGATGATTCGGATTCTAAATTGACTCGAGAAAAAGCAAGCCAACCCAATTGGGGATATTCAAGTGGTGAAGAAGTGACAAAGAGTACATTGCCTAATCAAAAGGAGCATTTGATAGAAACACAATTAAAATCACCAATTCGCGAAGCCGGTGAACTCCTTCAATCGTCCTCTCTGGAAAGAATCATATGATTCAGATTCTAAATTGACTTGAGAAAGAGCTATATATCAGATAACTTATGATATTATCGAACTTTATGATGTCCATTAACTATTTTCATTTGTCTTTCCTCTTATCAAGGGATATACGCAACACTATTTCTGTGGATGACATGTTACTTCCACGTCAGAAGCCATGTCACTGATTTCATGGATATACGCAACACTTTCTGTGGCGCTCTACTCTAGAGCACCGGTGTTGTACACTTTTTTCTGATTTTTTTAATCATTCTTCACTTTCTAACATTCTAGGCAACGTTAGAGGCCCCTTCACTTGATGTTTTCTATAATACCAAGGACTTGAACCCAATGTGATTGTCGATGATTCTTTTGTGGGCTTTCTCAAGGTCAACGACAACACGCAATGACTTGAGCTCATAAGAAAAACGACAAATTTCACTAACATTGAACATTACGTCCGACACGGAAGGCTTTTACCAAGAAATATGACATCGTGATGATTTCAGATTAGGTTAAAGACTTTAGATAAGTTCGACCAATAATCAGATGGATATTGAAAAAATCATAGAAAATAGTCCAAAAAAATCAGAGAAAAAAGTGGGGCAACGCAGCTCCACGGTAGAGCTGTGGCACTCTACTTTGGAGCGCCGGTGCTCTACACTTTTATTTCTGATTTTTTTAATATTCTTCACTTTCTAACATTCTAGCAACGTTAGAGCCCCCTTCACTTGATATTTTCTATAATATCAAGGACTTGAACTCAATGTGATTGTCGATGATTCTTTTGTAGGCTTTCTTTACGTCAAGGATAACACGCAATGACTTGAGCTCATAAGAAAAACCATTAATTTCACTAACATTGAACATTACGTCCGACACGGAAGGCTTATACCAAGCAATGTCATTGTGTTACTTCGATGTGAGGAGCCATGCCGAATTCTAGCGCAACTTTGAGCAGCAACAAGAAATGGATAAATACAGACCTGGTGAGTCGAAGTGGGAAGATAGCCTGAGAGTTCACATGCTTGGTGTTAAGACATCAATCAGTCATACAATCATAGTTGTACCTAATACAGGCTCCAATATTATATTAATAGGAGAATAAACATATCCTTTTCAAACTGAGATGATAGTTTATAGAAACCGTATGACGTAAAATTCTCACTTTTCAGTTAGTTCTTGGCACGGTTGTTTAACCCTTACTTTTTTATGACGTTACCTGATTTTTAGGGTTTAACGAGGCTCGAGTAATATATCATATAACTTACAATATTATCGGATTTTAAGATGTCGATTAACTATTTTATTTTATCTTTCCTCTTATCAATTGATAGACGCAACACCATTCCCGTGGACGACATGTTACTTCGATGTCAGGACCCATGTCTCTGGTTTCATGTGCAAACACTACCACGAAGAACACATAACGACATCAAGATCCATGTTTCGGGTTTCTTGTACTGTTCCTTCGCCTTGGGGCTACAGTTGCCAAAGCCGATGAACTCCTCAGTTTTTCTCTCTGGATTCAATATTTGATTGTCAATGATTATTTTGTAGGCTTTCTCTATGTCAAAAACTACTCCCAACAACTCCGGCTGGTCTAAAAATGAAGGAAGTGCTCACAAGTCCCAATGGAAAGAATTAGATGATTCGGATTCTAAATTGACTCGAGAAAAAGCAAGCCAACCCAATTGAGGATATTCAAGTGGTGGAGAAGTGACAGAGAGTACATTGCCTAACCCAATTAGTTCCTGGCACGGTTGTTCAGCCCTTGCTTTTTTATGACGTTACTGTACTGTCAGGGTTTAACGAGGCTCGAGCTATAAGACGTCAATCAGTCATACGATCACAATTGTACATAATAAAGGCTCGAATATGAAATTATTTGGAGTAACCGTATAATGTAGGCTTCTCACATCAATCACAGAGTAGTGATTGATGTAAGATTATAGCCAACCCAATTGAGGATCTTCAAGTGGTAGAGAAGTGACATGCTTGGTGATAAGATGTCAATTTTTCATATGATCAAAGTTGTACATAATACAGGCTCCGATATAAAATTTATAGGAGAATAAACATATCCATTTCACAACTAAGATCATAGTTTATAGAAACGGACTTTCAGGGTTTAATGAGGCTCGAGCTATATCCCTTGATTTTGTATGATGTTATCAAACTTTCAGGGTTTAACGAGGCTCGAGCTATTTTCTATTATTTTTTCAATATCCATCATTCTCACAGCTGTGATTATTCTTCGAACTTATCTCAAGTCTCTAACCTAATCTAAAATCATCACGATGTCATTGTTTGGTAGATGCTTTCCGTGACAGAGATAGAGAAGTGACAGAGAGTATATTGCTCAATCAAGAAGAGCAGATGATAGAAACATAATTTAAATCACCATCTTGGGATATGGACAAAACGAAATCAGCAAGTCAGACAGAGAGTTCACATGGTTGGTGATAAGGCGTCAATCAGTCATACGATCACATTTGTACATAATACAGGCTCTAATAATATGAAATTAATAGGAGAACAAACATATCCATTTCACAACTGAAATCATAGTTTTGTAGAGAAGATTATAGAAACCGTATGAGGTAATCTTCTCACTTTCCAGTTAGTTCCTAGCACGGTTGTTCGGCCCTTGCTTTTTTATGATGTTACTTGAAGCCGATGAACTTCTCAATAGGCTTTCTCACTACACCAAATTGGCATTTTTGTAACAACCCCCAAAACAGTATCACTTTTGAAGTGTAACAATCCACCTAACAATTTTCCACATTTATACAAAACAAAATGATACAATAATTGTATCACCATGAAGAGTATGGTTATAAAAGTGATACTATTCATGGTGATCCAACTTATTGTATCATTTTTTTTGTGTTACTGTTTTTCATTTTTTTGACTAAATTTAGTTTTGACTTGAAATTGTTTGGTGGATTGTAACATCTCAAAAGTGATACTATTTTGGGAGTTGTTACAAAAGTGCCAATTTGGTGTAGTGTCTCTACATCAAAAACTACTCCCAACAACTCTGGGAGGTCTAAAAATGAAGGAAAAGCTCACAAGTCTCAATGGAAATAATTAGATGATTCAGTAGGCTTTCTCTACATCAAGAATGGAAAAGTGACAGAGAATACATTGCCTAATCAAGAGGATCAGTTGATAGAGACAAAATTTAAATCACCACCTAGGGATATGGACAGAATGAAACTAGCAAGTCAGCTAGAGAGTTCACATGCTTAGTTGGTCTTTATGATGTCCATTAACTGTTTTCTTTTGTCTTTCCTCTTATCAATGGATAGACGCAACATTGTTCTCGTGGACGACGTGTCACTTTGACGTCAGGAGCCATGCCAAATTCTAGCGCAACTTTAAGCTACAACAAGAAATGGATAAAGACAGACCTGGTGAGTCAAAGTGGGAAGTCAGCCAGAGAGTTTTAGAGAAAAATATTTGGCGACACAGCTCCAAAGTATAGCTGTGGCGTTCTACTCTGGAGCACCGGTGCTCTACACTTTTCTCTGATTTTTTTTATTATTCTTCACTTTCTAACATTCTAGGCAACGTTAGAGCCCCCTTCACTTGATGTTTTCTATAATACCAAGGACTTGAACCCATGTGATTGTCGATGATTCTTTTGTGGGATTTCTCTACGTCAACGACAACACGCAATGACTTGAGCTCATAAAAAAATGACTAATTTCACTAACATTGAACATTACGTCCGACACGGAAGGCTTCTACCAAGCAATGACATCGTGATGATTTCAGATTAGGTTAGAGACTTTAGATAAGTTCGAACAATAATCAGATGGATATTGAAAAAATCATAGAAAATAGTCCCAAAAAAACAGAGAAAATAGTGGCGCAACGCAGCTTTAAAGTAGAGCTGTGGAGCACCGGTGCGCTACCCTTTTTCTATTTTTTTTTATTTTTTATTCTTCACTTTCTAACATTCTAGGCAATGTTAGAGCCCCCTTCACTTGATATTTTCTATTATACCAAGGACTTGAACCCAATGTGATTGTCGATGATTCTTTTGTGGGCTTTTCTTTACGTCAACGATAACACGCAATGACTTGAGCTCATAAGAAAACCACTAATTTCACTAACATTGAACATGACGTCCGAAACGGAAGGCTTATACCAAGCAATGACATCGCGATGAGTTCAAATTAGGTTAGAGACTTTAGATAAGTTCGAACAATAATCAGATGGATATTCAAAAAATCAGATAAAAGAATGGGGCAATGCAGCTTTATAGTAGAGTTGTGGAGCTCTACAATGGAGCACCGGTGCGCTACCCTATTTCTGATTTTTTTTTATTATTCTTCACTTTCTAACATTCTAGGCTACGTTAGAGCCCCCTTCACTTGATATTTTCTTTTATACCAAGGACTTGAACCCAATGTGATTGTCGATGATTCTTTTGTGGGCTTTCTTTACGTCAACGATAACACGCAATGACTTGAGCTCATAAGAAAAACCATTAATTTCACTAACATTGAACATTATGTCCGACACGGAAGGCTTATACCAAGCAATGACATCGTGATGAGTTCATATTAGGTTAGAGACTTTAGATAAGTTCAAACAATAATCAGATGGATATTGAAAAAATTAGAGAAAATAGTCCCAAAAAAATCAGAGAAAAGAGTGGGGCAACACAGCTTTATAGTAGAGTCGTGGAGCTCTACCGTGGAGCACTGGTGCGCTACTCTTTTTATGATTTTTTTTAATTATTATTCTTCACTTTCTAACATTCTAGGCAACATTAGAGCCCCCTTCACTTGATATTTTCTATAATACCAAGGACTTGAACCCAATGTGATTGTCGATGATTCTTTTGTGGGCTTTCTTTACGTCAACGATAACACGCATCGAGATCATCATGACACGTGTATGACTCAGGGTTGTGACCGTTTTGGTGTATCATCATATATCATCCCAAAATGTTTTGGCTGATAACGACTTGTGATAAAGACCCAGAGAAGATTAATTATCATGAAAACTATGAACACGACATTTTGACTAGGTACATTATCATTACAGCATTGAGTGTCACTCTCTTCCTCGGTTGCAACAATATAACATATTGTTGGTTAGTGCCAATGTCATCAATTAAATCATGGAGTTCAGCTAAAATCTTTTACATGCTTATTCCAAGTTTTGAGCTGCAATGTGTATGATATATATCCAGAAACTAGGAAGAGCTTAAGCTGATTTTGCACGATTTGTTATTAAGGCAATAGTGAAGAATACTGGTATGTTCTTGATCTGCACCAAAGAAAACAACCAAGCAACACTAATACAGAACATAAAAAGGAGGCAAAGGGAGAAGAATTAACTGAAGAAGAGGGATTGATTTCTATATAAAAATTGTCTGCTATTACAATTGTCTATTACATCTATTTATATCCCAGTTGCTCAATTCCAGAATGTTCTAATATAACACGTAATCCTTTAGTGCCTTCGGTGTGTGCATGTTTCTGTTATTCTGTTGCTGCCCCATTTGTTGTTTTGTCTGCTCAACATTGTCATCATCCTTTATCAGTCCTTTTTCCAGGTCATTTGCTATTTGTCCACTTGGATGCATTGTTGGCAACATGACATTACTCCTACCATGCCTCAAGGTTGAATTGGGGAAACGCCTTCTTCACATGACTGAGATCCTCCCAAGTGGCCTCATCAGGGAATAAGCCTTCACATTGTACTAACAGTTGAGGAATTTGTTGCCCCTGGCATGCAAGCTGCCTTGTTTTAATAATCGCAACAGGTTGTAGGATCGGGTAAGTGGGGATAGAAAGTAATGGTAATGGCATACTTTGTACCTCAGGAGAGCCAACACATCTCTTTAAGACTGAGATGTGAAAGACGGGATGGATTCGCGATGTGTCTGGTAAAGCCAGCTTATAAGCCACTGCTCCCACTCGTTGCACTACTTGGAAGGGCCCAAAGCAGTGAGGGCTTAGTTTCTGCTATTTAGGCAATCTGATAGACAGTTGTTGGTAAGGTTGTAGCTTCACAAATACCAACTCACCAACCTGGAATGTCTATTCCCGGCGATGTTTATCTGCATAATGTTTCATGCGGATTTGAGCCTTGGATAAATTATTTTTCAGCCTTTTCAACAGCAAATCACGGTCACATAACTCATGTTCCACTGATAATTGGCTAGTTGAGCCTTGCACATAGCGTTGAATTATGGGTAGAGGTCGACCGTAAACAGCTTGAAATGGTGACATCCCGGCGGCGGTATGAAATATTGTATTATACAAATATTCTTCCCAATGAAGGTATTTGCTCCATTGTTGTGTTTCTCTTGCACGAAACAACGAAGATACATTTCCAAGCAACGGTTAAGAGCTTCAGTTTGACCATCTGACTGTGGATGGTAAGCACTACTCATGGCTAGCCTGGTGTCTTGTAGCCGAAACAACTTCTGCCAGAATTTGCTACGAAACAATGGGTCGCGGTCTGATACAATTGATTTCGGCATGCCATGTAGCCGAATTATCTCCTTGGTGAAGACTACTGCCACCATGTCACTTGTAAAATGAGTTGGTAATGGGCAAAAGTGATTGTACTTAGTCAAGAGGTCGACCACGACCATGATGGCAGTTTTTCCTGCAGAAAGCGGAAGCCCAACTACAAAATCCATTGCTATGTCTTCCCAAATCAGCGTAGGAATTGAAAGTGGTTGGAGTAGACCAGCTGGTGCAAGTTGCGAGGCCTTCATACGTTGACATTTCATGCAAGATGTGACAAATTGATGGACTTCCTTGCGCAAACCTAGCCAAAAAAATTTTGAGCAATTCTTTTGAAAGTCCTTAAAACACCAGCATGACCACCTGTGGGAGTGGCATGAATTTCCTGAAGTAGTTGTACTCGTAAGGGGGAGTTTGAAGCTAATACCAATCGACCTTTGTGAAATAGAAGACCATCTATGATTTTGTAATGTGGCAGTTCTGTAGGAATGGCCTGGAGTTTATTATGCAGGGGCACCAACTCAGAATTAAAATTATTCTCTTGTCGCAATGTGTTCAAAAAAATCCAATTGAGGCATGGAGAGAGTATGCAACTCGGCTGTTGGCACTAGAGCTCGAGAGAGAATCAGCTACTGTATTCTCCTTGTCGGGTCGGTAGATAATGTCGAATGTGTAGCCCAGTAACTTAGTTAACCAATATTGTTATTCTGGGGTTTGGATTACTTGACCAATTAATTCCTTCAAACATTTTTGGTCTGTCTTGATCAAAAACTTCTAACCCAAGAGATATTGCCGCCATTTTCCCACTGCTTGTGTGATAGCAAACATTTCTCGGTGATATGTTGATGCCACCTGCATTCTAGATGATAATTTTGCACTAAAAATGCCACGGGATGCCCAGCTTGAGTCAAGACAGCACCAATACCCACCTCTGAAGCATCTGTTTCTACCTCAAATACCTTCAAAAAATCAGGCAATGCTAGAATAGGTGCTGATGTCAAGGCTCTTTTTAGTTGTTCGAAGGCTTGTTGATATGTGTATTCCAATGAAAAGCTTTTTTCGTATTAAGTCTGTCAATGGTGTTGCGATGGACGCATAGTCTCTAATGAACAGACGATGGTATCCCGTAAGGCCTAAAAAACCTCGGAGACCCTTCAATGAGGACGGGGCTGGCCATTCTGTTACAGCTCTCACTTTTTTAGGATCCATACTAACCCCATTGCCAGACACAATGTATCCTAAATAATCTAACCCTAACTAGAGCTTGAGAAACTGTTTGAGGAAGTAGGGCCCGAACATCATGTTGGATATCCGTATGGAGGCCCAACAAAAATAAGCTAACCCTAATTTGGTTTGTTACATCTATTTATATATCCCAGTAATTCAATTACAGAAAGTTTTAATATAACACGTAATTCTCTAGTGCCTTCGGTGTGCGCTAGATATTGGAGAACAATCAGAACAATGTATAAATTTATTTGAAATAAATAATATAACAATACAAATACTATTTGCATTATAAATTGATTACAAGGAAATCAAATCAAATAAATAAATTCACTAACTTGTATTGCAGATAGAGGCTTGCGAAATCACTATCTTGAATTGGCAGAGTTTGTACGTCTTGATTTGTAGATAGAGGCTAGCAAATACGATATGTCCTATAGACAAAATTCGCCCCTACTCGGTGTTGTAGTTCTTTAGGCGTCTGACTACCAGGATTCAACTATCTAATACCAACACCGTAGCACAAGGGTGTTGGCTCTGGAAAATTTACTAAATGTGATCTCTCTCATAAGTGAAGAAGAATGAATAACTCTAGAAAATATTAATGTGTTGAAGAACTTGTTTTTCTCTTCAATATATAGAGAACAAAAGGGTGTGTTGATCAGACACATCTTTTCTTAAATCAAAAGACACATCTTTTCTCTTCAAGTGCAAAAGACACATTTTCTGTCTCTAGTGGTTTTATCCTTTAGAGGGTTTTTAGACACTTGGCTTCTACTATCACATAGGGCTTTGCACGAAGAATTTATTGAAAAAAATCCAATAGTCAGAGTTCCAACTATGGTGATTATGGGAGAGAATGACTATGTTTTGAAGTATCCAGGGCTTGAAGATTACTTAAGAAGCGGAAAGGTAAAAGAATATGTTCCTTATATAAAGATCATCTTCTTTCCTGAAGGATCACATTTTGTTCAGGAGCAATTTCCGGACCAAATTAACAAGCTCATTGCCACCTTCCTTGACAAACACACTTGATCAGCAACATTATTTATTTTATTTTATTTTATTTTTGGAAAGCGAGCAGGGGTTATTTAGGATCCCCAAACCTGAAAACATAAGTTGAAGTTACATTCGTAAGTAAATTTTCCCTGATCTATCTTCATGTACAATATCTTTCAAGTCTTACCCAAACGAACTCGATGTAACTTCCAGAAATTCCGAGCTTGGGTTAAGGCTTGCAAGTATGTCTGCGGCCCTATTTGTTTATATGAACTCATGCATTACAGTATATGCTTCTAGTGCTGCCAGCATTCTTCTGATCTTATTGACAGTGTGTCGCAAATTCCAAGCAGTTTGTCGAGCTTTTGTCAAGTAGTCACGCACCAGAATAGAGTCAGTGCTAATCAGCAACATTATTTGATTCTCACTTCTTACCACTTTTGTAGAAGATTGGGAACTTGGAGCTTTGAACACATTTTGTTTCCAAGTGAACATTTAATTTGATGATGATTTCTTGCATCTGTGGCAAATACACGAGAAATGTATCGGAGTGCTAATATATCAACCAGACAAGCCAACCCAACTGATTGCTTTGATTAGAGCCAATGTCTACATAACCCAAAAATTAGAAATTTTCATAAACTTTTACGTTCAACTTGTGCTTAGGTAGGGTACATGACATGGACAAAGTACCTAACACATGGTGACACAGAACCCATTACTGGTAGTGGATTGTTGAGAGTGATAAGTATCCATGAGCTTTAAAATTTCTAAAACCATTGTCTTTTTTTTTTTTTGGATAAACTAAAACCTTCGTTTTCCAGTGTATTATGGTGAGGAATAACATACCACCCATTTCTTACCTCTGGAACAGCTTATATCATTAGAAGTTTCAAAATGGCTTTAACTTTTTGTGATAAATTCTCCTCTACGTGCATATCAATCACTTCTACAAAAATTCCACTCATTCTTAGTTGTCCTGTAAAATAACCTTGGTTAAGTAAAAACTCACAAGTCCTTATTATGTAATCATGACTATTCAGAATGAAAGGTGCACGGGAAGTTAGGAGAAACTCGAGATATGTTGATACCTTTCTGTCAAAGGTGTACCAATTGAGTTGGTAGAGGTGTGGCAGATGATATCACACATCACAAGTTCAAATCCGGCCGGCGACATGGGGTTGGGAGAGTTAAGGGTAAAAAAAAAAAAATTAATTAAATTGATACCTTTCCATTATAATAAAAAAATTCTGGGATTCTGGGATTACTCATTGACAGACAAAACATGCAATAAAAAAAGATAGGACTGGGCCTAAAATTGACTTCATTCATGGAAGAAATCCAATTTTTCCTGGATGTATACACAAAACCAGAAAACGAATCATAGAGATATCAGAACCTCTACTGCTTAAAAGAACAAGCCCAGCACCATAGAAAGGCTCAACTCTGTCTCTAATTCTCCGTAAAGTTCAATGGATGAGATACAGCACAAGTTTGTAGACATCAGAGGTCTCAAGCTTCATATAGCTGAGATTGGAACAGGTTAATAATTCAATCTCTAATAATGCAAATATGTGTTCAATTTATTGAATTCTCATCCGCTTTATCAATTACCGTTTCTCTTGTATATAGGTGCCTCAGTTATAGTTTTTCTACACGGATTTCCAGAGATATGGTATTCCTGGCACCATCAGATGATCGCTGTTGCTAAGGCTGGTTTTCGTGCAATTGCACCTGACTACAGAGGCTATGGTCAATCACAAATACCCCCAGAGCCTGAAAAGACGACCTATGATGATCTTATTGATGATCTTCTTGCAATTCTGAATCACTTTGGCATCCCCAAGGTAATATGATCAGGATCCCATTCTTAGATGATTGATCAGTATAACAGAATTTTTCATCAGATGCATGACAGACCATTGTTATTGTATTAAATTATTAATAGAAAAAGTCGATTCAGTTAAATTTTTAGCTTACCTTGATGCAGGCCTTTCTAATTGCAAAAGATTTTGGAGCGCGGCCTGCTTACTATTTTGCCATTCTTCACCCGGAACGAGTGTCTGGAATTGTAACATTAGGTGTGCCATTCATTCCACATCATGTTTCCCTTGCTTTCAATAACATACTTCCTGAAGGCTTCTACATCTTGAGGTGGCAGGTATTCTGTCTTTAACTGTTTCTATAGCAGAGGAAATTTGTTACAACGTTTGGGGTTAGAATTTAGAAAAAATTTAGAACCAATGAAATCAGTTTAATCGTCGACTTCAACAAAATTGTATTTACATGCTTAGTGAGTTCATATGTAAGAATCATACCCAGGAACCAGGAAGAGCTGAAGCGGATTTTGGAAGAGTTGATGTCAAGACAGTAGTAAGGAATGTTTATATACTTTTCTCTAGAAGTGAGATCCCTATAGCAGAGGAAAATCAGGAGATTATGGACTTGGTAGACCAATCTACTCCTCTACCAACTTGGTTCACCAAAGAAGATCTAGCGATCTATGCAGCCTCATATGAAAAGTCTGGATTCCGTACTCCGTTGCAAGTTCCATACAGGTATAAAATTAGTCAATAAGGTTCAATCCTTTTTTTATGTAATTCCTCACTTCTTTCTCATTTTATCCTTGATAAGAGTACTTGGACACTCAGCATTTAGGTTTTATGTAGGGCATTGCACAAAGAGGTCAGTGTAACAAATCCAATCGTTAAAGCTCCGACTCTGCTGATTATGGGAGAGAAGGACTATCTTTTCAAGTTTCCAGGGATGGAAGAGTACATACGAAGCGGAAAGGTAAAAGAGTATGTTCCTGATTTGGAGATCATCTACTTGCCTGAAGGATCACATTTCGTTCAGGAGCAATTCCCAGACAAAGTGAACAAGCTCATTTTGACCTTCCTCAACAACCACACTTGATCATGTTGATTTCTAAGCAAATGTTGTAGAATGTTGAAAGATATCTGCATTGTTAATTCAGAAATGGCAGGAACTTGAGTGTTGAACACATTTTGGTTTGTAAGTAAATTCAGTTGTTAAGATTAATCTTATCAATAAAATACCTTATATCTGCTCTAACCTTGGAATTGAACAGCCTGGTGATTAGGCCTTAAATTATGAAATTTCTTCAACTATGATGTAATATCTATATGAATTAGTGTTGTTTTACACTGTCCTCATTATGAACTGGTGTCAGGGGATTGATGATGTTAGAATACAAATGATCAAATCTGTAATATGAAACTTTCATACGTATAGGGCTAATGCTTTTATCTGTCCAAAATTTCATTGGACATATAGAAAGAACATTAAAAAAAAATTCTTACATGAAGGAACATCTAATCATGATAAAATGCACGCTTGTTAAATGAAAAGAATAGCTAAACCTTTTGAGGAAGGTTGCCTTTCAAAAAAAAAACCTTTTGAGGAAGGATGAATGGGGGTGAATGATTTTTGCTCATAGAACGAAATAACATTTTTTGGTAAATTTTACACTCCTCTCAACCAAGTTCTCTATGGGTGCAACTGGTGCATAAAAATCTCAAAAAATAGGGTGTTTTCTGTATTACTCTGCACCGATTTGTTGGACTTGGTTGAATATTCACATGTCCATTCAGATGATGCTAACAATTTCCTTCATGAAACTTAGCCAACAAGACTCTTCTTCCATGACAAAAGTGTCTCGTTGGGGCGACTAATCAGAATGAGGTCGTGGGATGTGTAGACATATTCGAGAGCATCAACAAATCAAATCAAGTAGTGCCAGCTTGAACAAATATACAAACGGAAAGCTGCAGGATCCCTTTAAAAGGATTATTAAATGCTATGTAACATTGGAAATGCTATTGCTGTACCATCTACCATGGATTGGAGAAAGAAACGACCATTTACACCCATCAAGGACTAAGGGCAATGTGGTACGTAATTAAAAAAAAATACATATATACTCTTTATGCTATTAACATTTCTTTGTAAAAAAAAATTAACGTAGCACGTCAAATACATACTTTCAGGATGTTTTAGGCACTCTCTGCAGTAGCAGCTACTGAAGGTATTAACCAGCTCACAACAGGTAAGTTGATCTCCTTGTCTGAGCAAGAGCTAGTTGATTGTGATACTAGCGATGAGGACCAAGGTTGTGAGGGTGGTCTAATGGATGATGCCTCTGATTTCATCCAACAAAACGATGGTCTCACAACTGAGTCCTTTACCCATACAAAGGAGATGATAACATTTGCAATAAGATCGCGAAGGCGACATCTTCTCATGCTGCTAAGATTACCAGTCATGAGGATGTGCATGCCAACAATGAGGAAGCAATATTAAAGGCTGTTGCTAAGCAACCAATTTCCATTTGCCATTGATGCTAGCAGTTCTGCCTTCCAGTTTTCACTCAAGTGGTTGATTTACTGGAAATTGTGGAACTGAACTAGACCATGGTGTTACCACTGTCGGTTATGGGATAACCAGTGACGGCACCAAGTATTGGTTAGTAGAAAACTTATGGGGCACTCAATGGGGTCAGGATGGGTATATTATGATGGAAAGAGATATTGAGTCCAAGGAAGGTATCTGCGGTATTGCACTGAATGCTTCTTATCCTACGGCATAAATGTAATTCCCATTTTTTCTTGCTTATATGTTGCAAACAGAGTTTCTTGTATCTAGAGCTCTTTCTAAATTGTAAGATCTCTACTAGTTTACCATAATCAAAGTGCATCAAAATTACCAAGTCTTTATGTGTCTGTTCGCTCTTCCAAGTTTCAAGTGTACATACACAATACATCTTCTACTTATTCCATTTTATTTTATTTTTGTTAAAAATCTTCTACTTATTCCATAAACAATCATAATAGCTGATTAAAGAATAAATGTTTCTAGGACCAACTAAAATTTTGACGCATCATTATTATTAGTGGCTCTGTGGTTTTTTTTTTTTTTTTTAATTTCATCTTAAATGAAACACAATATTCAAATGAAGTAGTACTTCATCGTTCATGACACATGGTTTTGTGACTTAGGGTGTGTTTGGTTGCATAGAATTTTATGTCATGGAAATTCATGAGGAACCCCTTCATTTTAGGATAAATTGATATATCACTCTACATCCACCATTTGATTTTGTGATCAATGGTGGAAATGTAAGTCCCATGAACATGATAATCATATGCCTTGGGAAACCAAGGAGTGTCATTCTTATGTTCATGGGACTTTCATTCCCACCATTGATCACGATGTGGAGTGATATATCATTTTGGCCTAAAATATAAAGGTCCTCTCGTGAATTCTCATGGCATAGGATTTCATGCAACCAAACACACCCATAGTGAAAAGTTTTACCATGAACCTCAGTTTTCTAAAGCCATCACTGTCAAGTGAAAGAAACAACATTGTAATTGACAGTGGTTAAACCCCTCTAACTAGTCGACAACTTAAACTATACAGAAAGAGAAGAGAAACATTACATACATATCATCTCAAATGAAGAAGCAAAGCACTATGGATGAGATACAACACGATTATGTAGACATAAGAGACCTCAGGCTTCATATAGCTCAGATAGGAACAGGTATACTGATTAAGATTCGCGTGTTTTAGTAACTTGAATACTAGAGTGATTTTACCATTTGTACTTGTATGCAGGTGAATCAGTGGTGGTTTTCCTACATGGGTTTCCAGAGATATGGTATTCCTGGAGGCATCAGATGGTTGCGGTATCCAATGCCGGATACCGAGTGATTGCACCTGATTTGAGGGGATATGGATTATCAGAAGTGCCCTCAGAGCCTGAAAAGGCATCCTTCAATGATCTCGTTGCAGATCTCCTAGCAATTCTCAATCATTTTGGCATCCCCAAGGTATATGCTTCATGGGTGAACTGATTTTGATATACTTATATGCTAGTAGCAGTATGGTCTGTGTTGAATCAGTTAAATCAATTGTCTTTGTTTGATTGATTAAATTCGTCGATTTAAGGTTTATTTATGCATTTGAGATGTTCGATTAAATACCCATTGAAGTATTTGCAATCAGCACTTTATGTAGTATATAGAATATAAGTAAAGATCCTTTGGTGAGATTGAAATTTTACCTTACACATGAATTTCTTGATCTAGGCTTTTGTAATTGGAAAAGATGTTGGAGCTTGGCCTGCATATTATTTTGCACTCCTGCACCCTGAGCGTTTGTTGGGAGTGGTAACGCTGGGTGTGCCATTCATACTCCCAGGACGTGCCAGTGGATTCCAAAATCAACTTCCTGAAGGCTTCTATGTAGCCAGGTGGCAGGTATTCTGATTGTCTATTGATTCTTCTCTTTCCGCACATAGACGCACACACATAAACTACAACAATACCACAACAACAACCGAAAAAATACCAAGTAATATGAGGTCTATCAATGCATTGCCAATGGTGTTAAGGCCTAAATACACAGATCAGACCAACATGGAGGCAAAGGGTTTGCCCTTAACTGTCGTAATTAAGACCCAGAGAAGTTCAGTTAGTAAAAATAGAATTTCAACAGTAAAATTGTCCAAGGAGTGACCACCCAGATTATAATGCATACTAGAGCTCATATGACCAAATGGTCATATCTTCCACACATAGATCATTGCTATGATGGACCGGATTTATGGTTGGAACAATTTGATCAACTAACGCTTTGTTTTTTTTCGAGTTTCCAACTGGTAAAGTCGTAATATACCCCCTTTTTCTAATTCTATTGAATAGTAAAGGTCTGGAAAAAAAAAAAAAAAGCTTTGAATTCAACTAAAAACATGCGTATTTAAGTTGTGAGTTCTGTATGTACAATTCACATCCAGACTCCAGGAAGAGCTGAAGCGGATTTCGGACGGTTCCAAGTTAAGGAAGTAGTGAGGAATATTTATGTACTCTTCTCTAGAAGTGAGGTCCCTATAGCAGAGGAAGATAAGGAGATCATGGACTTGGTAGACCAATCTACTCCTCTACCACCCTGGTTCACAGAAGAAGATCTAGCCATCTATGCAGCCTCATACGAAAAATCTGGATTCTGCACTCCATTACAGGTTCCATACAGGTATTCTTAATCAGCAAAGCTTGAATTTGTGATGTTGTTTCTTATCTTCTTTCTCCTTTTATCCATGAACAAGAGAGCTTGCAGACTTACCTTTACACTTCCTGTAGGACACTGAATGAAAAGGTTGGTGTAACAAATCCGATAGTTACGACTCCAGCAATGCTGATTATGGGAGAGGACGACTATGTTTTCAAGTGTCCGGGGATGGAAGAGTACATACGAAGTGGAAAGGTGAAAGAATTTGTTCCTGATTTGGAGGTCGTCTACATCCCTGAAGGAACACATTTTGTTCAGGAACAGTTTCCAGACAAGGTGAACCAGCTCATTATTACCTTCTTGAGCAACCATACTTGATGATCTTATCCTACTGAATGATGTTGTAGAAGAAAGTTATTTATATAATGCAATTCAATTGTGATGGCGAATCTTCTCAACAATATATTTTCTACCAGCTCCATCCTTCAGCGAGTTTATTTGACTTTCTTGTTTTTATTTATGCATAAAATCCTATCTTTTGCCATGTCAGAGGCTACACTGTTTTCAGTTATGAAACGTTTGCAAACTGTTTTCCAAAAACTAGCTTGGGTCTGGGTTTTATCTTAAAATGCCTCGTTGTTATATAGGGAATGGACAATGTTTATATACTAGTATGGCAACCCTTATTTAGTTGATGTGGGACTATCTTTTAGCCAACACCAACCTAACAATCTCCATCTTTGGCGCGAAGGATTGTCACACATCCATCCTACAATCCACCCGGTCCTCAAACTCGAAGTACACCACACCCTCGAGCTCCTTGCACAACCACAATCTGTGGTTAGTACTCGGTGTACAGGCTCGACTGCACCTATTCACAACCACCGCACTAACTCCACCTTCGTCCGGACTTATAGGATACCTCCTCGGACACCACCTCAGCAATGATTTGGATCATTCATCTGGCGGACCGCGCACTTGCGATGCTCCACCTGGCTCGCTACCCTGTGTCTATCCCCTGAACAATGTGCCGCCTGCACCTGCACCTCGCCGAGTCCCAGCCGAACCGTCAACTCTGATACCACTTGTTGTGTCTGAGGTTGATGAGATCCCGAACCACCTTCACGGATCCTGGGGTGATGAGGCCCTAAACCACCTTCATGTAGCGTGCACTCATGGGATTTGTCGGCCAACGGATAGTATCGTTGCTTGAGACATGTTCGTTGGCTGACAATCTCGTGAGTGCATGCTGTGTGAAGGTGGTTCGGGACCTCATCAACCTTGGACACAACACTAGCTCTGTTCATGACCACTCTGACTGCCATTGCAACCATTATAGATCTACTCACAGTTAATACCAGATTTGAATAAACTTATCTTGGAGTTCTGCAACTGACCAATAACGAGAAAATAATTCACTCCCATAACTAAAATCCTGGGTCCGCCACTGATTGAGCAATGTCCTTACCACTTTGATGAAAAGCTCTGCTATCACTATCTCCAAATCTGAACTGTAAAATGATTTTTTCTCTCCACAATGTGAATTTTGGTGTGGAAGGTTTTCCTTTTGACTTGAATTAATGTATAAGATAAACTACATGGTCTTGCAAGGGCATATTTGGTTGCATGGAATCTTCATGAAATGTGGGGAGTGAAACAATAGTGATACGAGGAAATAAAGAAATCAATAGTGAGCAAGAATGAGGTTGAGGTTGTAGATTACATTCTAACTTCCATTAATACGAGGATCACACTCCTTGCCTCCCACATATATTCTGAAAAACTTGAGAATGAGATTGTTATATTTTGTCGAACTTCTTAAGATTGACAATGATTACACTCTTACAAAAGCCTTTGAAATGGGTCACTTCCCATGGAATAAGACTGTATGAAAACAAATATCATAGACTAAGAAAGAAATACGGATAATGAGGTAGATATTATAGATCAGTGTGATGATGAGACGTATACTGCGAACCAGTCAAACAAAGAAGTTATCCCTACACTTCCAGTTGAGAAACAAGAAGTAAGCCAACAAGAAGTTGATGCTCCTATGGTGCAAATTCAACGTGAAATAAAAGTTGCTCCAAATCAGGAAAGATGCAATGAGGAGGTTGATGCAACCTCAAAATCAACTTCTACATTTTCTGAAGTAGAACAAGAGATGACTGATGGAAGACAGGGGGAAAATCACACGAACTCTCCAAAAGCACCCATGGATTGGCTATCACCCCAAGCCATCAATGCTTTGAATACATCAATTACAAGAATGGACAAGGATGCATTGATCACCAAAATTAAAGCCTTACTTGAAGCGGAAGCAGCAAAGGTGGGGCAAAATACTATTGAAGAATAATATGAGGTTACCACAATACAGTCACCCACGGAATATACTCCTCGAAGATCTTCTCGAAGCAAGAAGACAAATCCTAAATTCAGGTAATTGATTATGATAATACAGGTAGAATGCAGATGTTTATTAGAACATTGTATGGATAATAAATTAGAGCTAGCATTCAATGGTTCCTATATCATGATTCATTGTTTTTCGGTTCTTTACGACGACTTTTCATACATTCTGGGGCCCACATTAGGTATAAATCAGGTCATGAGAGTGATTAAATGATTGATTGGTAATTATGAGAAAGTAAAGTTATGGCAGGTCCATTATGCAACTACTTTTGTAGTAGACCACTTTGCAAGATTACTCCCCAACCTCGAGACAGTGGAACTAGAACTAATTAGGTTCTTTGTTGAAGCTTTGAAGCAAGTTTATTGTTCTGTAGATGATGTAACGAGTGAACGTACGAGCAATTGTAAACTTTACCATCATCCTTTTTTATTAATATAAGGTCCGAAAATCCTAAAAGCCCCAGCTCTATTAGCAAAAAAAAATATTAGGGATAAGAAGAAAGGCATCAGTTAAAGTTGTTTGATTAACTTGCAGACTTACATGTCTTTGATTCTCTGTGTTTACTATCCAGCCATCGTCACTGTCCACTCGTTGCTAGCTACAACAATGACCTGACCACCACCACAATTTCCATTCATCACCCCCTTCTAGTTGTTGAAACTTGGGACATAAAACGTATCAATTTTGAGGATTAGTGGATCCCATACTACATTTTCATTTTCAGATTCTTCTTTTTCTCCACCTTTTCATCTACAAAAAATTCCGATCCACTAATCAAAAAAGGTTGCAACCAGTAAAGTAGATAGCAGAGAAGAGGAAGAAGAATGGATCAAATACAGCACAAGTTTGTTGTTATAAGAGGCCTCAAGCTTCACATAGCTGAGATAGGAACAGGTAGTTGACTAAAATCTCTTATAGTGACTGATATGTCATCAATTCTTTCTATGCCTTATCCATCATTTACAGTTTTTCCTGGGTACATAATATAGGTACCTCTGTAGTAGTTTTCCTCCATGGGTTTCCAGAGATATGGTATTCCTGGAGACATCAGATGATTGCCGTCGCCAAGGCTGGATACCGAGCAATAGCACCTGATTTCAGGGGTTATGGCCTATCACAAGTGCCTCCAAAGCCTGAAAAGACTACCTTCTGTGATCTCCTTGAAGATCTTCTTGCGATTCTCGATCACTTTGGCATCCCCAAGGTACACCCCAATTTTAACATGATTTCAATGCCAGACCTTAATTCTATTATATGATACTAGTGGTTAGGGAAGATCATTCACTCATTTGAGCTTAATTATTCCACTTGAATTCCATGATCATCTAGGCTTTTCTGGTTTCAAAAGATTTCGGAAAACGGCTAGCATATGAATTTGCCATTCTTCACCCAGAGCGAGTGTCTGGAGTAGTGACAATTGGTGTGCCATTCACTCCAAATAATCATTCATTTGCATCTGCCACTGGTCAACTTCCTGAAGGATTCTACATTTTGAGGTGGCAGGTATTGGAATTTTCATTCATTGCTATTGTTTTGTATAGCAGATCGAGAAATAGTTAGGTGATATGTGATTGGTTTTATGAGTATTGTATACAAATGTTGTTTGATTTTAAACATAAATAGGAGACCAGACCCAACACCATTCCAAAAAGGTTTGGTTCTTACTGTTTGTAACGACCACCAAGAGAAGTTTTATCGTTGAAAAATACAAATGCGCGACTTAGGAGTTAGATCTGAGTCAGATCATAATGCTTACTGGAGTTCATTTATGGTTAGAACCAATTCAATAGGTTAAATTATTGACTTTCAATTAAAAAAATTTACACGCGTATTCTAAGTTGTGAGTTTCCAATGTGTACTTATCTATCCAGAAACCAGGAAGAGCTGAAGCAGAATTTGCTCGTTTTGATGTTAAGACAGTAGTGAGAAATATTTACATACTCTTCTCTAAAAGTGAAATCCCTATAGCTAAGGAGGACGAGGAGATTATGGACTTGGTAGACCCATCTACTCCTTTACCACCCTGGTTCACAGAAGAGGATCTAGCAGTCTATGCAGCCTCGTATGAAAAATCTGGATTCCGTACTCCATTAAAAGTTCCATACAGGTATAAGTCATCAACTATACTTCCATTAGATAATTTTCCGTTGTGATCTATTCTCCTCTTTCTCCTTTTCTCAAGAAAAGTACTTAATCACTTAATTTCTGGGCTTTATGTAGGTCATTGCACGAAGCACCCAGGGCAACAAATCAAGTACTTACAGCACCTACGCTGCTGATTGTGGGTGAGGCAGACTACTCTTTCAAGTTTCCCGGGATTCAGGAGTACTTGAGAAGCGGAAAGCTAAGAGAATATGTTCCAGATTCGGAGACCATCTTCTTGCCGGAAGGATCACATTTTGTTCAGGAGCAATTTCCAGACAAAGTGAACCAGCTCCTTACTGGCTTCCTTGACAACCACACTTGATGAACTGACATGATGTTCATTTCTTACCAAATAACTTAGAAGATGAAGGAAACCTACATTCATAAATGGGAAGTTTGAACAATTCGGTTTGCAAGTAAATTCAGCTCCATCCTTAGTACTGAGCTTTACTATCTGGTGATTAGACCTCGATCAGTTCTGTACAATTTAGGGTCTGAAAAGTGGGGCATTTTATATGAATGAAGATGTCAAGGACTGTAATTTTCTCCATAGTAAATTGGTAACCAAAACGAGCAGATAAATATTTACACTGTTTCTTTACTTGCTTAATCTGAGTTGCAGCTATCAAGTACAGCTCAATAGAGATAAGGGGCTTCAAGCTTCACATAGCAAGAGAGAAATAGGTATTTAATAGCTAGGTGTTACCATTTCTATTTTGCTTTTTTCCAGCATTTACAACTTCTCCTTGTATTTACAACTTCTCCTTGTATAGATGCCTCTGTAGTAGTTTTCCAAGGTATATCAACACCTCATTTAGCTAATTACAAAGAAAACTTTCCACTGAAAGATTCACATTGTCAAGAAAGCAATATCCCAGTTAAACGCACATATGTCAACTACATGAAATTCTTTCAGAATGGAAAACAGGGTCCTCATTTAGAACCTGAATTGCGCCTTCTCCGCACCCTATACTTGATCATGACCACATTTCATAACTGTTAAGAGTTGCTAATGAATTTTCATAACTTGATGTCAGGGATCGTTCAATGGCATTTTAAATCTTTATATATGGAACAACTTAGAATGCTCTTGTAGAGAAGCCTTTGGCAAGTTCTGCTAGCTATTACAGAGTAAAGCTATGGCTTTTAATTAAGAATTAAACAAATAAATAATAAAAACAAACCATGAAATTGATTAGACAACAGAGATTGTTGGTGCTTAGATGAACCATGTCTAATGAAGGCTACGAATCTGTACCATTGGACAGCTAGCTTGCTAATGAATTCAGAGAACACCTGTGCATAAATGCGCAATAAAACTCTATAGCAAAGCAAGAAAGTGACATTAGATGGTCCAACCAGAATGACCCTTTTGGTCAAAATGCTAAATTGACACTGTTTCAACTACCAAAATCGAAGCACCATCAACCAATCCTGAATTCGAAGTTTATCAGATCATCCTTCTAGGATATTAGCTCATTCTGCATCAAAAATATTTACGGTCCCTTAACTTGTGTGTATACTTATTTAGCCCATAAAACACCGAACGTTTACAGCTTCCGATAGATAATATTGAAAATCCAAGTCAGAGTTCTATCCATCCATCCATTATTTATTTGAGTGATTATTTAGACATCGACCCATCCCCTACATATGTATTTAAAATCTATAAATAATACGATTAGAAAAAGAATCTAAACTACTACATGTTAGGTCGATTAAAGAACTAAGACACGTGAAGCATGTTGAAAAAAAACATAAATTAATTACATGCTTAGACTGTAACAATTATTTAAAACTTTTACTAACAAACCATTAATTTTTCTCAATAATGTACAGATTCTATCCCTTATTATACTAATTAATGCCTCTTGGATCGATAACAATCTACTTAAATAGAAGAACACCGCGACTCCATTTTGGAGAGACTGTCAACTCACTTGTGAATTCTCCTTAAGACACAATGGATCAGATACAGCACAAGTTTATAGAGATAAGAGGCATCAAGCAGCACATAGCTGAGATTGGAACAGGTACATAACTATACATAAGTAATTCAAAATTGCTTGACTACTTGAGTTCTGTAATTCTCTTTGTCATATAGAATTGAATTTCTTCTTGTATGCAGGTGACAAAGTGGTTGTTTTCCTACATGGGTTTCCAGAGATATGGTATTCATGGAGGCATCAGATGATAGAAGTTGCTAAGGCCGGATACCGTGCTATTGCACCTGATATAAGGGGATATGGACTATCAGAAATGCCCTCAGAGCCTGAAAAGGCATCCTTCAAGGATCTTGACGAAGATATCCTGGCAATTCTGGATTACTTTGAAATCCCCAAGGTACAACATGACTTCAACATTAGATAACTGAGATATATTGCTAGTAGCATCAGAGATTGTTGAGAGATTGAAATTTAGCTTACATCTTAATATTTTTGGATCTAATGTTTATTGGGACAGGCTATTATAGTTGGAAAAGATGTTGGAGCAATATCAGGTTATAATTTCGCCGTTCAACACCCAGAGCGCGTATCTGGTATAGTAACACTGGGTGTACCATTCACTCCCCCTGGCCATTCCTTTACATTTGAAGGTCAGCTTCCTGAAGGCTACTACGTCTTGAGGTGGCAGGTATAATCATTTTTATCAACCAATATTTGTATCATAAAAAATATAAGACAATATTTCATTAGGTTTCTTATTTCTGTAATCACTTGATGATTTACTTTGCCTTTTAGTAAAATGGTAGTTACCAACAATATAAGTCTTTATACAAGGATGATTGCACCCAGCAGTAGTACCATTTATTAAATGGTTACAGGGTGTTTAGCTTTCACCTCTTAATCTAGTTAGATGTCTGAATTCCTTGAAAAATATATTTTATGTAAAAAATTTGGACCTCTGGTAGCATTGAGCTCCAAAAAAAGCACACCCCTAAATCTCAATCCATGACAATTACTGGACCATATATTGTCTGATAGTCACATTTTTCGTAGATGACACAATTATAACAAGGTTATGGTTTTAAGTTTTATTTTCTACCCCTGCAAACAGAGCATTTTTCATTCATTGGTTAAGCTCGACCTTTTACATGCTTATTTTTAAATAACCAGAAACCAGGAAGAGCTGAAGCAGATTTTGGACGACTTGAAATTAAGACAGTAGTGAGGAATATTTACATACTCTTCTCCAGAAGTGATATCCCTATAGCGAAACAAGATGAGGAGATCATGGACTTGGTTGATGAATCTACTCCTCTACCACCTTGGTTCACTGAGGAAGATCTAGCAATCTACGGATCATTGTATGAAAATTCTGGATTCCGTACTCCATTACAAGTACCATACAGGTATAGTTGATCAAGAAGGCTTCGTTATGTTTCTTTAGCAGTCTTATATTTCATTTTATCCCTGAGATTATTACTTGGACACTTAGCTTTCTAGGCTTCATGTAGGTCATTGAATGAAGGGGTCAATGTAACGAATCCAAAAGTTTCAGCTCCGGCCCTACTGATTATGGGTGGGAAGGACTATGCACTCCAGTTCCCAGGAATGGATGAGTACCTAAATGGTGGAATAGTGAAACAATATGTTCCTGATTTGGAGATCATCTTTGTTCCTGAAGGTTCACATTTCGTTCAAGAGCAATTCCCAGACAAGGTGAATGAGCTTATTATGACCTTCCTGAGCAACCATGCATGATGAACTTTTTCTTCCGAATAATGGTGTAGAAAATAAAAGGCATTTGCAGATTGAGAAAGTGAAAATTCTGGACATGTTGTAGTTAATCTTTTCAATAAAATACCTTCAGTCTACTCCAAACTTAAACTGACTTTGTTTTAATTTCTTGGTATTTAGGCCTAAAATTGCTTGACCTCCAAACCTTTATATTAGTAAAAAGTGATGAACCAAACACAATCGCTCATACGTTGCTTGACTTAGTATTGTGGTTATTTGATTTCGTTTTCATTATCATCTGGTGTTTTAGGACCAAGATGCTAACCATTTATGGCAGCTTGATTATCAAAATTACAGATCTTAATGATTCTGTACCATCTTAATTCAGTGTGATGTATATTCATAAGAACTTCATGAAACAAACAATCCAGCAGATTGGTTGACACGTACGCAGAGGATGGCTGGTATTTTGGTGTCTTTAACAGTCTCCTCATGAGCATTTACTCAATCTTCAAATGAACGGTAATCCTACTCAAAGGAAACTCTAGTACAATTCTTACCATGTAATATCTATCTACTCTATGTTGTAAGCTCTGTTTGCGGTTTTCCTCAAACACTAGCAAAAATCAAATTAATACCAAAATAAAATAATAATCAAATTCGTTAATAAATATGGAGAGAAAATGATAATCAAGCTCTTGAATAAAGGGCATCGAATTGAAATTCCAGATAAGTCTATGTGACAATGAAATAATAAAATTAATACTTAAAAAAAGTACACAAGTCAGATGAACATTTTCTACAGCAATACTTAAAATAATTAAAATAAATAAATATTAAAAATTGGATAGCAAAAATGCCTGAAAAAATCAAAACAGTCATCTAGAAACTTTTAAATTCTCCCTTAGACATCTAACCGAAATTCTCACCAGTAAAAGTTTACCCAAATATGTGCCCGATATGGCTGCTGTTTACACCCAAAGACTGAAATTCGCCTTTTTTCCAAATAGATTTCTTCTCTAGAATTGAGTTCCCCTTCAATCATTTTCTTGGTATGAGCCATTTGGTATTCCTATTCACAATTGATATCAATGATCTTATAAATCAACTACAAAGAGCCTTGGATGATGTGATGGTTGATCTTGGAACTAGCTGAAACAATTGAATCACAAAAATGAAAATAGACATGGAGCGCCAATTATATAAAATCAAACTTTGTCCAAGCGAACACCAACTAATATAAAAAGGACTAAACAACTCATTGTTAGGTTAGGTATGATTAACTAGAAGAAGAAAAACAATCAACTATATAAAATGAATAGTTTGTACAGTTGACTTGCCCTGAAGCTAATGTAAGCGTGATTTGGACAAAAGAACTATCTGTGGCATGTGAAAAGCTAAATAATCGCGGTATTTGTGTGATTATGATACAATATTAGGCTATTAGCTAGCTCCAGATCACCAAAAACATCTTCAAGATTCTGAACAATAAACAGAAAGATGACACTTCACTTAAGACAAAAACAGGTCGTTCGGAATCAGAGATGTATATAGAATACTAAGAACACTGTCAATGGCTAAGAAGAGTCTCAACTAAAGCACGATGGATGAGATACAGCACAAGTATGTAGATACAAGAGGCCTCAAGCTTCACATAGCTGAGATAGGAACAGGTATATATAGCTGAATGCTAATATGCTGATATGTGCAGATTTATTTGAAAATCGTACTTATTATTGTAATTTTTATTTTTTTATTTGTTTACGCAGGTGACTCGGTGGTGGTTTTCCTGCATGGGTTTCCAGAGATATGGTATTCATGGAGACATCAGATGGTTGCAGTCTCCAAGGCTGGATTCCGTGCAATTGCACCTGATTTCAGAGGTTATGGACTATCGGAAATTCCCTTAGAGCCTGAAAAGGCATCCTTCAATGACCTAGTTGAAGATCTATTGGCGATTCTCAATCACTTCAACATCTCTAAGGTACAAGAAGACACCCATCATTCATGATTGATTATTGTAATGTATTTTAGGGACAAAAAATGTTTTTACTAGCCCAGGAGGATCACCTTAGCTTTCATAGTAAATAAGGTCACCATCAAATTTTAAAAAAAAAATTAATATAAATTATAACCACATCTGAAATTATTTGCTTGAAAATGAATAAACAAGGCTCCAATTACAAGGTATTAGGTATTAGAGACTCTTCAAAGAGAGTGAATTTAAGTTTACGCGTTAAGTTTCAGACCTCTCTTTTTTTTCTTTTCTTTTTTGAAACAGGCTTTTGTTATTGGAAAAGATTTTGGAGCACAAATTGTTTACTTTTTCGCACTTCTTCACCCAGAGCGAGTGTCTGGGATTATAACACTAGGTGTGCCATTCACTCCACCTGGCAACTCTTCTGCACGCAGTGGTAATCTTCCTGAAGGCTTCTATGTCCTAAGGTGGCAGGTAATATTGTAACCCTTCATCAGCCTCTTTCTTTTATGTATCAGATATAACAAGGCATAATCATGTCGTTCCTGTCCCCATCACTTCTTTGGTGACTAAAACTCTTTAAATTTTATTAGTAATATTTAAGTGTCACAGCTTGCATGAGTTTTTCCCAGAAACCAGGAAGAGCTGAAGCGGATTTTGGACGATTTGATGTTAAGACAGTAGTGAGGAATATATACATACTCTTCTCCAAAAGCGAGCTCCCTATAGCCAAGGAAGAAGAAGAGATCATGGACTTGGTAGACCAATCTGCTCCTCTACCATCTTGGTTCACAGAAGAAGATCTAGCAATCTATGCAACCTTGTATGAAAAATCTGGATTCCGTACTCCATTACAAGTACCATATAGGTATAATTAATTGAAAAGGCTTCATTTTCAGACTTCATTTTCTTTCTGTATTCTAATATCTCACTTTACCATTCATCATACTACTTGGGAATTTAGGTCAATAGGTGAAGGGGTCAACGTAACAAATCCTAACATTTCAGCTCCAACTTTGCTGATTATGGGAGAAAAGGACTACATTCTCAAGTTCCCTGGGATGGATGGGTACATAAAAAGTGGAATGGTGAATGAATATGTAACCGACATGGAGACTATATTCGTCCCTGAAGGATCACATTTTATTCAGGAGCAATTTCCAAACCATGTGAACCAGCTTATTACCACCTTCCTGAGCGACCATACTTGATGATCCAGTATCTCAATTACACTTCGATATAATATTATTTGAACCACTGTAAGCTAGAACATGCTTCAAAGTTTCATTTTGGATCTTTTGAAGTTTTAAAGAAATGAACAGTGGCATTTGCATGTATAGTGATGCATTCTTAAACACACAAGCTCTCATTGAATCTCATCTCTACGCTACAGTATGAACAGAAGTATATGTTCTATTCATGAAGACAAACTTGAGACACCAATCTATAAACATCCTAATCTATAAAAGAATATCTTGCGACCGTTAAATTTGTAAACAACTAAACTTGTATTATACAGAGGATGAAATCGCGCTTAGATACCAACTTATATTCTCCAACGGTCCACACAAAGTTGGACTTCTTTTTCACAAGGCAAGCAAAGGGAGTGTTTTCAACTTGACAGATTTCGTGATCTTTTGCAAGTTTTGTGCATTGTGGACAGATTTGAATATCATCCTAGCTAGAACTCAGCTAGTCCCATCCATTAATCCCCAACTCCAAGTCTATCTGGATATCCTTCAAATTACATAATTAAAATCGAACACTTCAGATACAAGTTCCCCATCATACAAATACTAGAAAAATAAATAACAGATGAAAAACTAAACCTGAATGATCCAAATTATTGTCTTCTCATCCAAATATTTCTGCAACGAGATACGAATTTCATTGACTTTAATGAAATTAAGAAAGGAACTAGAGTTGTTGGAATCACATACATGCATTTATAATCTAAACTATTCAATTATAAACTCCAACATTTTTAAGTCCGAGATAGCTAAGACAAGTGGGAAGTTTGACTTAAGCTTGAATATGATATACATATGCAAATTGGGAGGTTTTTTTTTTTTTTTTTTTGTTAATGAAAATGCTTAAAAACTCCTACTAATTAACAAGTGTCTTGGATGATACAGTATTTTATTAACTTGAGCTACATATATAGAACAGGAAGAATTGCCATCAACTCTAAAAAAGAGGATCAACTCTTCTTTAAATCTTGCTTTAAGCGCAATGGATGAGATACAGCACAAGTATGTAGATATAAGAGGGCTCAAGCTTCACATAGCAGAGATAGGAACAGGTAGATATCTCAATATACATCCTGATATATGTTTACGAGTTACTTGGAAACTCTACTGCACTAAGAAACGTATTTTTTCTCATATGCAGGTGAGTCGGTGATAGTTTTCCTACATGGGTTTCCAGAGATATGGTATTCCTGGAGGCATCAGATGGTTGCAGTCGCTAAGGCTGGATTTCGGGCAATTGCACCTGATTTCAGAGGTTATGGACTATCAGAAATTCCCTTAGAGCCTGAAAAAGCATCTTACAATGATCTCATCGAAGATCTTCTTGAAATTTTGAATTGCTTTGGTATACCAAAGGTATGACAATGTTTGCGCAAGTATCCATGATATATTAGTACAACAAGAACTACTTTAAGATGTAGATATATTCAATCATGTGGTAATGGAAAATAGATACTTGTATTGGTACAAGTAAAACTTGAGTCAAAGTAGTTTTGAGCTTGCACTGCTTTTGGATCTAACTTTTATAATTACAGGCTCTTCTAATTGGAAAGGATTTTGGAGCTCAGGTTGCTTACCTTTTCACACTTCTAAACCCACAGAGAGTATCCAGGATTATAATTCTGGGTGTTCCATTCATTCCACCTGGAAGTTCTTCGGCATTCATTAGTCATGAAGGCTTCTACATCTCTAGGTGGCAGGTATTGTAATTTTAGTTATCCCTTCTCTTTGTATCAGAAATAAAATGGCATACATATGTTTGAAGTTTGAACATCCAAGATGTGAAATTTTACTGAATGAACATTGATTGGTCACAAAATTACACAACTCTGAGAGTTAAACTAAAATCTTTAATGCGTTTATTGTCGAAGTTTGTGTGTTCCAATATGTATGATCTATATCCAGAAACCAGGAAGAGCTGAAGCGGATTTCGGACGGTTTGATGTTAAGACAATAGTGAGGAATATTTACATACTCTTCTCTAAAAGTGACATCCCTATTGCGAAGGAAGATGAGGAGATAATGGACTTAGTTGACCAATCTACCCCTTTACCACCTTGGTTTACAGAAGAAGATCTAGCCATCTACTCCACCAACTATGAAAAATCTGGATTTCGAACTCCATTACAAGTACCATATAGGTATCATTGATTAACGAGGATTGATTCTTTTTGTATAGATTCCTCTGTATCTGCTTTCTAATTTTAGTATTTTTGTAGGACATTGCATGAAGGGGTCAATGTAACCAATCCAAAAGTTTCAGTTCCTACGCTTCTGATTATGGGAGAGAAAGACTACATCCTCAAGTTTCCAGGGATAGAGCAATATATAAAAGGCGGAACAGTGAAAGAATTTGTTCTTGACATGGAGACCATCTATGTTCCTGAAGGATCACATTTTGTCCAGGAGCAATTTCCAGATCAAGTTAATCAGCTTATTACCACCTTCCTCAACCATACATGATGATCAAGCTCCTTGTTTCCCATCTACCTATAAGCTTGAACATGCATGCTTTAGCTTTTTTATAGCAAATGTTTTGAGATTATTTTTCTGCCTATCTAAAAACTGGGCAATACTCTTTGTCAGTTATGTCAAGGACCAACAGTCTTGATAACTTAATATTCATAAAATTAGTTTGCATCATATATCAACTAAAGCACTGAACAAAACCTCCAAAGCTTGTTTGTTTCAGCTTCTAGCTAGTACGGCAATCTACATGAGCTGAATTTTCTTCAAGGAGGCAAATTGCTACTAACCGATTCAAACTAAAACTTAGTGTATTTGATTTTTGTTTTGCATGAAAAACTTAAACCATTGAAGAGATCATGAAAGAGAAGAGAGAATGGACGGGAGTGAACATGAAACTTATGACCTCCCACCACCTATCTTCTCTCAAAATCATGGGGAAAAAAACATTTTAGAGGGGTTTAAGAAATCGTTTCCATGAAAAACTCAAGAAATGTATCTACCTTCTTCATCATTGGATGAAAACTTTTATCTCTTACTCTCTCATCTCAAACTCAACTTTCTCAGAAAAGCCATCTATTTCTCAAAAGAGTTGGCTAGAGCAAAACAGGATCTTATCAACTCTGACACACGCACGCTCTGCTTGTTATACTGTAAAATAACACATTTTGCGAAGTAAAAGCATTTGCATTAGCTTGCATACGCATTACTTTATTTGTTGGTTGGCATTAGCTTGCATATTATACTGTAAAATAACACATTTTGCGAAGTAAAAGCATTTGCATTAGCTTGCATACGCATTACTTTATTAGTTGGTTGGGGGCGGAAGGGTTGTGGCACATAATTGGCTATGAAGGTAATGGCGAATGCACCTCATGTAGTTTGCTTACGGCAATGTTAATTTTGAAAACTATGGCACATATTTTCTCACTACTGATTTCAAAATTCCATCAGTTCAAATCTAACTCATAATACAACGTTATACGGTGTTCACAGCCCTCTATAGAGTACTGAGTAATTGCAAGATAATTTTCATTAACAATTGTGCAAGCATGCGCATCGTGCATATGCAGTTCTAACCACCACTGACATTGCCTGTTACCCCAGAATTGTAGACTCATGCACATCACCAGCATTGAGAATCTGATTGATAATATGCTTCAAGTGTTCCAGACCGCCAACCAACCAAATGTTCAATAAAAACCCAGTGTTCATCAGCCGGATACCCCTAACATAAACCAAGACACAGAAAAGTTCACAAAAGAAAAAAAAAATTATATTATAACTATACAAGACACTGTATCCTTGGTGGAGAAAACATCATCACACCACCGAGATGGTGAAGCAGACATCGAAAAATAATGTAGAAAAATAAAAAGGAAAAGATTACAACAAAGCTTTTGACACCCCCAACCCATGGAGATGTAGCCCGCTCAGGGCGTCAGTGGAATGAAAAATGAAAAAATGCAAACATCTTATGTGACCAGGAAGGACGAGCAATGACGGTGGAGACTGTAATGCTGAAAGCTTTCCTGTTCTCAGTGCCCCTTGCAAGATTCTATCACTTCAGTTACAGCTGTATGGGTTTCAGGTGAAATCATGTTCAGTGTCAGATGAAATTCCTGCACAAAGATACAGAACTTAAACATTAATTGAAAGAGAGAAGGAAGAGGGAGATGGATACCATATCCATCCCGGAGAAGCTTAGAATCGCTTCATATTATTTTTAAAACGGTATATCAACCATTTCTAGATAACTAATCAAAATGACACAATTTTCACATGCACTGTGTAGTATATAATGAATGCATACCACAAATCTCTCCAGGACAGGCACAAGAATCTCTAACTTGTGATCTGGGAGGCAGCAAGCAATCGCTTCACGTACATCCTTGCTGATGATAGTAGCAAGCAAAATTTTGAGTAAAATTCTTACATAAGAGCTTCCTTTTAAAGAATCAAGGGGTACACAAACCTTTCCGTGGAAAGGAACGCGAGAAGCAGAGCTGAATAAGCTTCTACTATCATCTTCTCAGCTTCACGTTCCCCATGCAGCAATGCATCCTCATCATCCTACGGTGTCACACATCATTAATTGTTAGTCTTAAATTGCAGGTCCTGAAATAACAGGATTCCAAAAGATCCAAACTAATCGATCTTCCGCATAAAGAACTGTGAAAGCAATGGAATAATAGGAACTAATGATGGCACAACATTTGAAATGAAGAAGGGAAAAAACACAAAGTGAAAATAAAAGGCTACTTATATCTGCTCCACTGTTCAGTTTTCTAAACTATTTAGTTTTAGTTAATACTCCACGTTGACTCAATAGAATAGCGAAAGAGATCTTTTAAGTGTCATCTGTACATCAAGTGTTAACTGACAAGTAAACTTAAGTTAAGACTAAAAATCGTCACCTCTTTTATGACTTTTCAGATTTCAATGCACACAGTCTCAAAGTATCATGTGTGACTAATCTTACATTCCATGTGCCCAAAGCTGTGACTAATCTTACATTCCATGAACCCCAAGCTTTGGGCACAATAGATGTGAAGCACAAGCTTGAAAATGCTTACATTCAATGATATAGGGAAGCCAAATCACATACCAATGACAACAATTTGCTCTCATCAGCTACCTCGCCAGCTCCTTGGTTCAACAGAAAAATGGAGCACAGTAACGGAATTACATCCATATGTCTATGCCTTCCTTCTGAAGCGGGCAGTAGAACACTGGTAGCTGCAAGCCGTGATCTGTCAAAGAAATAATTGCGAGTAATGCAAAATAACAATATGATTAGTGTACCAATGAACTGAAGGATTAAAATCATCATAAACTCAAAACAGTAGGCAATTATGAACCAAAAGAAAACATCAGCAACTGAATCACATTCCAACCATTAACAATGCCAACATCAGCAATAAATCTGTTAAAACCTTCAAAAGATTGGTAAAGCATATAATGGTCAAAACATGAAAGAGTTCATTAGAGTAACAGCGTGTCACGAGTCGACACAGTAAACTTGTTTTTTTTAGGTCACAAGTTTAATAATTTTATTGCCAGGTATATTAGACAAATGTGAATAGCAAATAGTGAGAATTGAAACACAACCTGTTTTGACTATCCTTCTCCACCAAGTTAACAAGTAAGCCCAGAATAGCAACAAGAAAATCTAATTCTAGATCAGTCATATGTCTGTCATTCCGATGCTCAAGTTTTGAACTAGATTCGAGTCGCATCATAGTCTCTTCTGTTCGACTGTTTGGGGACAATCTACTGAACATAGGAAAGTGCCCAACAATTAAGGCAGACACAGTTTCTAGTCCCCCGTGAGAAGCAATTTGCTTACACCCTACAGAATTGTCATTTGTTAAGTTCATCAGAACCTGCCCATAAACAAATAAAAAGGAATGATCAAAATCTGACTGATATTAAGTAAGTAAGAACTCACCAAGATAAGGTTGTTGGAATAAGAGAATAACAAATAACAATATGATGCTAGTTAGATAACTCAGAAAACAGATTACAGAGTTGATCAGAGATAAGCTCCCTGAAACTCAGAAAACAGATTACAGAGGTGATCAGAGATGAGCTCCCTGAAGAATTTATGGACAGACTACTATTTATGCAGAGAAGCATGCACAAAAGCAACTAACGAAAGCTGACTATAAGTGGCAGTCATCAAAGAGATCGCGGGCAGGCAAAAGTAAATAGTTGGACAAACAAGGTTATCCACACATTAAATTCATAAAAATCGATTCATAGGGAAAAGAGATAAAAAGGAGAAAATAAAATCAGAAGGAAAAGTATACACTCGTTTCATAAATTTAAGTGAAGAGTTCAATACCTTTATAGCAGTAAGAAGACAGTCTGCTAGAAGGTCAGAGTTTCCCTCGTCGACTGAAGGCAAACACGGGAAATCATGAATATGAAAATCTTGACGACTATCTGATTCATTGTGACTTGTCATCAACTGGGATTGCCATCCACTTTCCAAGGGTTGGGATCCATTTTCCACTTCTCTAACGACACCTTTGCTCTCTTGATTGTGAGATACTTCCTTTCTCTTGGATAACAAATCCCATTTGGACGGCACAAATTCACCTTCATCGAAAGCAAATGGATCTTGGCTGTCTTCAACAAGTATGTATTCGGTGCTTTCGGTTGTGCTAGGTTTCTTACACCCTAAGTTCATTTTGGGACTGCAAGTTTGCTTGACGGTTTCATCAAAAGCAAATGGATCTGGGCTGTCGTCTAGGATTATGCACTCGGATATTTTAGTACTTGGTTTCTTACACAGACCTAAGTTCATCTTTGGAGTGGAAGTTTTCTTGAAACTTCCAATATTTGTACTCTTCAATATCCCATTGCATGAACTTGATATGCTGGCTTCCTTCTTCATTGAACAATTATCAGAGATAAATGCAGCAGTAGTTTCAGAATTAGACCCTGAATATACTGATTGAGAATCTGACAACTTTTGACGCTTTTGGGATGTTTCTACTTGAGAATTTTCCTCTGTGCTATAATATCTTGTATAAGAATTGCTTGATAAGATCCGGTCAACTGCAGATACATTGAAAAGATACAAATAAAATTATATATTAAAATAAATAATAATAATAATAATAATAATAATAATAAATTCTCCATGCTAAATTAGAGGCAAAACACAAAATAGAGCATCGATAGTCTTGGATACTTATAGAAAAAATAAATAATGCATTAGCTGAGGAGAAAAATAGGACCTTCTTGTTCCATCTCCAACAGACTTTCTGAAGCAGAATCCATCCCAGCAGAATGACGATGAGATTTATCATCACTGGAAGTGGAAGAATATTGGAGAACAGAAAGACCTACAAAGCAAGCCCCGGATTTATGAGACCACATTTGAAATATTATGTACGAGGGCAGGAATTTGGTGGCCAACTAATCGAAGCATTTTGAAAATGTAATTACACTCTGACTTGTTTTATTACGTGAAAGAATTCTGATAAAACTTATCACTAGACCCGTGAATGATACAGAAGATCCCTCCAGCTTCCCAGTCATCCCAAGCAAATGATCCTATTACAAAAAGACACGAGTTATGAAATGATGTGTGTTTATCAACCTTTTTAACTACAAATGTTGAAGCCAATAACAATTATAAAACGCAGTAAAGCATTCCAGCTTATACCTGATTATCCTTACTCAAGAAAGTAGCATTCTCCATAATCTTCAAACACTTCAAAAGCAGTACCACAGTTTGAAAAGCAATATCATCTTTCAACTCCCGTATTGAATGAAAACTATGGTCTGACCATTTCTGCAAATAAATATGCACATGGAAAAACTATAAATAAAAAATAATACAACTAGACACTGGTAAGCACATGCATAGAGAGCAGTTCGATATGTAAGAATTCAATAAGGAGAGACTTGAGCCAACTCCAGTAAACACTCCCAGTGATCGGGATAAAAACAACATTCTCCACTTCTCCAGAACATATGAATGATCAAATCACTAACCTATAACTTGAAAATGCATGACATAGCCGCTAAACAATTGAGACAAAGCTCCCCATACACAAGAATATTAGGTCAAAAATTGTTACAGCTGGTAGTGATTTGTTTAAACTTGCAAATGTTAAGCAAATATGCCATGGCCCATGCTTAGAAGCAATAGGTGCCTCTTAAAAAATTTATTTTGCCTAAGCTACCACCAAAACCTTGTAGCCTGAGACAAGCGACTGCCCAGATCAACAAAATGAGTACGTATCAGGCAAGCGCTACTATCAATTTTTTTCCCTTTTTCTTTGTCCTTTCTCTTTTTCTCACATGTAAAGTGCTCAAAACCCTTTCTTTCTCGACAAGGAAAGAAACCATTTTCCCAATGGTTAGACTAGTTCAAATAACGGGCAAACTTGAGCATAAGAAGTTGAACAAGTGTACAATATAAAAATTTTGAACTCCGTTACGAAGAAAGCTCAACATTTGATGAAAACTTGATCTTACCGGTATGAATTACATTTTATTGGCATGCATGCATATATGATACAAAAACAATTTTGAAACTTTGCAACTTGGAATTCCTAGGGGCCTAGGGACACACTGTCACCTCGCCTAACTGATAACATAGTTCATATCCTCATTCAACTAACGTTGACGTTAAATACCTATATAGAAAATGAACACAAACACTAGGAATGTTACCTCCATAACTGAATGACAATTGATAGCAACAACAAACACAGCGTCTAATCCTCCAAGTTCACGTAATCTTTCCTTAAAATTTCCTGCAGCCCTTTTCACTGTACCAGTTGTCTCTGATTAAACAAAAAATAGCAGAAAAGATGATTACATATAAGGAAACACCCTTCCAACTAGAATGATACAGATACAGATTGTTCACGTTAACATTGAAGAGTTGTTGCTATTTTATAGTGTAAAAACTGTAAATGGTTTTTTTCTTTTTTTATCAAGCAAAACAGGTATAAATAGGTCCATGTATGCTATTACACCCATACAGCAAAAGCAAGATAAAACAGTCCATGATCTTCGACACAAGGTAAGCTTGATTGAATGGAATATCCAGGTTTGCACATATGATCAAAACTTTGATGTTCCAGTGGACCTTTTTCTTCAAAGTGGCATTTCAAAATTGCTGGCTAAGGAGCAATTGAATTGTCATATTAATAAAATTTATGTAATAAGACTGATGTAGAAGTTCTAAATTAAAACAAAGGCAAAAGATATGGTAACTCGCAAGAAAAACAGACGGTGATAACCACTAAAACATATATGTAACAATAAAAAGACAAAGATAGTGCACTATATACTGTACCTTCGAGAGAAACAGTAGATAAGCATGCCTTCTCCATTGTTAACAAAGCTATCCATTTCGGGCTCAACTCTGGTCTTCCCACTCCCCTCTCATTCCTTTTGCTTGACTGTATCTCCTTGCAACTTAACAGGATCTCCTGAACTTTTGAGAAAATTGCAGTGGAACTAGCATCAAGTTTCTCCACTCGATCTCCCAATGTACCTGGATCCTTGCATAATGCTAGAAGCTTACGGCCAATAGTTGGTCGCCTGTCCTCTGTTTTAGTGGACATAGATGGACTCAAGAGCCTAATTAGGAAGCGGATGCAAGTAGGAGAATCCAGAAGGTTATCATCTTGACCCTACAAAATAAGTTAACAAAAGCTTGAAGATGTTTACTGTGCAGTGTGCCACTTAATAGAAGAGATGGAAACAAACTAATTTCAAACTCCACCGTTAAAAGAATCTATGAGATAACATGGGTTCCAAATAAGGAAAATTGAAATAACTAACACTTAAGCTGTCAAGGAAATCAAGTAGAAGAATAGAAGTCTGAAAGGATCAGGGATAAAATGCACTTGTTAATTCACACAAAGTTTATGTTTGGTTTAAGAAAAACTTCCCTGTAAAAAATCAAAACAAAAGGAAGAAGAGAGATAAGGAGGGAACTATGAACACTTGAGGTTGAAGATTAACTAAGATCTTTTTGGGAAAACAAATTCGTAAGGGTCAAACTCTCCATTCTCTCTCCCTCACTTTTCTAATGGAATTTCTTTACTTTGAACCAATCACGGACTAAATAGCAATTCATCTATAGACAGGGTAAAAGGAATGTAGAAAAAGTTAACAGTACAATCAGATATCACTCTGCTACAGCCATGAGAAAGCACCAGAAAAGACTAACACCTAGCAGAGTTTGCTACAGAGTTTAGCATTGATATTGCACAAAATAGGTTGTATTAGAACAACTTCCTTTTACTAATTATAAGAAATGTAAAAATACCAAGCTCACCAGCTTCTTTCAAAACTGAGAACAAATAAAGGTACAAGAAAAAGTATATTACAAAATACAGAATGGGAACAACGAAAGAACAAAAAGAAACAAATAAGAAAGAATAGTACTCCGAATGTCAAAATCTAGCACGTGCTAATAACTAGTACCAAGAAAACAAAGTGATTCTCATGCAAGACAAACTGAACCAAAATGGCACTAATAGTTGTACTCGCTTCCCTATAGGGCCTATACGCACCGAACATCTAGTCCCCATTCTCGCTTGATGTACTTGCAAGGCATTATGAGAGTGCGATTTTGAGCCCTAAAGCCTACAAAGTTCTAGGCTAAAAAAAGAAGTGAGTATTGCAAAATTGTAGCACAAGTTACCTAGCCAGCCATTATCCTTAATAAGCTATGTAACAATAATGTGCTTATGTATGTTGGTATTGAACACGGGGTTCAAGGGTCCATGTTGATTGCAAAATCCACCAAAAAAGGGACGAGCATACAGTACAATATTACTTTTTTATGATAAAATCTCATTGATAGTCCAAGATTACAACAAAAGGGACCTGAAGTCTCCATGTAGGATACTCAAACCACTACTAACAACTCAAAATCTCAAATCACAAGGGAGGAATCCCATCCTCTGCCAAATGATTATGGGACTCAACATCCCCTATCCTACCTTCACTTCACTGTTAATGTCAAAGCCTAAGACTTAGGAAAGGGAGAACGTGTGACGATACAAAAAAATGGTCACATCCCTGAGTGATACACGTGTCATGATGATCTCGAGGATACAGGCCCCAGCGTCAGTCTAACACTGATTCGGCTCAAGTGGTACCAGACCCGCCTAATTCAATCCGTCAGACGGACCCGAACTCTTACAGCATGCTAGACCCACACGTCTCACAGCTATCTGCAATACCCGTAAGTCCTACTAAGGCAAGTATCTCAAGGATCAGCTTCGGACAGGCAATTACAGCAGTTCTATGTTTCCAACTAGGAAGCAAATATCAGAATACATTCCACATAGAAAACTTCCTTCTTCGAATTGCTCTTGGAATGGAAACTATCTTCCGCGTATCTAAGAGCACAGGGCTAACAGGGAACTTCCCTCCTACAGCACGACTCCTAATTAGATAAAGATCTCCTCGAATATCTCCTTCCTAAACTACGCCTTTGATGGCCTGGTAGAACCAGGACTCCTGCACTATAAATAAGACATGAGGTTGGTAAGCTAAGGTACGCTACAAATTCCCTGTTTACAGCATTTCACCTTCCTCATATCACAACGATGGTCCATGGCTCACATGCGTTACTTGTGCAGGTCAGCCGGACTAGGTAAAAGCAGGGAGCAAAAAACAACTTCATTAGTTTAGCGTCATCCGTGGGGACGACAAAGTTCCCAATTTTTCACTAGCACCGTCTCTCTTCAAAACCCAAGAGATAATGACCACTAGATCACGCAACAACAGATAACAAGGGGGCATGTCAAACGCTCAGGCGGGCGCTGTACCGCCGCTTTCAGCGGTTTTGATCATGCACGGACAGCAGACTCACGCCCCCGCGCAGACAACAGCAACGACGAACCCCGTAATAGAGATGTCTCAAATACAGCAGATCGCTAAAAAGGTGGAGGCTCTCACGCGACAAAATCCACTGCCTGCTAAAGAAGACCAGGAGTAGCACGGGCTTTCGTCTTCGAGGGACGGCAAAGAGCCACACAGGAGAGCCAAGCCCCCGCTGGTTCTCATTGGACTAGAGGAGGTTGCGCGGCTAATGTTGAGCTCGCCGCCAGGGCAGGGAGGCTCGGCCCTCAGAACCCCCTCCGCAGAGAGGCACACAACCCGAACATGCTGTACCGTCTCTCTGTCCCACCATTTGTAGACCAAATCATGAACGAGGCCCTTCCGAGGAAGTTCACTCCCCCGAAGCTCGACTTCTACAATGGAACCACCAACCCATTCGACCACCTGCACCATTACCAGCACGTAATGGCTCTCAAAGAAGGATCTAGGTCGGTGATGTGCAAGACTTTTCCCACCAGCCTAAAGAAAACAGCACTAATGTGGTTCCACAGCCTTCCGGAGGTCGATCGACTCCTTGAAGACGCTGGCAAAGGAGTACGTGACACGTTTCGTTGGGAGTCAGCGGTTTCGAAAATGCCCACACTACATACTCTCTCTAAAGCAGAAGTCCAATGAGACACTCAGAGAGTATGTCATGCGCTTCAACAACGAGCTGACTCTCATTGACGGATGCAGTGACAACACAACCGTGATAGCCTTCACTGCGGGCCTCAAGTTGGGAAAGCTCTATGAAGACCTCACCTTGGAGCCCCCTCTGGACATGACGGATCTTCTCAAGAGTGCCCAGAAACACATTACCTTGTAGGAGTTGAGGACTGTGAAAAGGAAAATCGAAGGCAAGTAGAATCCCTCCGCTCCTAAGAACAAGGAGGGAAAGAGACACGAGGATGAAGAAATGAGTAAAAGAAAGCGCAGTGACAATAAGTCAGACCCTAGTCGGTCCAGGCCAGAAAACACCTCCAACTACGTTAGATCCAGAGTCATGACACTCCTCAATTCTAGCATGTCGGACGTACTAAACTCCATGAAAAACTGAAAAGATCTGAAGTGACTCCCGAAGCAGCACAGAGACCCCTCCAAGCGTGACAACGGCAAGTATTGCGCGTATCACAAGGAGGGTGGCCACGATACCAATGACTGCAAAAGTCTGAGGTATGAGGTTGATTATTAGATCTGTAAGGGCAAACTAAAAGAATTTCTGAATTCTGAGAAACGACCAGAACGAACCAGGGATCGGGGAGTCAATTAAAGAAATAGATAATGAGACTCCAAGGACAATCTATGTCCTTCATAGAGTCGGACCGAGTGAAGACGAGTCGTACAGGTCCCGCAAACAGACTCTACTGGAAATGCGGACACAACTCACGGACGAGGACAGTCTGCCACTCGAGGGTTCAGAGCCTCATTCTCACCTTGATCTTTACGGACAAAGACCTCGAAGGAGTTCGTGTGTCGCACAACGACGCCCTAGTCATCTCGGAGGTAAAGAGAACTCTGGTAGACACAGAAAGCTCGCTCAACGTCCTGTTCTACAATGCGTTCCGCAATATAGACCTCAAGAAGGAAAACATGACGTCCTCAGATTACCCGCTGATTGAATTCAGCGGGGAGAAATACTTCCCCAACTGAATGATAAGGTTGGCAACAGTGGCAGGAGAGCCGCAGCTAAGAAAGGTATTGTTTCTGGACTTCATGGTAATACACGCGACATCGACCTACAACCTTATCTTGGAAAGACCATGGCTCCACCAGATGGAAGCAGTAGTCTCCACCCTTCACCAGTGCATTAAGTACACCGCTAACCGCTCCGAATGGACAATACGTGGAGACCAACCTACGGCACAAGGTTGCCAATACGCCGCACTAAAACAAATAGAATGCTCCCAGATCCAACTACATCCTGCGGAGTAGAACCAGTGCCAGGAAGAATAACGACAGAGACCAAGGAACACGGTAACACAACCCCCCGACCTTCCTTTGGTGTGGAGATTAGCCCCTCTACAAGGTTTACTCTTCAATAACCTCTGTAACACCAACAAATCTCGACAGTCCGATGAGAACACTAACGATCCACAAGGGCCATCCGAATTCACATCAGGGCCAGGATCAATCTCTCTCAGTCAACAGTGAGACTTTTCCAATTGTTTATTTTCCTTTCCGTAATCAATGTAGAGTTTTGGTTCTTAAAGACTTGTGTGATTTGCAATCATTTAATAAATAAATGAAGAATTGTGAAAACAAACTCTATTGATTACTGGAAAGATGTAACAAGCGCCTTAAGGCGAATACAAAAGACTACATACTACAAGCATCTAAATTCAGTGCGACATGAAATAAGGACTCGCTTAGACGATCTAACTACGTAAAGGTATCTGAAGAAGACTCCACTCCTCAACCTTTCTGCGAAGACTGAAATGAGCAAGAGCAGGATGAAAATATCATGATCAACGCTTTCACAGATATGCCCCTCAAATATGGTCTAAGGTGGTACAAAATCGGTAACCAGAAGCGTCACGAAAATTTGCGGCCAACTCACAAGCTCGATCCGAATGCACTTTCCTGCGGCAAGAAAGACAGGAACGTCTGAGAGTCGATGGCCCACTCCGACAGGCCATGTCCAATTCCACCCCAATTTAGATGCCGACTTCCAACGCAAGGCGAGGCGACGGAGCTAATCGAGAAGCAGTGAAGGCAGACGCTCGGACAATGGCTGCTGGTGCTATCTCTGAAATTAAACATTCAAGAACAACGATAGGCACCAGCACATGAACGATAGACTCTTATCTTGGAAAAGAGTGTACTTCTCCGCGACATGAGAATAAATTACGAGATCTCGGCAAATCAACTACATACCCACCTAGAACAGGTGACCACGCATAACGGCGATTATGATCATGCCTGATCGGTGCAAATGTTCAGAACATTCGAAAACTCAATTGTTGGAGATCTCCCTTCAGCCTTTGAAAAACCTAAACATTTTCTTCAAACAAGAACATTATAAGAGATACGCTCTGCAAAAGATAGTGTCTATAACGATTGGAGAACACCATCATATAGATATGATGGTTCACCAAACGAGCGCCCCAGCATTAACTGTCAAGCATTGAATATCGTATGGAAAACGAGGAGACGGCGGTTCCCAAAGAAACTGTGCAGACCACGTTCGTTCAATTAATGGTGTTGCACGCAACCACATCAATTGAGGGGAGTAACCGATACTCAACCGTCCCGCAGCTTACGTCGTACACGTGTTACCGCGCGATCTATGTCATACTCGTAGCTCAACAGTACAGGAAACCCTAGTTCTTCCTCTCCGGGACTAAAGGCTCGACCCACCATTCAAACAGTATTCTGCGACACGCTTGTCACGAGCACAAATCCAAATCAGTTTTGACGCACGGATCGTACCTGCGAATCGTTGTTTAACTTAAGGTAATGTTGTGCGCGACACTAGCAAACATAGGTTCACACGCCCTTAAACAGGCGAAACCTCTCTCTGACCGGGCAAGCTTAGTCAGCCAAAGCTGATGACGACGGCTTCCGGTATGTCCCGACACCTAGTTCGCCCAGCGCGGACTCCGATGGTTTAGAAAGTGGGAGTCTAATCAGTGTTATCACGCCTGAAGGAGGATTACTTTTTTCAATAGTAAACCTCCTTAGCCATTTTCTTCAATCATAAACCTAGTTACAAATTACTAATAAAGTTATAACGTATACAGGAATTAGATACCTGATAAACACGATAATTACGCATAAATCCACATGGAGCGTCCAAAAAGTGGAGGTACTAGTGTCCTAAATGAAGTTTTGATGGTATATGGTAATATGGTTGATGAAAGTTCAACTACGAGGTATAAGAAAGAGAAATGTTATTAGAAAGTGTAGAATGTACTATGTAGTCTACTCTTCGGTAAATCGTAATGGACAATTTGACACTTGATTTAGATTCTCGATTATTTTATATCAACATAAACACATGTTAGAAAAAAAAAATAACAATAATAAATAAATAAATAAATACGAGTATTGCATTTAGAAGAGAAACACGACTAGGCGCGCCACAAAACAAGACAGACAATGTGCTCACTAAGTTTCCAGGATTCATCAATCCTAAACATACAAAATAGAAGTCCACTTCAGAGGAAAAATTCCAGTTAAAGGATCAACAATCACTTCAACTGGACGCATTCGCTTCATATTTCTATCATGTTTTCCTAAAATTAAATATTTTTCGTGCAAATCATTCAACTACTTACATCACTTGCCAAAACATAGAAGAGAGCTGCAGCAGCTAGGGTACTTGGAGAATCATCAAGGCTGAGAGCCAGAATAGCATCAAGTATTATCTTGGCCATCCTGAAAGATTGTTCAAAAATTCACAATGTCAGATGCATGTGGCAAAACAACTAGTGCAGAAGAGTATATGAAACTATGTTTGAATCAGATCTAAAACATGATAAAGATTGATAATAAATTTAAAGATTGATAGAATTGAACAACAGAATCATTCAAAATAACAACCATAAAATAAATAGAAATAACTAATAAACAAAATAACTTTTATTCCATCGAAAATCAAATTACAATGATAAACCTACGCTCGTATTTATTACTAACCTAACTTTTAAAACAAACCCTAAACCTAATAGGAAACACTAAAATACTACTATTACTAATAATACTATTATCCTAATTACATCAACCTCCCTAGGTTGAAGAAGCTCATCCTCGAGCTTCTTGCAAATGAAGTCATACGTTCACAAGTAGCAACAAATTGTAAAGTGTCCAAGTAGAAGGCGACCTCAAACCTTGCTTTGATAATTGCTGGGATCACAAACACTTAAGTCCAAACTCCAAATTCCAAAGTAAGCCACCAAATACAAAGTCTTAGAGAAGTCTCTAGCGCGCTTGTGTGCCCAAATTTAAGAAAATGAGATTCAGAATTGGTGCAAAGCGAATCCAAAAATTTGTCTTGCAGTGGCATGGTTGTTGTTTAATGGAGGTAGACAACCTGATCAGAAACATACATGAAACAACAAGGTGTGGTGATGCTCACTGGATTTGTGGGGGCAAATAGCCACAGGACTTAAATAAAATTGTGTTCAGGGACCGTAATAAAAATTTGGGTAGGGACTTTGGAAAAAAATTCCTTTCTTCTCCAATTCGATGAAAACAGGGGAGGAAAAGTTGAGGCGCTGTGACAAATTGCTGCAGGGGCGGTTTGAACTGCTCTAGTTGATGTGGGCGATTTGACTGTTGGAGGGGTAGGTCAATCGATTGACTAATGCAGTGGGGGGATGCATCGATCAACTAAGGAGCTTGCTTGATCGATCAGAAGGTGGGCGAAGGGAGGAGGTCGGGGAGGGGCTGACTGCGGTGGTTGAAGTTGCGAATGTGACTGTGGCAGCGACAAGGCTTGTGACATTGTTGATCAATGTAGACAAGCAAGTGGACGATCGACCGACTAATGTGATGAAACTAGTTGTTGATACACTGTATGGATGGTTGATGTGTTGGTTGGTGAACGGCTGAATGGTGGTGACTTGCATTTGCCGATGACTGACTGAGGTGGTTAGACAACGGTGGTTGTGGTGGCTGCGATTGCCGATGAGTTTGTTCAGTTCTCTTCTTTTTCGATTGTCATTGACCAACTGATGTGAAGGTCAATCGAACTGTTTAGGGGGTTGTAGGAGGATTTGTTGGTCTGAGGCGCCGTTGTCAACGGTGTTGGGTATGGGCCTTTGCGACTCTGCCATTGTTGCTGCTTGGGTCTGTCCTTTGCAGTTAAAACGGCATTATAACGCCGATATAACTCTTAACGGGGGTGAGCCGTTACGTTATGACATTATCATGTTATAGTATCACAGCTCCGATATAACGACGTTATATGACCGTTATTGAGATAATGTTTTGTTTTCAATAACCTCGTTTTAACGTTTTGTTCTAATACATTAAAAAAATCACCCATTTCATTTTCGATCAAACGAGAACCTAGACTCATAGGAAAGAAGGACTTGAGCTAACCGTCACTAATTGACAGAGAACAAGACCTCGCTGTTTGACAGATAACGAGAGTAGAAAAAGGGAAGAAGACGAAGAGTCGATCGCACTCTATGTTGCGATCTCAATCTCATACGAAGGGAAGGTGTTTTTATTAATTTTTTTTGTTTTTGAATTTAATGTTATGAACATGATTTACTTTTTTTTACTCTATAATACATTAATACTTGTGGGAGTATTAAAAATATATTTAAAAAACTATTCCGTTATATCTCGATATATCCCGTTGTAACTTATAACGCTCTTGGACCGTTATGGGTCTGTTATCTGTTTTAACTGCATAGGGTAAGTCCCACAACATTTGTGTTGTGTGAAAGGCATTTCTCGAATATCCCACCATCCTCTCCTTGAATATTAGATTCAACTTCTCCATCGTTATTTCCACTGCCTTCTCTAGCTGCAGGAGTTTTATTTCTACAATCATCTTCTTTTTAAATCAAACCAAGCTATAAGAATCGTTCGACTCTGATATCAATTGATGAAATTTAAAAGAATGATAATCGAAATAAACTGAAAAATAATTGAAACAGAATGATTTGAAATAACAATAAAATAAACAAAAATAACTAATAAACAAAATAACTTTTATTCCATCGAAAACCAAATTACAATGATCAATCTACACTCATATTTATAACTAACCTAACTTCTAAAAGAAACTCTAAACCTAATCAAAAATACTATCCTAATAATACTATAATTATTAATATGCCTAAAATACTACTATTGCTTATAATACTACTATCATAATTACATCAAATATAAACAGTAAAAACTGTGCAAAAATCTTCCCCGCCAACCATGACAACTATCTTAGACTTATCACTACCACATGGGCTTAATGAATATTTCCCCCACTTACCCTAGCAACCCTAAGATCAAATGTGCAGAAAAAACATCTTTCCCAATCTATTCCCACATTCTCCACAACAGATACGATCTTATTTTATGTTTTTATGAACATGAGAAGTCAATTTATGATGAAACTCACACAAAACACTGCAGAAAGCAGAGTCTCTTCCCAAACTTCTGCAGCATGGCAATCCTAGATGAAACAAAGGAATATAACCTAATATGGTCTTTCCAGTGTGATAAGAGGGAATATTTGAATCTTGAAGTTATTCATCATTGTGACCTACAACTTTCATATTTTTGTAAACAGTGAGCTAAAGAATTTCCATATTGGAAAAAAATATAGCAAAAGTCATTGTAGATTGACATAAAACATTACAGAAAATTAATTTGTGCTTTTCTAGACAGCTTTAAAACTTTTTCAGGAAATAAATGAATCAAAAAAAGAAAGCACTAGAAAATTCGACAACGACGAAATGGAATGCAGTATAGCTCCATACAAAGAAACCTAATTTTCATGAGAGGTTTATTCAGTAATCAAAAATCAAAAGAAAACATGCAGTGAATACATAACCTGAAATGGGGTAGATAATTCAGGAAAAACAACAAATAAAAAGATGCCAAATTTACAAATAATTTAAAACAAACAATGCGAGAATTCCACCAACCCATTAGTTCTAAGAAATCTGCGCTTAGAAGCAGTCGCGCAGATCGACAAGAGAGACAGCAAACTGGCGCGCCGAATTCGAGCCTGCTGCCCCTTCCTAAGCCCATCCAATGCAAAATTCACCTCATCCACATGCTCCATCATCTCCCCAAACTCCTGTGCTTCCATCAAAGTCGACGTCGAGGACAAATTCATTGACGACATTGATCTTCCCCCTTTCAAAACCCCCAATTTCTCGCTTTCTTTCAAATTCGACCTCCTCTCCGCCTTCCTCGTTAAAGCCCTAACTTTCTTCGCCCCTTTGGCCCCTCTGTTGTTGTTGTCGTCCCTCTTTGAATTCGGTAGCGGAGGCAGCGAATTGGAGGCGTAGAGGTCAGAATCGAAGGTCCAGGTGGACGAATCTTGCGACGAGAATGCGAAATTGTATACATCTTGTGAGGAGGTTTCTTGCGAGAGAGAGTCACGAAAGGTGGTCTCTTCTGCTTCGTGTTCATCTCCTCCGTCGAAGCTTGAATCTGAGAAGCTCCTCCCGATACATCGGCTCCTCCGCCCGTACGTTCGAACAATCATCGAAGAGCTTCAAGAGGTCCGATTTAATGGCGGATTTGGAAAGAGTTTGAGCAGATTTGGAACAAAGAAAGGCTTTTTTTGGCGTCTCTGTGCGTGTTTGAGAGGAGAAGATTAGGGGGTTTTGCGTTTCGAGGAAGAGAGAGATGTTTTGGTGCAGCGAGAGGTGATTGGTTTAAAATTTTGAATTGATTTGGATGGTTGATATGATTTGAATCCAACGAGTGTCCTTAAGAAAAAATCAAACTAAGGTTTTGCTGCTTTGATTTTTGATCCGCGTAAATTCTTGGGTTTTTTTAGTTTGGTAATCATTAGTATAAAGTTAGAGTTTGACCTTATTTTGAAAATTAATTGAGTCTAACACTCATTTTCTGAAACTATTAAGTTCATGTCAGTGATCGATACAGAATAATTTTTGAACCCTTTTACCCTTACCTTCATACCTTGGGTCCCCAGTTAATCGAAATTCGGGCTAGGTTGGGCCAATCCCATTTCAGCCCTGTTTTTTGTTTTTTGTTTTTTTTGTTTTTTTGTTTGTGAGCTTTCTTCTTCACTGTGGTTACTACTAGTTTGATCTCAACCCGTAGTGACAACGTAGTCAGAGGTGAGGTAAAGATCGGCTTGTAATAAAAATGGTCTTTTGTATCCTTCAAAAGCCTATTTTTGAACCCAAAGCAAAGAACCACCCATCAATAAAGCAAGAAAAAAAAATAAAACACAAATCAATTCAAACCCTCTTTGTTGCTTTTAGTCCCATCAGAGCTTCTCAAAAGTCTATAATCTCTATGCACCTGCATCGCCTGTGTTTACTCAAGAGAGAAGGTCAAGCGGTGAAATCATCAAGGAAGGAGGGAAAAGAGAAGTAGTAACAACAATCGTGTAGGGAAAGATGTAGCGGCTTCATCGTCTTCGTATACTCCACAATCGATTGATGGTGATAAAGAAGAGGACGGAGAAGACCAAGAGGATGAAGAAGTTAAGGATGGGATATACGAGAACCTGATGATTGATGATGAACAAATTACAATCTTGGATATTAAATAACATCTTAAAGACCCTCATCAGGTTTTGCAATCAACTTTTTTTTATTTAATTTTGTTAATTGAATGAGGAAGATAAAAATAATTATTTAGTGTTGACTTTGTTTTGAATTGTTATGAGTCTAATGAAGCTCGGGTTAATCTACTTCAAGATCTTGCTGATATGGATATCACATTCAAGGCTCTTATGTGCTAATTCGACAAAACATTGGAACGTATTTCATGTTTTGGAGTTGTGTATTTCATCTCGTATTTGTATATTCCACCACCATTAGAAACCAAAATGAAGAAAACCCAGAGAGGGAATCGCTTTTATCCTTCAAAAACCCCCTTCAAAACCCCCAACTTCTCTCTTCATAGGCACCTTCATCATCCAATTGTCAATGGGTTGGTGTTATTTGCAAAAAACAAAATAGTGGTTTCGCTTGTTGTTCGATATTTGTTTCTCAAAGGACCTGTTTCGTCTTCCCTCGTCTCTTTTTCAAATCTCAATGTTCTCGATTGGTTAAACAATCTTTTCTACGGGTAGGTTTCTACCCAAATAGCTAATCTTCACCGATTAAACGAGCTAGCTTTGGGTGACAATCAGTTCTCAAGTGAAATCCCAACTAAGCTCACCCAGTTAACTCAGTTGGAGACTCAAAGCTCGCCCCATTCACTTCACCTGATGAGATTTCAAACTTGATGTTGGAATCAATTTCGATCTAACATGTATTTTTTTACTTTATTATAATCCAGTTTTCTTATTGCTAAGTATAGATTTTTCAAATAAACTCTAATTTGGGTTTTATGTTAAAAGAGTACAGGTTCCATGGCATCAAATCCAGTGAAGAAGAGAATATCTAAAATGCAAAACATAGTTGAAACTCTGGTTGGAGGAAATTGGGTTTTGCTTAGAATACTTGAGCATTTGAAATCCACAATAAATTCGATGGCCCCTTTGCCATGTAGTAGGGATTAACTACTTTGAACTTGGTGAAAGACTCATAAAACTTGCTCATTAGCTTTACAGGTAGCAATCAACTAACTATTTTTCAATGCGTAACTTGAAACTTTCATATATAAGTGTATATACCAGGCTCAGTACATTAATTAAGGTTGTTTTTTCGATTATCTTTATTACAAAAAATTGCTCAACCAAGGTGAACTATTATTTCCATCTTGGGCAGTCTTACAACCCTCTAAGCTACCCAATCCCCAGTTCCATTGGGAAGTTGCAAAACCTATCCATTTTGAACTTGGTTTACACCCAGCTCAATGGTTCCATTCCATCTCTGCTTGGTTACTGCAAGAATCTCAAGACTGATGTTTTCCTTAAATTCCCTTTCTGGGTATTTACCAGAGAGCTTTCTTATCTCTCAATGATTTCCTTCAGATCTATTGCCTTATTTAGTACCCATCTTCCCTAACGATTATTTTTTAAATAGCTATGTTTAACCCAAGGTAAGGGCAAAATAGTCCAAAAATTAATCTTGACTGGTCAATGACGTGGACTTAACGGTTCTGTCAGAAAACGAGTGTTAGACAAAATTAGTTTTTAAAATGAGGGTACGTAAAATTCTAATAGGTATAACTAATGAGTGTCAAACTCAAAAAAAACATTTATCTTATTATATTTGTTTTCCTTAAATTCACACGAAATACATTTTGACAAATAACATCATAAATGTTAAGTGACCTGTAATTAAATGCACATGATTAATGATATATTGTAAAGATGATATTTTACTTTTCTTAAACTTGCACAAAATAGATTTTGACAAATAACGGTAGAAATATCAAGTATTAAGTAAATCCAATGGACGTGACTAGCGATATGAAATGCAAAGATGACAGCTCATGCATGTTTGTATCAACACTTGTTATTATTTTTGTTCACACTTCTATCTTTTTCTTCCTCACAATTGTTAGTTTCGTCTCTTGGTTCTCTTATTCACTTCCATTAACAAACTTTTGGTTTCTATTTTTTACATAATTTTAATTGTTATTACTTCTTATTAATAAAGTATAAATTTATGTACTACGCATGGGTAGTTTGGAAAATGAATTAACAAGGAACTTACTTTGTCAGTGAACAATTAAATATGGACAAAATATAGTGAACCGTGTCATTGAAAATTAGATATAAAACTTTTCAAACGACAATGAAACGCTACCAGAAATTGTTGAGGCAATTTTGGGTCACCGCGACACTCGTTGCAATGTACATTTGACCTAAATTGATAAAAATAAAATAAAATAGAGAATGCAAGAGTAACAAAAATAAAGAAAAAAAAACAGACGAGACAAGAGAAATTTTTACAAGGTTCTCTGAAATTTGATGGGTAATGCATGGGCTCATTGAGTCATTTCCACTCTAATGAAATTCATATTACAGTAGTGTTGTAGTGGCTTTGAGACTAGCATCTCTTGTGTTTATTTTTCTTCTTCTCTTAACTTCAACTTTTCTTCTTTAAACTTTATAACTGTCATCTTTAAATCTATTTCCTAATTGTTGAGATTCCATGTATAATGGTTGATTTTTTTTAAGAAACTTCAACATTTTGTGGCTTTGTGCCCACCCTCATTTAAATGGTTGATCTTTATCATCATTGGATTACTTTGATGCACTAATATTCATTTGATTTCCTCAAGATTGGCATTATTTGGTGCGAAGAACTATTTAAAAAACAAAAAACTCCAAAACATATAGAAATGAAAACTATTTAGGGAACAAAAAAAAAAAACAAAAAATGGCAAGAAACTCTAGTATTTCAACTAACAAAAAGCATAAACACTAAATTATATTGAGACGTTGTGCACTTCGAAGCCCTACTTGCAACCCCCCAAGCAATCTAACGAAATGCAAACCACCATATGATATCAAGAAAGCATAGCTATCCAACAAACTTAAAAATAAAAATGAGAGAGGTTACTAGAATGCAAGAAGGCTGAATCCAAACAACAATAAGTCGATTTGTCGTTGATGGTGTTTTCTGCTTGAAATTTCTTCAAACAAACTTAATGTGATATGTGGTGTGGTGGGTTGGGGCAGGTTTTCTCTCATGATGTAAATGTGAACGTGAGAAGTGATTGGTTGAAGTGGAAAAGATGATCTATTGAAATGTATAAAAGAAGCGAGAAATGGTCAAGAGATTTACAAACAACAAATGATAAAAGAAGCGAGAAACCCTGCAGCGAAAAAAGATGTATCTCTGTGAGTAGAAATGGCCCGTAGATTGACAAACAACAAATAATAATTTTTATTCAATTCTTTAGACCAACATTCAAAACACATGAAGTATCATATATTTGTTACCTTTTGTAGAATGTGATCATGTCACTTTTATGCAAGCGTATAGATAAATAATCAATTTCATGATTAGTGCATAATTTGTGAAAATACAACAAATAATGTTTTTACATTAATTTAATGTTATTGTGATTGCTTTTATGGTAAATTTTATCTTATAAAAATAAAAAGTGAAAATGATTTGCATGCCTTTTTACACCTAGATAAACTCAAGATTTTGGCTTATTAGGTAGCTTGGATTGAATGCAATAAGAATCCAAGAATTGTTCACAAGAAAATATGATACTGATGGTTTGGATTAATATTTTATTCCATTCTTACATTATTAAAAGTAGTTTTGGTGACATATTTTCAAATTACAATCATTCAAACCGACATCCCAAATATTAATTTTATTGAAATATAGTAAAAAAAAAACTATTTAATTGATAGTAGCATGCTTTAACAATCACCATGTATTTTAGATTCATTTATTCAACTGTTATTGTTAACCACAAAGTATGTCATTTATTATATTACATTTTGACGAGAGCCAACTATTATAATTTATTCATCATATTGTTGATATTGCGTTACATACTTTGTATTTTGCAACTACCAAAAGATAACTATTTACATTCATCATATTAGAAAAAATAATTTTTTTATAAAATGATAAATAAAGTCATCGTAAATACCATGAACGAATAAATCATTATCTTATTTGATTAAGTCCTTACAAAGAACTATAAAACATCTATGTATAATACAAATCATATCGGGTTTGTCAAAGTTTATCTAGGCATGCAGACAAATGAATAGATGAAATTATATTTAACTTTTGATCCTATAATATAAATCAGACCAAGTTTGTCTAGGCATATAAACAAATGAATGAATTAGATTAAAATTAACTCTTAATCCATTGATTAAGACTTAAAATTTTCCTTTTATATCATGGGTTCGAAACCCATAGTCAACATTTTTCTTTATATTTTTAATTATAAATATTGAAAACATAATAGTAGAATAACTATATGTTATTTATGTGATATTTTTGATTTTTTTTTTCTTTTCGATTAATAAACTTTCATACTTAAAAACAAAAATCATCTAAGTCAATAATACTACACCGTACACCCAAATTCAGGCTAGTACAACAAAGTTTGTTACTATGACTACTGCTAATATTAAAATAATTGTAAGTATTATGTTTGGTTGAACTTATACATATCATAACCTATTGAATAGAGTTGTATCGAAAATAAGTATACTAGTGTAGATTTTGGTGGAGTGCCATAAGCATGTGTGTGATATTTTGTCCAAAAGACTCAAGTAATGAATGCACGCATGCTAATTGCATTGTATAATTTGGGGATTTTTTATTAAATCACATATGTAGTGTCGTAGCCACATGCAATATCTACTCATACACAAATTTAGACATATATCAAGTTCTATACATGGAATTTGTATACAACATATAATCCACTACGTGAAAAAACACCCAAAAAAAGTAAACAATGAAGGATCTTAATTTGGCGGGCCCAATTTGTCATAACTTTTGTTGACGATCAAAACTGGTTATGATTATTATTGACCATCATTTTAGAGTGATCCACTCGGTTCTCTTCTAAGCCCATCAAAATCTATGTTTTTTGTTCTTTTTTGTCTTTCGTGATAACAACTTAAAGTTCGTCATGAACAATAAATATTCATGATTCTTAGGTGCGCGATACTTCCCATTTCACTGTACTTCCCATAAAAAAAATCATCTATTTCGATGAAATATTTCACCCAAAATCTTCTTTGGTTGTGTTTCCAATTCACAACCCTCCCTAAACTAGTAATATTGCTCCAATTGACTCTCTCAGACAACCGTTATCTACACAAGTTGGATAGTTCTAATTACTTTTTGTTTCGTGGACTGAAAAAAATAAGAAGAAGAATAGGTAAACTCAATTTACATGCTTTAGGGTTCCATTCGACTGTAAAAAAATAATAATAATAATAATAATAAAAACAATATGGATAATTCAAAATTTTAAGCTACATCTGCTTTAGATAATTAAAACCACCAATATATTCTAAAATTACATAAATATGTTTTTATATCTAATTTGTCTTCATTTTTGGACATGATTAATTGACCATCCTACAAAGATAAGGTCAATGTAACATCAAAAGAAGCATGTATTGAGATCATCAAATACAATAACTATCAAAGATACAAATAGAAAATATGAGTCTATAAAAGATAAGTATAGTTTGTCAACTTTAGAGTAAATATCAATTTTTTTCTTAAAAATACATTATCAACATTAATATCACAATTTTGATTGTTTAAGAAACAAACAAATCTTTAGAGTTTTCGAACTCAAACTAAAAAAAAATGTAATAACAAGAAGAAAAATGAGGAGAACGGAAAGACAAAAAACAAAAAAAAACAAGAAGTCCATCGTACCTTGCTGGATTGAATTCCATGAATACCAAGTTCATAAAATATCCTTGAACGATCTACAAACAATGGCCTCGTATATTGGTGAATTTATGGAAGCAGATGTTTGCTCACCGGAAGAGGTTTCGATACCATATATCCGATTCAAAGTTTGGCTTGATACTTTCAGGCATCTCCCATGTTTGATGGATATCAGTTTTGGAATTGTGGAGGGGAGATCCTACCACATCAAATTTTGCTATGAAGACGCACTTAATTTTTGCTTTTGTTGTGGGTTTGTGTGCCATATCTTCAGTTCCGCATGTCATTTGTTCTCAACTACCTCAAAATCTCTTAATCAACTCAGTTCCAGCCATGGAGCACTGGGTTTCTCCTTGCCTTTCCACAAAAATTCCAGAATCAAACTTAGATCGGAAGGAAGATCGGGGATCCAACCTAGTTTTGGTCGCCACACAAACATCTGCCATGCCCAACAGCCTTTACAGATTGCTGACCGGTAGGAGCTGAGTCTGGAACGAAACTTGGATTGTTCACCAATGACCCCAAGTACCACCCCGTGGATGTACCGAACCAACCCACTGGATTTGTATCACGCCCAAGTTCTTCATACCAACTTTTCTATTCCTTCTCAGCATGATTATAATCCATTTTGCTCTCACCCAATCCAACCCCCACTCCATACCCTCCCTACTCCAACAATCTTCAACCTCAACCCCATCTCCACCTATATTCCCACCCAACCACCATCTTCACAGACAAATGATTACTCCTATGAATCGAACACCACCACTCTGTTCGATGTTCTGCATCCCATTTTGGATCAATTGCTCGCATATTTTCAGCCCAATCCACAATATCACAATCCTGATTCAACTATCCCTGCAACAACGTCACACCCATTTATAACAACAAATCCCCACTCACGCCAATAGCTCATTGCACCACAAGTTCATCTGGAGCCTTATGAGGACGAAATAGTCTCCTCAGCCTGCTCAGACAGTGTCTGAGAGACACCTTACAAATGGCCTAGCTTTAGTTGCAGCAGTGAACCCACAACGTCCATTTCTTTTGGTCTTAAGAAATCAAGGGCACATGCACCAAGCACCAAATCAAATACTGAGTCACTTGCAACAACTGATAGTATTTATGGAAAAAAGGTATTCCCTAGCAATGTTCAAGATGGATCCCCATTCCCTTATGTTGTCTCCTGGTAGAAAACAAATGTGATAAAACAAAGAACATAACTATTACCAGTAAGGAGGTCAGCTTGCAGATGGGAAAATGCAAACTTGAGATCAGTGACTCTGATCTGTTGAAGGAGCACACTCTCAGGATCAACGCTTATGATTCAAAAGGTTATAATCCGAATTCTGGTAGGAAAATAAGACAAACTTCTTAGTCTTGGGGTGATCAATCTCATAAGCATACGTGGACTATCCCTATTATTGACAGGGATGTATAGGGAATTAAGTACACTGAGAACCATCTCAAGTTGGCCACTGCTACAGTTTATTTGGTTGGTTTAGATGTGACATCAGACCCATCCATCACTACTACCACTCAATTTGTTGAGGTATTGGCATCCGCCGAAGAAGAGTCGCTCGAGTATACATGTTTTTTTCCTAGAATGCAAGGGGCATTGAGTCTTCCTATGCATTTCGGAATCTAAAGGCCCTATCCAATCATTCAAATCCAGACATCATCTTCCTATCACAAACCAAAGCTATCTCTGCTAAAATGGATTGCAGACGCCGGAGACTTGGCTTTACACGGTGTATTAGTACTAGTGAATGGACAATCAAAAGGCATCACTCTTTTCTGGAAAGAAGGTATTCATCTTACCATCCTTTCGTCATGTAAGTATTATTTAAATTGTACTATTGATGATTACTTTTTTTTATCTCCCTAGTCGGCTATTTTTTTTATGGTGAACCCTACCCATCTCTTCGAGTTCAATTCTGGAAAACTATGTCTAATATTTATGACTTTCAAACCCTTAATGGACTCATTATTAGGGACCTTAATGTCATCCTTAGATCGGAGTGGGGGGGGGAATAGGCCTACACTCTCTACCCTTAGTCACCTTCGCACTTTCATTGATAACCATGATCTTATGGACTTCCCTTTTAGTGGCTCACAATTCACCTGGATTAATAAACGTAAGGATAAGAACGGGGTTAAGGCGAAACTTGATCGCATCTTAGTGTCTATAGATTGGATGAATATTTTTTCCAAGACCATGGCTTGCACTATCCATACCTCTGCCTCAGACCATCGAGCTATTTCTCTCCAACTTGTCTCCAACAATTATAGGATCCCAAACCCTTTAAAAAAATTCACATGTGGACTAGGGATCCCCAATGTCGTTATTTGGTTAACTCCTTCTGGACTCCGTGGAGTCATATTGTCCTTGCTTACAATTTTCATCTTAAAACAAAAAAGCTTAAGTATAGTCTATATAGATGGAACAAAAATGATAACAAGAATATCCACCTTTGTATTTTGGAGACCCAAAAAGTCGTTGATTATCTTCAAAATGACCACCCTTCTAAGGATGATGCCATGTCAATCTCAGTGTTGGAAGACAAACTTTCTGAACTATTTGTTAGAAAATAATTTTTCTGGCGAAACAAATCTGGTCGTTCCTGGCTTAGATATGAGATAAGAATACAAAATTTTTTAATTTCACTGCGTTGCTTCGTCGGAAAGAAAAACCTTATTATTCGTTTAAAGGATGAAGCCAACATCTTCCACTCCAACCAAGATTATGTCAGGAATATTCTGAACAAATATTTCAAAAATATTTTCAATCTTTTTGTCCCACCCAACCCATAAATTATTGCTCTTTTTACCCCTGTGATCACAACAGAAGACAATGAGGCTATCATTTCCATCCCAAGTGATACAGAAACCCAAAACACTGTATTTGATATGGGTAGTAATAAAGCTCCTGGTCCTGACGATGTTCATTCTTATTTTTTCCTATACTATTGGAACATTGTGAACACATGACGTGTCTGTGTAGTTAAACATTTTTTCACTACCAGTCATCTGGATCCAAAGCTCAACGAGACTTTCATTGCCCTACCCCTAAGGTGGGCAACCCCGTCACCACTGATAAATTTTGACCCATAAGGCTCTATAAGGTTATCTCAAAAATTCTAGCAAACCGGCTGAAACTAGGGGTGGGCATCCCATCCCGCGATCCCGATCCCATCCCGTCCCGTCCCAATTTTTCCGGGTCTAAATGGGATTGAATAATTTCATCCCAATCCCGTCCCGTCCCGATCTAGAATGGGATGGGATGGGATGAAGATTTTCAATCCCGCCAATCCCGTCCCGTCCCGAGCTAATTTTTTAATATTTATTATTAATATTTTATTTATTTTTATTCATATAAACTTAGTAACTTACAGATGACTGACAGAAACTCATGGTGTTTGCATTTGAATCCTTTATGGGATCTTCATCTTTTGATGTTCAAGATTGCATTTGAATTTCATTTATTTTATTTTGGGTTTTATATATTATGTAATATCGATATAGACTATATATGAGTGTCTCTTAAGGCTATCATTTCTGGGTTTATCTGAAGTTTCAAGGAGAAAACAGATGAAAACAAAAGCAAATTGAACTCTCCCAAACATCCCAACTAGATTAGCACTTGAGGGAGGTTTGCAATCAATCACGTGCTCGTTACGTATACAATGTTATAAGCATCTTGAGAGACATATTCAGACATGTCTTTTTTATCCATTATTAATTTGGTTTAAGACTAAAGCCTGCTAGGTAATATGCTACTCACCCTCGGGCAATATGAGTTATCTTGTAGTATCAGATAACGTATATTCAAGAGCTGATCTGGTTTACGAGACCTTGGGTTTTTCATGGGGTCGCCTCTATATTGGTGGGTATTTCACTGTTTAGGTGTTACCATAACTATTTCCAGATTCCTGCAATTTGCTTGTAGGTTTAAGAAAGTTATTTTTCACGCTCTATATCTAATTATAAGAAGGTTATTTTTCACGTTCTTATATGATGATAATCTTCGCAGCAGTCACAGGCAGCACGCTGATCCCGTCCTGTTCCGATCCCGTATGAACGGGATGGGATAGGGATGTGTATATCTCGTCTCATCCCGTCCCGTGCCCACCCCTAGCTGAAACCTCTGCTAGATAACAAATATCCCCTAACCAATGAGCTTTTTTTTGAGGTCATTATATTGTGGATAATGTCAGTCTCGCCCATGAGACTTTTTTTCAAATGAAACATTTTTGCAAAAAGAAGCAAGGGTGGTTGATTATCAAAATTGATATGGCCAAAGCCTATATCAGAGTTGAATGGTCTTTTTTTTTTAATCCAAATCCTTGAGAGATTGAGTTTTGCAGGAGGATGGATACAAATGATCGAACAATGCATTTTCACCACTTCTCTTAAAGTCATGCTTAATGGGTCACCCATTCCTTTCATCAAACCTTTTCGGGGCATTCGGCAAGGATACCTCGTTTCCCTATCTCTTCATTCTGATAGCTAAAGCCCTTTTTCGGCTCCTCGCCCGAGCAAAATCTGATGTCTCATCAAGGGAATCACGGTCAAATGACACTCTCCGTCTATCAGTCATCTATTCTATGCAGGCGACCTCATGTTTTTTTGTCGGGCCTCTTTAGTTGAAGCTCATTCGGTCATAGATACCCTCATTCAGTATTGCCTCGATTCGAGTCAAGGGGTTAATTTTGACAAGTCACCCAAAACATTCAAAGATGATTAACAAAATTCTCGGTTCAAAATTATACAACTTCAAAGACAAATATCTTGGATCTCCGTTGCTTTTATCCACAAAGAAAGTCAGTGACTTCCAATTCCTTATTGACAATGTCAATGCCAAACTCTTGAGCTGAAAATCCAAAGTGCTCTCCCAGGCTGGCATAATGATTATGATCAAAGTTGTCATTAACTCAATCCCGCTTGACACTATGGAATATTTCCTCATTTCCTGTTCAATTTTCACCAAATTGATAATTGGGCTCGCAATTTCTAGTGGAATGAGACGGCGGATAGCAAAGCCAAACACATGTGTACTTGGGACCACATATCATGGCCTCGTCATCTGGAGGGCTTAATGTTCCTTCCAATAAAAATAATGCCTTAATGGCAAAAATCATGTGACACAATTTTTTTCCTCCCCTCACAATGCTTGTGTTATTCAACTCAAGCTCTATACTTTAACGCTAAGAGTATTTTTCAAATATCCAAAGCTCATTCCATAGTCTCATTTGTTTGGAAAGATAATCTCACAACACTGGCCAAAATGAAACGCCATATTATATGGCAAGCGTTGTCTAAGGATAATATTGACTTCTGAAGGGACTATTGGGTTAAGCCAGGTTTGCTGCTGGCAGATTGTATCCCCGATCCCTCAGCTCCTAATTTTCCCATCACGATGCCGAGATTGTGAACCACCATTTATAGTCAAAACCCCCAAATGGAACATCGCATTAATCAATTCCTTATTCTTTGTTCCAGTGGCTAGAAACATTTAGGACACCCTGATAATACCCTCGGATTGTCCCAACAAACTTATTTGGCTCTCTGACAAAAAAGCTTATTCTCTGTTAAAAGTGCAACTAAGGTGTTCACTAAAGAACAACTTGATTGTTCCACCTCTAACCATTCTAATCTTGCCACTGATACTAAGTTGCTTAGAGAGTTGTGGAGAATTCAAGTGCCACCATGTGCTTAGTTCTTACTCTAGAAAATCGGTTAAAACATTATTCCTACCCATCTCTTCTTCATTTGCCCTGTCATATACCGGCAAATCTCTCCTATCCCGATTAATTGGTTTAACAAAAATTTTGGTATACCCACCACATCCTTCTTTTTCAACTTTATGTGGGACACTGCTAAAGCCTGCCCAGAGGCCAAAAATGAAATGTTCTCCCAGTTCACAACTTTTATTCAAACCATTTGGCTGATTTGTAACAATTGTGTTTTCCACATACCAAATTATGCCATCAAATGTTCCTTTTTTCTTTTCACCGCACTTGGAATGCCTAGCAACATCAATGGTTTACCACAGGCCCCAACCCCTCATGTTGCTTGGGCGCCCATACCAATATTGATATTGGCAGATTGATCTCCATCCACCACATTATTGAAGACAACTATTACTCATACTCGAACGAATACATCCTCTGCTAGGCCGATGATCGTCACTACTGGCCCCCACACTGAAATGGAAACCTCCCGAATGGAGCTAATATAAATCCAAATACAGCCAACCAGACATCACATGCTTAACTCTACATCCTTACAATTTAAACCCATTCCCCATACATTGGACCCGGATACGATTATCGTCACTTACGATGCAAGTTTATTTGCCTCATCTCAACAGGGAACTATAAGTGTTTTGCGATCAATATTCTTGGCGAGGTGTTTGCTCGGGTTGCATGCCTAATTGTAGGAAGGGTGCTGGACAATACTATGGAGGAATGCCGCGTGGTTGAGGCAACTATTTTACTCATCCAGGCGAGACAGTGGAGGATATGGCTTATGCTGAGAGAGTCAGGGACGCTAAACTCCGTTTTGCAAGAATATCAGCGGAACCCTAGGACGACCATGTGTTGGATGTGACACCCTCTCATAAGCAATATACTATAATTGTTTACTCTCCATAAATTTGGTTCTGTAATTTTATCAATAGAGACCTCAACTACAGTGGTCATAATTTAGCTACAACAACAGGAAAACAACTATGTAATTATATTCATTAATCTATATGCTCTAAGCTTTTAACAAAAAATAAAAAAAATAGCTCTACGATGAGAACACGAGAATATTAATATGTGGATTAAGTTGTGTGAATGACATGGTTTTTAGGGTTTACCAAGAGGGGGGTGGAACATATCATTTTTGCGAGACATAGCCTGTGGTTGTATATAAAGCATCCCCACAATCACAAAGGTCCACCATTGCGCCAAACCGTGTATTGTTTATTGTAGGAGAGGTGCGTTAGCCAGCTGTGTGCCTATGCGTGGTGGCATCGTTTGGCATCACCGAGACCCGGTACAGGTACTCGAGTCAAATATCTGAAAAAAATTATCCCTTTCAGCTTATCGTACCCAACTTCGAACACCTTGGACTTTCTAGGGTTCCTATTTCGACAGCTTCACCAAACCCTAGATCCTTTTTTCAACTCAATCGATCGAAAACCTCATCGCTCTAGCGGCGATCGATAGATAGATAGATAGCTCAATCGATCGAAAACTCATCATTCTCTAGCGGCGATCGATAGATAGATAGATAGCTCAGTCGATCGATCGTCATGAAAACCTAAAATTTCTGAATCACAAGCGATGATAAACTAGAAACATTTTTTTTTTTTGGGTTTTTTTGACAAAATCGAAATCTAAACGATCCTTGATGACGAATCTCTCTCAAGCGATGAGAGAAGAAGAAAAGGACCTTCTTTTCTGACATTTGTTTGGTGTTTTTCATTCCTTCTCCCTCTCTTCACCTTCACCAACAAGAACAAGACCTTGGAAGCGAAAAGGAAAGATAAAAATGTTCAAATCAGTGGTATATAAAGGGGATTGTGTCGTGGGGGAAGTAGATATATACCCCAAGAACCAGAAAACAGATATGTTGAACAAGGAAATCAGAATCTCTCACTTGTCTCAACCCAGTGAGAGGTGCCCACCACTAGCAGTACTTCACACTATCTCCTGTTCCGCCCCTTATGGTGGTCTTTACTTCAAAATGGAGCCGAAGTTGCAGTCCGAAGATTCACCATTCTTTTATTTGCACTCTACTTGTCTCAGAGAGAATAAGGTATTCATTGACTGACTGATTAAAAACAACACCCATCACTTCAAGTTAAGATGATGAACACAAATTTCTGGACTCAACTTATTTTAGATGCTTATTTGACAAAATTACTATGGACCCCTTTCAACAGTAACATTGATTAAGGAGTCCCAACATTTGGTTTTCAATTGCTACTTGTCTGAATAATTATTTGTGATTCTTTCTGAACTTACAACTGCACTTATGAAACTTGACAAATGTTATTGTACTTTGCATTTAAGACTCTGAATTATTGCCCCAACTCTGTAACCCCCAGATTATTCTAGGGTTTTGGAGGGGTGGGGTTTCCGTTGGGAACAAGTTCAGTTTTACAAAGTTTGAGTTGGATAAATGAACTCAGAAAATATAATTGTCATGAAGCTTGAATTGTTCTGCAGATACTCAGGTGGATGGTACTTGGATGAGGTTTTTGCGATGGATTTGTTATATTTTTTTTTCTTTCTTTACCAACATTTACTTGTTTTGTGATGCCATACGGTAGTCGTTATATTCACCTCTGAAATGTTTGTTTAGTCGTTATATTCACTTATGGAATGTTTATTCAATAGTAATTGAGTTTGATGGGATGAGCGCATTGATTATTTTTTTTCCCTTTTAGAATGAGTAACTGCTTGCTTTGACTTACGTTTCTGCGGAAGTAAGTGTGCTAGAAAGACGTGAAAGTTACATCTAACGGAATCACTACTCTTGAATATTTTTATTTCAACAAACTGGGTCAATGGGATTAGGGTTGGCAGTGGGGCGGATTTTCATGGATATCAGCCCCGCCGCACCGCATCACACTGAATGAGAGCAGATTTAGATTTGGCTTAGCGGATTTCGGGGCGGATTCGAGGATTCAAATTGTATCCGTCACAGATTCAGGAATTCAAATTGTATCTGTCACGGATTCGAAACGGAGACGGATTTGGCCATATCCACCCAGTGGATATCCGTTTATATAATGTTATTACTAAAATACCCTCAAGGAAAAAAAATTCTAAATACTAAATCTCTTTTCTATCCACACCTCTCTTCTCTCCAGCGACTCTCTGTCAACGCGATGACGCCTTCTCTGGATCCGGCCGATATCCATCAATTAGGGGAATTGACTAAGATGACAATGAGTTAGGCAAAACACACAACAAAGAACACGTACCGATCCCTCTCTCTCACTTGTTGGCGAGAGATCGATCACATGTCATTGGCGATAGATCAATCTAATATGCTTTCATTTGTATCCACCATATATTAGACGATATGCTTTGATTTGAATGTGTTTATGAACATCAATTTGACTTGGTTTTGGTTTTCGAATTAGAACATAACATTCTATGGATTTCAAATAAGAACTACACTCGATATTAGATAATCAGGGACAATAGATAAAAACAAATTCTCATGACTTAACCAAACCAGCTGGATTGTAAACATAGGAGTTGATTCAGTGCCCAAAAATGAAGATGTAAAAATAGGTGAAAAAGATAATAAATGGATAATCGGGGCGGGGTGGATATCCGCCAATCCGTGCGGAGCGGGGATGGTTTAAAAAAATAAATAAAGGGTTATTCGGGGCGAATTCGAGGGTCCGCAATCCCTGACGGGGCGGGGACATATTTGTCCAAATCCGCCCCGTTGCCATCCCTAAATGAGGTCAAAAGCTGAATGAATAAACCGTTGTGTCAATGGGCTGTTTTTATAGCTGTTTACATTTTATCCTCAGTTCTACAAGTTTAATGTCATGGTTTGATTTGAGGAGATATGTATGGTAGCCATTACTTTTGCTCTTATGCATGAATGTGATTTTTGCTTGTTTTTAAGTCATTTTTATTTCTACCGTTGGATGCATACATTCGCAACTAACAAATGTTGGTGGGAGCTTCTGTCTTACAGACTGCAGTAGTGCCACTAGGAGAGGAGGAACTACATTTGGTGGCCATGACCTCGAGAAACAACCTTGGGCAACGATTATGCTTTTGGGGATTTATCGTTTCTCAGGGGCTTTACAATTCATGTCTTGTCATGCTGAACCTTAGATGTCTGGGCATTGTCTTTGACCTTGATGAAACTCTTCTAGTTGCAAACACCATGCGATCATTTGAGGATCGAATTGATGCCTTACAGAGAAAAATAAACACTGAGATGGATCCACAACGTCTTTCTGGCATGTTAGCAGAGATGAAGCGATACCAGGATGACAAGGTCATCTTAAAGCAGTATTTGGAACATGACCAGGTTGTAGAGAATGGGAAAGTGATCAAAGTTCAGTCTGAGATGGTTCCTGCTATGTCCGATGATCATCCACAGATTTTTCGTCCAATTATAAGGTTACGTGAGAAGAACATCATATTAACTCGCATCAACCCAGGGGTAATGATTAATCAAAACTCTCTTATCTATGTCAGCTTATATCAGATTACCTAAATTTCTTTATGCAGCGAACTGGAGTTGGATTGAATATCCAACGTAAACACACTGTTGGTATACTTGCTCTGTGCATATGTTTTTGGAGTAGATTGATGTGTAGCATGTTCAAAAGTCTCACACTCATTAGACTTTTAGACTTTGTTTGCTGTTATCATTAGGGACAATGACCACATACTACCATTATGCCCACAATTTATGAGAGTGCACTGTCTAATTGTGGTGTTATGTTCTGAATTGGATGATGTCCCAATCTCACGATCACATTGTTCCCATTCACTTTATATATACATCATAAGCTCCACTGAAGGTTCTTGTTTTTTTTTTATTGGTGCTACCTCTTTAGTATTCCTTCTTCCTTTATGTACACTTTGCGCATTGACTATATTATGTGACAATGATTCACAATCTCAATTATGTTAAGTAATAAACACCATATGTATATTCGTAGATTCGTGATACAAGCGTTCTGGTAAGGCTTAGACCTGCATGGGAGGATTTACGGAGCTACTTAACTGCAAGAGGTCGAAAGCGTTTTGAGGTTTATGTTTGCACAATGGCTGAAAGAGATTATGCATTAGAAATGTGGAGGCTTCTCGATCCCGAATCAAATTTGATCACTTCAAAGGAATTACTGGATCGTATTGTATGTGTCAAGGCTGGTAAGTTGCTTTAGATCTGCTTGTGTGCATTTGACGTGACTGTCTCATTGATTTTGCGTGTTACCATACATAAGGATGTGATTCCTTTTCTTCTTTTGCGTCCTTTTCCTTTCCTTAAGAATAATATATTTCAATAAATAATGCACCGGTGTAATGTTGTCTCGGTGTGCAACTCTTTTCTACTATAACCAATTCTAACGATCTTATAGGTTTAAGGAAATCCTTACTCAATGTTTTCCATGACGGGATCTGCCATCCTAAGATGGCTCTGGTGATTGATGATCGTTTGAAAGTGTGGGATGAGAAAGATCAACCTCGGGTACATGTAGTTCCTGCATTTGCTCCATACTATGCTCCTCAAGCTGAGGTATATTAAGTTCTACCATATCATTGACATGTTATTATCAGATGGTTACACGTATTACTAGGCTATTCCTTTCTGACAAAAATATTTCTATTCATTGTAGGCAAACAATGTGATCCCTGTTCTATGTGTTGCAAGAAATGTTGCATGCAACGTGAGAGGTGGATTTTTCAAGTAAGAAAATAGAAGTTCGATAAACTCTGATTGTTATTGGGTTGAATCTGTTAGTTGGGGTCCTAGGGATAGTACTGTACTATGTAATTCTTCACCTGTTGGCCTGTGCTTCAAGTTATTAATGTAAATATTTACAGGGATTTTGATGAAGGTCTTTTACAAAGAATTTGTGAAGTTTCTTATGAGGATGATCTGGCAGATTTTCCATCCGCTCCTGATGTCAGCAACTATCTAATTTCAGAGGTAAATCATGATCTAGAACTGATGGTACCTGAATGATGTCCTCAGTTGGGACAGAGAGATCGTAATATCAACTGCTAAAATAGTAGCCAAACATATGCAGGACCCAGGTGGTTTATTCTCCTGTCTGTGGGTTGTACCCATAGTTGTCAAAACGTTTCTCATATCATATCTCGGAAACCCGAATTTAAGATACATATATCGTATTGTAATGGATATTATTATAAGATATATGAAATAAAAATAAATATGTATCACAATATTTAAGCATATAAACGACGCAAATATGATATATTTAAACAAAAAAGTCCAAAAAAACACATTCATTCATGTATACTTGTGTAACATAGACGTTTTCATTCAAAATGACCAAAACATATATGACCCATTGACCCTAGGTACCCAAAAGGGCCAAAACATGTCCAATGCCCACCATTATCATATACAAAAAGTGACTAAATGTTCATTCTCAATAATAAGTAGATACTAATAATAAGAGTTTGATAATCAATACTACGAGGCATTTTAAGTCCACACAATCACAAAACACAAATAGTGGAGAAGAAACTATAAAAAGTTGGAAAAAAACCCAAAAAGTAACACAAAGTTACTTACAATGGCCACTGTTGAAGGTTCTACGTGGAAGATTCAAACCTTCGTTCAAAGACATGCACTAGGTTCCTTCAAAAAAGAAAACTACCCACAAAGATGGATCACGATTCCGAGTTGTGAGAAGTGAGATATGATGATTTCTTTATATGATTTTTTTGTTTTTTCTCTCAAGATCTCTTAGAGAAGATGAAATGGTGTTTTGTAAAGTTAAAGGGGGTAGATAAGGGACAAGAGAAGGGTCAAAAGCAAAAAGAAAAAAAAACCTGATATTTTTTGAAATTAAAAAAGAGTTCCTACCGGTATGTTAAATGTGGTGTACCAACCGCTACATACCGGTTCATGAAAACTGGTAAATCACACCGGTATGGTATACACCGACCGGTACACTGGTATTTGACAACTGTGGTTGTACCTATTAGATTTCAATGAAGTTACTGACTTGATTGAAATTTATAACTTCCATTAGGTTTTGTTGGTAAATTGCCTGTAAAGAAGGAATTTTGTGTCTTTAGATGCTGCCAATTTGACGATGCCATTATTCCCCGATTCTGTATCTGCACTTCTATATGGCCATGCAGTTGCAATGGTCTAAATTAACACATGCTTTTTATTTCCTGCAAATCTATCAAGTATCGAGTAGTTAATAGTCTAAAATAAATATCTTCAGGATGATGCCTCTGCTCCAAATAAAGATCCACTTAGTTTTGAGGGCATGGCAGATGCTGAGGTTGAAAGAAGATTAAAGGTCAGCTACCTTACTGTTAATATATTTTTTTTTTCTTTCTTTTTTTGTGCAATGCTGTTTACATTCCCTCCCTTGAAAGTGATATTGATGCAGCCTGCAGCCAAAATACTATACTGGATGGATTAAATCCTATATAGTGAAAGATGCACATATTCTTGAATATTACTTCAAACCAGATACTTCATGTGCCCACGCTGTTGCATCTGCAGGAAAGGATGCTGATACTGGCATTACATATTCATCAATGCTTTACTTTCATATTCCTCTTGTTTTTAACTTTTCCTTCGGTACTTGATATTATTTCCTTAACCTTTTTTCTTATCTAAATATGATATTGCACCTTTGTATTTTCTCATTTCTTAATGTATTCCATGTCACGTGAAAAACTTGTTTTATACATACTGTGGTTAGGCTTTAGTTTTATGACAATTCTTTTGAAATTTCATCTCTCCCTCAGGATGCAATTCCACCTTCTTCAGTGGTCAGTAATCTAGATCCAAGGCAGGCTTCTCTTCAACATTTGGTAGCTTCTTTATCTAACACAATTGCACAAGCAATTCCTCAAGGACCGATGATACCTATGCCAAATAAGCAGTTTCCTCAAGCAGTTCCATCTGTTAAACCCTTGGGTGATTTGTGTCCTGAACCAAGCTTACAAGGTTCTCCAGCTAGAGAAGAGGGCGAAGTTCCTGAATCTGAACTAGATCCTGATACAAGGAGAAGGCTTCTCATATTGCAGCATGGACAAGATACTAGAGATCATACTGCGAGTGAAACTCCTTTTCCGGCTAGACCCCCTATACAACCTCCTGTCCCATTGCCGCAACCACGTGGAAGTTGGTTTCCATTAGAGGGAGAGATGAATCCAAAGCACGTGAACCGAGCATTACCAAAACCGGTACCCAAGGAGTTCCCTTTGGAAACAGAACCTTTGCATTCTGATAAGCCCCGAGGTCGGCAGCCATCATTTTTTCATGGTTCAGGCAGTTCTATTTCTTCTGATAGAACTCTTCACGAAAATAAAAGATTCACTAAGGAGGTAAGTGATGGTGATTTTACTTTCTCATTCGTGTGATGCAATTTTCTTGAAAGTGAGCTTGTAAGCGTCGTGCTTGGTGAAGCATAATATTCAATAAACTAAGTGCAATCGTAGGTACATCGCGGAGACGACCGCTCAAGAAGAAACCGCCCGCTGTCGAATTCTCGCTCCTTTTCAGGTAACTTTTATGACTAAATAATGACTGTCTTGAACAAACTGTATTACAATTGTTATGTTTGGTTGTTCACTTTTACATACTTGCCTTTCTCCCTCCTTGAAAATCAAGGAATATTATCTTATATCAAACATAAACTTTGTGTGTGTGTGGGGGGGATGCAAATTTTTCTTTGGCTGAACAATTTTTGATGGTATATGGACTGCAAGTTGGATGTTGTATGATTACATTTACCCTTTCTTGGCTATGATTGGAGACCATAACTATCCTCAGCTATGGTTAAAACTGAACACACTCAGATCCTTAAGTTTATGGTTTGATTAGAACCTTCATTCTTATAGAAAATAGGAAATTGATGGAAATGATGCTCAAGTACTGGTGTTCTTCAGTTTTATTTATGTGAGTAATAACAAAAGAGTTCATATCATCCGCTCTGTATATCTACATCCAAAGGGATTTCAAGCAAATATGTTAAACTTTTTTATTGGGGACCTGCCCATGTATTTCTGGCTGACTGGAATACTAATGCAAGGGTAGATGTTGAAATTATTACTTTTTTTTTTTAATCAAGTGTAAAAATATTCTGGCATTAAAAACTTTCACGTTCTGTCAGATCGTTGATTAGACCCATAACTGTTTTGACTGCGGATTAGTTCTCTATGGAAATGTTAGCAAGTAGTAAATGTAATTACGTTGAGATGAGATGTACTAATTGTAGTTTCCATTTCTTTGTGGAATGGATTGCAATTTTAAAGCAAGTTTGGGGGTTTAAAGGGTAAAAGGTCATATAAAAAAGTTGACCTTTATTAATTCCCTGTTTTTCTGAAACATTGCACAAACTAATTGACAGTTTCGTTTTGTTAGCTAACTCCTTGGATCCCAAACCAAGCACCGAATCCTTTTGATTGATTGATTCTGATATCATGGAATTGGTGTTTAACCTGTTCTTTTTGGAGGTTTAGTTCAACTTTCATTTTAATCACGTTCTTTATTTGATTTCAAGCTGGATGGTTTCATTTTCTTTGGTTTGAGGTACATTTTTCTCTAATATCTACTGTAATACTGTTTTAATGTTCAATCTTTTTCTGCCTTCTCTTTGCTTCTAAGGTGAGAGGATGCCCTTGGGAAGATCAACTTCTACTGGTAAGGATCTTCCTGCTGGTGTTATAGAAGAAATTGCAATGAAGTGTGGCACAAAGGTATTCAGGAGTTCTTGTTTATAGTATTAGTATTTTACTTTTGGAAGACAAACAGAAGGTTTTCGACCTTTTGGCGTAACATAAACTTTAGTCTAAGTATTTGTATGTCCCCTTTTTGCAGATGCTCTATCTAACTTAGTTCTATGTTTCTATTACCTGTAGGTGGAATTCAGGCCAGCTTTGGTCTCTAGCAAGGAATTGCAGTTCTCCATTCAGGTTGTATTAATCACTTGTGACTTGACTAATGCAAAATTTCCTAAATTTAAGTTTATTTCCATAATATGAAGAAAAGATGGTGTTTGTTTCATCAATTTGAACTATGGTGGCTATGGCGACAATGATATCCCAAGTCTTCTCTCAAGTGAATTAGTATCAATTAATCGTGTTTTAACTTTTAATAGAGGAAAGATCTAGTGAAGTTTCTTAGCTTCGATCCCACATATACACAAGCACACCATCATGCATACACAGACTAACAAAAAAAAGCTTTAAAAGAACAATGCTGCTTGAAATTGTCTCGTATCATCACTAGATAAAATAACATTTTACTCTTATTTTCTTAAATGCTACTTTATACCAGCTAGTTTCACCATACATGTCATGAATATGGTCACCTACCTTCTTCTATAGTTCTATGCGATGACTTGTTCATATTTCTCATCTCTTTGCAAACTTAGGCTGAAATTTGGGTCTCAATGTTATGAAATAGTGAAAAAGGTGATTGTATAGAGAATCTTAATAATTTTCTTTAGGTGGAGCCTACATGCTGCCTTAGGTATTTTCTTTTTTAGAAAGGTGACTTAAGCAAAGAGATAAATAAATACAATTCTTTATATGGATAGCTTAAATCACAACCTGTTTATTTTTGAATCTTCAACATGACAATTTTTTTTTTAAATAAGTAACAATCTAAGAATGATAGAAATTGCATCTTGAGACAGTTTTTTAAAAGATATTTTGTTAGGAATTTGTAGTGTTTAGCAAGTTATTTAAGGCTTCCCATTAGGATTACACATAGTTTTCCCCTTAGGATTCGATTTGTTTTATTATAACTCCTGCTGGATATTTCAAATCTTCGAGAGGACTGAGACGGAGACTCTCTCTCCCCCCTTCTCTTCACCTTGGCAGCTGGAGGTTTGACTGCACTTGTCCTCATCCTCCATGCCCAAGAATTAGGCCTTATCAGTGGATTTCAAGCCTCTCTTTCTCAAAAAGGTCCAATTCTTGAATATGCAGATGATGTGGGCTGTTCATTGATTCCTCCATTGATCAAGTGTCAGCCATCAGAGATATTCTCTAATGTTCCAAGTTTGTTCTGGGCTCAAAGTTAATTTCTCTAAAACACAGATGTTTGCTGTTGGGGAGTTTACAGATATTGATAATTGGGCTGATTGCCTTGGCTGCAAGAAAGAGACCTTCCCTGGGGCTGCCATTAGGAGCTAAATATAAGAATACTAGAGTCTGGGAAGAAACTTTAGAGAGGACCGAAAAAAGGCTGTCGACATTGAATAGAAAATATATATCTAAAGCTGGAAGGGTCATCTTGATTCAAAGCACTTTAGGTTCCATCCCTGTGTGTCAATTCGTCCTTCATTTCCAGCAGGATTGAGAAGTGCATGAGGGGTTTCTTATGGGGTTCTTCTGCAACATCCAAGAAATTTCACGTGCTAAACTGGAAGATAGTTTGTAGCCAAAATCAAAAGGTGGTTTAGGTGTCAGAAGAGTGAAGGAATTAAATAAAGCTTTGCTGACTAAATGGCTTTGGAGGTTTGGTGTAGAGACCGACTCTCTTTGGAGGCAGATTATAGCTGAGAAATATGGGGCCTTTCCCAATGTTGGTTTGCTCCTTCACCTATATCAACCTATGGGGTTTCTCTTTGGAATGGTATCATGGGCAACATTACTGAGGTTCAGAACATGGTCATATTTGAAGGCTCGTAATGGTGAAGAATTAGGTTCTGGGACTAGGCTTGGATTGGTCATACCCCTCTCAGAACTCAATTCCTAGCTATTTACTATGCGTCTAGCAACCAATCAGGCTTTATCAAAGACTTTTGGGATAACTAAACTCAAACCTGGAACTTTCACTTGAGAAGAAATCTTAATGAAGTTCAGCAGATAGCTGACATTGTCAGACTTGATGCTGAGGATGACAAATGGTTGTGGAACAACAAAGATGCTCCTTTCTCCATCAATGATTCATACAACATGTTAGCACCTAACATTCATTCTCAAAACCCTAATCAGTCTAGAATTTGCAAACTCCAGAAGTTTGTGTCGTTGTTAGAGATGCCCCTGAGAGCTTCTTTCCTGTTGTGGTCAATCATTCATGGGAGACCTTTAACTGTGCATAACATCAACAACAGGGGTTTGTTGCTGCCTAATCACTGTGTTATGTGTCAGCTTGCTGTGACCATTTATTCCTACTTTGTCCTAATGTCTGGGAAGTATAGTCAATGCCCATGGCAGAGTTCCACTTTCAACCCTGTGGCCTCCGCATTTTTGTCTTGGTTGGAAAGCTTATCAACTGCAACTCAGCACTTAACTCACTTATCTTTGTTTGGCAAGTGAGTTTGGGCCAGATTGATTCATGCTTTGGTGTGGGTGATATGAAGAGAAAGAAATAGCAAAGTGTTCAATAATTCTTTTAAAGTTGTCCATCAGTTGTGGGTTGATGTCAAAGTCAGCTTGTGGATTTGGGCATTTAGTGGGGAACATTTTGGAGATATTAACTTCAACACCTCTGTATGTTTAGTTGGGAGAGACCTTCTCTCCAATGTTGCATGATGTATAGCTCTTTGTCTGAGGGAGGTTTAGTCTAGTTTTACTGCCCGTATCTTTGGTTTCATTTATGCATCGATACAAAGTTTGTTCTGCTGAAAAAAAAGGCCGGAGGCCTTGCAATGTAATAGTTGTTTGAGTTAAGTTTTAATGACAAAAGTTGAGAAGTTGGAGTTTTAACTTGAAACCTAGATTTTCATTTATTAGTTTACTTTTCTACTTACCGGAAATTATTTCTATCACTGACCTTTAACAAAAAAAAGTTTGCCAAGGCGCTAGTTGCAGACCAAGGCACTTCGCCTCGCCCCAAAGAACTTAGCTTGTGGTCGAGCACCAGGATCAAATGATCAAGAGATTCTAGACAAAAAAAAAAGCAATTTGTAACAAGAGCTCTTCATCTTTTCGTCTGCTTATCATGTGAGGCAAACACCCTCAGAAAGATATTAGAAGTATCATTTATGGTGTACTCTAAAAGACAACCATTTTTTTAATTGTATAGTATAGCTGGGATTCTTTTGTGATCTCATAGCTTTTGTCGATCTCTTGTAAGTGAATGTGATTGAGTTTCTCTCTCACTGCTGCTTTTGCTCACAAATATAAGTTCGACCATCTTTTATTGATAAAAAAATCAATTAATAATAATAGTAGTTTACAAGTGAAACATACACCTGCATCACTGCATGTGTTCACGAAGGCAAGTTTGCCTACAAAATCATCATAGGAACTTTGTTTCTGTTAGTTTTTGGTAGAGAAGGCGATTGAAGGCACCTTTTTTTGTCCTTTCCAAAAATAAGGATTAAGGCACATAATGTCATGTCATCGGTATTCAATTGAGAATGGGGATGGTAGAAGAGGTGCAGGGAGAGAATGAAGGTACACTAGAAGACTACAAAATCAGTCATGCTTATAGTGAAACCAGCAGGGTTGTGGATTGATTGGCTAGCTTACTTCCTAATAATGTCTTTATGGAAATTATTCCAAGTTCCTTTGCGGAGGACTTGAAAAATATTGTGTATGAAGATAGAATAGGCAAGATATACTTGAGAATGTAATCATGGAATTTCTTTCAGGTTTGGGGATCCTAAATAACCCCGCCCGCCTTCCAAAAAAAAAGAAACACCAGTGGATGGCGTGTTTTTGCTAATAAAAAAAGAGGAGGGAATTAGGACCTGGAAGATGTTTCAAGAAGAAGCTTGGCATTTCAAAGTGGAGTTCAAATGAAAACTATTTTTCGAGTGTGGGATCATATTGGAAATAATGAAAATAACTCTATAAAAGTTCAGAAGTTTCCTTTTCTGGAAGTCGCACATTAACTCAGTTTATGTATTTTCCATTTTTAATGTTGCAGGTTTGGTTTAATGGTGAAAAAGTTGGCGAAGGAATCGGTAGAACAAGAAAAGAAGCTCAATGTCAGGCTGCTGAGCATGCTCTTAGGAATTTGGCTAGTAAGAATCAAATTTGTTTGTCCATGCTGTTATGTTTTTATTGATGTTCTGTATGTGTATAAAACTTATCTCATACTTGTATCAATGCTTTTAGTGGTGCCTATTAGTTTACCCTTGCTATTTTATCTATTTGCTTCACAAAGATCTTTCGCGAACAGTCATCACTTGTCAAAATCCAAATTCTACATGAAGCCTAACATGCATCAGTTAATATTGACGTGTCTACACTTGGATGTAGTGTCATAAAGCTAATATATATATATATATATTGTTGATGATTTCTATTTAAACGCAAAGACTACTTTGTTTCAGTCAATTGACACGTGAGGGATAAGTGACATTGTTTGGTTCGTTTCTTGTCTCTTCATACAATGGTTAACCATGTCAGCTATATAGGAAAGTGATTCTCATGTAAACATGGTTTCCCAATAATTTTGTTTAGGAAAGAGATTCTCATGCAAACATGGCTATTTGATTGCCTTCTATTGTCCCTGAATCAATGAAAGGTTATTCTTTCTCTGAAGTGAATTCCTCCCACTGGTTGTGTTATTTTACTCTATCAAGCTTGATTTAGGATTCTGATCAGTGTTTTTTGTTTTTAACCAGATAAATATCTGTCAAGTGCATTGTCCGATTCAACTTCTGCAAATGGGGACCTCAATAAGCCAGTTGTTGCAAAGGAGAATGGTTTTCCAAGCGATTCAAATTCATTGGGGCCTCAAACAATCCGTAAGGAGGATGCTGTCCCACTATCAAGTTCAACCGAGTCATCCAGGAGTCTGGACTCAAGGCTGGATGGAGCTAACAAAGTACAGGGTCCAGTTTCCGCCCTCAAGGAACTAGTAGGATATCAAGAACTTTTACCTCTTCATAATTCTACTTAATTTCCTAGCATTGCTTTTCTCAAATCTCAATATTAATGCCTACGGCATATTGATCATTGACATTGTAATATCCATCTTTCAGTGCATGAAGGAAGAACTGTCTCTGATTTTTCAAGATCAATCTCCACTTCCTACAGACTTAATCCATGAAGGGGGAGTTCATGCACAGGTTAGAGCGTGCAAGATTCTGAGCTCAAATTGTTTGCACAAGTTAGCCAAATTTTACAATCTGCAATTTGATTTGGTCATTTCATTGCTAGATACCTGGTGTAGTGAATTTATAGGATCAAATGGTTTATGACTTGCTTTAGACCCTGATAAACGGTTATTATTTATTTCTATCTGGAAAACAGAGCATTTTATTCATTAAAGAGAAAGGAAAAACACAATAGAGGGCTTCACTAAAGCATCAATAACCGAAAACTTGCGAGAGGTAATGGTTACATAATGATGGGACCCACTACAAATAAACTTGATATAACTTAAAATGGAACTCAGAAACATAAGAAATAATGCGTTAAGAAAAGTGAGCTGCAGAACATGCTCAGTATAATCATTTATTAACTTCTTGTAAACTTCCAAACTGGTTTTGAATTTAGAGTTGGGCCCTTATCAAATCCGAGTAATCTTGGAGCATTCACACTTTTTTAGAAACCAAACAAAACCAAGCCAATTACAAGACTTGCTCTCTTAAATGTCTTTGCTTAAAAGGGCCAAGATTTTTTGTAATGATTTGATACATATAAGTAGTTGTTTTCTATTATTCAATAATTGTTCCATCTTCGTGATGATACAAAACTCATATTAATTGGAAACTTAAAGATTCTAGTGAGGTGGATGAAAGCCTTTTTTTTTTAATGTAGTAAATGCAGATGCTCTTTTAAATGATGTGACTAGCAGTTTGCTACTTTTCTTGACAGATCCGACTACCTTTCATTTGCTTACCTCAATAAAGTGCTACTTGTGTTAGTGTGAATGTGTGATTGAACTGTCGGCTAAATAATGTCTTGATGGATTCGACTAGCTTTCATTTGGTTCTCTCTAGGAAATATTAGTGTTGAAATTATAAGCTCTAAGGGAAGCTGCTTCATGAGTTACAACTTGGATAAATGATAATTGATGATATCAAGATATAAAGATTACTATAATCTGCTCATCCATTTTTTGTTCTCCTTTTCCTTGCACTATTGTAATTTCTGACCATTTATTTAGGTGGTGATTGGAGGAGAGGCCTTGGGCAAGGGAAGTGGATTAACTTGGGATGAAGCTAAGATGAAGGTATCGATCTTCTATTCCCTAGTCTTTCTTACTAGCTTGTTCTTTATCTTTATATTTGTTCTCTGTCATGTGGCATCCCTTTTGACAGGCAGCTGAAGAGGCTCTTCACAACCTAAAATCTACACTTGAACAGGGTTCTCAGAATGCAGATTCTTCCAGGCAAGTAATATAGCTGTTTTTTTTGGTAATATGAAAATGTTTTTAGTAGAGAAACTGTGTATTTCTTATAGTGTGCAAGTGCAACACTAGATTAAAAAATAACTAGAGGGGTCCATCTGAAGTCAACTAGTTAATCATCAAAAGTTATGTTAATGACACGGCGATTTTTATAAAACCAATAAATAAATCATAAGAATAGTAAAAGCTTGGCTAACTTGGAAAAACATGTGATAGAAAATGAAAGATAGGAGTCTCAAGCAAGTTTATCATATAAACGAATTTTAAAGCTGTAATTTTGGTGCGAGACATTTACTGTTTTGGTGGACATAGGTTCTGTTTAGTAATGAAATCCCATACTTATATCCCATCGTCGGCCACTACTTTTGAACTAGTATGCTTCTCTCCCTTGTCTAGTTGAAGCCTTGAAGGTGATTATCCTTTTTTAGACATTACTATACTACACTCTCTCTTGAAAAATGATATGAGTTATGTCCAAGAGCCCTTCAAGAAAAGAAAGACTGATGTGCACTGTAAAACACTCAGCATCAAGGATTGGCACTTGGCTTGAGTCAATATCTTGTTTGGGAATGGATGTGTAGCTAAACAGGAAATGGGGTTGGACAAGGGCCCTTTCGAGTCGTGTACCATACTCTTTTGGTAAGTGACAACTACAATTTCATGGGGAAAAATATAGCTTGTGTAGGACTATCGAATCTAAGGCGTAAGCTTTGAGTGGCTGCGAAAGCAAGCCTTATGGTGAGTTTATGGAGGAACATTTTGAATGTAGAACTGTAATGGGTGTCTCAACGAACTGGGTAAGGGAGATCAAGTTTTGGGTAGACAGTGGCTTTGGAATAGGCCAACTCCTGCAGTTTTCCCAGATCATATCATGAGTTGTGCATTAAGGAAAGGGTTTCATCGGTGGCTTGGATTAGTTGCAATGCACATGCAGGGTAAGGTCTCCACTTTTTGCAGGGATTTGTATGGCAAGTAACGAGAAAATCTGTTTGAACACTGAATTGAATTTAACAAACTGCATGGATGAGGACTGGTAGCTACCGAAATACGAATAATGTAAATCCGTCTTTCAAAAATGTGACGGAAACTTGAGAGATAGAAACTTCCATGTGAGTGCGGTGAGCGTAAAATATACCTCCAAAGGTATTCTTCTTAGGTATATGAAGGCGTCTTGGGACAACATGTGTGTGAGTTGTTGTAACAAGGACAATCTTTTATTTATTTCTCTAGCTTTAGTAGTGTGGAACTTTTTCCGAATTTTTTTTTGGAGTGGATGGGTAATACATTTGGACTAGGTGAGGAAAGAGGAGGGGAGTGGGACTTCCACCGTATGAGAGACCTTGATAACCTTGAAGCAGCGGATGCTACTAATTTTCTATCTATATTTTCTCTAAGTCCTTAAGGTGTGAAGGAAGACTAATGTGTTTGGAAATGAGACAAAAATGTATTTTCTCGGTTTTGTCATTCTATGAAAAGTTGAGATATCTTTGTATGGTAACCTTATTTTTCTAACTCTCCATTTGGCTTATTTGGATGGGTAGGTTATCTCTTCCAAGATTACTTTTTTATATGGACATGTGCTTTAGGGGACTTGGAATTGAGAGACATCATTCATAGTCCTTTTGTGCAATCAGATAATTTTTTTTTGCATCTTCCGGGTATTTTTGAATCAGGCCTAGATTGTGGTTGGAGCTATTTTATTCTAGGAATTGTCAGGTCTACCCTAAAGTGTTTTCGGAACTATCCCCGTCCGCTATTTGTTGGATCATTTGGAATGCTAGAAATGCTAAAATTTTCAATAGGAAGTGATTGCCAGTAGACTCATTGTGGTTTTTTTTTAACTTACATTTGGAATTCAACCACAATAAAGCCTACTTTCAAAGGGTGAGATTCAAAGTTTTATTGTTAATTGTAGGAATTTTGTGATTCTCTAAATCCTCTTGGGAAATCCCTATTTTTGCAATTTTGTTTTGATTGCGTTATTACCCTTTGTGAAAATTGGGTGCCTTTGTTGGTACTTCCATAATCCATAGAAAGAGTTGGAAATGTAGAATACAACAAAATGAAGTAAGCCGGATGTGATGCCTAGTGCTAAGTGCAATTTGTTGGAGAATTTGGCTGGAAAGAAACATACAAACCCTCCAAGGCTTGGCCCTAGAAGAAAGGAGGGTGATCACGGAGGTCCTAGTATTGATTCAGCAAGTGAACACAATGTGGGACTGGGACTGGGACTGGGGAGTACTATCTTTTGACTAATCTTATAATTTGGAAAACCAATTTTCCAGCAATGTCCTATTTGTTGCAGTCAATATCTACTTTAGACGGCCTTCACCAAAGCCATTTACCCAGAAGAGCCATATTGGGTATTTTCACTCTCTGAATCCTCAGACCGCTTTGTAATTTAGGCAGACGAACAGGATGCCAATTGATAAAGAGGATACTTGTGACCACTTGACCAGTGAAACCTTTTGCCCAAAGAAAATTCTTACAGATCTTTTCAATTTCAGCTTCAGCTGAGATGATGATGGTGACCAAAGAGAGAGTGAAGACATTTACCTGTCTGCCATTGTCCTTCAATTAAAGGGAGTTGCCCTGCTTTTGAAAAGATAAACTGGCAACTTGGAATGTAAGCTTTCAGTGATTTGGTCGCATACTGCTCTGCTCTTATATCTGTGACCAAGGGGGAGACCTAAGTACTGGGTAGGTAGGTTGGCGTAGTTACAACCTAGCATAGAAGCTAGAGATTAATTATCTGGCCCATCACCCACTGGATGGACTGTATTGCTAAGATTAACTCTCAACCCAGAAACTACCTCGAACCAGATCGACACCGATTTAAGTTTGGCGAGATCCTCCCAAAGGAAAAATAATCGTATCATTAACAAACTGAAGGATAGGCACATGTTCCTCTTCCTTGGCTTGAAAGCCCCTTTGAACAAGTTGGTTTTTGCCCTTATCATTGTCATTCTGGTTAAGGCCTCCCCAATCAAAGAAAAAGAGCATTGCAGAGATGGGATCCCTTGCTTAATCCTCCCTGAAGCTTTGAAAAACCAACCGGACAAAACACTACATGATTGGATAGAGGCGAGTTGCTGCAACCTTGGACACTATCTTGGCAACCAAGGAAATAAGACTTATGGGGCAGTACTCCTCTATTTTCGAGGCTCTTGTAATCTTGAAGGATCAGAGATACGAGTGTGGAGCTGAGCCTCCAATCAAGAAAAGATTTCTTATGGAAGTCTGTGACCGCCTTCATTAAGTCTCCTTTTATCGGTATCCACTTCACAGAGAATTTCGAATGTAATCAATCAATGCCCGGATAAACGTCTGTTGAGGAGAGTTAATAGCTTTAAGGACCTATGCTTCAGAAATATCCATTGGTAAACTCAAGGCTTGATCAAGAGAGATGGCATTGAATTGGAGAACATCAAGGTTGGGGCGCCAATCATAAGATTCAGTAAACAATTCTTCAAAGAAGCAAACAATGTGCTCAGCAACACTACTACTATTGATGAGGAGCGATCCTTCTTTTTGAATAGCCAAAATAAATTGCATATTAATAAATATTTAGAGCAAAAATCACCATTCTTACCCTGTTTGATTCCGGCCTATCTCTTCCAGTTTTTGTAGTCCCGCTCAAGGAGTGAAGAGCTAGGTGCTTACTCCATTCATCATTAATCAGGTCCCGAGATTCCTCCATTCTATAAAAATCCTGAAGTTACGATTCATTGCAGATGAGGGCGTCAGAACGCCCAAACACCTGAGAGGAATAACAGGTTTTCAAACATGCATTTATGTGGGTTATTTGGAGGGAGAGGAATGACTGCGTTTTCAGACAGTCTTTCTAAATCAGTAGACAGTCTTAGACCGTTTCTAAGTCAGTAGACAGTCTTCTAAGGCAGTAGACAGCTTATGGACTTACATCAAAGTCACCTTGTGGCTTTGGAGTGCTAGTTGGGAGAAATTTAGAGAGATCCAGTTCTCTTCATTAGCCTAGTTTTGTGCACAGAAATCATACATAATACATGATGGATACCTTTTGTGAGTAGGCAGTTTTCCTTATCCACTGCCGTCTCTTCATTTTGATATTTAATGTAAGTACTTGTTTTTCAGATAACAAAATAAGTATGCCCAAAGAGTTCTATCTTTTGAAATGTGGGTTCAACTCCTTTAGCCTTTTCCAGAGAGTATAACCAGGGTGCCCTGTGACTATGAATGATTTTCAAGTGTCGGCCATGAATTTCGAGAATTCTTTGTGGTCGTATCACATAGCTTCAACCCTAAATGGTTGGGAACACTAACACGGAGGGTGTTTGTTTTTGCTTTTGCTTTTGCTTTTGAATGGAGTCGGAAGTCTTAATAAGAAGTGGACCATCTTGTTTAGAGTGTTTGTTTTAATTCTGATCAGAAGTATAACTTCTGATTGGAGTAAGCAGCGGGACGGTGCTGATCACTTAGCACAGAGTGTTGAGTCAAAATTATTCCAATAATAACTTAAAATAATTTTATAATGACAATTGCTGCCCCAGTCTTCTTAAAAACGAGTAGGGTTAATTTTTTACGATACATCTTCATTATCTTCACCAAGGAATGTCATAAAAAAACTTTTGGCTCGTTGAAGGCAAGATTTCCTATTTTGAATATGATGCCTTCATATAGCTTTTCCACCCAAAGAAATATCGTCATTGCATGTATGATGATACACAACTTTCTTCGTCGAGTTAAATTGAATGATGATTAATTCAATTATTGGGCCAATGAACATCTTATGCACGAGGAACCCGAGTAAACTGATAGTGAACAACCACAATTGTCTCAAGTATTTGGATCACGTGAAAATACCGATATGATTAATTTATGTGATCGTATTGCAAACGAAATATTAGTAAGAAATTTGGTTTGATGATGTCTTTTAAATATAGTTGATAATATTATGATATTCTTGTAATGAATGATATTTTAACATTCTCTAGAATTTGAATAATTATTGGGTATGATTTTAAGAACAATATTTATGTTACAATTTTATTCAGCTCAGTGGGGCAAAATGGTTAACAGCTCACATTCAGCACCTAAAAACAAACACCTTTTAATTTGACAGCTTCTAATTAGCAACCCATTCAGAAGCAAAACAAACAGTTCATTCAGAAGCTCGTTATGAACTTATGACTCCAGAAATTAGCTTCTAAGCACTTAAAAAAACAAACGCCACCTTAGAGATTCCCTCTCTTCTTAATTAATAATTAGGTTTTATCTTTCCAAAAAAAATCTACACGCTCCGTGTAGAACATTCTCCTCTCCGTCAAACAAAGCACCCTCTTTACTCCCTAGATCCACGAGCTCACTCCTTTACACGAGATCTCAATTTTCTTGCCCCCTCTAAGACCAAAGCCACCTCTTGACAAAAATATAACCTGTAGTGGCCATTCATCAAGGATAACTACACCATCATTCTGTCTCCAATGAATTCAAGGATTTGATGAACTAAGCTCAAATTTTGAGTTTATGGGTATAGCAATGAAAAACTGAAGCTAGATGAGGATTATTTTGATTCTCCCCTCGCGTCTCCAACCTTATCCATCACATCCGCGTCTCCAACCTTATCCATCACATCCACATCAGAAGTGGTAGGAGGTGTGTTTGGTGCTTGTCTTGGCAAGTTGCTTAATGGTACATACAAGTGGCTCATATGCCCTTCTTAATTGGCTCAAGCAGCCGCGTCTTCTCACAACAGCACACTACACAACCTTACTGGCTACTGCACAACCTTATCTATTATACATCTCCAAGTATTTGCAACTGAATTTGTGTAAAATTGAATTTGTTTTGTGAAGCACCCTCACAGAGTTATAGTCCATTCCAACGCAAAAGGTGGAACTAAGTTTAAGAATCAAATTGTAGGTCTAGATCATTTTAATCTTAAGTTTACTTTTATTGTAGGTCTAAATCATTCCAATCTTAAATTTACTTTGATACTAATAGAGCAAGAAGTTTCAATAGCTACTTTCAATGAGAGGATGATATTCGTGCAAACTAGCTCCTTGCGAATAATTAGCCAAGCAGTGATTTTTCATTACTCCATTCAAGGATTAAAAACGTGTCAGAATTTCCTTCCAATGTATTTGGGGTTGCTTGTAATTTGCATATGCCTTGAGCAGGCATGCCCATTGGATGTGACTGGACTAGCTATTTTGCTTTGTTTTGATTTACATGTGAGTTGGTTAGATGTTGCACACTTGCATCTGGGTGAGTTGAAAATGCATATTTGCTAGCACCCCCACAAACTTGACACTTTTTTTATTCCTCAATGACAAAGTCATTGTCCATTGTTGTAACTTGGCTAATTTCTTCCAGACAATATTATTGTTTATTCATGTAACCAATAAGACATTGATAGCATGTGTGAATTTATGAGTTTTGTGCTATCAAAGCTGCGCCTATGCTAGCGGTCTCATAGGTGTGATGTGCAACCTGGCCTCCTCTCCTAACATAGTGATTGGTGAGGTGGTGATCCTGCTCCTGGCCTAGGCACCCCCTCTTGCGACTAACACCTCAACCACCTTGCCCCCTATGGTTGTACCATTTAGCTCCTCGTAGCACAAATACACAACCACATTTTCACATATTGATGAACAGGAAGACATGGAATTGAGGACGAATGGAGGAGGGTGTGATGTCTCTCCTCACACCCTTGTATTTTCACTTGGTTTTGATTGTATGCATTAGCGCATTTAGAGGGCATAGGATGCATATATTTTGTGGGACCTCAACCTTGAGGCTAGTCTAGGCAGTAATGAGGCATGATGCTAATATGGAGCTTCCTGCATTGCCTTGCCCATGGAGGTGAACCTGTTGCAAATGCCCGATGTTATACTGGGACATTGATTGAGCAAATGCCCGATGTTATACTGGGATTTTACATTCATTTGTAACTTGTCCTGGTATTCATTTTTATTCAGTCTCTCATTTCTACTGTTAGTGTCTTGTGTTCTCTGCTGTTTTACTGTTCACGCTTTTGATCTAGTATGTCTTACTTGGTTCAGGTCATTTGATGCTATCTCAAGTAGACATATGAAGACAGAAGAACCAAGAGTTATGCAAAGAATACCTTCATCCGGCAGACATACAAATAATGTTCCTCCAGTGCCTTGACACCCATTTTACTGTCAGTTTTCTATATGATATAGTAAACATCTTTTACCATACATTGAACCCAAGTGCCTGAGCTATCAAGATCCTGGATTGCCATTTCCATCTCTAACCTTCAGAGCACTTCTCCGAGATCCTGTCAAAGAAAGCTGAACCTGTTGCAAACTGGTTTTGCTTATTCTGATCCATCAAACCCTTGAAGAGGGAGATTTTGCGGAATCTACATCATTATACAGAGTAACTGTCAGTTGTTAAGTTGTACATACAATACAGAGTAACTGTGTTATGGGGGAGCAACAGTGGCAATTTTGGCTACCAACTCCTTTGTTCTCAGAGGTTGGCGGCTTTTTAGTCAAAGATGTATGAGATTCCATTGTGGATCAATGCAGATCATGTTGGCCATGCGGATTCAACCAAAAATTTCTTTGATACTTGTTCATGGAAAGGCAATGTGTGTAAGATGTTGATCAGGTGACTGTAAACAAGCTGGAGCCGAGTGCTAGCTTGTGATTTGTGAATGACAAATATATGGTAGCGACTGCAGATTGATTGCCAGTCCTATCTCTGAGTTGCCATGCTTCATTCGGGATGTTGTGCAGCCACAATTGAAATTGTAGGTTTTTTTTTCTTCCTTCCACTTTATTGGAAGTAAGTTGGAGTTGAAGTTGTGTAACTTGTGAGAATGGATGAGTTTTCCTGATACTGTTGAACTTGAAAAGGATGGTGTTTAAGCATCATCAATTTTAATACAATTTTTTTTTTTTTTTTTGTTATGATCCATGGTTTTGAGCACTGGAGCCCAAAGCGTTTAAAGAAGTTACATAATTACAGTCCTTAGTAATGCTTGCTATTTTAGAAAGGTACATTGATCAAGACAAGTGAAACTATAAATCAAAGAACCATGTATTGAACCTGGCTGGCTGATCAAATCATATGATAACTAAGAGCTGACGAACAACGCAAATTGGTGAAGAAAATTCAGAGAGCCTGAGATGGAGGGAAAGAGAGAAAAAGGGAGGGGTGATCAACTTCCAGGTGCAGTTCTCACAAATCATGTGAAGTCTCTTTGTTTGCAAGTATATATCACATAACCTAGTGTGTCCTCTCCAATTTATTTTCCTCTTTCCAATAGCTTAGTCATTGGTTCTAGTGTAACTAAATGTAATGAACAAGCATGCTTGTATGCACTTGCTCAAGTATGGCTGAGTTGAAATCCTCTGCCAAGTAAATTCTCTGACATCACATGCCTGTGTTTATACACAACTTTGGATTGGTACTAAAGTGGTTCATACTCAGTAGCAAAGGCTTATAAATTATTTTTATAGATTTCAGGCTACTTCTCAGCCTTCTTCCTCTTGCAGACCTATGAACATGGGTCTACTTAAATTTACTTGGAAGGCTAAATTCCAGAAAGAATCAAAATGTTATGCTGGAACATTCTAATAGGTATCTTACCTACTGCTAAAAAACTACATAATCATCATATCAGAGAGTTGACAATGTGTGTAGCTTCTATGGTACTCAAAATGAAAATTTTGTTCACCTGTTTTTTCTTTGTCCACTAACCAAACAAATATGGCTGGCTTCACCTTTTTCTCTTCTATGGGATTCAGCCCCTTATACTCATATTGAGGAATTCATTGAATACTTTTTTAAGATCAGGCCAGATTTTGCTTCTTTGGACTGCTGGATCCAATTTCTTGCTACTATGTTCTCCACAATTTGGGATTGTAGGAATCAAAATGTGTTTTAAGTCTAACAAATGGACCATATATAAAGTGTTACACAGGGTTTCTCATCTTTTTAGCCACTGGAATATCAAATTCAATACAGATTTTGAGCAAAGAGCCAGAAATTCTGGAAGAACAACACACAGCAGCAGCTTCAGGATCTTCAAGAAAGGGACTGGATTAGATTGGAACTGTCCTTTGCCTTGTGCCCTCATTTTAACTGCTATGTTATTGCAGGATTGGATCAGTGGTTGAGCAGGTATTAAAAATTTTCGGCATTGTTCAGATCCATGAATGGATCAAGCAATGTTAAAGCAGACCATGTCATGTTAATTATCTATATCTTAAATCACCAAAGCAGACCATGTCATTGATTGAAAAAACAAAAACAATTTTGTTTTATTGAAAGTGTTGTTGTTTGGTTACAGAAAGCAAAGAGCTTCAACAGGAATTGAAAACATGGGATCAAATATCAATTCAGACTTGTACACTTGCATTGAAGAAATGCATAGAGAGACCAAAGGAATTTGTTGGTTTGATGTACAAAAAATACGTTGATTTCATATGGTTAATACCTCAGACATTTCTTTCTGAAGGAACTGAACATGGATGTAGCTTTTCTCGCATATTAAGCATCGTACATACCAAGGCCAATCGCGGTAATCAGGTCACAAAACGTTATTAACAGGCACAAATTAACACAATCAACATGAACTTATGTTAAGCATCGTGTTGCATACACTAATAAACTTTCATGCGTGGGTAAAGAATGTAAGTTGATTGTGTTACAATCCATTTCGACATGTTTCATTTCTAAACTTTCATGCGTGGGTAAAGAATGTAAGTTGAAGATAGACAAGGGTTACCTACCTCATTATGGTTTCATGCATCCATTGTACCATCTCGACTTCAATAGGGACTAGGGAGCTACAATATAGCTGGTACCATCGTGCGCATTTCTTCATCTTGATTCATGCCAGTTCTAATAGGAACATTGTGATACTCTTGTGTGGGTGGACCTGAGGGGGAGGGTGAGAGAGAAGCCCAAGAGCTCATAGATCCCAAGAGGCTTAGCAAACTACAAATGGGAGATCATAGTACCACATCGCCTCGGTGCGGAAGAGTGATATACTATATATGTACGAGGTTGAATCTACAAAGTACTATGTGTTTTAAAGCCGTGCAGAAAACATACTTACATGAAGGTCAAATTTATCTACAAGGTGCAAAGATTTGCATTTTTTATTAGTACTCATGGATTGCTATCCGTCCATGCATTGCCATGTAACTAATTTTTGCAAAGCCCTATGATGAGTTTTTTTTTTCTGCCCACCTCCATTTCTACCAAATTTGACAACCTGAATAGGGATTTGATGATGCTTGACTGACATTCAGATGCCAAATTGTGGGAGTTTATTAGCATGGAGAATTTCCCAAAAATTGAAACTGAATCGGAACTGTATCATACTGTCCTAGAACCGAATTGGACCGATCACTGCTTTATTGTTCGAGAAAGAAACTGAATCGAACCGAACTGTTACTGTTTGGTATAGTACTATTTTGGGGTTTTGGAATATCGAAAATACCGAACAGAACTGAATAGTAAATTAGTCTTATTTTTAATTATTAAATTTGGATGGTAAAGTGTTATTTTATTTTAGGGAGTTGCTACGTGTGTCTGAATGTTTGGCTTGATACCTTCGACTTCATTTTTTAGATTTAGGTTTTAAAAATTGTATATTGTAGATTGAGGAATTTGTAAAAATGATTTCAATTATGATTTTTTGATGCAAGATTTTTTGGGTTTTAATTTTTTTTTTTTTTGAATTTGTTATAGTAGTTGCAACAATTTTTTAAATTGATGCACTCACATATATATTTATTTAAAAAAAATTAATACATAGTTTTTTTCAACTCCTCTTTGTTTGACGAAAACATTGTATTCTTCTGCGGTTTAGAATAGATGAAATGAGAAAATATAATTTATTTGAAATGTGGTTTTATAAGATTTTTAAGTTTTTTTTTTTTTTTTTTTTTTTTTTTTTAATTTCTATTACACAACCTACCATAGTGTTTGCTATTTATTGTAGAACTTGTAATGATAGTTAGTGTATATTTGATGTTAGTATGCAAATATGAAAGTTAAGAATTTGTGACTAAAGTTTAGTTTTAGCAATAACACTTACTTTTATTTTTTTGTCAAGAACAAATTAACGCTCATAAATGCGAAAATTTAACCATCAAATAGTTTTAATTGATAAACAAAATAATAAGTTGGTGTCACATATTTTAGGTTGGTGCAACAAAAAGTTGTTACAACCGAGCCAATCGGGTATACGTAGCAACTCCATATTTTTATTGTGTGTGGTAGGGGTTGATTTGGGAAAAAATATAAATTAGGTTATGCTCTTGGCTGTAAAAGTTGACCCTATTGAAATTTTTGTCTTCAATAAATGATTGGAATAGATCGAAATTGATATTGAACCGAACCGAACCAATATCGACCGGTATGGTACAATACGAACACCAAACCGTACCAAAAAAATTATACAGCATGGTACTTGTACGACCACAATACCGAACCATGTCGTGCCCACCCCTGCACTACATAGAAGCCAGATGAACATTCGGCAAGATCTCTGGTTGGATAAATGTATATTTTTATCCCCTTTGAAGTACATTGCTTCACCTTCAAAACTTTTTAATGGTTAAAGATATGATTTTGGTGACCTTTAGTGGGTTAAAGCTTGAAACTTTCCTTTAGTTAATTACATTTTGTTAACAACATTACTCAAATCGTTCAACTTTCAATTTCGATAAGCTAGTCTTGTGATCCAGGAAAAAAAATGTGAGTTTAAAAATCAAAACCATTTATAAAACCTTGATTAATAACAATGATAATGCATCATCCTCTGAAGCTCTTGGAGGCGAAAAATGGCAAGACCAACCTGCAAAATTTCAAAATAAATCAATCTAAAATTAACGAACCTTTCTTACTGTCGAGGAAAGGGGCGAGGGGAAGGGGTTTTACCACTCACTTTCCTCGAGATTTGTGCTGATGCGTATCTCAAAAGTACGGACACACATCTCGAGGGGATGAGCGGTCACACCTCCCCCCATCGCCCCTTTCCTCGCCATTTAGAATTTCTGAAAATTAACAATCCCTTATAGATCTTGGTAGCTCGTTAGCTAAAAGTATGATGGGCACATTCTTCTTCTTTTTCACTACCTTAGATTAATACTTAAGAGTGGAGCTTACACTCTTGGCTATCGAGCAACTTCAGCAAGGTGTTCGCATAAGCCGTTCTTGCTTCTGTGTAGGAATGATAGCTACTTTCACTATTGGGCTCGCGGAACTCGTCGAATAGTCATAAATCGAAGAAGTCGTAATTCTACATGAATAGATTAATGCAAACATTACGGACCACAATGATTAAGTTCAAGGTTTACATCATCCAATTCGTTTACAGAATTTTTTTTTATCAAAAGTTACAAATCTTGAAAGTTGATTGCCGATTATGGATCGTAATAAAAAAATTTCTTATTTGTATTACTCAAAATATGCCGAATTTCCTTAGTCTAGGTTTTATGCTCCAAATTTTAATAAAAACACATATTAGTCAAATTATATGAAAACGTATATCTATGTTAATAAAAATAAATAAACTAACGAAATAGGCTAAATAATGTAAATATAGGAGAATAAATGATATGTAACATGTGTTCGTCAATTTGTCCATTTTTGTTTCCTCATATTGCAATTATAGATAAAGATCCGCAAGTTGAGTTCGAACCCAAGATTAAGTGATACCATCCGCCAAATTTCAACCGTTGAGCTGTCATGACATTGATTAGAATTGTTGATTTTATAATCTGAGAAATTATTGATGTTGTTGATTTTTTTCTTACCCACGAGTTTTCATGTATCACAATCAGGAATAAAAAAGTGATAATCAATCTTGGAGACGAAATTGTGAAACCACCCTGCAAAATACCAAAATAAATCAATTTAAAATGAACAATTAATTCTATATGAATAAAATCAATGCAAACAAGGAACATGATGATGTCAAAATTTATCGAGATTGAATTAAATCTAATCACCAATCTAACATCAAACGGATGATCATGTCACACTCAAACTCATATTCTTCCCTTCATTATTGTTTTTCATTATGCTTTCACTACTTGCAAAAATTTCACAAGAGCCCTAAAAATTGATGAGAAAAAAAATAAAATCTTTGCTTCTACAAATCCTAGAACACCAACATTTGATAAAAATTTATCCCTTTAAAACAATAACCTACCCAAAATCTCTCTATTTCATAAACCAAAACCAGAAATTTATATAGTCACTCAAAGATTCTATAATAATGCAAAAAATTGTTCCTTCAAGATGGCAAGTAACTCTATTTTCAAAATCCAAATGAAATTGCGAGATCTTCAACAAGGTTTTGAACTATGCGTAGGTGAGTTCGAGGGTTGGATAATGGTGGGTTGTAATGATGATGAGACAATTGAGAGCTAGAATAAAGAATAATATACAGAGAGGTCTTCCATTATAGATGCATCATGAAAGCTTCGTCGATGGTGCTATTATTTTATTTATTTTTAATTTTTTTTAATTTTTATAGATTACTCTTTGTTCCTTCAATGGAGAAGAGAAATATTTGGGTGTGACGATTCTCAATATCCATTTGATGATACGATTGGTAGTTAGATTTAATTCAATCCGGATGAACTTTACATGTACATTAAGTGAAGGTTAGTTTGGCTATTTGAAAATTGGTTGATAGAAAAAGTCAGTTTATGACATCATTGAACTCATAGTCATTGGGGTTAGACGAGATTAAATAAAACTTTGGGAGTTAACAAAGAATAGATATAAGCTAATGGGGTCAAAAGGGAAATACCCTGAAATTTTTTAACACCAGATACAAAATTTGAAAGTTCATTGCTCGTTATGAATCATCCTAAAAAATAATTATTTTCATTACTTAAAATATGCCGAATTTTCCTTGGTCTACCTTTTATGCACCAAATTACCTGAAAACACACAAACGTCACATATTAATCAAATTATATGAAAACATATAAATATGTTAATCATGATAAATTAACTACCTAAATAAACTAACTAATGTAAATATAGAGAAATAAATGATGTGTAATATGTGTTCATCAATTTACATACGGCCATTCGAATGGAACATGTAATGGAATCGATGATTTCGCAAGCTGAGAATTCTTGATATTGCTGATTTTCTTTATTGCCCATGAGTTTCCATTAATTATGATTGAGAATAATGAATTGATAATTAATTTTGGAAACGAAATGGTAAGACCATCCTGCGAAACAATAAAATAAATCAATCTAAAATGAGTAATTAAACTCTAATTTCACTTGAATAATAATAATAATAATAATAATAATAATAATAATAATAATAATAATAATAAAGACCGATATGATTAAGTTTAAGCTTTCCATAATCCAATTCGTTCATAATGAACAATATTAAAATTTTCTTACTAAAAATACAAATCTTATGAAATTGATTGCACGTTAAATTCTTATTTATGTTGCTTAATATATTCCGAATTTCCTTGGTGTATCTTTTATGTTTCAAATATCATATATTAGTCAAATTATATGATACCGTATAAGCAAAATTCTAGATGTCGAGGAAATGAGCGAGGAAACCAGCGAGGGAAGTGAGGTGGAGGGGGGGGGGGGGGTGGGGGGGGAACCGTTCACCCCCTCGGGATGTGCGCGCAAAAAACAACGGCCCGCATCCCGAGGGGGGTGAACGGTTCCCCCCTCCACCTCACTCCCCTCGCTGGTTTCCTCGCTCATTTCCTCGCCATGTAGAATAACTCACCATATAAATACGTTAATTAAACTAAAATAACTAATTAAATGGACTAACTAATGTAAACATAGTGGAATAAATGATATATAATATGTGTTCATCAATTCCACATAAACCATAGTTACAAACCATGTTCAAATTATATTTTTAAGACCCGACAATTTTAATCATTCTGTAAATAAATTATCACACAAATGAAATTTTGTTTTGCATTTCTGTTATTGAGTATGTTTAATTGTTGTAAATGCTGTAAGAAATTCAAATTAAAAGATAGGAACGAAAGTACCAATTGTTCTTGGGTTGAGTCGCGGACTAGGTCGCTTTCTTTGAGACGTTTTGCGGCTATGTCCAAAAGTGTGCAAGCAGTCTAGTAGCCTCGCCATCCCCAGAATAAAACAACCCAGAATCTTCTCTGTCTCGTTCAAACAATTGCACTGTTGATGAACGGAATACTATCCACCCTTAATCTCTTATTTGCTCGGAATCACGAATACAAAACATACACTTTAACAAAATGAAAGGCACTTCTTTTATTGAAATACTAAATGAAATAACTGATTGCAAAAGGGAAAATTCTTGTTCTCTCTAATTGCTAAACGAAATGCTCTTGTTTGCAAAATACTTTTTCTTTTTTTCTTGTATTTTTAAACTCTAACTTTGTGTTGTATTTATAGGGAGAATACAGATTCGTTCAAATACGAAAAATCGGATAAGTGCATTGACAAAACAAAACCTCGGCTAGATTCATTGGCACAACAAATGCATGGAAAACGTGGGGAAAATCCAAACGTGGAAATCACACTTAAAAAACGTGGAAAACATGGCGAACGTGAGAGAGAGGACAACAAATACAAAATCCCGTCTAGATTCAGTCTCTCTGCAGTAATACAAAAATTTATTTAAATAAATTTTCAGCAAAATGAATGGGTTGCTCTCTAAATGACTCGACCCGAATGGACGGCGGGCGCGAGAGTCTATCTCTCCCCTCCTCACAAAAGTGTGGTACCCCCAAGGGATCCAAACCCAAGTCCAAACAATCTCCTTATAAACTCTTCCACTATGAGTTGTATAGAAGATGTGGGACTAAAATTAGAGAGAGAGATCCAGAGATCGAAACCTGATACACACCAATTTTCTTTTATTTTAAAAAGCCATATTTCCAACAATCCATTTTCATCGAGCAATCTAAAAAAAATATAAGATTGTGCATAAACAAAAGTGTCTTTCGACTTGAACTCTTGCGTAGTGTTCATGCTTTAGATTATACTAGAGTAACTCGTAGTTTTGAATTCTATCTTTAACAGACATTACACACACAACCTTACCAGGGTGAAGTCTAAAAAGCCCGTGCCTTATGACCATGCACGTATATCCCAGTATAGTGAAGGCTCTAGGAATTTTGCCCACAAATTCCATAGGAAGCGGCCAAACTTCCACAATCACTTAGGTGAGTCTATCAAGAGTACTCCTGTAGCTAGGTACTCCACTCCACATAGAGTATAGACCTCATTAAGAGTTTTTAACTCATCCTACTATCGCTTCAGGAATTCATGCTTTAATCTAGGAATGAAATTGCTATTTTGTCAGCATGATTCACATCATATCATTCACGACTTGTTATTACCCATTGAATCTATTTCTTGGGATCTCCAGTCTATAGGTTGGGTTACCATCATGAATAACTCATCAATCTAAAGGCATTAGTCTCATTCCTTTCGAAATTTTGAAAACTTTCTCTCTAGCTAATCCTTTCGTCAATGGATCAGCCAAGTTCGCATCAGTTCGTACATGATCCACTCTCACAGCACTAGTAGATAGAAACTCTCTGACTGTACTGTGCTTACGACGTATTTGTCGTCTCTTGCCGTTATAATAACGGTTCTGTATTTTTGCAATAGCCGCGGTACTATCACAATGGATCAAGACAGCTGGAATCGGTCTTTCCTATAAAGGGATCTCTGCTAGCAGGTTTCTCAGCCAACCTGCTTCTTACTAGCCGTGGCTAGAGCAATCATTTCTGACTCCATCGTGGACTGTGCCAGAATGGTCTGTTTCTTTGATTTCCAAGAAACAGCTCCACTAGCTATACTGTAAATATAGCCACTGTGCCAGAATGGTCTGTTTCTTTCGATAAAACAGATCGTCTGGGTGGAAACTTTGGTTTTCAGATATAAAATTGTACTCTATTACATGCATTAGTGATCATTCTGACGTGTATACAGTTTTGGAAACAGCCGATATTAGAAGATTGAGAAAAACGTCGAAGAGCTTCAGAATAATCAAATCTGTCTATTAATAATGATTAAAAATATAACTATAATTAACAGCTCTCAAATATCATAATGTTAATCAGCATTTCACTCATCATGTACAGGTGAGTACTGGACTTTCATCGTCTGCATGTTCAGTACAACTGAAATGAGAAAACTTGATATGTACGTAAAATTAAACCTACAAGGGATCCACTAAGCCGTTCTCCTGCAGCTGCATGATTCATGCAGAAGTGTCTCGCTAAGGTGTTAGCCACCCCCTGGTTCATCTAGGAATCAACTCTGTAATAGCAGAAGGGATCATGATTTCGGAGGGAGCTGTGTTTTTATTTGAGGAAGGTGGAGTATCACTTAACTCTGTGATAGAGAAGTAACCTGGAACTGTGAGTTCATTCTCGTTGAGGCGAATGTCTCTGGAGAGCATGGTAAGGACTTGAGTCATCACTGGCCTCCTATTTGCTGATGCTTGCGTGCAGAAAAGACCCACCTTAATATATTTGACCACTTCATCTTCTGGGTATTTTGTTAGATTTGGATCGACAAGTTCTAGCAATCTCCCTTCCTCGTAAAGCTGCCATGCCTGTTCAAGAAAACATTAGGTATTTAATTAAGATAATAATACATGGAAAAAAAATTAGTTCAAAGTTTAAACACGACGTTCCAATGGTTGATTAGTCAAATCATCAGTGTTGCCCAACTATGAAAATGCAGCATTTTATTCTGCAAAACTCCAAAATCCTTAATTCTCTGAAGACTAATTTTCACTTTGCAGCATTATGGGACTTGCTGAATAAGCCTGTAATGCTTGATTTGAAAAAAGGGTTATAATTACTTAGGTTTGCATAATCAGAAGAGGTTTTCACTTAAGAGAGTAGAGAAACATAAAACAATGCGAACGACAGTCAATTGTGAAACTCTGATATCTGAACAATTTTACCTAAAAGATCGCACAAAAACATGTACAATAACTAGCAACGATATAATATTTGAGAAGCCAAGAAGGAGGTCGTGATCCAAAGAGAAAACATTTAGTAAAACTTAGGAAAAGTTGATTCACCCATTCAAGGAGAAGCTTTTGTGTCCCTGTCCAGGCCCCCTCTCCATTACTTCTGCCACTGACTATTTCAAGTACGAGGACCCCAAAGCTGTACACATCGGCTTTTTTTGTTAACTTTCCGCCCCTTGCATATTCTGGTGCCAGATAACCTCTGCATGAGACATCACTAGTGTCTGAGACAATTAAATAAAACAAACTGTAATCTCAGCGTTGGATATTTAAACATTATCAGAAGTTAAGAATTACACAACTTGACTTATCAAAGAACCATGAAACAGAAGCCATATTATCTGTTTGGATAAGACGTAAAAAATGTCGTCTCCATTATAAATTCCTTATAAGATTGTCCAAGGCATTCTTTTAATTAAAACTGCAGTTTTAATGGTTTTTAAAGAGTCAGCAGCTAGTTATTGGCAAGGACCTCTAGGGACTGGAAGCAAGTTAAAAACTTGGGCGGGGGGATTGCTTTATTATTTCCCATGCTAGGGGCTGAAGCTCATTGCCCCTTTTATTAATTTCATTCACATGTAGCAGGTACCTTGTTTGCAGGTCTTAGCAGAATGGCTAATGTCAGTTTCTACGTCCCAGCTAAAGATCAACTACATATTGAGTTCCTTGTATGAAGTGTCTGTAGCTATCTCCTATTTGTTTTCTTTTTCAATGTGCCATGCCCTTAATGGTATATGTTAGATCTTTTCATGAATTTGATAAATTTAATTAAGAGAGCTCCCCAAAATAATAACAATAATTTCCACTTTCAATCAACAGTGAAGCGAATTCTTTACCGAACAGCCAACAATAGTCTAAACAAAATTACTCAACCTTGCTACAAATTCATGCACGAGAAACCAACAAAAATGCAATTATATAACCCTATAAAAGCCTATATTGCATGAAAAATCACTTACCTTGTCCCTGCTACTCGGGTACTGATATGAGAGATATTTTCAGGGAAGAGTTTGGCCATCCCAAAATCACCAATTTTGGGGACAAAATCTTTTTCAAGAAGTATGTTACTAGCTTTGATGTCTCTGTGAACAATAGGTGGCTCATGTTCTTCATGGAGGAATGCAAGACCCTTGGCAGTACCCATACAAATAGTAGATCTTATCCCCCAATTTAGCTCGCTGGCCGTGTTCTTTGCACCTACCAGCATAAACAGGTTAAACATCATCATGTTTCCTATTCCAACAAAAATAAATACATCTGAAGCCCTTAATCATTTATGTTTTTCCACTTATCAGAAACTTACCTAGTAATGCACGATAAAGACTTTTATTTTCTACATATTCATACACTAAAATTCGGTGACTTTCTTCAACACAACATCCAATTAACTCAACAAGGTTCGGATGTCTGACATTTGAGACTGTGTCAATCTCTGCCAAAAATTCTCGCACTCCTTGCTTTGATTGAGCAGAGAGTGCCTTAACAGCAACTTGTACTCCATTTATAAGAACCCCCTAGCAAAAGATAGCACAGTTTACATATAACATCAAGACATAAACATTCTGATTATATCATTCAATAAAGTATATGATAAATGAATCATGAATATTACAACAAAAACATAAAGCTAAAAGGGAATTAAAGTTTTCTTAGAACAGAGGTCAGATTAAGCGAAACAGAATAACTCAAGGGACAAATGCTTAACTGTATGCTTCTGTAAGACTACAATTTCATAATTCTGAATTTTATTGAAGAAGTGAAATGCATTTACGAGTTAATAAAATTTGATGTTAGCGCATGGATAAAATCCTTGACACTTTTGGTTTAAAAGAAAAAATGATCAAGAGTGCACTATGGAAGATCTAAAACTGAAGTCTAGAAGTTGAGGTAGAACAACTTGAGGTAAATAACTGCAATGAAGAAAGAAATGAGAACCATATACGTCTTTTCTAGAGCCTGTTATGAGTAGACAACCAGGCAGAGTGTGTTAAGAAGAGATAGACATGGTCTGGATGTGTCATTAGTTGTTGGACAATTAGCAGAATACTTTATAGATTGTGGTCTTCATGCTGAAGGCATATTGCCATGCACAGGATGTCCAAGTTGTCGCATCTAGGATAAACGCTGATGTTTGGTGGCCTCCCATCCTATGATTACGAGCTTGAATTTCCTTTCGAAAGTGTACTGTTTTGTTCATCCACTGAGTGCCTCTTGGCCTCACTAACATCACATTTTCAATCATAAACAAGACACATTTAAAGAAAAATATTTGAACACACCGCTGGTGTTGAGCAAATAAAGATGATATCTCTCTTTTGAGAGCATTTTGTTTTATTGTTCTCTTTTTAATAAGCCCTTCAGCATTTGTGATGCTCATATTAAAGAAAGCAAAAATATGTACCCTCTAACAAGTTAGATTTAGAGTGACTAAGAGATCAGAAACCTGTATAGCATTTCAATACTTCATAAAGGTAGATTCAGACTGCCTAAGAGATCAGAAACCTGTATGGCATTTCAATACTTCATAAAGGTTCACAACCATTAATTTCATTGATCTAAAATAATCAAACCATTTCCAGAACTATGTGTACCTTGTATACAATTCCAAAACCTCCTCGGCCAATCTTATTGCTTTCATGAAAATCGTTTGTTGCAGTTTTCAACTCTCTATATGTAAAAAGTTGAATCTTCACTAGTAAAGACCCTGATCAGAAGAAAAATAATATAATGAAATGAATAAAAGTGAAACATTTATAAAAGAAAAAGAAGACTTGGATTTTATTTTTATTTTGAACTTTGCCTCAGTTCATAAGCAGATTTCAAGTTCCAGTTCTGCTGTTGGCTACAAGGAGATGTTAAGGATAATGTCCCAAAGCTACTTTTGAAGTATCAAGAAAGAAAAGAAAATGCCTCTAAGGGTGTGTTTGGTTACATTTTTCTTTGTTGTAGCTACACGTTTGAAAATAGGAGCTTACACAAGTGAGACAAATCGTAAGCTCAACAACCTAAAGGAATCCACCAAAAGGAGAGAGCAATAAATAAGAAGAAATCCTTCTTCACAAAATAAGACTCAAGTTTTCATTCAAAATTCTGCCAAAATCATGAACATAAATGGGTTTATATACTAGTCTGGAACAACCCTCCAGGTATATAGGTAAAGCAACTAAATTCATTGGATGGGAGCATTCACCATCTCTTGGTTCATACCGGTGTCAACGTTGCAGACAATGTTACCTACTGTGTTTGACTATGGAATGAGTTTGGCCAAATTTTATCAATGAACTTTAATTGGTAGCTGAACATGAAGAATAATTTGTTACTCAACTAAGTGACGCGTAGTAATAGATGGAAGCTGGGTTCCTTTTGTCAGATCTGCATGGCACTTCTAGTTCAATAATTACTTCCCATGTACTATTGGCAAACTGCGCAACAATGTCCTTAGGACGCCACTCTTAGATTACTGTTAATTAAAGTGTTGGCACTGGAATGTGGGACTATTCAAGCCAACGCCACTAATCAAACATTGAAGAAGATAAGGAGTGTATTCTTGAACTCTATTTTAGTCAACCATTCTCCAATAAGATTGCTCAAAGTTTTAGGATGAGGCAAGGTGACCACTTTGCTCAAAAGTATTCTTGTGTAAACTATTAGTAGATTGGTGGAACATGCTAAAAGTCCAGAATTTAAATTTTATGAATGGGTTCTGGAAACCATGCACTCACTTGATAATTAACAACTTAAGTCGTGGGAACTTTTAAGTCTTGCTTGTGGATTTTGGGATTGCTGGTTAACTATTCAAAAGTGTGACTTATGATGGTTGGTTCATATTCAAGAAGCTCTGGCTATTTCAGTACCTTGCTTATGTAGCAAAGAAATTTGGAAGCAGGTGGTGGAACCTCTTGAAAGAGATTTATCTCTTTGCAAAAATCCATCCATTTCCACAGACCTGACTTTGATAAAGATTGTGCTAACCAATATCCACAAAGGGGTGGTTGACTTTGATTGTCAAATGAAATGGCAAAAAGGATGGAGAAGACTGCTAACCAATATCGACAAAGGGGTGGTTGACTTTGATTGTCAAATGAAATGGTAAAAAGGATGGAGAAGACTGCTAACCAATAACCAAGCTAACTGTTATAGCAAGTTCCATGTTGTGCAGTAGAAATTGACTTTTGCAAGTAGTCTCTTAAAATGACTATAGGGGGCAAAATCTAATTATGGGTTGGAGATGAGCTCCTCAAAGAAGATGTTCCAAGAATATCCAAGTCATAACTCTGAGGAAGACATGTTCAGCTCATTTGGTAGGACTGATTAAAAAACACCGTATGGAAACATCACTTAAGAAGAGATCCATCCAGTCGAGAGAGAATGAAGTTAGTAGCCTTTTGGATCTATAACCATCACATCTTCAAGAAGGAGATAGTTGGGCTAGGAAGTGGGATACGAAACCAATTTTTCGAGCAATTCCTTCTATGCTAAATGATCAGTAAGGACCACTATCAGTTATAGTTGGGTCATCTGCTTTCTTTTATTTTCCTTCTACAATGGTTTGGCATAAACACATTCCCCAGTAACATCCATTTTGGAATTGGTTATGCAATTATGCTCGAGTAGTCATATATAGAAGAAGAGACCCCAATCAGACGTGTCTTCAGTGTTTGTTCCATTGAAAAGAGTAAATAGGACCATAATCGTTTTCGCTTGGATATCCAAGAATCCTTGGTGGAGATATGATATAGCTGGAAGATCATACTTTGTAGGAAAGGCCCTATCAAATTACTTAATGTGTATAGAATAGCTTAGTTGGAGTTTAGAGGCGCTCTATTGACTGATGCTTTATATGATGATCTTGATATGCAATGTTAAAAGTTCTTTACCATAATACAAAGAGCGATACTTTCTTGTAATTCTCAGTGAAATTCATTTTTTTCAGATGGATTTGTCTTGGGGTCTGGGGGTAACACTTAAAACAAATTTAGCACAAGGTTCAATGATACATGACAGTGCCATTATTTTCATTTTGATTCATACAAACAGATGCAAATAAATGTCAATCAGTAACAGTCTTGATTTGGATATATACTACCATAACATAAATTTCATTTATAATTGTAGTACATATAAGAAAATGCTTAGGCTGAATGTGTAAGAATGACCTTACCACTAATGTCTTCATGATTAAGAGTACGACTCTTTCTTATTTGAATTTTTTTGGCACCAAAGCAGCAACACCGCATGTCTAAGCGTATCATGGTAAGAGCTCTCAAACTGCAACCTGTAATTGCCACATGAATCAGTTCTCCACCATACACTACATGTCTATTAATATTCTCCTTGTATAAAAAGAGATGAACTAAATGCAGAGTGACTGGTATGCTCAAGAATAGATGTAAATGCTTAGAGCGAAAAGTTAATGCTTTTTGGTGGTTGCACCCAGGTTTCACATCCATTGTCTATTCTATTACATGTTAGAACGAAAACAAAATAAAAATAAAAATCAACCTCGTTTCCCCTCCCTCTCTTCCGTTACTTAAGAATTCAATTGTGTGCAACCAAAAACATCCCCGTGATGATAAACTAAACTCAATTTACCCATCGAAACTTCTAAACCAAAACCTGATCACATAATAATCATCCATTTATCCATGTTTTTATCATATATCTAGCTAAACTACGCAAATATATCACAGCCTTCTCACAAAAACTCAAACTTTTCCTTACTAAATGACTAGAAACAATATTTTAGAGCAAACTTTACAGACAAATTAATTTTAAAAAAATAAAAAATAAAAATAAAAAAAAGTTGAGAAGAATCAGAATCACCTCAAGAATATTGGAGCTTGGAGCTGTTTTGATTGAAATACAACTTTGAATGAGCTTGTTCACAAAACCCCAGAAATCTTAAATAAATAAATCAGTCCTTCATTCTTCCTTCCCTTGCTGCTTTCCATATGGTCCACCAAAAACCAAAATGTTCCCTTTCCACATTGGATTACGATTAGTCACTAACTAAAGTCTATATTTTTCTTTTCGTCTAAAAGAAGGCGTGTGACATTCAACAACACAAAAAATTCAAGAAAACGACCATTAAACCTCTCCACATTTCCTTGTATTTTCTCTATTCTACAACATTGCTAACGAGGATACCAGCTTAGCGGTAGAATCACAAATCCAAGGTTTGAACTAGGTCGGCAGCATTTTGAATGAGACGGGTCAATGGATTAAGAAAAGGTTTGAACTAGGTCGGCAGCATTTTGAGTGAGACAGGTCAATGGATTAAGAAAAAAATGGATATTCCAAGGCTAAGTTTTTTGTTTTCTCATGGAATGATGACCCAATCTCTACACCATGACGAAAAATTCATTATATAAGTTTATGAACTTATATAATGTATGTTAGTTTGGATTGAACTTGTATGTATTGTTTAGCAGAATACTTTAAAAGAGCCACTTTTCTTGGGTGAGACTAGTGAGAAAGCATAGAGCTTACATACCACCACAAAAATAGTAAAAGTTGGGCTAGTGCTACATTTTGACTTGCGAGTTTTAGTTCCACACTTCCACTCACCCTTAAAATAAGCAAAATGAAAAAATATATATATATATATATATATATAAAATAAAATAAAAAACTTGATGGGTGATTGATTGAAGAGTGAGGCTACCTGTCGAGAGAGTGGGCGAGGAAATCAGCGGGGGGACCGTCCATTCCCCCCCCCTCGCTGATTTCCTCGCCCACTCCCTCGACATTTAGAATTTCCCTTGATTGAAACTCTGGTGCATTATCAATGGAAACCAACAAATCACATCGGCTGGCATCACTAAGTAGGCTATTTTTTTTTAGGCAAACGTGTTGTCGGTGGGTACTTTTAAAGTCTAAATGCAATTATCTAGAATTAAATCATACCAGGGTGTTGGACGAGCACTACGTACGCATATATTCAATATTTTTATTCTATTATAAAAAAATTTAATAATAAGTAAAAAAAAAAAAAAAAAAAAAACTAAGAGTAAAATAAAAAAAAAAATTAATGTGGAGGGTAAAATAAAAATCTAAAAATTAGATGTAAGAGCTTATTTATAGTTTATCGATGATTGAGATTCAAACAGTTATGGGCTTAGCTATAATTAATTAATATTTGAGAATGACTAATTTTGATTGTCAAAATTATGAAATGGAAAGGGCAAAATGAAAAATTCAAAAATTAGAGTTAAATGTCTGTTTATACTTTATAGATAATTGAAAGTTTCAAACAATTATGTTAGGGGTTTAATTATAAATAATGAATGTTTAGAGGGATTTATTTTAATTGTAAATAGTATGAATTTGTGAGGGTAAAATGATATAAATAGGTAATAAAGTTTTTTTCATTACAAAATGCAAATACCCTCCAATATTTATTTTTATATTTAAAGTTCAATTGGGCATATAATCAAATATGCAACTTTCGTGAGGAGATATTTGGAAAACTAAAATATTTTGATTATTTAATGTACTTAAATAGTGATTTAGATCAAACGGACAAACATACCTCTCAAATTCACGTAGTTTTTAAATGCACGCACTTAAGTGATTTTGAGTTGAAGACACACAATTTACTGTTCCTAAGCCTCACAAGCGTTATATATAAATAAATAAATCGTATTCCCGGTAATCACGGGATGCGGAGAAGAAGTATAGCTATATTTTAACTCTAATCCATACACTTTTTAATGAGATTGTCTACACAAGCAAATGACATTTTTTTTTTGTTATAAAATGCAATCATTTTAGCCTGTCGACCTTGATCATAACGAGAGTTACTGGATTTTATTACTTTTTCATTTCTTGACAATAAGGTGTTGTTGGTTTAGGTATGTGTTTTATTATATACTTTTAGTTGTCTAGTGTGACATATGACATAAACTTATAATTCATTCGTTGGCAGGAAATTAATTTTTCATAGCTAGTGTCGGATACTGAGCCTTGCATTCTTTGCACCATGTGCATAACTTTACCCACTCATATCCTAAATGAGTTGAACTTATGCAATTTAGTTGAAAGGATAAACTCAACCTTCACTACTACCATCCATGACCACCGTACCATAACCATCGCAACCATCACTACGTGACTACCACCACCGTTACCACCTTCACAATTACCATTACCATAGCATAATCATGACAACCAACACCACCTCACTGTTACCACCATAACCGCCGCTATAGCACACTACCACTATAATATAGCAACCACCACCACAACCATTGTCACTACCACTACCACCGCCGTCACCACCACCATAACAAAACCATCACAACCACTTTCACCACCAACTTCACTAGTACCACCATAACTATCGTCGCTATCACAACCACTATTATCACCACAACTAACATAGCATAATCACCACAACTTTTTTTTTGTTCAAACACGGAGATTTTTATTGAAGATAAGAAGAGAAACAAGATACAACCATCCTTATATCAAGAAATGCCAAGACATCATAAAGGTGTCAAAAAACAAGTCTTTAAAGAGATTACAAGTCGAATCCCATCTTCCACAACAAGTTTCTAAAGAGATCACCACAACTACCACCACCTTTACTACTACCGCTACCACAAACCACCATGACCGCTGCCACAACCATCACCATTGCCGCCGCCACCACCATCATTGTCCACATTCGCAGTCACCATCACCACAATCACAATCACCGCCATCATGATCATGCCACAATTACAACTACTACCATCATCAACACCATCCACAATCATTTGTCTAATTTGTATTGATTTTCTTTAGTTACTACCAAGCGTCCTTAAAATAATGCATCTACATTCATTTATTAAATGCATTATTTTACACTGTACCAAGCGGATCCTAAGTCAATGCTAATGGAAAGTCAAAAATAAAAATTGAAACTTTCGTGCCCAATTAATTATATATGTTTTATTAATGGCGGGAGTTGAACTCCCTTTATCATCAGAATTTAACTCCGTCCATTGGTAAAAATCTAGAAATTAGTGATACGGTAACCATAGAAATATGTATTCTTCATGGATTCCATGCAACCAAACGCACCCAAGTTCAAAGTGGTCCATTTTTTGTTCAACTAAAAGTTTTGATGAGAACAGCTACATGTACGTTCTACCGTTCTCAATCCATCTTTTCCTACAAGAGATTTTTGGTTTATTACCAAGAACATCATGGCCAAGAAAATATATTTTCCTAGAACAAATCATGGTCATTATGTAGCTATGGTGCAAAGAATGCATGGCTCAGTATCCGACACTAGCTATGAAAAATTAATTTCCTGCCAACGAATGAATTCTAAGTTCTCTGGTTGTAAAATGCATCAAGAAAAATAAATTGAAAAATTGAAAAGAACATAATCAAGCGCAGGGATTCAAATTTGCGACTGACTTACAAGACTCCAACTTCATAATCATTAACATTGACACTGCCACTGGAAACGATATGTCGCGACTTCAATCTGAATTTTCATGGACTGCCTGATGTAAACATGTGCCTTTCATCTGTTACATAAGTTAATTGCCAATAAATGCATCCGAAAACTCAGTTTCTCACTTGGGCAGAAAAAGTGGTATACATACTACCTCGTGAAATGAGAGAAAACTTAAGCTCATGGGGAAACAAAAAAAAAAAGGCTACAAGCAGTGCATATAAATGACAAAGGTCAGCCGATGATGAGTTGGTATTTCCCAAAATGCAAAACTGATAAACATAGCATATACTGCATGCTGAAGCAACACCCAGCATGAAGGCACCAAGCATCGCAAACCAGAACTGTCGTCTGCAAACAGCGCAGCAAGGACACGCCAAGAGGACTGGACCCCTCTCATTTTGGATGCTTTAGATATCACAACCTTAGGATGTACAACCCAATGTGGATACACTGCTAGACCATTGGCAACGCAGTGCCCTGCATGGTTTCCCTCACAAACATACACATGCTGTAACATTTGAAATATTTTGTTTACATTACTATACAACTCGAACCCATGCTCCTCCACACATTGGGCAGCAATTACACCAGCGACTAATCCAGAATGCCTCTCTGTCATTCTGATTAGGAGGATCGATGATTCCTGGTGGTACAAATGCTGAAGTTTGCCGCAAACATCTTATGCACTGAAGAGAGGAGTAAAGCATGAGAATTTGTCAACTTCGTATCGCACTGAGAAAACAACAAAACAAATACAACTAACCAAGAAAAGAACATAAAATTAAATAGTTCAAACATACAGATTTTTGTGATTTGTGTTAGTAATCTGCAATTTTAGATTCCTTGAGAGAAATGGGTTAGGATCAAAGACACTCCAAATGCCAGATGCTTTTTGATGATAGTTCCACACTATCTTGATCAACTTCTGCAGAAAATTCACTTATAAATGTGCATTAACCCTTCATGTTTATACTGCCCGATTGTTCAAAAGGCTTGGAAGTTGTTAAAAGCATGATGCGTTGTGAGGAAAATTTCCTGACTATATAGGTCACATCCACCGACAATTTTGAATTTTCTAGTCTCTTCAGACTGAATTAAAAGTGAATGGTTTCTAACCCTTCAAAACATATTTTAGTTCAAACATCAGAAAGGGCTGAAGTTTAGGATTGATACAAGTGGAGAAAGCGCACATCCTCAAAAAAGTCATTCCGAATTTTCTAACCAGGAACCATATCTATATAAGTGAGATCCCGGACAAACACCAAAAAAAAGATTAATTTTTTTTTAGCAAGCTCTCATATCTGCAGTTCAATGTAACACTTCAAAAAAGTCATCAATGTAACACTTCAAACCATCACAATTAAAAACAAAATGGCAGTTGGGAGCCTCATTTGACATCAATACAAGTCCATATGGTTGAACAGAAATGAAGTCTCGACACTGAAGGACTTATCCAACAGTAACCATTTCCCAACAGGATATATTTGGGTAAAAGATGTCCATTTGACGTTTGTAACCTGCTATCTTATTTTTTAAGTGGTTATCTTAGTTTTCTGCTCAGTGTAAAGCAGATATCTTGTTACAATTAGCTGAGTGTTGATATCTCTCCCACAAGATCAGGCTTTCTTTAGATATTATATTGGTTCTATTATTCTCAATAGCACTCAAGAAAATTGCCGATACATGTTTCCATTTCTATCTTAGATTCCCTAAAAGCGAATAATCGTACTTTTTTTTGGAAAGCGCGAATAATCGTACTTAAGTAAACAAAAAAGCAGAAGTGTCAAGATCGAACCTTGTACCAAATCCCATCTAGACCAGCTTTCCACACAGCTGTCACTACATCTCTTCTTGATCCCATAATACCAAGATATGCTCCTAAACCAACTGAAGTTTTCTGGCCAAAAGCTGCATCACGCTCAGACAACCTACGCCTCTTTGGCCAGAGTCCTTGGGATTGATAAAAGCTGTCATCATCTACTGAAGTGTTGTTATTCATAAATAGCTCATCAGAACTGGATTGAGTATCATCTGGATCATCAAGATCAGACCAGGGCCCACCAAACATGTTACGTCTGTGCCACTCTTCAGCTGGTGGGTGGAGTTCCATCTCGCGGAGTAACAGGCCAGCTGCATCGGCGCCTCTAGGCCGAGGCATATTCTGACATTTGGAATGAAGAAAACACTCCCTTAGAATATTAACAAATTCATTCAGTAAACTATGTCAATTTGAACATGCAGTTTTTCAAGATTAACAACAGGAAGTCTTAAATATGTGCAAATATTATAGAGTAGCTCAACACCAACAAGTTCTTTTTTTTTTTTTTTTGTTCCAAAAACATCAAGGAAATCCTAAAATGATCTAAGAACATTTATTCATTTACCTCCCTCTCCTATTATTTATTTATTTATTCATTTTATTTATTTGAACATAAAAAGTGTGATCATGACTTGAAAACTCAGGTAAGATAGGGTTTTGCTTGTCATAGAAAATAACTTCAACTCCGGCAAAAAAAAAAAGCATGGGATTACTTGAGAATTAGTTGAAATTTGTTTAATAAAATTTCTCCCCTCTGCTGTAAAAATAAAAAATAAAATATTTAACAAAAAACTATTTGAATTCTTAGAAATTATGTGACCTCTTTTTCATATTTTTCCTTTCTTTTTCATTTTGTCTCTTGACAACGGATTTTGCCAATCTCCTCTTCTTGATATTTTGTTCTTTTCCAGATAAAATAGCATGCTAAAATTCAAAGTTGCAGAAATCACTGCGAAGCAAAACTAGAAATTAACTCTTTAGAGGTCCATGCAACATTTTTTGTGTACAGCATATTGACATCTTTTCAAACAAAAAAGAACAAATCATGGTGATATGGGCAGGTATATATGACTATTACTCTCTTAGTTAAAATCAAACCACTTACTGTTCCATAACAGCACTCATTATTACTGACACCAATAAATTCTTGGCCGAAATAAACAAATACAAACTTATCTGGACCATTTGACTTGGCAAAATTAAGTCATAAACATGGGTCAACCAACCAAATATGTTAATTCAACCAAGCAATATATTGTTCAATACGAATCTTGTCAAGTTTATTATGTCTTCCAGTTTTTAGTCAAATTGTCAGATAAATATGATAAAGTAGACCACCATGGGATTTGTGATTACGGGAGAGCTCTGATGTGGATCAAGGGTTCCTTTTTTATCAGATTTGAATTGCAGCACAAAACTCAAAACTTACTTCGAAGTAATTGGCCGACTATCAATATGAAGAAGAAATCATATATGAAATGATGAAAGGAGATCCTAACTTGTACAGCTGCTACTGAGCTTATGATGAGCAAGAAAAGATTAATAGTCACCAAAACATAAGTCCAGGTTGTGCTCTTTTTTCTCTTACATTTTTTTGTTTTCCTTTTTTTGGCAACTTGACTACGTAACTCTTTGTTACATGTTGAAGATAAATTGAAGAAAAAGTTACATGTTAATGGAAAAAATAAACATTATCACAACACAACCAAATTTTACGACTTACGGCAGTATTACACTGATTGTCTAGGTTTGACTATCCTAGAAATGGGGCTGATATATTGCAAAGAAGTCTACATTGGTTGTGCAACAGACAGATTTAAATCATAAATTAGAATTAAGTACCTGCATATGGGGAGCAAGGGATGCTTCTACAACCTCTGGTAAGACTGTGTAGTTCCCGTCAATATAGTGCAAGCGGATCTGGATGTTGGAGCTACCAACCTGAGAAACTGGCAGCGGGTGTGAGAGACCAGCTGTTCGCTTACATAGATCCATGAGTATGAGGAAAAGGACCTTCACCTGCCAGAGAAGTTCATTATTTTCATTATTTCAAAGAGCCGTATGCCAAACATAGGGGTTTCTCAATAGACTTTAAATAGAAAAACTTTTGATGTTGCACCCACACATATCCTGGTAAGTATCTGTTCCCTAAGTTCTGATGTTTAGTGCCAGTTTACTCATCGCATCGTTCACTACCAAGAAAACTTTTTATGTCTAGAAAAAATATGCAGATGGCGGATATTGGACTTAAGCGATAGCTTGACAAGAATCACACTCTTACCTCTTCAAGGTTATATCCCTGCCCCCCATTTCCAGAACTGAATCTCTGTGTCCTCCCTGCTGAACCTTCGTCAGCTTTTGATCCAGGAATAAGTGGTGTAATTCGAGCTGACTGGACTTCTTCTGGTCTGAAAATGCCTGATGCTCCTGTGGTTGAGGCAGTGTTGCCCTCTTCCACCTTGGCAGAAGCAATTAGCTGAGAATTCTTTTGTGCACTTCCAGCATGGCGAGCTATCTGTTTTCTCCAAAAGAAAAAACAGAATAGTAAAAGTTGACATAACCTATGAAGGAAATGACAATCTCCTATGAGCCTGACAGCAGGAGTTCCAGGAAAAGTTCCAGTGTTGATACTAATCGGCATAAACGAAGATGGTCCATTTATTGGGTTGGATGTTGAATTTGAAACCCCATCAGAGCTGCCACTAATTTTAGCAATAGCACCTTGTACCCAAGCTTGCATTTGGGAGCTTCCATTGGAACTAGTGGTTCCACTTTGACCTCCTGGCAGCAGATGCATATGAATGTTAAGTCCATGTTAGATTAGTTTAACTATAGAGTAGAGCAAGGAAAATGGAAATACCTATACCATTTGTTTATTTCAAAGGGCATAACATAAGCAATATCTTGCTTTGTTCTCAGCATTTCAACCTTCTTCTAGAAACATCTATCTAGTTTTCCAAGGGACCCCAATAAGAAAGAACTAGAGAAATTATGAGAAGAATGTGCAACACAACTTCATTTGTAAGATTCTCAGAATGCCAGTTTACCTTGACTATTCGAAGGAGATGCTGAACTATGTGTAGGACTAGTAACCATATTCCTGTTGCTGCCAGAGCCAGCAGTAGCTCCAACGGCATGACTTGCCAGTGTACGACAAAAGCTGGCATACCGGCGTAACCGGGTAATGAAATGTGAAGCTATGTCAAGGATTCCATCTACATATATCTGTATCATATTAAAACAGTTAGCAGTGTACCATATCAAGGTAAGATGATGGGATAAATACTGTTTGTGATGGTAAAGAAAAAAGAAAGAGAGAAAGACAGAGAACAGGAGATTAGGGAAAGGGAGATAGATAGAATATGAACCAGGACCAATTTGTACCCAAGCTATGCTTGCTTGAAGCTATGAAAGTGAAACATTATAAAGCCTGAAAAGACTGGATAATGGTGCATTGTGCAGGAAAATACAGCAGTGGCAAATGATTTACCTGATCAAACAATTAAAAGGGCACAGAACATGAGGAAAGTTCTATACAAGTTGTAAGATTTTCTTGTTCAGATGAGTGAGAGGGCACAGATGCTAGCAATAACAGACAGCAGCAAATGAACCATTGTCAAGGTTGATGTGGAGACGGAGAGAGTGCGGTGGTTGTCGAGTGATGTTCTGCGTAGGAGAAGGTGGCAAGGACGGGCATTTTGGATCATTTAGGAGAAAGATTTCACTGGCAATGGTAGATTCATCAAGGTTTGGGTCGAATCAGTACGTCAGTCGCAGATGTGTGCATTCCGTTTGGATGGGGGGCTATTGAAAGATTCTAAATGGAACTATTGCTGCTGAACATAATGGGATAAAGATGAGACTGGGCTCCCGATTGGGATCCCACAAGCAGCGGCGAATGGCATCTATCATGCTCAATGGTTGAAACCAGTTGAGACAACTAAAAAATCTTTTGTAAAGACGGTTAGGCTAAAGGGATAGATAACCAAGAAACTTTCTGATGAGAATCTTACCGACCAGCTTTGTGTCTTTGTAATGGAGGAATTGAGGTGAGGAGGAGGATGAATATCCGAGGGTCCCCAAAGAATATCTTATCAAGACGATCTTAGCAGCTTAGCGAAGGGACGACTGAGATGGGAGAGATCAAATAAGAACTTGGACGAATGAGGGTGAAAGTTGCTAGCATAAATTTAATTTGGAGAACATCCCATTCTCAGACAATAGAATGATGTGGTAATCAAGGCAGCAAAAGAGAAAATGAAAGATATGGAACTAGGAAACCATGACTGCTCTTGAGCTGTGAGGTAAACAACCCAACTGGCTAGTCAATATGGACGAGTTGTGGATGGAACAATCCAACATCTCAAGTGCTAACTTGTTTAAACCAAAACATAAATCAATTTTCTTAATCCCCAGTCTTATTAGTGAGTATAGTAAGCTCTGGACCCATATACTGATTTAATTCCAGATGGAAGGAGTCTTTTATATTATCAGCAAAACAGAAAAGGTAATGTATTAATAAATGAAATCGGGAGAGGCTCAGTGACACTGAACACTCTCCACAAAGTATACATCTTTTCTATGTATTCAATTAAAGGAGAATGCTCAGATGGAGGGAGATTTGGGATGTCAAGAGTAGTATTTATGATATGGCAAGATGAAAAACCCCTGGTAAGGAGACATGTAGCATTCGTAGCCCAAGTAGTGCTGCTTATGGAGGGGAGACCAGAAATTTAAACTTCCAAAGTTTGGAAATGTATTGGAGTATTACTTCATCTGCGAGTTAGTGGTACATGACTACATGTCAGGGGGGATGTCAAGGACAACAAATAGGGAAGGACTTTCTACAAGGAATCAGCCAAGTATGGATCCTAGGGGATTTCATTCAATGGAGAAACCAGGTCTTGGAAATTTTAAGAGGTTTGTCCCTAAGGAAACCCAAATGGCTCTCTTACAAACCAAGCCCGGATTCCTGGAGTTTTATAGAGGCTAGTAAGAAAGAAATATTAAAAGGTCCGCCAGAGAGAAAGTTATGTGCAAATGAGGGAGTCGTTATCATGGTTGAAAAGCTAAACAGATAGTAAACAAGTATCATTCTCCCCATCTCCTGGAGTTAGCCTTGGGCAAGAATATTCTTTCACCTAAAAAGAATATCCTCAAAACCGGGTTGAGGTCTTCATTCAGCCAAAAATAGCATAGAAATGTCCCTAGGTGGACAGATCACAAGTATATGCCTTTGCAACTAAAAAAAGTGGAAACAAAAAAAAAAAAAAAAAAAAAAAAAAAAAGAGAGAGAGAGAGAGACAAAGATTATGTTGTTGATGGGTTTCTTATGTCAAGGAAATGGGAAGCTCATATTGCAATTTGTGCTCTTATTCCAGTAGGGTATATTTGGCTATCCTTCTCAAAGGGAGTACAGCTTGTATGGTAAGCTTCCTTTCAAGATTGAAATAGCTTGATACAGCGAAGCAAGGCTAATTGATCCAAGGATGGTGAGGGTTCTTTTCATATCTAAGATTTGGCACCAAAACACTAAAAACACCCCATACAGCTTCGAAGTTTGGAAGAGATTGTTGGCTCTAACCAATAACCTCTACACCTTCACCTCTACAAGGTTGGGCAAAGGGGACTCCATCTATTTTTGGGAGGATAAGTGATGTGATTCAGGTACACAGAAATCTATTTTCCCAAATTTGTTTGGCATGTGTGAGAATAAGAAAAGGAAAGTTTCTGATTTCGGGAATAGATATAGTGATACACAATGCTGGAAATTTAATTTTAGAAGAGAATTCAATGATCGGGAGCCGGAAGAGTTGGGGAATTTGCTGTCCATCATCCAAGACATTCAACCTAGTGACAATGAGGATGAGCTGCTATGGGAAGGAAACAGTAAGGTTTTTTTTGTTAAAGTTGCGCCTACAGGCAATATGCTTCCCTTAAAGTCAAAGTTGGATTTGTCTAGTTCTGGCAAGCTCAGTGCTCCTATAGTCCCAGCCTAGGTATAGTTGAAAAACTAACGCCAACACCATAGTTGTCAATATCATATATACTGTACACCACTGATATGCTGTTTTTGCACTATACCGGGTGCACTGCAACGTGCATAACCTAATTATCATATGTACCGTCTGGTACATATCATATATCGTACCATCATGATGTTTTTTTTCATTTTAAAAAATCACTTCCTTAGAAAAAACAAAAAAACCTTTGTTCACTTTGAGCCCTTTTAAGTATTGGTTAAACATCAAACACTTCATCTTCTTTAAGAGTATTTTTAGAGCAAAAAAAAAAAAAAAAAAGCTCACGTAATGAAACTACTAAAATCACCATACATTTCCATTGCAATCCGTCTTTGTATGTAATTTTCTTAGGATCTCCTCGTACGTGTTACTCGAAGGCTTAAAGGTTTCACTTGAAGTTTCCATTGGTTGGTTTATTTTTGGGGATATAAAGTGACATAGGCTTTCTTTTGTTAGTACACATGGATGACGGATGATATTAGCTACTTGTATATGTTATACAAGTATCACATGAATAAAAGTGCTATTTTCGACCTACATGCTTAAATACCTCTTATTTGTGTCTTCTATTCTTAAATATTGTATATATGTAATTGTTTTTTCAAAATATCTTATGATATGGTATACCTTTTGATAAATGTGGCCAGAACAATGACCGCATAAAGCACATCTGTTGGCTAAATCACAACAGGAAGCAGCTAGATGTAAGAAAGGCAATACTCCTAGATCATTAATTTTCAAAGGTATCTTGTGTCTTAACGGGAAAATAAGAACAAAGTACAACTGGAAGAGGTAGGATGCAACAAATATGATTGGGACCCACCATGTCTTGATGCTACATACCACATGTAAAACAAAAGTGGACTTGGGTCAGGGTAGTAGAATCTACCCATCCAAATCTTCAAGTGATATATAAATTGAAATACGCAAAACAAGGAAAGACAAAATCATGGAAGAACAATGAACAAACCTGGACACTTGAAATCAACGCTGGTTCAACAATCATAGAATTGGGATCAAGCGAAGATATCACCTCACCAGTGACCTGCCAAGGCTCGGGCATTAAGCATTCAGGATTTACAAGAGCTGATTCAATTCCCTTCCCTAACATATCAAGCAACAACCTTGCTTGCATATCCAGAACCAGTGCCCTAACCTCTTGAGCATTTGCACCTTCTAGCAACCGGCACTTTATTTTGTCTAGACTCTGCAAAAAACTAGGGAGCTTGCTTCACCATTTGCAAAATACTCATGTTTCAAATGAAACAACAAAAACTTAAATTATTACAATCACAGGCTAAAGTGCGCAAGTCAAAGGAAGTTAGACATGTCATCATTTTGAATATTTTATGTATTTAAGGTTAAAAAGTTAGAAGTTATTATTTCAGACGCCCGAGTTTTCATTTTGGTAGATTTACAAAACTACTTAGATTGGGATTTGATATCCTTTCTTAACTGGTTTAGGACACCGGTTTTCTGGTATATGCTTATTAAGTTTTAATTGATTTAGAAGCCAATTTTCTGGTATATGAATTGACATTGATTTCTACTCCAATCTTTACACTGAGACCTCTTGTTGGAAACCATCTATTAGCCAAGGCCTATTCAGATGTATAGATGCTGATAGATACACTATTCAAGCTGATATAACTGAAACACATATTATCTGGGTATTGCAAAACACTGAGGCTGATGGTTCTCCTGGTTTGGATGGATTTCTTCTGATTTAATCCTTGAAGCTTGGGATTTCATGAAGAATGACTTACTAGGATCATAGCAGACTTCAATAACAATGGCTTCCTGGAATGGAGACTCAACACCACTCTCATCACACTCATTCCTAAAGTGAAAGAGCCCTCCTCCATTACTGATTTCAGACCAATTGGCTTGCTCAACTTAGTTTACAAAGTAATAGCCAAGGTTCTCTCTTCAAGACTCAATGAAATACTTCCTTGTATAATCTCTCCATACCAAACTACTAGGATTGGCAAAAGGCAATTGATTGATGGGATTTAATTGCAAATGATCTCCTTCATTCTAGAATCAAACAAGGCAGGAATGGGGTCATGATCAAAGTGGATTTTTAAAAAGCCTTTGACACAGTGTCTTGGGGGTATTTGCAGAAAATGATGGAAGCTTTTGGTCTTGGACCAAGATGGCACAACAGGATCCAAACCCTGCACTCCGCTGCCTCTCTCTATTTCCATTAGTGAATCTCCAACTTGCCACTTCAAATCCTCTAGGGATCTTAGACAAGGAGACCCTCTCTCTCCCCTCCTATTCTCCCAGCTCTTATTACTACTGCCCAATTATCTGGATTAATTTATGGTTTCCAAGCTTCCTATTCCTCTCAAGACATTCCTATCCTTCAATATGCAGATTGTACTATACTTTTTTATTGATGCCTCCTCGGACCAAGTGCTAGCCATCAGAGACATCCTCTTATGGTTCAAAGTTTGTTTAGGTTTTAAAGTCAACTTTGCCAAGTCTCAGATTTTTGCAGTAGGTGAAGCAAGAGATTGCTGATTGTGTTGGTTGTAAGAAAGGAGTTTCCCTGTAAATATCCAGGTCTGCCTTTGGGAGCTAAGTACAAGAACACTAGTGTCTGGGAAGAAACCTTAGAAAAAATTGAGAACAGGTTGGGTACTTGGAAGAGGAATATATCTCTAAAGCAGGTAGGGTCACCCTGATTCAGAGTACACTTGCCTCGATCCCTATCAGGGGCGGAGCCAGGATTGCAGACAAAGGGGAGCAAACAATACACAACTATTCAACTACACCAATTTTAGCAGTGGCACAATTCCACCTTCTTCAATTATTAGCTTCCCATACCGATCGTTGTCACAAGCAAGCGAAATGAGCGAGTTACCGCATCAGACAGGTCATCGAGCGATCCAGTGTAGAGCATTGCAGTTTGCTCCTAGATTAGGCACATACTTGGTTCATTAGTAGCAATAGATGAGAGTCATAAATATCCGTCAGACGAGCGGAGGAGCTAGAAGATGTCCATGGTGGAATTCTCGAGCTGCGCAAGCATCTTCTTGAACGCGGCAGCAGAGATTATTGTGTGAAGACTTGTTTCATGATACCATTTGCTCTGCACTTTGCTACTAGAGAGGGGGCTTTGTCGAGGATTTGCTCCATCTTGTCGAGAACAACTTTGCTACCATTCTTTCGTTTCAAATCTGTTGTCGACGGTAGAAGAAGAAGACACTGGACAAGAATAACTTAATTCAATGAATGAAAGCTATTTTTTAACCGCATGAGGGGGCAACTTAAATAGAGGGGACAACCTACAAATTTAACGAGGGGCAATATGAGAAATATGACTACCTTAGTGGGGTCTTTTAAAAATATAAGGGGGGCAGTTGACCCCCTTATCCAAAGAGTAGATCCGCTCCTGATCCCTATGCATGTGATGTCTTTGTGTCACTTAATCCTCCATTGCCATACAATTGAAAGGAGCATGAGGAGTTTGCTATGGGATTCCTCCACTTCATCCAAGAAATTTCATTTGCTCAATTGGAACACAATTTGTCAACCTAAATCTAAGGGGGAGTTACAGAATTCAACAAAGCCTTGCTTACAAAATGGAATTGGAGGTTTGGGGTTGAAACTTACTCCTTTTGGAGACAAGTTATAGCTGATATATATGGTGCTATCTCTAATGATTGGTTTGTTCACACCTGAGCCTACGGCAGCTTATGGCACCTCTCTATATAGAGGAATTATGAACAACTTATTTGAAGTCCAAAATAGGGTATCTTTTGAAGCCCAGAAGGGAGATGATCAAGTTCTGGGACCACCCCTGGATTAGCGACACTCCTCTCAGGTCTCAATTCCCAACTATCTACAATGCATCCAGCAACATGGTCTAATCAGAGATTTTTGAGATGGTCAAGCTCAAGCCTGGAACTTTCATTTAAGAAGGAATTTGAATGATTGGGAGCTTTCCTCAAATGGCCAACCTGTTGTCCCTTACTGGATGGTGAAGGTGACAAATGGGTGTGGATTAACAACGAAACACCATTCTCAGTCAGAGAATGGTACAAGATCCTCACTTGTACCCAAGCCCGTGATCCCACTTACACCAGAATATGCAACCTACAACAGCTTGTGTGGGTGTCTGAGTTCCCCCCAAGAGCTTCTTTTCTTTTGTGGTCTATCTTACATGGCAAGTTCCTAACGGTGCACAATCTCATCAAGAGAGGGCTTTTGCTTCCCAATCATTGTGTTCTGTGCAATCTTTCTGAAGAATCCATTGATCATCTATTAGTTCAATGTCTTGTAGCTGCTGAGCTTTGGTTAATGGCACTTGCAGAATTTCATAACCAAGCTTCAGTTGTTCCTTCTTTTCTAGCTGCCCCTTCTTTTCTGGTGTGGATAGAGAGTTCACTCCTTTTGGAAAATGAGCATGAAGTAGACTGATTTATGCTATGGTTTGGGTGCTTTGGAGAGAGAAACAACATGGTGTTCAACAAATCAGCCAAGTCAATTCAATAGTTATGGGTGGATCTGACAGTTACTCTGTAAATTTGGAGTTCTAACTGGGAGAAATTCAGGGATATTAAGTTTTCTACATGTATGTTTAGTTGGGTGAGCTTAGTTATCTCCACTACTTCGTGATGTATAGCTTGTTAAGGGGGTTTTTGTCTAGTTATACTGTCCCTCCTCTTTTTCCTGCCCAAATCACGCATTAATACAAACTTTTTTAATCTGATAAAAAAAAAGTATATGAATCGACCTTACTGTAATGATTTATCAGAGTTGATAGATAAATGAATTGAAAGGTTTAGTTTAGTAAACATTTGTGAACCTTCTACTTTGCAATTGTTATTGCTTAACAGAGCCAAAATTTTAAAAAGTTCTTTTGGCAACTGTAATGTTTATCATCAAGGGAATCCCCAATTATCGTAAGGCAAAAATATCCACCTTACAAAAACAGCAATAAATAAATAAATAAATAAATAAATAAATAAATAAATAAAGAAGGAGAAATGAAGCAAAAGACAAAACAAAACAGTCTAGCATCATGCAGATAAGTTTTTTTATGGTGTCGACTATGATTGTGCTTTCAGCAGTTATGACACCATAATCTTCACTTTTAGCATAATAAAGAAAGCCCAAAATAGTACAAAAGTGACAGTGTGCTAGCATGCTAACAGCAAATACTATTTCTTTTAAATTTCAATCACATTTCAAATGAAGTAGAGGAGATCAAAGGCAGCAGATATATACAGGGCCATGGAGTTGTCGCTGCTGAATAGATGGGAGAGAATGAAAATCCGCATCCAGTATTGCAATAACACTATTGAGTGTGACTGAAAGATAAAACAATTTATTCATCAAATTGAAAGCACATCAAAGTCAAGACTCAAGATACAGTTGCTAACAATGGCAATTAAAAAATTGAAAAAATTCACAAAAAGGAGGGTGCTATTACTAAGAGTCTATGACCATTATTACTTTATAAAAATATATTTGCTTGAAATAGGTAGTAAAGGTAAGCTGATGTCTGCATCGATGCAAATCCAGGCTACTAAGTCAGTAGTCACCATCTCCCACCCCGACCGAAAAAAAATGGTGGTCCCCCTTGGTAATCAGTTCATACCCTTTATACCATCCAATACTCCTCTTCCCAAATACATTTGATGGATGTTGGAGAAATAAGAGTACAATATAATGGTTATTTAATTTATTCTAATAAGTAAGCGGTCCACCGTTTATCCGAGGGGCTAGGCTAGTAGCCCATAGGATTTTAAGTAGCACCATTTTGTAAGCTTTTCAATCGACATGTCTGAAACATCATAGCTAGGGCTGTCAATGCATCGCATTCGAGTCGGATTGCTAGAAACCGGAATCTAATCCAATAAAAATTCAGCCAGTCAAATCCAAATCCAATCCGTAAAATTATCAAATATTGCAATCCAATCTAAATCCATTTAACATGCTCAAATTCGAAATTCATCATAATCCAATCTGAAATTACTTGGCAACTAGATATATATATATATATATATATATATATATATATATAATAAGGAAAAATACTTTTTTAAAATAAAAAAATTTCCTGTATAATAAAAAATAAAGAATTGAAATGACGAAAAGCCCCCTAAACCGCCAGCTTGCCTTGTGCAAAAAAAAATCCCCCATTTTTCTAAATAATACATGTAATATTTATAAAATTATTATTTTTGTACTAATATACAATTTGGTTATTATTGGTTTAGATTTACGCAAATCCAATCCGACGAGAATTTCGGATTGATTTTTGAAATTCGAATGCGATCCAAATCCGAGAAAATGAAATCTGAATCCAATTTTTTCGGATCGGATTTCAATAAAACCCAGTCCATTGACAATGCTAATCGTACCAATGTGGGTACACATTAGGCAAAGCTAGGAGGATATTTGAAAATACAGTTGGCTACTTTAGAACTACTGCACCTATGAAAGAAAAAAGAGTTTTGCTTTTGGCAAGTGAATGACTCTGGAGAGTAGTTGCGACAAATGTCAGCTTAGTCCATAATAAATTGCCGGGAGAGGGAGCATCATGTGGATGGACTTATTGTTATATGAGCAATATATTATGACTACATTCCTAAAGAAACTGTAACACCTCTCAAAATTTTGGAAGCTACTTGCACATGTAAAAAATAGAAGCTTAGTCATACTTATAGTTAGGTATTTTTCCACGACGATTATTCAAGAAACGGTTCTTGAATAAGGATGTCAGGGAAACTTCTTATGGCATCAAAACTTGAACAAATATCATCTTTAGAAAGCTAGCCCTTGAACTATCAACTTGCCTATACTATATTATATATTTTGATCCATGTCAAAATACCATGGTATGCTCGACTGGGAAACTTTTCATAAAAAAGATAAATAAAAGAAACCTATTCATTTTGTAGAGTTTTTGTTGAAGAAAAATATTGGAATTTGAATGAAATTGTAACATGAAAGAAAAACAAAAAATTAAAATAAAATAAAAAGTAATTCATTAGTAGCTTTATATTGTGTTGGAGTGCCTCTAAAGTTTTCCTTTATACTTTTTCTTATTTATGAATCAACGTACACTGGAGAGGCATTAGACGTCCTGAAATCAATGTGGGATTGGGTTTAAAGTCCCTCAAATTTCTAATTCACACCTACCAGAACAACCTTCGAGTCCCTAGCAAACTAAAAAAATGATTTTTAATTCGTTTGAGCTGAAATTTTAACGAAAGTTACGGATTAACACTACAAATAACGTGCCAAAGTTTCTAACCGTTTTGACATTGCTCCTCAAGATATGTTTTTAGGTCCAGATAATTAGAAATCTTTATAAACGGTCTTTATGAGTGTTTAAAGACTACCATTTCGGATGGTCTTGGACAATGGGCTAGCTAGCCTGTGTCGCACCCAAGGTAGACCATCACTCACTTCGTGATTATGATAGAGAATTTTCTTTTCACATTTTAACGCATATCTCAAGGCGCGTTTATCAAAACGACTGAAATTTTGATACATTCTGTAAAACGTTAATTTTTCTAAAAGTTTTGACCTCAAACATAGTAGTAGAAGGCTATAAATTTAAAATATGTGTTTTGCACAATGATAAGCATGTGCAACTTCCTGGACTTGAATTGCAAAAACTAGTAAATTGTCCAGAGTACATATTAGTGCAAATGAAGGACTTGAGGTCTTATTTCTATTATTGAAATAACTTTAATCAAGATCTTTTTTTACTTCGGAAAGTCTATTCTAATATTCTCAATTTCTCATTTGTCCAATTTTGCTATAAATTATCAAAGTTGAGGAAAATTTTCATACCAATACCATCTTCTGCGGCACCCTGTGTACAGCCAACAACATCCCACCAATCAATTCCAACCAAAAGACTCCACCAAAACCTACTCGAATAAACCAAGGTCTAATAAATAATTCTAGTGCATACACCAAAACAATTACTTTATAAATTATCATATCAATTACCTGTCCGCAAGAGCACGTTCCCATGTGGCAGAGTTAGTTTTCACTTGAGTACTGGGAATAGCGGGAGGAAGAACACGAAGTATCTTCAACATACTACAATCTTTACTGTTGTCATGCCAAACAGAAGCTAGGCAGCTGCCAGTAGAAGAGAATGCAGGCAAAGCAATTGCAGAGCCAACACAAATATGATAATTATTCACTGGAGTAAAAGTTTCACCAGAGAATATGTGGACTCCACCTTTTAGGAAAGCAATGACAATCTCACCACCATGAGCAGAGTAAACAATTCGAGCAAACGTTCGAATGTCACTTGGCGTCTCACAGGGATCAAAACAAAGCTTGGTCACTTTCTCAACACCAGATTCAGGTGTGCTCTGTTCATGAGATCCTTCGTTAGATGTTCGAAAGGCTTTTACATCATTTGACGCAATAATGCTTTTATTAACTCTGGTTGACCAAACTGTTTGCATAGGCACCTGACCCCCAAAACTAGAAGCAGGATTTCCAAAAATCGGATGGAGGACAACTGGCTTAAGAGAAGATTCCCAGCATTGCACCCTCCAACCTGTGATTGATGGACCCTCGTCTGGATCATAAGGGGACATGTACTGGCCTGCCAAAGAGATCAGTTATATGATAAACTGCTATCATGTTAAGCAAAAGTATTTCTAAATTCAAATTATAAGATGAATAGCACACTCCCCCCACCCCCCCAAAAAAAAAAAACCCACCCCATCCATCTTGTTTTTTTCCTCAGAATAAGGTGTATTGTTATCTGATGATACTGATGCTCATCGTCAGTGTTAGTGAATCGTAAATCGTATTGTAAATTGTAACATGTAAGATTTAGATTTAATCGTAAATCGTAAGATTTTTTAATTATATATATATATATATATATATATATATATATATATATATATATATATATATATATATATATATATATATTGCCTTCATTTTGGAATATTGAAGAAAGAGATTTTGCATAGAAAGTTAAGAAGCAATCACTTGTTGGTGGTAGCCATTGAAGAACATTGAAGAAAGAGATTTTGCATAGAAAGTTAAGTTTGCAAATGTCTTCTTTACTTGACAAAAGCTAGGTTTACAAAAAGTTCATTGGGGATTGTTTTTTGCACTTTATAAAAGAAAAAAAACACTTTGAAAATTAAGGGTACACCAGTTATATTACTTTTCTTTAAGGGTTTAAGTATAATAATTATTATAAAATATTTATTTAGGGGTCCCTGACCTTCATAAAGAATTTAAACCCAAACATAAATATCACGGTGTAGAGTTTACACTAGAGAGAACTTGCAGAGTCCAGAAAAAAAGTCGATTCACATAATCCTTCTTCTTCTTCAACAAAAGTCGATTCATACAATTCTTCAACAACTTCTTCAACAGATCCTTCTTCTTCAACAGATCCTTCTTCTTCTTCAACAAAACAACTTCCTCAACATGGGACAGATCGTCCTTCTTCTTCTTCAACAACTTCAACAGATCTTCTTCAACAATCGAGTCGAAATGACTTCTTCGAACCAATATGAGGCGAAGATAGCTCGAGAATGAACGGATCTGAGCCGGATCTGAGAGATTGGCCTTGAGAAACAATGCATCTGAGCCGGAGCCGAGGGAAAGAGATCGTGACGGAGCGGATCTAAGCCTGATCAAGGTATGTCTCTGATTTTCTTTTCTCAGACTCCTGTATTTCTTCTTCTTCCCTGTTTTTTTTTCCTGTTTTCTCCCTTTTGTGCGAAGTAGATAAATCGGACGTTTGTGTTTCAATCGCGATGTAACGATTTCACCACTAAATCGGTGGCGATTCACTCCGATTTGGGTGAAGTCCGATTTTTGGGACGATCTAAACCGTTAGCATGCCGAGTCGATTCATATTGGCGATTTGCATCGCGATTTACACCGATTCATACAACACTGCTCATCGTTACGATAGAACCTGGAAGAAATATAAATTTTGCTACGCTAGTATACTGTACATATACCAACAATTTTTAGGCAGAATAACTAACCTAGCTTAGTCAAGTATACAGCTCTCTTGACATGGCACCACCACTGGAAATGGATGAAAATCTGGTTTTCTTTTCCAAATGAGTATCATAGGGTTTTCTTCCCCATCATTGATGAAGGTCAGTCTAAAAAGCACTTATATGAAAGATTTGGGATTGAGCAAAATGCACTTTGTAGATGAACTATTGAAGCTAAAAACGGTAGTTCCCCAGGACACACATAGAATCTCCAAAATTCGGTGTGCAATTTAATTTGACTAAAATAGATAGATTTTTCCAATTGGGAATTGGGGTTATACAAACTCGGAGCTAGAAAGGCTAGAAAGGGAGGTACTTTTTAGGTTAAAAGTATTCCGATGGGGTAACTAAGGTTAAGTTCATTTTCTATCTACAATATAATAAATAAATCCCAATTTGTGCATGTGCTTCAGGAAAACACATGGGTATTCTATTCCATGGATCGGGAGAAAGTGAAAAATCCAAACAAGAACACCATCTCTTGGAATCCTATATTATAGTGCTACCAACAATTGTACCAATCTACATGTCTCTCCCTCATCAATCGGTACTAATTAAATTTAAATTAATTAAAATTGTCATATTGTATTTGTTCAATAAGAAATGTAAAAAGATAAAGGAAAGAAAAAAGAAATAAGAATCCCAGACTGGGAAATAGATTCTGCTCCGTGCCACCTTCACAAAAAAATAGAGAGATGAATTGATGGATTCACCAGATTCTAGGTCGGGACTGACAGGGCTCGAACCCGTATTTGTTTCTCTAGAGCATAATTTAAATTCTTATGGCTACTCCATCGAAGAAAATTATGCACCATCCCACAGCCTTTCTATTACATTCTTGAAGTGCATAGAGGTGATACGACTCCTGGCATCATGGTGTTCTCGAAGATTACACCTTGAATGATGCTTTCCAAAGCTCTGAATGATTCCTTGTAAGTTGTAACAGAGATGGGAGTTAGAGAGTCTTCAGTGACTTAGAGTCTCAAGCAGTTGGTATGTTGGAGTTTGCATTCTAGAGAAAAACAAATGATTTAGAGCATGATCACTTGATAAGTGTCACCTTGTTGCAAGCTAAAAAGACAGACAACCACAATGACAGGTGGATTTGGTATGCTAAATTGACTATTTTTTTCAATTCGCAGTTGTTGCAAATGCGACATGGGCGTAAGAAGCCAGTAGGTGCGTCAGCTAAACTATAGTTGAATTATGACTTGGTAATCCGTATTGTAGATTAGTTTCATTTTTTTCTATTTTGATTTGAAAATAGGAATGATTTAGTGATGTTGTTCCTATTAGAGAAGTTACATATTATAAGGTCCAACGCGTCTACATGTCCCAGTTATTAAAATTTTCCATGTCCATGTAATGTTTGAAATAATACCCATGTCTATTCACGCATCGAGGAAGTTCAATGAAAACTTTTTCCAAGTTTCCCTACTTTTTTTCTGAGAGAATGTAACTCAATCCCGGTTTTGCTTGATAATTCAATACCCATTGTTGATTGTTTACATATTTTATTTAAAAAATAGAGGAAATAGTAATGATTTAATGTTTATGTTTTCATTACAAATTATATATATTTAAGGTCCAACTTGTCAACCTGGCCAAGCTTTTTTTATAGAATGCAACTGTATATATACTAAACAAAAATGATTTCATTATGAAGTTAACAATTTCTCCCCAATCGAAAATAAGAGAGAAGTGGGAATCCTCAATACCCCATGCAACCCACAAAATTACTTTGATGTCCATCCACAAGTTATCAACATTCTTAAACATTTCTAACGATTTTAAACATTTTTCATATAAACATTTCTATTGTTGCTTTATATATATATATCGAGAATTTTTATGAAAGCGTTTCATTTGCTTCTCTTCCATGGAAGTTTTATTTTCCCAAAATGTATCCTAATTTTTGGCCTAATTCTTCTTCTGATGATCGATTTAACCTCTGATAAAAAAGATATGCCTTGGTTATATTTCATCTCTTCAACAAGTTTAGTAATGAGCATAGCAGCCCTATTGTTCCGATGGAGAGAAGAACCTATGATTAGCTTTTTGGGAAATTTCCAAATGAACAATTTCAACGAAATCTTTCAATTTCTTATTTTACTATGTTCAACTCTATGTATTCCTCTATCGTAGAGTACATTGAATGTACAAAAATGGCTATAACAGAGTTTCTGTTATTCGTATTAACAGCTACTCTAGGAGGAATGTTTTTATATGGTGCTAACGATTTAATAACTATCGTTGTAGCTCCAGAATTTTCAGATTATGCTCCTACCTATTATCTGGATATACCAAGAGAGATGTACGGTCTAATATATATTACTGAATGTTAAATTATTGACCAAAGAAGTATCTTTGAAATCGATAAGCGAGATTATAATCTATGCTAAGATTGACAAATAAGTACCTTCAACTATCACAACCGTCACCACAGAACCACCACATGTTGGATCAAATGCAACTGCAGTAACAGCAGAACCCCAAGTAGTAGCCGTTGATTGAGCTGCAACCTCAGGACTCACATATGCGGAAAAATTTGAAACTGGTGAACAATGAAGTGATATTGTTTCGATTGACTCTTTATCTGTCTGCTTCCCTTGCTTTCCTTCAGAGCACAAATACTCCTGCCAACTGTATAGGTATGCTGCCAGAGGAGCAAAACTATTCCTGCAGGAAGGGTTTAATGAAGGTGGAATCCCACTGCCCACATTCGACTTGATGTTTGCTTGAAATCCATTACCTGGCCCAGGTATAACCTCCCAAACCACAACAGTAGATGGATTGACAATTGGAACGCCAGCTACATGCATGCTTCCAGATTCAGTTATGATAACATCAGCAGCCATGATGCCACTAGGACCAGCTCCCAATAGCCCTTTGCTAGTAGAGTACCACTTAGATGTTGTAAAATTCTGAGAGGACTGCCACTGAGACCAGTGAAGTTGGACAGAACCCGATGAGAAAACAGAACAAACGCAAAGAAAATTTGGCCACCTTGCTGAAGTCCAAGAAACAAATAGGTGCATCAGAAACTGAGAGTTTTTTTCTTTTCTTTTTTTAATCGGACACACTAAAAACCGAGATCAGATGAAGTCTAAATCTTAACTATGCAAGGAAACAACTAATGGATCAAACACAGATGGATATTGATAATCAAAAAAGTTTACAAGGATGAGTAAGCTGCTGTCACTACAGAAACTGAAGGAACAAAAAAGGAAAGGAGCAGACAAAACATTATGCATAGAGAAGGTTCTCTCTAGACCCTCCATTCATTGAATCAATTACCAGAAGGTTCTCTCTAGATCCTCCATTCATTGAGTCAAGACGAAAGTTCTCTCTAGAAACCCGAAGGTTGACCAGACTCACTTGGAAAAACATATGGATGTTAGTCAAAAAAAAGAAAAAGATAAAAGTTTAACGTGCAGCCAGAGCTTATTAAAAATCCCTTAACTTCTAAGTGTCATAGACGATCTCCCTAGAGCGTCATCTTCCTTGGCAAAACTCCAAAGCTATTTTGAAAGAAGGAGATTTAAAGTTGATATTTGTCAAATTCCTGATCACCCATTCACTTAATCCCATTGACTTATACCTTTGAGTTCTAAATGAACCATGCAATTCTCCATTAATCTTAAACAAAAACTTGGATGTTTCATGATCAAAACTCATTCCAGATATGGAATCCAAGTAATGCCAAGAGAAGTTTATGAAAAGCTTCGGCGAAGTCGAGCTTAATAACCATACTCAGCTTTCCTTGATGTCATCTCTGATCCATGAGTTCATTTGCAATCAAAGGACTCTCATTAATCTTGTTTACCCATAGGAAATCACCCACAGGAGCACTGTCTGGAGTCTGGAAGTTAGCACCTTAGACAAACCTTTATAAACCCCATTTAAGAGGCTAATCGACCTGAAATCAGGTACTAACTTAGCTTCAGCATGCTTCGGGATAACAGAGCAACTGAGCACCAAGGACTTCAACCTCCAACACAAAAAGCCTCTATTAGTAAAATCATAAACCACTTTTAGGAACTTTGGTTCGACAGTCTCCCTGACATTTCTGGGGAAAAAATTATGGATAACCCATCAATGCTCAGAATCAGTGGTAGTGAATCGTGAATCGTATAGTAAATCGGAAATGGTAAGATTTTGATTTAATGGTAAATCAAAGCATAAATCGTAAGATTCATAATATTATGAGTATATGTATTTAAATTAATAAATATCCATAATTTATACCCAAATAAAAAAAATCAAATATATAAGAGTGCATTTTCATTGAATTTGTAAGTTTTTAATAATATAAAATGTCTTTTGTGAAGATTTGTAAGTGGAAAAGCATGGGTTTTTTGGCCTATGACTTATCATTATGTGTTTTAAAACATAAAAAGACTTGGTTATAATGAATATTTCTCAGCATTAATCTTTAGAAGCTCATGTCATGGGCCTGATTTTGTATGTCAAATTTAAAATATATACCCACAATGATTTAGGCCATTTGGTAAGGCCCACTATTTATACTATTTAGGTAACTATATTACTATGAACTGAATTTAACATAAACTCTGATTATTTTATTTACCTTTCATTATAATATGTATTTTGAATTAATTTGTGTTGATTATTATATAAACCCAATCAATCCTCTACATGTCAACACGCGGAGCTGCGTGTTCAAAGCAAGCCATTAAAGTCTCTCTCTAGAAAAGTGGAAACACTTAAATGAAGTGATATAACATCACCATTAATAACACAACACACAACACCATGAATGAAGTGACATAACATCACCATTAATAACACATCACACAACACCACTTTTACTCTCCTCTTTAAAGTCTCCACCTTCACTTTCATTTCTTCTCCTTTCACTCTCCCATCTCTCCTCCAACACTACTTTTTCTTCATTCTGTATCACTCTTTGTTTTCTCCGATGGCTCCAAAACCAACTGAAAAAGCAACAGAACAACCCCTCAACAGAACAACCCCACCCATCTTTCAATCTGAGATTCTCTAAAAATCTACACAAGGTGATGGTGACAGGAAACATAGCAGTAGAGAATCTGATTTAGAGGTTGGTAAAAACAGGGAAGCACGCGAAGATGTGGCTGGAGAAGGTCGAGAAGAAGGAAATGACTGTAATCCTCTTTTTTTTTTCTTCTTATTTTCTTGTATTTCGAGAAGAAGGAAATGACTGTAATCCTCTTTTTTTTTCTCCTTCTTTTCTTGTATTTATCTGGATGTATTCCTCCTCAACATAATTGCACGATCCTGTTACAATTGCGATTTAGCGATTTAAATCTTGAATCGGGGACGATTCACATCGATTTGGGTGAAACCTGATTTAATGGGTGATTCAAATCGGTTGTAGACCGAGTCAAGTCAAATTGCCGATTTGACTTGCGATTTTGAACGATTCCTACAACACTGCTCAGAATCATTTCTTAAGATCCATATTTGCACCACGACACTCCTCATCTCATATTGCCTTGAACTTTCCATTGAGACCACATTTGGAATGGTTTTGAATTCAACCCCACTAGTAAACAGCCACCAATGTTCAGATTCGTGAAGAGGGTCCAGAAATAGCAAACAACCTGATATGCTATTCCAAACTCTTCCATTCCATCACCATTTCATCTTCAATTATCAAAGCTTCAATCAAGTTAAACAAGCAACATTTGTTTGCAAGATTGTAAAAATATGTGGAACCTTGATCCATTTTGCAGTCCCAAGTTAACCGATCCCTAACCTTTTTCTAAGAAAGTTTGAGATACATCCAAGGATGCATGGATATGGAAACGCGCGTCGTGTCGGACACTGACACGACACGCCGACTCAGCAATTTCCCAAAAACTAAGATTCGGAGACACGTCGATACGTCATACTATTTTTTTAATAAGTTATACAAATATAAATAATAATCTAATAAAGTGTCTCCCTAGAGTTGTCTTGAAGAAGATGACATTGTTCAAGGAAAAATTAAAATAGAGAAAAAGTATAGTAGAGGAGAGAAGAAGCAAATGTGAGAAAAATAAGATATCCTCAACCCCCCAAATCCGCTCCACCAATCTGTTTATAAATTTATTTCAAAACCACCTCCGCCCCGTACGGATTGGCGGATATCCTCCCCGCCCAAATATCGGTTAAAAATAATTATCTTAGTGTTATCCATCTTACTGTAAAAGATATTTCATTCATTGATCTCGGATCTCATACAAAAATTATAACAAAAAATTATAACACCAGTAAGAATCCATCTTAACACCAGTAAGAATCCATAAAAAATTATAACAAAAAATTACAAAAAACCATACAAAAAAAAATTCGATCAAAAGAATCTCTGATCTGAGATCTGAGATCACAGATCACATAACAGAGATCTAAGATCGGGGAAGGGAGGGGAGAGGAAGGCGGGGATGGGAGGGGAGAGGGAGGCGGCCGGGATGTGTGGTTCTTTCGAAGCAGAGAGATGGAGAGGAGACATAGATGAGAGCTTCGAGCCTTCGACCCTTCGCTGTGAGCGTTGTGTGATAGCTTTGAGAGCTTCGCTGTGTGAGAGCTTCGAGAGGAGACAGGGATGAGAGCTTCGCTGTGTGAGAGCTTTGAGAGGCGGCTCCCTCTCCCCTCCCTTCCCCGCAGTGTGAGCGCTGTGAGAGGCGGCTGTGAATGAGATTATGAGATGTGAGAATTGAGAATTGAGACGAGGGTTTCTTTCCCATTTATAGGTAAGGGCATTTTAGTAAATCTATCGGTTAAACGGATATCCGTGGGGCGGATATGGCCAAATCTGTATCTGCCCCGAATAATAAACGGATACAATTTGGATATCCGTATCCGCCCCAACCTCCATACACCCTTAACCAAATCCGCCCCACTGCCATCCCTATACAGAATCCCTGACTGAACTGTTGGGGCTTTCCTTGATAAACCACCCTCACGTGCTTTGCACGCATTCACACGTATCCCAAAACAAAAATCTAAAATCCATCCGAAATACTTTGATATATTAATTAGTATCTCTAGTCAAATCGTGAGGGCTAAAACCCCACTTCACCTTCTTCCCCAATCAAACCACCATCCCCTTTTCTATGTTTCTCAATTTCTCTCTCTTACTCCACCATTCACTACCAAATCCAAGGGAAAGAGGAGTGACATCCAAGAGCAATATTCTGTACCTTCTCATTGCCTTCACCACTCAAATAAAAGATTGAACAACCTCATTAGGTTTGCAGAGCTCCTTCCTTGAAACAGAACTTGAACATCTTATTAGACCCACCAACAAGAACTCATGAACAGAGCTCTTATCCATCTTAGCATCTCTCAAACACTTTAGACCCAACAACAAGAGGACCCATCAACAAGAGCATCTTTGGGTCAAAGAACTCACTCAGAAACAGAGCTTTGACTGTTGCAGGAACTGCACTAGTCCCAGTTGCAGCCATTGCTGCAGAGTTGTTCTCGGTCTAATCCCATTTGAAGATGCAGAGGAGTGATTTTAAGATGGGGGCTTTGCAATTGAATTGTCTTGTGGATGGAAACTATTGCAGGAGGAGATGATGTCATGGGAATTGTTGATTAGGATTGAAGGGATCAAACATAGAGGTTTTTAAGCATTTTTCTGGACACAAATCTGAATTTTCCTGATTAGACATTAACAATTGGTCAGCGAGATTAATGAATGAAAAAGAGCAAGAGAAATAGAGAACGGGTAAGAGGACTTGTGCTTGTAGTTGTGGTTTGATTTGGGTGGGGGTATAACTTTGATTAGTTTAGGGAGCATGTCAAAAAAACCTTGTTCTAAAAAGCCTCAGCACACTCAAAAGCGCATCCAACTTTGAAGCAAACTTTTGAGATGTGTTTCCTCTTAACATAAGACCCTTGATTCCTCAGCCAAATCAATATATGCGAGTCATTAGACATCTACTTGATAAACACATTAACATTTCCCAAGAGGCCAACACTCTGATTTTTCAATCCTTCAGCTTCATTTTGAGGCTCTACAATTTCAACCAAAATGAGTAGCCCGGATGACCATTGACATGAATTCTAGCTCACCACTTCATAATCTCATCCACTAAATTTTCAGACTATTCAACTCGAACCACGAGTTGTTGAAAGAGAAAGGTCACTTATGCAATATCACCTCCAAGTCGGCAAAAAGAACTGCATAGGGATGAGACTATGCTGTACCTTTTAGGATTCCCACTTTCCGTCCGCAAATTTCATCAATCCAGTCCTCCAAAGACAAATTTTGATCATGCCTACTCAAAATAGGTGTTTTCTTTTAGTAAGATCATGCAAATTTGTTCCCTTTCAAGCCCAACACCAGAAGATTAATCACTTCATTGAATTTATTCATACTCAAGTTTTTCCCGGTGCACTCTTTTTTATTCTCCAAAAAAAACTGAGTTGAAGTCATCACCTAACGGCTACCTTGCCACAAATTACCTACATTTGCCAGCTCTTCCCACAATGTTCTCTAAGAAACGTTTTGCATGAGCCATACAATAGGTACCCAGCCAAACATAATTGTTTTATTTTCAGTCTGAAAATCATCAATGGCGTCTAAACTACTATGAGAACCACTTCTGTTTGAAGAAGATCGGCAGTCCACATATAAAGAAGACCCCAAGAATCTACCATTATCAACCCACAAGTCTTTACTCCCGGCCCAAGAACACAACTCAAACTTAGATTCTTGGATAAAAACATCAGGTTTGTTATCTACAATGAACCTTCTACCTATATAGTTAATTAAAAGTGATGACTAGGCGCACTGGGTGTCTCCTTAAATTATCTATAGCTTCGCTTTGCCTAGGGCATAGACAAAATGTTGTAGTCAAAGGCAGTCACCTGGGTTTCATAGATACAGGTACGCGTTCGCCCAGGTTGCATAAATACGAGTACAAGTGTATGGCACGGTCACAGGTGTGGGGTGTCGGACACGGTGAATCTAGAAAGAGAGGATTCAGAGACACAGGGTTGTGTTAACTAATTATATATTTTTATACACATAAGTAATATAAAACTAATGATATAAGGAATGATTCTCTCAGTATGTTACATTTTATTAAAATTGCAATCGATGACTAATAATAATGAAGTACTAGGCTATAAGTTTTGATTTTTATTATTTATGTAGGCTATTGTCATACTAGAATTTGTGTAGTGGCAGATCCGTGTCCGACACGGGTACACCGCCCTTTTAAAAGTGTCCGCAAACCCAGGCGGTTGCCTAGGCTACCACCCCTCTAAAAAAACAATAAAATCAGCATATGTCAGGCACACACAGACATGCTCCATTTTTTTCTTTTCCTTTTTATTGTTGTTAATTATTTTTTTCTTCTTTGAATTGTTGAGGTATTTTATGGTTGTTGTATTATGGAGATGCATACTGAATTTGAAGTCTTTGGATAAATATGGTTTATGCAATACAGGAATTTAAGTAAATAATTGTTGCCTAGAATACCTAAAGGGACACCCTGAGTCCTCGCCTACCTAGCTCCCTAGACTACATACACGTCACCTTTGTTCAGTGCCCAAACCCCTTCCATTACAAGTAAGAACCTTAAGGATCACCGTGAACCAGATTTCCTTGGTCGCTTAATCAATTGAGCCACATTAGGATCCAAGTTTGAACACTAACCAACCTGATTTTACACTTCCAATATAGTGCGCTAAACCAGATCAATAGGCAATTCTTGATTTTTACCTAGATCAACTCCCAGTACTACTCCAATACAACAAAGTGTTGCTCTTCCTCTTCATCCCACTCTTGCAATAACTCTTAAGCCTTTCTTTTGTGAGTTATGTTTCAGCAATTTCCAAGTTTCTTCATTCCTCATAGGTGACAATATATGTTTATTAAAAACGAAAATTTCTTCTAGAAATTACAAGTGCAGCATTCAACATAGAAGATGGCTCGGCATTGTTAAACAAACAGATTATGGATGCTAGTGATGTAAAAACCATGAAGGATATACATGGCCAAAATCAACAGCGAACAAGGAATTTTAAAACACCAACAAAAAAATACTGAAAGGAAGAAGAAACCTGAAGTTTGAGGCTGCTGAGAAAGAAACTTTTCTTCAAAAATTGACTTTGAATTTGCAGGCGAACTGGAAGCCGAGGATATCCACCTATACTGAGTTTGAGAAAGGAAATTTGACATTTCAGAGTAAACAGCTGGAGAAATATAAAGATAGGAATAATTGCTCATCAAGCCAAAAATCATAAACCCATTCATAATTAGACACCAAGAACCATCGAAATGCTAATAAGATTAAGCAATACCCATACAGAAACTTTAAAACGCCAAAGAAACAGAGGTAGGCATAGTTGGATCACTAAATGCAGTAAAGATCAAAATAGAATGAACAAACAAAGACTAATCTTAACAGGCAAGTTTGTCAATCAAGCTTTAAAGACAAAAAAGAGCATCCTCATAAAAAGAAATGTTGAGAGATTGCTGAATGGATATACAAGGTGGGGCAATTTTGTAATACATTAATGCCCATAACTTCCAATGATGATACTTTGAGTCTTCCAGCCACAATCAAGCTTTTGATGCTATGTTGCTACATTCTTTATTGTTCTTTTTTACTTTTCTTTTTTCTGCTAATCAAACATATCCTTGCTTATGCCTTAGTATTACTTCTACAAGAAGTAAAGAAAACTAGCAGAAATTTATGATTCTAAAAAGGATTAAACTTAAATATATGAGAACATAATTTGTGGGTCCAAATTACACACTTAATAAAAACAACAAAATGGCATACCGGAGACATCCACGACAACCATCTCGTTACAACTGCAATATCCTGTCGCCACTCATACTCACACTGCCAGAAACTAGCATCCCTCACCAAGTTAGCAGGGCCCTAGATTAAGCCAGAAAAAGTTCAACAGATGTTGCGAAAGAAAAGAACATAAATTAGGAGTTTCAATATGGTAACCCTGGATCTACAAAACCACCTCTCACTTTGCAGGAGACTTCAGAATAAATAAATTTAAAAATTATTACCCCGCAAATCAGGAGCTGGGTCCCTTTAGAAACAAGGATTAACAAATGTTAAAACCAAACTCTCAGGCAGCCCGACATTATGCATACTGAAAGACAGACTAGTGCTACCACATTCATCTGCCTTCAAATTAATCATCTATATATGACCAAAAAAAAGACGTAGTCGAGAAATACTGACTTACTTGAGAAGGCTGAGTCCAAATAGTTATCCTCCCATGAAAATTACCAATTAGCAAGGCACGAGGACAAGAAGTAGGGGACCATTCTATAAACTGAACAGAATCCCGAGGAGAATCTGGCAATGGAAAAAAAATATATCACTACATTAAAACATGCATAAAAAATTTATTAGAAGCTAAAAAATATTTGGGATTATTAGATAAAACAGCAAATCAAATTCCCAAAGTAAACACCATGACACTGCCGCAACCAAATAGATAAAAATAATAAACTGCCAGAAGATTCTAAGAGCAACAAAAACATAAATAAATAAACTATAAATAACAGTGGAAGTAAATCCAAGACCTTCCTTCAAAAACATTATGGCGTGCTGGAAATAATCAGCAGATTAGAGCCAAAAAGATTGTTTTCCATGTGAGATTATCAAAAAAGATCTGACTGCATCACTTATGGTATCACTTGCAAATGCATAAATGTGACTTCCATCACTGTATTTATTAAAGGGTTTTCAAATGTCTGCTTGTCTCTAGGTAACCAAGAGCTCCATTTAAGTTTAGAAGAAGAGAGTTATGTTCAAGATGGAGCTTCAACCAGGTAATACGAGCAAAATATGGATGGATTACAGTATGAACAACGTGATGAAAGGTAGAGCTATGTTGACAAACGAAGGCCTCCAGTTGTGCACAAAAGTTCAGAAGATATTCCTTCAAGCCCCGGCCCCCTTGTAATGCTATCCCCAATCATTGTGTTTTATGTAACCAAGCAGGGGAGTCCATTGATCACATTTTCCTCAATTCCCTTATGCGAACAAGGTGTGGACTGTTTTCCTTAAATGAATTTAGAGTGAATTGGCATGTTCAGGTACTACAAGGATTGGGTGGAGAGTAGAAACATTTTTTTAAAAGTAAAAATTTTATTACTCAATTTGCTTTGGGATACAAGAAGGTGCCTTAAGAGCATTAAACCCCCAAGTTGAAAGTTCTCCAATTAGCATAAAAAGAATAAAAAATAATAATAAAAAAAAAACCTCTAAACTCAGTATAGTGATACCCAACTCAACAACGTAGTTAAGAACTTAAGATCTCCATTGCGCCTATCAATATCTACAACTTTGCTGTTGAAGATTCATTGTTGCATTCCTTCCATAGGGTCCAATACAAAGTAAAAGGAACCAATTTCATTCAAATTTGTCTCAAGAATGGGAAAATGGATATCCACTTTGTCTCATGGGCCTTATGGAATGAAAGAAATAGAAGAATTTTTAAGCGAGCACTCTCCTTTAATGATTGATTCATCACACTGAAGGAAGACATTCGGTTGTGGGGATCAGCAAACAAATCTTTGAGAAACTGTTCTTTTGATAGATCTATGTTTGGTTGGTGAATTTCTCACTCACCTTTTCCCTATCTTTGATCAATAATACTTGATCTGTGTCTGAGTTCAAAAAAAAAAAAAAAAAAACTATCCCCCAATGTCAAACACTTGCCAACCCCCTTTGATGATAGCTTCATTTACTCTTAAAGGGTCCTCACAAATTGGTTTGGAAGCTGATTTAGGCAATTTGTTCAAATAACTGGTTAGAAAAGATTGCTGGTTACAAGAAATGAAGCTATCATCAAGGGGTTAGCAAGTCTATTAAATTGTCAGACCCTTGTATCTCCAACTTTAACACATAAAAACGCATTGACTGAAATTGCAAGCACTCACCAAAGGTGTGATGGCTCAGTGGTTGAGCAGCGGCGGATGGTATCACTAGGTCACAGGGTCGAACCCAGCCAGCGGCATCTAGGGTGGGAGGGGTTAAGGGATTTTTTTTTTTTTTTTAAGTTGCAAGCACTCAGGGGAAGACTCGAGAAACCCAACAGTGAGTGCAAAGTCATGGATGGATAGTTGGATATATTCCGCCACACATACCTTCCATTGCACACCCCTCATCATCCTCAACCCAAGTCTTGTTGGTAATCAACTCCGAACACATGACTCGTGAAGAAATGAAAAACAAAAAATAAATAAACAGTGTTATCAGTAAGTTCCTATATCTATTGGAAGGTATGGCTTCCACCATCTTTCTCAAAGAAAGATTTCATTGACAAGAGAAACACAAAAGAAATACAAAAGGGTTATCTCGTGGCAGTCTCTACCCCTCCAAAGAACTCAGATAGGAGTATAGGACTGGAAGCAGTAAAAAGTAAAGCAAGCAACTAAATATCCAGCCTCTTCATGAGGAATGGATGGTACTCATTACTCAATGCAGGAAAGTTGAAGAAAAATTAAACAGTAAATCAATAACTATAAAGCTTAATAATGAACAAGAAAGGTATTTTGTCTGAATCCTGCAAGGTATGCACCAAAAAATAGACGCACAACTAAGAAAATAATTTTGCATTGCCAAGTAATCATCAAAGATAGCAAAACCGCCATAAACATTTTAAGAACTTTCTCTAAGGGTATGATGTAACTTCATCTAATTGTCACAATTTATACCTGCAATAACATTGAATACTGCACATTCGGTCGGACGCTCTGGGTTGACAATATGTATAGGAATCCAAAATGCTGGATTTGCATTGGAACTACAAAGAAGGGTCAAACGTTAGAAGGATTTCGTACAAAAAAGAAGTTTCTTCTTTACAGAGAAAAGTATGAGAAAACTTGTTGTTTGAAAGAGAAATATCCAGCTTCCTTTAATCTTTATTAGATGAACCAATTATAAACAAGTGTTATAAATCAAATACATTTCTTCGACTACTAACATATACTTTTTTTTTTTTACAGGGATAAAATGTAGCACAATAAAAATATGTAGATCCTTGGGTTTGGCAAAAAGAAGGTAGATAGATCATGGGTGGAAAACAGCTGAATATACGTAGAAGATCATAAACAAAAGTAACACGAAATGGATAGATGATAGAGGATTTACGGAAAAAGATAAATCTAATTACAGAAACTTATGGTGTGTTTGGTTGCATGGGATCCTATGTCATAGAATCCATGAGGAGATCACATAAATCTAAGCTAATTTAAGGTTCACTCACCAATCCACCATTAAATTTAGATTTTGTGATCAATGGAAGGAATGGATTCCCATGAACATGAGAATCATATGCTTTGGGGGACCAAATAGTGTGATTTTCATGTTCATTGAACTTTCATTCCCACCATTGATCACAAAATCTAATGGTGGATTGGTGAGTGAACCTCAAATTAGCTTAGATGGTCCCCTCATGGATTCCCGCAGCGTAGGATTCTATGCAACCAAATACACCCTTAATTCAAGGTAGAAGAATATGGAGAATTCATTAAGAATTAGTGAATTCAACCTAAACAAGTTCATATAAATTCTCCATATGCAATTGTTATTTAGAATGTGAGGAACGTCATCATCTTCAATTGGAAAGAAGTGGTGGATCTGCTTATATTTGGCAAGGAGTTAGTCTTGTGAGTTAGGTGAAATATGTAAATCTCAAAGCTGTTTGTGTTCCTTTGAATAAACTATCTACCCTTTCTCCGGGGGAAAAACACCTATATAACATAACAAGAGGATCTTTTTACTACTCATGGATGGGACATCCACAAGAGACAAAGGATGGTCAGGATATTTTCGAATTCAGCAATGAGTTTTCCTATTGTGGAGAATTAAAGATTTTTTGTTTTCTTTAAGAAACCAAAATTGGGGATTTGTTACCGACTCCCTATCTGTCAACTCTACAGTTCCATGACCTTTCTCTGCAACACTCTTTTCACAATTCTTCCTTTCTAATGACCCCAAAAAATCCCACTAACATATCACTCTCACTGCCAAACCTACTCTGCTACATTGATAGGCCTCCAATTTACCAAACCTATCAGGGACGCAGGCATAGGCAAGGGCAGCTGTGAGCAAGACAGTGGATCAATGAACCAGGAATCAGTCCAGGAACCAGGCTATGGATCATTCAGATCAGGGACCATGTTATGCCTTCAATAAGCTGTCAAAGCATCAGGAAGTTAGTATGCTTGTTAGTAATAGTCAGTAGTGCTCTGTCAATAATTTTGTTAGTGTTCTGTTAGAATTAGCAAGTGGCAAGAAGATGTTATCAAGTGGATTAGCAAATTGTCAGCAAGTTGTAACAATCTGTAATGAGCAAGTTGATGGTTGTATGTTCTGCAAGTGTATTCGTATATAAGGAGAGTTGTAGGAAGCTAGGCAATTCATTCATTGAATTTGTAAAACAGTTGTACAAGAGCAATAAGAGCAATTCAGTCTTTCTTTCTTGAATAGCCTGCATTCATAATACAATCCAGTCTTTCTTTCTTGATTTCTTTACTTTGAGCTATATCTTTCTGATCTTCATTGTTCAATTTTGCAATTCATATCAAATTGGTATCAGAGCAGTTATCTTGGGATGACAGAAAAGACGACAAGTCAGGGTACGATGTCTGCAAGGGTAGATCTTTTGGAAAAGCAAAGGAGAGGTATTCAAGAGGAGATGATAAGGACATTGCAATCCATTGCATAGAGACTAGAACGGTTGGAGAAATTATTGGACAGATCCTCACGAAGGACCTCTTCTTCGGAGCAATCCAAGGAGGCGGAAGGTGCGGGTGTGGGGCAGAAAACTTCATTGGTAGAAGACAGGAGAGTGGGAGAAAACTTCATTGCTTCTGCATCTGAACAGTCAAGAGAGTTGGAAAGGGATATGCCTCTTGCAATTCATAAAAAGGATCTTCTAGTAAAAGAAATGAAGTGAACAAGGGCAAAGGGTTTCACACCGATATGGCAAAAGCACGTCTATCTTGTAACGATCAGAGGGACTGGCCAACATTTCCCCAAGTGGATGGGAAAGATGCCATTAATAAACAAGATGAATCAGAGTACTTCAGTACCTTCAAGTCTGTGCCTGTTTTCCTTCCTCCGGATATTTTGTCGAAATTCCACAATAGGTTCTGTAAGCAGCAACTTTGGCCTCCTTTCCATTAATGCTACCGTTCTCGGCGGATCATGGTGGGCAGTTTGATAGGTCTCTTAGGGAGGCATATGTATCTGTAAACAATCTTTTCTCACAGAAGGTGATTGCAGTGATAAATCCCGAAGATGATTATGCTTTGAGAACAGTTGAAAATGTTTGCAGTCAAGGTGGCGACTGGGTTGCATGGTTTGCAAGAAAAGATGTAATAAGTAATCTTTGGCACATTTATAAAGCAGTTTGGAAACAGGAAAGCACAAGGCTCACTACTAGTTCATGTTTGGTACGTTTGGGTCGTTTCAGCCCTTAAAGCATACAATTAGTGCTGGAGAAGCTTTCATTTAAGGATACAGCATCAGCTGTCGTAAAAGGCAGCCCACGTGAACAACACATCAGCTTGAACCTTCTCGACAAGGCCATGGTTGAGAGTCATATATGTTCACAAACATATTAAATATTGAAGATTATGTGTGGATACATGATTACCATCTCATGGTGCTGCCTACTGTCTTGAGGAGTTTAAGCATTGAAGATTGTAATTCTTGCAGAGATCAATGTCTAGCTGCAAATGTTTCAAAAGAGTGTTTGTAGGCAGCAACAAAAGGAGATCCCAGAGGTGCATACTTTTGGGTGAATCTTGGCAATGCATATTCAGTGGCTGGAAATTATAGAAGCTTGGGAAAGTGCTTAGAAAAGGCAGTAAAACTGGAGCCTAGTTGCATGTCTACTCGATATGCCATTGTAGTTCACAGAGTCAAGGATGCAGAAAAATGTCAAGCTCTCTTTGATCAGCTTTCATGTGCTGGAAATGAAAGGGTCTCGATACTCAAAGAAGGAGATTCAGCTAATCTCTATCGGCAGCAGAAACACTATGAAAGTGCAAAGATAATGCTTGCTAAGTGTCACAACTATTTTCTTGCCTAGCCAAGTGAGGTTGGCAAGTGTACATAATGTAGAGTTTTCCACATTGTTCTAGAGAGAGTTCTCTAGAACCTCCCATAAAGTTCCATAAGAATCTAGTCCTTAGATATTTCTTAGGAAGTGTGTAGAAACTCAATATAGACCGTTAGATTAAAACGATCACCACCGTCCATTGAGGAGGTGGAGTTGTATAAATAGGCTAAGGCCTCATTTGTTGTAATCACCTCAGAGAATTCAAGCAATACAAGTTCTAGTTCTCTTTAGCTCTCTTGTGTGTTCTTAGCTTGCCTAGTTTTCCAAAGTCTAAGTAAATCTTTTGTGGGCAAGGCTGACTAGCTTTCTTTGATAACTTGGGGCAAAGTTTGCTAGTGCCGCACGGGAAGTACCTTGTGAAAAGAAAGCCCGTGACTGTTGGTATCAGAGCCAAAGTTTGGCAAGGTTGGTGAAATCATTCTACACAAGAGAATGTCGTCAGAGGTCAACAACCCAGCAATTGGCAACACTGACAAAGGTGGGAAAGTCCGCAAGGACAAGTCTAAGGACATGATCGCTGCAATGGATGAAAGGTTGGCCAAGTTGTGTGCCACCATGTCCGACTTAAGGGAAAAAGTTGAAGACATGGACCTACGCATCGAGGGGCAAACGTCCAACGGGGAGGACCAAGAGCTCCGGGAAGAGATGCAAGGAGCCTTAAACACAGTAGTGGACATGGTGTCCAAAAAGATCGAGTCCCTAGAAGCCAAAGTTGTTGCTAAAGAAGAGGAGATGGAAGCTTATAAAGAAAGAGTTGAGAAACTTGAAACTCAACTCAGGGTGTGCATGGCTGCGGTAGCCAATGGTGGGACTACGCCAGGAACAGTCACCCACAGAGTCGAAGCTCCCAAACCTAAGGCCTATGGTGGGGCAAGGAGTGCAAGGGAGATAGACAACTTCTTGTGGAACATGGAGCGCTACTTTGATGCGGTTGGCATAATAGATGAAGCATCAAAGGTACGTAGTGTCTCCTTATATTTAAATGATGTTGCTACAGTTTGGTGGCGCAGAAGGTCCGAAGATGTCAAGAAAGGATTGTGCACCATCGACACTTGGGAAGAGTTCACGAAGGAACTCAAGAGACAATTCTACCCGGAGGATGCCGAAAACGAAGCTAGGGCCAAGCTTCGTCGCCTTCAACATAAGGAAGGCCACATAAGGGAGTATGTGAAGGAGTTCTCGGAGTTGCTCTTGGAGATTCCTGACATGGGAGAAAAGGATGCTTTGTTTAGCTTCCTTGATGGCCTAACGGGTTGGGCCAAATTAGAATTGAAGAGGCGAGGTGTGCAAGACCTTGCAACGGCTATGGCTGCGGCCGAATCCTTGATTGAGTTCAAAAGAAAGGACTCATCCAAGGGACAAGGGAAAAGGTCGAGTAATGATGGCAAAGGTGGGGGAGACAAAGAAAAGTCCTCCAAGGAACACAAGTACTCCAAAGACAAGGGGAAGGAGAAAAGAGATGGATCACCCAAGAAGATGTCTTGCTTCTTATGTAGTGGACCCCATCGGGCATTTGAGTGTCCCAACCGAGGGAAACTTGCCGCGCTTGTCATGGAGGAAGAAGCAAAGGAGGAAAGGAGGATCGCCTCAATGAATCTCCTAAGTGCCATTCAAGCTAAGGTCGAAGAACAACCACGTGGAAGGATGTACGTGGAGACCGAGATCGGGGACAAGACTTTGAAAGCCATGGTGGATACCGGAGCCGACACAGTCTACATGGCCAAAGACCTTGCTGAAGAAATTGGCCTATCATATACGAAGGAGAAAGGTTATATCAAGGGAGTCAATGCTAAAAGTCTCCCAATTGAAGGAGTAGCTCGTGGCACCGATATCCGGCTTGGACAATGGCAAGGTAAAGTCGACATAACTATTGCCCCAATTGATGATCACAAATTCTATTTGGGTATAGATTTCTTGGACATGGTGAAGGCTTTTCTGGTACCATATGCCAACACCATGTGCATCATGGAGAAGGGACAACCTTGTGTTGTGCCCGTAGTAAGGGAGATAAGTAAGGAGAGAATGGTGTCCGCTCTCCAACTTTCTAAAGGAGTAAAGAGGAATGAACCTACTTACTTGGCTACCCTCAAGGAAGATGAAGGTCCCATGGATGGAGAGGTGAATGCACCTAAGGTCGTCCAGGATGTTCTCAAGGAGTATAAGGATGTTATGCCTGCCGAGTTGCCTAAGAAGCTTCCACCAAGGAGAGAGGTGGATCATGCTATTGAGTTAGAAGTTGGAGCAAAGCCACCCGCATTCGCTCCTTATCGTATGGCACCTCCTGAGCTCGAGGAGTTAAGAAGACAACTAAAGGATTTACTAGATGCTGGTTATATCCGACCCTCCAAAGCTCCATATGGTGCGCCGGTCTTATTTCAAAAGAAACATGATGGATCCCTACGGCTTTGCATTGACTATCGGGCACTCAACAAGGTCACTATCAAGAATAAGTACCCGATTCCACTTATTGCGGATCTCTTTGATCAACTTGGTGATGCAAGGTATTTTACCAAGCTTGACTTGCGCTCGGGATATTATCAAGTCCGCATAGCCGAAGGAGATGAACCAAAGACGGCATGTGTTACAAGGTACGGGTCTTACGAGTTCTTAGTCATGCCATTTGGTTTAACTAATGCGCCGGCCACATTTTGCACTCTAATGAATAAGGTACTAGCTCCTTACCTTGATCGGTTCGTAGTTGTGTACCTTGATGACATTGTCATCTATAGTAAGACATTGGAGGAACATGTGGATCACTTGAGACAAGTGTTCCAAACCTTGAAGGAGAACGAGCTCTATGTCAAAAAGGAGAAGTGCTCATTTGCCCAAGAGGAGGTGACATTCTTGGGTCATATCATTGGCAAGGGCAAGCTTCGTATGGACAAGTCCAAGGTACAAGCCATCCAAGATTGGGAACCACCAACCAAAGTCACCGAGTTAAGATCTTTCCTTGGCTTGGTGAACTATTACAGAAGGTTCATCAAAGGCTACTCTTCCATAGCCGCTCCATTGACGGACTTGCTCAAGAAGGGACGAAGTTGGGATTGGAGTTCAAAATGCCAACAAGCTTTCGAAGGATTGAAGAAGGCAATTGTGGAAGAACCGGTGTTGGCACTTCCCAACCATTCTATGTCTTTTGAGGTACACACGGATGCTTCTGACTTTGCTATTGGTGGGGTATTGATGCAAGAAGGGCATCCTATTGCCTTTGAAAGTAGGAAGCTCAATGACACTGAGAGGCGGTACACAGTACAAGAGAAGGAAATGACTGCGGTTGTACATTGCCTACGAACATGGCGACACTACTTGCTTGGGAGCAAATTTGTTGTCAAGACCGACAATGTTGCCACTAGCTACTTCCAGACACAGAAGAAGCTCACACCAAAACAAGCTAGGTGGCAAGATTTCTTGGCAGAGTTCGATTACACTTTGGAGTACAAGCCTGGCAAAGCTAATCTGGTTGCAGATGCTTTGAGTAGAAAAGGAGAACTTGCTGACATAAGTCAACCTCAAAGCAACTTGAAGGAACGCATAAAGGAAGGATTGGCACATGATTCCATGGCTCAAACCATCATAGCTCTTGTCAAAGATGGGAAGACAAGGCGGTTTTGGGTGGAGAATGGCTTGATATACTCTAAGGGAAGGCGAATCTATGTTCCACCTCATGACAACCTAAGGAAGGAAGTCTTGAAAGAATGCCATGATAGCAAGTGGGCGGGACATCCAGGTATACATCGGACTCTTGCTCTTGTTGAAGATTCCTATTACTGGCCACATATGAGGGATGATATCGAAGCATATGTGAAGACTTGTCTTGTATGCCAACAAGACAAAGTGGAGCAACAATCACCTGCCGGCTTACTTGAACCCCTCCCCATCCCAGAGAGACCTTGGGAGAGTGTTTCCTTAGATTTCATAGTTGGGTTGCCTGCATCAGAGGGTTGCAATTGGATCCTTGTGGTCGTGGACAGATTTTCGAAGTATGCCACCTTCATTCCCACACCAAAGGAGTGCACAGCCGAGCAAGCCGCACATTTATTCCTCAAACATGTGGTGAAGTATTGGGGTGTTCCCAAATCTATCATCAGTGATCGGGATACTCGGTTCACGGGGAAATTTTGGACTGAGTTGTTCAAGTTATTGGGTACCGACCTTAATTTCTCTACTAGCTTTCATCCTCAAACGGATGGTCAAACGGAAAGGATGAATGCCTTGCTAGAGTTATATCTTAGGCACTATGTGAGTGCCAACCAGCGAGATTGGGCTAAGTTGCTAGATGTTGCCCAATTCTCTTTCAACTTGCAGAAGAGTGAAGCAACGGGTCGTAGTCCATTTGAGATTGTCATGGGACAACAACCTATGACCCCGAGTTCTATTGCCACTGGCTACACAGGAGTGAGTCCATCAGCCTATAAGTTTGCCAAAGGATGGAATGATCAAGCTGATGAGGCTCGAGCTTACCTGGAAAAGGCCTCCAAGAGGATGAAGAAGTGGGCCGACAAGAAGAGACGGCCTCGAGAGTTCCAGGTTGGAGACCTTGTGCTTGTCAAGATGCATGCTCATGCCAGACTTTCTGGACTGCATCGTGGCCTTATCAGGAGATATGAGGGTCCTTTCCCCATAGTCAAGAAAGTGGGAAAGCAAGCCTACAAGGTCGAGTTGCCGCCGAGGATCAAGTTTCATCCAGTCTTCCATGTAAGCCTACTGAAACCGTATAAGGAAGATCAGGATGATCCAAACAGAGGAATTTCACAAAGAGCACCAATGGGCATGAGGATCCAACATGACAAGGAACCAGAGATTATCTTGTCGGATCGTGTGGTGCGTCATTCCAACCAACCTCCCACACATGAGTTACTCGTCAAGTGGAAGGGATTGCCAGAAAGTGAAGCTAGTTGGGAGCCAATCCAACATTTGTGGCAATTCAAGGAACAAATCAAAGCGTACGAGGATTTGAAGGCAACGAGGACGTCGCCTGATTAGGTGGGGGAGAATGTCACAACTATTTTCTTGCCTAGCCAAGTGAGGTTGGCAAGTGTACATAATGTAGAGTTTTCCACATTGTTCTAGAGAGAGTTCTCTAGAACCTCCCATAAAGTTCCATAAGAATCTAGTCCTTAGATATTTCTTAGGAAGTGTGTAGAAACTCAATATAGACCGTTAGATTAAAACGATCACCACCGTCCATTGAGGAGGTGGAGTTGTATAAATAGGCTAAGGCCTCATTTGTTGTAATCACCTCAGAGAATTCAAGCAATACAAGTTCTAGTTCTCTTTAGCTCTCTTGTGTGTTCTTAGCTTGCCTAGTTTTCCAAAGTCTAAGTAAATCTTTTGTGGGCAAGGCTGACTAGCTTTCTTTGATAACTTGGGGCAAAGTTTGCTAGTGCCGCACGGGAAGTACCTTGTGAAAAGAAAGCCCGTGACTTAAGGTGCTTGCTTATAACAATTTCCTCAATCTCACCTTGAGGACAAGGTGCTTGTTTTGGGGGGAGGAATTGATAGGCCTCCAATTTACCAAACCTATCAGAGACGCGGGCATAGACAAGGGCAGCTGTGAGCAAGACAGTGGATCAATGAAGCAGGAATCAATCCAGGAACCAGGCTATGGATCATTCAGATCAGGGACCATGCTATGCGAAGGATCAATAAGCTGTCAGTTAGTATGCTTGTTAGTAATAGTCAGTTTGTGCTTTGTCAATAATTCTGTTAGTGTTATCAAGTGGCATTAACAAGTGGATTAGCAAGTTGTAACATCTGTAATGAGCAAGTTGATGGTTGTCTCTGTAATGAGCAAGTTGATGGTTGTCTGTTCTGCAAGTGTATTCGTATATAAGGAGAGTTGTAGGAAGCTAGAGAATTCATTCACTGAATTTGTAAAACAGTTGTACAAGAGCAATTGCTCTCTGGAGAGTTTCAGGCCTCTCGAATAGCCTGCATTCATAATACAATCCAGTCTTTCTTTCTTGATTTCTTTACTTTGAGCTATATCTTCCTGATCTTCATTGTTCAATTCTGCAGTTCATATCATACATACATCCCTACCCCACACCAAATCAAAAAGACCCGATGAGACTCCATGACAGGAGTCTTTGCCCAATAGAAGACGGACACTACATTATAACGTGCCTCACACTGCCCCTTACAACACACCTAATCCCAAAATGCTTATATTCTATTATTAGAGATACAAGATAAAGACATGATCAAGATAAGGATTCAGCACAAACAAAAGTGAGTCACAACAATGAAAGCAGTTGCATCAACCCTCGAAAACACCCAAAGTCCCCGCAAATATCATATGACGACTACATATCCTCAAAATCAATATCCTCGAGATCGGCATCTATGCTAGCTTTCCTCTAGTCTTCATTGTCACAAACCAAAACCTTGAGGCGCAAGGCAATGCGTGAGCATCAGTGACAAGAGGAGCACTTCGCTTATTTTTGGATTTCTTTTCTTAATAAATCATAGTAGAATACTAGTATACGTAATCCATAACTAATATGTTTTGGAGTTTTCTTAATAAATAGTAGCATACTAGCAGGCATATATCGTAATAAAACCAAACAAACAAGTGAAAAAAATTGCACAATTATATAGAATCCACAAAATCATAGACAAAAACAAAAATCGACAACAAAAACATCAAAACATAGTTCTCAAACTTCTCAATTTCTCAATGAGAAATAAAAGGGGAAGAAGAGGAGGATAAAAAGGAGAAGAAAACAAGGAAAACCTTCTTTAACCATTGTTAACCTTTGTTAGTAGTTAGGTTTGAGGATTTGATGGAAGGAGGGAAGATTTGGAGTTGTGTCTCTTTCAACCTTGTCGTAGTGAGGTTTTATTTGTCAAGCGACTCAAGCCCTAAACTTACAGCAAAGAGTGGGTGCTCATGCTTTTATCTTTACATTGAAGTAATCTAAACTAACTTATAAGCAAGTAAAAATAAAGATGATTTAATTATTATATAAAAATAGTGAAGCGTTGCCTCATGCTTTGGGCGCTAGGCGCACCGAGTCAAATGTCTCATTTTATTGCACTGCATTGCCTCATCTTGATGTTGATCTTTATAAAAATGCCTTGAGCTGTGCCTAAACGACCGTCTTGATTACACTAGCTTGATCTACTGAATCAGATTATCAATGGCACATTTTTCCCTTTGACACTAATGTTAAGACCCTAGACTAGTTTAATAACTTTTTCGCACCTTACCTTTGCTATTCCTGGACCCTTTTCCTATTCTTGGGCCTTGAAATATTGGCCCACCCTTTGTAGTTAAGGCTTTGAGGCGGAGGCGAGGTGACCGGGCCTGAAAACACCTGAAATTAATTTCGACAACAACACCATCATGGGTTCCCCCAGCAAAAATTAATCTCGACAACAACACCGTCATGGGTTGCTACTGGGATGATCATGAGTCCACCGTATCCCATATCCTCATTGCTTCCTATCTATTGCTTTCTCCTTCGTCCCCATAAAATCCAACAGCAATAATCATCCATTAGAACCAAGGCGAAGAACCGTCGTTCTAGTTTTCTTTTTTTTATCAGCAAAACATAAATGTGTGTATAATGGAAAAAGAAAGGAGCGTGACGGGGAAATAACAGATCACTTTCCACAAAAGTATGCATCAGGTCTATGTACTCTATAGTATGAACATACAATTAGAGAATTGAATGTCTCTAAATATCTCCCAACTACAACACCAAAGCCAAAGGCTAGCCTTAGTATCCATCCACAAATTATCTACAAATTTATGAACCCACCACCAGAAGATTTTGTTGTTCTTTTCCCTCCACAAGACCTAAGCTATGGCATGAAACATCATGTCCCGAGCCCATCTCCCAAAAGCAAAGAAACAAGGGACAAGCTGATAATAGATGACCAAATTTCCACCCAAGATAAGAGAGAGTTGGGAAGAGTGGCATTGATGAGGAATTCAGCCAGAGCTCTATGCAAAAGTTGTCATCGAAGAGGACAGTTCAATAACAGATGGTCAAGTAAGATCCCATTGATATGGATCGCACTATTAAGGCATTACCATGCATTACCATACTTCTCGGTAGATCATCAAAGCTACCCACACTCTGCGCACTACCATTGCTTGTGAATGGGAGGGACACTTCATCATCCCCTTCTTCAAAATATTGACCATGAATAGATCCAACGACGGATTGGTGATTGTCTAAGGATCACAGTAGATATAGCACCTATTTGTTGTAGATATAGCACCTATTTGTTGAAGTAATATAGCACCTATTTGCTAAAGAAATGAAGAACCACTCTTTCTTTCAGTGTCTCTAGTGACACGAATCACGTCCCTAAGTGCACTCGCATAACTTCTCCACCCTATAGCACTAGGGGTGGGCACGGTCCGGATCGGTTCCAATTTTGGAAGAACTTAACTCGAACCGTTTAAATTTAACGGATTCAGTCCGGTTCGGATTCCCTCATTTTGAAAATTGGAACCGAACCTAACTCGAACTGACGGTCCGAGTCCTACAGTTTCAAACGGTTCCTCGCTAGTAAAATCAATAACAAGTTCAAAAAATTGTGCGTGATTGCTGAAGAAGAGAAGGTTCTTTGGTTGCCTGATTGCTCATTCTTGCAAGTTTTTGGCTGCTCTATTAGATGGAGACAAGGAGACAGAGAAAGAGAGGCTCTCTCTTTCTCGAATGGTTGTGTGAAGAAGAAAGAGAAGACATTGTAAGCATAAAATTCAATTCATATGCTATCATTAACATAACGTAATTGCGGATTAAACCTACATACCTAATTCCATAGCAATTATGTGATTCCGAGAATACCAATAGCTTAATTAATATAGACATAAATCCAGAGATTTGAATTACTGTATGGGAGAGGTTTCTCTCCCTTGCCTCACTTTCTGATGAATCCTTAAGATGGAATACCATCATCTATTTGGGCGGAGAGAGGACATGTTTCCTTTTACTGTCTTAAGTTGTTATTGAGTTGTTGTTGCAATCCATCAAGCACCAGAGTATACATAGAATGGAATGCAGTATTGCTAATTCCATAATTGATAATTTACAATTCATCGACTACCAATTTCATCATTTATATTCTTTAATAATCGAATGAGTGGAATATCATCATTATTAGTGGAACATCATCATTATAAGTGGAATGGTAATAGGCCACACCACAATTCCACTAACAGACACTTTCTGTGCGTGATCTGTTCTTGTTGTTTCGTGGAGAGGAAGAAGAGGCATAAAAGGAGGGTTGGGCATGAATTGATTTGTGACAAAGTAGAAAGATCTCTCCCTGCTCGTTTGCTTCTTGGTTGCTGGTTGTGTGAAGGTGAAGACAGTAAAGGAATAAACTTTGATTGATTTGGTTGTTGCTGCGATTCTGCTTTTTGGGTTGTGATCTCTCTATGTTTCTCTTTTTCCAATTAACAACAACTTGAAAATAATCAAACTCCAGTTGACTCGAATCCATCAAATTCAAACCTCAATCAACACTAAAACACCAAAACAAACAAAACCCACTTCTTAGAAATTTCATCAAACAATCAAACACATGGAGTGCAAGCACGCCCTGAAGAAAATGGAAATCGTTCTTTCTTTATATAGATATCAAATTAATAAGAGAGCGAGAGGGAGAACCCCCAGATACCTGAGAGGGCGACTTGGGGAACTAAATTTGAAAAAGAGGAAGTGAGATCTCAAGTTGCATTGTTGAAGAGAGACCGACACAAGTGTGGAAGATTGGAATTAATTGTTGAAGAAAGCGGAAAGAGAGGAAGAAAGCTTTTTTCACACAGGGCTCGGGTCCAACCCGGACCGTTTCATTTTAAATAATAGGAATCGGGCTCGGACCGTTTTATAACGGATCCGAACCGATCCAGACCGTATCTAAAAATACAAACTTAAAATTTGGACCGTTTGGAGGAAAATGGTCTGGTTCGATTTGAACCCACGGATCCTCGACCCGTTTGTCCACCCCTATGTAGCACCATGACCACGGGGAATACACACCGTTTTAGCTGCCCAATCTGCCAGTCTACAGTAGACATCATTCTTATTGTCCCTTTGCTCAACCATTACCAAATCCGAACAATCACCCCACTTACTTGTAGGGGCCTTTCTCCCATTACATGAACCAAATTCCAATACTCCACACATTCAAAAGAAACACTAGCAACAGGGATGAAAGCTGACCCGAATCCCCAATCTATTCTCCTTGACCATCACACATTCTCGCAAGTCACAAGAACCTAACCCCCTTTCCAAAATGAAAGCTATGTTCTCCACCTTCACTTCCAAGTAAGGGTAAGGTAAACAGAACCAACACCCATCCTCACTTTTTTTCCTTTTAACACCAATCTTAGGATCATTAAGATCTCACCAACCACCCCCATAAATGCATTTCGTCTTCTCCACCAACATTCTCCTGAATTTACTTTTCTCAAAAACGCCTGACCATAAGAATCCACATATATTGAGTCAAGGTGCTCATTGTATTCAACCTGTTTCCAAAGTATGAGTTGGAGACTTGGAGTGTATCAAAGGAAGTGTTAATTAAGAAAGAGAGGGAGCTAATTTGGACATGTTTATTGGTTTTAAATTGTATTTTAGTAGTAAATAGAGAGTGTGGCAATGACCTTCACATGCATCACAATGAATACGTGTACAAGATTTTTCATGTTGTAGCCATATCATGGAATGATGTAGGCACAAGCAATACCTATAACTATCTTAGTAATCTCTCTTTCTCACTTTCAAAATTCAAGATGTCCAAACTGCAACCTTGTGAGATCTTTTTATGACATAAGATCAAGGATGCATGGATACGGACACGACACGCCGACTCGACAATTTCCCAAAAACTAAGACTCGGAGACACATCGACATGTCATACTATTTTTTTAATAAGTCATATAAATATAAATAATAATTTAATAAAGTGCCTTCATAGAGTGTCTTGAAGAAGATGACACTATTGCAAGAAAAAATTAAAGTAGATAAAAGGTATACATTAAAGAAGAAGTAGAGGAGAGAAGAAGCAAATATTAAGAATAAGCATAGACTACCTCTATGCTTTAGTTTTTTTTCCCTATTTGTCTTAAATCACAATTGAAAAAGTCACACTTTAGATAGATCCACAATCATTAATTATGTGGTTATTTGCAAACATCTAAAAGTAAAAAATAAAATAAAGTTGGTTTTTGAATCTTAACTGTGTCCTGACCAATTTTCGGGTGTATCGAAAACATGTCCAACATGTTGACCATATTGACCATGTGTCTGACACCTGCCGACACGTTCACCAAGTGTCTGATGCGTGTCGGAGGCGTGTCGAGCGAGTGTCGGTGTCGGACACGAATACGACAAGTTTTCAAAGAGTTTGTGCTTCCTTGCATATGATCAATCACGAGTTATTGCACTGCTCTCAACCCGTACACCCATAATAGAATTGAAGATGGAAACATAAATAGCAAATGACATTGCAAAGGAAATAGAGGACAACAAAATAAGTATATACAAACTAATTAGCTGACACCTCTTTTCTATCTCTTAACTCCCTGTAACTAAAAACATTCGGGGTGCAGAATATCAAAATTTAACAAAAATTTATCACACCTTGGAATTCTTGCACAAGTTTCTGAAGCACAGGCAATTAAATTCAGCTTCCCACACCAAGAAACGACACTGCAAAGTACACATGTATCCTTTCAATCACCAACTCACAAAACCAAAACAAAATTGACCAGCAAAACAAAAGCATTGTATTCATGTAGACAAAAATAGCCAACAATTCCTGAATGGGTTTTAAATAAATAAATACAAAATAGGTCTGGATAAAAGGCATTAGCAGAACCCCCTAACACTATCTACAACTCTGACAGAGCACCAAACACTTCTCGATTAATGGTTAGGTCGAAACTTTGCAATAGAGCTCCTAATTTGTTTCAGAGCCAATATTCCCAGTCTTTATTGACTTGACGCTCTTTCTTATTATTATTTTTTAGCTTGGATACGTCTAATTACTGAATTTTTACTGATTAAAAACGTTTCCTTATTTATGCTATGTTACATTGCGATGATTTGCAAACCATACATCATATTTGGAATCACATATCGTTGATATTTTATTTTTCTCTTTCTGTCTATTTATCCATATCCTCCTATTTTTATTTCAGGTAAAATTTCACTCAAACTTCATCGATATCCTTGTAGGTCTTACTAGTCAGCTAATTCTAAGACAAACCCTTGTTTTAAATCAAACCCATTTGCAATGCTTACAAAATTGATCACTTAAACCAACTGGGGACACTATAATTCAACTAAAACAGACCCAGTTTGCTTCACATTAACCTCCAAAGCCCCCAAATTTTATCAAATTAAGCAAAGCAAGAGAAAGGGGTGTGACCTGAAATTTCTACAAAGACCTGGAACGCTCATCTTGTGCTTAAGATTGGAGGGGGGTTGTCTGAGACTGATACGAAACACAGTTGCAGGACCCACCGAGGGCTCCTCTGCCGAATCATCTTTCATTGGGGCAGATTCCTCTTCTGGTTCCTCTTTGATTGATGAAACCTTGGGGCTGGTTTCAAGGGATGGCGGTGGAGGTGGTTGTTCCCCCGGGTCTTTGGGAGGAGCAGAAAGAGAACTCATTGAGGAGAAATGAAGGGAGGGAGAGATGAGTAGAGGGTGGTGGGTGGGTTGGTTGGTTGGCGAAAACGACTGTGGGGAGAATGAACGAATGGAATCCAAGGAGGGAAGGAAGAGAGGATCTGTGGTGGGGTACACAGGTAGGTTGGGGTGAGATGGGCTGGTCTTAGGTGGTGTCGGGTCAATTGATGGATGTTATGTCAATTTAGGAACAGAAATTCTAAATGTCGAGGAAGTGGGCGAGGAAACGGGTGAGGGGAGGGAGGTGGCGGGGTGGGGACCGTTCACCTCCCCCGAGATGTGTGCCATCGATTTTTGTGCGTGCATCTCGAGGGAGGTGGCGGGGTGGGAACGGTCCCCGCCACCTCCCTCCCCTCGCTCATTTCCTCGCTCGTTTCCTCGCCATGTAGAATTGCTCATTTAGGAAATTGAACCAAAGATTTCTAAGTAATCCTTTTTCTAAATGTCGAGGGAATGGGCGAGGGATGGGTTACACCCATTACCCTCGAGATACGTGTCATCACTAATCTCGAGAGTAACCACCCATCCCTCGCTCCCTTTCATCGCCCATTCCCTCCACATTAAGAAGGGCTCTTTTAAGTAAAATAATCATTAAAATTTTGTAATCAAATATTACACTCATTATTACAAGGGTCTATTTATATTTTATAAATAATTGAAGACTTAAAATACGTTATATAAGGGGTTTAGGTCTTTTTAGGCCTAAGTAATCAATGTTTAAGAGTATGTTGGTTTTGATTGTAAAAAATATAGAATGTAGAAGGCAGAATGAGAAATTAAAAGTTCGACTTAAGAGCCTTGTGATCATAGTTTATAAATAATTGAGAACTTCAAATAAATTATGTTAGGGGTTTAGGTATAATTAATCAATTAAGAATGGTTAGTTTTTATTGTAAAAAGTATAGAATGTGGAGGGCAAAATGAGAGTAAAAATTAGATGTAAGGGGCCTATTAATATTTTACATATAATTAGAAGTTTAAAATAAATTATATTATGGCTTAATTATAATTAAATAATATTTGGAAGGGGTTGGTTTTATATGTAAATAGAACTAAGAGGGGGATAGTTTGGGGTTTCTTATTTTTAGATGAGGGCACTTTTGAAAGAAAAAAATTGGTGCATGACAGATTTATAGATGCAATGTTCTTCCAGGTCATTTGCGTTACAAAGTCAGATAGTGACCTCGGATGAAAAATCCTCGGGTTTACGATTGTGAAAAAGAGAGTCTAATCATTGATCAATTATGAACTCCTTCAAAAGCCTTCAATCCAATCCTCAAAGTGTACATGACATATACGCTAATTGGGTTGGTCTCAACGCGGTGGGCATTACATGAGAAGTTGTGGTTGTGTGGTTTGGAATGCTAGGGTATGTGTCGTTCTTTTGTGAAAATAAAACACAAATAATTTGGGCCAATGCATCATGAGATTTAATCAAACTATCCTTCATAACACAAATATGGAAGGTGAAGAAAGTGCCCTTATGATGGGCGTGCAAATTTCCAAATCTATAAGAGGTGGCGAAAATCCTTGTCCATCTCGGTTCCACTCGGACCGGCCTGATCCTAAACGTTTGAAACTGGGACCAAATGGTTTATTGTAATCTTTCTACAATCATGATTGATTTTGCATCCGATTTGGAAAGATCAATTTGTTTTCAACCTGAATCGATAGGTAAATTGAAATATTGCAGATGAATTTGAAGTTCATCGGGGTTTTTTTCTTTTTCTAATGTGTTTACTTGATTTCGAAATTTAAGTGATTATATTGATTAATTCCTGTTGCTGTTGACTGATTAGATTCAGATCTAGCGTTTTTAATTGAGATTTAGAGATGAATTAAAGCTTGAATGAATCAGGCTAGAAGAGGGAAAATTGTCGTTATTACTGCTCAAAGAGGTAAAACTGCAAAAGAGGGGTTCTTGATTTTTCGACGCTGACTCTGTGGTTATGGAGTGTTACTGAATTGATTGTTTCTATGATGTGATGAAAAATTTCTTAATCACCAATGCAATAAGTTTTCTTAACAATTTGCATTAACAATTTCAATTTAATTCATTCTTGCTTAATTGATCGAGCTATTTGATTACCTCTTAGAGATGTTGTATATCCTCCTTTTGAGATTTTTGTGTTTTTGTTGATTTGAATTCACTTATTAAATAGTTTGTTGAAGCAAAGTGAATCAGTTTTGCATTATAATCTTCCACAAACTGAGCTAAACAAAACGAGATTTTTTTTCTACAAAATGCGCGCATTTGACCATCATGGACCATATTGTTCAATTCTATTATCACACTTATTGTTTGATTGCTACAAATTTTACAACGAGAATAACACGAACAGTTAATATTATTGGACTGATTGCTTCTACGACTTCTTCTGTCATCTTGATTAACTTGATCTCCAGTCTATTGGATCTATCGAGCACAAATTCTTCTTAAAATGTTGATGAAGTCTTGTGGCCAAATTGGCTAGCTAGCTGAAAAAGAGGTCTTTCTATTAAATCAATATTTGATAAACTATTTGATTTTGATTATGTAATAGCATTTTAGTTGACTCCTAACCATATTTATATCAAGAATGACATGTTTTTCACATTACTAATTAATAAATTACCAAAATACATGACTAGTGATTATATCCATAAATTAAAACCAGCATGGTTCTCGTGTACAATACAAATGTTGCATTGTTTGCATGCTAAATAAAAAATTGTGATATATATATAGTCCCTATTATTCTTATTCAAAAGTACCTAGTTGTCATATTCAGTTAGGCTTCTTAGTTGGCTTTTGAAGTATAGAAACTAGTCCATAGCTCGATGATCTACAGCCACCTGCTTGGCGGGCGGAACGCTCGTTATCCTTCATACAGAATCTCAACTTCCTGAGAAAGGTGATCAGGTGGAGTCCACAACACCTAAAAAATAAATTAGGTTTCAGCCCAAATAAGGATGAAATTGAATTATTCGTGAAGATGCAAACCAACGGAGCCCTCGATGTTTAGTGAGGAACAACCAACATGCGAATGCGAGTTTGAAAGTTTCTTTTGCTTGCGAACAATCTAGTGAGCTCTTTCAAGCCCATAGTAGGGCTTTTGGTTTAGACAGAAATCTTTGTCTTTTCAGGCGTTAGTCGAAGGATGAGAGCGAAACTACCAAAAGAGGAGGAGGGTGGTAGGCTAAACAAGGTTTCAAGAGCTTGATAGTTGAATAGGTAGAGATAAATTCGACTTGTGATTTTCAATCATTCGAGGAATGGTTCCAGAATCCTAGGAAACGAGAATGGAGAATAAGGCTTCTCAGCTTCTTTATTTGATAGCATTATCTACGACCACCCTTGCCTTTTTTTTACTCTCTGACTGACTCTTGCTTTCTCATTCGATGCTCAGAAGCCTGAAAAAAGTAGTAACTTCACTTATTCGGTACCTCACAAGGGGCAGGAACTGCTATAAACACTCTTCGAAAAAAGGAAAAAAAAAAATTAGATATAGGGGTAAAATGAAAGCGATTGTTCGCTCCACTGCAACTATAATTGTATGCGGTCCAACCATGAAACCCATTTAGGTCGAAGTGTAGGCCACGACCGAAATTTGGCTGAGGTCTATGGTCCTGGTTCAGGCCGAGGTTTACGGATTAACACGAAATCGAGACCAAAACAAGGTCTAAGGAGGTAGTCCACTAGTTTAAAGGTTATTACGTATATACACACACACACACACACATACTGATGATACGCCAAACTGTCCTCTGATCAGCACCGTACACTTGTCATGATAGTCTCGTCAACATAATGAAACAGACTCGATTGCACGCTCAATCCAGCAAGGCCCACATAACAGTAAGCTCATCGTTGGTGGAATCCAGACAGTCGATTTCGAGTTGCAACGAGCCAGCAAACCCACACGTCACACAGTCAGGCTCAATATGCATAAAATCTCTAAGACAAGTATTTGAGAGATCTACCCAAGACAGACATGCCAGCAACACATTGGATTCGACTAGAAAACATATATTAGAGTATAAATCGGGTAAGGAAACTTCCTTGCATGGACAACACTCAGAAAGGGAAACATCTCTCGTAGATCTAGGAACACGAGTCGTGTAGAGAAACTATCCCACATGGACAGCTCCTAATAAAAAAATGATCCCCACAACAAGATCATTTTTCCTAAACTACGTCACCAAAGGCCTAGCCGAACAAGGACTCGTTCACTATAAAATGGAGGTAAAGTCGATGAATTAGATGTATGTAATACAATCCAATTTGCAGTTTTAAGTCTTTTTTAAGCCTCATCTAACTTAAACATCAGAGTGTCATCGGCCACCACACGGTAGTCTTTGGCTCACGTTTGTTGCATGTGCAAGTGTAGGTAAGCAACGAAGAAGGAGATCAGGAACCGATTACATCACATACCATAGGAACATTAATAATACATTCTAATTCCATGCATTAATTGTTGTTTTACTCTTTCCTATTTGTATATCTAGTGAGTTATAAATGGTTTGGAAACGGTTTTCTTCATCACACATGTACTTTTAATTTAATTACATTATGTTCTTAGATACTTGTGCAATGTTATGTATTGTGGAGGGTTTGATTCATCAAAAAAATTGTTTTCTATGCAAACTGTCAAATTCTAACATTAGAAAAAAAAACCGTGGAGAAAAAGAAGATATAATTACTTAAATAAATCAATTTTAAAACTTCAATTACATTCATATCTAGATAAATGTGACTTGATTTAAAAAAAAATTCTTAGGAGATGAAATATTGCTACAACTTAAAACCAACATGTGCACATAGGGTGGTGTACTAATTAAATAAGTCAGTGAAGTGTTTGCAAGCTAAGTCTCATTGGATGAGTCAACCGGGTGGTTTTAGTCTTATTGAGAAGGGGTATGTCCTTAGTATTTGGGATAGGCTTTCTTTCGTTTTCGCTTCATTTGATTTTTAGAGTCATTTCGCTTGAAGATGAAACATTCCCCATGGTGTCTCATATACTTGTGCTTTATTTGTAGATCAGACGATAGTCTACTTAACCATTATTTATTTTTACAAGATAAGATAGTAATTCCTTAGTAATCCAAAAGATTACAAAAAATCCCCCAACACTCCATATATGGAGTTCTGCATCCACCGTTACATATTACATGGAGTCTAGTCCCCCTTCCTGAATCATCTTCCCCCAAACCATCTCTAACACTATCCTTCCTTTTGTTCCTCTGTGTCAAAACCCAACATTTTAGTTAATAAACATATTATACATGTCATTGAATTAGTTGGTTCAGAAGATAAAAGAAAATCAGACATGCTTGCCAATTATCTCCCATTAAATTAAAGTGAATTCTTTTTATGAGAATAAGTTGCTATTTAGCAAATGGTTTGGCAATTCCCATGTGAATAAATTTTATTGAACCTATATTTAGAAATGCATTTTGCAATTGACATGGCAAACATTTGTAAATGCTCTAAATGGCCTTGATATGTATGCAAAACTAGCTGAGAGAAGATGACATTACAATGGACTTTAAAGATGAACTTACAGTTGAAAAGCTGAAATTCTATCAAGACATTGAAACAAGTACGTGTACACTTATTTCTTATTGATATTGATAGTTGATTTCTATTGCTAGTTGATAGTTGATTTTTGTGTGCTGATAATAGATTATGTTGGTTCAATTGTTGATTACTGGTGGTCCAATTCTATCATGATTTATGTAGAATTGTTCATTCAAAGGCAACAACAGCTTCAAGCTCAAACAACAATAATAGTGCAACTCAAGATGATCCAATGGCAAGAGGAAAGACATTGATGCAAAAAGAAGATGATCTAGAAGAATGATGAACCAGATTTATTGGTTTGTGTTGTAAGTTTATTTAAACGACTTACTGGTTCTTGTTAGAAGTTTATAAATCATTAGCTTTTTTATGAAAGTTAATTTAGACATGTTTTTGAAAGTTAATTAAGAATTAGTTCTTGTTAGAAGTTACAATATTAGGTGACATTTTCAATTTTTCATCCAGTAAAAAGGCAGGCTTCAGACTTTCAGTCATTATATTGCTTGTAAGGAGGCATGTTTCAGTTAGTATATTGCAAGTTTCAGTCATTGTATTGCAGGAGTCATTTCATTGCTTGTACTATCATATTTGTGCCTTTTGTCGTGTTTGATGTCATTATACTGCAGTTTCAGTCAAATGATGTAGTAATTGTTCATTTATTCCATGCTGGGCTTGGGTCTTCTCCTGAATCATGATAATTAGGCTACAAATTGGGTGGGTTGGGCAATGGGCAACTAACTTAATTCAATAAATATTGGACTATTCAATATTGTGTTTGGGTCTAGTCAGTGAATATTTTGAACCGGGATGGTATGGTTTATTCTTGGTTCGAACTAGGGGTGGGCATTTGAGACCAAAAATTGGACCGAGCGGTCCGGTCTGATCCGGTTTTTTATTGTTATTTTATAAGTCGATTTTAAAATCCGGTTCCTATTCTCAAATCCCAATGGATAACCGGCTCGCTACCGAATTTCTCATCAAGTCTGAGCTACCAAATTTCTCATTAAGTTTTGAAAACCCACAATGGTGAGCATGCCTCGTTTTATGTGTGATGGGTGGTTGCTGCATTGTTTCATGAAAAATGCATTAAATAAAAAAAAAAAAAAAAAAAAAAGGGAAGTGGAGTGAGTGGTTGTTGTTACATTGTCAGTCTTAATCAAAACATATCCCAATGGATTGGTGCATCTTCCGACGTGAATTGATCAAACAAAGATCAAAAGGGGTTTCATATTTTCCATTATAGTCTAGAAACTAGAAATTGTGTCAGCTTAAACATCAAAAAGGGTTTCATATATTATAGTGCGTTGTCAATTCACAAATACAATGGTTTTGGTTTTGGATCATTAGGTTTTTTTTTATTTTTTTATCATTAGTTGCAAGAAAGAGAGAGAGGGGTTGATTAATTGCAAAACAAAACTTATTAAACCAACGGTGGTTTTGGTTTTGGAATGGAGTGTGTTGTAACTTCACAAATATACATCATAATTACGATGGGATTGGAGTTTGGATGGGATAATGAAAGAGACATTTGAGTCACGTTCTTTTTTCTTCTCTTCTAGTAGAAAGAAACCACTGTTATTAAAAAACTGATTGGACCGAGACCGACTCGGCTCGGTCCGAAAAATCGGTCAACTGAACTCCCGATTAATCGGCTAATCCAATTCGGGCTTGGTCCTTAAAATTTCAAACTTTCAAATGTCGGGCCGGCCTTCGGTTTGGACTAGACGGGTCGGTTAATCGGACCTGCCCAGCCCTAGTTCAAACTGTCCGGGACCAACAAGATATGCCAAAAAATTAAAACTAGACTGTTTCGTCTCGTTTCATTGGACCAGGACCTGGAAAAGCCCAATCTAGGATTGTGTCCACCCCTAAACTCTATTGGTATTATTCATATTATTATTCGGTCTGATTGCAACACATTGCTACATAATTACTGAGAGTATTACCAACAAGGAAATGGTGACTACACCAACAATTCTAATGGCCACTAAAACAAATAGGGGTTTAGAAGACTTAAGTTTACAATTTGCATAATATGCACGTCATTGTAATTTATTTTATGACATACATAAAGCGCACGCCGCAAGCCAAGTCATTATATAATAAATTTGGAAAAATTATGACATGCTTTTAGGGCACATCTTCTTAATGAGTCATGAAAATTTAATATATACCGCCCCGTTTTGTTTTGCCAATATTTAACAAACTTAAACACAAACAACCCGCGTAACCCCAAAAAAAATCCCACCACTATCTCGCAAACTAAGTTCATAGAGGCTTCCATCATCTCCACGTCCTCAATCTAATACCTCCATATTCATGAGCAAAGAGTAGAGAGAAGAGGAAAAGGCAATAAGAGAACTGGAAAACGCAAGGATCTGCTGCGAGTTGTGCGATTGGGTCTGTTGCGATTGCGTTTGCCGATTAGGTGTTGCGATTGAATCTGCCGATTGCGTGTTGTGATTGTGTCTACAGATTGGGTTTGCCGATTAGGTGTTGCGATTGGGTCTGTTAGATTCTTTGGTGATTGCAGGTTTTGGTTGAGATTAAGAAATAAGGGTAAGTGTTCTTGTTATCTCTTCTTGCAATTTCAACAATCTCTCTCTCTATCTTTCTTTCGATTGTTTGTTGTTTGTCCACGTTTGAATTATCTTACCGATTATTCGTTCACTCTGTCGATTACGGATTTATCTAGGGTTCTTGGTTATTGATTCGTATTCTATGAAGGCTTCTTACCAATTCGGTGTTCCTGGAGAAACGAATCTGAGAGATTCCACCGATATTCTGAAGCTCGGTGGATGTAATTATTTTCCCACATAACGTTTTTTCTTTCCAATTGTTTTTCTTGTTGACTGATTTGACTTGGATCTTGTTTGTATTTTTAGTTTTTAAGGCTTCTTCTCTCATATCTTGGGTTCGTTCTTCGATTTGGAGCAGGTGAGGTGATATGTTGCTAAATTTTTCTGATGTGTTCTATTGTTCTTGTTATGATATGTAAGTTGAATTTGAATGAATTGCACGAATTTTTGCTATCAAACTCATCCCGATCTCGTCCCGATCTAGAGTGGGATGGGATTGGGATGGGGATTTTCAATCCCGCCTATCCCGAATTTATTTATTTAATAATAATCATTATTATTATTATTAATTTTAATCAAAATACTCTTCTAAATTAAAGTTTAGGATGTGTTGAAATTAAATCAATGTAAGATGAAATCTAAATGAATTGAATCATTAATTCTAAATAAAATTTAATATTTATTTGCCTTCCAATTTTTTTAAATATTTATTATTATTATTTATGATGTAAGTTATATGTATATAAATTTGACATTATTGGTGTGTGAGTAATGTAAGATAAATTTTTTTTGTTATTTTTTATTGGAGGACTATTTAGTACGTACTCATCCCGTCCCATCTCGTCCCGATCCCGTTTGAGATGGGCCGAGATCGGGATGAGATCTATCCCATCCCGTCCCAATCCCGAATGAACGGGATGGGATAGAGATGAGTCCATCTCGTCCCTTCGCTACATAGAAGTAAGATTGTAATTGAATTTGGTGATGGACAATTGACATCATCAAGTTGAATGTTATTGGTCCTCTTCACACTCATATGTTAAAAAGTTTCAAATACTTGAGTCCACAAAACATTCTATGTTTGCAATCTACCACTTGGACGATATTTAAAAATTATCACTTTTGTGGTTGTGACTTGTGAGTAACAATATCACCATTCATTACTTTGTTAAGTTTTTTTTTCTAGGCATTTGTTACTCCCACTAAATACCTACGACCTTATATTCATGTTATCTAGCTATACGGTTTGATGGGTCATGTTGGTTCATACAGGATTTGTGGGGAAGTAAAGTGGTGATCATGTTTGCACACTATAATTACTTATATCGCAAACTATGCGTTCTAAAGTTTTGGTCTTTTACCCACCTTAGAACTAACTTGTGCTTTGTTACGAATTTTGATCGCATTCATCATGGTCTTCAAGTGTTGGAATATGATGGAAGTTTTTCAAGAGAGGGGAGATTGGTTGTTCCTAAAATTCGACCGTGTCGTCTTTGAGGCTGTTATTGGGTGCATTCATGAATTGATATGGTTAAAAGCTTCTGTTAAGGGACACAAAGCATTCATCTAATTTGTCGAAATTCATATATCTATATTGCCAGTGTTGTGTACATGATAATAATTTACCGAAGTTCATATATCAAATTATTGTTACCCCTCGAGCTTTTTCGAATAGATGGCAATTGTAAACTCTGTTGCAAGCTAAGTTGAAAATTAACTTTTATTATTCATATATTACTTACAAGAAAACAGTATTTTAGCGACGGTGGACACATAATGCAAACCAAATACTTAAAAAAGATTTCCAAGTCACATTGTTGTTGATCGATCCATTCTGTTAACTACTCTGCTGGTGTGATTCCCATGTAGACCAATTGGCTTCGCTTCCGACACGAGGCATACTGTTGATCTTCGCACGCGAATCAACCTTGAACACAGCACCGCACATCACTCCCTCACTATCCACCCTTGGCATTGCCTTCATCTTGTTGACTGGATGCACAAAGCTCATCAAACCTCCATCACTGTGGAACATACACCCTGTAACACAAACACACAATTGCACATTAATTAATTATGTACAAACCAATTATCTACATTAGACCAAACTTGTGAAGCTCTGAATGAGAAATTATCTTTTGAGATAAAGAAAAATCTAAATAGGAAATCTAAATTTTCTCAAACATGAGATCAAATTTGTCAAGGATATACTCTCTAGTCTATAGTACCTGTAGGAAATGGTGCAAAGGATTTAGCACAGCTGCCTTTAATGACCTCCAAATCATCAGAAATTACAATTGAGCCATCAGCTGCAATACCCCAGAACAACTTAATCCCTCCATCTGAGCTCTGCCAAAATTATAAGATAAAATGATTTAAGTCAATAAATCCCATATGATATAATTATAAACACACTTGATAAGTAGGAGGAGAAGACTTACCAGAGCAGCAAATAGAGTCTTGGCTTTGTTATCAAAGATAACAAATGCAAAACTTCCATCAAGATCCTTGACAACCTGATCAGCAGGATAAGGACCCCTATCACGAAGAGTCCGATACGCTTCGATAACGAACATGGCATCATTGGTGCATTTAGACAGCCCATATTGCTTAACAAGTGAACAAAGATTGTCTAAGCTGCCTAAGAAGAGGCAATATATGTCATCCAAACCGCAAAACAACCTGCAACATTATTATATTGTAACATTAAAAACTTGATCATCAAAGGGTGAAAAAAAAAATCACAATAGAGGGCATTTGGGTAATTTTGTTTACCTTTGATGGATTGAGAATTGGCGATCAGTTTTGACATAAGAGAGAATCCCAGAGTTTGCAAAGCTGATTGAGAAGGCATTGTTTGGGTGAGATGACATGAAACCCTTCATGATTTCATCAGGAAGCTTTGGCCTCTTTGATGGGGAGGCTGGACTTGTCAGTTCTTGTGGAGGATGGGCAATTGTTTTGTCAAATATGGCTAACATCTTTTCTTGATTCTTTGAGAATTTCTTCAAACAAAATAACACACTCAAAATCTATTGAACACAATGGAAGAGAGAGATTAGATGTGAAGCATAGGAGCAGAACATATATAGTGGTGATATGTGTTTAGGTGGCAAAGTTATCCAAACTGGGCTCACATCTCAAGAAAATAGTAGATAAGTTTGTTTTGTGCTTCGATTGCAACACTTCATCATTTTTCAGTCCTTTTTTTGTTTGCTTGCGGACCACTTTAAGAATTTAGTGTGTGTGGGGGGTCTCACTTTATGTGGGGTGTCATTAGGATGTGAAGGTTCGTTGAGAATTTATTTTATTTTTTTAAAATAAAAAATAATAATAATAATAATAAAAAGGAAAATTCTAAAGTACTCGGTGGTGTGTCTGGTGTTGTGCCTGGTGGCCACTAGGCATATGAACGGTGTCTGATAGCCACCAGACACAACACCAGACACTGTAGTAGTGCTCTAAAAAAAATGTTGAGAATTAATATATAAGTTGATAATTTCATTAATAAAATCTATGAGATTCCTCCAGTAAATAAAACCATATTATTTACCCTTCAGTACAAATTTGGAGTTATGATTAATGTCCATTTTAGCAGTTGAGAGAGGAGGCTGTACTAATAATAATTATATTAGATAATATATTGTTAATTTGAAAAATTAATTTACTTAGTCAAAAAATAAGTAAAATAATAGATACATACAGGCCAATCAGGAATTTAATTATCCAGTTTGGTAAGAGAGTTCTTATAGCTCTTCTCTTATCCATAACAGAGGTAACAGTGACAAAGATTACAGTCAGCAAAACCACCAAACTTGACAGAGACGTGGGTGCACATAACACTTTTGATCCAAAACTGTGGATTCCCCGACAGTTGCCATGTGAAGGAACATAAATTATTGATTTGGTATTATTAATTTATTTTGACTATATAGTTTCATGGTTTGGCCAATTTGGACGAAAGGTTGAGTCACTGTAGGTGTGGGAATTTCACCTCTAGCCCAGAAACCTGATGAACATGGTTCCAATGGGGCGCCAATGTAATGGGATGGGTTTGGGTTCAAGTCGTTCTCCCTTGTTATGTTAGTCAAATTTTGCGGAATAATGGAGCTCTTACCTTGGATGGTCTTAGGTACATGTATTGTCGATGCTTTGAAGGAAGAGTTTTGAATGCCATCCCTTCACTAGGATTAGGTAGGGTTAAATTGTGAACCGAACCGACTTTGGTCGGTTTTAAATTTTCAAACCGAAACCGAACCGACCATTAACAAAATCGATCCGAAACCGAATTGATTCTAATTTATGCAAAACAAACCAACTAAAATTAAACCAAAACCAAAATAAAACCAAACCAACCGACTATTTTAAACATAATATATTATTTTTATATAAATATATATTATTTATTATATATATTCGGGCGATTCGGTTGGTCAGTTATAATCACCTAGAGACCGAAAATCGAACCAATCGGTTCAATTCCATCGGTTTGTTGTTCAACACTAGATTAGGATTTGTAGCATTGTGTTAGCTGCTAGGACAATTTTGTGTAAAATGTCACGTCCCGATTTTCAAAGAAAACGAAAATCCCAAAATCCACTTAGGATTATCCGTTTCCCCCAAAACTCGGGATGTGAAAATTCAATAACAACAGAAACAAATAGCAGCAACAACTAATCATGATTTAATTACTGAAACAAATAAAACTCTAACCCGGAAAGGGCTGGCGTGGCTAGCTCACTAGCGAAACTCCAGTAACGCAGCTCAAAATCTCTAAACCTGAAAGGCTAATCGGCTACATTCCAAAAGGAATGTACCCAATAAGCAAAAACTCACTTAGGGTCAACAATAAAGCTGGTGTGAGAAATCTTCATCCCAAAATCAATAAATCCGCACATGTCAACATCAAAATAAACAAAACAATAAACAACCACATCATCAGGTAGTTCCTCAATGAGGCAAAGATGTTATCATCCTAACTATAAACTTTGACTATGACAAGTCTGACCTGCAGAAATATGAGTAGACTTGCCATCCTGCATGAAAATGTCAAAAGCAACCGGATAATATTTCTAAGTTATCAGTCATCACAAATGTGATTTATTTCCAAACAATGATACAATTCATAGTCATATTAGACTATTATTGAAATATTAACAAAACACATTTTCTACCTTTAGGAAGACATGTAGTTCTCATTCAATGGTTGAATGAGCATTTAGTTTCTTCCTTTAAGGTAATCATGCACATACACAAAAAGAAAATCTCGCTTCTTTTCCACAATCGCATTATCCTCCATGTGCCGAACACACCTCACCCAAGTGTGCCTCCCTTGCCTTCGAAACCACTCGGAGCATACATGTTCCAAGTGGGGTGCCACCTCGAGGAACATGTCATCTCACCCGAAGTTTGATCACTGGCAAGTATTCTTCCTAAATCTACACGTACAACCGAACTCACATGGAACGGTGCACCGATATGCAAGCAAGTCTGCATACCCATAATAATATCACACGTATACAAGCAAGTCTGTATACAAATCACATTTTTTACATTTTTTTTCTTCGGAGTTGTGGAAAAGAGCATAGAAAAAAATATCATCTAAAACTCAAAACTCTTTTATGGTGACACTTTGTCAACCATAAGTAAATCAACCACAGTATCCACCGTTCTTTCGAGGAACAAGTAATATTTGGCACATTGCCAATTCACACATCTCATCTCTTTGCATCATATGAAAAACAATATGCATTCCAATTCGCATAAAAATACAAATAATCAAGCTAAAACAAGTGCTCAGTTAAATTCCAGCCAATATCTATTACTAGAAAATTTTCTTCTAGCCCTAAACTAAATAAGAGTTTAATCATACATAAAACTAATACAGACAAGACATTATCCCTTAAGCTACCACTTCTAACAAGTTGCAGAGAATGACAGGGGCAACAGATGCTTTCTAAAATGAAATATTGAGCTTACGAGCGCTACCCAAAAGGGTAAAACACTGCTTACAAATGTCAAGTTGAAGTTCAGATAGCCATATCAAAGTTTTTTTTTTGGAGATATTTCCTACTACGTAATCAAATGAGAAAACAACAGTTTTTATATCCTACCCCAGTTGGTTACAAACGATGAAACCATGATAGGACCTTGGCAAGTAGGTATACTCCAGGATGCAACATGGAAAAGCTCATTAGGCAAACAATTCATATGAATTTGTTGGATGAACTATCAAAAAAGAAGACATACTAAGGTAGTTCACAACCACTAACTATACAGATACCTAACAATGTTCAATACATTGCTTTCCTAATGATGATGACCTGGAATACCCCAAAAGCCTTGACAATTGCCTAAAATCTATGTGAACTACAATGGGTATCCATTCATTCATTCATTTAAATCAATTAATCAAAGTAATCAAATCCCATCAATGTAATATACCAAATTAAGGGCAAAAATCAAGAAGAAAGAAAATGGGGGTTTAATCAAAGTAGATTAACCACACAACACATAACTATCAAAACCATCACATAAAACAAACTGAAAGGGGTAAAAGAAAACTCACCGGAGAGATCGCAAACCGTAAAGGATTTCGCAACGGATCCACGCAATAACCCTTCATAGTCAACACCATCAGTCCTCCAGTTGGAAAGTCAGGTGCAGGCATGTACTCCAACAACTCTTGGAGCGTAGCCTCTGGATTATGAATCAATATAGAAAGTGCATCCACCAACTCTCCAAGATTGTGTGGAGGGATGTTGGTTGCCATTCCAACCGCAATACCAGCAGAACCATTCAACAAAAGGGTTGGCAACCGAGCAGGTAGTAGGGATGGTTCCTTTTGTGAATTATCAAAGTTTGGTACAAAATCAAATGTATCTTGGTCCAGATCCGCCAAGAGCATCGCTTCTGTAACTGCATGCAATCTGCATTCAGTATAGCGCATTGCAGCAGGAGGATCTGCATCAATAGACCCAAAATTCCCATGCCCTTGAATGAGCAGCCAGCGCAAGGAGAAATCCTGGGCCATTCGTACCAAAGAATCATAAACCGCCGTATCTCCATGTGGATGAAATTTACCTAAAACCTCCACAACAACTCTAGCACATTTCTTGAATAGTTTTCGAGATGAGAGCCCCAATTCATCATCGCAAATAATATCCGACGGTGGACAGGCTTCAACCCATTGCGAACATCAGGCAAAGCTCGCCCGAGCAGCACAGACATTGCATACGCCATGTATGCTTCGGTCGCCTCTTTGTGAAGTTCAGTGGGAACTATTCTCCCCTCTCTGGCTTCCTCCTTCACAAGCAAGCTTCTGTTCCCATCCCTCCCCTCCTCATTCACAGATACATCTCTCTGTTTTGCCTTCACGGACCTTAAGGAGCGAGGGGGGTTGGTGGAGAGAAAACGAAGGTATGAGACGCCACGGTGGCAGAATCTCGAGGAACCCGAGAAGATCGAAATAGCGGGGTGCGAGAGTCGGTAGCGGATGAGAGAGGAGGTAGTGAAACGAAGGCCTGATGAGAACGCCATGGACGGTGGTGAAAAGAGAGAAGGGTTTGAGGTGTGAATGAACGAGGGTTTCATTCGTTCGCCATTAGAGACTCTTCATCTCCTCTTCTCTGCGGTGTAGAGTTTAGAGCGAAAGGGTTTGTGTTTTTTTTTTTTTTTTTTATATATATATATGGTGGGTGGCTATTCGCCCCCACTAAAATTCTAAAGCACCCACCTTCTAAACTCACCAAATAAAACCCTAATCATTAGTTAAATAAAAGCCCAAATACAATTGAGTAACAATCCATCAACATTAGGGTTTATAAATTTTTGGCTAAATACACACACACTTTATCCTATTTAACCATGGCAAACAAAAATCTTTTTTTTTTTTTTCCAAATAATTTAGATTACAATATATGCCACAATTAATGAACAATAAATTTTTTTATATTTATTTAATTAGGCGGGTATTACATAAAACTTGACATTTTGATTCATTTTTCAGGTTTATTCATGTTTAGTTTAAGTTGTTGCTTGTGGAATTTATTGTGATTGGATGATCTACATAAAAAATGCCTAGCAAGATAGTCACCAAGCGCTTTTGTCATTGCTGAAAGTTGATCTACAAGAATTGGTAACGTTTTCTTTTTTTTTTCCCTATTTTACAGTAATACTGAAACACTAGCAAGAAGAGGCACCTAACTTCCAAGTAGTCCATTTGTATCTGTCTCAAGTAAATGGTTGGACTTCATTCATTTGTGATAGAGAGGATCTCTGCATCGAGGTGAAATCTTTTAATCAAACATTCTGTCACTCATCAGATTCTGACCTTGCTGGATCCCATTTTTCCTGGCTACCGGAGCTGGAGGTAGGAAACGCGTCATCTCCTGGGTTCTCTTGCTTCAGCTTGCTTATCTTCAAAAGCGAAGACAATACCTCATCCATGTTAGGCCGATCTTTGGGCTCTGTTGATGTGCAAGACAATGCCAACTCAAAGAGCTCTACTATACATTTCTCAGCTTGTTCATTGGTGATACTTGAAGCGAGATCGAGGTCCATCACTTGACGAAGCTTTCCATATCCATTTGCGACAGCAGCCTCAACTAACTGGCTCAGAGTGAAAGGAATCCCATTCTCCTCTATGGTCGCAGTTGGTCTTCTTGCCGTTAGAAACTCCATAATCACAACTCCAAAGCTGAAAACGTCTGCTTTAGTAGTGACTTTATTCGTGTATGCGAACTCTACAAATGCAAATAGTTGCCATTAGAAAGCAGTGAATACCACGTATTGGCATAGATAAGATGACCATGATAAATAGAAACCAGTTGTTACATATTTTAACATTGTCAGTGAAGTTTGGCATTCTATCTGCTACAACAAATAGAGAAGGAAGGAAATGTTGATTTTAAAGCTATTCAAGAATGCAAGACAAACTATACGAAAGAAATCTTTCCTGGTTAGAAGAAACAAAGCAACTTTATGCTGCCGCTGCATAGCAAAATGCAGCAAGAAAGCATAAGGCAAGGCGATTGAAACCAGCTTTGACATGAACTTCAACAAAAGAAGCAAGCTACCATAGCAAAACAGTAATAGAAATCAACGGTAAAACTTAATAAAATGTTGAATGAAGTAAACTCCCCAGTATCAAAACAATCCTAGAGTAACGACATAAATTAGTTTTACGGTCTTGCACACAAACATCCTGAGTAACTAGATGCATGGTATCTACTTATATTATCACTTCCCTATAGTCATTCTAATACAGAGGAGTAAGATTGTATCAAACTCTATGTCAAGATAGTTATGCATAAGCTTCATGTGTGTTCATATTTTAGATAAGTAATTAAATGAATCTAACACTGAAAATTAGATAATGAACTAGTACCTGGTGCCAAGTAGCCAATTGTGCCTTGGAATGCTGATGTTGTGGAAATGCTGTTTCCGTCATGAAGATGAACACCTAGCATCCGAGCTGTTCCAAAATCACTCACATGGGCTTCCCAGTCTCCATCAAAGAGAATGTTTGAAGGCTTCAGATCACAGTGAACAATGGGATCACCATAACCTGTGTGCAAGTAAACTAACCCATGTGCAACAGAAACACACACTTTGAGTCTCTCAGAGAAAGTCCATCTTGACCTATCCATTCCAGGATCATGTATAAGGCTCTCCAAACTTCCATTTTCCATGTATTCTAGAACCAATGCCTTCAACTTCCCAATGTCCCAAGCATACCCAAGTATCCTAACCAAATTTCGGTGTTTTAATTGGTTTAACGTTTTCAGCTCCCTATCAAAGCACTTGTCTAACTCTCCGGAGAAATGGAACACATTCAATTTCTTTACAGCCACAACCTGCCCATTTTCCAGGCTACCCTTGTATACCACATTTGAACCAGTTCTGCCAATAACATTGCCTTCGTTAAAGAAACCAGTTGCAACGTCTAATTCTTTTCCACTGAATCTCTTGAGAGCAGGGATTATAGGATAATTTGGTTCTGGATTCTCAATCCCTTCTATCTTTTTATTTTTATTTTTGATGTACCTGTGGAGAAGCACAATTGCACATACCAGGAGCAAGAATATAAAGGAACCAAGAACTATAAGAATCACTGTTGCCTTCTTAGAAAACCGATATGGAGCTCTTGAGTTGCATGGCTTCAGAAATTTGGTTCCACAGAGATCCTGATTACCTCCCAAGCTTGAAAATGTAAGGTTTCTAAATATGCCATTGTTGGGAACAGGTCCATCCAGCTGATTGGAAGAAAGATTGAGATGTTTCAGGGAGGAAATACTTGTGAAGCTTGCAGGAATCTTACCGCTAAACTTGTTTCGAGATACATCGAGCGAGTTCAGACGTTGCAACTTTGCTACAGCTACTGGGAGTTCACCACTTAATTGGTTGCTTGAAAGATTTAAGCTTGTCAGCAAGTCCAGCTGAGAGAAAATACTCTCAGGAATTCCACCGGTAAGTGTGTTCCCCGAAATATCAAGTGACAACAAGTTCTTGCATCCTCCAAGTGTCAAGGGAATGCTTCCAGAGAGATTATTGTTTGAGATGTCAATGGCCTGAACCATTTCCAACCCACCTAGCTCATCAGGAATCCTCCCGGAAAAGGCGTTGTTTGATACGTTAAGATACAACTGTAGGCTTTTCATGCTTGCTATCACCGATCCTGGAATTGATCCTGTCAGATGATTGTGAGAGAGATCGATTTGTATCAGTCGAGTAAGAAGACCCATGCTTCTCGGGATGCCTCCTTCGAGATTATTTCCATGGAGATCCAAGTATGACAACATCTCGAGTTTTGAGAAGTCATCTGGAATGGGACCAGTGAATTTGTTGAGCTGCAACTGAAGGTCTGTCAGCTGTTTCAGCTCAAATATCTTCTCAGGTAACTCACCTTCTAGAGCATTTTCGCCCAAGGAAAGGCCTTGGAGAGAAGACAACTTTGATATCACGGAAGGGATTCTACCTGAAAAATTATTTCTACCTAGTTCCAAAGAGAGTAACAGGCTAAGATTGCCAATCTCTGAGGGAATTGGCCTTGAGAAAGAATTGGTGTGAATCCTTAAAACCTGAAGATTGTTCAGTCTGCCTATTCTACTTGACAATGACCCACTGAAATTATTTTGCGCAAAATCCAATTTCTGAAGATTGGTGCAATTGAATAGATCTTCTGGAATCATCCCAGACATCCGGTTTGCTCCAACAGAAAAGAAGGTCAAGTTCTGCAGACGCCCCAGACCCTCAGGGATTTCTCCTGTTAATCTGTTATATCCCAAGGTTACATTGACAAGACGGGAACAATTTGTGATGCTGGATGGAATTGAACCCCTGATTAGGTTGTTAGCTAGAATAAGGTTCTCCAAACTATGGAGTGATCCAATGTTCGTTGGGATCTCCCCTTCAATGGAATTGAAGCTCAAAGAAAGATATGTCAAATTTTTTAATTCCATCAGTGATGAAGGAATTTCCCCAGTTAACTTATTTGAGTGCAAAGTCAATACTTTTAGCGATTTTAGGCGCCCAAGTACAGAAGGAACCTCTCCAGTGAGTTCGTTTTCAGAAAGGCCTAAATGTGTTAATGATAAGGAGTTGGACAAAGAGATAGGGATTGTCGAAGATAAACGATTTTTGTAAAGTCTTAACATTTCTAAGTTCACCAAATCTCCAAGCTGAGAAGGAATACTTCCATTTAGTTGGTTCATATACAGGTTCAAATAAACTAGGCTCCTACATTGTCCTAGTTCTGGAGGGATTTCTCCAACAAGTTGGTTTTCAAACAATTGAAGATATTGTAACTCTGCTAAGTTTCCAATCTCAGGAGGTATTACACCTGACAACTGATTTTGACTCAAATCAAAACTTTGCAAAGCTGCCAACTTACCAAATGAAACAGGTATAGAACCTACCAAGTTATTTGTAAAAGCGGAAAAAACTTTAAGGTTAACCAAGTTATCAATGCAAGAAGGGATTGTACCGGTGAGATTATTCGAATCGACCCCCATTGCAGACAAGGCTGTGCAGTTACAGATACTCTCAGGAATACTTCCTTCCAACCCGTTACGCCCCAAGTCCACCATTTGCAGATTTTTCAGGTTTCCGAACTCTGGTGGAATCGAACCTGTGAGCAAATTGTCATACAACACCAACTGAGCAAGCTCCATGCAACGCCCCAACATCACCGGAACAACACCAATGAAGGAATTCGAGGTTAAATCGAGAATTTGCAAACTCGAGAGATTGCCTAGAAACGGCGAGATCCTCCCCTTGAGTTGCATCTGAGGCAGAGAAATCGAAACCACACGCTTTGACACAGAATCACAAGCAATGCCGGTCCAATTACAATGCGGGATCCTATCATCCCAATTAGCCAATGCTGCCATTGAGTCATTAGTGATAGAATTCTTGAATGCCATCAAAGCTTCAATATCCACCTGGGAATTCACCTCCACACACTGGATTCTAGCCCAAACTGAACAAAGTACTAGAGCTAAAACCAAAACAAAATTCTTAAAGACACCCATTTTCGCAATCGAATTACTCGACATTGCTGAAGAACCCAACACCCCAGTAAAGCATTTTATAGATACAAATACCAAGATTCAAGTCAATGGGTTTCCAAGCTCAACTCATGGGTGCTCTAAAGTCATTGAGACTCAAAACAATGTTCCCATGAAAGAGAGTTGAATGTTGACTTGAGTTCAGTCACACGTACACAGAAACTACCAATAAAGGGTGTCTCTTTCTGAATATCAACTTGCATTAACTTTAAGTAAACAAAGTACAAAACCTAGTAGGATGGATGGAATATATGCACGCTTTAAACATCCCCCAAAAACAAAAACCAACCCAAATGCGCGTTGAATTCATTACTACACTACGCTACATTGCATTCAGACCTTGTTATCATAACAGGAAATTCCAAACTTTATCTACCAAAGAGTACAAATTAGACAAGTCCACTAGTTTGTACAGATTAGTAGTAAAATGTGTTTTAGTAGAGAAAACCATGGTGGGTTCTGTCACTAGAAACAATTGAGTGTAGTTTAAAGAAATAATAGAGACATGCAAGTGGAATGTGAACTTAGCTGGTAGTTTGCAAGGTCTGACTTTTGTGATCAAATTCAATGTAAGTTGAATGAGAGAGGGACTTGTTTATCTGTAAAGGAGGGAAACAGGAGAGGGGGGGTCTAGCATGGATTTGTCATTTGGTGTTCCAGTTGCAAAAATAAGGAGTTCAAAGAAATAATAGATACATGCAAGTGGAATGTGAACTTAGCTGGTAGTTTGCAAGGTCTGACTTTTGTGATCAAATTCAATGTAAGTTGAATGAGAGAGGGACTTGTTTATCTGTAGAGGAGGGAAACAGGAGAGGGGGGGTCTAGTATGGATTTGTCATTTGGTGTTCCAGTTGCAAAAATGAGGAGATGAGATGAGGATGAAGTCCTTTTCTATCCGTTGTGAACGATTGTGGATTGGCGCCAACAAGTTAGTGCCCAAAACAGTGGGTACTGAGTAGCCAGTCCACTTTGGAAGTGGATCCAACGAGTCCAATTGGATTAATCTTGGTTTCGTTATGTCGACAAAGACTTGCCATCCTCCCCTCTTGTCCATGCAATGTTCACGTGCTCGGGCAATTCATTAATGTTTATTCTTATCTTCCTGCTTACATAGTTTTGGGATTGAATCAAACTCCTTGCTCACCCTTCCAAAATAAATAGAAAGTGTGTCTGAGAGGGCATTTGTACCAAACATCCAAACCAGTATACCATATGAGAGTAGCCCTTCCAATTTTTTTTTTTTTTTTTTAATTTCTACCGAATGATATAAAAGTTTGATTTGGATTTTGAGATAGGTTTACTTTACTTATCCTGATGAGTGAAGGTTTAGGTAAACACTTCTTCAACCATTAGTGATGTGAACAACAAACTGACTCATGGAAGTTCGCAGTTGCGCATATATAGAAAAGTCTTTAATCAAGCAGTATTTTAGGGCAAGAATGCCCAGTTGAGGCTTTGAAAATGATCAACCTAAGAACAACTTCCCCCACCTACTATATATAACCAAAAACCTCGAATCATCAACGTCACTGGTCGTCGAGAAACAATAATATGCATTTTCTTCTACACTCTAACTAATTCATAGTCAACTTCTATAAAGAAAGATCGTTTCAGTTTTCATCCTTATATGCGTGTGCCTGGGTTATGGACCCTCAAAATATTTGTTTTGAATAAGCTAATTCGCAGTAAACCGCAAACCATGTCGACATTGATAGGACTAGGAGCCAATATATATTTCAACTACTCGAAGGACTCCAAGTCTACGCAATAAAATAAGTCTAGAACAAATTAGCTAGGATGTGTTGCTTGATGAATTAAAAGATCGGAAAGGATGGGGGAAAATGAGGTTGTGATGACAATCCAATATATATGTAAGCATCACATTTCTTGCTCTCCTAAAGAATTCAATTCTTTACATATCACGAGAAACATGATAATGTCAGTCCTATATTTTATCATAAAACTCACGGTGCCATGTGCCCTGTGATATCACTATTGAAATAGCTCTTGAGATGAGTTGGTTTCCATTATCAACTTGGCTAACTGTCGAGGAAATGGGCGAGGAAACCAGCGAGGGGGGTGGTGTGAACGCTCATCCCCTTGCAATGCGCGCGGCTGTTCATCTCGAGAGTGCTGCTGCGCATCGCAAGGGGGATGAGCAGTCACACCACCCCCCTCGCTGGTTTCCTCGCCCATTTCCTCGACAATTAGCCAAGTTGAAAAGCATGTTTGATTGCATGAAGCCCTATATAATGGAACAACTTGGCTAATTGTCGAGGAAACCAGCGAGGGGGTGGTGTGACCGCTCATCCCCTCGCGATGCGCAGCAGCACTCTCGAGATGAACAGCCGCGCGCATCGCGAGGGGATGAACGGTCACACCACCCCCCTTATGGTTTCCTCGCCCATTTCCTCGACAGTTAGCCAAGTTGCATGCTTTTAGTTGTTGATGATACATGTAGAAATCTTGATAAATAAGGCTGCAAAAAGTTGTAGTGTTTGAAATGATACTGTGTTTCTTAATGGGCCTCATTTTTACACAGGGCCCGTTAAAAGCTAATAAAGTAATCCATAGATATTGGATTGCAAGGTCCATTTAGTAATGGCGTTATTGCGGTCACTATGATTTCTATATACATTTTTGTAGCGGTGGGCAAAAAATGATTTAAATTTGGTTAATTGACCGAACCGAAATATGAGTAGAAAGAAAATAATTTAAACCGAACCGAACCGATTATAAACGGTTCGAAATCGATTTATGGTTTTGAACTGACCGATTTATAATCAAACCGACCGATTAATTAGATATATATAAATAACTAAATAACAGGTAGGTGTCAATACCCGATTAGTACAACAAATGCACTATAGTACACCCTGTAGCACTGAATCGCACCCCTTCTCTCAAAGTTTTCAATTTTGGACTAAAATTTGGATCTGTAAAAAAATTGGGCCTGTAAAAAAAACTTGGGCATGTTTTAATGAAAGTCTTTCAAGTGCTTGAGCCCAAATTTTCGGCCCAACCGAACCGAAATTCAGTTCAACCGAATTCACCGATTTACAAATACAAAATTCGGTTTCAGTTTCAATTTTGGACAAACCGAATGAAATCGATTTGGGGCTCAAAACCGAACCGAATTGCCCACCCCTACATTTTTTAATTTGATTGCAAAAACATCAGACATTCTCCCAAATCAAGTTAAGAGCAACTTCTACTGCAAAAACTCAGATAGTAATACTACCCTGAAAAGTAATAAAATAAATTTGAGCTTCCTCTAGAGTATATACCATAAGCAATGCCACCATTATTCTTTGCTGCCAACAATTTCCAATGATTCATTGACGCAACATTATCATATAGTCTGTGATTTTTTTAACCAATCAAATGCAACAGAACCAGTCGCGAAAAGGCCTTCGATAGATTAAGCTTACAAAACCAATGGCAGAGTTGTAGAAAAAGTGGCCCATGCTTTTAGAGACCTGGCAAATTCTTTTTTCTGGGCTAAATTACTATCCTTCCAATTGATCAGAGTTTTGCTAACCTCTTGTGAGACTGATCCCAACGAAAATTTTCACTTTTAAGGATGCTGGTTTTATCCGTCCAATTAACTCATCAAATGTATATTACGGACATCATCGTTTCTCATAGAACCTGTAAATATTTCCGTTCGGTTTCTAGAATCTAGGACTAAGGTTACCTTACGCGCTTTAACTAAATATCTTCTATATATCAACCTAACAGCATCAAACATCGCTCATGTTCAAAAGACAGTAATGGTTATCGATCCAACTCTTCTGTCTGTTTCCGTTGATGTCTACTATTAATGATGATAATCATGAATTAGATATGGTTGTCGTTGAAACATTAACTGTAGGTAGTAGAGAACAAAATATTGTCAAAGAAAACCTAGCATGAAAAGGACCCTTCGCTACTGAAAGATCTAAAGTTGGTCATTTTCATATACAGTTAGATGTTCATCCAATATATCATTTTCACGTCCTTGAATGTACATCTACCCACCACCTTCGTCTTTTTTGTTTAATTATTACTCAATCTTTCATTACATTTCAAAACTTTCTAAATACAACCTTATTTAGAAACCTAATTCACTGGACAATGTAAGTCTATAAGGCTTATGTCTATCCTTGCATTTGTTGAGATAGAGTTGGCTTGAATAATTTCATATCAACTAAAGTAGAGCTATCATATCTAAGAATATAAAGAGTTGGCAACTTCTTAATAACAACGAGACCTTTTGAATAAAACCCCATGATCTAGGTAAAGCTGATCCGGTTGAAGATCTGTGTTCCTCAATATGTCGTTTTTTGAGATAGTTGAAGATCAGTCTCGTTGCTAACTGCATTGCAATGGAATTAGTTTTGGGCATATAGAATTTAGGTATACTTGAATCTTTGCTGCATGAACTGCACAGTTCTTAACTAGATGCCTGCCTTAAAATAAAGCTTTGGTGGCGAATTGCGAAAGCTTTCTGTAAACACATTTACAGAGAAAGGTTTATATGAACTTATTTCAATACACATCCTGATGTATTATTAACATTTTGATCTAATCATTATGGTGACATACCATGGATCTCTATACTCCTTGTACAATCTCAGGGGCGTTCCTGGGCATGGGCATGGGCATGGGCGACCGCACAGGGCTCCATATATATATATATATATATTACCTCACAATTAAATTATGGATTGGAATTCGGAGACACATATTCATGAGTCAAATCTACATCCAATTTATACTCAAAACCTATTGAAATCTAAATCATTTGCAAATAATGGATGGTGATTTTCCAAATGTCTGGATCGCATATAGAACATTGATGACTATTCCAGTAACGGTAGCCTCTGCAGAGAGAAATTTTTCAAAATTGAAGTTGATAAAATCGTATCTTCGGTCTACCATATAACAAGAAAGATTAAATGGGTTAGTTATGATGTCTATTGAAAATGACTGGGCAGAAAAAAAATTGATAGACATCATTTTCGACCATATTATGGATCTCGACATTACGCGTGGCAAATGTGTTTACTTACCTAATGATCGCACAAATCCTTGATACAAACATATGTCTACCATGGTGACGATGGTAGACATATATAGTAATTAGGCTTCTCCAGTGATGATGACTATCTCATATTATTTGTTGATTTTTTAGTATTATTTTTATTATGTGTAATAATTTCATATACATAAAATGAGAATACCCCACAAATGATAGAACCTTAGCAAATTAATTTTGGTTCTTCAATTTCCCTATGGGTAGCAATAATTGACGAGGAATTGGCGAGGAAATTAGATGGTGACTCTTAACATAACCATTTGGATTGCCAACCCCATGTGAGAAAGAAGGTCCACAAGAGCTGCTTGTCTTCTACTTCGCTAATTCTAAAGGGCGAGGAGGAAAAGGTCCCGTTACCTTCAACAACAGAGAGAGATACGGATAGAGGAGATATACCTAGCTGAGCCATCTAGCTGACAATGACGCTGCCATTTTATCAATCGTGGGTGCCTGTGCCTGCCATTTGATACACAATCTTCGTTAGCTTCAAATAAAGCTTCGAGTTCCTCGTATTCTTTGCCTTCAACAATCTGATGTCAATTTCAAGGACCCATCATACTCATGAAGCTCAACTGTGTCAACTTCACATACATTCATTGCTTTGACACTTTCAAATAAATTATCATCAAGTTCGCATTTTCTTTCGACAGAATGATTTTCATCATTATCTTCAACTCCTTTACTGTCCCAAAAAGCATCTTGAGGGACCTCTCTGTCTATACTTGACTCATGGAGAACCTTGTTCAAGGATTGATCTACATCTATGTCCATACTTGACTCATGGATACCCTCTCAAGGGTTGATCTTTGTCACCATGTGATCTCCTGGCCAAAAGTATTAGTATCTCCTTCGACTTCTCATTTTTTCTCCTCTGAATTTACATACAAGGGCTTCATACTATTTGTCCCTTCCATATTATCGTTCTCGTCAACACCTTGCAGGATATTGAAGGAATTATTGTCTAACCTAAGGTTCTCATTTTCATTTACTGCCTTCCTATTTGTCATTTAGATCTCTACTCATTCTTGAGTATTCTTCCTAGTAGCACCTTGTTGTTCTGCTATCTAACCCTTCTGAACCAATCTGATATCATAACATTTTCTACAATATCAGTATCTTTTCCTTTTATTGTTAAACCTTGTCAATAACATCTTCCACACATTTACCTTTTTCGTGCTCAAATATACAAAAATCAGTACATAACAAAGGCTTCCAAGGATAATCAATAATGACCTCATCAAGCTATTATTCTTCTCTACTAATATTTTATTTTATTTTAGTGGGAATGTTCTTTGTTGGTTTAACCTCCACACACAGCAGCAACATAATTGAGTCTAGTTCTTGTAGTTGTTGCCATATCAAAACGGGTGGGTTTTCCTACATAACTAGCAATGTATCCTAAATCTACAGTACTCCACATACATGTAGGAACATTGTACAAATGAATTCAGAATGAATAGTTGTTACCTCATTCTTTAGGAGGTATTTCTTTCATGGTTTAGTAATCATCATCTTGTTTGTGACCTTAAGCGCTTCCATTTCCAGCGCGACCTCACGATTCTCCATGTTCGAGAATTTGAAAAAGAAGTATTCTCCATTTAAATTAACTTCAATGGACCCTTTAGGATTCCATCTACACTCCACTGCTAGTTTAACTTGACTCAAGGGATGGAAAACTTTCAAAGAACATCTCAACCAGTTGGTTTTTCCATATCTCTTTGGCCTTTTGTCGAATACCAGGAGGGCAGATTAATGCTACATCTTGGAGCATCAAATTTGCGTAGTGAACAAGGATTTTATGTTCAATAGCAGGTTTTTTACTACTAAACAACTGACTCCAACTTCTCATCTGTGTGTCATTTCCTACTAAATCGTTCAATTTTGTGTGTTTGTCATTGCCTCTCCTCCCAACAAGAGACCGGAGGATGTCATCGCTAGGGCGTCAACTGAATCCTTTCAGTGGAGGCAGAACCAACAACAACAACAACCCTCCCCTTGACTCACTCCACTTCATCCAGATCTCCCTTCACGTCTCTCTCTACTCACCATCTCACCCTTTTGAACTGCTCTTTCTCCTTTCACTGCTCCTGACTCCATATGCAGACTCATGATTTCAGTCAATGAAGGGCGAAATGGTAAGGGATTCTTGGTCATTAGGAGTTATCGGGAGCAAATTTGTACTATAGACCAAGGATTGTGATTTCGCAAAATATTTCTTTTTTTGAGGTTTCAAAATTTAATGTGCTGAAAAAAATACGTTATTTCGAAATATTTCGTGTGTTTCCTTGTAAATTTCAACATCTTTGTAAAACCAAAAAATTATGAAGCAAATTATATTTTTTGGTATAAAAACACCAAATTTTTTTATGAGTTGAATAATAATATATATATTTTTTCATTGTGTTATATAGTTTGTTATCTTAGATTTTAATTACAAGTTTGTTTTATGAGTTTTATTTTATGACATCGTTTTTTATTTGGGTTTCATACTAGTTGTGAACAACCAAGTCTTTATTAAACTATAATTTATCTAATGCATTCATATAATTGCATAAAAACATCTTATGGGAAAAAACTTTAGGGATGGTCATATTTAGAGAGTAAAAAAATCTCTATATGTGTTAAAAACTTTTCACGCTCCAAGGGAATTGAACTTGGGTTATTAGTAATGAAGTTTTAAAGGTCAACCACTGTACCAAAGAATTGATGTCTTTTATTGAATAAAATTATATAATATAATATTTTTACATTTATATTAAAAAATAAAAAATGCTACATATATAATTTTTTTTAATTGAGGGGGGCAGTTGCCCCTGGTCCCTTTGTAGGTCCGCCCTTGCCTGTCTCTCTTAAGATGTAGAGGGGCGATGGGGGTGGTGGTAGCAGTGGATGGGGTAGAGGGGGGGTGGGTGTTCTTGAAAGGGGTTGGGGGTGGTGAGGAGGAGAAACGGGTTAAGGAGGCGGGGAGGAGAAGCTAGTTGTTGAGAGTTATAAGTGGCTAATGGTTTTGATGCTTCCTTTCTGCCTCAATATTTTATTAATCCGGCTACATGACCTGACCTACACGAGCCATGTAGCAGTGGAGTCGATGGTGCCCAAAATTGAACATGCGCCCTAAAGGAGTGACCCCCAGGTGTCATTTTCTAAACCATGTAAGGGCATGTTAGCTTAGCTGGTAAGACTCAGGGCGAAAGCGTACAGTGTTAAAATACACACCTATTTGGCCATTGCACCTACTTATCAAACCTTAGCTGCTGGCAATGTGAACATTGGGAGATTTGGCTGACTACTATGTGGGGAAGATGGGCATCTATAATTTATGCTTTCCATCCCATTTTGCGTACATTTTATATACCTTGTACCATTGTACGTCTTAGCAACTTGTCCTTTAATATATCAAATGGATGCCTTCGAATTTTGTATCTTTCAAATATATATAATTAAGCTCATGTTTTTTTTCCCACATAATGTTAAAAAATAGAAGTCTACCTGTGTTACAAAATAGAAAGTGTTACAGAGAATATGATATGTTAGGAAAGTCAGAATATGATAGAAGTCTTAGGTTTCCTATCTCCACAAAGTTAAGTCAGAGTTAACTTTATAAGTTTGTATTCTATATAATGATATTGCAAAAACAGTAATATTACAATACAATTTTTTACACATAAAATTGACCATCAGTATCCAATTATTCTTAGTGCACATGCACCTTGTCAACAATGTGGGATATGTTCCCCTTCACAAGGATCTACATGCACACACACAAGCCCCACCATTAATTGAACATAGCATACTAAAAATTAGATTAATCAAACAGAGAATACAGGAAGAGGCCCCCATTCACCAAATTTGAAAGCAATTGGTCACCTTATACGTATGATGCAATTGGTTTAGTGAGGATTCCTATTAAATTTATGTATCGACAACATGTCATGTTCATATATATATATATATTGATTGATATGCATAATGCATATATACTATAAGCATATAAAATAAATAAAGCTAGACATGGATCAAGAATGTCTGGCATGATAGTTAGTGATCATGCCCATATTTTCAAAGACAATAGCTGTTTTATCAAAACATTCAATCGACAATTTGGTGTACTTATAGTCAAGTTCAGTGAAGCAAGAATAATGGTTAGAACATTCATGACCTATTTCTACATGCTTGGGAGATTAATTTTGCGAGTAGGATTCGAAAGCTCGAACTAATTGAGCTTGGAAACCTATATATTGCATGTAATAGCATTAGCTATTGCACAAGGCTTGGGGCAGTCGAATGTATAATTAGCTATGTAGATAGGGAAAAATTCTAAATGTCGAGGGAGTGGGCGAGGAAACGAGCGAGGGGAGGGAGGTGGCGGGGTGGGGACCGTTCACTTCCCTCGGGATGTGTGCCTCTTTTTTGGCTAGCGCATCCCGAGGGAGGTGAACGGTCCCCACCCCACCACCTCCCTCCCCTCGCTCATTTCCTCGTTGGTTTCCTCGCCATGTAGAATAACTCGTAGATAGGTTCATGATTTTTTTATTTTATTTTTTTCTCATTTGATAATTGTTGGTTTATTTTCCTTAATTGTATACTTAGCTAAATAAACAGATAATGGGGAAGATATAATCGGCGAGGAGAATGCGCGATTAGGGTATCATGAGCTAGAGCCTAGAGAGAGAATGATTTGTTAAAAACCGTACTTTTCTAAGTACTATGTCAACTAATTTTCTTTTCCAAAAAATATATATGTTGGGACCCATAATGACTGTGACGCCACATGTCGTTTTTACCAATCACCACGTGGTGGAGCCCAGCTTGTACGGTACAGTTCTATCCATGTACTTCAGGATCGAGGGGAGCTCATGCACACAAAGCACAGGACTCTCTTGTGTGCACAAATTCGAATCGTTAGATTAAAGTAAAAGTAATCTAATAGTTATTTTTCATTAAATCACACATCACATTCACCTCTCTCTTTCTCACTTCTAGTCTTCTCGTACTTTAGCAATACTAGTTTTTTTTTTGGATTGATGAGAAGTCCTTACTTTAAATTAATTAACAACATAGAAGTCAATTTGGCAAGACCAAATTTAAAGTTTGAGCAATCCAAATTCTCTTCTCTCGCAAAGTTTGAGAGAAAGGTGAGTGTGATGTGTAATTTAATGAGATAGAGCTGTTAGATTACTTTTACTTTAATCCAACAGCTCGAATTTGTGCACATGAGGGAGTCATGTGCTTTGTGCGCATGAACCCCCCTCGATCCGTATTTCGTGCAACAAAACCAAATAAAAATAAAGAATTTAAATGACCAAAAACCTTGCTTTGTTGAAATGATAAAAAAAACTCACATTTTCTAAATAATATATACAATATTTATATAATACTTATATAATTTGGATTATTGTTGGATGAATTTACTCAAATCCGAATCTAATCCGATAAGAATTTTGGAATGAGTTTTGAAACTTGAATCTAGGGTGGGCATTTCATCCTGCGATCTCGATCCCATCATGTTCCAATCTAGAGTGGGATAAGATTGGAATAGAGATTTTCAAACTCGCTCATCCCTCCCAAACTTATTTAGTTATTATTATTTTTAATATTTTAATTTTATAACAAAAAATGAAGTCAATTTTGGATTTTAGCGTTCAAAAAATTAGACTCATTAAAAAAAAACCAAAGTAAGGATAAAATGGTCCAAATTTTAGTCTCGACCGGTCAAGGACGTTGATTTAACGGTTTTGTAAAAAAATGAATATTAAACTCAATTAATTTTCAAAACGAGAGTCATACTTTAATAAGTATAAAGAGTGTCAAACTCAAAAAAAAAAAAAAAAAAAAAAAAAAACCCTCTTGTTAATTATGCAAACAATTTTATTACTCATGGAATAGCATCTATTTTTGTCAAATCCTTTGCCCATCCCTTCTATAAAGCACCAACTTAAGTCCACAAACTGAAACAGAGCATCCTCTGTACCTCTCTAATCCATTTCTCTGTTTTCTAAACTTCTTCATCTCTTTCCCTTCAAAGTGTTCATTCATCTTCTTCTTGCATGGCAATGAGCTTCTTCTCGACCGAGGTATCCGACCTCTGCCTTGGAAAACCAGCACTGAGGTCCCTCTCAACCTCTACAACTTTGGGTGATGCTCTAATTGCTCTAAAAAGATCAGAAGAAACTTTCCTCAGTGTATGGAATTGCGATCATTCATCACCTTCCAAGACTGATTTTGATGACTGTGTTTGCATTGGGAAGGTTTCCATGGTTGATATTGTGTGTTATCTCAGTAATGAGAAGAATATTTCTAGGCAATCCTCTGCCTTGAAGTCTCCTCTTTCTGTCCTTCTTCCTAATGTTTCCGGGCTTGTTCGCCATGTTGATCCACATTCAAGGTTCGAATTTCCACTTTCAATCTAATCACTTTAGCATGTTTTTTTTTTAATGGAACTAACTTGAAATCCTCTGTTTGTTCTGTTTCTTTAGCTTGCTAGATGTGATTGATCTCATAATACTAGAAGGAGCACAGCAACTTGTGATTCCAATCAAGAATAATCCAAAGAAGAAACTCCAACAGCAATTTTCATTATTCGGTTATCTGCACAATGGGCATCAGTTCTGCTGGATCACACAAGAAGATGTAATCAGGTTCCTGCTGAGTTCAATTGGTTTATTTTCTCCTCTTCCAGCTTTCTCCATCGAATCGCTTGGCATCATCAACACCAACACATTAGCCCTGAATTATAACGACTCACTCTCCCCAGACACCATTTCTAGTTCCCTAACCCAACAAACATCCATAGCAGTGGTGGACGATGAAGGGAAACTATTCGGAGAAATCTCTCCACTTGCATTAGCCAACTGCGATGAGACTGTAGCAGTTGCCATCACCACTCTATGTGCAGGTGATCTAATGGCCTATATCGAGTGCTGTGGTCCACCGCCAGAGGACATTCTGCGTGTTGTTAAAGAAAGATTACACGAAAGAGGTCTAAATGGAATGCTAAAACTATTAGAAACTAGCCTCTTGTCATTAGGTATGTCCGACGATGAGAGCTCAAACACAAACTCAACAACATTGTCCAACTCCGAAAAGTATAATAGGTCAGGGAGTTATTCAGCTAGAATGGCGCGGAGTGCTGAGGCAATTGTGTGCAATCCAAGGAGCTCCTTAGTTGCGGTTATGATCCAGGCAATTGCTCACCGGGTTAACTATGTTTGGGTGATTGAAGATGACTATAGCTTGGCTGGAATGGTCACCTTCGCCGACATACTCAAAGTTTTCAGAGAACATTTTCAGTCCATAGAGTAGTAGTGGTAGTAATAATGCAGAAGAGAGTAAAAGTGATGTAAATAGTTTTGTCCAAGTGTAGGGTATTTTGTGAAGTTTTTGGTGCTTGTTAAATGGTTTTGTTGTGAATGTAATGAGTAAAGGTTTAGCTTCAATGAGTTTTTGATGTTTTGTGAAACTGTTGAGTTTGTCTTGATTTGTTGAGTTTGGGAGGAATTAATGAATGTGGTCATAGTTTCTCAAGTCTCGACAGAAGTTGACAATGTTGCAATGGAGATGAGACATGGAGATTGACATGGGTTGAGAGTCCAAGCTTCTTTCTTGGGATTTTGGTCAACTGGAAAGAAGGGATCTGTTTATGGTCCAAGAAATTTTTTTGGGGTACTCTACAAAAACACAATGTCTTTGCACCATATTGAGGAGTGGGGCATGACAGAGCACCAAGCCACCAACCTTTTCCATTGATCTCTACATCTTGGTGTTGGTAGTTAATTGATTTTTTTTCCCCATTGAGTATTACCAATCGACAACAGGGGTTAGCTTAGCTGGTAAGACTCATATTCAAATCTTGCCAAATCCATTTATCGGGTTATACGATCCAGTAAAAAAACACCCTGGTTACTTTTCCAAAGTATTAGCAAATGGTAATGATTAGAGTTTTATTTTGTTTTTACCTAACAGAGATGGAAAATTTGATTTAAAGTTTGCAAATAGTAAAATGGATATCACATTTGTTTTAGACATTATCAGGTTCAACTTTGTTCACCCATACACAAGGCTAGCTTTAGTTTCTACCTATATCCTTGCAAAAGTGACTGTTACATCAAAGATATTGGAGCATCTTATTAATTTTATGAAAAATTAATTTACCTCGTGCTAATAACAAGTCATTTCTACGAGGTGAAGCATCATAGAATGTTTCGCCATAAAGTTTGTGGCCTAATTTGGAGAGACAAAAAGGTTTACAAAACATTAGGCAATTGTAGTAGCTGAGTATATTTGTGGTGATCATTGGAGAGACAAAAAGGTTTACAAGTAGCTGAGTATATTTGTGGTGATCATTGTAGTAAAAAGTCATCCTAACCAAACATTAGGCAATTGCAAAACTTCTGCATAGGTAAAGGTAAGTCATACCTAAAAACCTAAAACCCAGTTCAAACAGCAACATACCTTTCTTTAGTTGTGGTTGGTATTTGAAGATGATCAACTACAACTCAGCAAGAAAGTGTGGAAGGTGAAGAAGATGAAGCTTAGGATGTCCGCATATATGCATGCCCTAAGATGAGATTACAGAGAGTGAAGTCAAAAATATAAAGCCAAGAACAAAGTCTAATGGTCATTGTCTCCAGCACTATCGACATTGGTTATACAAACTGTAAAAAACATGTATGAATAAAAACATTGGTTATTGTATTTTCGATTCCATGCAACTAACTTTAAACAATTACAGAAAGTGTATAATCAAATGAAAGTTTACATTACAATTTCAATACTAATCCACAACAACAGCACGGCTTGTTTGGTTTGTGTTTTCCAATAATAAATACTTTTAGCAATGGTAAAAAAAATAAACAGAAGAAAGAAAATCACAAGAAACAAATGGCTGAATGGATTACTGATGTTCTGCTGGAAGTTTGTCTTTCAAGTATTATAAGACAGCTTTGGTTCCTAGATCCAGTATAGGCCTGCCGATGCTGCAAAGTGACAGCGTATGTGTTAGAAAAAGAGTTATGTTTCAAATTGGACAAACCATAAAGACCCCATTATTTAGAACACTTGAAATTTCAGAAGAGATAGTTCAAAAGGGCACCATTAGCCGAAAAGTATCCAACAAACTTGTGCTTGTAGCCATTTTTCGCTGAATGAAAATTAATCAATTGCAAAATTTTAAGTGAAAACGAATAGTGACATCCCTAATACAGATGATACATGTCATTCGAGACTTGGTGTTGGGCCAATAGCTCAGATTTCACTCCATGCACGAAAGCACATGTCGTGCTTCTACCAGGGAGAAACAATGTAAGAGAAAACTTTAAAGATTGCCTTCTTAATGGGTTGCTGTCGAGTTTCAATGCTAGTAAACTGGGTTCCAACAAGCCCTGTTCAAGAAACCTTCTATCTTAGAATAATATGAATTATAACGATGATCACTGCGAGTCAATGGCTGATTTTTAAGAATAAGAACACCACAATAACACTAACGATCAAAGGTACATACAAATATAATTAACTTAACTAACCATTGCTTAGAGAATAAATACAGAAATAGCGATCAGATTGCAACTAGAAATAAATATGTTAAGATGTACCCTATACTGAGACTGTTATTTATTGCAAAGAAGAAGGTGATAGATCCAAGTGTTTTTTACTCACTAGCTCTGGAGGAAGTGTTGAGGTGTTGTTGTCAGTCAAGTCAAGCTCAGTAACAGCAGTGAGATTCTTTAGTTCCTGCTTTGCCTTCATCGGAAACAAGTCTCAGTAGAGAATAATTTTGCACTGAATATAGCCAAAATATGCTGCAATCGCTAAGCAGCATCAGAAAATAATTCACGAGTTTTTGAATTGATGCTTGTCAAAGTGTACAAAAAATGATAGTCATAAATGGCAGTTATCTTGGTTTTGTACCAAGGGGAATTAAAATGATGGTATCAATTGCTTACCACAATATCTGGTCGAACATCTTCCCAATCACAAGCTAGCATTTTTCCTGTTCGTGCAATTCCAGTTTGTATTTCATCATCAATCATTAGAATGTTGTGGTTCAAGCATAGATCTCTGACTTTCTTTAGATAACCATCAGGTGGAACAATAACCTGGAGGAAATAAAAAATAAAAGAAAAAGTATTCCATACAGAAGTATACAATTATTTACACCAATCCAGAATAACTAAAAGGACAACATTAAGTTGTGGACAAGCATCGGTGCCCGCTTGTCTCATCCATAAATACATGCAAATTTTTTGCAGATCATCTAATCAGTCTGCACTGACCAAGAATATCTTCTTATACTTGGCTCCATCAGGTCGAAACTTTTCAAAGTATTTTGGCAAACTCCTCTTCACAGCAGGAGGCCTGTTTTCAAAATAATTTTAATAACAATAAATTTGAATAACCCATATTTAAATCGCCACCAAAGTTGTGAGTTCAATATAACAAATTCAGATATAACCAATTAAAAGAGAAGAACAATGCTAAATACATACAATAAACAGGCAGTCCACCGCAACCAAATACAAATTTGTTGCTAGACAAAAACAAGGATAGGAAAATAACGGAAACTTTTTTCCAATGCATGAAACTCAACTGCATATTTCCTAGCAAATTGCTACAACAATGAGGGACTGAATGAAACTCAACTGCATATTTCCTAGCAAACTGCTACAGCAGTGAGGGACGAAAGTCATTGCTAATCAAATTACATTTGTCATCTCAAAAGATTCCAATAGCAGTGAAAATCCAACATCCATCCAACATCCAACTACAAATTTAAAAGATCCACAGATGACAAGAAAAGAAATGCCCAGAAGTCTAATTTTGAGATGGGCCCTGTGGACCAGCAGATCGGTATTGCTGCCCAGCAGTTTGTGGTGGAGGTCCGGACTGGAGCGGTGGACGCCCTGCAGACGGGGGCAGTGGAGGTCCTGCATTCTGGTATGGAGGATATGACTGGTAGGGTGGTAGGGGAGGAGGTGGCATAAATCCGTAAGGTGGTGGATAGAAATGTTGATGTTGTCCTTGTGGTGGTGGCATACCATGGTAAGGGAAATGATGCCCTTGTGGTTGTTTCTCTACTCCAGCTCTTGACTCACTTGAGCCGCTAGCCGTCCCATCTTGAGAAGGAACAAGAGCACCCATCCTCTGAGGATCCATTGAGGGATAATATGTGCGCTCGGATGGTGGAGGAGGAATATTGAAATAGTGCATTTGTGGAGGTGCGTCCTGAGTACCTGGTGGTGGCAACTGTGGGTTCTGCTGTTGGGATATAACCGCCCTAGGTAACATTCCTCCATGAGCCAGAGCTTGTTGCCTTGCAGCCTCGTCATCATGATTCTCTAACTCTGCTTTTGCAGTCTGGGACTTCCCCCACAAAAGTTTCAGCCTCAGACCCTTGATCACCAGTTTATTTGAGAGCTCATCTGCTGCCTTCTCAGCAGCTTCTCTGGTTGTGTAGGTTACAAATGCGCAAGCACGTTGGAGAACCATCCTTACGGACTCTATCTCGCCGTGAGCATAGAAGTTATCTCTCAAGTCTTGCTCAGTAACTCTGGTATCCAGTCCACCAACATAGAGCGTCTTAATGCTCTCATCGTCAGGGGGGGCCAGAGACGGCATGTCACCTGCCTTGTTGAGAAGCTTCAGCGCAACTGGATCATTGACTCTGCAGACCATTCACAAAATGTCAAAATTGATTTGCAATATTTACTCATGAAATGGGAGTGTAACTACTTGACAACATTGATATAGACTATAACAGAGTAGCCTCACTAGTCATGAAATAAATAATAATCAGAACGGACTGTAAATAGGGTACGAGTTGATCACCGACAAGAAAATAAAAATCACCTCTAATAAATGCCAGGATGTGAGGTCTTTCCTACCATATTTATCAAATGAAGACAGAGATCACTAAGAAGAGGTTCACCAAAAGAAAATTTTCTAAGGATGTGCTAAGTTTTAAAAAAAAAAAAAAAAAAAAAAAAAATTTCTCGAGTGAATCTGACAAATGAGACAGAGGAAAGAAAGAGGAAGAGAAGACTCTGATGATAAATATCTATCCTCTTTGCTTTTGAATGAAATTGTGGATATTGTTTTTTGGGGGTCGAAGCAAGCATATTTCCAAAAATACATGGCCATGTTCTCTATCCCATCTCCTCTATATTTGAAGTTTTCCCATGGAAAATGTTTTGAAACAAACACAGCGGGAGAGAGCAGATACTCCAAAATTTTCTTATATTAAATAAAATTTGGCTTGGAAGGCAATTAAAAAGCCAAAAGAAAACATACAAAAACAAGACAAACAAAAGTAAACTACGTAACAACTATATGAACACATTGTGTCGATGGGTCACTGCCATATCTACAGGGACAATTCCATACATTCTTTTCCAAATTAGAATTGATCATTTTTCTTTCTATCTTTCTTTTATTTTTATTTTTTCTAACTTTTACATAACTATCTTGCTATATTGGATATCAAAAGACATGCGACAACTTTGAGGATCTAGTCATGGCGTGTGCATTGGAGTGTGCATGTCCATGTCTTGGAGTATCTGATCCACACGGACACAAGACTTTATAGAATGAAGTGTCCTTGTTAAAGGGGGGACATGTATTGCTTTTCAATTAACATAATGCGAAAAATATAATCATACATACCCATAGTATCGATCCTTGATATTTTGCTGAGACAATTCACCAGTAATGGGCATTTCGTGACGGTAAGGACATTCAGCACCTCTTGTACATTCACCTCGAACATAAAAACTACACACATGGGCCCTATTTCTTTTATAGTACGGTGTCGTCCTTTGGAGCTTCAATATAGTGTCATTTGGGCGCGCCTTCCCAAATGAAGATTCATAATCAATGCCAGCTCTAGCCTGTAGAAGAAAATCATCAGATTTTACACATTTTAAGCAACATATTCACAGAAACTAAAACTGTTTGTAATAACCATCTGAAAGCTTTGTTTTAAACAAAACATGGCAATTAATTAGATTGGACTATAGATTTAGATCATTCAACTAATACATAAGAAGATAGGATATGAAGTAAAAGAATGAATCCACATACCCTGCGATCATGCTCCTCTGCGAAGTACTCTCTATTCACATCACTCTTTGGGATGGAATCATGTGAAGTGATGGCCAACGCGGTATCTCGAACCTGAACAGGCAAACCATACTCAAGATCCAAGAGGCAAACTTGGCACACATTTTTCAGCTTACTGCACGTCTGACAAACTTCAGTCTTTTTAAATCTTGCGTCACGACCGGGCCTCCACCTGAAAACTGTAAAAGGTCGTGTACATATCTTGCATTCCTTATCATAATCTGCCTTTGTCTGCATATCACACACACATGATGTTAGCGTGTCAAGCGAACTTTTGGACTGACTGAGTTGGGTAGTTCAATTCTATCTCCACAGGCTGACAAACATGACCAAAGGACACCCACCACTCCAAACAAAGGATATCACGTACATTGTGAAGCCATTGCAAAGGTGTAAGTGAACTATTTTCTGATGGGGTAAATGTCATCTTTGGTTAATTGTATATGTATCTTCCTTTCCCCCTCGTGAAGCTTTCTCACTAAGGGGGAAATCGCATTAATAAAATCATTGCTTTGTCAGACAAAAGAAAACCATAAAGCTTGCAAAACCAATAAGAAAAAGGCTTTACCAACGAAGTTAAACCCATCTTGTTTAAACTATATCAATCAAACTCACAAGGTGGTACAACTGATTCAGACTTCTGAAAGCAAGTGTTATACCATTAAACCAAGTTTTTTTTTTTTTTTTAAAAAGTGATTTTTTTAAAAACAATGCTATAGTATTGGGTTGCAAAGGTAAGTGGAACCAGGATGATTTTATGTTCTCATGGGAAAATCCCATCTTTGAGTAACAACATACCGTCGTCTAATTTAAAACAAACATGAAGCTTCCAAAATCCATAAGAACTCTACTAAAACATAACAGCAAATAGGGTTTTCTCATGAATTTAAACTCATCAGCCTATATTGTCAATATCACAACTTAGCGCGAAAGCCGATTGCTTCAGACTTTAAAAGCAATTGTTATCACATAACGAATTCAAAATTTCATCGGGGAAAAAGCAATTTGTTTAAAGCAACAACAGATGGCATAGAAAACAAGTAACCAGAAAAATCAACCAAAAAAATAGAGCTAATAGGGATCTTGAATATGTGATTCTATCAGCAACGATTTAACAATCAGGCAAACCAAGAGACGAAAAAAAAAAAAGCAATAGATTGAAAACTTACCATACGAACGTATGGGTTATCCCCAAGACACGATTCGCAGATTATGGGGAAATCCGCGCGCTCCCATCCGTCTGCTTCATGATCTCTTAGCAATCTATGCGCCATACTTCAATTTTTCGATTGAATCGCGAAGTTGCAAAGTAGAAGAAGAACGAGAACCAGAGATGTCGTGATGCTCAAACCCTAGAGGGAGAGAGAGGTATCGTTTTAATCTCACAATCGATAGTGAGAAAACAGGTGGTCAATATACCAACGGGTCGGATTGGGGCGGCCCGATTAACCGAGTATTTTTTTTTTTTTTTTTAATATAAGTTATCCCCGAGCCTTCACGGATGGTAGGATATTCGCCCCGTCCCGATTCACCCTTTGAAACTCTACATTGTAAATTAAAAATTAAAAATTAAAAATTAAAAGTTAAAAATTAAATAAAAAATCACCAAGAAAAAAGAAAAAATCTCACTTATTTCCACGACATAGTGTTTAATATCTTAGATCATGAAGAGAGATTTTAGAAATATGAAAATGAATGTGGATAAATTTTGCTTACACTTACATTGAATGATTGTTGGTGGGGTTTTTATAAATGAGATTTTTTTAGTTTATAATTTTATTTAAAGAGAGATTTGGGAGAAACTTTGGGGCAAAAACATTGTCACGGAGATATTGTTAGGAAAATTGGTGTAAGTGGGTGATGTGGCTTCAATAGCTTACGTGGCAAGTTCATTAACAATGAAGATGACATTGAGGAAAGGGAAAATTCTAAGGTGCACGGGTACCAGACACCTAACCAGGCATGGTGCACCTAGCATTACTCCTAAGGAGAGAGATGGTTTGGACTCTACTTTAATAGTATAATATAGATTTGGGACCCAATGTTTATCAAAAATTTATATTTAAAAAAATATATATGTTAAAAATTCAAAGCATATTGAATTTTAAAACCCAAACATGATTTTAAATAGTTTTGAGCCTGAAATAACAACGTGACTACTATTGACCATGTATAAATTTTCAGCAATAGATTCTTCGAATAAAAATTCAATTGCCGACACGTTTCTTCTCAAAATCAACTTTCGTAAAGTGTTGTCTTTAGAATAATTTTTTTTTTTTTTACCAATATTTCTTGCAAAATCCTGTTAGTTAGTATTTACTAAAATAATAATTATTTAATCATTAATTTGATTAAGAGTAAAAATAAATAAATTCAAGTAAATTGTACTCTTTAATTAATAATTCGTAAATAAATAAATTAATGTTTCGATCAAATACTATCTCACAAATCAATCAAGTTTTAGTAGATGTTACAAAAAAAATTTCTAGACTTATAAAAAAAAAAAAAAGTTTGGACAAAAAAAAATGTAGTTTCATATGTTACCCAAAAAGGTTTTAATTTCAAAAAGAATGTTATTGTATCTTGATTCAACGAAAAAAAAAAAAGGCGGCTTGGATTCGGATAGAACTGCGAGACCCGCAATTTAAGTCTCCCCTTAGACCCGAGTGACCAGAACCAGTTCTCTAATCAGTTATGGTTCTTTGAATTTTTTCGATTCAGTTTTGGGTCTGGCACACCCAAACTGAACTCTTGTCATCCCTATCGATCGATATCCATTGTCCAAGACCACCCGAAAAAAAAATGGTTCTTAAACATGCATAGAGATCGTTTATCAAGATATTTAATGGCATAGACTTAAACATGTATCTCGATGAACGATGTCGAAACATATTGAAGCTTTGACATGTTGTTTCTAGTGTTAATAGTAATTTTTTTGAATATTTAGCTCAAACGAATTAATACAAAAAAACTTAGTTTAGTAGTGTCCAAAAAAAAATTTCTTAGTGGGTCCTAAATGAGCAGTTAAATTGCTTTTATCCCTAAACTGCCAATGCCCCTTGGCCTTCTATAAAAAAAACTTAAACAAACTTGAAAACTAAGAGTGTTGTTTGTTACTTTTTTACGAACTTGGCTAACTGGCGAGGAAAGCAGCGAGGGAGGGAGGGGGACCCTCCATCCCCCTCGCGATGTGTGCATCCCATCCCTTGCACGTATCGCGAGGGGGATGGAGGGTCCTCCCTCCCTCGCTGGTTTCCTCGACAATTAGAATTGGGGCTTTTTTACTGCATGTGTTACTAAAACTAGTAGTTCTATACACGCTATGTGTACTACTTCAATTATTTTCTTAAAATTGTTTTTTGTAAAATATGAAATTTTATAATGTACTTAATATAAATGACCACCTTTTTGGTGACCGAAAGAACTCTGATGCTTAAGTCAATAATTATGTTGGATAATGAAGTAAATCTGGACAAAACTCAGTTAAAGTTGCATACATTTGTCGATTGTTCCCTTTACCTTATATAATGATTGCAATTAATTCTCTGGTGACTTAAGCATGTGATGCACAACGAGGGGAGACGTTATTCGTAACCGTCTCTTCATTTATGAAGATGCGTCTGTGGAGGTAATTTCCTCCACGACTCTTTCCTTATACAACATTTATGTTCTTTACGAGATAACTCGCTCAGGCCTGGATTTGGGCCTTAGTTGTGACTTCTTCTGATGGGCCATGTTTAAGCTTTTATAATTGGTTTTACTTTTTTGGGCTTTATGAGCTGGTCTGATTTTGGGATATTTGATCCTCGTCATGGGCGGATCCACTGCTTGGATAAGGGGGTCAATGACCCCCTTAGGTTTTGTAAAAAATTCATTAAAGTAGTTAAAGTTTCACTATTGCCCCCCTTTGAAAATTTATATTGCCCCCCTTGGAATTTCATATTGCTCTCTCTTATAAAAAAAACATCATAGATCCCAAATCACAAGAGAAACCGAGCCGCTTGTGTCTGCGTCTGCGCTTGCGTCTTTCGATATCTTCTTCAGTTATTCTTCATCTCCATCTGAAACAGGTGAGTTTGTTTGATGTTCTTATTTCTCCATCTTTGACTTGTTGATTTTATGTCTGGTCTTGCAATAAAAATTCTGATGAATTTCTGAAACCTAAATTCCTGAATTTAATATAGTTTTTCATGTCAACCGATTCAGAGATTCTCCATCTAATATTACAACTAACAAGAAAAGAAGAAACAATGAAAAACCTACATGTCCGATGAATGTTGTGTCAATCAAAAAAGCAATTGGATCAGCTGCTAAAGCCATTGCAGCTGGCAATACAATATGAAATATCTCCAAGCCAATCTCATCCTTCTTGAAAACAATCTTACAATAAGCCTTAATGATCTTTCTATAAAAGCAAAAAAAAAATGTTCTACATAAAATGTTACTAAGCAATCAATCTAACACTCAAAGACAAACACACCCCATATACACCACATGTACACATTCCACGCTACACACATAGTGACATACATAACCTGTTTGCAATGTACAAAAAAATTGAAAATTTTATGTTGTATATCTCCATCAGTTAAACAAAACCCAGAAAATAAGACAAACTTTGATGCATTTACTAATTTCTTGGAAACTTCTTATACAAATGACATCTTTTATGTTGTATATCGAGGAAATTTCTTGGAAATGTTACATATTTTTTTGCCCCCCTTTGTCTGCAATCCTAGATCCGCCCCTGATCCTTGTGATGGATGATTTTTGCCACGTGTATGGCTGCGATGACGATTTATTTTGATGCACCACCAATTTAAAATCACTAAAGACACCGATATTTTTATTCCCAAGTGTTTTGCTAATTGCAGTCTGGCTATCAATGCTTCGTACTCGGCTTTGTTGTTTGAGGTTTTAAAATTGAATTTTATCGCCTTCTCTAATGTGTCGCCCTCTGAGTTATACATGACCAATCCAACTCCACTTCCCGCCTCGTTGGATGTTCTGTCACAACAGATGATTCGTCCGTGGGTGGTTTTTGTGGAAGCTCTTATGGTTATTTATAAGGATGGAGATTACTCATACCAACTGCCTCGCTAACCCAAGTAAGTTTATGCTTATTAGGTACGTTCTTATTGGAATGTAGTCATTTAGTCTTTCACAGGTTTAAAGATTTATGAGCAGCATTACTGGAGTTTCATTAGTGGGGCTAGTGACGTCAGAGTTTCATGGTTAGATTATTTTTAGTTTGTTTTAATTTTTTAAATTATGTTTTAGTTGTTGCCGCTATTGTTTCGGTTGTTATTGAATTTTTACGTCCCGAGTTTTAGGGAAACGAACAATCCTACGTGGATTTTAGGATTTTTGTTTTCTTCGAAAATCAGGGCGTGACACCTTCAACTGTAGCCTTCCAAGCTTTCCTTGATCGAACTCGGGACTGTCATTGGTTCAATGTCTCTTAAGCTAGGTACTTTCTTCTCGAGGCTTGTTGCCCTCCCAGTATCGGATGAGTTTATCCACCATTTTGATCATGTGGTTTATCTCCATCACGAGCACTTCCACTCAAGGATCCGAGGTAATTCCCAAAGATGTCAGAGACGTTTGAATAGTTATATGTGTGGCTCCCTGCTTTTTGGTGCGGCTAGTCCGACGATTGTCTCCGAATCAGTATCATGAGATGGGTTGCATCGATCATTGCCAGATTAAGGGTTTGTAGAGTATTTCATTTGTTCTGATAGTCTCTTGATCGTTGATCAGATCTTAGTGAGTTATGTTACTGAGGATTTTCTTTTCAAAAATGAAACTTGTCGTTCCCCACGGATAGTGCCAAACTGATGCATCTAAATCTCGTCCTCTTGTAAGTTTGACCTGCAAAACATATGTTAGATTACCAAATACCCCATTTTCGATGGCTGAAGGTACTCCGATGCTTAAGTCAGCAACTTTGTTGGAGAATAAAGTAAATCCAGACAAAACTCAGATAAAGTTGCATACCTTTTGTCGATTGTTCCCTTTATCTTATATAATGGTCGCAATTAATTTTCTACGTGACTTAAGGGTGTGATGCGCAATGGGTGGAGACGTTCTTCATAACCGTCTCCTCATTTATAAAGATGTGTCCGTGGTGGCGTAATTCCCACCGCGACCATTTTCTCATGCAACGTTTCTCTTTTTTACGAGAGAACTCGATCCTCAGTCGAACCTTGGATTTGGACCTTAATTATGACTTTTTCTTATGGGTCATGTTTGAGCTTTTTATAATTGGTTTTGCCCTTTTTGGGCTTTATGAGCTGGCTTGATTTTGGGATATCTGATCGTCGTGATAGATTATTTTTGCCACGTGTATGGTTGCGATGATGGTCTATTTTGATGTATCATCATCAATAATAATAATAATAATAATAATAATAATAATAATAATAATAATAATAATAATAATAATAATAATAATAATAATAATAATAATAATAATAATAATAATAATGATATAAGAGCTCGATTTCTTAATAATTATACCTAATATGACCATGGAAATAATTAATAAGTTTCAAATTAGAAAAAGGGCCAAATACAAGTAAGCCGAAATTGTGCTAAAAATATCGAAAACAATACATCGGGTCGAATATACCCAATATACCACCTTTTACACCCACTAATCACTGCTTCAGGGATGCATATCCCTCAAGTCTTGTAAGAATATCGTGTATAGTTTGTTTTTCATCTTCACATTTTATGTTTTATTTCTTCTCTCATTATATTTTTTCTTCCTCTTTTACTCGCATCTTCATGTTCTATATGTTTCCCTGCCTATTTTTTTGTCTTTTTTTTTTTCCTGCCCTCGAGCATAATCGTGCGAATGGGGAATCCCAATTCTCAAAAAAGTTAAATTGAGGATAAGAGATAAAGAGAAAAAAGAGGCGGGGCAGGAAGTTCTCGCCATCATCTAAATGAAGTGAAGTGTACAGGTCCATAAAAAAAAGATAAAAGGCTATTCCATGAGTTTACACGGAAGCAAGTTAGGGCGGTGGTGAAAAAGAAGATTAAAATAATAACAAAAAATAAGAAGAACAAAGGAGAAGAGGAAGAGAGGAAAGGTGGTGGGGTGGTGCGGCTCGATGGTGGTTGTTGCTCCTGAGAGAAATGAGGAAGAAAAAAGGAATAGTGGTAAGATAGGAGTTTATATTGGCGGTGTATTTCAACACATAAAAAAGGATGATGGCGTCCTTAAGTGAAATTTGTGGTGTCAAAAATCGTTGCCTTTTTACATGAACTTTGCCGAATTTTGAAACCAGCATAATGGATCACAAATAGGGGTGGGTATCCCATCTCGCGATCCGGATCTTGTCCCGTCCCATCCAGATTTTTGTCTGGTCTTTTTTGGGATTGATCAATCCCATCCCATCCCGATCTAGAGAGAGATGGGATCGGGATGAAGATTTTCAATCCCGCCCATCTCGTCCCCTCCCGAATTGATTTTTTAATTTTCTATCATAATATGTCTATATGTTTTGTTGATTAAAAAATGTAATTGAGTGGGTGAGTTCATTTGGGGTTGGTTATTTGTTTGAAAACCTTCAAGTTCTTGAAATACAAGTTAAGAATGCTAGGATTTGATTTGATATAATTTTTTAGGTAACAAACTTAAAGTGTTGTTTATAAGCATTATTTATATTTGAGTTTTAATAGTTTGTTTTTTCTCTCAGTGATTTGGTAGGTAGGTGGTATTTTAACTTAATTTATAAATAAATATTTAACGGTGGTTATATTTTTTCAATTTTTTTAAGCTGGAGTTTGGGTTTGATTTATTGAAATCAACCATAATGTATGAAGTCTAGGTGTGGTGATACTTTCTTAGAGTACTAAAATTAGTTTATTACCTGCTCATTCCATCCCATCCCATCCCATCCCAAATTCATTTGGGATAAAATGAGGTCGGAATGAGACCTATCCCATCTCAATTATGAAAGAATGAAATGTGATCGAGATGAGGTCCATCCCGAACCATCTTGTCGTGTATCAACCCTAATCACAAATATACCATCCTCGTATATCCTACCACGTCACCACGGGTTGCAAAATCTTAGTTCCCAAATTATTTTCACTTCTACATCCTTCTTTCTTTTTCTCGAATTACTCGTCTGTCTTTGTTTACCCGAAGAACGTTCTCGATTCATTCCAAAAAGAAAAACCCTTCCCCTCCTTCTGAGTTGCTGTGTGTGAGGTAGTATTGTACTGCTAGAAGCGAAACGAAAAATGGGTGAAGAAGCAAAGCTAGATTTGGAGGAGCTCCGCCACTTTCAAACCCTCGCCAAAAGACCCAGAGTTCTCTCTCTCATTTCCTCCGAAATTAGCAACTTGGAGAAGGTGCTCTCTCTCTCTCTCTCTCTCTCTCTCTCATCAGCCATCTCTTCTATTTTTTCAATTCAAAATTTCATTTACGTCATCTTTTATTTATAGATTATTTATTTATCTGTGTGTTTTTGTTGTAGATTGATTTACCGACTAGTCATGTAGGTTTGATACGTGTTCTGTGGTAGTGTGTAGAGGGAGGGTTTTTTTTTTTTTTTTCAATCAAATCAAAGGGTTTTTTCTAATCTATTTTATTTGATCATTTATCCAGATGAGTTTTTGTTTCCCCTTGAACCAAAAAAAAAAAAAAAATCACCTTTTGAATAGACTAAACTTGAATCAATCCATAGGGAGTTATAGAGGAAAGAAGAATAATCGAGGATGGAAAGACACGGATCTCTTGAAATAAACTCCAATTTTGTTTATTGAATAGCATGTACTTGAGGTTATACATTATTCAAGTCGAAATAAGTTACTGAATATAAGATTTTATATATTTAATTGAATGTGCATATCATCGATATGTAGGATGTAGTTTGATGGATCTATTCAAAATAGATAAGAGGTGATAAATAGATAAAATTGACAAGAAAAAGAATAATGAGACATGAAGGAAAAAAAGGCTAGAGCTTTGAAATCTATATTATAAAACAAACTATTTGGAGCATTGTTGATGAAATATAGTTTTTAGTACTCCAAATAGGGGTGGGCATCCCGATCCCGTCTTGTCCCGATTTGTTTGGGTCCTTTTGGTCATACTCATCCCGATCCCGTTCCGTCTCGATCTTGAGTGGGATGAGATTGGGATAGGAATTTTCAAAATCCTGCCCATTCTGTCCTAAACTTATTTATTTAATATTATTAATTTTAATCAAATTACTTCTTAAAAGAAGTTTAAGATGTGTTGAAATTAATTAAAAACATCTAGAAAATTTACTTGCTTCATTTAGTACCATTTGTTTAGATAAAATCTTCAATTTGAAAATTTTAGGTCAAACAAAACCTATGAAAATTTATGCTTTCACATTTTAGATTGGTTACAAGGCAATTATTCTTGTAGAAAAACAAAGGCAAATGATTGTTTGTTTTAGTTTTGCACTTTAAGTTATATGAACTATTGGTTAGTGTATTACATAAATGATGCTTTAACATAAAAATTTGTAAGTTCACTGGACCAATGACATTTAATATTGTTACAATGAAAGTTATATGTACATAAATTTGGCATTATCGGTGTTTGAGCAATGTGAGATGAAACTATTTTGTTATTCTTCATTGGAGGATGAAGTCTATTTAGTACATGCTCATCCCGTCCTGTCTTGAATCCGTTTGGGATGGGACGAGGTCGAGATGGGGTCTATCCTGTCCCGTGCCTACCCCTAACTCCAACCACTTCATTTCCCATTTTTTTTAAATAATAATATATTTTCGAGGACAAATTAAGTTTTTATGTTACTGTCTTGTTTTTCACTTTTAAATTAGTTCTTGAGTGGAATTTTAGTTTTAGAGTGAAGCAAACATATAATTGTTTTAACTGGATACACAAAAAATATTTATTTCTCAAGTAATATAGATATCTTGGTCCATAAATACACATATGGTTAAATGTAAAGTAATAGATATAGTACTAATGATGGCCTGAATAAGAGTTCTAAATCTAGTAATCAACCTGGCTCTGTCCTAAAAAGACTACCCTTGTCATACCGCGTATTGCTCAATTTGAGCTTAGCCTTCGGGGAGGGGAAACGATAAAGACATAATGCTAAAAAAAAAAAAACCAAAGGAAATGTATGGCATGACATCTCACCTAAGTTGGCAGCCCCTAGCTCCTCCAAAATCATTTGCAACATCGTTGGAAAGACATAACACACTGTCAGACTCCCCCAAAATCATTTGGAACATCGTTGGAAAGACATAACACTATGTCAAAACTCAGAAGTATTACAATTTATGATGCAATTCCGACTGGACTTTTCTGGCTTACGAACATGATATTCATAAACAATAAATAAAACCAATCAAATTATTTAAATGATTGTTAAGTTATTCATATAACAAGTCATAAGTTATTCTTTTATTACAATTGCTTGCTAGATGCATTAGTGGGTGTACCCATCAGTGATGAATCCATCACGAGTCCATCAAGTGCCCAACTTGAACTTTATGTTTACTTGCAGGTCTTTCATATACTAGGGAAGGGTTGATTGTAAACAAAAATCCTATCTAGTTCCTGTATGTAGTGTAGCACTTTATTTCTAGTTGTCATTATTTTTAACTCTGCTTCAGTTTGTGCAACACTTGAAATGGTAATGCGTCTTCTGGCAACACTTGAAATGGTAATGCGTATCCTATGTTGCTTGCTTCGAAATTATGCATGTTTGGTTGACAATGGGCTCACATCATTGCATTTGTTTCTTCTTTAGTAGCATGATGAGAATATACAATTGGTAGATTGCCTTGAACATGAACTTGGTTTACAACCTTTTGTCCTGTGGTTCCAAAAGTGTATAATCATTGTATCCAGAGTTTTGAGCATCTTTCTTCTGCAAATAATATGAGTTTTTTAGTCCCAAACTAGAATTGATCATTCGCGCATACTTATGTCGTATTTCATAATGGTTTGTATTCCTTTAATTTTAATTTCAGTTTTGTTTATTCTCAGCAGCTATCACAAACTCCATCAGTGGTCCCCGCTTTGGCTAAGTCTGTTGCTGCTACTCCTGCATTGCACTATGTCACACTTAGCTCATTCAGTTGGGATCAAGATGATAGAAAGATCACGGTATGCTGAACAAATATTATTTTCTTGAGAGAAGAGTCCTGTTTGTTTTGTTGCTTAAAACTGGTGATGGTTGAATTTTATTTATTCTTTTTTTTTTTTTTGGAGAATTTCATTTCCGATCTTTTAAACCAGCTATACTATCTCATAACTATCTCACTGCTAGCTGCTCTGACTTTTGTGTCTTCTTGTCTCCCCTCCACTCCCTCCCTTCTGGATTTTACTCTTGGTTTTTGATAAAAATGAATTTGGAAAGCCATACAAGAAACCTTGACTCTTTTTTCTTCATAAAAACATGAAACAAAAACGTTTGAGAGGGTTTTCCGAACATTTAAGTCCTGCTTGGTACGTTCAGGATCTTTCAGGTGTTTTATTGTGTTAGCAAAAGCTCCATGGAAAGAATCATAATGATGTGGGCAATAGTTCATCATCCTTTTTTGCAGCTTCTGAAATGTGTTAGTATTGAAGAGTGTTCTCGCTGCATGTTTTCTCTTTCTTCTCCATTGGTCTAATTGTGAATGCTTCAAGTCTGTTAGGTATAGTCTTTTTTGCTTTGTGCTTGTTTTACCATGGCATGGTAAACAAATGGAAAGTGATCAACTATTTTGCATTCCTTTAATTAGTTATCTTTCCCGTTGTGATTGTACACTGAAAACGATGGACACAGTTTTAAATTATTGGCTTGTCATTATTTTGCAACGATTATTCATATGAAAGCAAAATTGATATTTTGTTCCACAGATTTATTTGTTCCTTGAGGGAGTGGATCAAGAGAAAGTTGAGACTGTTTTCAAGCCAACATCTGTTGATATTAAATTGCATGATGTACAAGGGAAGAACTATCGTTATGCCATACCCAAACTGAACAAGGAGATTCTGCCAGAGAAATCAAAGGTGGTCGTGAAGCCTACGAAAGTTGTTATCACTCTCTTCAAAGAATCAAAGGGTAACTGGATGGACTTGCACTTTAAAGAAGATAAGGTAAGTGACATAAGTCACAGACATGGTCTTTGTATTGCATTGCTATTCGAATGCTGAAAGGTTATAATTTTTGTGAGAGCTTGCTTATGTTTGACTGCCCTCTTTATTTTTTCTGCAGCTGAAGCCAAATCTTGACAAAGAAAAAGATCCTATGGCAGGAATCATGGACTTGATGAAGGTACGGTTTTTATTAATTCAGTTTCCTAATTTGTTGAAGAAGCTTTTCAATTTTATCCACTGGGAGTGTGATTGAACAATTCAAGCAAGAAGACCTTGTAGCTCTTATCTTTGGCATAAGATATCTCTAAATAACCCATAGTGGAGACCCTCAGCCTCACAAGATATACATTGTTTGTAGCTAGACTTAATAGTAACCAGATATCGAACAAATAATGGCACCTGTATAAGATAGTATGGAAATTGTCTGACCTTAAGCAAACTGTGTTTGGTGTGGCAGAACATGTACGAGGAAGGAGATGAAAACATGAAACAGACAATTGCAAAAGCATGGACTGATGCAAGATCCGGGAAAGCAGCAGATCCGCTGAGGGGATATCAATGAATTAATTACTCGAGTGGCAGGGCATAATATTTACCATCTACTTTAGTTTTTTTGGTTTGCTAAGGAGTTCTTTTAGAACAGTTTGTCTGCCTTTTTTTGCTACATATTTGTCCTAGCTAGAGTCAAATTTCCTAAAGGTTGTGGAACTTTTATTTTCAAATGTGCTATCTGAATCTCATGTTCATACAGATTGATGAAGGTTTATTTCGTGGATATTAGTTCATATTGAGCAAGTAGTATAAGAGTTCAGAACTGCAAAGAAGAGGGCACTAGGTGTTACATGTTAACTAAAGGGCAGGTTTCCTAATCAACTAGGCATTTCGGAATTCAGTTATGGAGCGCGCCTGCCATTTTGTTCATCTTATGGAAGGACATCTATGCAGGATGACCCAAAATTTGAAGTCCGTGCATTGAATATTGTTGTGAAGTTTATTAACAAGAAAAATGCCAGAGTATGAGACGAAAAATTAAAAAAAGGGGTACCAAGTTAACTTGAACCAAATTATAATTTGATGTGGTTTTATTTTAGTTTGGTTTGGCATGCTTTGAAACTGGTGTGTTATCTACCTATTGGGAATGGCCTGAAACTTGGGGGCTATAGGTGTCATAAGTAATTCAACCTGCCCAGCAATCCCACCAGACAATGGCAAAATCCATAGATATCTTCTTCTGGCCAGCTACAGAAACTCATATCCCTTGGTTGACTTTGTTAATTTGTTTATGCCACTCACAGACCAAGCTCTTCTATACCTTGTTCATGCCAATTTCACAGACCAATTTGCTCTATTGAACTTGTGTACTTTGGTTATGACGCTTACGAGAGATTGTGTTCCTTGATTTGAAACAAGATTCCATAAGATGTCCAACATGTTTGTAAAATGAAGCTCAGCCAGTCTGCATTGTTCATAGAGCTGTTGTTTCCATGTTGGCTGTTGCATTTTTTTGTTCAATGGTTTACGGTATCGACACATACATATAAAGTATTTGTATAGAAACCAATGCATAGACTGGTGTCACTTGTTTGGAAACCACCATTGTTTGCTAAAATCCTTTTAAGTACAAGCCCTAATTAGTTTGATTTTTAGGACATTGCGTGAAAGAGTCGTTATTGGAAATTGTTTAAATCCCATAGGCCACTATGGTATATTTTATGGTGTATTTGTTTAATTAGTATGTAAATTTTCATGTGAAATGAACCACCCACCCAAGTCCTCTACCTAGTGAAAATCGTTTAGCCTAAACAAAGAAAGACATGGGTCCTTCCTCACATCAACCTCTAGTTATTCCAACCAGTCACACTTACAAGTATGGAAATAGCTCTAAAATCAAGAACCCGAGGAAGATCTGCGGCAAGATTTTCAAACCCACTCTTGTGAAAAATTTCATAATCAAAACCTAGTAACTTGGTAACTCATTTATGTTGTATAGGTGTTATAGCTCTGGAGTTAAAAAATGTTTCAATTATGATGATATGTTTTTTATAATAAAATGACCACGACTGAATAGGAGTGCTATTTGGTGACAATATGCACAATAGCTAACATTTCTTTTTCATAAGTAGATATTAGTCCCAAATGTCTTTCATCAAGAACTCTGCTGGCATATAATGGGACGTCCTTCTGAATAAAATTACTTATTGTGTTGCCAAAAATCGCATTTTTAAGTTTGACATATAGTGTGATGTTATATTAATCTGAATGAGCTGTTTGTTTTACTACTGAATGAGGTGTCGATTAGAAGATATAAAATTAAATGGTGTTTGACTATTTGTTTTTAGGTGTCGAATAAAAATATTTGACATTTTTTCCTTCATGATGAGATGTTTTCCAGGGTTCAAGTATCAAATTAGGGTCCAATGTTGACTTATGTTACAGTTTTGAATGTGGTGTTCATCCACAAGCTACTTCACCACCAATTGCCAATAAAGAGGAGGAGGAGGGTGGCAGCAGCAATGTTATTCCTGTGTTAGTGATGAGGTGTAGAAGATGAGAGAGCTAGTGGAGGAGAAGGGATATAAACAATCATCATGAATTAATTGTGAGGTTACTGAAGATTGTAATAAGTCATAAGTTTTTAGGTTTCAGGTTTCGTCTTAAGAAATTTGCTTCCGTGTAGCAATAGTTGTCGGTAAAACAATATACTATAATGTCACAATACAAATTTAAGTCTAAAGTTGTTTGGGTCAATGATTTATTATTTATAGTTGATGCCCTTGTGGCTAGGTAATAATTTGTCCATATTGACACCTTGTTGTTGTTGAATTCAAAATGCTTCTAGTTTCTCATGAATGTTTATAGCTTCTTGACAAGAACAGACACGGATTCATGTGGGGGCACTGACTTTTGAGATTTATTTATTTATTTATTTGTTCTCCAATTAGTTTTTTTATTTGCCCCTCTATTCTCACTTTTCACTTCAATCAGAATTTCATCCTTCAAATCATGTACATATCAAATTCAAACTCTACTTTTAGAGTTAGAGATAGAGGTTAAATCCTTCAAATCTCTCAAAGAAACCAAAATCCACAGTTTCTTCTTTACACTCCAACGATTTGATAAGATGAGGGAAACCCTCATATTTCATCATCTTCAAAGATCTATAATTATTGAGTTATTTGAGCTCATCTTCACAAGATCCAGTAGGATCCAAATCACCTTATTCTTCTTCTTTTAAGTACCAGGTGCATTCATTAATCACTGTGTTGGTCATCTCCACAAAAAAATCGTAAGCAACTCAAACTCTTCCTCATTTTCTTCATGTAGTAGTAATCAACGATTCAAACTCTTCTCTTGTGTTGTGTTTTTAGAAGTAGTAATAATCTTCAATGACTGTCTTTGTTGTATCCATTTTTGCTATATTTAAAAAAAAAATTAATGTTAAAGTAACTAATTTTTATAATATATTTAATTAATTATGACATCACTCCGTTCCCCCCCAAACAAAAATCCTGGTTCCGTCACTAGACATAAAACTTTTAGTATTGCTATATTGTCATCATTTGATTATCTTTTTTCCTTTTTGCCTATCCGCAACATGGTTTTCGGCAGGTTTTGTGAATTGGAACCGAGGATCAGGCTGAGAATTTCGATTTGATCCAATTTTTATAGGACTGAAGATTAATATATTATTAAAAGACCGCCCTGGATCAGCTCAATTGGTCTGAATTTTTGGTCTAAAATGCCCAACCCGACTGGAAAGTAATAGATGAAACCAACTATAGTAAGGGACCCAAGACAACCAAACACCTCATATTCATTTCCAATTCTTTATGGATTCCACATACCACTAAACCCCAAATTCCCATGAGTGCCTAAGAAAAATGAAAATAAAGTACAATCATACAAATTTGAAAACCTCATAAATCATTTTCTAGCACTAGTTTAATTATTAGTTGGTGGGTCTTACTTAAAAAAATTGTCTCAATACATTATGATGAGATAATATTAATAAAAAAGCATGGTGGGCAGGTGTACTGGATTTCATAACCACAGACAATTCTATAATTTTAGAAAGGAAAATCCCTCTAACCTTTTCTTAATCTTGTTTCATAATCCCCGTTTGTTTTAGATAATCAATTTTCATTATTTTCTTGTACATAAATTAGGGAATTCTCTGTGTGTCGTTAGTATGATAAAAGTTTAACATGATAAATATCAAGATAAATAAATATCAAAATGTTGAGTATGATAATCGAATCCATGTACTTTTGGTGCTTTAAGTTCTATGTGATCCATTAAATTCTTATATTTTGATAAATTTCAGCCTCTCTTTTATCTCTAACCTCAAACACCATTCTGATTTGTAATATAGAGTATGATATTTTATGTGCCGTTTACACTCCACAAACAAAGTTTTTTTTTTCAAAATATGAAGTTCAGGCCTTTGTTTGAGTTTTCCTTTAGATGACCGTCTCATACTTTGATTAATATTGAAAATTATGACGTGAAATGCATGAGATGTTAATACATATATTGAAAACTTAAGTTTTTGTATTGATCATTGATTTTATTGGAAAAATCTTCAAAAATGCATTTCAACAATATCAAATTTATTAAAATCTAACAATTAAGTAGATAGTTATGACAATTTTAATTTTGAAAAAAAAATAAACAAAATTTTATCTCTTCGTCACATGTATATTCTACCGACTTTTTACACAATCTTTTTATTTGCCCATTTACATATTTTATAATAATTATGATATATATTATTATAGAAAACAAATCTCAGTCCTCAAAATCTTCCGAGCTCTCAATTTTCGCTATCTTTTATCTCGGTGAAACGATATTCTGATTTGTAATATAGACGACGAACATCTTCTCACATCCATACATGACCCGCGTGCAGGATGGTAAATTTTGGTGAAAGTGGGGGGTGAATAGCGGTTCATCTTCGGTGCGTGGAGGCAAAGCTACCGAAAGGGAAGGTTAAGTGGGAGGTGTTTCGGTTAGTGGATAAGTAAAGAGCATCAAAGAAGTTGACACCCGAGTCGACTCGGCGCCAAGCCGGTTGAGTTGACGCATTGTTGACACCCTAGTGTCCACGTGTCCACGCGGAGGCACTTAGTAACAGAGAGAGAGCTTTCTCGTCTTCTTTGCTTTCAAAAACAGCGACGAAAGAAACGAAGCAGAGAGAGAAGAGTGTGAGAGAGGGTTTTGGTGGAAATTAGGGTTTCGAGAGAGAGAGGGAAATGAACATTGCTTCAACAAAGCGAAAATCATTCAAGGATTCTCTCAAAGTTCTTGAAGCAGATATTCAACACGCTAACACACTGTAAGTTGAGAGTGTTTTTTTTTTTTTTTTTCAATTTATGATTAAAAGCTAAGAAATTTATCGGACTTTGGTTCGAATTTTTTATCAAGTTTGGTTTGATTTCTGCTTGAATACATGAGATTGTTATGTTGTTCGATTATCTTAGCTATTTTTTTTTGTGATAAATTTTGTTAGGTTCTAGTTATAGTCGATCATTGTTAGTCATTGATCAAAAACTTGCAATCTTAGTTAATGGTAATTATTTTTCCTTTTTTTTGTTTATTTATAATTTTTTCTGATTTTTTGGGGTCAACTTTGTCGACTAAATTGGTATTTAAAAAGTCAAAAAGTTGGTTTTTTTATATGGTTTTGGATGAGGTTTATCTGTAATTCTTCTGGAGACTGCTACTTTTAGCTGCGAAACAAATTCTAATATGGATAAATATTATCATTGATTGTTCTGGATAAGTTTGTTTGTTGCTGATTAAGAAAGTTAGGCAGTGGCATTTGACTTGGTGCAATTTTTGAGTTGTGCAATTAGTTATCAAAAATGGAAATTTTGCAATGTATGATCTTGCTCCTTATGTTTGGATGAAACTTCTATTGTGGATTTCAGTAGCTAATATAGGGGTGGAGCTAAGGATTTGATCTTTGGGAGTGAGGGAGCAGGGGATACAGTAAGTAAAAAAAAGAACTTGAAGTATTTATGAAAATAAATTTGGGGCTCCGGGTCTGGTTGGGGGGACAGTTCCACTCTGCACAAAATTAAAAATGTTACGAACACCTCTTGTATGCGGTGCAATAGCTAGAACGGTGTTCTGTTGTGAAGAAATGCATGTTAAGTAATCAAGCGGGTTGGTTACCCGGAGATTCTAAATGTGTTTGTTGTAGTAAGAGGAGGTTGTTGCTTGTTTGTGGTGGTCCTTTCTGATGTCTGGTAACATTTATGATGATCATTGGCAAGGCACAAAAATATTAAAAATAATAAGCAAAGGTAAAAGCAGGGGCAGGGAGCATAATGGTCACTACAGGAAATGAGACAAGCAACCTTAAAGTTATATCTTAACATGAAACTTCAAAGACATTTTTCTGTAATGCTCTAATGTTTCCACTTTTTATGCTTACCTATTTATTTGTGTTTATTTATTGTTATCAGAAGTTTAGCTTCTTGAGTCTTCCTTTTGTAGTTGAAGGTTTAGGTAGTGTATTCGCGCACTTAAAGTGTATAATGTATTTGATTGTTTATATCTTAACTTGAAACTTCGAAGCATTTTTTCTGTAAACACTCTGATGTTCCAAATTTTTATGATATCTCTTTATTTTTGTTTATTAATTTATTTATATTTTCTAGCCTTGAATATGAACCTTATGACAATGGACATGTAGGGCGTCTGATTTTCCACGAGATTATGATGGTGCTTGTCTTCAGATGAGAATGTCATACAGCCCTGTGGCTCACTTGTTCCTTTTCTTAGTGCAATGGACAGATTGCAATCTTGCTGGTGCCCTTGGACTGCTGAGAATCCTAATTTACAAGGTTGAATTTCTCTCTCTGGCCCTGTCCCTGTCTCCCTGTCTCTCTCATGTAATTTTTTCTCTTGTTTTTTTAAAAGTAGAGTTAGTTAGAAAACAATCCACTGCATTTCTGCAGGTTTACGTGGATGGAACGACTACTATGATGACCCATGAAAGGAAAGCAAGCATTAGAGAATTTTATGGTAATATTCAAGTCCTGAATTGATAAATCTTCGACTTGTTTATGCCATGGGCATTCTTTTGTTTACTATACATGCTATCTTTTGGCAGCTGTTATTTTTCCCTCTTTACTCCAGCTCCAGAAAGGTATTACTGACATGGAAGACAAAAAGCAGAAAGCAGTATGTAATGAAAGGTATAAAAGAAGAGACGATGAAGAACGTAAACTATTTTCAGAGATGGATATTGAAAGAGAAGAAGAATGTGGTATTTGCATGGAGATGAACAGCAAAATCGTGTTGCCCAACTGTACACATGCTATGTGCATGAAGTGCTACCGTGATTGGTACTCTTCACTCTCTCACTCAAACTTTCATATTTTCTCATAGCTACTTGCTTATACAATTTATTTGCATTTAGATTTAGATAGGTCCTGTTTTCCACAATCCTCCACTAAAACCCGACAATTTGAATATGCATTTCTTTGCCTTCATAAGAATACCTAGAATAATCCTTGAAGCTGCTATTCTTTTATTATCAAAGAGCCTTACCAATTCTTTATCATTTTGATTGTAGGATCTATAATAATTATACAAACAAAAATATGTAACATAAAAATTGTTCATATATTTTTTATTTTTCTTAGTTTTGTCCAAGGTTCTAGGTCTCATACCTAAATTGTCACTTGTTTGACAAATCCCTTTGAATATGTTCCATCTAGAAACCTCAGAGTCTATTAATAAAGCTAGTAGGATGTCTCAAAATCCAAAGAATACATGCATCAAATCTTTCACAAAGAAAAGACTAAATTTACAACGCAACCTCTATTAGTATCTCCCAGGCAATCCTTCCTACTTCTGATGTATAAAGTGCTTCATTGCTAGACTTTGAATATAGAATGACTCACTCACTAAAGGGAATCACGAGTTAGCTTAGGTCTTGAATTTTCCTCAAAAGGTTTGTGTGATTTGTCTTGTAACATTAGGACTATGAGCCAGGCTTTATCTTATGGGTTTGAGCAGTCTTAATCTCATAGGCTTATTAAAACAGCAAGACCTAGGCAGGGTTGAGATTAAAATGTGGACTTGATGGATTGGTTATAGTGTGTTGTCATCTCCTTGGTGGGCATTGGCAGCTTGTTCTTAACAGTATGGTTCTAAGTGCAACCTCGGTGCATATTAAGCTGTGCCCTCTTTGCATGTGTAGACTGTTCTTTGAATGTTGGACAGGGTTTTCTCGAGCAAGATTCTAGGGTGTGAATAATTTCAAAGGCAAATTGCATACTGTACAGTATAAGTGGATAAAGGCGGTTGTTTTGGGGGATTCATGTAAGGACGCTAAGGAGTTGTTCAAAGAAAAGAGGCACAAAGAAATAGCAGGATTAGAGGCGAGTTAAAGAGGCTGTGGAAGACCAGAATATTTGGGATCACATTGGTGGTTTAGTGAGGTGGAACTTTAGAAATCTGACAAAGAGTCAATTCACTTGGATGGACCTCAGAAATCTCTTAGACTATGAGGAGGGGGTCCTTCCCCGAGGGGTGGGGGTAGGGAGAAGGAGAGAGATGAGTATGTCGATACTCTGAAGATCTGGATTTGAGCAGGTTAGGGAGGTTAGGGGACTTTGTTGTAGCAGGGATGGGGCTTAAATGTGTTACTGTTATATAATTATTTTGTTTGTCTTGTATTTTCATAGAGAATCTGCTAACCTTTTTAAAAAAAATTTAATTTTAATTTAATTTTATGTTATTGAGGTCAAACACACCAAAGTTTATTAATAATGGGGAAAGTCAGTGAGAAACTTACAGACTAACAGTAGAAAACTAAACAGCTAGAATGTTATCTCAACTAAACATGAAAAGGTCCGAGGATACATTTTAATAGATTTGTGTACAAGAGTGTGATGTGCAAGAACACACACACAACTTGGGTTTATTGTAGACTCTCTCTCTTTCTTGCATCTTGGTTTAGCATCATGGTTTACCATTGCGCCTCGACCAATGAGGATTTTGACCCAGGTATAGTGATATTAACGGCTTGCTGTTGTAGTGGGTGCCAATTGGGCTATTTTGGAAGAGGATTTTTTTCAGTTTTTGTTGGTGGCAATTTCATGACAGGCTAAATTACTGGAAGTTGGATATCTTCTTGCCCTGTGAACATGGGCTTCTATTTTTAGTATTGGGATCCTTTGTTGTGTTACTGAAGGGCGAACTCCTTATGGGGGTAGCAGTTAAAATTTTTTCCGTTACACAAAGATACAATAAAAAGTTAGTGAGAAACTCACAATATAACAGATTAACAGGCAATAATAAAATAACGGGATTACAAGAGTAGAAGATTATCTCAACTGAACAGGAACAACTCAGATGCTATATTCTGGAATCTGGATGGGCTCTCTTGTGTGGAGATCCCCAATATGGTAATGGATATGAAGCACTTCTCAGTGGCCTTCCTTTTAAAGATTATCTTCCATTTCTTTTCTTCCTCAGATCCATGATCCCACATATTCCAATGCAGGATATGAGCCCATGTTATTGTGCTAGTGCTAGTGCTACCATCCAACCAGTCTCTAATGGATCCTTTAGGAAGGCAGACCAAACTTCTTTGGAATATATAATTCATAAGGATGTGATCAATAGACTCTTCAGCATGGTTGTACAACACCATGTTATCCACTGTGTGAGTTCTGCCTTGGATGATAGTCCTAGGAGGGCAACGCTGGATCCAAATCTTCGAGATGAATTATTTTAACAGAGACCCCCTTTTCCTTTTCACATTAATTTATCATTCTCTTCAATGGTTTTTATGTCTTGAAGGATACACAGTGAGTTTCCCAATATCCTCCATCTTCTATTCATTAAAATCTCTTATGAACTATGAAGTTGAACTTCCAGCATGCTGGTCTGATGGGATTGTTTTTCAGAAGTTTTCAATTACTTTGGAAAGAAATTTTTGTCTTCCGTCCCTTTAGCTGCGAGTTAGTGTACATGTAACAAATGTGGCTAAAGATTGGGATTGGGCATGAGTACTTGGAGCAAAGATTCGTCTCTATTGGGTAAGTGTCTTTGGAGGTATGGGTGAGAAGCCGGTGATTTACAGGCGAAAGTATTTGTTTCTCCATTGGTAGGAAAGTGGAGTTTTAGGCCTTTTGGCATAATTCATGGGTAGGTGTGATGGGCCTTTTTGGAAAGGTGTCCCCACCCTTTCCTCCCGCTCCCCCCAAAAAAAACCCTTTCCCTCCGCCTTGTGTAAAGGTTATGTGGTGAGAAATTTGGTTGCATGGTTATGGAATTTGTAGCAGAAATGGCATGAGTTTTTTGGTATTTTAGTTCATGTTCCCCTCAAGATAGGGTTGAAGATTGGTGATGGAAATGGACCAAGTAAGGGACTTATGTGGTTTCTTCATGCTATAATCCAAATGGCACGTTTCTGTTTTCTCGATTGGCTTTGGTTTAGAAAAGGGAATTCCTGTGGGGGTGTTGTCTGGAATAGGCTTGTACGAGAGACACATTCCTTGACGCTTGTATGAACTAGCCTATTGTGCGTGCAGTCTCAGAAACTTTCAAATGGAAATGATACCCGTGTCACCAAATGAGGTAGTACCTGCCAAGGCTGTGAAAGTGTTGATAGTACTCCTTTCCTAATGCACACTTCTTAAGATTGGATGTCATCAATCAAGATGTACAGAGGGCTGAAGAAGGAGACTAATTTTCATTGAGTACATTTTTTTATTGGTATAGGTGTTCTTGGAATGTTGGGGTTTGCACTTTATGATTTCATGATCTCATGGTTCACTGGAAGATGACGTTGGAGCTAAATTTGCTTTATCGTTCTAGTATACATGAGCTGTTGGTGAGCTCAATTATACATGTAAGTATCAAAAGGACCTGCCTAAGAGGTCAAGCACACACCCCCAGTGCCATATGCTGGCCTTGACACTTCACCAACTGGCTAACTCGTCTAGTTGAACCTGTCTGGTTCAATATTTGTTATAGAAGACGAAGAAACCAAACCTTTTCTTACTTGCAACGTAATGCAACCCCCCAAGGCATATGGGACTGTGTCCCTGTGAGGGAGAAAGTTCTGGTTTTCATAGCATTCAGCTACCGTTTTTTCCCATTTATAAATCTGAAATATCATCATTGTTGGATTCTAGTGATAGTCAAGTCAATTGCTCACTGGCTAAAAATCTGCTATGTATAACAATATAACGTGCATATTAGAAACAACTGGTTCCAACCTCTTGTTGCAAATACATTATTGGTCAGTGATCACAAGTGATTTGTTTTATTATGTTTTAGCCTTGATTGTAATTTGTTTTTTGCTGGTGTTTCAGGCGTTCTAGGTCGAAGTCATGCCCTTTCTGCCGAAACAGTCTCAAGAGAGTGGACTCCGGCGATCTTTGGATGTTCACTGACAGCAGGGATGTAGTTGACATGGCAACTGTGTCAAAGGAAAACCTCAGAAGACTGTTCATGTACATAGATAAGTTACCTGAGATCATCCCAGATTCTGTCTTTGACACCTATGATTCCCACGATTCTCACGTAAAATAGTATTTAGTGGAGTAGGGGCACCCCCATCTCTGAAAATCTGATCAGCATTTCAGTTTCCCTTAACGAGGGCCGAAATTTGTGTAGTTTATTTAGATAAATAGAAGTTCAGTTAATGTTTTTCTTCCTGTTTCTGATCTAAACAAATCAGCCTCTAGTTCTGTTGTGGGTGGACATAGGACAGGTGAAGGCAAGCAACTAGACAGAAGGATGTGAAAGTTGTAATTAGGAACTGTGTACATGCGTGTATAGCTCAAAAGTCGAGAGGTGCGAGGATCCTCCTTGTTTCACCCTCAATTGTGTTGTTATTGAACCTTTGTTTATTGGAACACTGAATATGATTCAGTTTGATTCGAGTAATTTAGGATTTTCTGAAGGCAACTTACTCATTTGCTTCAGCAAATCTTTGTTCTATCCACCTTTCTCGAAATGTTAATCTATTTGTGTCATTCTGTAATGGATCTTTGATATTGTTTGTAAACTTTGTATTGCTCACTTGAAATTTTATGGAGATGTGTTACTAAGTATTCCATTGGTTATCTGATCATGTTTGAAGGAATCCTTTTTCCCTCCGTTTTGTCTTCTACTTCTCGCGGACATAAAGTATTGCAATGACTGAACGGGGTAGTTAACTTTAGTATCAGCTCAAATTTTCTAGCGTTCTACCATGGTTGCTGATGATGGTCCAATTCCTTATTTGACACTTCTTTTTTTAACCTGTTAACTTGTTAAAAGACACTACTAATAATACTGGTTCCTATCTTTTCTCTCTCACCCTCTCTTCTCAAGAACATCAACAACACAAAGCAGTGACACGAGAGTGTTATCGACTGCTGCTGGCTACACTGCCCTTTTACGAGACAAAGCCTAGGATGGGTGTGTACCCATTTTTCTCGCCTAATTTCTTCCTCTTGTTTTCCTTTATTCTCAAAATTTTAAGCTCCTGCATAGGCTTTTGCGGGAGCGAAGGAGAAAAAAAAACGAGGGGGCGGTGGGAGAGAAGTGACGACAGCGGGAGTGATTTGAGTGATTGCAGTAGCATCAGTGGCGGTGGGATAGAAGAGACTGTTGTTGTTTCAGGGAGAAGCCGATGAGAGTGGGATAGGAGAAGAGAAAAAAATTGATGATCGAGAGTTTTGAAGTCGAGGCCTACGGAGAAAGAGGGCCTTTAGCATGCAATAGCGAAAGGAACAGCTTAAAGGACTCCCCAAGTAACAACACCCCACCCCCACCCCCACCCCCAGGTACAAAATTTGATTTCAATATTTAATGGGCTAATTTTTGCATTTGTTTCAAGGATATTCTCGGTTTCGCTCTTTGGAAAAGACCCATAGTGTCACAATGGGTACTCTGGCCAGATCCAGTTAGCTTTGAAAGAGGATGAGGAGGCTTTCCATTGGTCTATCCACTTTTGGTTAGGGCCTGAAGGAGGAATATGATCTTGAAGATCTGATACTAGGCTAGACCAGACATTCAAAGAGAATGGGCAAGTGCTGTGACTGACTGATTCGTGCCATCTGGGGACTGATCACAAAGAGGGCAAGTGGTCGTAACTCTTTCGATTCAAGTGATCAGTGGTGGGAATTTTCTCTTTGGCTATGCATCAAATGAAGAAGGTTAGCCCTGGGTATCACATGTTTAATCCAAAAGATATCACTGGTGAAGTTGACACTTTATGTGCGAGGGATAGGAAGAGGACTTGGTGTGGACATCAGCACAAACTCAAATTTGTAAACAAGTTACCAGTCTTGTCGTTCCACTTCCAGGCATTGCAGTAGAACTCAAAGACACTAAGTTTGCTTTCTTGTTAGAGATAAGAGTATAATTGAAGACTTCAATCAATTAGGTGCTGTTATTTCAATCCCCATAGAAACATCGCTTGATATTGTTTCAATAACCTTAGCCATGCACTGAAGCCAGGATGAGGATGATGGGTGTGCACACAAGGCATACGAGTGGAAGCAAGAGTGTTGTTGCGAAGTGCAGGATTGATTGAAGTTCGAAAGCTAAGGCTTTGGAAATAATCTTGTTGATACTGGAAAAACCTCCACTGTTATTGTTACAAGAATTTAGTTGATGACGCTAATGAGTTAATTATTTCAAGTTCTAGTCTTAAAATAGTATCCGGTTTTTTAATCATAGTATTTAATATGAAACCCGATTAGTACACAAACTTTTCATGTGATGCATTATTGTCGTCCGGCATTTCTTTGATCGAACCTAATTCTAGAAATACAATTTCATACTCAAACACCTGGCTCACCGAATTAATTTCATATGCCGAATGGCTGACTATGGTGTGTACTTCAGGAGTCAAAACTTGGTCACTGACAAATAAATCCCACGCTTATTTTTTCAGATAAAAGCTCCAAGTTGATATCCTTTTTTGTTTCCATGTCGCAACATACTGCTAAGGACCGCGTTATAAGTACTATCTTGCATCCAGTCTTTTTGTTGGGTTCTAAAATGCCGACGTTGTCAAGGAGAATACGAACCCACATATCATTTAGGATGATGAAGATTTATTGGCTTACTTCAGTTGGATGGATAACTCACTAGATCGGTGTTACTGGCTTGGAAATATAGATAAATCTAACTCAGATGATTTTATCAAAATCATGAATTTTTAATTGCAAGTTGGTTATTTATGTTCTTAATAGTTATTTTCCCAAGCCACCCATACCATAGAGTTGGCCTAACAAAAATTGGGGCCCTAATCGATAGTTGACTAACGGGCCTATGTCTCAAATATATTAGAAAATTAATAGTTTCATATATATATTTTGTAAATATTTATAGCTAAAATGCTTCTTGTTCACCAGATTTTTCTTGAGGATGATATAATTAGATTACTGATTTTGTATTGGATGGCCGAAATTTTGATAAGGGAAAATGGAGACTTGAACACCAAAATGGACATGCATGATTGAGTGCGAATGGTTACCTTGTAACCCAATTGATCCGTTTTCTGGAACAGTTTTTCCCGATTGTATAGAAATTTGCTATCAACATTATGAAAGGGAAGGGTGTTTCCTTGGTTAAAGCATGATTGGGTTTAACCAAATCCCAAAAATGAAAATGATCGGCACTAGGCTAGTAAAATCATTAAAAAAAACATGACTATGCGACTAACGAAGTGTGACGTTTCATTTGACGAAATACGACAATGAAGATTGTGTCATTGGGAGCCAGTGCGATGGCGGATTTTTGTTCCCTTGTGCAGGTTTGTGCCAATGGGGAAGCCCCATTCGCATGAATTTGCTCGAGCACAGGGAAAAAAAACAGAGGAGAAGTGAAGAAAAGGAAGAGAAAAAGGAGGCGGAGTGGGGTGGTGCCATCGGCGCTAAAGAAGAAGAGAAGAGGACAAGATGAAGAGAAGAACAAAGTGGAAGAAAAAGAAAAAGAAAGGAAAAAAAAATATTTTTGCTGTGAAAAGCGAAGAGAAGGTGGCGACAAAGAAGAATAGTGGTAAGAAAGGAGTTTATAATAATGGCATCCTTAAACACATTAAAAAAGGGAGGTGGTGGTGTCAAAAGATCGCTGCCTTTACATTTTTTGTTGTTTGTATTATAGATCCAAATACACCGTGTTTCTCAAGGAAATCTAATTTCGATTGGATAATATTTTTTTATTTTGGCTAATCATTTTCTTATCGTCACTGATAAATGTTATGTGGTTCAATATTATTGTCCTTTTGATATTTCTATTCTTATAATATATTCATATATATATATATATATGCCATGACCTTTCATTTAGTATCGTCCTTCTGCCGCGCAATTTTCAACCCGACTTGACTCCCCGGCCCATTCAGTGGGTCCTACTCCCAAAGAATGTACACATGGATCACCAACTTGGCATGTGATAAAAAGCTAAGAAAATAGCCCCCACCACGGGATAATCACTCAATTGATATAGACATGACCAGAAATAGGTCCAACTGTGGTTCCCAAACCACACCAATAGCAGCTCATACCCCCCGGTGTGAGCTGTTTATCTCTTTCCACCCCTTTCTTTCTTTCAAATCACAGCTTCAGAGAGAAACAGAGAGAGAGAGAGAGAGGGGTCAGAACAGAGCAATGGGGGCAAGAAGGAGAGGTGGTGAGGAAGATGAAGATGGAGTAATGGCGCCTGATTTCTTCTGGTCTTACACAGATGAACCTCACGCTGCACGCAGGAAACAGATCCTATCTAAGTACCCTCAGATCAGAGACCTCTTTGGCCCTGATCCATGGGCTTTCCTTAAGGTGAGCACTTGCAATCGCAATGCAATGTGTCTTCTTTTCTCCATAAAAATTCAATCTTTCGCTTCTTTTCTCAGATCTAGAGCTAAAAGTTGTTGTTTTTGTGTTTGGGTCATTACGTTGATTTCATTTCTCTTAATGGTTTCTGGGTTTGTGTTATTTTGTTGCAATCTGTGTTGCTACCTGAAATCTCACTCTGGTTTGGATTGAAATTGGAAATTTTTTCATTTTAACAAGTTTTCTTTAGTTGGGATTGTTTGGATAAGTAATTTGCATTAAATTTGAAGTGGGGTTTCTCTGTTTACGATAAAAATTGTTTCTAATGTAATGTACATTTGCTATGTTCATCTCATTTTATTTGATAAAAATCCAATGTGGTCTCTTTATTTCCATATGTCTTAGTTATTATTGTTTCATGTTTTGAAGCGAATAAGTCAATTTAGATGAATCATTATTGTTTGCCTGCATTGCTTCATTGGTCTGAATTTTATTGTTCCCCACTTCCATAGCTCAAGTGAGCTCTCCTCTGTATTTTTAACATTAATCTTGTGTGTCATTTGTAATCGCAAAAATCATGGTAATTTGGCTGTCTGTAATGATTTTAAACAAGTTAAAAATTGAAGATGCTACATAGATGTACTTGTTTTGTTTAGGTAACATATTTGCGCACTTATTTTGTCTATGGTGTTCCATGGGTATTTGACATAGCCTACCTGTTTCTTCTAGTCTTATGATTTCTTGTGTTTTGTGCTCTATAGTTGATTCCTGATGTATATGCATCTATATTATAAGAAGATTTCAACGGCATTTTCCTACACAGCGTATATGGAGTTTAAGATGTGTTCTTTCTGTATTTTCTCTTCATAATTAGTGTGATTCCTTTGTACTCAGTATATGCCCCATGTTAGTTAGTGTACATAGATTCACAGTTACAAAACATCTTATTTTAAATTGTTTTTTGGATCTTAAGACAAAACCCAAGGTCTTGTAGAGTGAACTTTAGTGACTTGGAAAAAAAAAAAAAAAAAAAACACTATGTGATGAAAAGTTAATTGTTTTTGTATTATGTTGTGTAAGTATCAAGTTTTTAGTTCAAATTAACGCACATGCTTGTATTAATATTAATGAACTAAGCGAGAAGCATCTTTTATAGAACTCTTCATAAATATTCACATCAACTCTTCATAGATTCATAGTCAATCCTATCATTTCAGCATTGTACATAGCCATGGACTGATCAAAGCTTCAGATATATTTACATTTGGGGTACATTTAATAATAAAATTTGATTTATTGCAATGTTCTAAATTTCAATTCAAAATAAGCTAACTACGAAATCAGCTTGTTTAGTTTAGCAGTCAACGGATGTTTGATAGAACTTCGTAATATCCCGTCTTTAGAGTTAGGAGGTTATAAACGTGATGTGCTATATTCACTTATACAGTTTACTCTTAAAAATTTATTTATTCAAATTTTGAGAATATTAACTGAGTATATTTCTATGCAGAATATTTGTAGTTTGCTTTCTGATAGTTCTGTTTCCATTCATTATATGTTTGATATATGCTTATTCAGTATATGCCCTGCCACAGTTTACCAATCATCATGTGGTTTGTTTTCTGCATTCTGTTCATTGTCATTAAACACAATTAAATAAATCATTGTCTTGACCTTTAGAAATGACTCATTCCATGGACATCAATGATTTGGAGAAAACAGCAAAACTTTTGTCTGTAAATCTCAATCTCAACTTTCATATCCTACCGTTTTAGACGTTGGTGTACATATCCTTAGAATTTTGTTGCTTGCACCTTTTTGATGAGCTTATGTTATTAACTCTGACATTTGAAACTCTTGTCTGCAGATCAGTTTGGTTGTTTCACTTCAGTTATGGACTGCGACATGGCTCCACGATGCTGGCTGGTTGAAGATACTACTCGTTGCTTACTTCTTTGGCTCTTTTCTAAACCACAATCTATTCTTAGCCATTCATGAGCTGAGCCACAACCTTGCCTTCTCGACCCCGGTTTACAACCGATGGTTAGGTATCTTAGCCAATCTTCCAATTGGTGTTCCAATGTCTATCACTTTCCAAAAGTACCACCTGGAACACCACAGATTTCAGGGGTATGATGGTATTGACATGGACATACCGAGCCACGCAGAAGTCCATGTTGTCAAAAATACCCTTGCGAAGTCCATTTGGGTCATCTTCCAGCTCTTCTTTTATGCGTTAAGGCCCCTCTTTCTCAACCCGAAGCCCCCAGGAGTGTGGGAGTTCACAAACTTGTTCATCCAACTTGCCCTTGATGCTGCCATGGTCCATTTCTGGGGTGGCAAAGCTCTTGCCTACCTGATTCTTTCCACGTTTGTTGGTGGTGGGATGCATCCCATGGCTGGCCACTTCATCTCCGAGCATTATGTCTTTAATCCAGCCCAAGAGACGTATTCATACTATGGGCCTTTGAATCTAATGACATGGAGTGTTGGTTACCATAATGAACACCATGATTTTCCTAGAATTCCTGGGAGTAAGCTCCACAAGGTGAAGGAGATAGCACCAGAATATTACGAAAGTTTCAATTCTTATAAATCTTGGAGCCAGGTGATTTACATGTATATCATGGACCAAACAGTAGGACCTTTTAGCCGTATGAAGAGAAAGCCTTTCAGAAGAAGTTCAACAACAGAAAAGGTCGAATAGGTGATTTATTTATTTATTCTTGAGATTTTTCTTTTCTTCTTCGTAATCGATTGCTAGTCATTAAAATTTCCATCATTTGTAACATTCATGAGGGGTCTGTTATATTAAGACAAAGAAAGAGTTAGTCACCTAATGTATGAATTCCCAGACATCAATCAAGAAGTATTGGATTCTCCATTTTTCATTGGTGTACTCTTCCTTTCAAGCTTAATTTGAATACTGCACAAGTCAGCCACTGTAACACATGGTTTGCTTTTTGTTTTTGATTCAAACTGTGCTACATGTTCTGTGGTGATAAATGGTCCATTGTCAACTAAATTAAACTATGGCTTTACTGTATGTTGTCATAGTCCTAAATGAGTTCGTGCTGTTTTGGAACTATCTAGTGTGGACCAAATTGTCTTGACTGTTCAGAGAATGGAGGCTCCAGCCGTCCTCTATTGTGTGAGATGAATGAATTGGGCCAGTGAAAGAGAAGAGTATTTACCATTTGGTCGGGCATAAGTTGCAGGCCATGGTAATAGCATTTAAGTGTTGCTTCAATGATTCAGAAGGGGTCGAAGGAATGAAACACATTTAGCAGCCAGTATGGAGCCCTGTTGTCACTAGGCAAATATATAACCCAGTTTTTGGAAGGTGCATGCCAATCTATTTTGGTGCTTTGGTGGTGTTACAAATAACACCTCCTGTTTCTCTTGTGGATTCTTCTGGATATACTCTGAATTGTGCGAAAACTCTGTCGCTCACCTTATACTATTCCATATATGAAGAAGCCATAGAACAGGATGGCCGCTTTGGTTTTTTACTTCCTCACCATCATTCTTGACAAGGATGTAAGAAGTTGCAACTTTTATCCATCTTGTATCTACTAATTCGCATCAAGTGTAATTCCACAAAGGAATAACTTGTGAGCCGCTTTGTTAGAGTTCTATTTACGACCAATCTGTTAAGTTACAAGAAAAAATCTAATTGTCGAGGGAAATGGCGAGGAAAACAGCGAGGGACCCCACAGGGGGAGGGGGAACCGTCCATTCCCCTCGGGATGCGCATTTTCAACTTTCAGGATGCATGCATTGAAAAGTCAAATGCACATCCCGGAGGGATTGACGGCTCCCCCTCCCCCTGTGGGGTCCCTCGCTGCTTTCCTCGACAATTAGACGGGTTCAAGTTACAAATAAGAAAGGTTTCTTATGGAGATGGTGAATTTCATTTCTGAGATCTTCAAATATAGGTTAAATAGCTTAAAAACTTGGGTAGATCAAAACTTCCAACTGTACTATTTGCATTATGATTGGAGACATGAAACACTCTAATTAGTTTCATCGGCAAGGGCAAGCATGTATTCTATATAACCACCCAAAGCGAGTGATTCAAGTAAGAATTTGAGAACAAGTTTATAATAGCATATGGGTCTTTTGTTAAGGCTTGGTTTGTAAAGCTGGTTTTGCCTTTGTTTTTGTTCATTGTAAAACAGGTAGTACTCAGCACGTGGGTCTCTACAGTGTAACTCCATAGGAGTGTTGGTTATCCAATTTTTTTTTTTTGGTGAGGGTGCATAACATATAATAAGAAATATTACAAAGTTTTTGTCCTGCAATTGAAGCAAAGCCAACTCATGGGCTTCCATGTTAAGTTCTCGAGGTTTAGTTTAGTAGCATCCATCCATATGAGTTACCACTCAATGTATATACACAATAATTGCATCATCAGTTTTTCTACATTGTATTATCTATATCTTCTTCATGGTTTTTCGGTGGTGTGATGATGTTTTCTCCAACCAGGATACACAGTTATTTAAGTATAATTTTATTTGTGAAGTTATCTCTATGGGCAGTGGCGGAGCCAGGATATTCACACAGTGGAGGGGGCAAGAAAAAAATAGTAAATTTCTAAGGAGACAATTAGTTAAATATATCACAATTTACTATACTAAATTTGAATTTCAAAAATGGGGGGGGGGGGGGGGGGGGGGGGGAGACACCTTGTCTGTCTATGGGTTTTATCGAACATTTGGGATAATTAGAACTACATACACATTATGAAGTTTATAATTCGAATTCTTTAGATTTTGGGTTTTTTTAGAAATCAAATTTGTAATCTGTTTATCCCATCCTTCGGGATCAAGGATCCTCAGCAGATGTCTCATTCTCTGCCTTTGTATCGATGTGAGGATCATGAAAAATTTGTAATCTGAATTATTCAGATTTTGTATTTGGTTTCTTTCGAGAAAAAAGAAATAATTTGTATCTGTTTGTAACCAGACAATGAAGGATTGTTCGTTTGTTCGCGGACGTAGGCGAGTTTGCCGAACCATGTTAAATTCGTGTTGCATCTGTGTGTGTGTGTGTGTTTTTTTTTTGTATTTTGTATTTTGTATTTTGTATTTTGTATTTTGTGTGTGACATTATTGTTCATCCGTAAGATGTAGTTCCGTCGTTTCCCGTAGAAGTCTTCGCTACGTTTTCGTTGTTGTGCGCGCAACAAATTGTATCAAGACTGCGTTGCGCGCACAACAAATTGGTATCAGAGTCGATGGTTCAGCTTTGGGCTTGACGAGTTAAATTGGAAGTGCAAAATAACACGTTGTGTTGAAGCTTACCCCGGCCCGAGTATGCTCAATATGTCTCGTCAAGGTGGAGATTGTTAAAGATGTTGACTCAACATAGTCCCACATTAAGTAGTGACTAACATCATGTGAAGAATATAAGTGATTAGATATGTCTCATAAGCAACGAGGCATTTTTTGGGCAGTTGAGTAGTTGAGCCCAGTTCGTAAAAACCTCACACCCGAAGGGAGACGAGTATCGTTGCTTGAGACACATAGTGGTGGTGGTGGTGGTGCTGATGGGCTTCGCAACCTTCACCCCCGAGCACAACATTATGCATGTAGGCCTGTTTCCGAGCACAGTGATCATCACCCGTTCCATATTCACATTTTGACAACCATTGATAACAATATGAAACATTGGCTGTTGAGTAATTTATCATCGTAAAAATTGAACAGAAATAACAATCAAAATTTCAATTTCAAATTGTATAAGTTAAGAAACAAGATATTCTCTAGTTTAAGTCTAGTCAACCTTGTTTGCTGACTTATTTTAAGCATTTTTTTGTTTTTTTTACACTTTTACCCTTTTTTTTTAAAACACAACCACAAACACTACTTATAGAAGGGATAAAATTGTAAAAAAACCAATAAAAAACCCAAAAGAGACCAGCAAACATGGCTGGCTAGAATTGTTGTTCTAGTTTGGATTAGAACTAGAGACTACTGTAGCTCCTTGAGGGCATTTCTTCTGGGCAAGCTTGCTAGCCCACAAAGCAGCTCCTCTGCCATCAAGGGTACTACTACCTAGTCCAATATACATTCATCATGGCATCTAATATTTCCCACCTTTTACGATCTGCTCGTACATCCACTTTAGAAAGAGAAACCTTACTGAAAGGGAGCTTCTTCAGATTATCGCATTTCTCTATTTCAACATAACGTAGTGAGACACAAACCCATGGTTCATGAGAGATGATGTGAAGTTTCGGCAGAGATTTCAAGATTAGAGTATGCAACCTTGGAAGAACAATTGTAGTAGTAGTATTAGCATGACCAGCATTGTCCCCTTGCTCCACTATTTGCTCCATGGAATCTTCTTCAGAGACTGCGATAACCTCAATGTTCTTGAGATTTTGTAGGAAGCTAATGATGAACAGATTCTTCAACTGATGACATTCCTCAACAGCTAAAACCATGAGGTTGGAGAAACAATCACAAGGTACCACAGCCTTCCCAAAAAATGTGAAGTACTTGAGCATTAGTACCAAATGCTCCAAACTTGTGAACACATTTTCTCCCACCTCGTCCCCTAAAAATAAACTATTCTCTGCTGCTGCTGTTGTTTCTGAATCAATCCTTAAGAAATGTGTTTCTGAAATCTTCCATCCCGCTGGACAAATCTTCAATACCAGTCCCACAGAGGTTGAGCGCCTCAAGTTTCTTCATCTTAGCTAGAGATGGTATTTTTTTTTAAAGACTTACAGCGTTCCAAATTTAATGCATAGAGGTTGAACGAGTCAGTAAGTGATGATGGCAACTCTGTGATCTACGTAAAAGAAAGGTCGCTAATTCGAAGAAGAGGTGTTTTACTTAAGAATGAAGAGGATTGTTTTGTGAACGAGGGTTGGCGTTAAACAACAGAGTTATAAGACGGGCCATCGAGCTGGTCAGGAAGTGATTCAATATTATTCCACATCAAGGATATTTTTGTTGCCTGATTCCACTCCTCTCCAGCTGGTGATTTAGTTAAGCCCAAACCAGATTTAACCAAGACTCCACCTTCCTTTTTCATGATTTTGATGGCCAGATCCCTTAACAGATCATGCATTTTTATACAAAAAGTTAGCATCAATTCATCTTCCGACCGCTCAAACAAACAAGCATCTACTAACTCTTCCAAAATTTAGAAGCCTTCACCCAAATCTCCTCCTCTTATCAAATTCTCATTCATCCAAACCTGATCAATGAGTTGGGTATAACTTCCCAGTCCCCAGGAAACAAAGCTCAAGTACAGAAAGCACTTCTGCACATTAACATTTCTCAAAGGGCTGTAACTGAAATGTAAAAGCTTTAAAACATTATCATCCATACCTTTTATTTCTGATGGCGAGCTCCTTGGATCTTTCAAAGCTTGCCTCCATATTCTGACATCAAGCTTTCCTCTCATAGCACGACCAACGGTGATGATGGCCAGGGGAAGATTTCCACACTGAAGCAGCAATTCCTTGCCAAAAGGGTGCACTCAGAAGACAGGAGTTTGTTGCCAACAAACAAATCCCATGCTTCCTCTGTGGACAAAAGCTCCAATTTGATATCCTTGTTTGTTCCCATGTCAAGACAAACAGCCAAGGAACATGTTATATCTTGCACCCATTCTCTCGGTTGGATTTTGGAATCCCCACCTTGTCCAAAGGAATCGCACACATCATCAATAATGATGAGGAACTTGCTTCAGCCTTTCGGATAACTCAATAGCTCGACGCTCTTGACTTGCAAAAGTTGACAAATCCAAGTTCAACTGCCAACTTGTGTTTTCCTGAACCTTGTCCAAGTTGTAGTCACCTGAAACTGTAAACCAGATGATTTTATCAAAGTCTTGAGTGGGAGCAAGTTGGTTGTTGATCTTCTTCACAGTTGTTGTTTTCCTGGAGCCACCCATAGCATAGACACCGAGTTTATGAATCATGGAATCCTTCAAGATGTCACCCAAATTCTTCTCCACCGTTGACTTCCCAACTAATGTTGGTGCGTGCTCTAGGTAAAGACTGCACAACTAGTTCATTACTAAACCTACTGGTTTCTTCATTACATCTTTCGCGATCTTCATGCAAGAACAACAATCAAATAAGCATCCACTGCTCTTTTGAACTGTCAATCACTTGGGCATTAATTTTGGTGACATCTTCCAACAACAAAGTCATATCGGCCATCAGCAACTTTCTTTGAAACTTGGCTTTTTCAAGTTTCCTCCTTATATCAGTTTCCTGTGCAAGGAGCTTTTCATTCTTCCGCTGAGGATGTCCATATTGGTTTGTAGGTCCCATGGATAGTTGACCCTGCGAGCAATGGGAGTGCATCCGCATTTCACAACTTCAACAGCCGGTCCTAATGCATTCAATGGATCCATTTGAAGAACAGGTAATAAAGAAAGAACTGATGAGAAGGACAGAAATCAATCTGTAAGAGATGGAATGAGATGTTTTTTGCCTTTTATTTTTGGGCATATTTGACATGAAAAGTCCAATAGGTTATAGGTATTATAACCACCTGTTATGATCTTAGTTAGTAATTAACCTTCTGTTCCTTGACAGCTCGGGCTTTTGAGAAGTATTAGTTGATTATTAACAATTGGTATCCGAACCAAACTCGTCCAATGTTTGATTTCCGGGAGAGGCAACCTAGAAGCTAGATTAAAATAATTTAGTATTATTTATGGGCATAGTGCTAAGTTGTTGAATACTGATAGGTGAGTAAAACTACCAAAATGAGAGAGCTACCATCGGGTTAGTGTTGATAGAATAAGCCGACAAGGACGTCGACTTTGGAAACATGGTGAAATGTTACGATCCTAATTAAGTAATTAACCTTGATAGCTCAGGCTTATGAGGAGTATTAGTTTGTTCTTAATACCACCAAATGCAAGTAGTTAAAAACAGATATACATATATGAACTCGAGAAGTTAATTATTGTGATAGAGTAGGATCTTTGCAAGACCAATGACTGGTTATGCTTTTGTTTTTGCTTGATTTGCCACATTTAAAATGATAAGTTCATTGAACCAAAGCAAGTGGTTCGACTATATATGAACTTGGGAATTTTATTTTGTGATGCACCTGCTGTGGGTCTTTGTTAATCTGGTTGTCAAAGGTGGACAATAGATAAACGAAATCCTATCTTTCAAACTGTATAGAACAGAAACAACAGAATGGACTATTAAGAAAATTTTCTCAAGTAACGAAAATATAATACACTTTCCATTCTTTTGATCTGAACAATGGTTCATCTTTCATTTAGATATATATAGCTAGCTAGTTATAACTTATATATGGAAGATGTGGTTTTCCAAAGAAACAAAGCTAAGACATCTAGTCATGAACCATTTATCAGGCAGTTCTTCTACCTCCTTTTATATCCAAACAGTTTGGTAAGCCGTAGAAAGTAGAAACTCACAATGATGTGATCTTCTTAACCAATGGCATTGGCAATAACATGATTCTACTATCGATATGAAAGGACCGATTTATTGCCAAAAACTGAAGGGTGAATACACAGTAATTTGTAATTTAATAATCCTCAACTGGATATTTAAGCTTGCCCATAAATGAGGACAGGCCCTCTGGGTCAGTAGGTCGAAGTTTTTGTTTATTCCTACGAATTAAATTGTGATTTTTGGAGCTATAAGTATTTCGCTCCATTCAAATGAGATAATCAATTTAATTTAATGTACTCAAGTATCATCAAAATCCAAGTACATTCTATAGGCATTTCGATCTGAAGAATAGTAGCTTACAATCAGTTCATCAACTTTGAAACCCAATTTGCGGTAGAGACCAACAGCTGCAGTCCTTGATGGATCAACATGAAGGCAGACACGTTGGATGTTTCTTGTTCTGCATTTCTCAATTGCTGCTCTAAGAAGTGCTTCTCCGTGGCCTTGCTTCCTATGGCTTTCCTTCACTGTGATTTATGTCATAAGCACAAAGTAAATATCAAACACGTGGTCCTGGGGCTGGATCAGCACAAAACATATTCTAATGAACAATATCAAACAAGTACCATAGGGTGAATTGGGTGTTTAATAAAATAAGTTAAACACCTCTGATGATCAGTGCAGGGAAAATCTTTTCCAAATGGCATTTAGATCATTTATTCAGAAAAGTTCAACTCTGAATTCCCTTACATTGATAACCACCAATTCAAACACCTCCTGTCAACCAGGGACCTAAATTGTAGTAAGGGAAATCCCAGAAGCTATGGGATGTCTTGAATTTTGCTGAAGGAAAAAACAACTGTAGTGCATGAAAATGGCAGAGAGGGTTGTAAAGTTGTAAGTTTGATTGTGCTGATAGTGCAGATATAGCCAGTAAGTTGGAAAATGAAAAATCAATCAACTTGAGGTGGTGGGAGAAATTCCAGCAAGGATAAAAGGCGTTATGCGGAGTTAAGTTTGAGATAAACTTTCTGCTAGGGAGGTCCTTCTTTTGCAGCAGCAAGCATTTTTTGACTTTTTTATTGTTACATTTTAATATTTAAGAAGCATTGTAAATGACTGGGAGCTAAAGAGTTGCATTTCTTGTCCATCTGTCGCTCCAAAAAACTTATCCTTTGACCATTGTGTAGCTCAAAAAATATTATGTTCTGAATATCAGCTTTGTTCTTCATGGTCCCCTTCAATAAAGACCAACTATAAGTAACCCTTGGTTCAAAGGTGGCAGACCCTATTTTCCATGTGTTGGATTTGCACTTTCTAAAGTGGGAAAATTTTCCTAAGTTACAAATTTTCCTATTAAGATGGGAAAAAATCTACTAGTATACCCCCAAAGTAAATAGTTTCTCTATGCAAAAACAATAATATTTTTATTCTTTATTTTCTCTTGAAATTTCTCGAGGCAAAGAATTTTTCTTCGCAATCAAACACAGCCTTAGTGTCCCTTTTTACCCCATTTAGAACATTCATCAGCATTCCATTCCATCAGACCTAAACAACATCGGAAGTGTTAGCCTCTATGCCCATGAGGTTTTGAGCCGCATGCATAATGGTTTAGAGGCTAACTCTTAATAAGAGGTTAGACCTCTTCTTTCTTTTTCCCTTTTTTAGAAAGCAGGGAGGGTTTTAAGGACCAAAATCTTGGGTGCAAACTTTTGAATACTTCTTTGTAACCAATTCTCTTGCATCATCAAAGAGGTTAGACCTCTTAATAGAACAAACTACCTTACAACTCAAAAGGAGCATCTTTTGAAAGGTTTAATGAATACCACCAACTTCATAAAAAATTCGCAATTTTCATTATTGAGGGAGAATGTGAGCTCTCCCATTGCAGATTCTCTAATTCATTGACATTAACATATTGGTTGTAAACCAAGTTAAAAGAAAACAAGACACCGATTGATGGAATTTGCAGACAACTGAAACCCAACCAAACACAACTACCCATTCATTTATTTGGCAAAACAAACAGACCCCGGACATCAAAATGGAGGAAAATTGACAAAGTGTGTTGAGTGAGTACCTGCAAGTTTAGTGATGGAAGCGAGCAAAGAAGAGGGCCAAGAGTACATGACATAGCCAACAACAACGTCTTCTTCATGTTGGTTGTTCATGGAGTAAAGCAGTCCACAGTTCTTCTTTTTGAGCTCTTCATTGAAGGTCTTGGCCAGTGACTCGTGCTTGGGGAAGAGCTTCTTCTCTATGCGGACTATCTCTTCCACCACTTTGGTTTGGTTCCTTGAATCGCGACTTAGCTCCTCGATTTTGGGGTTTCCCATGGATGCTCTCTTCACAGCCCACTTTGGGGTTTGGCACTCAATCGATCAGGGGTACTAGTAGCCAAAAGGAGCGCTACTCACCTATAAGAGCATCCACAATAAGCCCAAAATCAGGTGCAAATATAGCGCAGGATGTGTCCTTGACTTCATAGTAAGTCTAGGCAATCAGGAAACACAATCATTTTTTTTTTGTCATATTTGGAATTTTTTTTACACTTTTATCCATTATCTTTAAAATGCAACCACAAACATCATTTATAGAAGAGGTAAAGTGTAAAAAGTCTAAAACCTAGTCGAAAAATGAATGTGTTCCCTGGCTGAATAGAATTGTTATTGACTTCAGGATCAATAACTATAGGCAGCTGTCAGGACTAGTACCATTGGTTAGGGAAATCAAGGTTCAGAGGCCTTTCAAGACTTTCCTAATGGTCTCAAAACTCAATGTTCCCTTTTGAAAAGTGCCCAAATGCTTAGCATCTATATTATAGGGGGAAGGTTTGAGCTCTTGACTGTGAGGACGTGTTGCCTCCATTGCATAGTCGGGCCAGGCTGTACCGCTAGCATTTTTATTGTTTTCTTTGCATTGCTTTTCAACTTCAAACTTGTATTTCCATCGATCGATAGCATCGAACTAGTCTTGAGCAACGTCCTTCCGAACGTTCCTCCCCATTGTAATCTATTGAATGTGAATGAGAGCTTTTACTGACTATTGTGCATTGTTATATTGTCTACAGATTGATATTGTGCATTCTCAAGTTAATATTTGTGCTCGTCAAAGTAACTACTCATAGGCTTACTAGTGAATTGGATAGCTAGTGCCGCACGGATTACTAGTCCGTGACAGTTGGTATCAGAGCCAGAGCTTGTTGAATGCAAACCAGGATGCAGGAAGTAAATGAGCGCCTTAGCGCTATGGAGGAACGACAGACCAGTCGAATGCATAGACTGAAAAGCAGAATGGACCAGTTGAACACTTTGGGAGAACAGATTAGTCGGTTGGATGGACTCTTTTCACTGGCAGACAGAGTGGATTCGCTGGCCGAGCATGTTGATAACTTAGAGGGACGAACAGTCGCAATGGAAGAGTCGCCTCACCCCACAGCTCAGGTGATGAGTGACTTCCAATTACAGTTGGAGGACTTATTTGCAAGGGTTGGCTTGCTTACTAAGGCCACAGGGACGACTGACCACCCCAGGATGAAAGTACCCGAGCCAAAATCATATGCTGGGGCACGAGATGGGAAGGAGTTAGAGAACTTCTTGTTTGATCTGGAGCAGTATTTTCGCGCGGTGAACCCCGAATCAGAAGAAGCCAAGGTTACCATGGCGACCATGTACTTAGCAGGTGATGCGAAACTATGGTGGAGAACCAAATATGCAGATATGGAAGAAGGTCGCATCCTTATTAGAACTTGGGCAGATCTCAAAAAGGAACTCAGAAATCAATTCTTGCCTGAGAACACTGATTTCTTAGCAAGGAGGAAGCTCCACACCATCAAACAAACAGGCAATATTCGAGACTATGTCCGACAATTCTCAACTTGCTTGCTAGATATTCGAGACATGTCTGAGAAGGACAAAGTTTTCTGTTTCATGGAACAAGCTCAGCCGCTTCTACAAGCAGAATTGCAAAGGCAGAAGGTGACAGACATTACAAGTGCTATTGCGGCAGCAGAAAGATTTAGCGATTATATGCCCATAACTGGATCCACTTCGCTCAATCACTCCACAGCTAGAACTGGCAGTACCAATTCAAGCTCAGGGTCGAATGCTCGCTCACCTCACCAAAACTGGGGAAACTCAAGTCAGAATCGAGGAAACTATAATTCCCGGCCGTCCAACCAGAATTGGAGTTCCAACAAAAATTGGAATGCCAGCTCTAGCAACTCAAATTACAACAACAAAGGAGGGCAAAATTACTCTGGGCAGTGGAGACCATCTGCCCCTGCCCCATGCATTCTTTGCAATAGCAGGGATCACCCAACAGGCAAATGTCCATCCAAACCAGCTCTACACTCATTAATGTCCTTGCTTCAAGCAGAACCTTCTAACCCGACCGCATCGAGCTCGAACCCCACCAACAGTGAGACCTCCCAAATGGGAGCTCTACGCAAGCTCAATGCTGTCAAAGGAGAAATGTATGAGCACCCACACAAGAAGGCTTTACAATACATCGACATCACTATCAATGGGTTCCCTTCCCAAGCATTGTTGGATTCCGGAGCGACAGACAATTTTATTGCCCCAGATGAAGCTAGACGTGTGGGTCTGAACTTAGAAGGAGATGTGGGTAAGTTGAAAGCTGTCAACTCTGAGGCAATCTCTATTAATGGTGTGGCTAGAGCTGTGCCACTACAGGTTGGTCCATGGGAAGGAAGATCAAACTTCTTGGCCGTTCCACTTGATGATTTTAAGGTGATTCTTGGCCAAGAATTCTTCCGAGGAGCTGCAGCAGGACCATTACCTTTCATGGACTCCTTGGGGTTTTTCGGACCCAGACTACGCATTGTACCAACCTCAATTCGACCAACAACTCATGATAGAATATTGTCGGCGCTCCAAGTCAAGAGGGGCTTGGCCAAAGGAGAAGATACATACTTAGCTGTGGCAAAGCTAGAGATGGAAGATGATACTAGCAAAATCCCTGAGGAAGTTGCCCAAGTTATTGCTGACTTCAGCGAAGTGATGCCGAATGAATTGCCAAAGAATCTGCCTCCCAGAAGGCTCATTGATCACGAAATTGAGTTAGTCCCTGGTGCCAAGCCACCCGCACGTAGTCCATATCGCATGAGCCCTCCAGAGCTGACCGAATTGAGAACACAACTAGATGGCTTGTTGGAGTCAGGATTCATTCGGCCCTCTAAAGCACCTTATGGGGCACCTGTTCTTTTTCAGCGGAAACATGATGGCAGTCTTCGCCTTTGTGTTGATTATAGAGCCTTGAACAAAGTCACTATAAAGAACAAATACCCGTTGCCGCTCATTGCAGACTTATTCGACCAACTTGGATCCGCCAGATACTTCACAAAACTCGACTTGAGATCAGGTTACCATCAGGTCCGCATTGCTGCTGGTGACGAACCCAAAACTGCTTGTTCTACTAGATATGGGTCATATGAGTTCCTAGTAATGCCCTTCGGCTTGACCAATGCTCCAGCTACATTTTGCACCCTTATGAATGGCCTGTTCCGTCACCTTCTGGACAAGTCTGTGGTTGTCTATCTTGACGAAATTGTGGTTTATAGTGGGACTACAGAAGAACACCTACATCATTTGCGAGAAGTGTTCCAAATCCTTAAGGATAATCATCTCTTTGTCAAGAAGGAAAAGTGCTCATTCGGCCAGACCCAGATCAATTTCTTAGGTCATGTTATTGGCGATGGCAAGATTCGGATGGACATGGAGAAAGTCAAGGCAATCCATGATTGGAACTCTCCTAAGAACGTGTCTCAACTACGTTCTTTCCTTGGACTCGCAAACTATTATCGTCGCTTCATAAGGGACTACTCTAAGAGAGCGGTTGCCCTGACAAATTTGTTGAAACAAGACCGAACATGGGAATGGGATAGGCAGTGTGAAGCTTCATTCCAAGACTTGAAATTGGCCGTGATGAAAGATCCAGTATTGGCCTTGCCAGACATCACCAAGCCCTTTGAAGTACAAACAGATGCATCTGATTATGCATTAGGGGGAGTTTTACTTCAAGATGGTCACCCGGTAGCATATGAGAGTCGAAAGTTGAATGATACAGAGTCTCGTTACTCAGGAAAAGGAATTGCTAGCCATTGTACATTGTTTACGGGTGTGGAGACACTACCTCTTGGGATCTCAAGTTCTTGTTAAAACGGATAATGCTGCAGCAAGCCATTTCCTTACTCAGAAGATGCTAACCTCCAAGCAATCTCGATGGCAGGAAAAATTAGCAGAATTTGACTTAGTATTGGAATACAAGCCAGGGCGCACTAACAATGTAGCTGATGCACTCAGTAGAAGGGCAGACCTTGCAGTGCTAACCCATACTGGTCCGAGTCACACCATCTTGGAGAAGATCAAAGTAGGCCTACAGACGGATCCACAAGCGAAGGCGATTACAGAGTTGATCAAGCAGGGCAAAACTCGACGGTTCTGGATAAAAGATGGAGCAATACTCACAACTGGTAATCGCCTCTATGTTCCGAGAACTTCTGGTTTGAGGAAAGAACTTTTGAGAGAATGCCATGACACCCATTGGGCGGGACATCCAGGTTGGAGACGGACACTTGCATTGCTAGAGAGGGGGTACTATTGGCCGCAGATACAGGAGGATGTAATGGCCTATGTTCGAACATGTCTTATTTGCCAGCAAGATAAGGTTGAAAGAGATCGACCAGTTGGCTTACTAGAGCCCCTGCCTGTTCCAACTCATCCTTGGGAAAGTGTTTCCATGGACTTCATTACTGGGTTACCGAAAGTGGAGGATTTCAGGAGCATCCTTGTAGTTGTTGACCGATTCTCAAAGTATGTGACATTTGTGCCGACCGGACTAACTTGCACAGCCGAAGATACGGCGCAATTGTTCCTCAAGCATGTAGTGAAGTATTGGGGACTGCCCGAAAACATTGTTAGCGATCGTGATGCTCGATTCACAGGAAAGTTCTGGAAGGAGTTGTTCAAGCTCTTGGGATCCAAACTTAATATGTCGACAAGCCAACATCCCCAATCTGACGGACAGACTGAGCGCTTTAACTCTATGCTTGAAGAATACCTTCGTCATTTTGTAAGTGCAAACCAGAAAAATTGGGTGGGACTACTTGATGTTGCACAATTCTGTTTCAACTTACAAAAGAGCTCAGCTACTCACTCCAGCCCCTTTCAATTAGTCACTGGTCAGCAACCATTGACACCACATACAGTGCTGACCGGATACCAAGGACCCAGCCCAAGAGCTCTTGAATTTGTCAAAGCCTGGCAGAAAAACATTGAAGTTGCTCGAGCCTATCTTGAGCAAGCCTCCCGTCACATGAAGAAATGGGCCGACAAGAAACGACGAATCGATCCTTTTGAAGTCGGGGACTTGGTATTGGTGAAGCTAGATATGTTCAACAAGTATAAACGGACAGCTAGAGCACACAACAATCTGTTTCGCAAGTATGAGGGACCGGTACAGATTATTGAGAAAGTAGGCAAAGTCTCCTATCGCGTCAAGTTACCACATTGGCTCCGTTTCACCCATCCTGTCTTCCATGCAAGTAACTTGAAGTCTTACCATGCCGATGCCGCTGATCCCACAAGAAATGTATCTACCCGAGCATTGCCTAAGCATCCTTCTAAGCCAGATCGAGAAGTGGAAGAAATCTTAGCTGACCGCCTCATCAACAACACAGGCCCGGATAGAGAATATTTGGTCAAGTGGCAGGATGAACCTCCTTCAGAGATCAGTTGGGAGCCAGTTGAGCATCTGCTGCCATACCTCTCAAAACTGGAAGAGTACTTGGAAAAGTTCGCTGCGAGGGCGTCAGCGAATTGAGTGTGGGAGAGTGTCAGGACTAGTACCATTGGTTAGGGAAATCAAGGTTCAGAGGCCTTTCAAGACTTTCCTAATGGTCTCAAAACTCAATGTTCCCTTTTGAAAAGTGCCCAAATGCTTAGCATCTATATTATAGGGGGAAGGTTTGAGCTCTTGACTGTGAGGACGTGTTGCCTCCATTGCATAGTCGGGCCAGGCTGTACCGCTAGCATTTTTATTGTTTTCTTTGCATTGCTTTTCAACTTCAAACTTGTATTTCCATCGATCGATAGCATCGAACTAGTCTTGAGCAACGTCCTTCCGAACGTTCCTCCCCATTGTAATCTATTGAATGTGAATGAGAGCTTTTACTGACTATTGTGCATTGTTATATTGTCTACAGATTGATATTGTGCATTCTCAAGTTAATATTTGTGCTCGTCAAAGTAACTACTCATAGGCTTACTAGTGAATTGGATAGCTAGTGCCGCACGGATTACTAGTCCGTGACAGTTGGTATCAGAGCCAGAGCTTGTTGAATGCAAACCAGGATGCAGGAAGTAAATGAGCGCCTTAGCGCTATGGAGGAACGACAGACCAGTCGAATGCATAGACTGAAAAGCAGAATGGACCAGTTGAACACTTTGGGAGAACAGATTAGTCGGTTGGATGGACTCTTTTCACTGGCAGACAGAGTGGATTCGCTGGCCGAGCATGTTGATAACTTAGAGGGACGAACAGTCGCAATGGAAGAGTCGCCTCACCCCACAGCTCAGGTGATGAGTGACTTCCAATTACAGTTGGAGGACTTATTTGCAAGGGTTGGCTTGCTTACTAAGGCCACAGGGACGACTGACCACCCCAGGATGAAAGTACCCGAGCCAAAATCATATGCTGGGGCACGAGATGGGAAGGAGTTAGAGAACTTCTTGTTTGATCTGGAGCAGTATTTTCGCAATCATAAAATAAAAATCCAAAAAAATAAATAAATTATATATATAAAGTTGACAAAACTAAATCAATTCCAGTTGTATATCAACATAATAACTTTTTTAACCATATTAACAACAAACTGAAAGTACCACAGAGTGAAAAAAAAAAAAAAAAAAAAAAAAGGAAAAAAAACAAAGAACATAAGCAGTCATAATATGTAGATACAAAACTGAAAAATTAAAAACCTACATTCTTGTAATACATTTGGCACACGAGAACCTCATTTTGGTTATCGAAGTACGTCAATCAAATACTCTTCCGGACACTTTTCTGCCAAGTGACTTGGAATGTAAGTTTACAATTGCATCAAGTGAACAATCCCACTTAATTTTCTAAAGCTGTGCAATATCAACTTTCTGCCTCCAAAGTCCCACTGTAAATTTCACCAGGAATAAAGCTTTGTGATGCTTCACTATACCTCTATTTATCACCTTTTCCCCTTACATGTGGCACTGACACTAGTATAAGATTCGAACACTACTTTTGACGGCGGATATATTCTCGCATGTGAACGTGTATCTCTGCCTTGACTATCAAACGCATATGCTTGGAATCTTCCCACAAGAATCCACCATTCTCTCTTGCAAAATCACAAGCAGCTTCAAAGGCTTCCTGCAGAAGAACAAACTAACTCTGAATTGACAAAACTACTCTAGGATCTTTAAAAAAGTAACAAGGAAGAATTTGTTACCCGAGAGGGGAAGTCGTCATAGAAATGTGATAGGGTCATCTCTACTCTATTTAGATCTGTTTCCCAGAGCCTAATCTGTCAAAATAAAGGCACAAGTCCCCTAATTAGATTGTCGAGATTTATTCTAGTGATTATATGCAAATTATCATTGTAAAATATAATAAAGATACCCTAAATATGATGGAAAATTTTCAGATATCAGGAGTAAAAAATTCATTTTTAGTGGCATTTGTGCTACAGAAAAAGATGACTAAAAATTCAGATATCAGCAAGCAGCCACCACATCCTACATGAATGGGATAACTATTACCTGATCCGTAACATTTTCTGGTACAGATGGTGTTCTTTCTGCCACACGAGGATGTGCATTCTGTTGAAGGAAGGAGATTATCTGCGAATACACAATTAGCAAACTGATGATGAGTATGAATAATTTCGAGGTTGGCATGAAACAGAGACCAGGAGAGAAGCTTTAACACATTGCAAGAGTGAAATCAATTTGAAAATTTTACACTCAATTTCCAACTGATCAAGGTGGTCCAACCATTATATAAGATATTGTTCATTAGAATCAAAACCTAGCTAAACACACAAGCTAACTGGGATTGAGACATAAAAATGTCATAACTGGAGTTATTTTCTGCACTTCACTGCATTATGAAAAAACCAGCTCTAGGGTATGAAGCATTTTTTCTTAGAAGTATAGAATTAGAGATAATCAAGGTTCACGATAAGTCACCTTGTCTCTCAAAGTCCAGCCACAACAATGTTACCTATCAAACTAAAGGTGAAATGAGTATAAGATCTGAATACTACTTTTGACAACGAAAGTGGATTATTTGGTTGAGCTTTGAACCCACAAGGGTGCAGTTTTGAGATGCACACAACTATGCAACAATCCCAAGTTGCTTGAGTAAATACACACACAAGCAAATGTCTAGGAATTTTAAGCGAGCTAGGAAGAAACCCCAGTCTGGGCAATAAAAATTGAGAGTTCGGCAGCTTCTCATATAGAGCAAATAAAGCAGTTATGCTTAGCAATCTGGTTACCTGATCAGATGTAATTCCATTCTCGAAAGCGTTGTATAAACTTTCTTTTGTTATTGCCCCGACTATGAGGTTTGGCAGTTGATATTCCACCCTGCAATTTTGAACAATGCAATTGCCACTTCAATTTCCACTGACAGTGACAACATTGTGGAAGCTTAAGATATGGATGACAAGATAAAGCAAGCAGCGATGGTGGGCACCGTGCTTGGAGGAGCCATTACTCAAAACAGCATTTAATTGAGACCTGACTGCCCACCTAAATTCTTATTCATCATACCAAGTAGCTATCAAAACAAACTAAGGATTTCCACTTTTAGTATTACTGAGTGCTGCATAGACATTCCTTCGACCACAATATCTAGAGTCTAGATTAATGGGCATACAAATGATTAAATATTATCCTAGAACAAATTAAACATTTAATATTTATACTTAAAAACTAACCAGTAAAAGGTAAAATTATTTGAGAAAGTGAATAATATGGTTTGCTCAGAGCTGCTTGAGTGTCAATATTTAGTAACTTGGACTTGACCTTTCATACAACAACAATGCACAATGGTAAATGTGCAACAATTACTTTTTTTAATAGGTCAAATGATAACATAAAATTATTTACTTATAAAGTTAATCATAACTTCCAAAGTTAAGAATTTCTTCAATTACAATTTTAGTGGGTTTAGAAATGAAGGTAACAAACTTCAGATGTGCTTAGGTTTTAGGATTTTTTATTATTAAACCCAACTATAATATACATCTAAATTCAATTTATTCTATCACACAAACCCTGAGCCTTATCTTCATTTAAACAATCAGAATTTGAAGTCCACGTCTTTCAGAACTTTCTCATTTTACTAACCACCAAACCCAAATTAAATTTTTTAAAACTGATTGTATTTAAAAAGAGAACAATAATGAGGAAAAAAAAAGGAAATAAGAAAAGAATATGTGCAAGCGCCTCACCCTCTTGTTCACTTTTTTTTTTTTAAATTGAAAAAGAAAAAATGAAAGAAAAAAAGAGAAATGAAGAGAGGAGTAAGAGTAGAAGACGGAGTGGAAGCACCAGAATCACGAGTGGCTGATTAAAAAGCTGAAAAGAGATCTCCGTATCTTTCTTGATAGTTTAAGAGTCGAAAGGGTGACATGAAACAGAGCGAGATGGGTGTCAGACCGGAGCTCCTGCACTAACCTCACTCTTTATTCCAGATGGAATGGCAATGACATAGTAAACGGTCTACAGACTCGTAATCTGGCAGTTAAAAAGGTAAGCATTCACAAAATTGACCTTCTTTAAATTATGGGACAGGATTTTTCTGATCATCAAGGTACAAGACTTTTTCTGCAGTTGCATAAACTCCCATTGCTTTTGGTGAAATAGTAGCGACATATAAGGCTAAGAGGGGTTTTTTTTTAATACAGTCACAAGTCTTAATAAGAAGTGGACACTCTAAACTGGGTGTTTGTTTTTAGTTCTAATCAAAAGTTGAAGTTCTAATTGGAGTAAGCACCTTGGGGGGTCTTGATCACTTAGCACTGAGTGCTTAATCAAAATTTATTTTAATATTGACCTCACAATAAATTTGTAATGATTATTGTGCTACCCCTCTTCTCCACCGACCATCCCCTCTTCTCTAGCTCATCTCTATCATGCGAGCAGTATCGCCACCACCACCACCCTCCCTTCCTCTTCTTCCTTCTTTTCTTTCTCTTTCTCTTGAAATTGTATGAGGAATGGAGAGAGATATAGGGTGGTTCTTGGTGGTAGCGAAAGGGGAATCTCCATGGCATTTGGAAGAGAGAAAATTGGTGGAGAAGGGGAGTCAATGTTAGTGGATTGTGTTGACGGTGGGAGTTGTGGTGGTGGGCGAAAAAAAAAACTTCAAGTCAGCACCTAAAAACAAACACTTTTTAATTTTACAGCATCTATTCTAATCAACAACCCATTCAGAAGCAAAACAAACAGTTCATTCAAAAGCTTCTTCAGAACTAGTTAGAAATTAGCTTCTAAACACTTAATAAAAGCAAACACCCCCTAAGTGAGGAACCTTTACTTTCAATTTTGTTTTCAAACAAGGCCTTGGGTCTTAAAGTGGAAGGCGCAGTCGTGTTTGTTGATTTTTTTATTTTTGCATTTGCTCAACTAAAATCTCAGTCTAATGCTCTAATGATTGAGGGATCTACATACCTATCGGATTTTCCAAACAAGCTTACCTAGGGAAAAGTTTGCAGGCTTCGAAACGACCCCGCATTTTCTTAGATCCCTCAAACTTTAACACACGAACAAAACAGGACGATGCTCTTCTTATTGGTATCACCCAAAACCATGACCATCCAGATTTTAGCTAAAAGAAAAGAACAATATGTGGTATACAAGCAAACCTTGAAAAGAGGCGTAGAATCTCGCAATGCAATTTAGAGGTTGAGTACGCGTACAACCTAAAGTTTGTCTCTACAACAACAAACCCCTGTAAAAGAACATAATAAGCAGACGCAGTTATGAAATAATGATAAAATCAAATTTCTAAACGTCTAAAAATCTAAAGTAGTAGTCTTTTTACAACAGAACAAGGGAATACAAGGAATTCTCAATAATCAAAAGAACATACAGAGCAGATGTAGAGAAGAAGACTGGAACTATGGAAGTAGCACCTACCACCTCAAAAGCTACTACCACTATACCTTTAAGGTTAGGCACTTAAACTCAACACTTATTTTGGTCAATTGAGCAAACCCATGATACCTATAATAGACACATTTAAACTCTTTTCTACGATCCAGACTCAACGTTTAATCGGTGTTAGTTGCTTAGATTATAAGATTTAAAAAAAAAAGGTATGTGATACATGTTCTTGTAATTCAAGGTATCACTATTCTGCATAAGCTTGAAGAAACTAATAACCATATAGAAGCAATATTAAAATATCTTGAAAAAAATGTCAGAGAAAATAGAGTGACACTAAAAAAACAAAAATTGACGGTAGCATACCTCTTTACGGGATGCTGAATCAGACAAACTAACAGAAAGATCTGTAGCTAATTTAGTAGGAATGAACCAACTCTCTTTCCGCCCCTGGAAGGAACAAACTATAGGTGTTAGAAGCACAAGAACATATAGACAAGAGTTTACCTAGCATGAGATACTTCCCCAAATTAAATGATATGACCTTATGTAGTTCCTTCTCACCTGCTGAAGCTTGATTAATCCTAGATCGGCAAGATCCTTTATAGTACTTCTCTGAACCTCGGTCAAGGTATTAGTATTATATGCCTAACAAATAATAGAAATGAACAACTGTCAAGCAGTGTGTATAGTCCAAAAATTTCTTGAAGAATGTTTTGAAATCTCCATGAAGAGTTGCCTGAGTGCCAAAAATCGAAAAGCGTGAACAATCAATAAACGCAAGATATCAGTTCATACCTCACCAGTAACATGGAAACTGAGTTCTAAAAGAAATGAAATCAGGTCTGCTGAATCCACACCTCTATCCTGCATCATGGAAGACAGAACAAACATCGCATTAATTTCAAAAGAATATCGATAACTTCAATCCACGCCATCCTGTATTCATGGTGCATAAGGACTCTTTACAGATCTTTAGCAATAACAATTCTACATAATGTTATGCTTGACTAATAAAGCTTAAAACCAAAATGAAGAAAAAAAGGCACTCAAAACCTACTATCATAATCCATGATATCCATTGAAGATTTCAAAAAAAAAAAGTCATAAAGTACTATTTATGGGATAAAGTAAAATGTCACAAGTCAATACCTCAGCGTTAGAGATGTATTCTCTAATTATATACCACAGTTGAGCATTTGTTTCCATCAGCTGCAGTTTCGGTAATAAAATATGTTGGCTAATTGCAAGAAGGAACAGAAAGCAGTGTGCTCTTATAGTTAAGGTAATACATACCAAGAACTGAAATCCATTCACAGTTAATCTTGGAGCTTCTCTCTCTCTGCAGAAAGGCAAATCAGATGTAACGTCAACACGTTAAAGGTGTACCATAAGAAAATCCAGTTGAAAAGGAAATGTGACCTTTGACTTAAAAGGCCTCTCTGAAAAACTTTCATCATGGAAGAGCTGAAGCTGGTTGTGTTTTCTGCCTGGGTTGAACTAATAAGCTGAAGCAAGAAGCACTGGTACACTAAAACATCCTCATGAGTAAGCATAACTCAATAAAATATCATGAAGCTAAATAAAGCTACATGCTGCCCAGAGAACAAAACCAATTTTCTCATTTTGCGGTAATAGTTTGAGACTGTAACAAGAGCATGATTGTATTGCCTATAAATTGATGGAAGTATCCAAATTAGTAGAGCACACAACCTCCCACTGCCCAAGGGCATAAGCCTCTAGCTCCTCCAGGGTTGGGAGCCTCACAGTGACACTTGAATGCATTGCCTCCCTCGGTAAAACTCCACTGCAATTTCCGAGCTAAAGGTCATAAATCACAAAATCCTGAATATTAAGTTCAACTGAAATAATTGTGTAGTACAATGTAAGGGATGGATGCCACATTCATTTGAAAGTAACAGCACGCAAAATTTGTTAGGTTACATTACATACAAGAGTATTTTAGCGTGTGTGAGATAGCGATAAGAATTTTTAAATATCAGAAACACTACTTGGATAAAGAATACACACAGACACTGGTTGGATGGCTGGCAATCCTGTCCAACAAATTTAAGATCATGACCTTTCATGCTAGAATGAGCACACAGGTTTTGTGCTCTCAACAAGCATGTTCATCATGTCATCTTTAACCTGGTTATTCAGCTGATCTTATCAACACACATTGGACATAATTAACCCATTTAAAGAACAGATCAAGCAGCTTATACTGTGCTAACTGCTTGTAACACGCCACTGTCTTGTATTGTGCCATTGCACCCTAGGCATTTGCTGACTAAGAACTGTATTATTTTCCATTTGTATTTCTGCAATGGCGATCATATGGACATGATTTTATTTTTTCAATATTCTCTTCATTTCTTCCTCTCCTCATTTTTCCTCTTTTTTTTTATTTGTATTTCTTTCGAGAGAAATTCAAATTGTATTGAAGAGAAACAACACTATACAAGAAACAAGGAAACAACATCTAAAACCCCAAGAGAAAGACGAAATCGTCAAAACAACATTAAAGGACCCTCATTAATTGTTCCACACTCCTTGTCTCCTCATTGAAACATAGATTATATTAAATATTCCAACTTGAATCAGAGATAATTATGATCATCTTTCTTGGACATAAAACTAAAACAATTTCGTGGGTGAGGCAACAAATGAAGGATTTGACAAGAAAGAAAAATTGTGATGCAAGAAACTACAGGAGTGAGGTTATTGAGACTAATTATAAGTATCACTTATGTTTATATGATGGAGAACATGGGATATTGCTGCCAGCAAGCAATTTGATGATAAAACAAACTGACGGTGCTGCTAAGTAAAACACATGCTTACCCATGTATCAAATACTTCTGAAGATTACCCTGAAATTTGGGATTTAATTTGTAGCTAGTTTCCTTTTTCCTGCAATTAGAGTTTTGGACATTTTAGTAAGATAACAAACTACCTGTAAAAGAATATTTTCTTATTAAACTAAAAGATTGTCAATCGTACATGAAACTTTATTCTTTACAAGTTTATGCTGGAAAAAGATAACTAATATAGCAAGTATTTAAGCTTATGATCACTATTGAAGGAGGAGATGGGTAGAATACATCTGTATTCCCAAAGGTTGGTGGGGTTGGTTATTATAAAAATCAAGTAAATATCCAAATCCACGAACTTACAACTTAAATAGTGTTAGCTACAACTGAAAAGCTAGCAAGTACCAAACTAATTAGATAATGTGTCAAGTACTTTCCTTCAAAAGGCAAAACTAAGTAGAAATGGTAAAATTTACAGAAGAAGAATACCTGTCAATAGATTCAATAAATACTCTCAACTGTATTAATCGATCAATTGAAACTCTATGTTTGGAGAAACCATCTGCTAGCAACCACTCCTCCATTGATTTTCCAGTAACCGGCTCATCAATGAACAATAATTGCAAAACGTATTTTTTTGCCAATGGTGGCAATGATCTGCACATAACAATACTTTACAATTAAACAAAAAGAAACAGCTAATGCTTAGTTGCTCACAAACTGAAATTGAATTCAATCTGATTGTTTCACATCACTGAGACAACTACAAATAGGGATTTTTATGATTCCAATTCCACCCCTCAATGAATTCTAGAGCAGTACACTACATTGATAAAATTACCTAAAATCAACCAAAGAAAAGAATTAGGGAGAAGTAGAGGACCTTAATACAGCCTCACAAATGAAAGTATTGTCATATAACATGTCAAGCTTCATGGCAGGTAGAGAGGCCACCATGTCCATGAAGTTCTTCGCAATGATCTTCACTTGAGGCATCTTGAAAAGACTCTAGCTCTCCAGTGGAGAATCAATTACAGTTCCTGAAACAATCGACAAGGAAGATGAGTCTCCATTTCTGGCAATTGTATTGTACAAAGGATCAACAAGAGTTTGAGATTAAAATGTGTTCTTATATATGCACACCAGTCTTTGATAACTAGCAATTGTTGCGTTAGAGCAATTGCTCGCAATTGCATTCATTCAACAATATTGACATTATCATGTTTTCCAAATTTTCACAATATTCATATTATAATGAAACGTGGTACAGATCTTTTCCCCTTTTTTTAGTGGGCTCTCTCACTTTTATTTCATTGATGAAGCAAATTGATTAACTTAAGCAAGGGACCAAATGGAGGCTGAAGGAGAAAACTTTTTAATTAAAAATGATAACAATAATAATAATGTTTATAACCAACTGAAAAACGAGAACTTAAAAATCTAAGAGTATCTAGCGATAAAAATCACATCAAAGTTTAACTTGGGGAGTCTGGCACTGGGGCCATATTCGGGGAATCCTCTCTAGTGTGGATTTTCATGTTTATATGACTAACTAGGAGAGTCTATTTTCTATGTAAATTTTAGTATTTGTACTCTTGTATCCCTTGCCTGTGGTCTCAGTCACTTTGGATTTTGTCATTAATACATCTTTGCTCTATTTTGCTTGATCATTAAAATTAAAAATAACATATCAAATTAACGCATTAGATTCACAAAACACCATACAAAAAGAACACTTTTGATATCCATAAGTACCTTACCCACCTCAGTACAACCTTCAAAAGGTCTGACATTTTGTTCCAACGAATGATGGAAAAAGGAAATATGACTCCATAGTTTTTTATACAAGAAAGATATTGACCCAATTCTCGAACAAAGGAATAGGTCCCTCACTTTATATGATATTGACCAACCCCAACTCAATCGTAATTGAATTTGTAAAAATAAATTAAATTAAATTAAATAATGATGAAATATATGAAAAATCATAAACAAATAAAATATCAGTATATATATGAAACAATAATCCATGCAAAAAATAATACTTAAGTATTTAATTAATCATAAAAGTATTTGAGGCTTTAGAATATTACCTCATCATTGGCGTTTTCATAAGAGGTGGGAAAAGAATAAATGGGTGCCACATATTTGGGCAAATCAAGCTTTTACTAATTCGCAATATTATTCTTAGATTATTCAGTCAACCAAGAGAGTCAAATTTGGGGACTTGTGAGAATATAATTTTACAAGGGTGTAAATACATTAAATAACTAGGCGGAACTAATTGATAGCTACAATATCTTTTTTCGATTAGTTCGGTTTTCTATCGACTTTGAAGTGAGCAAACAAAGAACTAAACCAACTAAATTGGTTTTCATAAGCTCATAACAGAACCAACATTTGGATTGGTTCGGGCAGTTGTTTCGATTTTCTAAACCACCCTACGAGTTAGGTACATTACCAATGTTAAAAAAACATTTCCAATACCGAGGAGTTCAGGCCTTCGTGAAGCGAAGTTTAGCCTCAAGGCTTAAGCCTCACAGCTACATACCAAAATGTACGCATTGAAGCTTTTTGGGCTGCCCCACCTCAAAGTGTGCCTTGAGGCGTATCGCGTATGCTTTGAGCACTTTCTTAAACATGGAATTTATAATCATTCACATTCATTCTCAATGCCAAGTTGCACTGTTGCCATTTGCAGTTCATAATCGCATTCGCATGTTAGATTAAATGGTTTTAAATTTTATATGATCCCAAATAAAATAGATACCAAGGAATGACTCCCACAATGGCTGGTGCACCCACCAGATGTCATCCTAAAAATCTAATCCTAAACTCTTTCCCACCCTAAAGCATATCATAATACTCTTCCACAATCCACAAACATAAATGGGTTATCTTACGGATATTGGGGTTACCAAATATTTATCTAATAATTTAAAAGTTTTGAGGAATCAATGAGCAACATGAGGAATGAATAACCAAGGATTTGAACATCCATAACTAACTTTCAGATCTTTGTAACATTTCTAAAATTACAAATTTATTTCTATTGCTTTATTGATCAACAACAATAATTACATAATCAAACCTTAAAGGTGCATGTTACATCGCAATTTTGGCGTACTTCACCAAAAAGCAACTTAACTTTTTCTTATAATCCGAGTCTTTAACTTCAGGCTGAAGACTCAATCCAGCTCTTAGCTGTCTGCTTTTTAGCACCCGTTTGCTTCATCAATTTCCGCAATTTGGTCACTTTGGTCCACACTCCCTTGTCACCATGAATCTTTAACAACATTAAATATACGGCAGGATGATCTTGTTCCAAATTGTGAATTGCTTCAGCAGCAGATGCTCCAAATTCCAGACTCGAATATACTCCGCATGCTCCAAGCAAAGCACCCCATACCACCACATCAGGCTCAAATGGCATACTTCTAATCAACTTCTCAGCCTTTTCCAGCTGACCAGCTCGTCCAAAGAGGTCAACCACACACGCATAGTGTTCTTTCTCTGGTTTGATCCCATATTCACTCTCCATAGACTCAAAAAATGTCTCACCTTTTTCAACCAATCCTCCATGTACACATGCTGACAATAAGTTGACAAAAGTAATTTGATCTGGTTTTAGACCAAGCTCTTTCATTCTCTCAAATTCCTCTAATGCATTGATCCCATAACCATTCCTTGCATAACCACCAATGATTGAATTGCAAGACGCCACGTTTTTCACCTTAATGGACTCAAAAACACCAACTGCTGAACTAATATCCCCACATTTTCCATACATATCAACAAGAGAACTCAACAATACAACATCAACTCTCACACCTGATTTCAAAATGTTCAAATGCACTTGTCTGCCAAAGACAAGAGACGAGCAACCTGCACAAGCACTTATCACAGTAGAAAGTGTACATTCATTTGGTCGAACCCCCGATTTCCACATGGAGATGAATAAATGCAAAGCCTCTAAAAACTGACCATTTCGCTCATACCCACTAATCATCACTGTCCAAGTAACGACATTCTTCTCATGCATTTGTTCAAAATTTACACGAGCTTCATCAAGTTGATTATTATGAATGTACCCATTAATCAGACTAGTCCAAGAAACCACATTTCTCTCAGGCATCGCAGCAAACGCCTTACAACCTTCTATAACACTTCCTACTTCCATATACCCTGAGATCAATGCATTCCACGATGAAACATCTTTCATACAAATCTCATCAAACAACATTCGTAAAGGTATATGACACCCAGATTTTGCATAACCACCTATCAAAGCCGAACCTACAAATACACTCGAACTTAAGGCTAACTGAACAGTATGGGCATGTATCTGTGGAATTAACTCAATCAACCCCCTATCAGAATTCGCACTTATTACAGTTGCAAAGGTGACCTCAGTGGGTCTCACTCCATTTCTTCCCATTTGCGCAAAATACTGAAAAACTTTCCCCGAATCGCCCACCCGTTGGAACCCCGCCAACATGGAGTTCCATGAAACAACATCCCTTTGGGGCATTTGATCAAACATTTCCTGGGCGTCCTCAATTTGGCTGGATTTCGCATACCCAGAGATCATAGAGTTCCATGATACTGTGTCACGTGATTTGGGGTTTTGATTGAATAGTTTTCGAGCTTCGTTTACTTGCCCATTGCGAATATGCTGGTTAAGCAAGTGATTAAGAGTAATGGGTTGAAGAGATTGGGTCCTAATATGCATTTAAGGCTTAACAAAAAAATCCCAAATTTGGCACAAACAGATTAAAAAATGTTACCTTTTAACATGAAGTACTGAAAAAATCATCAAAGATGAAACATAGAAGGGGAGTGAGTTTAGGGCAAGAGAGACGAACCAGAGATAGAGGAGGAAGAAAAAGGTGAAAGCTTCACTGAAGAGTTTGAGGTTCCACCGGAGAGCTTCTTCGCTGCTGCTTCAGTGGAGAAGTTGGATGGGCATTGCGTAAAGAACACGATGGAGGGAGAGATTTATTGTTGGCAGAGAGAAGAACAAAGTACACTTGATGAAGATGAGTTGGGTTTTTCTTTTAAAAGAAGGAACATAAAACATGGACCATTGGAGTTGGGTTTTTCTTTTAAAAGAAGGAACATAAAACATGGACCATTGATTTGCTTTATTGAGATACGTATCTGTATATATATCGAGGCATATCTCATATATCATTGAGGTAATTATAGACCATTTTGTCACGGAAACTGGTGGTTTGGGGATTAGTCACAAAAGATCACAAAACCCTTCCTCCCCTCCTTTTCATTCGCAAAAATCCTCAATACCCACACCAATTTTTTTTATGTTTTATGTAGGGTTGAAAATCGAACCGTCGGTTCGATTTTTCACCTAAAACGTGAACCGAATCGACTTTGGTCGATTTTAAAATTTTCAAACCGAAACCGAACCGACCATTAACAAAATCGAACCAATTCTAATTTATGCAAACCGTAACCGAACCGACCAACTATTTTAAACATATTATATTATTTTTATATAAAAATATATATTATTTTTATATAAAAATATATATTATTTTTATATATATTCGATCGGTTAAAATCACATAGAAATCGAGCACTTCGGTTTTGAATTTTTTAAAACCGAAAATCGATCTGAATCGAATTTAAACCAAACCAATCGGTTCGGTCAGTTTAATCGGTTTGGTCGTTTTTTTGTTCAGCCTTAGTTTTATGTATTGGGGACTATATATTTTTTACATTTGAATGGGATTGATGACACCATTTCTCCCTCTAGATAGATTGTAGAAATTTCCTTGAGGCAGTGGGATCCTGACTCGCTTGTACAAAGGACTTGATGGTGCATCAAGTTCGAAGTCCAACATTTATGGATGCACGATACTATTTTCAGATATGAAATGTATTATTTTAGTAATCCGGTTTTGTTAATTCATTTAGTAAGTTGACATTTTTATCCATTTATTTTTCTTTGTATAGTTTTGGTGGTAAGAGTACATGTGTACGTGCAATTCGGTTTTGAAACCCCATTCAGCGGCACTATCGTCCAGGCAGGTGAATCAAACGTACAGGGGAACTAATATAGATTATTATACCGCTATCGCGATTAGTGCTAAGATTCCAACGACTGCTAACTTGAAATGTGTGCCACATGTGTACGAGACAATTCCTCTTCTTCAAATTGATGATGATCCGTGGACATTTCGAACGGTAAGTTCGCAAAGGTTTAATGTTTAAATCCCGGTTGCTTATGTACCTGAGACGACAACTTTATACCCAAATACCAATGCACTTGATTTTTGGTAAGATATTTAACAGTACATTTTTTTTAATAATTAATGATTTTGTTACTAAAATGTCAATTACTATTTCATGCAACATACTTTGCGTGCATGCCATACAAATTTTCTTCGAGTCAACCACAACATGAAACATTCATTCCACACGATTACTCAGGATTACTATCGATTGTTGTCTGAGGAGAGAGAAGAAACTCATACCACTGCAACTCGACACTATAGTTGAACAAAAAATCGACCAAACCGATTGAACCGATCAAAATCAAACCGATGGATTCAGTTTTTGTTTTATAAATTCAAAATCAAAGTGATCGGTTCGGTTTTCGATTTCTATGTGATTTTAACCAACCGAATATATATAATAATTTATATATATATTTATATAAAAAATAATATAATATGTTTAAATTAGTCGGTCGGCTCGGTTCTATTTCGGTTTTAGTTCGATTTTAGTCTGTTCGGTTACGGTTTGCATAAATTATAATCGATTCGGTTTGAAAATTTTGAAACCGACCTAAGTTGGTTCGGTTCATGGTTTAGGAGAAACACTGAACCGTCGGTTCGATTTTCAACCCTATCGGTCACAAGTGCTAGAGGAGGAGACTGAGCAACTCAACAGGGAGTTTGAGTGTTGCAAGGGTTTTTAGTCTTTGACACGTGAGAGTAGCAGTAGAAGAAGGCATAGGAGAAATTAGTTTTTTCTAATTTTTATGATTGTCAAGACATTTATTTTAGACTCATTTTTGTTGTTTGACATAATGTAGTTTTTTAGATTTACTTTAATTGACTTAGAGTCTCTTGATTTTATCGTGATTGATTAACAACTTGATTTTCTATTTATGATTGATTAAACAAGTATTGATTTTGTTGTTGTTAAAGAAAAAGTATTGACTGGAATGCTTTAATTGTTTCAACGAAAATTCTAGGGGTCGAGGGAGGGAGCGAGGAAAAGGGAGGGAGAGAGCGAGGGATGGGCATAACCACCCATCCTCCTTGAGATGAGCGACAACGAGCATCTCCAGGGCGATGTGCCCATCTCGAAGAGGATGGGTCGCTCATTTCCCTCGCTCCCAAGCAAAGCTTTTGTTTCAAACCCAAGAAAACGTATTAATTTTTTTTTTAAATATATTCCCAAAGAGATGGTATTGTACGGAGAAATTGACTTGGTTCAAAACCCACGACACAAATACCCTTACAATCTACGGAACAGACTAGGAAACGCTGAGGGTAATTTAGTCAGAATAATGTAACCCGTAGTCGACTCGAGAGAATAAAAAGTGCTCCAGCGATCTCACAACGGTGAACGAAGCAAACACGAAAGACAGCAAGCGTAAAGAGAATTGAGCTTAGAGGCTTGAAACAGAGCATTTCAACTGTATGTGGTTGAAGTGGCGAGGTTTGTAGTGAAGCTTTAGAGATCTTGTTGTAGTTTTAGTGAGAGTTGAAGTTGACGAACGAGAGTGACGAATGTGAAGTACTTGGAGTCATGGGCGGATCTACCATTTGGCTAAGGGGGTCAGTTGTCCCCCTTATCTTTTTGAAAAATCCCACTAAATTACTCATATTTTTTTATATTGTCCCCCTTTAAAAATTTAGATTGTCCCATTTTGTATACAATTTTGGCTATTGACTCCATTAAAAATTAAATTATGGATTATTTTAAAAGTTTAGATTCTCCCCCCCTTTCTATACAAATCTTTGCTACTAATATGTTCGCATTTCAAGGTTCGATATAGCCAACTGCTACGAAGTTGAGCGAATTGAGAGTGAAAATATAAAATAAATGAGATGAGAAGCCGGATAGAGAGATTATAGAGTGAGAGAGGGTTAGTGAGAGAGAGAAAATATAAGAGAAAAAGAAGAGGCGAGAGTGAGAGGGTTGGTGTGAGTGGGTTTGTTGGGAGTTAAAAAAGAAAAAAAAATATTCGTTTGGTTCGAAAAATCACGTTCAAAGGTAAGTTGGTATTTTCAAATTTTTTTTTGCCCCCGTTTGTCAGCAATCCTGGCTCCGCCCCTGCTTGGAGTTGATAGAGCTGAGAGAGAGAGAGAGAGAGAGAGAGAGAGTCTGTGTACAAATTGATTGGAAGATAGTTTGGTGTTTGTCATTCTAGGGGTTTTTGGTTGTTATTAGTGAGTTTTAGTGGATTTAAGAGAGTAAATGTGGATGTGATTAGTTTGTACTTTGAAATGGGTGGTTAAGGTAGAGAACGAAATAGTAAGACTTTGTGGTTAAGGTGTTTGATGTAAAGTGTCAATGAAGTGGGTTGAATTTTGGGAGTGAGAGGTTGTGTGGGTTTTTTGTTTCTTTCTTAAATTGAGTATTTGTTAGACAAGTTCAACTGTTTACGGGTTATTGCAAGCTGGAAGACATGGGAGAGAGCATTTTCGGGGTGGACTGTAGTCTATGTAGGTAGTGTGTTTAGGGGAAACATTTTGGAGTGGGGATTTGTAATTTGGAAAAGGGGTTCTAATTGAGGCAAGTTTTTTGACTTTGGGAAATTGAAGTGGAGAGGGTTTGAGGGGGTGAAAGGTGGACATTGTGTTTAAGAGGTTTGCGAAGAGGAGAGTTGGGATGGAAGCAAACAAGAAGGATATGCGGTTGTTGGACTTGACCGCCGACGTGGTCGGTTGTTGTATTGATGATTTTTGTTTCCATTTCATTACTGGTGGAGCTATCCGTTCATGGTTTGAGTTCAGTAAGTTGTTCTGAATTTTGGTCTATTTTTGTCCCTTTTATGTTTTTGCTGTTGTGTCAAGTATTTCTCATTCTCTAGGAAAATTATGAAAGGGATACATCATACATGGTTGAAATACTGTTGCAATAAATAGGTACTAGCATGGGTTTATAGAAATGTAGAAACAGGATGTTGCTTATGTAAATTCCATAGAAAATTTATTGGTTAGGAAATGAGACTCTCTCGTGCTCCCTGGGTTTAGGAGGGGAGGAGTTATAGGCCGGGAACTTGATGAAGGCCCTTGCTTTATTGATACCGGGCACCGATGAGAATTGGTGGAAGTGGTCTAAATCTAGGGCTTTCTCGGTAAACTTCCTTCTACAATCATTTGGTAGGGAAAAAGCCTCGTACCGGAGTGAAGAATGACTTTCCCATGGATGTGTCCCTCCCAAAGTGTCTTTCTTCATCTGGGAGCTTATGTGGAATCACATTGCCACTAGAGATGTCTTGGCTAATTGAGGCATGGAAGTTGAGCTGGGTCTCTCATGTGTAGGAATGGAGTGAAGTCACGAGATCACCTTCTTCATTGTAATTTTGCTAGTTCCATATGGTTTTATTTTATCTGTGCTTGTGGAGTGGACTGGATGTTGCCTGGATCCATTGTCGATGTGTTTAATGATTGGAAATGCCAAACCTATGTTAAGGACAAAAATGCCGAGGTTTGGTTCTCTAATCCCTTACGCAGTTATGTGGGTTATTCGGCAAGAGAGGAACAAGAGGATCTTTGAGCCTTATCACTTGTCTAGAAATTGGTTGGTTATTGGTGTTAAGGAGCCCCCTTTGGTACATGTGTTACTCCCAAGTTTCTTTCAATGGTGTGCGCTTCCAAGAGTTCATTTTTTCTGGGGAAAACATCATGATTATTCAATAATGTACTTTTTGTTTTTGTTTTTTGACATTGGGACGCTTCGAGTCTTGTACATAGTTATTTCTCTCTTGCTTTGAAGTAGAATTTAAATTTCTGTCTCTCTTTCAAAAATAAAAAAAGTCCTATATTTCTAGGATGCTACTGTGAATATTGGATCATCCTGAATTTCTACTTGGAATGAAAAAGTTGGTTTCTTTTTGTAAATTTCTTTGAAGGAGTGCAATGTACAGTCAATACTAACAGATTTTAAGAAATTGGGTCTGCAGTTAGGCTGAGAAGGGCTAATTTTTGAAGTTGTCAGTGGGGGAGATGTCTGACACACCATGATAATCATTATCCACTTTATCACTTAAAGCTAGTTCTTTTCCTCACGGTGCGTCTAAAAATACCTGCCAATTATTCAGTCAGCTTAATGATCTTGCGAATAGCCTCTCATGGAAGGCACCTTGGCCTATATACATTGTAGTTAAGGCGTTGAGGCGGACGAGCTTGAAAACGCGTGAGGCGGTCTTAACATTTTTCAAAGATTTTTTTTTATAATAAATTTAAACATATCAACATAATAGTATACATCGTCATTCTGAAAAGTATCATAAGCAAATATGTACAAACAATGACACAACTACTTAGAATCAAAATGAAAATATAATAAAGTTGTATAGCATAGCGAAAAGATGCACTACATAGTGTCAAGTAACTTGCAAACATCCACTAAATTATTAAAAATCAATAATCTTGATAGATAAAATTGAGAATATTGAGCATTTGTTAGAAGAAATTGTTGGAATGGTTGGTAAAAATCCATAAATATGATCACTATTGGTTTTCCAAAAGCATAAAAATCATTGAACTATGCTATGAAAAATCTATATTGATGTTGATCACAGACTGGTCAAAAGATGATACGTTTTCTCCAAAAAATAATAAAAAGTGTGATAAATTTATCAAAATTTAAAAACGTTTTATCTTGTTTTTATCAAATTTATCAACCATTACCAAGAAACATAAAACCCTATTATAGAGTGGGTTGCAACTTCTTTTTGTTGCAATTGGGCTGCAAATGGGCTGACTACAACCATTTTTGCACTGAGGTGGCTGAAGCGGATACCTCATTTCACCGCACCGCATTGCCTCACTTTGAGGCGAAATTCTGAAAAAACGCCTTGAGGCGTGCCTAGGCGGTGGCCTTGACTACACTGCACATAAATATAATATATGTATTTAAAGCTTTCAAACCCATCATAAAGTTATTGAGTTAGTGGATTTGTTCCTCTGAAGATGGATACGTATTTTAGTTGTCGTTCCATTCCCTAGTTGGATACTCAGTTTAAGTGAGCAAACTCATCATGATTCAAACAAAAAGAACTGAGCATGTTCCTTATTCAGAACGAGTTCAAAAATTTGTTTTAGCCTTTCCATTTCATCTTTTATTCAGTCTCTGCGCTTATTTGACTGACTAAGCTAATTTTAGCAGTTGCCATTGACATATGAGTTATCCTGAGTTTTACAAACAAGTCTTAAACATATATCTGATTCATAATGTGAGCTTAACATGTTTCGTCTTGACAGTGGCTGTGGAAGATTAATAGAAAGCCTCTGTTTGGTGCTGTGGAAAAAATGAAAGAAGGCATGTGAGATGTCACTGAAATGGTGCTGTGAGATGTCTTTAAGCATACTGTTCATTTTGTTTTCTTGTTGCAATCAGTGTTTATTGGCTTATCCTTTTGGTTTGTGAGCTGTAGAATTGATTCTTCTAGGCTTCATATCACTTCTTCTTACAATGACCTCAAGCATAAGATCCTCAAAAGATTCCCATTTGAGACTAAGGTTGTTATACATCCATACAAGAATAATATCAATCAATAAGGATTTAAGATTTTGCTTCCGTACCAAGATCTTGGCATTTTTTGTGTTCCAAACAACCCTAACAATTGCACATGGGGAGTGCTTCCACACCACCTTAGACTTTCCTTTGGAGAAAGCCTCAGAAAGCTCCAAAGACGAGTTAGGCATGTGATTGGAATATGGGTTCTTCTTTTATATTAGGTTTTATGCTTTAAAAACAATTGGGCAGTCCATATGAAAGCACAAGTAGGATTAGGGTTGGGGCGTGTTTTGTTTTAATAGGCTCTTGACTAAAGTTTCTTTTCGGTTTGGATTTAGAATTGAAACAATTTAAAGTCAATTTCTCGAAGCTCTCCTAATAAGCTTCTTTATATTTTATTAGCTTCATTAATGAATTTGTTTTATTGATAAAATAAAAACCTTAAGCTGATGGATTCCATCTTGTCAGATCCTAGGGTCTGGACACAGTATTGTGTTTTAGTATGACTCATAGTTTACTAGTCATAAATAGAGGTGAAGTTTGCATTATATCGATGCAAATATCTGAAATAATGCATGAAGGATTTTAACGAATTTGGTAATTGTTGAGCTATAATAATGAGTAGTAAACTATTAAGTTTCATTATGAAATACCTGCTCTGAGTTTATGCTTGCAAATGCTTCTAGTGTAATCTAATTAACCAAAAAAACAAAAACAAAAACAATGTACTCAGAGTGGATGCCGGACAAAAAGATCTTTCTCACTTGTGATGTTACACTATTGCATTTCTCGGCATTTCAGATAATTAGTTTGTGAATCTTAGCTTGAAAATCTGTTGTAGAAGCTTTTATGGTACTTATTTCATGTTTTGTTTATTCATGGCAGAACCACAACCTTTCATTAAAATATGACTTTCACGGATATATGGTTCGGTCCATGGAAGAAGAATTCCAAAGGATAGTTGGTGTTAGGTGAGAACCAATATCTAAGAACTTCGATTCAGCTGATAATTAAATATTGAACATATCACTGTTATTTGATTCATGGGCACTCCAAGAAATATGATTAGTCTTCCTAATGGTCACTTGTAGAGCAAAAATATTATTTTGCTGATTTTATTGTTATTGCTGGCTCTATTTTAGTTTTAGTTTTAAATTGGGATCATAAGGATAATGATAGTTCATCTTTTAATTCTGAATTTGGATTAAAAAAAAAGAAGAGTTCTCCCTAGGTTTTGGTTACAAAAACCTAATTTATCAAAACAGTTCTTTAATCTATCACTGAGTTGATTACTTTTTCCTGCTTCGAATTAAAAGGGCGACTGGGCCAGTGCTAGATTGTTTTGTAACATAAAAGCATTAGTATGGGGTTAAACGCATTGGTCTCTTCGGAGTTTCAGACCGACCAGTTCAAAAGTCTCAAGGGATTTTGGGATTCGCATGTACTTTGCGCATATATAATTTTGGTCAACTTCAAATTTATGTTAGAAGATTTTCTTTTTCTGATTGTTTTGGTTTTTTTCATTCATAGTAGACCTCAAGTCTATTTAGAGAATCTTAAATTTTTTGGTATTTTCTATTTTGGGCAGTTAAAATATTTGGGCTGCCCATAGCAATATAAACAAGTCTGATATCAGAGAACCATTTATTATATCCAAGATAAAAGAATCAACTATTCAATTTACTTCCCCATTTCCCCTTCCTTGTTTGGATCCAAGGTTCCCTTTTCAATAGACCACTCTTGAGTATCATTAGCATATGCATTCACATTTTGCTAATTTTTTTGAATGTTTGCAGTGCAAAGCTTTGGGCATTTGTTGTTGCTTTTATGCTGTGTAATGTAAATGGTAGGCCTTTTTTCATGAACAAAAAACACGATCATAAATGTCTGCTGCTAGATTTGAATTCACATATGGTTGGATTTTGACCATAAGTGAAATCATTTCTACCTTTTTCGCCCCCTCCTTTTTTTTTTTTCTTCTGCTTCTTAGTCTTTTGTTCTCTTGGTGTGGTCGTTTCAGTTTCCTTTGCATTTTTATCATTTGTAGCTCTTAACTGTTTTCTCAGTAGTTTGATTCTGTGAACTTCGTGCAGGTTCAAATCTTTATTTCTGGATAGCTATTATGCCTGTTACAGTAAGTTTCAATCCCAATGATATGTTGATTTAGTATGCACCATAGCTGCTTGTTTCCAATTGATTATAGGGTTCTTTCGAATTTAGATCCCCAAATAACTAGTGCTATTAAACTTTAGGCCCCAATTATTTCACAAATTATGTTTTGAGCTCTAAAGTGTGAAATAATCAAAATGTTCTTACATGCAGTCATACAATGCAAAGTGAGTGCACTTGAATCCATTACTGCATCTCCAAATAACTAGTGCTATTAGACTTTAGGCCCCAGTTATTTCATAAATTATGTTATGAGCTCTGTGAAATAATAAAAAATGTTCTTACATGCAGTCATACAATGCAAAGTGAGTGCACTTGAATCCATTACTGCATCTCAATATGGATTCATATTTGAAGTGTTAAAATGACCTCATGCACTTGTACGTGAGGGCATTCATTTCTAGTGCCTATAACCTTTTTATCAAATAACTGAGGCCAACAGACTAATATCACTAGTTATTGAGGGTCTAAAGTCTGAATTACCCTTGATTATACATCAAAACAGTGAAAACCATTTATCTACGGCCTGCTATTCCTTCCTGTGTAACATTTCTTGCTGTGTGTGGTGCGAGAAGGGCAGAGGGGCAATCGATTGCTGCAGCAGTGTGGCGAGAGAGGGGGTGACCAGTGAGAGAAAGAGTGGCGGAGGCGATGGGCTGTTGTGTGTGGCTGGTCGATAGTAGGGATGGCAGTGGGGCGGATTTTCAAGGATATCCGCCCCACCCAATCCGTATGGAGGGATTTGGATATGGCTAAACAGGGTTCGGGGCGGATACGGATATCCAAACAACATCCGTCGAATATTCGGGGCGGATACAGATTTGGCCATATCCGCCCCACGAATATCCGTTTAAGTATGGAAATTTACATAGATACCCCTGACCCTTTAAAAGGGAAAAAAAGAACTTACCCATTCCGCCATTCGATCTCTCATATCTCACATCTCATCTCTCAGACTCTCACCAAAAGCAAGAATAGCAACAACAGCAGCAAGTTCTGATGTCGATGCTCGATCGATGTTCATTGATTGGGTTCTGATGTCCTTTGTTTTCCATCAATCAATGCTTGGGTTCTTCATGATGTCTTTTGTTCTCAATCAAATAGAATGGTTTGGAGGAGAAAAAGGAGGAAGAGTTCTACAATAAAAAGAAGAGTTCTACAATAAAAAGAAGAGTTTTGCATATCAAACTTTATGAGGTGGGATTCTGTTACGTTTGATCCTATTTCTAACTTTGCTATGGAACTGTGATCTTCATAGCACAGTCAAAACTCTCTCTGTGAGGCACATAACTTTGTTTTCTGCTTCTTTTTTTTGGAGTTGTGTGTGGTTTGCTGGTTCCCTCTTACACATCCTGCTTCCTGTTCGATCGATGTTCATTGATTGATCTTCTCGATATGCTCACCACCATCCCACCAATGACATGCCGTTCTCAATCGATGCTCACTTCCTGCTTCTTCTCAGAGAATGGGGGTTCCATTCTTCATTTTTTTTCTCAGATCTCAGATTTGTTTTTTTGTTCCGTGTTAAATGGGGCGGGGCGGATATCCGTCTAACCGTCCGGGGCGGGGATGATTTTAAAAAAAAATTGATAAACGGATATGCGGGGCGGTTTCGGGGACCCAAAATCCCCTGCGGGGTGGGGATGGGTTTGCTCAAATCCGCCCCGTTGCCATCCTTAGTCGATAGGGAGAGATTGTTTTTCTTCTTTCACTATTTGCTTGTTGTACAGAGATGAAAAGAAGAGAATAGCTGTGAGGAAGAGATGAGGGTTTGGATTATTATTTTGTAAGAGAAGATAATAGAATAGCTCCGAAGAGAAGAGAAGCTAGTGGCATCATTAGGGCTGTTAATTGATTCCCAAAAACCGACCAAACCAACCTAATCGAACCGAAAAACACTGAAACCATTGAAAACTGATACTGAATTGAAAAAACCGAACCAGTTCCTAGTATCCCTGGTTACATCTGCTGGAATTCTAGTGATTTGTTTAGTAAAAGAGAAAATGTGTTTGAAAAGATAGAAAGTGAGTGTGATAAGATAGAAAGTGACGATAGTGATGTGTGGGGAGAAGAGAATAGCCCTTTGCTGAAATCACATGCCTTGGTAGTTGTGGGGAGAATAAGCATGCATTGTCTTCTCTTTGTCAGAACTATTCTCCTCTTCCAAATGGCTATTCTATTCTATTCTCTTCCAAAGCAATGATGCCATTACTTTGAAAGAGAAATAGAGGAATAGGATTCAGGAAGTTTCATGGTGGAATCAAGTTTTTAGATGATGGTATGATATTATCAGTTGATATAATATAATCATGTACTGTGAGTCGAGTATATAAGTGCATTTCATATTAATATAATATTCTCGAGAAGTAGGAATTGGGAAGAACCAAACATTGTCTCCTTTGTATTGTGTGTGTATGTGAAGTTTTCTATGTTGACTAAGCGGAGTGTAATCAGTCTCAATACATGTATAAATGTTATTAGGAAAGCTAAGCTGCCATATTACTTTTGAGCACATTAAATCTACTATATAGTTATACGGGATATTATGCTTGAATGATTTGCTGGATTTAGCCTTGGTAAAGGGACATCTGCTCATATTTTTATCTGCTCCTTTCTAGTTGGAACAAACTACAAGGCAGCCGTGATTCCACAGAGGATACGAGAAAGATGGAAGAAGGCTGCAAAGAGAAGAAAGCGTTATGGTTCTGTCAATGATGATTCAACGATACATACACAACTACAGCCTTCTTGCTCGAGGAAGATGAACATGAGCTGTATGATGGCTCTGTTACTAGTAAATATACTGACATTGAGTTGCAACCTACATCTACCATTACTCCTAGTCCGTCGTCACCAATAGCTGCCGATGAGAACTCCAGTCAGGCTGCAACTCCTCTCCTTTGGCCTTCATCTTCCATGACTTCCTTTGGTCTTCGTCAAAATGATATTCCGAGATCCCATTCAATGCTGAGAGGGTAAATAATTGTACTCTTCAAATAAATGTGTTAGTCCTTCCATTGTGATAGTTCAAATGCGTACATATGTAGAGAGAAACTTCAAGAATTGTGTCTTGAGTTTGGTTGTCGTAGAGTTTTAGAAAAACCTCAGGTTTAGCACAAAGTGTAGAATAGAAAAATGATTACCTACAATTGTTTCTTCAACAAAAAGGCCAAAACTTACAACCCATATGGGGGTTTGATCTAGTTATACAAAGCATTTGTTTCCAGTTGTAATTTATATTGTTGAACCTCATACTGACATTTGGTGGATTTGTGAGAAATAAATTTATGGATCTCTGTTCTGGAGGATTGAGCTTATTATTTCGTGGAAAATGTTCAAAAACTAAAACACTATGGTTCCTGCAGGTTCGAACCTGCGACCTTCGGCTCATAAGACTGAATGTTTTCTTGCCTAAAAAAGTGGAATTTTAATATGTTGGATGAATTACGAAAAAGAAGTTCAAAGAAGTCCATTAAATATATTGATAGTAAAATATTTGACAAAATCATTGAAACCCAATGCTATATAATGGGAAAAGAAGATATCATGATAGTTTATGCCTCCATCTCATTGGTGATGATAACAAGAATTTGAATTTTATATAAATTGAATACAAATCTACTTAAATGTTGGAAGATGTCCACAAAGGTTCAGGCAAAATTTGCTCACTTTAGATCCCAATAAGGGAATAACAACATTTTCAAGTACACATCGAGTGGTGTTTAATCTCTAAACTTTATTTTCAAATTAAAGAAGATTCTTTATATACTTATTAATCCAAAGCTGTCACATAGCTTAGCCAACCTTGCACATTTTTTCAAAAGCAAAACTTTATTTTTCGATTTTCTTGACTAGTTCATTGACATTCAAATGTTTGGGGCCACAGAATTTGGCTATCCTAGCTGCTAAAACCACTTTGCCAGCACACTTGGGGTGTCATGCACACACATTTAGCAGCAATCCTAGTGATGCTGGGGATAAAAAATATGTAATTACAAAGTTGCTTTTGGCTTAGTCTATAGTGCCTGACAGCAATGAGGTTCATAATGCTATTTATGGGGTAACACATAATTAATAATGAAAAACATGTTTTGATTACCCCACCATTTTCTTAATCAGATATTTCAAAGAAAACATAGATAAATGAATCTTAGAGAGCTAATTCATTTTGCTGAATTTTTTTTTTGATTGCAATAGAATTGACGAAATGTATCAATCATTTTCCAAATAGCTATCGGTAACGATTTCTTTTATTAGATTAAAGTGACATATTATATCCAAAATTTTGAAGAAACATGGGAATTCATTTGATCTAACAACAAAAAGCTTATGCAAATTATTTCTTTAATTTTAATTTTAATTTTAATTTCCACTATAATCTATAAACCATATTGTGTGATTCTAGACCCCTCCATTAGCAAATAGATTACAGGATATCAATCTAGCAATTCTATTGGATGACGTGTCATCTATTGTATCACAACCAACCTTCTATTTAAAAGAGATAACTGCCAAACCAAATCAAAGTCTGAAGAAGTTCAAGCAAAAACCACAGAAGAAGAAGAAGAAGTCTTCACTCTCTTCAGTTGTTTACACAACAAACCCAAAAACCTCTCAAAACCCAAACTTCCTTCTCTTCAGATTTCTTCAAATTATTAGCATGGCAGATTTTGAGAAGCAGTTCAAGGACAGAGCAAAGGATCTCAAAGTGTTCTTTAAGAAAGGTGTGAAGATTGTTGGTGAGTCATGCAAGAAAGGGTGGTACAAGGTGAAGCACATCAAGGGTTGATATATAGATCTCTCTCCATCTCTTCATACTACAAAAGCTTCCTTGATTCTTTAATGTCATATATATATATGTTGGATGAAGATTTCATATATTTGTTGCTTTTTCTAGGTTTATAATTTGAGAGTGATTGTTGTTTGGTTTGATGTTTGATTCATAAATAGTTAGAGATTTTAGATCTGTTTGGAGTTTATTGTTTATTGGTTTGTGTACTAATAGTGAATCTCTCTTTTATATTATTTTTCTTTCTTCCAAATCTTAGTCTGTTCAGAGCAGTTTGTAAATACTGAGATTTAGCATATTTCTTTTCTTCAAAAATAAGAATCTATCTTACACCCATAAGAGCATGAGCAGCAATTGAGAATGGAGGGGGGATAACTATTTTTTTTTTTTTTTTTTTTTTTTTCCATTATTTTAAGCTACCACACTACACTGCATATCCTCATTTATTATGTCTCAAAAATACTATAATCGGATATGATAGCGTTATGAAAAATGCTGTGTGGATCGATGCTATTTAAATTCTTGTTCCATGATAGCATTTTTGGAATGCTATTAAAAATGCTCTTTTAATAACGTTTTAAAAATATTGTTACATAGTTTTTTTACAACATTTTTAGAATGCTATTAAATTAATTATTCACGACACTTTTAAAAATGATATTATAGCCATTTTTTTTTTTCTTTTTGCCTATTTGTTTTTAGCTATTGTATATTGATATCATTTGCAATGTTCTACCTAATATTAAAAGTGGCTGAAAATCTTATGTCCCGATACCCAAACCCTTGGTAAGTTTCGATTTGGACATGCTCGCCCATTTAACTAAATGATACCTTCTGGACTGCTCTGCATTTCCCCAAAGGAAATCTCTCAACATCTTCTGCTGCTCATTAGCAATGGACATTGGGATGACGGTTGAAGAAATGGAAATACTAGAGCGCTCTGTTAATTGATGAAGTTTTCCTCCCACCCTTCAATATATATGATTAGATCCAATGATTGTAAGATCTATGAATCTCGTTGGATTCAACGATTGTAACATGGTCTTCCCAACAAACTAGGGTTTCAGAGATACCCTTGTGGACTCGTTCTTTTATAAATCTATAAAATCAGTGGGTATTTAATGGACATCCTCTCATCATATAACAATGGAATTTTACTAGGAAGAAAACTGTTATGTGGGTGTGTTATTGCCTCTGTAATAACAATGCATGAAGGATGGGGAAGAATAGATAGATAGAATGAGATGGAAGGGATTGCGATTAACTATCACATTACATGTCATCTACTTAATATTGATTTGGACGACAAGATGAAATATAGGGAAGAACAGAGAGATGGAAGGTATTCGGATTAACTATGACATTACATGTCGCTCACTTAATAGGGATTTGGAAAACCTGCTACTTCTAACAAATTAAAATATAAAAAAGAAAAAAAAATACGGGCAAATTTAAATTAAACCCATTAATAGAGATCAATAGGGATTCAAATGAGAATAGGGAAGAATAGAGACATGGATTGTATTCGGATTAACTATGATATTACATGTCGCTCACTTAATAGGGATTTGGACAACCCGCTATTGGGAACAAATTAAAATATAAAATAAAAAACAAAAAAATCCTAGCAAATTCAAGTTTAACCCATTAATAGGGATCAATAGGGATTCAGATGAAAATAGGGAAGAATAGAGAGAGATGGATTGTATTCGGATTAACTATGACATTACATGTGGCTTACTTAATAGGGATTTGGACAATCTGGCGCTACTGCGAACAAATTAAAATATAAAAGAAAAAAATACGGGCAAATTTAAGTTAAACCCTTTAATAGGGATCAATAGTAGAGGTGTTAATTGGTCCATGTAAACTGACCGAATTAATCGAACTGAGCTGAAAAAACCCGAAACCGGACGAAAATCGAACCGAACCCAGTTTGAGTTTTTTCAGCCCTGAATAAACCGAACCGAACCTATCAAAAATTTTTATCTGTTTTTTAACTCCCAGCTCCACCACAAACAACTCAATTCCCAACCCATCCACCTCTATTTAACTCCCAAATCCCAACCCCACCAACTCAATTCCCAACCCACCCATCATCATTTAATTCTCACCTATCCCATTTAGTTCAGCTAAGGTGAATATATAGAGATTAGATCCAACTAGAAAAGTAGAAAGATCCTTCATGGATATCATAGATATAGGTGAGCATGGTCGGCTAAGATCCATTATTGATAATATTGTAAATGAGCTTTATTTCGAGACTTTCTTTGGCTCTGTTGTTGAAAAGAGTTTTTGTTGCTTTATAACAACTGGATACAAATGATCTCCATGTGATCTTGATCATCTTGTTGTAGAGTTGTATAGACATGTCAAAAACCTGCTAACATTGCCAGAGTTCTTATTTGCCGACGAAGTCACTGCGCAGCGCCGCACATGGTCGGAGAACATCAGCTACTATAAGGCAGTGGGTACCTCTTCGGCGCCATCCTCGGTGCCGCCAAGGGTTCCGTAGAGGGATCAAATGGGTCGAGAAAGGTGACTCTTTGAAGCTCATGCTAAATCGGGTCTTGAATTCCAACGGCTAAGCTGGGCGGAGGTTCGGTAACTCGTTGGGCACCGTGTGTCTGAGCCTGTTTTTCTTTTTGTTTGACTAATTTTTTTTTTTTTTTTTGCATTAACACTATTGGGGGTTTTGTCGAATTGTATGATCATTCGAGCTTGTTTAATCGGAATGCAATAACGCTAATCTATTTATCATAATAGAAAAACTGGTATAATCTTATTTTTTTGTTTTGGATAATATAACACAGTTGTTAAGGTTCAAATTTTATTTGAAATCTGTATGTGTTAAAAAGTTTTATCTATGTGTTTAGGTCTAGCTGTATGGTAATGGCAATGGATAATTTTTTCAGTAAGAAGAAGAAAGAAGATGGGAAAAAATAGAAAATAAAAACCAAAATCGAACCGAACTGGTCGGTTCGGTTTGATTACAGGTTTCTGTTTGAAAAATCATAAAACCTAATCGAATCCCAACTTCGGTTCGATTTTGATCCAATTTCAAACCGATTAACACCCATAATCAATAGGGATTCAGATGAGAATAGGGAAGAATAGATATATGGATTGTATTCGGATTAACTATGACATTACATGTCACTCACTTAATAGGGATTTGGACAACTTGCTATCGAGAACAAATGAAAATATATAAAAAAACAAAAAAATTCCGAGCAAATTCAAGTTAAACCTATTAACAGGGATCAATAGGGATTCAGATGAAAATAGGGAAGAATAGAGAGCTGGATTGTATTCGGATTAACTATGACATTACATGCCGCTCACTTAATAAGGATTTGGACAAATTAAAATATAAAAAAGAAACAAAAAAAAAAATCCAAGCAAATTTAAGTTTCAATTGAATAATCCTTTTTGGTCCCGGCGGGGCTCGAACCCGCGACCTTCGGCTCATAAGACCAACGCTCTAACCAACTGAGCTACGGGACCAATACATAAACAAAATATTTAAAAATAAAAGAGTTTCAAATGTTGTGTTGTTTGCATTGTTTAAATGATTTAAGTCGCTTGATTGTAATTTAATGCAAGGTTCAATGAGTATTTGGTTTCAGTATTCAATAATTATGTGGTTGTGGCATGGTGATGGTGGTTATGCTATAGTGGTATGTGGTGGTATTTGTTGTGACACAATGGCTGTGAAGGGGCGGTTGTTGAAGTGGCTAGGTGATTATGCATTCATGCTATGGTGGTGGCAACAGTGGCTATGAAGGTGATTGTTAAGCTATGGTGGTCGTTGCAGTGGTAGTGGTGGTAGTTGTGATGCATGGTTGTGGTGTTGCTATGCTAGTCTTGTTGGAGTGGCGGTGGTGTGGTGGTTGCGAAGATGGTAGTGTCATGGCGGTGAAAGTGGTGGTTGTGGTGGCAGTGGATGTGAATGTGGTATTGGTGTTGGCTGTGAAGGTGGTAGGCGGTAGCATGGCATTGATGTTGATGGCGGTGGTGGTTGTGAAGGTCATGGGCAAGGGCGGACCTACTAAGGGCCCCCCCTTAACTTTCAAAATATTTTTAACAAATATTTAGCTTTACAAAAAAATCAATTATCTAATGTATAATACAATATGATAATTGTTCATTCAATAATTTCTCTGTCTTTGTTGGTGTAGTGGTTGGAAGTTTAATATTTTGGGTTTTTTTTGAGTTTAACCCTCATTAGTTTATATTTAATTGAGTTTAGCGATAATTATTAATTTAATGACTAAAATACCCTATATTGAATGCATATGTAAGGCATGTGCAAACTCCATAAAATGCAACAAAATGCTTAAATTATTAATGTCAATCTCGAGGTAATTCTAAGTTGAAGAATTGAATAATTAAATACCCCAAATCTATCCATTTTCTCCGCTTTTTTTATTATTTATTTTATTTTAAATTTGCAAAACACCACGATCCCCATCCCCTCCCACCATTAACAATAATAATAGCAGCCACAACCACAGAAGCAATAACAAGAACAACAACAATGTGTTGGACAAAAACTAATCCAATAAAATATATTAAAGAAAAGGGAAAAAAAAAACTCACCACAAGTTCAGGTAAAGAAGAGGGTTGCTGTGTTTTGCAAATGAAAGAAGAAGAAAAAAGAGCAAATTGTGTTACTTGGTTTAGTGGGATTATTGATGGTTAGAGAGATAGGAGTAGGAGTAGGAGTAGGGGAGGGGGGAGTTCTAACCTGTGCAGGGGCTGTAGTGGGTGCATCCATGTGAGACGAGGAGAGAAGTGATTGGAAAGGGAAAGGAAAGTTGGGATTTTGAAGATAGGGGAGTTTGTGTATGAAGCGTGAGAAGAAGGAGAAGTAGAGTGTCACGCCTTGATTTTCGAAGAAAACGAAAATTCTAAAATTCATGTAGGATTATCCGTTTTCTCGAGAGTCGGGACATGAATTTTCATTCACGAAAAATAACAGTTGGCATTCACGAGAAATAATCAATTGCACAATTTACCAAATATAGGGAAAATAAAACAACTGATCTGAAAGACCATCAAAAGGAAGAAAATTTTAAAACTCGTAGAGCCAACGCTAACAAGTTCAACAATTTACGAATGTATCTCTCCCAGAAAATAATAAATAACTCCGAGTTCTAATTACAAGAATTAAACTGACACCTAAAAATAAAAATGATCTAATCTTTCGAACAACGTGCAACTCTCAGCAAATGCTCATCACGTATGGTACGAAATACTCTAAGCCCGAGATTATTATATCCTGAAAAATAAGCTAGTCGGCTACATTCCCGAAGGAATGTACCCAAGAAGCCAAAAAATTAGGACAATAAAGAAATCAAAACACACAGGTAGTTCCTCCACGAGGCATTTATATCTTAATTCTAATAAGTAAATATGCACTTACTTGTACTTACTAGATGGAAGTTGACTATGGCAAGTCTAACCTGCAGAAATATTAGTGGACTTGCCATCCTGCATGAAAAAGGATTAGAAACAATATAAACGTAGTTTATTCATTTTTATTTGAATTTGATTCATATTTTTAACGGAATAATCACTTAGACGAGACCACATTCGCACCACCTCCGTGCCGAACATACATGCCTGTATGCCTCTCTCATATAAAGGAGGACTACTCCGTCATCCATGCCCAAGTGGGGACATCACATACAGGCATGCATCGCGGATACTCCTAACTATATGAGTACCAAAAGCCACCATTGGGCTATCAATGCGCATAAACTCACGTCACATTTTTGACGGATAAATATCAAAGCCTATCTTAGGCATAACAATTTACCTCATTTCCGCAAGACTAACCCGAATGTTATTTTAGTTTCTCTAGTAAGAAATGGGTGCCCCAACTTCGCAAGACGATCCGCTGGTCATTTAGTTTCTCTAGTAGGAGAGGGGAAAATAACAAACAAAAGAGGTGTGGTAGTTCTAAGTGATAAAATTCCAGGTGATTTATATTTTCAGAAATTCAGGTTTACCAATATCATTTACTTTTGATATTTCAAATTTTTTTTCCACAATGACATTTTGTCATCCATACATCATCCATCCATTCTTGTGGGGAAGCATAACATTTGACACATTGCCAAAACATAAGCAGTTTCATAGAATATTCTTCAACTAACCCCAAAATAAGTTTAAATCAAAATATATATACATGCATAATAACACCATTGCAAATCAAAATAACACCATTGCAATTACACATTCACGCAGAACGGATTTGATTATACTGATAGAAAAAAAAGAATTATAATTGGCGAGTGGGACCGTGGAACCATTGGATTTGACAATTCTAATTCTAATTTCAGAAAGAAAAATCCTAGTTGATGAGTGAGACCATTAAATTTAATTATGCAGGAATTTTATTTGCATGAATTCTAATAACACCATAACACCATAGGATTTGACCATGGAATTTGACTCTGCAGTGGGACCCAGTGGGATCATTGGATTTGACATTGCAAATACAAAATTGCAGGAATTCTACTAATTCTAATTTCACATAACACCGTAGGATTTTACTTTATCAATACCACCTTTATAGAATTTCTATCACTCTATCAATATCACTTTTATTGCACATAACACCATAGAATTTCTATCACTCTATCAATATCAATATCACTTTAATTTCTATCACTCTAGTTGCACCTAACACCATAGAATTTCTATCACTCTATCATTATCACTTTGATAGAATTTCTATCACCATAAGATTTGACTCTCTCAATACCACTAAAATCTGACATGAGCATGAATAAAAACGAAACCGAGAAAAGAAGTCTTAAACCCCGTATCAAATCATTCATGCAAACAAATCAAAAAGGACAAAAGAAACACAACTTACAGTAAAAAGGTTAAAGAAACAAAGAGAATCACTTGTTTTTTTTTTTTTTTTTCTATTTCTTCTCCCTTGTCTTTTCCTCTTGCTTTTCTCTCTCTTTCTTTCTCCCTTCTTGCTCCCTCTTTTTTTTTTTTTTTTTTTTTTTGTTTAAGCGGCGAGAGAAAAAGAAAAAACCTAAACCCCTATTTAATCCCACTAAAGGCAAAATCCTTACCTGTTAGGGTTTTGCTCAAGGTTAGTGACACCCCCTTATTACTTGACGTCACCTCAAATTTAATAAAGTAAAAACTAAATAAAATAAAATAAATAATTAATTAATTAAAAATTATTATGTGTTAAAGTTGGGTCGTTACATAGAGAGAGAGGTGATGCCGAAGGAGACGACAATAACAGCTGGGATTACAGTGGCTGCACTTGTTGTTAACGACTTTAGAAAACCCATTTTTATTTTTTAGTTTTTAAGGTGAGGCGTTTTATTAGGGGGATTGGGAAGGAGAGAGTCGATGATGATGATGATGACCAGATTCCATCCTCGACTACTTGAATGGGAGAAGAAGTCTGTAGAAGAAGCTGGGCTTGAGGCTGAGGCTGAGGTAATGAAAATCCTTGGTTCTTGTGTAAATTCTTGGTTTTGGTAATGAAGTTGAATTTTCATTGTTGTTGTTCTTGCTATTGCTGCTATTATTATTGTTAATGGTGGGAGGAGGATGGTGGTTTATTTGCAAATAAAAAAAAAATAAGAAAAGGAAAATATGGAGAAAATGGATAGATTTGGGGTTTCTAATTCTTCAATTTTAAGACCTAGGATTACCTTGAGATTGACATTAATAATCCAAGTATTTTGCTACATTTTATGGAGTTTGCGCATGTTTTGCATGTGCATCCAATATAGAGTATTTTAGTCATTAAATCAATATTTACCGATCAATGTAGATGACCTAACAGATCTGTTATAAAATGAGGGTTAGACTCAATTAAAATTTAAAATGAGGGTTACTCAATTGGATATAAACTAATGAGGACCAAACTTAAAAAAACCCTAGTATTTTTAATAAACGACTTGAGTCCGATACTTTTTACTCACCTATTTTTTTTTTTAATTTTCAATGAAATTTTATTAATAAATGCAAACATAAAAAAATTCTTTTGTTTAATAAAAACATTTTTGGTCCTCTTGGAGCGTATGATTTGTTTATGGCTATTGACAATTACTATTTCAGCCATTGTGACACGCCTCTACTTTTTTTTGTTTTCAATGCAATTTTATATGTAATTGCATAAATTAAAAAAATGAAATATTTGTTCACAAGTAGTATAAAACCTCTAAAAAAAATTATTTAAAATTAATATCTAAAATAATAACTATATAATTCAATGAAAATATATACCATTAGCCAACTCATATAAAATTTGAGGCTCACATAAATCATTTTTTCGATGAAATTGTATTAGGATTTTATTGTGTTCGCAAATTTAAGATTTTTTAAGTTTCAACTAGATACTTATCCTAATTATTTTGTGATTTTAGTTATATATTCTAGTTGCAGATGAGACCAAGCATGACACCGATTAAAAAATATCTAAATTGGCAAGTTAATGAAGGGTGTAGACGAAGAGGACGACCATTGAAACTTGGATGAAAGTGATGAACGAAGATATCCTTGAGCTTGGATTACGCAAGGATTTGTGGAAAGATTGCATTGCTTGGAGAACCAAAATCTGTTAGCCGACCCCGAAAGTATCGGGAATGGGCTTTGGTGATGATGATGACGACGAGTTATATATTCTAGTTATTACGCTCATTTGCCCTTCCTAAGGATATCAATATTATGACCTTATGCCAATGGTAGCCTGGTTAGTTGGCTAAGGCTGTGGTTGTTTTACCTCCATGTCTTAGGTTTTTACCCCCATGTCTTGGGTTATGTACCCATTGGAGGGACACTTGCCTTTCAAAAAAATAGTATATATTGATAATTAATCATTGCATCATCAACTTGATAAAAAAATCATATACCCGACGTGTAATCAAATAGGCGATACACAAAATTTAAATATTTCGTTGAAGGATATAGTTTTTTTTTACATTTAATTAATCATGAAAATAAATAACATAAAATAAATATTTTTTATGCACGCGTAGCAGACACTTCCGACTAGATTGTTGATTTGAATATTGGTCAAACAAAAATATTTTGAATTTAGTTTTGTGTGCGCTACGCATGCTATTTATACCCTTAAATATTAAATGGTATAAATCAATATATTAAGTCTTGCCAATGGCATTACAGCTCAACGGTTGGAGCTTGGCGGATGGTACCACTTGGTCTTGGGTTTGAACCCAGCTTGCGGCATCTTTATCAGTTTATGGTGTGTTGACCAGTTCTGGTCTTTAATGGGTTCTGAGATCCTATAAAAACCCTACTCGCCTTTCAATATATATATATATTAAGTCTTAAGTTTATTCAAAATAATATAGGAGACTTAAAATAAGTCTTAAGTTTATTCAAAATACAATAAAAATAGGAAAATTAAATTCATAAATAATATAGGAGACTTAAAATAATATAAGGGCCTATTTATCGTTTATATATAATTGGAGGCTTAAAATAGGTTATATTAGGACTTAGATATAATTATATAATGTTGGGGAATGATTGGTTTTAAATGTAAATAAAATTAAGTTGGGAGGGCAAAATGGAAAATACAAATGTTAGATGTAGGACCTATTTATAATTTACAAACACTTAAATGACTTCAAATAAAGTATATTAAGGGCCTAGTTATAATTAACAAATATTTAGAGGGGCTGTGATGTAATTATATAACATAGGAGGAGCTGAATTTAAATGTAAATAAAAATATATTGTAAGGGCAAAATGGGGAAGAAAATTAGGTTGAAAACACACACACACACACACACACACACACACACACACACACACACACACACACACACACACACACACACACACATTATGGAAGCGTAGAGCCTCAGAATATAGAAAAAGCCAATCTCCCAGTCATAGAAAGCTCTCGAGTGCTCTACTAAGTACTTCCGCTACTATAACAAACAAGAGAGGGGATAAAGGTTCTTCCTGTTTAAGACCCTGAGGTGACCGAAAGTGCCCATCATATTTTCCTTGCAAAAGGATAGAGAAACCACACTGGGTAATACAATTAAAAGTCATAAGGCAAAATTTGCTATCCAACCCGAATCTTCTTAAAACATCAAATAAGAAACCCCATTCTAGCCGGTCATAAGCCTTCTCCATGTCTAATTTAAAAACCATGTTTCCACCAAACACCTTCTTCCCAATGGATCACATTTGTTCTTGAGCCAGACCAACATTTTCCGTAATGAGTTTGCCTGTTACAAAGGCGCCTTGCTCATGAGAAATGATATTTTAAAGAATTGCTGTCAGTCTAACACTTATCACCTTACTAACATGTTATACCCTTGTTGCACATACTTATTGGGCGAAAATCAGTAAAGAAGTTAGGATCATCCTTTTTTGGAAGAATAGCAACAAGATTCACAAAAAAATGCACCTGATAAAGAGCAACCCGAGAAAACTCTTCAGCAGCTTCCCAAATACCCTGACCTGTGATGTTCCAACAAGACTGAAAGAAACCTAAAGTCAAATCGTCCAGACCCGAGGCACTATAATTTGGAATACCAAAAGTGGCGTCTTTCACCTCTTTGTTACTTGGTATTTTTACTAATTTTTTGCACAAATCTTGATTTAATAGTTTGGGAATGCAATTAAGAAGCTCTTCATCACCTCAATAACCTCAGAAGTTAACAAATTCTCAAAAAAATCTATTAGCCTCCTTGAGAATCTCACCCTGGTTTGTGACTAAATGGCCTTCTGTCGTTATAATTTTCCTGATCATTCACCCATTCTGCTTGGATTTTGACTGAAGCAAAAAAATATTTTGTACACACACCACCTTCCTTAACCTCCTTCTCTCCAGTTTTTGTTTCCAAAACATCTCATCTTGAACTAGTGCAAGTTTATGTTTCGCCCAATATCTGTTGAGATTGCAACTTGCGTTCACAACCCATTCATTAAAAAAAACAATCTCTCATTCTCGATTTCGTCCTCCAATTTCTCAATTTGCTAAATATATTACCGAAGACTTATCTATTCCATATTTTAAGTGCCTTTCTCACATATTTTATTTTTGAATTCAGACACGTCAACTGCGTTCACAAATCCACCATCTACATTCCAATTTTCAGCTACCAAATCCATAAAAGTATCTGTGGTCCACATATTTTGAAATCTAAATGGAGACATACCTGTTCTTGTGATTACTGGAAGAGAAACTAATAATGGTGTATGGTCTAAACAGATCGCGTGCATATGCTCCACTCTCGTATTCTGCATTTCATTAAACTATTCTGAATTTGCCATAAATCTATCCAATCTGCCACATACCTGATTACGACCTACACCAAGTAAACCGTGGACCCACACTCCCACAATCCATGCGTCCATATGTAGAAATAGATCCAGTAAAATCTGAAACACCTGTATCATCCGGATATCTTCCTCCTAGTTTGTCATCACCTGATCCAATGATATTAAAATCATCCTCAATCAACCAAGTTTCAACAATGTCCATCTCTTGCCAGAGAGACCTTTCCACAACCAAGCATTTCACATACACAAAAGATGCAAGAAAATTTTTGTTTACCACATGTAAATGAACTCTACAATGCACTATTTGCTCCGTCATACTAATCACATCTAGCTGAATGTCATTAGACCAAATAATCAAAAATTTACTGCCTACACTGTATCAGAAATAAACCAAGTTGAACATTACCTCCAACTTTCATATGTCTACTTACTTCGATCATTGCTCTGTAATTGCCAAAATTTGAACATTAAATTCCTTCACAAGTTTTTTAACGAACTACAAGTAACCACCCCTCCTTGCATTGCATTCCAAAACATGATGTTGTCAATAATCATCATTATTCTGGTTTTGAATGGTATTATTTCTCGTTACTCTACGGTCCCAGTTGGGATAACACCTTTGTTTCCCTTCTTTTTATTCTTCTCGACATCTCTTTTTAAATCTCGTAAAATCATGTCATCATCCAAATTTTCATTTCCTGTTTTCTGGTTGCTATTTCGATCTAACGCTGAAAGTAAACCTTTATTATCAAAGACTTTTATTCCCCTTCTTCTTTTTCTTATGCTGGTCCCCATCCGACTCAGTACTGTATCCACATCTATAGTCAATTATCTCCTTTGCTCGTCACTGTCAGATTCTTCTTCCGCCATGGTTTTCTTCCTGTTTAGATCAACAGTCAACTCTATACCATCCATATTGTAATCATCGACAAGCTGTACTTGTTGGCTTTCGAATTTGTTTTGTCGAGCTCTTTAGTAGCTTCTAAATTGTTTCTTGATAAATTGCCAACTCTCTAAAAGCTCGAATTTGTAGAGAATGTGAATCAATCATATATCAAGTGGAAGTGAGAGTGGAGTCGTGGGACTATAACTATATCGGTGGGTACCAATCGTACAATTATACTGTAAATTTATACGGTACTACCGTGGATAAACACATGGGCAATTTTAGGCCCATGGATAATTGGAGTGGGTTTAATATTCCAACACTCCCCCTCAGCGCACTGGACGAGACTCGAACCCACGACCTCTCATGATAAATTGCCAACTCTCTAAAAGCTCGAACTTGTAGAGAATGTGAATTCAATCATATATCAAGCGGAAGTGAGACTATAACTATATCGGTGGGTACCAATCGTACAACTACACCGTAAATTTACACGATACTACCGTGAATAAACACATAAGCAATTTTAGGCCCATGGATAATTGGAGTGGGTTTAATATTCCAACATTTCTTGTGTCTTGTTCTTCCGCCCCATGGATTATAGCATTCTCGATTACACTACTAGTCTACCCAACTACCTTCAAATCATTTTCAAGTTTATTTGTGGATTTATCCTTCATCGAAGTATCTGCAGCATTCCTGATATCTGTTTTGTTCTGTACTTCTTCTGCCATACCCGGTTCAGTAGATTCTACTTCTTCTTCTTCTGTGGGTTCATCAACAAGAGCGCTAAACTTGTTGGTTTTCAAAATTTTATCCTGTGAGCCTCTTCCTTGCCCAACCTGATCGTTTTCGTTTTGTAATGGCTTTGTGCCCTTTTCCTTTCCATCCTTACTCACAAATTCCTCTCCCTTGCTGTTCTTTGCCCTGCTCAGTCCTATCACTTTAAACTTGTCAACTTGAGGTTTGTTGTGTTCAACATTCTCTTTGACGACTGGTTTATAGACTTGTTGGACATTGCCTCCTGGTTTATCCGTTTTGTCCTTAGTATGTTTGATCCTTTGAGTTAAACCCAGTTTCTTTCTGTACAAAAACAAATAATGGCCTATCAAAGCACAATGTTAGCAGTATTTAAAACCTGGAAAAACCAATTTCTGCCAATAACCACTACTTCCTGATTTTTCAAGCCAAATCTTAGTCGAAATAGCGACATTAAGATCCATCACCACGCACAACAAAGCAAAAGATTGGTGGTTGCAGGAACAAAAAGTGAGAGATAGAGAACAAACATAAAATCTTTTATTAATAACTAGCATGTCCCCTATGCTGTTGCCATGCGGAAATTCTAACTGGCGAGGAAACGGGCGAGGGAGGGGGGTGCAACCCTCCATCCCCCTCGAGATGTGTGCCTTTGCGCATTTCGAGGGGGATGGAGGGTTGCACCCCCCTCCCTCGCTCGTTTCCTTGCCAGTTAGAAGGGTTCGTTGCCATGATATGAGTTTTTTGGATAAATCTCGTGACATGCCAACTCATTTGTGCTCACGGTACCATGAATACACTCACTTTGCCAAAGAAATTAATTGGTAAAAATAAAATTTATAATACAAAACCACTCATTTCACAATATAAAATGTATTTCATAGATTTGAAATTGCATTCATTTCACAATGTAAAATGTATTTCACAATACAAAGCCACTCATTTCAGAAATTTGAAATAGCACACAATGACAAATATTAAAAAACACCCAACTGTAAATTTATGTGTACTAATCAAAATAAGTTTCGTCAAAATAAATTATACTTGAAAGATGAGAAATTGAAAATGGGAGAGACAAAAGAGTGTAAGTGAAGTTTAAGAAAAATTGAAATATGAAAAATTGTATAGGGTCATTAGATCTTTATATTTGGGTAAATCTCAACCGTCTTTTATCTCCAACCCCAAACACTATTCTGATTTGTAATATAGACTATAGTATTATTTGTGCCTTTGACACTCATATTGTTTGACATGAGGAGAATTTTCAACTTTGGCCAAGGGTATTTCAGTTCTATGCGAATATAAATTTCAGTCACACACCCTCCCCTCCCCCTCTATGTGATTCGTTAGCACGATAAAAATTTAACATGATAAATAAAGTTTAGTCTACTTTAAATATTAAGATAAATAAATATCAAAATGTTGGGTATGAGAATCAAACCCATACACTCTAGGTGCTTTAAGTTTTATGTGATTCGTTAGATTCTTATGTTTGGATAAATCTCAGCCGTCTTTTATCTCCATCTTGATTTGTCTTATAGACTAGGGTACTCCCCGTGCCGTTGACACAATAAAAGTTTAAAACTTGTCAAAACATGATCACCCTTAAGTTTTCATCATTCATACTTACATGCCTAATCACCACCATCAACAATTGAAAAAAAAAAAAAAATATCAAAATGTTGGATATGAGAATCGAACCCATGCACTCTTGGTGCTTTAAGTTCTATATGATCCGTTAGATTCTTATATTTAAGTTAATCTAAGCCGTCTTTTATCTTCGACCTCAAACACCATCATGATTTTACAACAGACTAGGGTATTTCCCGTGCCGTTGGCACGATAAAAGTTTAACATGATAAATAATATTTATTCTACTTTAAATATCAAAATAAATAAATATCAAAATGTTGGGTATAAGAATCGAACCCATGCACTCTTATTTATTTGGGATTGATTGAAGGTATGTCATAAAGGCTAACTTTAAGACCCAACCATCAGATGAAGCAAATTTCAACCATGAACTATGTTTATCTACAAACTTATCTCCTGGTGCTTTAAGTTCTATGTGATCCGTTAGATTTGGGTAAATCTCAGTCATCTTTTATCTCCAACCTCAAACACCATTCTGATTTGTAAGATAGATTCTATGCAGCCTCTTTGGGATTTTTGACACTTGTACCCATTCTGTGGATAGTGTTTGTGGTTGTGTTTTAAAGAGAAAGTGTCAAAAAACTCCAAAGAAACCCAAAAAAATCTCGAAAAAGGGGCTACTTAGAATTACTCATCTTTTATTTGCAAGCAAATACTTGGTAAATAAGTCATTTCACTTGACCTTGCGACCCAAATGCTATGAGTAACCCACAAAGTTAGTAAAAGCAGTAGGATCCAAAGTGTAATTTCCCTTTCCAAAAACCAGAATTAACAATTAAGTTAATTAAACAACACAAGTATTGAGATAGATCCAAAACTTAAAACATTTTCATTGTTTTTTCCCCATTCACAATCTAGGACTAGTCCATGTATGTTCCCTATGGTTTGAGTCAATGTACACTAGTCCGACGGTGAGAAAAGTCCATTTCTTTTTCCCCAAGGGTTGAACGCTACATACAATACATCACAAAGAAAGATAATGAGAGAGTATAGACAAGAACAAAACCTTGGCAATGACAAATGAGAAATGACATAATGTCTTAGGTCACTTTGTTTTAATTTTCTGGTTACCTTGAATTGACATCTTGGCTAGCATATACTTTTTTCATTAAAAATTTCTCTTGGAGCTTATATTAGGGTGCGTTTGGTTGCACCCATTTCATGGGAATTGAAATCATATTCCCACTTGAAATAGGATTTGAGGTGTTTGTTTAGGTTTTTATTCATGGGCATGATATGCCAGTAAGTGCCACAGATTCCCACCTTTGATGGGAATCCGACGCCTCACCTCTTGGGAGAAAACAATTCACGGGTCTCTTTTCTCTCTCGCTCTACTCTTCGTTGTCAAATCAAACCAAACCCTAGACACAAATCTCTTCTTTCTCTCGCTCTGCTCTTCATTGCCAAACCAAACCAAACCAAACCCTAGACACGCATCTCTTTTCTCTCTCTCTCTCTCGTTATATCCTCAATGAGCATCCAAAATATCTCGCTATATCCTCAATGTTTCACGTTTTGTATTGGAATTAAGTGATGATATAAATATCAACAACATATTTTTGTATCATGAGGTTTGATGAAATATTTGAAAATGCCTCAATTTTCTCCTAAAATCGTCGTGGGTTGATCACATTATGAACACTGCCATCAACTAAATATCATTTGGTTTTAAAACATCTATTGATGAATATGGTTTGTGATTCTCACTCATGAATTTCAAAATTATTGTTTTATACTTATGACGTGTCTATGATTGTATTGGAAGTATAAATATATTAAGGGTCTATGCTTATACAGATTTTCACTGTTTGGTTGTCTATTTACTGACAGGAAATCGATTCTTCATGATACTGTTTTTCCACTACTCATGAGAATCCAACTCCAAGGGAGAAACCTTAGAATCAAATTCACAGAAACGATTTCAATTTCCATGTATACTTTCGTGCAACCAAACAGACCCTAAGAGTAATGTTGATGTATATAGTAAAACTATGTGAGAAAAATATAAGAATGAGATGAGTAATCACATTTTTGACATACGAATTAACACAATATGGGATTGAAATTTAGGAGACACCCAATCATGTGAAGTTAACTTGCTACCAAACAACCCAATTAGAAAAGGAGAGAAGAAAATACAAACTATAAGGTCAAGCCATTAGTGTATAAAAATATTGTTAACATCAACTTCAATAATGGAGAAGAAAACAATCACCAAAAACAAAAGACCACCGGGTTGTGAATGTGTTTTTTTGTAAAAAATTTAAAAAAATCAAGAATCAGAATTGTCTTCATACATTTGAGAACGATGTTGTTTGACTCGAGCTCTTGTTCTTCACATCATTTCAGGAACCTGTGATAGATCCATAAGTCAAAATAAAAGAGTGAATACATGTAGTTGCATTTGGTTTATAAGAACTTTCTCATTAATAACAAAATTAGTTGACCACTTTAAATAGAGTGTTTATGCTTACTTCTAATCGAAAGCATAAAATTTTAATGAATCTTTCTATGCAGTCAGGGGAGAGAGCACTGATTAGTGTTTGGGAAAGTGTCTAGCATATGAGTGCCAATTCTATCCCTCTCACATGTTGAATACCCTCCCAAGACACTAACAAGGCACAAGGACAAGTAGATTTATTTTTCAATTACTCTTGCGTAAATCTCTAATTGGTATAATCATAAACACTAATTACGACATTAATTACTTTCCTATATAGAAAATTTAAAGTACATGTTTCTCTTTTTTGGATGATCTCCTCACTTCATTAAAAATCATTTATATATTTAATTACCAGCTTAGTAAATCAGAGTTTCAACCTTATATTTAAAAGATATTTCACCATGACAAGAATCAAAATTTTGTGAGGGTAATTCATGTGATGAAAAGATGACCTTAACAATTCTAACTTATTTTGAATTTTTTTTTTCCTTAACAAGCTACGTGGCAATTATGGATTACAGATAAAATCACATAGTTTTTAGAAGGTTTATATCTATATATAATTCTTGATCGAGTATGACAAAAGCTCTGCATTCTTTCATCCTCTTTCAATATATTATATAAAGCAGAAACTTATATGAGTTTCATTATCTGCAGAAGGGTTTCAGTGAGTGGAAGAGAAGAGAGAGGAAGAGAGAGAGAGATGGCAGAGATGGTAATGGTTTTATTTGGAACAGTGAGTGCTTTGTTCCTTTTACTGGCATGGAGAGCCTTTTATTCAGTTTGGTTGAAGCCCATGAAGTTGGAAAGGCAACTTAACAAGCAAGGCTTCACTGGTCCTCCTTACAAGCTGTTGTATGGAGACCTCAAAGAATTTGCAAGGGAAACCAAGAAGGCAAGATCCAAGCCTATGGAACTTTCCCATGATATCGTGCCACGCGTCTTCCCTTTCCTCAGTCAAAAGGTTAAGGAATACGGTATTTTCTCAACTCAAAATTAGTGTATTTATCCATAGGTTTGAACTTTATTGTGATAACTATTTTTTCATGACAACACATCCTCTCATCAATTCTGATTGAGAAAATTGCAGGTAAGATGTCCTATACATGGTTTGGATCAACTCCAAGGCTGAACGTCATTGATCCTGATCTTGTCAGGGATATTCTATCTAGCAAGTTTGGTCATTTTTCTAAGATTAAGTCGAATCCATTGGCAAAGTTGTTAGCACAAGGAGTTGTAACTTATGATGGAGAAAAATGGGTCAAACATAGAAGGATTATCAACCCAGCTTTTCATCTTGAGAAGTTAAAGGTCATTATTCTCTTTAATCATGCATTCTCAAACATTTTCATTAAATCCTAGTAATTGCAAAAGACTGAGTTATTGCTCTATATTTAGTCCATGCGTTATGTGATGACACATTTTCGGCATGAGTCAACTCCTGCAGGCTGGGCTAACTGTTGTTTTTGTTGATTATAGCTGATGTTACCTGCGTTCTACACATGTTGTAGCGAGATGATGACCAAGTGGGAAAATTTAGTCAGTGAAGAGCCATATGAAATGGATGTCTGGCCTGAACTTCAGGACTTAACTAGAGATGTCATCTCTAGAACAGCATTTGGTAGCAGTTTTGAAGAAGGGCAACGAATATTTGAGCTACAAACTGAACTGGCTGTGGTTGCTATCCGACTTTCTCAATCCGTATACATCCCTGGTTACAGGTACACATAACTCACAAGCTCTAAAGATGGTTAAAAACAGCCTTCCTCCGTGCATCGCATGCTTCACAGAGTTATCAGTAGCATACAGCAAGTCAAGACGTTAAAGTTAGGTGATAAGCGCACATGCCACAAATGTTGATCAGAAAAAGAAAAAAAATGTCGATTTATTTAAATATACAGAGCAGAAATGAATTCTAATTTTGGGATGACTGATCCTTCTAATCTAGTCAATAACTAGGAACAGTAAGATAAATTTAACTTGTTAATTCTTCTATTTGTTTGTACAGGTTCCTTCCAACTAAAACAAACAATAGGATGAAGGAAATTGATAGAGAAGTGCGGACTTTGCTCACAAATATAATTAGAAGGAGAGAAATGGCTATGAAAGCTGGAGAAGGGCACAACGATGACTTGTTAGGCTTATTGATGGAATCCAACTTTAGGGAAATTCAAGATAATGGGAACTCGAAAAATCTTGGTATGAGTGTTGATGATGTTATTGAGGAGTGCAAGTTATTCTACATTGCAGGACAAGAAACTACTTCAACTTTGCTTGTGTGGACGATGATTGTGTTGAGCATGCATCCTGAGTGGCAGGAGAAAGCGAGGGAAGAAGTCTTAGAAGTCTTCGGACAAGAAAAACCGGATTTTGAAGGGTTGAACAACTTGAAGATTGTGAGTACAATACTTTTATCCCTTTTACCTTGGCTACTGTTGCAAATATAATTACATCACTAACATCGAAAAGTTTTATGCAGATAACAATGATTTTCTATGAGGTTCTTCGGTTATACACACCTGTGGTTATGCTACAAAGGGCTACTTATAAGCCGATGAAACTAGGAAACATCTCTATTCCTGAAGGAGTAGAGATTGAATTGCCAGCTCTACTTGTTCACCATAGTGAAGAACTTTGGGGAGAAGATGTCAATGAGTTCAAGCCAGAGAGATTTGCCGATGGAATTTCAAAGGCCACGAACAATCAAGTGTCATTTTTCCCATTCGGTTGGGGTCCACGGATATGTGTTGGGCAGACATTTGCGTTGATAGAGGCAAAGTTAGCTTTAGCCATGATTCTGCAACGCTTCTCATTTGAGCTTGCTCCCACCTATACGCATGCTCCATACACTGTTATAACTCTTCAGCCACAGTATGGTGCTCAGCTCATCTTACGTAAACTATGATTCCATTGTCATCACATAAAACTCCACCTCGATCATGGTTCCCGCTGATTGATATACTTACTAGTGGTGGTGCAGTATAAATATCCTTAAAGTTGTAGCCCTGCGAGTTGTACTGAATCAACAATATTTAGTTATCCTTTTGCATGCCATTTTCAAGTACCTTTATTTTGTCAAGCATCTTGAATCGGAACTGATTAGTTCATTTCTCGTCACCCAAATTAATACGGGAAGTTTGATAACGTTACCAAATATTATATATATTTGAAAGTAATTGTGTAATTTTATTTGAAAATAAGGGAATATGTTAAAAATAAGTTATATCTGATGTGCTAACATCCAACATTATGTACTTTATTCAGATTAAATTCTAGCTTTGTAAATAAACTTACTGCCAAACAACTGGAAATAGAGAAGAGAGTGAGACCTCTCATCAAGCTCTGCAGAATTTGGCTCCCGTGAACGTTTTGAAGCTTAGGTTGCAGGTATTGTGGAACAAAGGTACGGAGCTCCAATGTAAAGGGTGGTGATGTTTGTACATGCTTGAATTTGTGCACAAGTCATATGCATGAGAGATCGAACCACAATGAAAGAAATAAATAGAGAGGACGAGAGATAGTTTTGTAGTTGATTTACCAACAAGGGTGTGTTTGGTTGGAAGGTGAATAAAATTTTCTCGAAAAAAATTTCACAGGAAAAAGGGCATGATTTGACAAAAGTTTTCAAGATCTAATTAGTTTGCAACCAAAAACTTGGAAAATTAGGGGTAAATTTGATGTTCATCATTTTTATTAATAGGATAAATGCCTTTAAGTCCATTTTATAAATTTAATTTGATCTTGGTCTCTTGCCGTCGGTTGACCATTTAGTGAACCATTATCATGTGCACATGTTTCTAGGGCTGGGCACGGTTCAGTATTAAACTTGTCTTGGTCCGGAATAGAGATTTTTTTTGGGAAGAACCGGTTGGTCCTGAACTTATTTGAACCGGGACGGAATCATGCCATCCCAGTTTGTTCCAAATTTTCAGAATAGGTGACTATCTCCACTATAGAAAGAGGAAAAAAAAAATCACTAGTAAATACTAGGAAAAAAGGGCTTTCTACATATGTATCGTACAAAGCAACGAATTTTATCAGCTGTAGCAAAAAAAGAGACTCTTAGGGTGTGTTTGGTTGCATGGAATCCTATGCTAAGGGAATTCATGAGGGAATCTCTACATTTTAGGTAAAATTGATATATCATTTCATATCTACCATTTGATTTTGTGATCAATGGTGAGAGGGATTTTCATGTTCATGGGATTTTCATTCCCACCATTGATCACAAAATCAAATGGTGGATGTGAAGTGATACATCAATTTGGCCTAAAATGTAAGGATCCCTTCATGGATTTCCATGGCATATGATTCCATGCAACCAAACACACCCTTATAGAAGCCAAAATATGAAGAAATAGATATGCCTATAATTACTTTATTCTATGGATAAAAGATCTAATTGGTATAGGATAGGAGGCACCGTAAAGATCAATTAGCGAGGTTTTTGGCCAATCTCAACCCCAAAGCCCTAAAGTTTCCTTGAGATTCCTAGAACCAATCTCCACCCTTCCCACTTATATTAAACCCTAACCTCACCTCCTCTCGATTTCTCTTCGCTATATTAGCTCCTTTAGGGTTTCCGCCACTACTAGAGTGAAATCAAACCAAGAACTAGCAACAACCATAGCGACGACCCCAATGGAATCTGCGCAGTGCTTCGACCGAAAATAGGTCTTTAAAGTCAAAAAAAAAAAAGATATCTTATCCAAAAAAAAAAAACCAGAAACCAAGTTGATCCTTAATTGCATTAAAAACATGTTAAAACCTACACAACCTTAATTAATGAATTTATATTATTTTCATGGTGCACATCCACCTCGAATGAAAAAAATATACTTAATTTAGCAATGCACGGTTCACCTTTCATATTATAATCTTAATCACATTTCCTATATAATTAATCATATATATATACACCGAGAGCATTTTAACGACACTAAAATTGAAGTCTTATACTCAAAGTTGATACCGAAGTCTTATATAAAAATTGTAACTAAAAATAAAAACAGAGTTTGCTAGTTGAATGTAGGTACAATTTTTCTAGCAGCAAAAAGCCAAACATGCTAGCTATTTTCTCGTATTGTAAATACTACACATGAGAAAGGGTACACATTAGCAATCATATAAAACCAAGGATTGTGATTTTGTTTTTCGAAGTAATTTCGATATTTTGATTTTAAGAAAATTTTCGGTTGGTAAAGAAAAGATGTAAAAATTTCGAGTATACATGAAAAATATAAATAAATTTTGAAGGTATATGAAATATGTGAAAAAATAATGTGAAAATAAAAAAATCTATTCAATACATTAAATGAAGACTAAATACGAAATATATCTTAAATTCATAACCCGTTAACAATATAGAAAAAAAAAAATCACAAAATTTTCTTAGAATGAAATCTAATGAATTTTCATAATTCCATCCAAATCCCAAAAAAATCAAAATGTAGGAAGGAAGCATTTAAGTTTCTTCGTGTAGTAGCAATGGATACGCTCACCAATTTTTTCCAAGTCCAATTCCCAGTCCAAGTATTAATGACCATGTAAAACAGAGCTTTAGCTTTGAATTGGGTAAGTTGAGTTTTGTTTTATTAAACGAAGAGAAGAAGAAAAGAGAATGAAGAGGAAGATCACCAGACAATAACTCTTCTTCTTCCCCCTTCTAGTCGATTCATCTTACCACCTCTCCTTCACCCCTTCAAGATAATGTCAAGACATGGTAAGTGTCCAACTCATCCCTCTGGTCGATTAAGTAGTAATCATACCCGAGCATAGAGATCGATTCAACAGAGAAATCGATTCAGTAGCAGAGAGGAAGATCAATCAGAGCAGAGTTCGAGTCGATCGACAAGAGATCGAGCAGAGTAGTCAAGCACAGATGAAGAATCAAGCAGAACAGATCCACACTTCCAGAGTTGAAATCTGCAACCGAAAAAATGAGATTTTGGTCGTTGATGTTGGGTTTATGGGAAAAAAAAGCGAATTTTCTGAAAAATCCCGAAAAATGCAAATTCTCTTTTTGCAAAATAATTTTCTTTTCGTATTTAAAAAAAATGAAAATTTCATGAAATCTCATTCCTTGTATAAAACATGTTAGCTATTACCATTGAATGAGTTTTCGCGAAATTTCACCGAATTTTTTTTTTGAATTACGAAAAGGAAAAAAGGCGAATTATAAATTTACATTTTTCGAGGTTTTTTGAGAAAAATTTCCTAGTTTTTTTTTTTCGTACAATTCGGTTTTTTCTTTTTTGTAAGGTATTTTCAACAAATTTCAATTTTTTTTTTTAGTAAGTTTAGAGTTTTTTCTAATTATCATATTTATTAATTTTTGAAAGAACTCATGATTTTTTAATTATATATTTATTTAATGTTTATTTAATTTCTAGGTATGTAGGTTTCATTTAATGTGTTTAACAGATTTATGTATTTGTATTTTTTTCACATATTTTATATACCTTGAAATATATTATATATTTCATGTATCCTCAAAATTTGTACGTTTTTTCTTTGCACACTCAAATATTTCTTAAAATCAAAAGACTGAAATTAACTCGAAAAACGAAATCACAATTTTTGGCTGTTAATATAAATCATTAAGGTGCAAAAGTTTGTCCTAATTTCACTAGGACACACATTCGATGGGAGATAAACGATCTAGTCAACCACATTCACCTGTCCAGAGGTATTTGTGGACTAAAGTATAATTAAAAAAAGAATTTAGACTTTAACCCATTATGTGTGTGCCAAAATTTATCGTAATAATATTTATACCTCATTTTGGATGAAATCATAAAGTCAGTGGATGTTGACTAGTTATTGAGGTCTTAAAGGACCAACATCACTTAAATGACACGTGACAAAATGCATGCTAGATACATGAGGACATCGTTAAGTGCATCAAAGCATGTATCATATATCAAAGTTTGGAGGAGAATTCACCACATTTGAAAATTTTCCCAATTGATTCAAAATTTGATGGAGACTAACTCTAAAGTTTATAGTATATATTTTTACATTAGAATATGCTTACATTTTAATCTAATTGAGACGAAAGTGAAAATGGTGGCAGGGGTATTCAATACATGATATTTAGTATAAAAGAATTAATGTATATATCCGAGCAGCACGAGGATGCCCTAGTCTACATAACAAATCGTAATGGTATTTTAGGTTGGAGATAAAAGATGGATGATATTTACCCAAACATAAATATCTAACGGATCACATAATGGGGGGAGAGAAGGGTGTTTGGCTGAAATTTATGTTCACATAGGACTGAAATACCCCTGGCCAAAGTTGAAAATTCTTCTCATATCAAACAATTTGAGTGCTAAAGGCATGGGCAATATCCTAGTCTATATTATAAGGAATTGTAGATAAAAGATAGTCATGAGTGAAAGTTGGGAAATATGTTGAGAGTTGAAATTAATTTCCTATAATGACATGTTTATGAATGTAATACAAATATAAAGACAAAAAAAATGAAAAAAATGGTGAAAGAAGTTAGTGGAATATACATGTTGCCGAGAGAGAAATTTTATGTGTGTGTGTGTGTTTTTTTCTTCTTCATAAAAGTGATTATGCAATACTCTCGAGTTAATGTAAAATCAAAGAAATTTTTGTTATAAGGTCCTTCGTTCCAAAATCGAAAAAGGAATCGGTACAATTGTAATAAAAATTATTTGAAAATTTTATTTATTTCCTTAAAATTGTTATAACTATTTACTTGGTTACTGAATTTTGGTAAAATTGTAAATGTTGGAATGCATTTTTTAAGATCTTTCCATATATATATATTCTAATGCATTGCGGATCGTTAATGTTTTCAATATTTTTCAAAGAAATGAGATATGCTGATCATAACATGAAAAACAAAAGAAGAAGAAATGAAACGTGCATCTTAATGCACATTCAAATAAAAACCTTGAACTTTATGTTTTGAGAATTCAAAGTTTAGGGAAAACTCACTCTCGGTGTTAAATTTTTTTTCCAACTGATTATAATTTTGATTGAGTCTAATCCTAAAATTTATAATATATATTTTTCTCTTAGAGTAGGCATGAACTTCAAAACTTGTATCTTGCAAATCAGCTAGGTATTTCACTATTCATAAGAAATTAGAGATAAAAGATGACTATGATTGAAAGTTAGAAAATATATCAAAGGTTGAGATTCATTTTCAAGAGTGGCATGTTTGTAAATATTAAACATGTAAACTGGCGAAGAAAAAGAATGAGCTCCACTTCCATTGTTTGGAACTTTTTTTTTATCATATAATACCAAATTTTACCCTGATATCACGATACACATTCTATCATGCCAATGTCATGGGTAATGCACTAATCTATCTTACAACTCAGCTAAGGGTTTCATTATTCATAATGAATTAGAGATAAAAGAGAGCTATGATTGAAAGTTAAGTAAGATATTGAGGGTTGAGATTCATTTTCTATAGTGAAATGGTTCGTATAAGATGTAGAAGGGCAAATAAAATAAACAAAGAGATGAAAAAAGTTTTGTAATGTAATGTGGCAGAAAGAGAAAATTTAATTTTTCATTTGCTAAAAACGAAAATTGTGGTTACTATCTACTTAGTTGACGAATTTTGGAAAACTTGGTATACTTGAAATGCATGTTTGAAGATATTTTAAATGAAATCACTGATCAATACAAATGCTCAAAACTTTTCAAATACTCATTTTCACGCCATATGTAATTTTCCAAAAAAAAAAAAAAACACGTCTAAGGTTTTTTACTTCGTAAGTATTTTCAATATTTATCAAAGAATGATACAGATATCTTAAGACACATTCAGGCGAAAACCTGAATTCCATATTTTAGAAAATTAAAATTTGACAAGAAGTCACTATCGCTGTTTTAAAATGAGTTTTTTTTTCAATTAATTAAAATTGAACAAATGCCATGAACCACTTTCTTAATGCCAATGACACTGGTAATACATTAGTCTATCTTTCAAATGAACTTGGTGTTTCACTATTTATAAGGAATTAGAGACAAAATATGGGTAAGATTGAAAGATGAGAAATATGTCGAAGGTTGAAATTCATTTACTATAATGACATGTTTGTAAATATAAAACATGTAGAATAGTAAATAAAATGAAAAAGGTTGGAGGAATATACATGTAACATAGAGAAAAAAAAATTTGTATATGTTTTTTTCCTCAAAATTAAAATTGTTATAAAACTATTTACTTGGTTGTCAAATTTTAGTAAACTTGGTATTCCAATGATCAATACAAATGATAAAAATTTAAAATATATCTTATTATTATAAACTTCTAGTGCATTTCACGTCGTTAACATTTTTTAGTGAAATGAGACGGGAATCATAATGCACATTTAAACAAAAATCATGAACTTCTTGTTTTGGAAAATTCAAAGTTTGGGGGAGAACTCACTCTTGGCGTTTCAAATTGTTTTCCCCAACTAATTCAAATTTTGACTGAGTCTTACCCTAAAGTTTGTAATATATATTTTTACCTTGGAATAAATTTGTACTTCAAACTGATTAAAGACAAAAGTGGGGATGGTGGCGGGGTCTTCAGTACATATATTCAATAAAAAAATAAATGTATGTGGGTTGAGATTCATTTCTATAATGACATATTTGTAAATTTAAAATATGTAGAAAGGGAAAAGAAAATCACTATAAAACTTAAAATGAGAAAATGTACATGTGGCTGAGGGAAAAGTTTTTGTGTTTTCTTTCCTAGAATTTTTTTTTTATGAATTTCGTTATTAGATTCTGGTAAAATTGGTATCATTAAAAATCTAATGATCAATACAAATACTTAAAATTTTAAAATAGGCATTTCACACCGTATGCATTTAAAAAAAAAATCCAATACATTTCACGCCTTAAATATTTTCAATACTTTTCATAGGAATGAAAAGGCTTTCTCAAGGCATTTTCAAACAAATAATTCAAACTCCACTTCCACTATTTTTTCAACGGATAAAAACTTTGACCAATTTTAACCCTCATATCACGACACACTTTCTATCGTGCCAACAACATGGGTAATACAATAATCTATCTTACAAATCAGTTAGGTGTTTTACTATTCAAAAGGAATTGGAAGTAAAAGATGACTATGATTAAAAGTTGAAAAAGATGTTGAGGATTGAGATTCATTTTATATAATGACATGTTTGTAAATAAGAAACATTTAGAAGGCAAAAGAAGCGGGGAGAGAAAATTCTGTGTTTTTTTTGATAAAATTAAAATTGTCGTAACTATTTACTTGGTTGTCTAATTTTGGTAAATTTGGTATCGTTGGAATACATATTTTTGAAAATCTTTCAATAAATCCAATGATAAAAAAGCACTAAAATTGAAAAATTATATGTTTTATTATTAAAAAAGTCTAATGCATTTTACGTCGTTAGTATTTTTCCAATAAAGGATGAAGGAAATTGATGAGGCAGTTCACACTTTGATTGAGAAAACCATGAAAAAGAGAGAGGGCAATGAAAGATGGATAAGTCAACAACAATGACTTGTTAGACATATTGATGGATTCCAACCTCAAGAAAATTCAAGACAATGGGAACTCGAAGAAACTTGGGATGAACACTCATGTCGTTATTTAGGAGTGCAAGTTTTTTTGTATTGTAGGGCAAGAAACTACTTCATCATTGCTGGTTGGACAATGATTTATTAAGCATGCATCACTGGCAAGAGAAAGCAAGATAAGAAGTCTTAAAAGCCCTTGAAAAAGGATAATCGGATTTTGATGGGATCGCTTAAAAGTTGTGAGTTTATTAATTAAGAGTGGCACCATTGATGCAAATCTTATAAAATTTGTTTATGCGAGTGACGATGATTTCATACGAGGTTCTTAGGTTATATCTGTTAGAATATATAGGGCTTGCACTCAACATAGCCAAGTCCAAGTCCAAATCCAATATTGATTCACCTCTACAACATATGGAGCATCTAATCATATCCTAGCATAATATTTGCTAGGATATTCTTCTATTATAGGTTTATTTTAGTTGATATGATTTGTATTTATTTCTAAATGTACTTTTAGTTTTGGTTATATAAACTCGTCTTGGGTCTCTTGTAAGACATCCAATCAATAAAGTACAAGAGACTCAAGATGAGTTTATATAACCTAAACAAAAAGTACATTTATAAACAAATACAAATAATATCAAATAAAATAAACCTAGAATAGAAGAATATCCTAGCAAATATTATGCTAGGATATGATTAGATACTCCATATCTTGTAAAGATGAATCAATCTTGAACTTGGGCTTGACTATATTGAGTGCAAAACCTGCATATTCTAACACACTCCTACTGGACATGTAGACATAACCAAAATGTGCAGCTTGAAACTTTAAAGTCCAATTTGAGGAAGAAGAGTGAATGCGAAATTTAAGGATTCGGTGGAGAGGATGAGTGAACTTGAGATGGAGATTGTGGACAGAAAGTTGGAGATTAGGTGGAGATGAAAAGTGAACTTGAGATGGAGATTGCAGAGAGAGATTTTGGGGTTTGGGTGGAGATAAGTACCATTAATGTGAGACTTAGAAAAATGGATGATGAAAATAGGGTTTTGATTTCCCAATTGAGAATGATGGGTTAAAATTCCCACAATGAAATAAGTTTGATTGATTATTCCAAACTAAATATTGACATATTATCAATGAAAATGATGTAAAAGAGATAACATTAGATATGGTTATTTACCTTTTAGCCCCCATTAAGTGTAATCCTATTTGGGTGCCACTAATTATCTAAATTCCGTCTAACCCTCATTTTGGTCCTTGACCGTTAAGTCAACTCGGTTGACTAGCAAAAACCATTAATTGTTTTGAAAATTCTAAAAATACTAGAATACCGTGGGTGCCAAAAGGGTAAAAATAAACAATTAATTATTTTCCTTTCTTCTTCATTTTTATCCTTCTTCGACGATTTTGTTAGTCTCTGCTTCTCTTCTTCGTCTTCTTCTTCTTCTTCTCTACAGCAGACACCATACTCACCGCCCCGTCGCCATCACCATCGCCACCACTCGTATTGCTTTTGATATATTGTGTCATTATTCCATAATTATATCTGACTTTGGACCTTGTTGGATTCATCAGATTGAGAATTCACGCAAAACTAAATTCTGGTTTATGTCATCATACACAAGAGGATTGATCAACATAGCCTGACACTGATCAACAACCCTCAATACCCCGCAATATCATCAAATGCAAACACAATGCAAAAACACACACAACAACCTCATATATAATACAATGTTAGTGAACAACATGTTTTGCAATTCAACCCGTCAGTGACACAATGCAATGACAACCTCATATACATACCTTGTACACCCACTGACACAATGCAATGAACAACATGTCAATGAGTTTGGCTGATGCAATGCAACCTGATTAACAACCTGATTTTTTGTTGCAATGCAAGAACAAAATGTAATACAATTAACAGCCCGCAATAAACACAATGAACAACTTGATTAACAATGAACTAATGCAATGAAACCTGATTAACAATGAAAATTGAATCTCTAATATTATAGAATAGAACCATTGATCCATTCACCCGTTAGCATTACATCATATATTGAAGCATTGAATCCAGCAGATATTGGAGGATTCATCCTCCAATCTCCCATCCCCTTCGTCCAGTGATATACTTCCCTTCCCCTCACTTTTCTTTACTCACTGTTCTTTAGAATTTCTTTTCTAGTAAAGCCAATTTGCATTTCTTCTTCCCATCGAACATCTCTACTCACTTTAACTAACAACCCCTATCTTTATCTCTTCTCATATCTTGTTCCTTGGCGCCTTTTCTCCCTTTCAATCTTTTGCTCTGTTTTCAACCAAAACTCATCAAACTCACCTCACCATCAAGAATCTCTCTCAAAAGTCCTATTTTCTACTTTTTTCTTCATCTTTCATGGCACCCAAACCCCCCAAACCTAATTTCTTCAAGCACTAATGTTGTTATCTTGAAAACTCAAACATCCCCAATTGATTTTTTCAGTCTTCTCTTTCTCCGATCTAAGCAACCATGGTGAGAGAAAAAGGAGATATTTAACACCAACAACAAGAGCACCGAATACCCAATCATCGAATAGGTCTGGATGTGGGGAATTACGCCACCACGTGCTGATTCGAGATGATAAAGTTATTGGGGAGTCTTTGGGAGGCGCCATTTCGTTTGTGTCCAATGTTCTCGATTCACTCGAAATCCAATCCAATTATGTCTCCAAGGTCGGTTTGGATTTTGCGTACTTTGTTTCCCACACCCCCATTTCTGTTTCCTTTTCATCAACTACTATGTTTCATGCATATTTCTCTCTGATCTGAATCAAAATGGAGGTCGAGATCAAATCTTGGAGCGAGTTTGGGCTGCGAATCCATTATCTCATCTGATCTTCCTCACTAAGGGGTGGAATTTGATTTCGGGTTGGCTGTTGGGTTGGTGGGGAGATTTTGCCGGAGACATTAGAGTGAATGCTTGATGTTTGTCGGCTTGTTTTCGTCGACATTCAAGCGCTTATAAGAGTGTTTGATTATGTGGATGGCACTTTGAAACATGTTGGATTGAGAAACAATGAGTTTTTTTCATTTGTTGCCAAGGATTGGGTTTCTCAAGGCTTCAACAGAAGAAGCCCCATTTGTTGATGTTGAAGAGGCAAGGAAATGGTGTTGTGTGGTTTTGACTGATGAGAATGATGGATGCAGGGTTTATTGGAGGGATGGGGAGATGCAAATTTCGCCGTTTTCGACAGTTCAGGTTGACCTAATGAAATTAGGAATTCAAGTGAAAATTTCGTTTAATTGTTTATTTTTACCCTTTTGGAACCCACAATATTCTAGTATTTCTTGTTTGGTACCCATCACATGCTTGGCACGACAGGTCTGTCAGGAATTTCAAAATAGTTAATGGTTTTTGCTATTCAAGCGAGTTGACTTAACGGTTCACAGCCAAAATGGGGGTTAGACGAAACCTAGATAATTAGTGGCACCCAACTAGGATTACACCTTAATTAATGGGGGCTAAAAGGTAAATAACCCTATTAGATAGTGAAAACCTAGGGAATGGCGTGATAACCAAGGAAATGGAATTATAGCCATGTGATGTGCAATATAGCAGAAATTAGATTGAAAGGAAAAGGGATTTGTGGGATGTATGTGAAAACACCAAGGTAAAGGAAAAGGGATTTGTGGGATGGTTGTCAAAACACCAAAATAAAAACAAAGGGCTTCAAGCCAATTGAGTTCCTATTGGGACGTAGGTCACTTACAATGGCTAGAGCCTTTTATGTGAATCAATAGTGATATTAGAACTAATCTCATAAAAAGAGAGTTGGGGATTCCAACTTGAAAGAGTTTTGGTCGGGAAGAGAGTGGTTGTTCAACCATTTGATGTTAAACTGGAGGAGAAAGAAGAAGAAGAATAGGTTTTATCTTCATTGATTGTTGAATCTTGAATTGTTGATGATGACGGAGGAAGCCAAGAAGGGGATTGTATGCATTGGAGGTGGTGATATTGACAGAGAGAAATGAAATACAAGCAAGAAGAAAATAGAAGAAGAGAGAATTTTCAAAACAAGTTTGGATTTTGAAGAACACTCAAATGAAACCCTAGAGCGATGGCGAGTAAGGGAGATCTGCAATGGTGGTCCACCATCGACATTCCCGGAGAAGGTGAGTCGGTGCTTGAGATCACTTGAAGAAATTGGACAAAAGATATGGGTTTTAAGGTTTTACCTCTTGAAAACTAGAGAAGAATTTGAGAGGGAAAGGGAACCAGAGATTTGGGAGAAGAAAGATGGAAAAATTGTGTTTAAGAGGGTTTGGAGGGAGATGAAAACGTGAGAGAGATTTGTAGCTAGAGAGGTATCATGGCTAAATGCATAGGTGATTGGGAGCGTTGATAGGTGAATCATGATGGTGATGGTGATGACGGAGTGTTTGAGAGAAGTAAATAAGTGTCCCAGAGAAAGATCCAAGCTAGGGAAACAAAAGGAAAGGATTACATGGCTCCTTCTTTAGAGAAGAGGAGAAGGATTACATGGCTCCTTTAGGGAAGAGGAGCGTAGGGTTGTGATACCAGATTAAGTTTAGAACAATAAGAAGAACTTTATTAATTAGATGTCTCAAGAGAACCAAAATGAGTTTATATAACCTAAAGTAAAATTACATTTAGAATCAAATACAAATCATACCAAATAATATAAACCTAGAATACAAGAAAATTCTAGCAAATATTATGCTAGGATATGATTAGCTACTCCATATCTTGTAGAGGTGAATTAATCTTGGACTTGGGTTTGACTATATTGAGTACAAACTAACATATTCTAACAATATCACCTGTGGAAATTCTAATGCGAGCTACTCATAAGGAGATGAAACTTGGAGAAATACCTATTCCGGCAAGAGTTGAGACTGCATTGTCAACACTACTTATTGACCATAGTAGTGAATTCTGGGAAAATGATGTGAACGAGTTCAAGCCAAAAAGATTCTATGATGGAATTTCAAAGGCCACAATAAATCAAGTGTCGTTCTTCCCGTTTGGTTGGAAATCCCTATGATGAAGTAACCCAACTACTTGGTTACAGATTTTTTCTATTTTTCAAATGATGAGGGAACCTGATCTTACTAATGGTAATTAAGGTATTTAGTTATTAATCAGTTTAGGTATAAATTATAAACCGTTTTCCTGTTTTGCCTCCCCTGTTTCTGGCTTTATGTTCTTCCTAGTCTGCTACACAGAATGGGTTTATGTGAAATAAAATAGAGGGAAAAAAATATGACACCAATTTATTTTTTTTCCTTTTTTTAATCGACATGGATGCTTAACTCTTTTTATTTCAACATGAAACTCGTTGATAGTCCAGTTCCGATTTTTCGTATTGAGCTCCTTGGAAGATCGTTGGAATAAATATAGGTTTTTGAATTGAATTGTTTGTACATAAAGCTTCACTAATGAAAAGAAAAGGTTTTCATTTGAAATGTTTGTACATAAAACTTGACTGTATCAAGAGTGCAAAATGGAAGAAAACTGCTCCTAACATAAAAGAAGATTCCTTGTTTCTCCTTATTAAAAATTATATATAGGAACTTTAATACTTTTGTTAGCTTGCTTTTTCTTTAATACTTGATTTGGGTTTTGTTTCTATTGAATGAGTTCTATTAAAGGTTTCAACTCCTTCAATCTGAATGAGAGATGAGTTTTTTCAAAGTCATAGTTTAAATGGAGGCTTTTTGAAGTTGATCAAGATCCTCTCATGTTGTTTTTTATATCCAGGCTTCTTGTGTATGTTGCTTTATGCCCATGATGAGCAAACTCCCAACTAATTCAGGTTGAAACTCTTTTATCAATAAGCTTCAGAATCGCCATTATTATTTGTGTCTCTAACTGCCCTTTGTTAAACTGACTTAGTGAATATATTTTTAGTTAGAACTAAGTATGCCTGATTTGTGACCGAAGGACACCTTCCTGCCCTGTATCCAGGGGTTTATAGTTTACATATGCTTAGGGCCTTCATGAAGCTAGAAGGTTAGCACCCAAGGGCCGGCTAGGGGGCAAAGCCAGCAAGGCACTGCTTTGGGCCTCAGAATAGACAAGCCAAAATTGGGGGAACAAATTTTGGAGAATGTAACGGGGTGTCATGTCATTGCTATAAATATATATATATGCAGGCATAAAGTAATGGAGCCATAATCTAAAAAATCCTTATTAAATACTTATAGAAAAACCTAGTTCTAAATGGAATGGAGTTTCCAAAGACTAAGATGGCATTTGTGTTTTTTAAGTGCTTATAAGCTAACTTTTAACTGGAATTAGAAGTTTTAAACGAGCTTTTGAATGAACTGTTTGTTTTGCTTCTGAATGAGCTGCTGATTAGAAGCTGTAAAATTAAAATGTGTTTGTTTTTAGATGCTGAATTGGAACTGTTTGACAAATTTGCCCCACTGAGCTGAAAAAATTGATGACATAAATATTGTGCTTAAAATCATACCCAATAATTATTCAAATCCTACAGAATGTTACAATACCTTTCATTACTAGAATATCGAAATATGACCAAGTACATTTAAAAAAAAATTCAAACCAAATTTCTCACTAATATTTCATTTGCAATACGATCTCGTAAATTAACCATATCGATTTGTTCACGTGATCAAAATACTTGAGACAGTTGTGGTTGTTCACTATCAGTTTGTTCGGGAAAATTGGAGAGATGAAGAAAAACTTAAAAATACAGAGAAAGAAAAAAAAGATGAATGAGAGAAAATAGATAAGTTTCTTACCGAGTCCTTGTCAAGGTAGGTAGTACCACAATATTTGGCGAAGAGAATGAAGGTGTGCCGTTAAAATTTAGCCATACTTATTTTTAAGAAGATGGAGACAACAATTGTCATTCAAAATTATGTTAAGGTTATTATTAGAATAATTTTTTACTCAACACTCAGTGCTAAGTTATTAGCACCTCCATGTTGCTTACTCCAATAAGAAGTAAAACTTCTGATCAAAATTAAAAAAAAACACTCTAAACAAGGTTGTCCACTTCTTATTAAGACTTCTGTCATTCAAAAGCAAAAACAAACACCCTCTAAGAGCATCATCAGTACAACCAGTGTAATTTCTCTCTCTGTTTTTTTTTTTTTTTTTCCAAAGATGATTTCCTCATCATTTCATTCGGTTTTGAGCACTCAAAGGAAGATGTTAAACTCAGACAACAAGATCTTATGGGTGAAAATTGCTCTCATCACCTTGTTGATGACATCATTCACAAAAAGTTGTATATTTTTTAAAATTGTAATTATTTTTCAATTTTTTTATCCCTTAACCCCCACCCCAGATGTCGCCGGCAGGGTTTGAACCCTGGCTAAAGTTATAAGTTAAGTGTGGTCATGAAAACTTTTAACCTACTAAGAGACACCAACATAAAAGTTTATTTTCCCCTCTGTTATCTCCTTTTTCCTCAACAATTTCTGTCCAACATTGTCACTGCCACTTCTACCTTGCCTCGCACCACCTAGTAGGGGTGTTAATTGGTCCATGTAAACCGACCGAATTAACGGAACCGAGCCCAAAAAATTGAAACAGAATGAAAACCGAAACCAAATTGCTAAAACCGAACAAAACTGAGTTACTTCAATTCGGTTTCGGTTTGAGTTTTTTTTAGCCCCGAATAAATCGAAAAGAACCGTATCAATTTTTTATTTGTTTTTTAACTCACAGCCCCCCACTACAAACAACTCAAATCCCACCCACCCCCATTTAATTCTCACCTACCCCATTTGGTTAAGCTAAGGTAAATATATAGAGATTGGATCCATCTAGAGAAGTAGAGAGGCCCTCCATGGATATCATAGATATAGGTGAGTATGGTGTGCTAAGATCCATTAGTGATGATCTTATAAATGAGTTTTGTTTCAAGGCTTTCTTCGGCTCTGTTGTTGAAGGGGTTTCTGTTTTTTTATAACAACTGGGTACAAATGATCTCCATGTGATTTTGGTCATCTTGTTGTTGAATTGTTATATATATATATATGTCAAAACCTCCCAACTTTGCCAGAGTTCCTCTTCGCCGAAGAAGTCACCGTGCAGCGCTGCACATGATCGGAAAACATCAGCATCAGCTACTACAAAGGCAGCGGGTACCTATCTGGCGCCATCCTTGGTGCCACTAAGGGTTCCGTAGAGGGGATCAAATCGGCCAAGAAACGTGACTCTTTGTAGCTCTGTCTAAATCGGGTATTGAATTCCGATTGCCAGGTTGGGCGGAGGTTCAAGAACTCATTGGGCACCGTGTATCTGAGCCTATTTTTCTTTTTGTTCGACTAATTTTCTTTGCATTAGCACAATTGGGGGGTTTTGTCGAATTGTATGGCCATTCGAGCTTGTTTAATCAGAATGCAATAATGTTAATATCTTTTAATATAATAGAAAAACTAGTATAAATTTTTTTTTTTGGATAATATAATCTTGTTGAGGTTCAAATTTTATTTGAAATCTGTATGTGTGAAAAGGTTTTATCTTTGTGTTTAGATCTAGCTGTATGGGAATGACAATGGCAACACAAAACTATTTTAGTAAGAAGAAGAAAGAGGATGGAAAAAAGGAAAAATCAAAATCGAACCGAATTGGTCGGTTCGGTTCGATTACGATTTTCTGTTTGAAATATCAGAAAATCGAACCGAAAACCAAATCTCAAGTTCGGTTAAGTTTTGATCCAATTTCAAACCGATTAACACCCCTACCGCCTTGCACTGCCCTCACCTATCCCCTCCCCTTTTTTTCCTCTCTTTTCTTCTCGACAACAGGTTGTTACAACATTTTTTTTTCTTCCCAATAACAACCAACAAGAGTAGCAGAAGTGGCGTCGCTGCCGCTGGTCGCCTCATCATCGCCCACCTTTTCCTTTTCTCTTTCGATCTCACACTAACGTTTGGAAGAACGAGCTCTATTCTTGCAGACGTTGGTGCGAGATTGAAGGAGAAAAAAAAAGGGTAGTGGCGAGGTGGCTGGCAGCAGTCATTCTGCTACTGTTATTGCTGACTGTTGTTGATGAGAAGAAAAGAGAAGAAATAGAGGAGAAAAAAAGAAAGAAAAAAAATAGAGAAGGGGTAGGCGAGCAGGGACGACAGTAGCGACAACGACAATGTTGCTGCTACTGTTGTTGTTGTTGTTGTTATGTGGAGACAAAAAAACACAGGAAAAAAAATGGTGTAAAAAGCAAGGGGTGGTGCGAGTTAGAAAGGTGGTGATGTTAGAAAGAAAGGGTGGGAAACAGAGGTGTCAAAGAACAATAGTACGCCACGTTTCACTTTTAGTGATAGGATGATATCTGTTGATGTCCTCATCTTACTAAAAAAAACTTTCAATCTTTCCTTTCATCACTCATATATTAGCTTCATCATCTACAGAAGTGCCTAGCATCAGAGGGGAAAATGGGAGAGGTTGTAATGGTTTTGCTTGCAATATGGGGTGCTCTGTTTCTCTTATTGGCATGCAGAGCCATTTATTCTGTGTGGTGGAAGCCCATGAAGCTGCAAAGGTACCTAAGGAAGCAAGGCTTCAGAGGTCCTGCTTACAAGTTGTTGTATGGTGACCTTAAAGAATTCGTAAGAACAACCAAGGAAGCGAGATCTAAGCCTATGGAACTTTCACATGATATCGTGCCACGGGTCATGCCTTTCCTTAGTGGAAAGGTTCATGAATACGGTATTTCTGATTTTTTTCCATCCTGAAATTAGTTTTTCTCATTGCTGTTATAAGGTGGAAATCGATTATCAACAGAGAAAATGAAGAAACTTAATCCATGTTCCTCACTGGTATCGTTATAAGAACGATTAAAATTTCAAACTTTTTTTTATTGTTTAATTTCGAGTAGTGGTTTATTTTTCTGTTGTGCTTATTAATTTTAAAACTTCGAATTTTGAGTTATTGGATTCAAACTTAAAGGGATATATTTAGCAACTAGTTGAACTATTTTCCTTTAATATGTGACATACATATCATTTTCAACTCTTTATTTTTGTTAGGGAGTGGTGCTAATAATTTCTTGCTTTATCTACAATTGAGAAATTGAAAGCTTGAAAGAAACATTACACAACAAATTTTTGTGTGTATCTAGAGAACTAATTGCCGGATTTAGCTCAAATTTATCCTGACCTGAACCTACACATTTATCCTAACTTTAATTTTGACAACCATGATTAGATATTTATGCGCATGAGAGGACTAGAAATCCAAACATAAGTTTGCAAAATTTTCATGCTTATTATAAATCTAGCAGGTGATATTCCTGCAGTAACCAAAAGAGATCTTTCACCTTAATACTTTGGAGGCAATCCAGATAACTATGTTATAACAGTAATTTTCCAGGATTTCATCAACTGTGCCAAGTAGTGAAGTTTTGTTTGACTTAAAAATGCAGGTAAGATGTCCTTTACTTGGTTTGGAAAAACTCCAAGGGTGAATGTTATAGATCCAGATCATGTCAGGGATATCCTATCTAACAAGTTTGGTCATTTTTCGAAGCCAAAAGCACATCCCTTGGGGAAGTTGTTAGCAACTGGAGTCGTTGCCTACGAAGGTGAAAAATGGGTGAAACACAGAAGGATAATTAACCCAGCCTTTCATCTAGAGAAGCTTAAGGTTTTTCTCTTTTCTTAATTACTCAAAGGTCATCATGTGTCATTACAAAAAAAAATTCATTTCTTAATTACTCAAAGGTCATAGTGTTTTCTTTATAAATTAAAAGTGCCTCGGAAAAGTTTTGAAGGGTATTTTAAGAATCATTAACTTAAATTTCGACTAAGAAAGAAGCAAAAAAAGTAACACGGTGAGCTGGTTTATTTCATTTCCATGTATCTAACATAAATTCTGACTAGCTAATATTTATGTGTGTATGCCTTTCAAAAAAAATATTTATGTATGAGTAGATGATTATCTTTTGTATTGATTGTAGTTGATGTTGCCTGCATTCTACACATGTTGTAGTGAAATGATAAGCAAATGGGAGAATCATGTCACTGAGAAGTCCTCTGAGTTAGATGTATGGCCTGAATTCCAGAAATTAACGGGAGATGTAATCTCTAGAACAGCATTTGGTAGCAGTTTCGAAGAAGGGCAACGGATATTTCAACTACAAACTGAACTAGCTGTACTAGTTATTCAACTTTCTCAATCCATATACCTTCCTGGTTTCAGGTATATATCAGCTATATTAGTATGCAAGGGATTTCTCATTCACAATGTATATATCACTCTTACATATACTTGCATACACTTAATTACCATGATGGCTACTGATAGGTTTTGACTTGATATACATGTGCATATAGGTTTCTTCCAACTAAAAGAAACAATAGGGTAAAGCAAATTGACAGGGAAGTTCGATCTTTGCTCAATAATATTATCAGAAAGAGAGAGAAGGCCATGAAAGTTGGAGAAGTACACAGCGATGACTTGTTAGGCCTGTTGATGGAATCCAACTTTAAGGAAATTCAAGACAATGGGAACTTGAAGAATCTTGGGATGAGCATCAATGAGGTTATTGAGGAGTGCAAGCTTTTCTTTTTTGCAGGACAAGAAACTGCTTCATCATTGCTTGTGTGGACAATGATTGTTTTGAGTATGCATCCGGACTGGCAAGAGAAAGCAAGAGAAGAAGTCCTAGAAGTTTTTGGACAAGGAAAACCCAATTTTGAAGGGTTGAACCATTTAAAAATTGTGAGTTCATTACTTCTGTATGTCCCTTCAATTAAGATTGACATCTAACGCAAATGAAAGATTTGTCTCACTAATTTATGGAATCGCTTATGCAGGTAATTATGATATTTTACGAGGTTCTTAGATTATACCCACCTGTGGTTATGTTAACACGTGCTACTTATAAGGAGATGAAACTTGGAGAAATATGTCTTCCGCCGGGAGTTGAGACTGCATTGCCAGTTCTTCTTGTTCACCATAGTAGTGAATTTTGGGGAGATGATGCTAAAGAGTTCAAGCCAGAGAGATTCTCTGAAGGAATTTCAAAGGCCACAAAGAATCAAGTATCATTCTTCCCGTTCGGTTGGGGTCCGCGGATATGCGTAGGGCAAACATTTGCGTTGATTGAAGCAAAGTTGGCATTAGCCATGGTTCTGCAACGCTTCTCATTTGAACTTTCAGCCACCTATACACATGCCCCATACACTGTTATAACTCTTCAACCTCAATATGGTGCTCCACTCATCCTACACAAACTATGATTTTTCCATCCTCAGTTCATCCCTGTTGCTAGCATGATATCTATATATTCATGTTACTTTAATTTAAATGTATGATGCATGCACTGTGTTGCAAATTTGGCTTTTTAAAAATAAAAACAAATCTGTGTTTACCTGGTTTTGAACCCTGGACCTCCCTCTCCTATTTTTATCTTTGAACCACTCTCTATTTTATAGTCCTATATCTACTATATATCTCTTTGAGGTAGAGTATATAAGAAGATAGTTAGGACTTGGGTTTGGACCCCTTGGGGGTACCACTCTTTTATGAGGAGGGGAGAGATAGGCCCTCGCGCCCGCCGCCGTCCGTCCGGTCGGGCGGGCGGGTTGGGTCATTTAGAAAACAAAACATTTTTTTTGCTGAAATTTTATTTAAACGAAAAAATCAATTTCTGAAGAGGACTGAGTCCAAACGGTCTCTCTAGACCATGTCTTGGCTCCGTGATTTTTGGCAAAAAATCCGCCACCATATCTTCTCCACGACCCACGAATTGATCCTGCCAATGAATCTAGTCTTTATCTCGTTTTTCGATTGTATGTTTTCTACCTATAAATACCATCTCTTTGTTTAGAGTTGAAACAAAAAAAGAAACACAATGCAGTTTATGCAAACGATTTTTAGCTTTCAGTTTATGCTTTGTGAAGAGTTCTTGCAAACAGCTTTTCGAGTTTCTGCTTTCAGCAAACAGTTTTCGTACAGAGATTATTGCAAACAGTTCTAGCTTTCTCTGTTCATGCTTCTTGTTTGTTGATGTTTTAATTTCCTGGTGATTCCGAGCAAATAAGGAGATTAAGGGTGATTTGTATACCGTTCAATTATTGTGCAATTTTTGAACGAGACAGAGATTCTGGGCTGTTTTATCCTGGGGACGGCGGGGCTACGAAACTGCTTGCACAATTTTGGGCAGAGCCGCGAAACGTCTTAAAGAGAGCGACCTAGTCCGCGACTCAACCCAAGCAAAATTGGTACATTCGTTCCTTCCTTTTAATTCGAATTTACAGCATATTTTTCCAACAATTTTAAGACGAATTTCTATGTCTGCCATGAATTCAATTACTGAAATTGCTGCAAAAGACCTGAATAGGCCCTTTCGTTTTGAGGGCCAACACTTTAAAAGATGGAGACAAAAGATGCTGTTTTTTCTTACAACACAAAAGGTTGCATATGTCTGTGATACTGAAAAACCAATATTGCCTGCTGAACCTACTGATACCCAAACTAAAGAATTAGACCGTTGGATTGAAAATGATTTTTTATGTAAAAATTTTATCCTGAATGGTCTGTCTGGTGATCTTTATGATTATTACTGTTCTGAACAAACTGCAAAACATATTTGGGAAGCCCTTAGAAAGAAATATGACACTGAGGAGGCTGGCACAAAGAAATATGCTGTCAGTCGCTATCTGAAATTTCAAATGACTGATGATAAGTCTGTGGAAACCCAATCACACGAGCTTCAAAAGATTGCTCATGAAATTATATCTGAGGGAATGACTTTAGATGAGCAATTTCAAGTAGCTGTTGTGATAGACAAATTGCCCCCTAGCTGGAAAGATTTTAAGAATGTCCTTAGGCATAAAACTAAAGAGTTTTCCCTAGAAAGCCTGATTACCCGACTTCGTATTGAGGAGGAAGCCAGGAAACAAGATCAGAAAGAGGAAGTTCTGATTATTTCAAACTATAAGAAGTCTACCCCTGTTTCTCTGAAACCCAATGGGAAGACAATGAAAAATCAGAATAACAATAAAAATCGGAACCATCAGAATCGGAACCAGCAGAACCGGAACAATCAGAACCGCAACCATCAGAATCAGAATCCTCCGCGAAATCAGAATGGACAAAAACATCCCTCCAAGAATGATTCAGCACAGTTCCTTTGCTACACCTGTGGTAGGCCAGGGCATATGGCCAGGAACTGCCGGAATGGATCTCGCCCTGCACCTCAGGCGAACCTAACCGAAGACCAACTAATTGCCATGATCTCTGAGATCAATTTTGTTGGTGGACCCGAGGGATGGTGGGTTGACATTGGTGCTTCTCGACATGTCTGCTATGATCGAGAAATGTTCAAGTCCTATTCTGAAGCTGAGGACAAGAAAGTGCTGTTGGGTGATTCCCACTCCACTATAGTTGCTGGAACTGGAACAGTAGAACTGAAGTTTACCTCTGGAAAGACAGTTATCCTGAAAGACGTCTTGCATACTCCAGAGATGAGAAAGAACCTAGTTTCTGGTTTTCTTCTGAACAAGGCTGGGTTTACTCAAATTATAGGGGCTGATTTATACACCATTACAAAGAATAATGTATTTGTGGGGAAAGGGTATGCTACTGATGGAATGTTTAAGCTAAATGTTGAAGCAAATAAAATTTCTAGTTCTGCTTACATGTTGTGCACTTTTAATATCTGGCATGCTAGACTTTGTCATGTTAATAAACGTATTATTAAAAATATGAGTAACTTAGGACTAATTCCAAAATCGTCCTTAAATGACTTTGAAAAGTGCAACTATTGTAGTCAAGCAAAGATAACCAAAACACCACATAAATCTGTAGTTAGAGAATCTGAACCTTTAGATTTGATACACTCAGATATATGTGAACTCGATGGTATCTTGACTAGAAATGGAAAACGTTATTTTATTACGTTTATTGATGACTGTTCTGATTATACTTTTGTTTACTTAATGAAAAATAAAAGTGATGCCTTTGACATGTTTAAATTATTTTTGACTGAAGTTGAAAATCAATATAATAGAAAGATTAAGAGACTTAGGAGTGATAGAGGCACTGAATATGATAGCAGTACTTTCATAGAGTTCTATAATTCTCAAGGAATTATTCATGAAACAACTGCACCATATTCTCCTGAGATGAATGGCAAAGCTGAAAGGAAAAATAGAACTCTTATCGAGTTAGTAGTTGCCATAATGCTTAACTCCGGTGCTGCATCGCACTGGTGGGGAGAAATCATCTTGACAGTCTGTTATGTGTTAAATAGAGTCCCCAAATCGAAAAGTAAAACATCCCCATATGAGGTTCTGAAAAATAGACAACCAAACCTGTCTTATTTGAAAACTTGAGGTTGTTTAGCTTATGTTAGGATTCCTGATCCTAAAAGGAACAAGCTTGCTAGTAGGGCATATGAATGTGCATTCATAGGATATGCCATGAATAGCAAAGCTTATAGATTCTATAATCTTAAAGATCAAGTTATTATAGAATCAAATGACGTTGACTTTTATGAAGATAAATTTCCTTTTATTTCGAGGAATAGTGGGGGTACATCCTCAAATAACGTACCCTTGATCAGGGTTAATGAAACTGATAAAGCCACAGAATCTGAGCCAAGAAGAAGTAAACGGAAACGAACTTCTAAAAACTTTGGCTCCGATTACTATGTCTTTTCAGTCGAAGAGGATCCCCTTAGTTTTCAAGAGGCTCTATCCTCTATAGATGCCAATTTTTGGGAAGAAGCTATCGATGATGAAATGTATTCTCTTGAGTCTAACAGAACCTGGCACTTAGTTGATTTGCCACCTGGTTGCAAGTCAATAGGATGTAAATGGATATTTAAGAAGAAATTGAAACCCGATGGTAATGTTGACAAGTTCAAAGCTCGTCTCGTAGCCAAAGGGTATAGACAGAGAGAAAATGTTGATTTCTTTGACACATATTCTCCTGTAACCATAATTACATCTATTCGAGTGTTAATTTCTCTTGCTGCAATACATATAACCTAGTTTTGCACCAAATGGACGTTAAGACTGCGTTTCTTAATGGCGATTTGGAAGAAGAAATTTACATGGACCAACCTGAAGGTTTTGTTATTCCAGGACAAGAACACAAAGTTTGCAAACTAGATAAATCACTGTATGGTTTGAAACAAGCTCCAAAACAATGGCATGAAAAATTTGATAACCTTGTCATCGCACATGACTTTAAAGTGAACGAAAGTGACAAATGCATTTACTATAAAGCTGAAAATGGCATTTGCACTATAATATGTCTGTATGTGGATGACTTACTTATCTTTGGTTCTAATATCCATGCCGTGAATAAAGTGAAAGCTTTATTGAGTGCTAACTTTGATATGAAAGACCTTGGAGAAGCGAGTGTAATCCTTGGTATCAAGATTACTAGGTCTGAAAAGGAAATTTCTTTGGATCAATTTCACTATATCGAGAAGATCCTAAATAAATATAATTACTCTGACTGTAAACCTGCATGTACTCCTTATGACTCTAGTGTAAAGTTGTTCAAGAACACCGGTGACGGTGTTAGACAATCTGAGTATGCGAGCATCATTGGTAGTCTTAGATATGCTACCGATTGCACTAGACCCGACATAGCTTACGCTGTTGGATTACTATGCAGATTTACAAGTAGACCTAGTATAGAGCATTGGTATGCAATTGAACGGGTCATGAGGTACCTGAAGAGGACTAAGAACCTCGGATTACATTATCAGAAGTTTCCCGCTGTCCTTGAAGGATATAGCGATGCTGATTGGAACACCCTTTCAGATGACTCCAAAGCCACCAGTGGCTATATTTTCAATATAGCTGGTGGAGCTGTTTCTTGGAAATCAAAGAAACAGACCATTTTGGCACAGTCCACGATGGAGTCAGAGATTATAGCACTAGCCACGGCTAGTGAAGAATCTGGTTGGTTGAGAAACCTGCTAGCAGAGATCCCTTTATGGGAAAGACCGATTCCAGCTGTCTTGATCCATTGCGATAGTACCGCGGCTATTGCAAAAATACAGAACCGTTATTACAACGGCAAGAAACGACAAATACGTCGTAAGCACAGCACAGTTAGAGAGTTTCTATCTACTGGTGCTGTGAGAGTGGATCATGTACGAACTGATGCGAACTTGGCTGATCCTTTGACGAAAGGATTAGCTAGAGAGAAGGTTTTCAAAACCTCGAAAGGAATGGGACTATTGCCCTTAGTTTGATGAGTTATTCACGATGGTAACCCAACCTATAGACTGGATATCCCAAGAAATAGGTTCAATGGGTAATAACAAGTCGTGAATGATATGATGTGAATCATGCTGACAAAATAGCAATCCCATTCCTAGATTAAAGCATGAATTCCTGAAGCGATAGTAGGATGAGTTAAAAACTCTTAATGAGGTCTATACTCTATGTGGAGTGGAGTACCTAGCTACAGGAGTACTCTTGATAGACTCACCTAAGTGATTGTGGAAGTTTGGCCGCTTCCTATGGAATTTGTGGGCAAAATTCCTAGAGCCTTCACTTCACTGGGATATACGTGCATGGCCGTAAAGCACGGGCTTTTTAGACTTCACCCTGGTAAGGTTGTGCGTGTAATGTCTGTTAGAGATAGAGTTCAAAACTACGAGTTACTCTAGTATATTATAAAGCATGAACACTACGCAAGAGTTCAAGTCGAAAGACACTTTTGTTTATGCACAATCTTATATTTTAAAGATTGCTCGATGAAAATTGTTTTTAAAAATCCAAGTGGGGGATTGTTGCAAATTTGGCTTTTTAAAAATAAAAACAAATCTGTGTTTACCTGGTTTTGAACCCTGGACCTCCCTCTCCTATTTTGATCTTTGAACCACTCTCTATTTTATAGTCTCATATCTACTATATATCTCTTTGAGGTAGAGTATATAAGAAGATAGTTAGGACTTGGGTTTGGACCCCTTGGGGGTACCACTCTTTTATGAGGAGGGGAGAGATAGGCCCTTGCGCCCGCCGCCGTCCGTCCGGTCGGGCGGGCGGGTTGGGTCATTTAGAAAACAAAACATTTTTTTTGCTGAAATTTTATTTAAACGAAAAAATCAATTTCTGAAGAGGACTGAGTCCAAACGGTCTCTCTAGACCATGTCTTGGCTCCGTGATTTTTGGCAAAAAATCCGCCACCATATCTTCTCCACGACCCACGAATTGATCTTGCCAATGAATCTAGTCTTTATCTCGTTTTTCGATTGTATGTTTTCTACCTATAAATACCATCTCTTTGTTTAGAGTTGAAACAAAAAAAGAAACACAATGCAGTTTATGCAAACGATTTTTAGCTTTCAGTTTATGCTTTGTGAAGAGTTCTTGCAAACAGCTTTTCGAGTTTCTACTTTCAGCAAACAGTTTTCGTACAGAGATTATTGCAAACAGTTCTAGCTTTCTCTGTTCATGCTTCTTGTTTGTTGATGTTTTAATTTCCTGGTGATTCCGAGCAATAAGGAGATTAAGGGTGATTTGTATACCGTTCAATTATTGTGCAATTTTTGAACGAGACAGAGATTCTGGGCTGTTTTATCCTGGGGACGGCGGGGCTACGAAACTGCTTGCACAATTTTGGGCAGAGCCGCGAAACGTCTTAAAGAGAGCGACCTAGTCCGCGACTCAACCCAAGCAAAATTGGTACATTCGTTCCTTCCTTTTAATTCGAATTTACAGCATATTTTTCCAACAATTTTAAGACGAATTTCTATGTCTGCCATGAATTCAATTACTGAAATTGCTGCAAAAGACCTGAATAGGCCCTTTCGTTTTGAGGGCCAACACTTTAAAAGATGGAGACAAAAGATGCTGTTTTTTCTTACAACACAAAAGGTTGCATATGTCTGTGATACTGAAAAACCAATATTGCCTGCTGAACCTACTGATACCCAAACTAAAGAATTAGACCGTTGGATTGAAAATGATTTTTTATGTAAAATTTTTATCCTGAATGGTCTGTTTGGTGATCTTTATGATTATTACTGTTCTGAACAAACTGCAAAAGATATTTGGGAAGCCCTTAGAAAGAAATATGACACTGAGGAGGCTGGCACAAAGAAATATGCTGTCAGTCGCTATCTGAAATTTCAAATGACTGATGATAAGTCTGTGGAAACCCAATCACACGAGCTTCAAAAGATTGCTCATGAAATTATATCTGAGGGAATGACTTTAGATGAGCAATTTCAAGTAGCTATTGTGATAGACAAATTGCCCCATAGCTGGAAAGATTTTAAGAATGTCCTTAGGCATAAAACTAAAGAGTTTTCCCTAGAAAGCCTGATTACCCGACTTCGTATTGAGGAGGAAGCCAAGAAGTTCTGATTATTTCAAACTATAAGAAGTCTACCCCTGTTACTCTGAAACCCAATGGGAAGACAATGAAAAATCAGAATAACAATAAAAATCGGAACCATCAGAATCGGAACCAGCAGAACCGGAACAATCAGAACCGCAACCATCAGAATCAGAATCCTTCGCGAAATCAGAATGGACAAAAACATCCCTCCAAGAATGATTCAGCACAGTTCCTTTGCTACACCTGTGGTAGGCCAGGGCATATGGCCAGGAACTGCCGGAATGGATCTCGCCCTGCACCTCAGGCGAACCTAACCGAAGACCAACTAATTGCCATGATCTCTGAGATCAATTTTGTTGGTGGATCCGAGGGATGGTGGGTTGACACTGGTGCTTCTCGACATGTCTGCTATGATCGAGAAATGTTCAAGTCCTATTCTGAAGCTGAGGACAAGAAAGTGTTGTTGGGTGATTCCCAATCCACTATAGTTGCTGGAACTGGAACCGTAGAATTGAAGTTTACCTCTGGAAAGACAGTTATCCTGAAAGACGTCTTGCATACTCCAGAGATGAGAAAGAACCTAGTTTCTGGTTTTCTTCTGAACAAGGCTGGGTTTACTCAAATTATAGGGGCTGATTTATACACCATTACAAAGAATAATGTATTTGTGGGGAAAGGGTATGCTACTGATGGAATGTTTAAGCTAAATGTTGAAGCAAATAAAATTTCTAGTTCTGCTTACATGTTGTGCACTTTTAATATCTGGCATGCTAGACTTTGTCATGTTAATAAACGTATTATTAAAAATATGAGTAACTTAGGACTAATTCCAAAATTGTCCTTAAATGACTTTGAAAAGTGCAACTATTGTAGTCAAGCAAAGATAACCAAAACACCACATAAATCTGTAGTTAGAGAATCTGAACCTTTAGATTTGATACACTCAGATATATGTGAACTCGATGGTATCTTGACTAGAAATGGAAAACGTTATTTTATTACGTTTATTGATGACTGTTCTGATTATACTTTTGTTTACTTAATGAAAAATAAAAGTGATGCCTTTGACATGTTTAAATTATTTTTGACTGAAGTTGAAAATCAATATAATAGAAAGATTAAGAGGCTTAGGAGTGATAGAGGCACTGAATATGATAACAGTACTTTCATAGAGTTCTATAATTCTGAAGGAATTATTCATGAAACAACTGCACCATATTCTCCTGAGATGAATGGCAAAGCTGAAAGGAAAAATAGAACTCTTACCGAGTTAGTAGTTGCCATAATGCTTAACTCCGGTGCTGCATCGCACTGGTGGGGAGAAATCATCTTGACAGTCTGTTATGTGTTAAATAGAGTCCCCAAATCGAAAAGTAAAACATCCCCATATGAGGTTCTGAAAAATAGACAACCAAACCTGTCTTATTTGAAAACTTGGGGTTGTTTAGCTTATGTTAGGATTCCTGATCCTAAAAGGAACAAGCTTGCTAGTAGGGCATATGAATGTGCATTCATAGGATATGCCATGAATAGCAAAGCTTATAGATTCTATAATCTTAAAGATCAAGTTATTATAGAATCAAATGACGTTGACTTTTATGAAGATAAATTTCCTTTTATTTCGAGGAATAGTGGGGGTACATCCTCAAATAACGTACCCTTGATCAGGGTTAATGAAACTGATAAAGCCACAGAATCTGAGCCAAGAAGAAGTAAACGGAAACGAACTTCTAAAAACTTTGGCCCCGATTACTATGTCTTTTCAGTCGAAGAGGATCCCCTTAGTTTTCAAGAGGCTCTATCCTCTATAGATGCCAATTTTTGGGAAGAAACTACCGATGATGAAATGTATTCTCTTGAGTCTAACAGAACCTGGCACTTAGTTGATTTGCCACCTGGTTGCAAGTCAATAGGATGTAAATGGATATTTAAGAAGAAATTGAAACCCGATGGTAATGTTGACAAGTTCAAAGCTCGTCTCGTAGCCAAAGGGTATAGACAGAGAGAAAATGTTGATTTTTTTGACACATATTCTCCTGTAACCAGAATTACATCTATTCGAGTGTTAATTTCTCTTGCTGCAATACATATAACCTAGTTTTGCACCAAATGGACGTTAAGACTGCGTTTCTTAATGGCGATTTGGAAGAAGAAATTTACATGGACCAACCTGAAGGTTTTGTTATTCCAGGACAAGAACACAAAGTTTGCAAACTAGATAAATCACTGTATGGTTTGAAACAAGCTCCAAAACAATGGCATGAAAAATTTGATAACCTTGTCATCGCACATGACTTTAAAGTGAACGAAAGTGACAAATGCATTTACTATAAAGCTGAAAATGGCATTTGCACTATAATATGTCTGTATGTGGATGACTTACTTATCTTTGGTTCTAATATCCATGCCGTGAATAAAGTGAAAGCTTTATTGAGTGCTAACTTTGATATGAAAGACCTTGGAGAAGCGAGTGTAATCCTTGGTATCAAGATTACTAGGTCTGAAAAGGAAATTTCTTTGGATCAATTTCACTATATCGAGAAGATCCTAAATAAATATAATTACTCTGACTGTAAACCTGCATGTACTCCTTATGAATCTAGTGTAAAGTTTTTCAAGAACACCGGTGACGGTGTTAGACAATCTGAGTATGCGAGCATCATTGGTAGTCTTAGATATGCTACCGATTGCACTAGACCCGACATAGCTTACGCTGTTGGATTACTATGCAGATTTACAAGTAGACCTAGTATAGAGCATTGGTATGCAATTGAACGGGTCATGAGGTACCTGAAGAGGACTAAGAACCTCGGATTACATTATCAGAAGTTTCCCGCTGTCCTTGAAGGATATAGCGATGCTGATTGGAACACCCTTTCAGATGACTCCAAAGCCACCAGTGGCTATATTTTCAATATAGCTGGTGGAGCTGTTTCTTGGAAATCAAAGAAACAGACCATTTTGGCACAGTCCACGATGGAGTCAGAGATTATAGCACTAGCCACGGCTAGTGAAGAAGCAGGTTGGTTGAGAAACCTGCTAGCAGAGATCCCTTTATGGGAAAGACCGATTCCAGCTGTCTTGATCCATTGCGATAGTACCGCGGCTATTGCAAAAATACAGAACCGTTATTACAACGACAAGAAACGACAAATACGTCGTAAGCACAACACAGTTAGAGAGTTTCTATCTACTGGTGCTGTGAGAGTGGATCATGTACGAACTGATGCGAACTTGGCTGATCCTTTGACGAAAGGATTAGCTAGAGAGAAGGTTTTCAAAACCTCGAAAGGAATGGGACTATTGCCCTTAGTTTGATGAGTTATTCACGATGGTAACCCAACCTATAGACTGGAGATCCCAAGAAATAGGTTCAATGGGTAATAACAAGTCGTGAATGATATGATGTGAATCATGCTGACAAAATAGCAATCCCATTCCTAGATTAAAGCATGAATTCCTGAAGCGATAGTAGGATGAGTTAAAAACTCTTAATGAGGTCTATACTCTATGTGGAGTGGAGTACCTAGCTACAGGAGTACTCTTGATAGACTCACCTAAGTGATTGTGGAAGTTTGGCCGCTTCCTATGGAATTTGTGGGCAAAATTCCTAGAGCCTTCACTTCACTGGGATATACGTGCATGGCCGTAAAGCACGGGCTTTTTAGACTTCACCCTGGTAAGGTTGTGCGTGTAATGTCTGTTAGAGATAGAGTTCAAAACTACGAGTTACTCTAGTATATTCTAAAGCATGAACACTACGCAAGAGTTCAAGTCGAAAGACACTTTTGTTTATGCACAATCTTATATTTTAAAGATTGCTCGATGAAAATTGTTTTTAAAAATCCAAGTGGGGGATTGTTGCAAATTTGGCTTTTTAAAAATAAAAACAAATCTGTGTTTACCTGGTTTTGAACCCTGGACCTCCCTCTCCTATTTTGATCTTTGAACCACTCTCTATTTTATAGTCTCATATCTACTATATCTCTTTGAGGTAGAGTATATAAGAAGATAGTTAGGACTTGGGTTTGGACCCCTTGGGGGTACCACTCTTTATGAGGAGGGGAGAGATAGGCCCTCGCGCCCGCCGCCGCCGCCGTCCGTCCGGTCGGGTGGGTCGGGTTAGGTTGGGTCATTTAGAAAGCAAAACATTTTTTTTGCTGAAATTTTATTTAAACGAAAAAATCAATTTCTGAAGAGGACTGAGTCCAAACGGTCTCTCTAGACCACGTCTTGGCTCCGTGATTTTTGGCAAAAAATCCGCCACCATATCTTCTCCACGACCCACGAATTGATCTTGCCAATGAATCTAGTCTTTATCTCGTTTTTCGATTGTATGTTTTCTACCTATAAATACCATCTCTTTGTTTAGAGTTAAAACAAAAAAAGAAACACAATACAGTTTATGCAAACGATTTTTAGCTTTCAGTTTATGCTTTGTGAAGAGTTCTTGCAAACAGCTTTTCGAGTTTCTGCTTCCAGCAAACAGTTTTCGTACAGAGATTATTGCAAACAGTTCTAGCTTTCTCTTTTCATGCTTCTTGTTTGTTGATGTTTTAATTTCCTGGTGATTCCGAGCAAATAAGGAGATTAAGGGTGATTTGTATACCGTTCAATTATTGTGCAATTTTTAAACGAGACAGAGATTCTGGGCTGTTTTATCCTGGGGACGGCGGGGCTACGAAACTGCTTGCACAATTTTGGGCAGAGCCGCGAAACGTCTTAAAGAGAGCGACCTAGTCCGCGACTCAACCCAAGCAAAATTGGTACATTCGTTCCTTCCTTTTAATTCGAATTTACAGCATATTTTTCCAACAATTTTAAGACGAATTTCTATGTCTGCCATGAATTCAATTACTGAAATTGCTGCAAAAGACCTGAATAGGCCCTTTCGTTTTGAGGGCCAACACTTTAAAAGATGGAGACAAAAGATGCTGTTTTTTCTTACAACACAAAAGGTTGCATATGTCTGTGATACTGAAAAACCAATATTGCCTGCTGAACCTACTGATACCCAAACTAAAGAATTAGACCGTTGGATTGAAAATGATTTTTTATGTAAAAATTTTATCCTGAATGGTCTGTCTGGTGATCTTTATGATTATTACTGTTCTGAACAAACTGCAAAACATATTTGGGAAGCCCTTAGAAAGAAATATGACACTGAGGAGGCTGGCACAAAGAAATATGCTGTCAGTCGCTATCTGAAATTTCAAATGACTGATGATAAGTCTGTGGAAACCCAATCACACGAGCTTCAAAAGATTGCTCATGAAATTATATCTGAGGGAATGACTTTAGATGAGCAATTTCAAGTAGCTGTTGTGATAGACAAATTGCCCCCTAGCTGGAAAGATTTTAAGAATGTCCTTAGGCATAAAACTAAAGAGTTTTCCCTAGAAAGCCTGATTACCCGACTTCGTATTGAGGAGGAAGCCAGGAAACAAGATCAGAAAGAGGAAGTTCTGATTATTTCAAACTATAAGAAGTCTACCCCTGTTTCTCTGAAACCCAATGGGAAGACAATGAAAAATCAGAATAACAATAAAAATCGGAACCATCAGAATCGGAACCAGCAGAACCGGAACAATCAGAACCGCAACCATCAGAATCAGAATCCTCCGCGAAATCAGAATGGACAAAAACATCCCTCCAAGAATGATTCAGCACAGTTCCTTTGCTACACCTGTGGTAGGCCAGGGCATATGGCCAGGAACTGCCGGAATGGATCTCGCCCTGCACCTCAGGCGAACCTAACCGAAGACCAACTAATTGCCATGATCTCTGAGATCAATTTTGTTGGTGGATCCGAGGGATGGTGGGTTGACACTGGTGCTTCTCGACATGTCTGCTATGATCGAGAAATGTTCAAGTCCTATTCTGAAGCTGAGGACAAGAAAGTGCTGTTGGGTGATTCCCACTCCACTATAGTTGCTGGAACTGGAACAGTAGAACTGAAGTTTACCTCTGGAAAGACAGTTATCATGAAAGACGTCTTGCATACTCCAGAGATGAGAAAGAACCTAGTTTCTGGTTTTCTTCTGAACAAGGCTGGGTTTACTCAAATTATAGGGGCTGATTTATACACCATTACAAAGAATAATGTATTTGTGGGGAAAGGGTATGCTACTGATGGAATGTTTAAGCTAAATGTTGAAGCAAATAAAATTTCTAGTTCTGCTTACATGTTGTGCACTTTTAATATCTGGCATGCTAGACTTTGTCATGTTAATAAACGTATTATTAAAAATATGAGTAACTTAGGACTAATTCCAAAATTGTCCTTAAATGACTTTGAAAAGTGCAACTATTGTAGTCAAGCAAAGATAACCAAAACACCACATAAATTTGTAGTTAGAGAATCTGAACCTTTAGATTTGATACACTCAGATATATGTGAACTCGATGGTATCTTGACTAGAAATGGAAAACGTTATTTTATTACGTTTATTGATGACTGTTCTGATTATACTTTTGTTTACTTAATGAAAAATAAAAGTGATGCCTTTGACATGTTTAAATTATTTTTGACTGAAGTTGAAAATCAATATAATAGAAAGATTAAGAGACTTAGGAGTGATAGAGGCACTGAATATGATAGCAGTACTTTCATAGAGTTCTATAATTCTCAAGGAATTATTCATGAAACAACTGCACCATATTCTCCTGAGATGAATGGCAAAGCTGAAAGGAAAAATAGAACTGTTACCGAGTTAGTAGTTGCCATAATGCTTAACTCCGGTGCTGCATCGCACTAGTGGGGAGAAATCATCTTGACAGTCTGTTATGTGTTAAATAGAGTCCCCAAATCGAAAAGTAAAACATCCCCATATGAGGTTCTGAAAAATAGACAACCAAACCTGTCTTATTTGAAAACTTGGGGTTGTTTAGCTTATGTTAGGATTCCTGATCCTAAAAGGAACAAGCTTGCTAGTAGGGCATATGAATGTGCATTCATAGGATATGCCATGAATAGCAAAGCTTATAGATTCTATAATCTTAAAGATCAAGTTATTATAGAATCAAATGACGTTGACTTTTATGAAGATAAATTTCCTTTTATTTCGAGGAATAGTGGGGGTACATCCTCAAATAACGTACCCTTGATCAGGGTTAATGAAACTGATAAAGCCACAGAATCTGAATTGGTACATTCGTTCCTTCCTTTTAATTCGAATTTACAGCATATTTTTCCAACACACTGTAGTTCAATTAGTTCTATTGTCTGCCATTTCCACCTTCCATGGCATGTACCACATTGGAAGTGGCTCTTCCATTCTCCATTGTTGCGACCACCTTATTCATCACATAGACCAAACATTTCAATTTTTATCAGAGTACAACATGCTTGTAAAGAATATACGCAGAAGTAATAAGATCTCATTTTATCTCTTAACAAACTATCTTTGATCCATGTTATTTCCGTTCATTTCCAACATGAATCTTTTTTTTTTTAATTAATTTTAAAAAATGAACCTCGAGTCTACAGTAGTGAAAACTTAAATTGATCCAGTACATAAGGGGTGGGGAGTGACTGACAATGAGTCTCAACTCCTAAGATCATTTTCAAGGGATCCTTTAAATTAGTCAAAAAACTATTTTGGTGGTCTCATGTGGTAAAAACCTTGCTCCAAGGGATTCCCTATTCATGCCCCAATTTTAACTTTGCCTCACATCACTTTCCCTATATTTGGGGGCATCCATTCCATATCCCAAATCCTAATAAATTATTAAAAAAAAATCATTTTTCTTTCTTCGCTCTCCTCAAATTATTAAAATTTAAATAGAAAATTTCTAAAATTAACAAAATATATATTTAAATAATGATGAAAAAGTTAAAATGAAACATGTGGTTGGAATGACGAAGAAATAGGAAGACCCCTGAAACTTGTTTTTGGTTAAAATGGAAAATGATTTTAGCTTTTACCCTTGGAAATGCACTACGTATCAAATAAAACAAGTCATATTATGTCCACCAATTGTGGCTCAATTGGTCGGACATCCACTCTCCTTGTGATGGGTGGTGGATGGACGATTGATAGAAAAGGGGTTGAGAGGGGGCGGTGGTGAGCTATTGACAGAAACGAAGGGGTGGTGGTGGTCGTTATCAATCAAGAGGATGATGTGAAAGGAATTGAGGGGGGATCCTGCGCACAGTGGGCAGGATGAGCTCCTGCGCAGGTGTCCCAGCCGTTCGATCAGAATCCAACGGCTCAGATCATATCAGAGGAGAGAGGTTTTTGGCGGGAATTTTTTTTAAATAAAATCTGGATTTCAAATTGATATGATCTGAGCCGTTGGATTCTGATCCAACGGCTGGGACACCTGCGCAGGAGCCCATCCTGCCCACTGTGCGCAGGAGCCCCCCTCGATCCATGTGAAAGAGGGAGGTGGAGGGGGAGGAAGAGGCGGTGGCTGTCATCAACAAAGAGGAGTAGGCTGAGGAGGGTGATGAACCCTTTCTCTCTTTCTTTCTTTTTCTGCTCGCTCTATTTATTCCTCTTCACATGGTGGGGTGGCAACACCCGTGAGGATTAATTTATTGAGAAGAGGAGGTGGTTCTCCTTCTTGATTTACAAAAGAGGAGAGGTGAAGAGGGGTAGTGATGAGAAAAGAAGGCAGTGGTTGCGATTGATTTACAGAGAAGGAAGGGAGAAAAGAAGGCGACAGTGGTGGTTGGTTTATAGAGAAGAGGAGGAGAGAAGTGGGTAGTAGCTATGGTGAATTGCTGGGGAAAAGGGAAGGTGGGGTGTGAGAAGAAGTTTTAAAACCTAACTCTTCAAAACAGAACTTGAAATTGAGAATACCCGGCGATAATTGGGTGGGGTGCCAAAATGAGTTTTGGAAAAAAAAAAAAAAAAACTTGACTGTGGCGAGAGAAGGAATTAGGTAGGGTGAACTTAACAATTCCCACTCCCATTTCAAAATAATTGGAGAAGACTAATGTATAAATAAACTAACACAATGAAAATTTTCATTTTTCTTATTAAATAAAGAATATATTAAAGACTAATCAAAACACACCATACATACATCAAGTCTTTATACAGGCCAGACACCACAAAAGAAAACCAACAGAACTAGATAAAGAGAGCCCAGGCTTGAATGTGATGTTTTGGAGTATTCAAAGACTCTTTCGGAATATTCAACACAGCAAAAGTGGGTTTCATTAACTCAAAAGTGTTCGTGCATGCATCTAGAGATTTAATTCAACTACCTTATCTCAGTTCACAGAAATTTCATGACGAAGACCCCATAATATATTTTTCGAAATTTCTAGCTCCACATCAAAGGGACAGTTGTTCAATTTATACAAAACTGTCAAAATAAATTATACAGTCAAAAGTTAAATTTAGAGAGAAAATTGTGTCCAAGATCAAACCACTCATTTTCAGTCATATGTAGGCAGGCAAAGAACAATAGCAACCTAGTTGGCACTTTAGATGAGACAGGATAATATTTTGGGTAAACATATATAGTTTGAGCAATTCTAGCTGCCTGGTAAACCAGCGAGGTTTCACTGCCCGGGGGGGGGGGGGGGGGGCGAAAATACATTTTTGGCCCCCTCTTTAAAACACATTTTTGGAATGTGTGTTTAAAGAGGGGGGCAAAAATGTATTTTTGCCACCCTCCACCCGGTAGTGAAACCTCGCTAGTTTTCCAGGCCAGCTAGAATTTCTCATATAGTTTCTTTGTATGATGTTGATAAAGCTTTCATGTCCTCATTTGACTATAAAAGCACAGACTTTCAGTCCTTCCTTTCATAACTCATTAGTGATAGAAGTTTAAGAGAGATGGGAGAGATTCATTTATTTGAAATTGGAATAATAAGAAAAATTGAATATAATTTTACGAGCATGAAAAATATTTTGTAAATTGTGGTTTACCTCAAAATTTTTATTTATTTATTGTTATTTTTTATTACTTTTGTTTAACTTGAATTTTTAAACACTGTAATTCCCATTTTCTCCAAATTAGTTTAATTAAATTATTAAATTCAATTTAATCCACCTTCTTCGTGAAAAAAATGAGATGATATCTGTGTTTTTATTATGCCACGTTTCACTCTTAGTGATAGGATGATATCTGTTGATGTCCTCATCTTCCTATAAAAAAAACTTTCAATCTTTCCTTTCATCACTCACATATTAGCTTCATCATCTACAGAAGTGCTTAGTATCAGAGGGAAAAATGGGAGAGGTTGTAATGGTTTTTCTTGCAATATGGGGTGCTCTGTTTCTCTTATTGGCATGCAGAGCCATTTATTCTGTGTGGTGGAAGCCCATGAAGCTGCAAAGGTACCTAAGGAAGCAAGGCTTCAGAGGTCCTGCTTACAAGTTGTTGTATGGTGACCTTAAAGAATTCGTAAGAGCAACCAAGGAAGCTAGATCTAAGCCTATGGAACTTTCACATGATATCGTGCCACGGGTCATGCCTTTCCTTAGTGGAAAGGTTCATGAATACGGTATTTCTGATTTTTTTCCATCCTGAAATCGATTATCAACAGAGAAAATGAAGAAACTTAATCCATGTTCCTCACTTGTATCGTTGTAAGAACGGAATTAAAATTTCAAACTTTTTTTATTGCTTACTTTCGAGTAGTGGTTAATTTTTCTGTTGTGCTTATTAATTTTAAAACTCTTCGAATTTTGAGTTATTGGATTTAAAGGGATATATTTAGCAACTAGTTGAACTATTTTCCTTTAATATGTGACATACATATCTTTTTCAACTCTTTATTTTTGTTAGGGAGTGGTGCTAATAATTTCTTGCTTTATCTACAATTGAGAAATTGAGGGCTTGAAAGAAACATTACACAACACATTTTTGTGTGTATCTAGAGAACTAATTGCCGGATTTAGCTCAAATTTATCCTGACCTGAAGCTACACATTTCTCGTAACTTTAATTTTGACAATCATGATTAGACATGTATATATATGCGCATGAGAGGACTAGAAATCCAAACATAAGTTTGCAAAATTTTCATGCTTATTATAAGTCTAGCAGGTGATATTCCTGCAGTAACCAAAAGAGATCTTTCACCTTAATACTTTGGAGGCAATCCAGATAACTATGTTATAACAGTAATTTTCCAGGATTTCATAAACTGTTTAAGTAGTGAAGTTCTGTTTGATTTAAAAATGCAGGTAAGATGTCCTTTACTTGGTTTGGAAAAACTCCAAGGGTGAATGTTATAGATCCAGATCATGTCAGGGATATCCTATCTAACAAGTTTGGTCATTTTTCGAAGCCAAAGGCACATCCCTTGGGGAAGTTGTTAGCAACTGGAGTCGTTGCCTACGAAGGTGAAAAATGGGTGAAACACAGAAGGATAATTAACCCAGCCTTTCATCTAGAGAAGCTTAAGGTTTTTCTCTTTTCTTAATTACTCAAAGGTCATGTATCATTACAAAAAAAATTCATTTCTTAATTACTTAAAGGTCATAGTGTTTTCTTTATAAATTAAAAGTGCTTCGGAAAAGTTTTGAAGGGTATTTTAAGAATCATTAACTTAAATTTCGACTAAGAAAGAAGCAAAAAAAGTAACACGGTGAGCTGGTTTATTTCATTTCCATGTATCTAACATAAATTCTGACTAGCTAATAAAGTTGTGCACAAAATATTTATGTATGAGTAGCTGATTATCTTTTGTATTGATTGTAGTTGATGTTGCCTGCATTCTACACATGTTGTAGTGAAATGATAAGCAAATGGGAGAATCATGTCAATGAGAAGTCCTCTGAGTTAGATGTATGGCCTGAATTCCAGAAATTAACGGGAGATGTAATCTCTAGAACAGCATTTGGTAGCAGTTTCGAAGAAGGGCAACGGATATTTCAACTACAAACTGAACTAGCTGTACTAGTTATTCAACTTTCTCAATCCATATACCTTCCTGGTTTCAGGTATATATCAGCTGTATTAGTATGCAAGGGATTTCTCACTCACAATGTATATATCACTCTTACATATACTTGCATACACTTAATTACCATGATGGCTACTGATAGGTTTTGACTTGATATACATGTGCATATAGGTTTCTTCCAACTAAAAGAAACAATAGGGTAAAGCAAATTGACAGGGAAGTTCGATCTTTGCTCAATAATATTATCAGAAAGAGAGAGAAGGCTATGAAAGTTGGAGAAGTGCACAGTGATGACTTGTTAGGCCTGTTGATGGAATCCAACTTTAAGGAGATTCAAGACAATGGGAACTTGAAGAATCTTGGGATGAGCATCAATGAGGTTATTGAGGAGTGCAAGCTTTTCTTTTTTGCAGGACAAGAAACTGCTTCATCATTGCTTGTGTGGACAATGATTGTTTTGAGTATGCATCCGGACTGGCAAGAGAAAGCAAGAAAAGAAGTCCTAGAAGTTTTTGGACAAGGAAAACCCAATTTTGAAGGGTTGAACCATTTAAAAATTGTGAGTTCATTACTTCTATATGTCCCTTCAATTAAGATTGACATCTAACGCAAATGAAAGATGTGTCTCACTAATTTATGGAATCGCTTATGCAGGTAACTATGATATTTTACGAGGTTCTTAGATTATACCCACCTGTGGTTATGTTAACACGTGCTACTTATAAGGAGATGAAACTTGGAGAAATATGTCTTCCGCCGGGAGTTGAGACTGCATTGCCAGTTCTTCTTGTTCACCATAGTAGTGAATTTTGGGGAGATGATGCTAAAGAGTTCAAGCCAGAGAGATTCTCTGAAGGAATTTCAAAGGCCACAAAGAATCAAGTATCATTCTTCCCGTTCGGTTGGGGTCCACGGATATGCATAGGGCAAACATTTGCGTTGATTGAAGCAAAGTTGGCATTAGCCATGGTTCTGCAACGCTTCTCATTTGAACTTTCAGCCACCTATACACATGCCCCATACACTGTTATAACTCTTCAACCTCAATATGGTGCTCCACTCATCCTACACAAACTATGATTTTTCCATCCTCAGTTCATCCCTGTTGCTAGCATGATATCTATATATTCATGTTACTTTAATTAAATGTATGATGCATGCACTGTAGTTCAATTAGTTCTATTGTCTGCCATTTCCACCTTCCATGGCATGTACCACATTGGAAGTGGCTCTTCCGTTCTCCATTGTTGCGACCACCTTATTCATCACATAGACCAAACATTTCAATTTTCATCAGAGTACAACATGCTTGTAAAGAATATACGCAGAAGTAATAAGATCTCATTTTATCTCTTAACAAACTATCTTTGATCCATGTGTTGCGCCTCGCGAAAGCGTAATAGATTGCGGAACACAATTGATAGTTGCAATAGAAAGTAATAAATCCAAATTATAAACAAGGCAATGTAAAGTAAATGAAAATAAATAAAACACGTACCGCACACAGCAATTTAACGTGGTTCGGCAAGTTTGCCTACGTCCACGGGCAAAGAGAATAGCTTTACTAATGATATTGAGGAGTACAAATGGAGGGAGAGGGAGCTACACAACGTCGAGGACGTTACAAATACACACACGTGTCTAAGTGACACCACGGAGAAACGCATGGTGCGTTTATCCTACAAACAAAAGAAAAAAAATCTTTTCTCTTTCTTTCTCTCTCCTTCCTCACAAAATCACAGAGATTAGGGTTCAACCCAAAACTCTCACAATCTCACTCAATCTCTCACAAATCAAAGGGAAGAAGATGATCTTCTAAAGAGGAGAGGGTTCCTCTTTATATAGCCTCTTGAGGCGGTGGAGGGTGGCGGTGATGGAGGGTTCCATCACCTTTCACCATCTTCTTCTTCCTCCAGCTGTTCTTGAAGATTCCAACTCAGATTCAGCAATTCATAACTCAAATCCAGCGTACATGGGTTGTCCTCCATGCCGACAAGCCGCAATCCCTTGCCGACAAGCCGTCTCTTTGAGCATTCACACAGGTATGTCTGTTTCTGTTCTTCCCTGTTTCAACAATTCTCCACCTCGGTGAAGATTTCACAAATCTGAGCCGATTACACAAGCAATATCCGTCTTTGCCCTTCATAACCCCAAAAGGGGTTCAACACACACGAAGGATGTTGATCAAGTCCAAACAATGTTGGAACTTGACCCCAGAAACTATCTTTGTCAACATATCAGCAGGATTCTCCTTGGTGTCAATTTTCTTTAGTAAGATGTCACCTTCTATGATTTCTCGCACAAAGTGAAAACGAACATCAATGTGCTTCGTACGTGCATGATGAACTTGATTCTTCGCCAAATAAATGGTACTCATACTGTCACAAAAGACATCTAGATGGTCTTGTATTACACCCAAGTCATCAAGCAACCCTTGAAGCCAAATTGCTTCCTTAACGGCTTCTGTAACCGCCATATACTCAGCTTCAGTTGTAGACAATGCAACTGTAGACTGCAACGTAGATCTCCAACTTACTGGTCCTTTAGCAAGAGTAAAGATATAACCAGTAGTTGATCGTCGCTTATCCAGATCTTCTGCATAATCTGAATCCACATAACCAACACAATGTTGACCATTACTCACATCCTTCTCAAATAGTAAACCAACATCTACTGTACCCAGGATGTACCGTAGAATCCATTTCACCGCTTGCCAGTGTCCTTTTCCTGGATCATGCATGTACCGACTTACCATACTGACTGCCAGTGAAATGTCAGGCCTCGTACACACCATTGCATACATTAAGCTTCCCACTACATTTGCATATGGCACTTGAGCCATGTACTCTCGTTCCTTATCAGTACTAGGAGACATAGAAGCTGAAAGCTTAAAGTGAGGGGCAAGAGGTGTACTAACCGATTTTGTGTTGTCGTTCATCCCAAATCATTGTAACACCTTCTTCAAATATGCTTGTTGTGACAAGCTCACAGTTCCCTTCACCCTGTCTCTTAGAATTTCCATGCCAAGGATCTTCTTAGCTTCACCAAGATCCTTCATTTCAAACTGAGTTCTCATCTGGCATTTCAATTTATCAATCTCATACTTGCTCTTGGAGAAAACCATTCACGGGTCTCTTCTCTCTCTCGCTCTGCTATTTGTTACCAAATCAAACCAAACCCTAAACACAAATCTCTTTTTTCTCCCGCTCTGCTCTTCGTTGCCAAACCAAACCCTAGACACACGTCTCTTCTGTCTCTCTCGTTATATCCTCAATGAGCATCCACAATATCCCGCTATATCCTCAATGTATCACGTTTTGTATTGGAATTAAGTGATGATATCAATATCAACAACATATTTGTGTATCATGGGGTTTGATGAAATATTTGAAAATGCCTCAATTTTCTCCTAAAATCATCATGGGTTGATCACATTATGAACACTGCCATCAACTAAACATCATTTGGTTTTAAAACGTCTATCGATGAATATGATTTGTACTTAAGTCTCACTCATGAATTTCAAAATTATTGTTTTATACTTATGACGTGTCTATGATTGTATTGGAAGTATAAATATATTAAGGGTCTATGCTTATACAGATTTTCGCTGTTTGGTTGTCTATTTACTTACAGGAAATCGATTTTTCACGATACTGTTTTTCCACTACTCATGAGAATTCAAATCCGAGGGGGAAACCTCAAAATCAAATTCACATAAACGATTTCAATTTTCATGTCTATTTTTATGCAACCAAACAGACCCTAAGATTAATGTTGATATACATATATAGTAAAACTATGTGAGAAAATATAAGAATTAACACAATATGCATGGGATTGAAATTTAGGAGACACCCAATCATGTGAAGTTAACTTGCTACCAAACAACCCAATTAGAAAAGGAGAGAAGAGAATACAAACTATAAGGTCAAGCCATTAGTGTATAAAAATATTGTTAACATCAACTTCAATAATGGAGAAGAAAATAATCACCAAAAACAAAAGAGCACCAGGTTGTGAATGTGTTTTTTGGAATATTGGACGAAGACTAATCTTTGAGATTTACAATAAATGAGAAAAGAAAAAAAAATAGTTACTTTTCCATGAACTACATAATAATTTATTTTGTTATGTGATTGAGAAAAAAATTTAAGAAAATCAAGAATCAGAATTGTCTTCATACATTTGAGAACGATGTTGTTTAACTCGAGCTCTTTTTTTTTTTGGTCAAACACGAAGATGTTTATTAATGAAAAAAAAGGAAACAAAAAACAAAGAGAAACATTTTTATATCAAGGAATGCCAAGACACCATGAAAGAGTCAAAACCCAAATCCCTAAACAAATTACAAACCGAACCCATCCTCCACAGTAATTCTCTAATCTCGTTAAAGATAGAGTGTTCTGATCTGTTGAGTCCTTCAAAAACCCTTGTTCTGATCTGTTTGACTCGAGCTCTTGTTCTTCACATCATTTCAGGAACCTGTGATAGATCCATAAGTCAAAATAAAAGAGTGAATACATGTAGTTGCATTTGGTTTATAAGAATTTTCTCATTAATAACAAAATTAGTTGACCACTTTAAACAGTGTGTTTATGTTTACTTCTAATCGAAAGCATAAAATTTTAATGAACCTTTCTATGCAGTTAGGGGAGAGAGCACTGATTAGTGTATGGGGAGGGTGTCTAGCACATGAGTGCCAACTCTATCCCTCTCACGTCTTGAACACCCTCCCAAGACACTAACAAGGCACAAGGACAAGTAGATTTATTTTTCAGTTACTCTTGCGTAAATCTCTAATTGGTATAATCATAAACACTAATTACGACATTAACTACTTTCCTATATAGAAAATTTAAAGTACATGTTTCTCTTTTTTGGATGATCTCCTCACTTCATTAAAAATCATTTATATATTTAATTACCAGCTTAGTAAATCAGAGTTTCAACCTTATGTTTAAAAGATATTTCACCATGACAAGAATCAAAATTTTGTGAGGGTAATTCATGTGATGAAAAGATGACCTTAACAATTCAACTTATTTTGAATTTTTTTTTTCCTTAACAAGCTACGTGGCAATTATGGATTACAGATAAAATCACATAGTTTTTAGAAGGTTTATATCTATATATAATTCTTGATCGAGTATGACAAAAGCTCTGCATTCTTTCATCCTCTTTCAATATATTATATAAAGCAGAAACTTATATGAGTTTCATTATCTGCAGAAGGGTTTCAGTGAGTGGAAGAGAAGAGAGAGGAAGAGAGAGAGAGATGGCAGAGATGGTAATGGTTTTATTTGGAACAGTGAGTGCTTTGTTCCTTTTACTGGCATGGAGAGCCTTTTATTCAGTCTGGTTGAAGCCCATGAAGTTGGAAAGGCAACTTAACAAGCAAGGCTTCACTGGTCCTCCTTACAAGCTGTTTTATGGAGACCTCAAAGAATTTGCAAGGGAAACCAAGAAGGCAAGATCCAAGCCTATGGAACTTTCCCATGATATCGTGCCACGCGTCTTCCCTTTCCTCAGTCAAAAGGTTAAGGAATACGGTATTTTCTCAACTCAAAATTAGTGTATTTATCCATAGGTTTGAACTTTATTGTGATAACTATTTTGTCATGACAACACATCCTCTCATCAATTCTGATTGAGAAAATTGCAGGTAAGATGTCCTATACATGGTTTGGATCAACTCCAAGGCTGAACGTCATTGATCCTGATCTTGTCAGGGATATTCTATCTAGCAAGTTTGGTCATTTTTCTAAGATTAAGGCGAATCCATTGGCAAAGTTGTTAACACAAGGAGTTGTAACTTATGATGGAGAAAAATGGGTCAAACATAGAAGGATTATCAACCCGGCTTTTCATCTGGAGAAGTTAAAGGTCATTATTCTCTTTAATCATGCATTCTCAAACATTTTCATTAAATCCTAGTAATTGCAAAAGACTGAGTTATTGCTCTATATTTAGTCCATGCGTTATGTGATGACACATTTTTGGCATGAGTTAACTCCTGCAGGCTGGGCTAACTGTTGTTTTTGTTGATTATAGCTGATGTTACCTGCGTTCTACACATGTTGTAGCGAGATGATGACCAAGTGGGAGAATTTAGTCAGTGAAGAGCCATACGAAATGGATGTCTGGCCTGAACTTCAGGACTTAACTAGAGATGTCATCTCTAGAACAGCATTTGGTAGCAGTTTTGAAGAAGGGCAACGAATATTTGAGCTACAAACTGAACTGGCTGTGGTTGCTATCCGACTTTCTCAATCCGTATACATCCCTGGTTACAGGTACACATAACTCACAAGCTCTAAAGATGGTTAAAAACAACCTTCCTCCGTGCATCACATGCTTCACAGAGTTATCAGTAGCATACAGCAAGTCAAGACGTTAAAGTTAGGTGATAAGCGCACATGCCACAAATGTTGATCAGAAAAAGAAAAAAAATGTCGATTTATTTAAATATACAGAGCAGAAATGAATTCTAATTTTGGGATGACTGATCCTTCTAATCTAGTCAATAACTAGGAACAGTAAGATAAATTTAACTTGTTAATTCTTCTATTTGTTTGTACAGGTTCCTTCCAACTAAAACAAACAATAGGATGAAGGAAATTGATAGAGAAGTGCGGACTTTGCTCACAAATATAATTAGAAGGAGAGAAATGGCTATGAAAGCTGGAGAAGGGCACAACGATGACTTGTTAGGCTTATTGATGGAATCCAACTTTAGGGAAATTCAAGATAATGGGAACTCGAAAAATCTTGGTATGAGTGTTGATGATGTTATTGAGGAGTGCAAGTTATTCTACATTGCAGGACAAGAATCTACTTCAACTTTGCTTGTGTGGACGATGATTGTGTTGAGCATGCATCCTGAGTGGCAGGAGAAAGCGAGGGAAGAAGTCTTAGAAGTCTTCGGACAAGAAAAACCGGATTTTGAAGGGTTGAACAACTTGAAGATTGTGAGTATAATACTTTTATCCCTTTTACCTTGGCTACTGTTGCAAATATAATTACATCACTAACATCGAAAAGTTTTATGCAGATAACAATGATTTTCTATGAGGTTCTTCGGTTATACACACCTGTGGTTATGCTACAAAGGGCTACTTATAAGCCGATGAAACTAGGAAACATATCTATTCCTGAAGGAGTAGAGATTGAATTGCCAGCTCTACTTGTTCACCATAGTGAAGAACTTTGGGGAGAAGATGTCAATGAGTTCAAGCCAGAGAGATTTGCCGATGGAATTTCAAAGGCCACGAACAATCAAGTGTCATTTTTCCCATTCGGTTGGGGTCCACGGATATGTGTTGGCCAGATATTTGCGTTGATCGAGGCAAAGTTAGCTTTAGCCATGATTGTGCAACGCTTCTCATTTGAGCTTGCTCCCACCTATACGCATGCTCCATACACTGTTTTAACTCTTCAGCCTCAGTATGGTGCTCAGCTCATCTTACGTAAACTATGATTCCATTGTCATCACATAAAACTCCACCTCAATCATGGTTCCCGCTGATTGATATACTTATTAGTGGTGGTGCAGTATAAATATCCTTAAAGTTGTAGCCCTGCGAGTTGTACTGAATCAACAATATTTAGTTATCCTTTTGCATGCCATTTTCAAGTACCTTTATTTCTCTTGTCACCCAAATTAATACGGGAAGTTTGTTAACGTTACCAAATGTTATATATATTTGAAAGTAATTGCGTAATTTTATTCGAAAATAAGGGAATATGTTAAAAATCAGTTATATCTGATGTGCTAATTACATCCAACATTATGTACTTTATTCAGATTAAATTCTAGCTTTGGAAATAAACTTACTGCCAAACAACTGGAAATAGAGAAGAGAGTGAGACCTCTCATCAAGCTCTGCAGAATTTGGCTCCCGTGAACGTTTTGAAGCTTAGGTTGCAGGTATTGTGGAACAAAGGTATGGAACTCCAATGTAAAGGGTGGTGATGTTTGTACATGCTTGAATTTGTGCACAAGTCATATGCATGAGAGATCGAACCTCAATGAAAGAAATAAATGGAGAGAACGAGAGATAGTTTAGTAGTTGATTTACCAACAAGGGTGTGTTTGGTTGCAAGGTGAATAAAATTTTCTCAAAAAAAATTTCACAGGAAAAAGGGCATGATTTGACAAAAAATTTCAAGATCTAGTTAGTTTGCAACCAAAAACTTGAAAAATTAGGGGTAAATTTGATGTTCATCCTTTCTATTAAGAGGATAAATGCCCTTAAGTCCATTTTATAAATTTGATCTTGGTCTCTTGCCGTCGGTTGACCATTTAGTGAACCATTATCATGTGCGCATGTTTCTAGGGCTGGGCACGGTTCAGTATTGGACTTGTCTCGGTCCGGGATAGAGATTTTTTTGGGAAGAATCGGTTGGTCCTGAATTGATTTGAACCAGGACGGAACCATGCCATCCCAGTTTGTTCCAAATTTTCATAATAGGCGACTATCTCCACTATAGAAAGAGGAAAAAAAGAGAAAATCACTAGTAAATACTAGGAAAAAAGGGATTTCTACATATGTATCGTACAAAGCAACGGATTTTATCAGCTGTAGCAAAAAAAGAGACTCTTAGGGTGTGTTTGGTTGCATGGAATCCTATGCCAAAAGAATTCATGAGGAGATCTCTACATTTTAGGTTAAATTGATATATCACTTCACATCTACCATTTGACCACCATTTGATCTTGTGATCAATGGTGAAAATGAAAATCTCATGAACATGAGAATCCCACTCCTTGGTCCCCCAAGGCATGTGATTTTCATGTTCATGGGACTTTCATTCCCACCATTGATCACAAAATCAAATGGTGGATGTGAAGTGATACATCAATTTGGCCTAAAATGTAGGAGTTCCCTCATAAATTTTCATGGCATAGGATTTCATGAAACCAAACACACCCTTATAGAAGCCAAAATATGAAGATATGGATATGCCTATAATTACTTTATTCTATGGATAAAAGATCTAATTGGTATGGGATAGGAGGCGCCATAAAGATCAATTAGCAAGATTTTTGGCCGATCTCAACCCCAAAGCCCTAAAGTTTCCTTGAGATTCCTAGAACCAATCTCCACCCCTCCCACTTATATTAAACCCTAACCTCACCTCCTCTCGATTTCTCTTCGCTATATTAGCTCCTCTAGAGTTTCCGCCAACACTAGAGTGAAATCAAACCAAGAACTAGCAACAACCATGGCGACGACCCCAATGGATCTGCGCAGTGCTTCGACCAAAAATAGGTCTTCAAAGTCAGAAAAAAAAAAAGATATCTTATCCAAAACAATAACAGAAACCAAGTTGATCGATCCCTAATTGCATTAAAAACATGTTAAAACCTACACAACCTTAATTAATGAATTTATATTATTTTCATGGTGCACATCCACCTCGAATGAAAAAAATATACTTAATTTAGCAATGCACGGTTCACCTTCCCTATTATAATCTTAATCACATTTCCTGTCTAATTAATCATTTATATACACCAAGAGCATTTTAACGACAATAAATGAATACTCTTCTAATGAATTTTCACAATTCCATCCAAATCCCAAAAAAATCAAAATGTAGGAAGGAAGCATTTAAGTTTCTTCGTGTAGTAGCAATGAATACTCTCACCAATTTTTTCCAAGCCCAATTCCCAGTCTAAGTATTAATGACCATCTAAAACAGAGAAGAAGAAAAGAGAATGAAGAGGAAGATCACTAGACAACAACTCTTCTTCTTCTTTCCCCCTTCTAGTCGATTCATCTTACCACCTCTCCTTCACCTCTTCAAGATAATGTCAAGACATGGTAAGTGTCCAACTCATCCCTCTGGTCGATTCAGTAGTAATCATCCCCGAGCATAGAGATCGATTCAGTAGCAGAGAGGAAGATCAATCAGAGCAGAGTTCGAATCGATCGAGCAGAGTAGTCAAGCACAGATGAAGAATCAAGCAGAACAGATCCACACTTCCAGAGTTGAAATCTGCAACCGAAAAAATGAGATTGATGTTGGGTTTATGGGCAAAAAAAGCGAAATTTCTGAAAAATTCCGAAAAATGCAAATTCTCTTTTTGCAAAATTTTCTTTTCGTATTTAAAAAAAAATGAAAATTTCATGAAATCTCATTCTTTGTTTAAAACATGTTAGCTATTACCATGGAATGAGTTTTCGCGAAATTTCGTTTTGTTTGAATTACGAAAGGGAAAAAAGGTAAATTATAAATTTACATTTTTTCGAGGTTTTTTGAGAAAATTTTCGAGTTTTATTTTTTTGTACAATTCGAATTTTTCATTTTTTTAAGGCTTTTTCAAAATATTTCAAAGTTTTTTTTCCCCGTAAATTTAGAGTTTTTTTTCTTCTAATTATCAGTTTTTTTTTTAATTATTTATTGATTTTTGAAAGAACTACTTATTTTCTAATTATATATTTATTTAATGTTTGTTTAATTTCTAGGTATCTAGGCTTCATTTAATGTGTTTAATAGATTTATGTATTTGCATTTTTTCACATATTTCATATACCTTAAAATGCATTATATATTTCATGTATTCTCAAAATTTGTACATTTTTTCTTTACACATCGAAATATTTCTTAAAATCAGGATACTGAAATTAACTCGAAAAACGAAATCATAGTTTTTAGTTGTTAATATAAATCATTAAGGTGCAAAAGTTTGCCCTAATTTCACTAGGACACACATTCGATGGGAGATAAACGATCTAGTCAACCACATTCACCTGTCCAGAGGTATTTGTGGACTAAAATATAATTAAAAAAAGAATTTAGACTTTGACCCATTATGTGTGTGCCAAAATTTATCGTAATAATATTTAAACCTCATTTTGGATGAAATCATAAAGTCAGTGGATGTTGACTAGTTATTGAGGTCTTAAAGGACCAACATCACTTAAACGACACGTGACAAATGCATGCTAGATACATGAGGACATCGCTAAGTGCATCCAAGCATGTATCATATATCAAAGTTTGGAGGAGAATTCACCCTCGACATTTGAAAATTTTCCCAATTAATTCAAAATTTGACGGAGACTAACTCTAAAGTTTATAGTATATATTTTTACCTTAGAATATGCTTACACTTCAATCTAATTGAGACGAAAGTGGAAATGGCGTGGCAGGGGTATTCAATATATGATATTTAGTAAAAAAGAATTAATGTATATATTCGAGCAGCACGAGGATGCCCTAATCTACATAACAAATCGTAATGGTATTTTAGGTTGGAGTAAAAAGATGGATGATATTTATCCAAACATAAATATCTAACGGATCACATAAAGGGGAGAGGAAATGATTTTTGGCTGAAATTTATGTTCACATAGGACTGAAATACCCCTGGCCAAAGTTAAAAAATTCTTCTTCTATCAAACAATTTGAGTGCTAAAGGCATGGGCAATATCCTAGTCTATATTATAAGGAATTGTAGATAAAAGATAGCCATGAGTGAAAGTTGGAAAATATATTGAGGGTTGAAATTAATTTCCTATAATGACATGTTTGTGAATGTAATACAAGTATAAAGGCAAAGAAAATGAAAAAATGGTGAAAGAAGTTAGTGGAATATACATGTCGCCGAGAGAGATATTTTGTGTGTGTGTGTGTGTGTTTTTTTTCTTCATAACAGTGATTATGCAATACTCTCTAGTTAATGTAAAATCAAAGAAATTTTTGTTATAAGGTCCTTCGTTCCAAAATCGAAAAAGGAATCGGTACAATTGTAATAAAAATAATTTGAAAATTTTATTTATTTCCTTAAAATTGTTATAACTATTTACTTGGTTATTGAATTTTGGTAAAATTGTAAATGTTGGAATGCATTTTTTTAAAATCTTTCCATATATATATATATATATATATATATATATATATATATATACTTCTAATGCATTGCGGATCGTTAGTGTTTTCAATATTTTTCAAAGAAATGAGATATGCCGATCATAACATGAAAAACAAAAGAAGAAGAAACGAAACGTGCATCTTAATGCACATTCAAATAAAAACATTGAACTTTATGTTTTGGGAATTCAAAGTTTAGGGAAAACTCACTCTCAGTGTTTAATTTTTTTTTCCAACTGATTATAATTTTGACTGAGTCTAATCCCAAAATTTATAATATATACTTTTCTCTTAGAGTAGGCATGAACTTCAAAACTTGTATTTTGCAAATCAGCTAGATATTTCACTATTCATAAGAAATTAGAGATAAAAGATGACTATCATTGAAAGTTAGGAAATATATCAATGGTTAAGATTCATTTTCAATAATGACATGTTTGTAAATATTAAACATGTAAAAAGCCGAAGAAAAAGAACGAGCTCCACTTCCATTGTTTGGAACTTTTTTTTATCATATAATACAAAATTTTACCCTAAAAATATCACGATACACATTCTATCATGCCAACGTCATGGGTAATGCACTAATCTATCTTACAACTCAGCTAAGGGTTTAATTATTTATAAGGAATTAGAGATAAAAGAGAGCTATGATTGAAAGTTAAGTAAGATATTAAGGGTTGAGATTCATTTTCTATAGTGAAATGGTTTGTATAAGATGTAGAAGGGCAAATAAAATAAACAAAGAGATTTGCAATGTAATGTGGCAGAAAGAGAAAATTTAATTTTTCATTTGCTAAAAATGAAAATTGTGGTTACTATCTACTTAGTTGACGAATTTTGGAAAACTGGGTATACTTGAAATGCATGTTTGAAGATATTTTAAATGAAATCACTGATCAATACAAATGCTTAAAACTTTTCAAATACACAATTTCATGCCATATGTAATTTTCCAAAAAAAAAAAAACATGTCTAAGGTTTTTTACTTCGTAAGTATTTTCAATATTTATAAAAAATGATACAGATATCTTAAGACACATTTAGGCGAAAACCTGAATTCCATATTTTAGAAAATTAAAATTTGACAAGAAGTCACTACCGCTGTTTTAAAATGAGTTTTTTTTTTCAATTAATTAAAATTTAATCAAAATTGAACAAATGCCATGAACCACTTTCTTAATGCCAATGACATTGGTAATACATTAGTCTATCTTTCAAATTAACTTGGTATTTCACTATTTATAAGGAATTAGAGACAAAATATGGCTAGGATTAAAAGATGAGAAATATGTTGAAGGTTGAAATTCATTTATTATAATGACATGTTTGTAAATATAAAACATGTAGAATGACAAATAAAATGAAAAAGGTTGGAGCAATATACATGTAACATAGAGAAAAAAAAAATTGTATATGTTTTTATTCCTCAAAATTAAAATTGTTATAAAACTATTTACTTGGTTGTCAAATTTTAGTAAACTTGGTATTCCAATGATCAATATAAATGCTAAAAATTTAAAATATATCTTATTATTATAAACTTCTAGTGCATTTCACGTCGTTAACATTTTTCAATGAAATGAGACGGGAATCATAATGCACATTTAAACAAAAATCACGAACTTCTTGTTTTGGCAAATTCAAAGTTTGGGGGAGAACTCACTCTTGGCGTTTCAAATTGTTTTCCCCAACTAATTCAAATTTTGACCGAGTCTTACCCTAAAGTTTGTAATATATATTTTTACCTTGAAATAAATTTGTACTTCAAACTGATTCAGGACAAAAGTGGGGATGGTGGCGGGGTCTTCAGTACATATATTCAGTAAAAAATAAATGTATGAGGGTTGAGATTCATTTCTATAATGACATATTTGTAAATGTAAAATATGTAGAAAGGGAAAGGAAAATCAACATAAAACTTAAAATGAGGAAATGTACATGTGGCTGAGGAAAAAGTTTTTGTGTTTTCTTTCCTAGAATTTTTTTTTTATGAATTTCGTTATTAGATTCTGCTAAAATTGGCATCATTAAAATCTAATGATCAATGCAAATACTTAAAATTTTAAAATAGGCATTTCACACCGTATGCATTTAAAAAAAAAATCCAATACATTTCACGCCTTAAATATTTTCAATATTTTTCATAGGAATGAAAAGGCTTTCTCAAGGCATATTCAAACTCCACTTCCACTATTTTTTCAACGGATAAAAACTTAGACCAATTTTAACCCTCATATCACGACACACTTTCTATCGTGCCAACAACATGGGTAATACAATAATCTATCTCACAAATCAGTTAGGTGTTTTACTATTCAAAAGGAATTGGAAGTAAAAGATGACTATGATTAAAAGTTGAAAAAGATGTTGAGGATTGAGATTCATTTTATATAATGACATGTTTGTAAATAAAAAAACATTTAAAAGGCAAAAGAAGTGGGGAGAGAAAATTCTGTGTGTTTTTTTGATAAAATTAAAATTGTCGTAACTATTTACTTGGTTGTCTAATTTTGGTATATTTGGTATCATTGGAATGCATATTTTTGAAAATCTTTCAATAAATCCAATGATCAAACAAGCACTAAAATTGAAAAATTATATGTTTTATTATTAAAAAAGTCTAATGCATTTTAGGTCGTTAGTGTTTTTCCAATAAAAGGATGAAGGAAATTGATGAGGCCGTTCACACTTTGATTGAGAAAACCATACAAATGAGAGAGGGCAATGAAAGATGGATAAGTCAACAACAATGACTTGTTAGACATATTGATGGATTCCAACCTCCAGAAAATTCAAGACAATGGGAACTCGAAGAAACTTGGGATGAGCACTCATGACATTATTCAGGAGCGCAAGTTTTTTTGTATTGTAGGGCAAGAAACTACTTCATCATTGCTGGTTGGACAATGATTTATTAAGCATGCATCACTGGCAAGAGAAGAGGTCTTAAGAGCCCTCGGAAAAGGAAAATCGGATTTTGATGGGTTTATTAATTAATAAAAGTTGTGAGTTTATTAATTAAGAGCGGCACCATTGATGCAAATCATATAAAATTTGTTTATGCGAGTGACGATGATTTCATATGAGGTTCTTAGGTTATATCTGTTAGAATATATAGGGTTTGCACTCAACATAGCCAAGTCCAAGTCCAAATCCAAGATTGATTCACCTCTACAAGATATGGAACATCTAATCATATCCTAGCATAATATTTGCTAGGATATTCTTCTATTATAGGTTTATTTTAGTTGATATGATTTGTATTTATTTCTAAATGTACTTTTAGTTTATGTTATATAAACTCATCGTGGGTTTCTTGTAAGACATCCAATCAATAAAGTACAAGAGACTCAAGATGAGTTTATATAACCGAAACTAAAAGTACATTTAGAAACAAATACAGATAATATCAAATAAAATAAATCTAGAATAGAAGAATATCCTTGCAAATATTATGCTAAGATATGATTAGATACTCCATATCTTATCACCTGTGGAAATTCTAATGCGAGCTACTCATAAGGAGATGAAACTTGGAAAAATACCTATTCCGGCAAGAGTTGAGACTGCATTATCAACACTACTTATTGACCATAGTAGTGAATTCTGGGAAAACGATATGAACGAGTTCAAGCCAGAAAGATTCTATGATGGAATTTCAAAGGCCACAATAAATCAAGTGTCGTTCTTCCCGTTTGGTTGGAAATCCCTATGATGAAGTAACCCAACTACTTGGTTACAGATTTTTTCTATTTTTCAAATGATGAGGGAACCTGATCTTACTAATGGTAATTAAGGTATTTAGTTATTAATCAGTTTAGGTATAAATTATAAACCGTTTTCCTGTTTTGCCTCCCCTGTTTCTGGCTTTATGTTCTTCCTAGTCTGCTACACAGAATGGGTTTATGTGAAATAAAATAGAGGGAAAAAAATATGACACCAATTTATTTTTTTTCCTTTTTTTAATCGACATGGATGCTTAACTCTTTTTATTTCAACATGAAACTCGTTGATAGTCCAGTTCCGATTTTTCGTATTGAGCTCCTTGGAAGATCGTTGGAATAAATATAGGTTTTTGAATTGAATTGTTTGTACATAAAGCTTCACTAATGAAAAGAAAAGTTTTTCATTTGAAATGTTTGTACATAAAACTTGACTGTATCAAGAGTGCAAAATGGAAGAAAACTGCTCCTAACATAAAAGAAGATTCCTTGTTTCTCCTTATTAAAAATTATATATAGGAAATACTTTTGTTAGCTTGCTTTTTGTTTAATACTTGATTTGGGTTTTGTTTCTATTGAATGAGTTCTATTAAAGGTTTCAACTCCTTCAATCTGAATGAGAGATGAGTTTTTTCAAAGTCATAGTTTAAATGGAGGCTTTTTGAAGTTGATCAAGATCCTCTCATGTTGTTTTTTATATCCAGGCTTCTTGTGTATGTTGCTTTATGCCCATGATGAGCAAACTCCCAACTAATTCAGGTTGAAACTCTTTTATCAATAAGCTTCAGAATCGCCATTATTATTTGTGTCTCTAACTGCCCTTTGTTAAACTGACTTAGTGAATATATTTTTAGTTAGAACTAAGTATGCCTGATTTGTGACCGAAGGACACCTTCCTGCCCTGTATCCAGGGGTTTATAGTTTACATATGCTTAGGGCCTTCATGAAGCTAGAAGGTTAGCACCCAAGGGCCGGCTAGGGGGCAAAGCCAGCAAGGCACTGCTTTGGGCCTCAGAATAGACAAGCCAAAATTGGGGGAACAAATTTTGGAGAATGTAACGGGGTGTCATGTCATTGCTATAAATATATATATATGCAGGCATAAAGTAATGGAGCCATAATCTAAAAAATCCTTATTAAATACTTATAGAAAAACCTAGTTCTAAATGGAATGGAGTTTCCAAAGACTAAGATGGCATTTGTGTTTTTTAAGTGCTTATAAGCTAACTTCTAACTGGAATTAGAAGTTTTAAACGAGCTTTTGAATGAACTGTTTGTTTTGCTTCTGAATGAGCTGCTGATTAGAAGCTGTAAAATTAAAATGTGTTTGTTTTTAGATGCTGAATTGGAACTGTTTGACAAATTTGCCCCACTGAGCTGAAAAAATTGATGACATAAATATTGTGCTTAAAATCATACCCAATAATTATTCAAATCCTACAGAATGTTACAATACCTTTCATTACTAGAATATCGAAATATGACCAAGTACATTTAAAAAAAAATTCAAACCAAATTTCTCACTAATATTTCATTTGCAATACGATATCGTAAATTAACCATATCGATTTGTTCACGTGATCAAAATACTTGAGACAGTTGTGGTTGTTCACTATCAGTTTGTTCGGGAAAATTGGAGAGATGAAGAAAAACTTAAAAATACAGAGAAAGAAAAAAAAAGATGAATGAGAGAAAATAGATAAGTTTCTTACCGAGTCCTTGTCAAGGTAGGTAGTACCACAATATTTGGCGAAGAGAATGAAGGTGTGCCGTTAAAATTTAGCCATACTTATTTTTAAGAAGATGGAGACAACAATTGTCATTCAAAATTATGTTAAGGTTATTATTAGAATAATTTTTTACTCAACACTCAGTGCTAAGTTATTAGCACCTCCATGTTGCTTACTCCAATAAGAAGTAAAACTTCTGATCAAAATTAAAAAAAACACTCTAAACAAGATTGTCCACTTCTTATTAAGACTTCTGTCATTCAAAAGCAAAAACAAACACCCTCTAAGAGCATCATCAGTACAACCAGTGTAATTTCTCTCTCTGTTTTTTTTTTTTTTTTCCAAAGATGATTTCCTCATCATTTCATTCGGTTTTGAGCACTCAAAGGAAGATGTTAAACTCAGACAACAAGATCTTATGGGTGAAAATTGCTCTCATCACCTTGTTGATGACATCATTCACAAAAAGTTGTATATTTTTTAAAATTGTAATTATTTTTCAATTTTTTTTATCCCTTAACCCCCACCCCAGATGTCGCCGGCAGGGTTTGAACCCTGGCTAAAGTTATAAGTTAAGTGTGGTCATGAAAACTTTTAACCTACTAAGAGACACCAACATAAAAGTTTATTTTCCCCTCTGTTATCTCCTTTTTCCTCAACAATTTCTGTCCAACATTGTCACTGCCACTTCTACCTTGCCTCGCACCACCTAGTAGGGGTGTTAATTGGTCCATGTAAACCGACCGAATTAACGGAACCGAGCCCAAAAAATTGAAACAGAATGAAAACCGAAACCAAATTGCTAAAACCGAACAAAACTGAGTTACTTCAATTCGGTTTCGGTTTGAGTTTTTTTTAGCCCCGAATAAATCGAAAAGAACCGTATCAATTTTTTATTTGTTTTTTAACTCACAGCCCCCCACTACAAACAACTCAAATCCCACCCACCCCCATTTAATTCTCACCTACCCCATTTGGTTAAGCTAAGGTAAATATATAGAGATTGGATCCATCTAGAGAAGTAGAGAGGCCCTCCATGGATATCATAGATATAGGTGAGTATGGTGTGCTAAGATCCATTAGTGATGATCTTATAAATGAGTTTTGTTTCAAGGCTTTCTTCGGCTCTGTTGTTGAAGGGGTTTCTGTTTTTTTATAACAACTGGGTACAAATGATCTCCATGTGATTTTGGTCATCTTGTTGTTGAATTGTTATATATATATATATATATATATATATGTCAAAACCTCCCAACTTTGCCAGAGTTCCTCTTCGCCGAAGAAGTCACCGTGCAGCGCTGCACATGATCGGAAAACATCAGCATCAGCTACTACAAAGGCAGCGGGTACCTATCTGGCGCCATCCTTGGTGCCACTAAGGGTTCCGTAGAGGGGATCAAATCAGCCAAGAAACATGACTCTTTGTAGCTCTGTCTAAATCGGGTATTGAATTCCGATTGCCAGGTTGGGCGGAGGTTCAAGAACTCATTGGGCACCGTGTATCTGAGCCTATTTTTCTTTTTGTTCGACTAATTTTCTTTGCATTAGCACAATTGGGGGGTTTTGTCGAATTGTATGGCCATTCGAGCTTGTTTAATCAGAATGCAATAATGTTAATATCTTTTAATATAATAGAAAAACTAGTATAAATTTTTTTTTTTGGATAATATAATCTTGTTGAGGTTCAAATTTTATTTGAAATCTGTATGTGTGAAAAGGTTTTATCTTTGTGTTTAGATCTAGCTGTATGGGAATGACAATGGCAACACAAAACTATTTTAGTAAGAAGAAGAAAGAGGATGGAAAAAAGGAAAAATCAAAATCGAACCGAATTGGTCGGTTCGGTTCGGTTACGATTTTCTGTTTGAAATATCAGAAAATCGAACCGAAAACCAAATCTCAAGTTCGGTTAAGTTTTGATCCAATTTCAAACCGATTAACACCCCTACCGCCTTGCACTGCCCTCACCTATCCCCTCCCCTTTTTTTCCTCTCTTTTCTTCTCGACAACAGGTTGTTACAACATTTTTTTTTCTTCCCAATAACAACCAACAAGAGTAGCAGAAGTGGCGTCGCTGCCGCTGGTCGCCTCATCATCGCCCACCTTTTCCTTTTCTCTTTCGATCTCACACTAACGTTTGGAAGAACGAGCTCTATTCTTGCAGACGTTGGTGCGAGATTGAAGGAGAAAAAAAAAGGGTAGTGGCGAGGTGGCTGGCAGCAGTCATTCTGCTACTGTTATTGCTGACTGTTGTTGATGAGAAGAAAAGAGAAGAAATAGAGGAGAAAAAAAGAAAGAAAAAAAATAGAGAAGGGGTAGGCGAGCAGGGACGACAGTAGCGACAACGACAATGTTGCTGCTACTGTTGTTGTTGTTGTTGTTGTTGTTGTTGTTGTTATGTGGAGACAAAAAAACACAGGAAAAAAAATGGTGTAAAAAGCAAGGGGTGGTGCGAGTTAGAAAGGTGGTGATGTTAGAAAGAAAGGGTGGGAAACAGAGGTGTCAAAGAACAATAGTACGCCACGTTTCACTTTTAGTGATAGGATGATATCTGTTGATGTCCTCATCTTACTAAAAAAAACTTTCAATCTTTCCTTTCATCACTCATATATTAGCTTCATCATCTACAGAAGTGCCTAGCATCAGAGGGGAAAATGGGAGAGGTTGTAATGGTTTTGCTTGCAATATGGGGTGCTCTGTTTCTCTTATTGGCATGCAGAGCCATTTATTCTGTGTGGTGGAAGCCCATGAAGCTGCAAAGGTACCTAAGGAAGCAAGGCTTCAGAGGTCCTGCTTACAAGTTGTTGTATGGTGACCTTAAAGAATTCGTAAGAACAACCAAGGAAGCGAGATCTAAGCCTATGGAACTTTCACATGATATCGTGCCACGGGTCATGCCTTTCCTTAGTGGAAAGGTTCATGAATACGGTATTTCTGATTTTTTTCCATCCTGAAATTAGTTTTTCTCATTGCTGTTATAAGGTGGAAATCGATTATCAACAGAGAAAATGAAGAAACTTAATCCATGTTCCTCACTGGTATCGTTATAAGAACGATTAAAATTTCAAACTTTTTTTATTGTTTAATTTCGAGTAGTGGTTTATTTTTCTGTTGTGCTTATTAATTTTAAAACTTCGAATTTTGAGTTATTGGATTCAAACTTAAAGGGATATATTTAGCAACTAGTTGAACTATTTTCCTTTAATATGTGACATACATATCATTTTCAACTCTTTATTTTTGTTAGGGAGTGGTGCTAATAATTTCTTGCTTTATCTACAATTGAGAAATTGAAAGCTTGAAAGAAACATTACACAACAAATTTTTGTGTGTATCTAGAGAACTAATTGCCGGATTTAGCTCAAATTTATCCTGACCTGAACCTACACATTTATCCTAACTTTAATTTTGACAACCATGATTAGATATTTATGCGCATGAGAGGACTAGAAATCCAAACATAAGTTTGCAAAATTTTCATGCTTATTATAAATCTAGCAGGTGATATTCCTGCAGTAACCAAAAGAGATCTTTCACCTTAATACTTTGGAGGCAATCCAGATAACTATGTTATAACAGTAATTTTCCAGGATTTCATCAACTGTGCCAAGTAGTGAAGTTTTGTTTGACTTAAAAATGCAGGTAAGATGTCCTTTACTTGGTTTGGAAAAACTCCAAGGGTGAATGTTATAGATCCAGATCATGTCAGGGATATCCTATCTAACAAGTTTGGTCATTTTTCGAAGCCAAAAGCACATCCCTTGGGGAAGTTGTTAGCAACTGGAGTTGTTGCCTACGAAGGTGAAAAATGGGTGAAACACAGAAGGATAATTAACCCAGCCTTTCATCTAGAGAAGCTTAAGGTTTTTCTCTTTTCTTAATTACTCAAAGGTCATCATGTGTCATTACAAAAAAAAATTCATTTCTTAATTACTCAAAGGTCATAGTGTTTTCTTTATAAATTAAAAGTGCCTCGGAAAAGTTTTGAAGGGTATTTTAAGAATCATTAACTTAAATTTCGACTAAGAAAGAAGCAAAAAAAGTAACACGGTGAGCTGGTTTATTTCATTTCCATGTATCTAACATAAATTCTGACTAGCTAATATTTATGTGTGTATGCCTTTCAAAAAAAATATTTATGTATGAGTAGATGATTATCTTTTGTATTGATTGTAGTTGATGTTGCCTGCATTCTACACATGTTGTAGTGAAATGATAAGCAAATGGGAGAATCATGTCACTGAGAAGTCCTCTGAGTTAGATGTATGGCCTGAATTCCAGAAATTAACGGGAGATGTAATCTCTAGAACAGCATTTGGTAGCAGTTTCGAAGAAGGGCAACGGATATTTCAACTACAAACTGAACTAGCTGTACTAGTTATTCAACTTTCTCAATCCATATACCTTCCTGGTTTCAGGTATATATCAGCTATATTAGTATGCAAGGGATTTCTCATTCACAATGTATATATCACTCTTACATATACTTGCATACACTTAATTACCATGATGGCTACTGATAGGTTTTGACTTGATATACATGTGCATATAGGTTTCTTCCAACTAAAAGAAACAATAGGGTAAAGCAAATTGACAGGGAAGTTCGATCTTTGCTCAATAATATTATCAGAAAGAGAGAGAAGGCCATGAAAGTTGGAGAAGTACACAGCGATGACTTGTTAGGCCTGTTGATGGAATCCAACTTTAAGGAAATTCAAGACAATGGGAACTTGAAGAATCTTGGGATGAGCATCAATGAGGTTATTGAGGAGTGCAAGCTTTTCTTTTTTGCAGGACAAGAAACTGCTTCATCATTGCTTGTGTGGACAATGATTGTTTTGAGTATGCATCCGGACTGGCAAGAGAAAGCAAGAGAAGAAGTCCTAGAAGTTTTTGGACAAGGAAAACCCAATTTTGAAGGGTTGAACCATTTAAAAATTGTGAGTTCATTACTTCTGTATGTCCCTTCAATTAAGATTGACATCTAACGCAAATGAAAGATTTGTCTCACTAATTTATGGAATCGCTTATGCAGGTAATTATGATATTTTACGAGGTTCTTAGATTATACCCACCTGTGGTTATGTTAACACGTGCTACTTATAAGGAGATGAAACTTGGAGAAATATGTCTTCCGCCGGGAGTTGAGACTGCATTGCCAGTTCTTCTTGTTCACCATAGTAGTGAATTTTGGGGAGATGATGCTAAAGAGTTCAAGCCAGAGAGATTCTCTGAAGGAATTTCAAAGGCCACAAAGAATCAAGTATCATTCTTCCCGTTCGGTTGGGGTCCGCGGATATGCGTAGGGCAAACATTTGCGTTGATTGAAGCAAAGTTGGCATTAGCCATGGTTCTGCAACGCTTCTCATTTGAACTTTCAGCCACCTATACACATGCCCCATACACTGTTATAACTCTTCAACCTCAATATGGTGCTCCACTCATCCTACACAAACTATGATTTTTCCATCCTCAGTTCATCCCTGTTGCTAGCATGATATCTATATATTCATGTTACTTTAATTTAAATGTATGATGCATGCACTGTGTTGCAAATTTGGCTTTTTAAAAATAAAAACAAATCTGTGTTTACCTGGTTTTGAACCCTGGACCTCCCTCTCCTATTTTGATCTTTGAACCACTCTCTATCTTATAGTCCCATATCTACTATATATCTCTTTGAGGTAGAGTATATAAGAAGATAGTTAGGACTAGGGTTTGGACCCCTTGGGGGTACCACTCTTTTATGAGGAGGGGAGAGATAGGCCCTCGCGCCCGCCGCCGTCCGTCCGGTCGGGCGGGCGGGTTGGGTCATTTAGAAAACAAAACATTTTTTTTGCTGAAATTTTATTTAAACGAAAAAATCAATTTCTGAAGAGGACTGAGTCCAAACGGTCTCTCTAGACCATGTCTTGGCTCCGTGATTTTTGGCAAAAAATCCGCCACCATATCTTCTCCACGACCCACGAATTGATCCTGCCAATGAATCTAGTCTTTATCTCGTTTTTCGATTGTATGTTTTCTACCTATAAATACCATCTCTTTGTTTAGAGTTGAAACAAAAAAAGAAACACAATGCAGTTTATGCAAACGATTTTTAGCTTTCAGTTTATGCTTTGTGAAGAGTTCTTGCAAACAGCTTTTCGAGTTTCTGCTTTCAGCAAACAGTTTTCGTACAGAGATTATTGCAAACAGTTCTAGCTTTCTCTGTTCATGCTTCTTGTTTGTTGATGTTTTAATTTCCTGGTGATTCCGAGCAAATAAGGAGATTAAGGGTGATTTGTATACCGTTCAATTATTGTGCAATTTTTGAACGAGACAGAGATTCTGGGCTGTTTTATCCTGGGGATGGCGGGGCTACGAAACTGCTTGCACAATTTTGGGCAGAGCCGCGAAACGTCTTAAAGAGAGCGACCTAGTCCGCGACTCAACCCAAGCAAAATTGGTACATTCGTTCCTTCCTTTTAATTCGAATTTACAGCATATTTTTCCAACAATTTTAAGACGAATTTCTATGTCTGCCATGAATTCAATTACTGAAATTGCTGCAAAAGACCTGAATAGGCCCTTTCGTTTTGAGGGCCAACACTTTAAAAGATGGAGACAAAAGATGCTGTTTTTTCTTACAACACAAAAGGTTGCATATGTCTGTGATACTGAAAAACCAATATTGCCTGCTGAACCTACTGATACCCAAACTAAAGAATTAGACCGTTGGATTGAAAATGATTTTTTATGTAAAAATTTTATCCTGAATGGTCTGTCTGGTGATCTTTATGATTATTACTGTTCTGAACAAACTGCAAAAGATATTTGGGAAGCCCTTAGAAAGAAATATGACACTGAGGAGGCTGGCACAAAGAAATATGCTGTCAGTCGCTATCTGAAATTTCAAATGACTGATGATAAGTCTGTGGAAACCCAATCACACGAGCTTCAAAAGATTGCTCATGAAATTATATCTGAGGGAATGACTTTAGATGAGCAATTTCAAGTAGCTGTTGTGATAGACAAATTGCCCCCTAGCTGGAAAGATTTTAAGAATGTCCTTAGGCATAAAACTAAAGAGTTTTCCCTAGAAAGCCTGATTACCCGACTTCGTATTTAGGAGGAAGCCAGGAAACAAGATCAGAAAGAGGAAGTTCTGATTATTTCAAACTATAAGAAGTCTACCCCTGTTTCTCTGAAACCCAATGGGAAGACAATGAAAAATCAGAATAACAATAAAAATCGGAACCATCAGAATCGGAACCAGCAGAACCGGAACAATCAGAACCGCAACCATCAGAATCAGAATCCTCCGCGAAATCAGAATGGACAAAAACATCCCTCCAAGAATGATTCAGCACAGTTCCTTTGCTACACCTGTGGTAGGCCAGGGCATATGGCCAGGAACTGCCGGAATGGATCTCGCCCTGCACCTCAGGCGAACCTAACCGAAGACCAACTAATTGCCATGATCTCTGAGATCAATTTTGTTGGTGGATCCGAGGGATGGTGGGTTGACATTGGTGCTTCTCGACATGTCTGCTATGATCGAGAAATGTTCAAGTCCTATTCTGAAGCTGAGGACAAGAAAGTGCTGTTGGGTTATTCCCACTCCACTATAGTTGCTGGAACTGGAACAGTAGAACTGAAGTTTACCTCTGGAAAGACAGTTATCCTGAAAGACGTCTTGCATACTCCAGAGATGAGAAAGAACCTAGTTTCTGGTTTTCTTCTGAACAAGGCTGGGTTTACTCAAATTATAGGGGCTGATTTATACACCATTACAAAGAATAATGTATTTGTGGGGAAAGGGTATGCTACTGATGGAATGTTTAAGCTAAATGTTGAAGCAAATAAAATTTCTAGTTCTGCTTACATGTTGTGCACTTTTAATATCTGGCATGCTAGACTTTGTCATGTTAATAAACGTATTATTAAAAATATGAGTAACTTAGGACTAATTCCAAAATTGTCCTTAAATGACTTTGAAAAGTGCAACTATTGTAGTCAAGCAAAGATAACCAAAACACCACATAAATCTGTAGTTAGAGAATCTGAACCCTTAGATTTGATACACTCAGATATATGTGAACTCGATGGTATCTTGACTAGAAATGGAAAACGTTATTTTATTACGTTTATTGATGACTGTTCTGATTATACTTTTGTTTACTTAATGAAAAATAAAAGTGATGCCTTTGACATGTTTAAATTATTTTTGACTGAAGTTGAAAATCAATATAATAGAAAGATTAAGAGACTTAGGAGTGATAGAGGCACTGAATATGATAGCAGTACTTTCATAGAGTTCTATAATTCTCAAGGAATTATTCATGAAACAACTGCACCATATTCTCCTGAGATGAATGGCAAAGCTGAAAGGAAAAATAGAACTCTTACCGAGTTAGTAGTTGCCATAATGCTCAACTCCGGTGCTGCATCGCACTGGTGGGGAGAAATCATCTTGACAGTCTGTTATGTGTTAAATAGAGTCCCCAAATCGAAAAGTAAAACATCCCCATATGAGGTTCTGAAAAATAGACAACCAAACCTGTCTTATTTGAAAACTTGAGGTTGTTTAGCTTATGTTAGGATTCCTGATCCTAAAAGGAACAAGCTTGCTAGTAGGGCATATGTATGTGCATTCATAGGATATGCCATGAATAGCAAAGCTTATAGATTCTATAATCTTAAAGATCAAGTTATTATAGAATCAAATGACGTTGACTTTTATGAAGATAAATTTCCTTTTATTTCGAGGAATAGTGGGGGTACATCCTCAAATAACGTACCCTTGATCAGGGTTAATGAAACTGATAAAGCCACAGAATCTGAGCCAAGAAGAAGTAAACGGAAACGAACTTCTAAAAACTTTGGCTCCGATTACTATGTCTTTTCAGTCGAAGAGGATCCCCTTAGTTTTCAAGAGGCTCTATCCTCTATAGATGCCAATTTTTGGGAAGAAGCTATCGATGATGAAATGTATTCTCTTGAGTCTAACAGAATCTGGCACTTAGTTGATTTGCCACCTGGTTGCAAGTCAATAGGATGTAAATGGATATTTAAGAAGAAATTGAAACCCGATGGTAATGTTGACAAGTTCAAAGCTCGTCTCGTAGCCAAAGGGTATAGACAGAGAGAAAATGTTGATTTCTTTGACACATATTCTCCTGTAACCATAATTACATCTATTCGAGTGTTAATTTCTCTTGCTGCAATACATATAACCTAGTTTTGCACCAAATGGACGTTAAGACTGCGTTTCTTAATGGCGATTTGGAAGAAGAAATTTACATGGACCAACCTGAAGGTTTTGTTATTCCAGGACAAGAACACAAAGTTTGCAAACTAGATAAATCACTGTATGGTTTGAAACAAGCTCCAAAACAATGGCATGAAAAATTTGATAACCTTGTCATCGCACATGACTTTAAAGTGAACGAAAGTGACAAATGCATTTACTATAAAGCTGAAAATGGCATTTGCACTATAATATGTCTGTATGTGGATGACTTACTTATCTTTGGTTCTAATATCCATGCCGTGAATAAAGTGAAAGCTTTATTGAGTGCTAACTTTGATATGAAAGACCTTGGAGAAGCGAGTGTAATCCTTGGTATCAAGATTACTAGGTCTGAAAAGGGAATTTCTTTGGATCAATTTCACTATATCGAGAAGATCCTAAATAAATATAATTACTCTGACTGTAAACCTGCATGTACTCCTTATGACTCTAGTGTAAAGTTGTTCAAGAACACCGGTGACGGTGTTAGACAATCTGAGTATGCGAGCATCATTGGTAGTCTTAGATATGCTACCGATTGCACTAGACCCGACATAGCTTACGCTGTTGGATTACTATGCAGATTTACAAGTAGACCTAGTATAAAGCATTGGTATGCAATTGAACGGGTCATGAGGTACCTGAAGAGGACTAAGAACCTCGGATTACATTATCAGAAGTTTCCCGCTGTCCTTGAAGGATATAGCGATGCTGATTGGAACACCCTTTCAGATGACTCCAAAGCCACCAGTGGCTATATTTTCAATATGGCTGGTGGAGCTGTTTCTTGGAAATCAAAGAAACAGACCATTTTGGCACAGTCCACGATGGAGTCAGAGATTATAGCACTAGCCACGGCTAGTGAAGAATCTGGTTGGTTGAGAAACCTGCTAGCAGAGATCCCTTTATGGGAAAGACCGATTCCAGCTGTCTTGATCCATTGCGATAGTACCGCGGCTATTGCAAAAATACAGAACCGTTATTACAACGGCAAGAAACGACAAATACGTCGTAAGCACAGCACAGTTAGAGAGTTTCTATCTACTGGTGCTGTGAGAGTGGATCATGTACGAACTGATGCGAACTTGGCTGATCCTTTGACGAAAGGATTAGCTAGAGAGAAGGTTTTCAAAACCTCGAAAGGAATGGGACTATTGCCCTTAGTTTGATGAGTTATTCACGATGGTAACCCAACCTATAGACTGGAGATCCCAAGAAATAGGTTCAATGGGTAATAACAAGTCGTGAATGATATGATGTGAATCATGCTGACAAAATAGCAATCCCATTCCTAGATTAAAGCATGAATTCCTGAAGCGATAGTAGGCTGAGTTAAAAACTCTTAATGAGGTCTATACTCTATGTGGAGTGGAGTACCTAACTACAGGAGTACTCTTGATAGACTCACCTAAGTGATTGTGGAAGTTTGGCCGCTTCCTATGGAATTTGTGGGCAAAATTCCTAGAGCCTTCACTTCACTGGGATATACGTGCATGGCCGTAAAGCACGGGCTTTTTAGACTTCACCCTGGTAAGGTTGTGCGTGTAATGTCTGTTAGAGATAGAGTTCAAAACTACGAGTTACTCTAGTATATTATAAAGCATGAACACTACGCAAGAGTTCAAGTCGAAAGACACTTTTGTTTATGCACAATCTTATATTTTAAAGATTGCTCGATGAAAATTGTTTTTAAAAATCCAAGTGGGGGATTGTTGCAAATTTGGCTTTTTAAAAATAAAAACAAATCTGTGTTTACCTGGTTTTGAACCCTGGACCTCCCTCTCCTATTTTGATCTTTGAACCACTCTCTATTTTATAGTCCCATATCTACTATATATCTCTTTGAGGTAGAGTATATAAGAAGATAGTTAGGACTTGGGTTTGGACCCCTTGGGGGTACCACTCTTTTATGAGGAGGGGAGAGATAGGCCCTCGCGCCCGCCGCCGTCCGTCCGGTCGGGCGGGCTGGTTGGGTCATTTAGAAAACAAAACATTTTTTTTGCTGAAATTTTATTTAAACGAAAAAATCAATTTCTGAAGAGGACTGAGTCCAAACGGTCTCTCTAGACCATGTCTTGGCTCCGTGATTTTTGGCAAAAAATCCGCCACCATATCTTCTCCACGACCCACGAATTGATCTTGCCAATGAATCTAGTCTTTATCTCGTTTTTCGATTGTTTGTTTTCTACCTATAAATACCATCTCTTTGTTTAGAGTTGAAACAAAAAAAGAAACACAATGCAGTTTATGCAAACGATTTTTAGCTTTCAGTTTATGCTTTGTGAAGAGTTCTTGCAAACAGCTTTTCGAGTTTCTGCTTTCAGCAAACAGTTTTCGTACAGAGATTATTGCAAACAGTTCTAGCTTTCTCTGTTCATGCTTCTTGTTTGTTGATGTTTTAATTTCCTGGTGATTCCGAGCAATAAGGAGATTAAGGGTGATTTGTATACCGTTCAATTATTGTGCAATTTTTGAACGAGACAGAGATTCTGGGCTGTTTTATCCTGGGGACGGCGGGGCTACGAAACTGCTTGCACAATTTTGGGCAGAGCCGCGAAACGTCTTAAAGAGAGCGACCTAGTCCGCGACTCAACCCAAGCAAAATTGGTACATTCGTTCCTTCCTTTTAATTCGAATTTACAGCATATTTTTCCAACAATTTTAAGACGAATTTCTATGTCTGCCATGAATTCAATTACTGAAATTGCTGCAAAAGACCTGAATAGGCCCTTTCGTTTTGAGGGCCAACACTTTAAAAGATGGAGACAAAAGATGCTGTTTTTTCTTACAACACAAAAGGTTGCATATGTCTGTGATACTGAAAAACCAATATTGCCTGCTGAACCTACTGATACCCAAACTAAAGAATTAGACCGTTGGATTGAAAATGATTTTTTATGTAAAAATTTTATCCTGAATGGTCTGTCTGGTGATCTTTATGATTATTACTGTTCTGAACAAACTGCAAAAGATATTTGGGAAGCCCTTAGAAAGAAATATGACACTGAGGAGGCTGGCACAAAGAAATATGCTGTCAGTCGCTATCTGAAATTTCAAATGACTGATGATAAGTCTGTGGAAACCCAATCACACGAGCTTCAAAAGATTGCTCATGAAATTATATCTGAGGGAATGACTTTAGATGAGCAATTTCAAGTAGCTGTTGTGATAGACAAATTGCCCCATAGCTGGAAAGATTTTAAGAATGTCCTTAGGCATAAAACTAAAGAGTTTTCCCTAGAAAGCCTGATTACCCGACTTCGTATTGAGGAGGAAGCCAAGAAGTTCTGATTATTTCAAACTATAAGAAGTCTACCCCTGTTTCTCTGAAACCCAATGGGAAGACAATGAAAAATCAGAATAACAATAAAAATCGGAACCATCAGAATCGGAACCAGCAGAACCGGAACAATCAGAACCGCAACCATCAGAATCAGAATCCTCCGCGAAATCAGAATGGACAAAAACATCCCTCCAAGAATGATTCAGCACAGTTCCTTTGCTACACCTGTGGTAGGCCAGGGCATATGGCCAGAAACTGCCGGAATGGATCTCGCCCTGCACCTCAGGCGAACCTAACCGAAGACCAACTAATTGCCATGATCTCTGAGATCAATTTTGTTGGTGGATCCGAGGGATGGTGGGTTGACATTGGTGCTTCTCGACATGTCTGCTATGATCGAGAAATGTTCAAGTCCTATTCTGAAGCTGAGGACAAGAAAGTGCTGTTGGGTTATTCCCACTCCACTATAGTTGCTGGAACTGGAACAGTAGAACTGAAGTTTACCTCTGGAAAGACAGTTATCCTGAAAGACGTCTTGCATACTCCAGAGATGAGAAAGAACCTAGTTTCTGGTTTTCTTCTGAACAAGGCTGGGTTTACTCAAATTATAGGGGCTGATTTATACACCATTACAAAGAATAATGTATTTGTGGGGAAAGGGTATGCTACTGATGGAATGTTTAAGCTAAATGTTGAAGCAAATAAAATTTCTAGTTCTGCTTACATGTTGTGCACTTTTAATATCTGGCATGCTAGACTTTGTCATGTTAATAAACGTATTATTAAAAATATGAGTAACTTAGGACTAATTCCAAAATTGTCCTTAAATGACTTTGAAAAGTGCAACTATTGTAGTCAAGCAAAGATAACCAAAACACCACATAAATCTGTAGTTAGAGAATCTGAACCCTTAGATTTGATACACTCAGATATATGTGAACTCGATGGTATCTTGACTAGAAATGGAAAACGTTATTTTATTACGTTTATTGATGACTGTTCTGATTATACTTTTGTTTACTTAATGAAAAATAAAAGTGATGCCTTTGACATGTTTAAATTATTTTTGACTGAAGTTGAAAATCAATATAATAGAAAGATTAAGAGACTTAGGAGTGATAGAGGCACTGAATATGATAGCAGTACTTTCATAGAGTTCTATAATTCTCAAGGAATTATTCATGAAACAACTGCACCATATTCTCCTGAGATGAATGGCAAAGCTGAAAGGAAAAATAGAACTCTTACCGAGTTAGTAGTTGCCATAATGCTCAACTCCGGTGCTGCATCGCACTGGTGGGGAGAAATCATCTTGACAGTCTGTTATGTGTTAAATAGAGTCCCCAAATCGAAAAGTAAAACATCCCCATATGAGGTTCTGAAAAATAGACAACCAAACCTGTCTTATTTGAAAACTTGAGGTTGTTTAGCTTATGTTAGGATTCCTGATCCTAAAAGGAACAAGCTTGCTAGTAGGGCATATGTATGTGCATTCATAGGATATGCCATGAATAGCAAAGCTTATAGATTCTATAATCTTAAAGATCAAGTTATTATAGAATCAAATGACGTTGACTTTTATGAAGATAAATTTCCTTTTATTTCGAGGAATAGTGGGGGTACATCCTCAAATAACGTACCCTTGATCAGGGTTAATGAAACTGATAAAGCCACAGAATCTGAGCCAAGAAGAAGTAAACGGAAACGAACTTCTAAAAACTTTGGCTCCGATTACTATGTCTTTTCAGTCGAAGAGGATCCCCTTAGTTTTCAAGAGGCTCTATCCTCTATAGATGCCAATTTTTGGGAAGAAGCTATCGATGATGAAATGTATTCTCTTGAGTCTAACAGAACCTGGCACTTAGTTGATTTGCCACCTGGTTGCAAGTCAATAGGATGTAAATGGATATTTAAGAAGAAATTGAAACCCGATGGTAATGTTGACAAGTTCAAAGCTCGTCTCGTAGCCAAAGGGTATAGACAGAGAGAAAATGTTGATTTCTTTGACACATATTCTCCTGTAACCATAATTACATCTATTCGAGTGTTAATTTCTCTTGCTGCAATACATATAACCTAGTTTTGCACCAAATGGACGTTAAGACTGCGTTTCTTAATGGCGATTTGGAAGAAGAAATTTACATGGACCAACCTGAAGGTTTTGTTATTCCAGGACAAGAACACAAAGTTTGCAAACTAGATAAATCACTGTATGGTTTGAAACAAGCTCCAAAACAATGGCATGAAAAATTTGATAACCTTGTCATCGCACATGACTTTAAAGTGAACGAAAGTGACAAATGCATTTACTATAAAGCTGAAAATGGCATTTGCACTATAATATGTCTGTATGTGGATGACTTACTTATCTTTGGTTCTAATATCCATGCCGTGAATAAAGTGAAAGCTTTATTGAGTGCTAACTTTGATATGAAAGACCTTGGAGAAGCGAGTGTAATCCTTGGTATCAAGATTACTAGGTCTGAAAAGGGAATTTCTTTGGATCAATTTCACTATATCGAGAAGATCCTAAATAAATATAATTACTCTGACTGTAAACCTGCATGTACTCCTTATGACTCTAGTGTAAAGTTGTTCAAGAACACCGGTGACGGTGTTAGACAATCTGAGTATGCGAGCATCATTGGTAGTCTTAGATATGCTACCGATTGCACTAGACCCGACATAGCTTACGCTGTTGGATTACTATGCAGATTTACAAGTAGACCTAGTATAGAGCATTGGTATGCAATTGAACGGGTCATGAGGTACCTGAAGAGGACTAAGAACCTCGGATTACATTATCAGAAGTTTCCCGCTGTCCTTGAAGGATATAGCGATGCTGATTGGAACACCCTTTCAGATGACTCCAAAGCCACCAGTGGCTATATTTTCAATATAGCTGGTGGAGCTGTTTCTTGGAAATCAAAGAAACAGACCATTTTGGCACAGTCCACGATGGAGTCAGAGATTATAGCACTAGCCACGGCTAGTGAAGAATCTGGTTGGTTGAGAAACCTGCTAGCAGAGATCCCTTTATGGGAAAGACCGATTCCAGCTGTCTTGATCCATTGCGATAGTACCGCGGCTATTGCAAAAATACAGAACCGTTATTACAACGGCAAGAAACGACAAATACGTCGTAAGCACAGCACAGTTAGAGAGTTTCTATCTACTGGTGCTGTGAGAGTGGATCATGTACGAACTGATGCGAACTTGGCTGATCCTTTGACGAAAGGATTAGCTAGAGAGAAGGTTTTCAAAACCTCGAAAGGAATGGGACTATTGCCCTTAGTTTGATGAGTTATTCACGATGGTAACCCAACCTATAGACTGGAGATCCCAAGAAATAGGTTCAATGGGTAATAACAAGTCGTGAATGATATGATGTGAATCATGCTGACAAAATAGCAATCCCATTCCTAGATTAAAGCATGAATTCCTGAAGCGATAGTAGGATGAGTTAAAAACTCTTAATGAGGTCTATACTCTATGTGGAGTGGAGTACCTAGCTACAGGAGTACTCTTGATAGACTCACCTAAGTGATTGTGGAAGTTTGGCCGCTTCCTATGGAATTTGTGGGCAAAATTCCTAGAGCCTTCACTTCACTGGGATATACGTGCATGGCCGTAAAGCACGGGCTTTTTAGACTTCACCCTGGTAAGGTTGTGCGTGTAATGTCTGTTAGAGATAGAGTTCAAAACTACGAGTTACTCTAGTATATTATAAAGCATGAACACTACGCAAGAGTTCAAGTCGAAAGACACTTTTGTTTATGCACAATCTTATATTTTAAAGATTGCTCGATGAAAATTGTTTTTAAAAATCCAAGTGGGGGATTGTTGCAAATTTGGCTTTTTAAAAATAAAAACAAATCTGTGTTTACCTGGTTTTGAACCCTGGACCTCCCTCTCCTATTTTGATCTTTGAACCACTCTCTATTTTATAGTCCCATATCTACTATATATCTCTTTGAGGTAGAGTATATAAGAAGATAGTTAGGACTTGGGTTTGGACCCCTTGGGGGTACCACTCTTTTATGAGGAGGGGAGAGATAGGCCCTCGCGCCCGCCGCCGTCCGTCCGGTCGGGCGGGCGGGTTGGGTCATTTAGAAAACAAAACATTTTTTTTGCTGAAATTTTATTTAAACGAAAAAATCAATTTCTGAAGAGGACTGAGTCCAAACGGTCTCTCTAGACCATGTCTTGGCTCCGTGATTTTTGGCAAAAAATCCGCCACCATATCTTCTCCACGACCCACGAATTGATCCTGCCAATGAATCTAGTCTTTATCTCGTTTTTCGATTGTATGTTTTCTACCTATAAATACCATCTCTTTGTTTAGAGTTGAAACAAAAAAAGAAACACAATGCAGTTTATGCAAACGATTTTTAGCTTTCAGTTTATGCTTTGTGAAGAGTTCTTGCAAACAGCTTTTCGAGTTTCTGCTTTCAGCAAACAGTTTTCGTACAGAGATTATTGCAAACAGTTCTAGCTTTCTCTGTTCATGCTTCTTGTTTGTTGATGTTTTAATTTCCTGGTGATTCCGAGCAATAAGGAGATTAAGGGTGATTTGTATACCGTTCAATTATTGTGCAATTTTTGAACGAGACAGAGATTCTGGGCTGTTTTATCCTGGGGACGGCGGGGCTACGAAACTGCTTGCACAATTTTGGGCAGAGCCGCGAAACGTCTTAAAGAGAGCGACCTAGTCCGCGACTCAACCCAAGCAAAATTGGTACATTCGTTCCTTCCTTTTAATTCGAATTTACAGCATATTTTTCCAACAATTTTAAGACGAATTTCTATGTCTGCCATGAATTCAATTACTGAAATTGCTGCAAAAGACCTGAATAGGCCCTTTCGTTTTGAGGGCCAACACTTTAAAAGATGGAGACAAAAGATGCTGTTTTTTCTTACAACACAAAAGGTTGCATATGTCTGTGATACTGAAAAACCAATATTGCCTGCTGAACCTACTGATACCCAAACTAAAGAATTAGACCGTTGGATTGAAAATGATTTTTTATGTAAAAATTTTATCCTGAATGGTCTGTCTGGTGATCTTTATGATTATTACTGTTCTGAACAAACTGCAAAAGATATTTGGGAAGCCCTTAGAAAGAAATATGACACTGAGGAGGCTGGCACAAAGAAATATGCTGTCAGTCGCTATCTGAAATTTCAAATGACTGATGATAAGTCTGTGGAAACCCAATCACACGAGCTTCAAAAGATTGCTCATGAAATTATATCTGAGGGAATGACTTTAGATGAGCAATTTCAAATAGCTGTTGTGATAGACAAATTGCCCCATAGCTGGAAAGATTTTAAGAATGTCCTTAGGCATAAAACTAAAGAGTTTTCCCTAGAAAGCCTGATTACCCGACTTCGTATTGAGGAGGAAGCCAAGAAGTTCTGATTATTTCAAACTATAAGAAGTCTACCCCTGTTTCTCTGAAACCCAATGGGAAGACAATGAAAAATCAGAATAACAATAAAAATCGGAACCATCAGAATCGGAACCAGCAGAACCGGAACAATCAGAACCGCAACCATCAGAATCAGAATCCTCCGCGAAATCAGAATGGACAAAAACATCCCTCCAAGAATGATTCAGCACAGTTCCTTTGCTACACCTGTGGTAGGCCAGGGCATATGGCCAGGAACTGCCGGAATGGATCTCGCCCTGCACCTCAGGCGAACCTAACCGAAGACCAACTAATTGCCATGATCTCTGAGATCAATTTTGTTGGTGGATCCGAGGGATGGTGGGTTGACATTGGTGCTTCTCGACATGTCTGCTATGATCGAGAAATGTTCAAGTCCTATTCTGAAGCTGAGGACAAGAAAGTGCTGTTGGGTGATTCCCACTCCACTATAGTTGCTGGAACTGGAACAGTAGAACTGAAGTTTACCTCTGGAAAGACAGTTATCCTGAAAGACGTCTTGCATACTCCAGAGATGAGAAAGAACCTAGTTTCTAGTTTTCTTCTGAACAAGGCTGGGTTTACTCAAATTATAGGGGCTGATTTATACACCATTACAAAGAATAATGTATTTGTGAGGAAAGGGTATGCTACTGATGGAATGTTTAAGCTAAATGTTGAAGCAAATAAAATTTCTAGTTCTGCTTACATGTTGTGCACTTTTAATATCTGGCATGCTAGACTTTGTCATGTTAATAAACGTATTATTAAAAATATGAGTAACTTAGGACTAATTCCAAAATTGTCCTTAAATGACTTTGAAAAGTGCAACTATTGTAGTCAAGCAAAGATAACCAAAACACCACATAAATCTGTAGTTAGAGAATCTGAACCCTTAGATTTGATACACTCAGATATATGTGAACTCGATGGTATCTTGACTAGAAATGGAAAACGTTATTTTATTACGTTTATTGATGACTGTTCTGATTATACTTTTGTTTACTTAATGAAAAATAAAAGTGATGCCTTTGACATGTTTAAATTATTTTTGACTGAAGTTGAAAATCAATATAATAGAAAGATTAAGAGACTTAGGAGTGATAGAGGCACTGAATATGATAGCAGTACTTTCATAGAGTTCTATAATTCTCAAGGAATTATTCATGAAACAACTGCACCATATTCTCCTGAGATGAATGGCAAAGCTGAAAGGAAAAATAGAACTCTTACCGAGTTAGTAGTTGCCATAATGCTCAACTCCGGTGCTGCATCGCACTGGTGGGGAGAAATCATCTTGACAGTCTGTTATGTGTTAAATAGAGTCCCCAAATCGAAAAGTAAAACATCCCCATATGAGGTTCTGAAAAATAGACAACCAAACCTGTCTTATTTGAAAACTTGAGGTTGTTTAGCTTATGTTAGGATTCCTGATCCTAAAAGGAACAAGCTTGCTAGTAGGGCATATGTATGTGCATTCATAGGATATGCCATGAATAGCAAAGCTTATAGATTCTATAATCTTAAAGATCAAGTTATTATAGAATCAAATGACGTTGACTTTTATGAAGATAAATTTCCTTTTATTTCGAGGAATAGTGGGGGTACATCCTCAAATAACGTACCCTTGATCAGGGTTAATGAAACTGATAAAGCCACAGAATCTGAGCCAAGAAGAAGTAAACGGAAACGAACTTCTAAAAACTTTGGCTCCGATTACTATGTCTTTTCAGTCGAAGAGGATCCCCTTAGTTTTCAAGAGGCTCTATCCTCTATAGATGCCAATTTTTGGGAAGAAGCTATCGATGATGAAATGTATTCTCTTGAGTCTAACAGAATCTGGCACTTAGTTGATTTGCCACCTGGTTGCAAGTCAATAGGATGTAAATGGATATTTAAGAAGAAATTGAAACCCGATGGTAATGTTGACAAGTTCAAAGCTCGTCTCGTAGCCAAAGGGTATAGACAGAGAGAAAATGTTGATTTCTTTGACACATATTCTCCTGTAACCATAATTACATCTATTCGAGTGTTAATTTCTCTTGCTGCAATACATATAACCTAGTTTTGCACCAAATGGACGTTAAGACTGCGTTTCTTAATGGCGATTTGGAAGAAGAAATTTACATGGACCAACCTGAAGGTTTTGTTATTCCAGGACAAGAACACAAAGTTTGCAAACTAGATAAATCACTGTATGGTTTGAAACAAGCTCCAAAACAATGGCATGAAAAATTTGATAACCTTGTCATCGCACATGACTTTAAAGTGAACGAAAGTGACAAATGCATTTACTATAAAGCTGAAAATGGCATTTGCACTATAATATGTCTGTATGTGGATGACTTACTTATCTTTGGTTCTAATATCCATGCCGTGAATAAAGTGAAAGCTTTATTGAGTGCTAACTTTGATATGAAAGACCTTGGAGAAGCGAGTGTAATCCTTGGTATCAAGATTACTAGGTCTGAAAAGGGAATTTCTTTGGATCAATTTCACTATATCGAGAAGATCCTAAATAAATATAATTACTCTGACTGTAAACCTGCATGTACTCCTTATGACTCTAGTGTAAAGTTGTTCAAGAACACCGGTGACGGTGTTAGACAATCTGAGTATGCGAGCATCATTGGTAGTCTTAGATATGCTACCGATTGCACTAGACCCGACATAGCTTACGCTGTTGGATTACTATGCAGATTTACAAGTAGACCTAGTATAGAGCATTGGTATGCAATTGAACGGGTCATGAGGTACCTGAAGAGGACTAAGAACCTCGGATTACATTATCAGAAGTTTCCCGCTGTCCTTGAAGGATATAGCGATGCTGATTGGAACACCCTTTCAGATGACTCCAAAGCCACCAGTGGCTATATTTTCAATATAGCTGGTGGAGCTGTTTCTTGGAAATCAAAGAAACAGACCATTTTGGCACAGTCCACGATGGAGTCAGAGATTATAGCACTAGCCACGGCTAGTGAAGAAGCAGGTTGGTTGAGAAACCTGCTAGCAGAGATCCCTTTATGGGAAAGACCGATTCCAGCTGTCTTGATCCATTGCGATAGTACCGCGGCTATTGCAAAAATACAGAACCGTTATTACAACGACAAGAAACGACAAATACGTCGTAAGCACAGCACAGTTAGAGAGTTTCTATCTACTGGTGCTGTGAGAGTGGATCATGTACGAACTGATGCGAACTTGGCTGATCCTTTGACGAAAGGATTAGCTAGAGAGAAGGTTTTCAAAACCTCGAAAGGAATGGGACTATTGCCCTTAGTTTGATGAGTTATTCACGATGGTAACCCAACCTATAGACTGGAGATCCCAAGAAATAGGTTCAATGGGTAATAACAAGTCGTGAATGATATGATGTGAATCATGCTGACAAAATAGCAATCCCATTCCTAGATTAAAGCATGAATTCCTGAAGCGATAGTAGGATGAGTTAAAAACTCTTAATGAGGTCTATACTCTATGTGGAGTGGAGTACCTAGCTACAGGAGTACTCTTGATAGACTCACCTAAGTGATTGTGGAAGTTTGGCCGCTTCCTATGGAATTTGTGGGCAAAATTCCTAGAGCCTTCACTTCACTGGGATATACGTGCATGGCCGTAAAGCACGGGCTTTTTAGACTTCACCCTGGTAAGGTTGTGCGTGTAATGTCTGTTAGAGATCGAGTTCAAAACTACGAGTTACTCTAGTATATTCTAAAGCATGAACACTACGCAAGAGTTCAAGTCGAAAGACACTTTTGTTTATGCACAATCTTATATTTTAAAGATTGCTCGATGAAAATTGTTTTTAAAAATCCAAGTGGGGGATTGTTGCAAATTTGGATTTTTAAAAATAAAAACAAATCTGTGTTTACCTGGTTTTGAACCCTGGACCTCCCTCTCCTATTTTGATCTTTGAACCACTCTCTATTTTATAGTCCCATATCTACTATATCTCTTTGAGGTAGAGTATATAAGAAGATAGTTAGGACTTGGGTTTGGACCCCTTGGGGGTACCACTCTTTATGAGGAGGGGAGAGATAGGCCCTCGCGCCCGCCGCCGCCGCCGTCCGTCCGGTCGGGCGGGTCGGGTTGGGTTGGGTCATTTAGAAAGCAAAACATTTTTTTTGCTGAAATTTTATTTAAACGAAAAAATCAATTTCTGAAGAGGACTGAGTCCAAACGGTCTCTCTAGACCACGTCTTGGCTCCGTGATTTTTGGCAAAAAATCCGCCACCATATCTTCTCCACGACCCACGAATTGATCTTGCCAATGAATCTAGTCTTTATCTCGTTTTTCGATTGTATGTTTTCTACCTATAAATACCATCTCTTTGTTTAGAGTTGAAACAAAAAAAGAAACACAATACAGTTTATGCAAACGATTTTTAGCTTTCAGTTTATGCTTTGTGAAGAGTTCTTGCAAACAGCTTTTCGAGTTTCTGCTTCCAGCAAACAGTTTTCGTACAGAGATTATTGCAAACAGTTCTAGCTTTCTCTGTTCATGCTTCTTGTTTGTTGATGTTTTAATTTCCTGGTGATTCCGAGCAAATAAGGAGATTAAGGGTGATTTGTATACCGTTCAATTATTGTGCAATTTTTGAACGAGACAAAGATTCTGGGCTGTTTTATCCTGGGGACGGCGGGGCTACGAAACTGCTTGCACAATTTTGGGCAGAGCCGCGAAACGTCTTAAAGAGAGCGACCTAGTCCGCGACTCAACCCAAGCAAAATTGGTACATTCGTTCCTTCCTTTTAATTCGAATTTACAGCATATTTTTCCAACAATTTTAAGACGAATTTCTATGTCTGCCATGAATTCAATTACTGAAATTGCTGCAAAAGACCTGAATAGGCCCTTTCGTTTTGAGGGCCAACACTTTAAAAGATGGATGCAAAAGATGCTGTTTTTTCTTACAACACAAAAGGTTGCATATGTCTGTGATACTGAAAAACCAATATTGCCTGCTGAACCTACTGATACCCAAACTAAAGAATTAGACCGTTGGATTGAAAATGATTTTTTATGTAAAAATTTTATCCTGAATGGTCTGTCTGGTGATCTTTATGATTATTACTGTTCTGAACAAACTGCAAAAGATATTTGGGAAGCCCTTAGAAAGAAATATGACACTGAGGAGGCTGGCACAAAGAAATATGCTGTCAGTCGCTATCTGAAATTTCAAATGACTGATGATAAGTCTGTGGAAACCCAATCACACGAGCTTCAAAAGATTGCTCATGAAATTATATCTGAGGGAATGACTTTAGATGAGCAATTTCAAGTAGCTGTTGTGATAGACAAATTGCCCCCTAGCTGGAAAGATTTTAAGAATGTCCTTAGGCATAAAACTAAAGAGTTTTCCCTAGAAAGCCTGATTACCCGACTTCGTATTGAGGAGGAAGCCAGGAAACAAGATCAGAAAGAGGAAGTTCTGATTATTTCAAACTATAAGAAGTCTACCCCTGTTTCTCTGAAACCCAATGGGAAGACAATGAAAAATCAGAATAACAATAAAAATCGGAACCATCAGAATCGGAACCAGCAGAACCGGAACAATCAGAACCGCAACCATCAAAATCAGAATCCTCCGCGAAATCAGAATGGACAAAAACATCCCTCCAAGAATGATTCAGCACAGTTCCTTTGCTACACCTGTGGTAGGCCAGGGCATATGGCCAGGAACTGCCGGAATGGATCTCGCCCTGCACCTCAGGCGAACCTAACCGAAGACCAACTAATTGCCATGATCTCTGAGATCAATTTTGTTGGTGGATCCGAGGGATGGTGGGTTGACATTGGTGCTTCTCGACATGTCTGCTATGATCGAGAAATGTTCAAGTCCTATTCTGAAGCTGAGGACAAGAAAGTGCTGTTGGGTGATTCCCACTCCACTATAGTTGCTGGAACTGGAACAGTAGAACTGAAGTTTACCTCTGGAAAGACAGTTATCATGAAAGACGTCTTGCATACTCCAGAGATGAGAAAGAACCTAGTTTCTGGTTTTCTTCTGAACAAGGCTGGGTTTACTCAAATTATAGGGGCTGATTTATACACCATTACAAAGAATAATGTATTTGTGGGGAAAGGGTATGCTACTGATGGAATGTTTAAGCTAAATGTTGAAGCAAATAAAATTTCTAGTTCTGCTTACATGTTGTGCACTTTTAATATCTGGCATGCTAGACTTTGTCATGTTAATAAACGTATTATTAAAAATATGAGTAACTTAGGACTAATTCCAAAATTGTCCTTAAATGACTTTGAAAAGTGCAACTATTGTAGTCAAGCAAAGATAACCAAAACACCACATAAATTTGTAGTTAGAGAATCTGAACCTTTAGATTTGATACACTCAGATATATGTGAACTCGATGGTATCTTGACTAGAAATGGAAAACGTTATTTTATTACGTTTATTGATGACTGTTCTGATTATACTTTTGTTTACTTAATGAAAAATAAAAGTGATGCCTTTGACATGTTTAAATTATTTTTGACTGAAGTTGAAAATCAATATAATAGAAAGATTAAGAGACTTAGGAGTGATAGAGGCACTGAATATGATAGCAGTACTTTCATAGAGTTCTATAATTCTCAAGGAATTATTCATGAAACAACTGCACCATATTCTCCTGAGATGAATGGCAAAGCTGAAAGGAAAAATAGAACTCTTACCGAGTTAGTAGTTGCCATAATGCTTAACTCCGGTGCTGCATCGCACTGGTGGGGAGAAATCATCTTGACAGTCTGTTATGTGTTAAATAGAGTCCCCAAATCGAAAAGTAAAACATCCCCATATGAGGTTCTGAAAAATAGACAACCAAACCTGTCTTATTTGAAAACTTGGGGTTGTTTAGCTTATGTTAGGATTCCTGATCCTAAAAGGAACAAGCTTGCTAGTAGGGCATATGAATGTGCATTCATAGGATATGCCATGAATAGCAAAGCTTATAGATTCTATAATCTTAAAGATCAAGTTATTATAGAATCAAATGACGTTGACTTTTATGAAGATAAATTTCCTTTTATTTCGAGGAATAGTGGGGGTACATCCTCAAATAACGTACCCTTGATCAGGGTTAATGAAACTGATAAAGCCACAGAATCTGAATTGGTACATTCGTTCCTTCCTTTTAATTCGAATTTACAGCATATTTTTCCAACACACTGTAGTTCAATTAGTTCTATTGTCTGCCATTTCCACCTTCCATGGCATGTACCACATTGGAAGTGGCTCTTCCGTTCTCCATTGTTGCGACCACCTTATTCATCACATAGACCAAACATTTCAATTTTTATCAGAGTACAACATGCTTGTAAAGAATATACGCAGAAGTAATAAGATCTCATTTTATCTCTTAACAAACTATCTTTGATCCATGTTATTTCCGTTCATTTCCAACATGAATCTTTTTTTTTTTAATTAATTTTAAAAAATGAACCTCGAGTCTACAGTAGTGAAAACTTAAATTGATCCAGTACATAAGGGGTGGGGAGTGACTGACAATGAGTCTCAACTCCTAAGATCATTTTCAAGGGATCCTTTAAATTAGTCAAAAAACTATTTTGGTGGTCTCATGTGGTAAAAACCTTGCTCCAAGGGATTCCCTATTCATGCCCCAATTTTAACTTTGCCTCACATCACTTTCCCTATATTTGGGGGCATCCATTCCATATCCCAAATCCTAATAAATTATTAAAAAAAAATCATTTTTCTTTCTTCGCTCTCCTCAAATTATTAAAATTTAAATAGAAAATTTCTAAAATTAACAAAATATATATTTAAATAATGATGAAAAAGTTAAAATGAAACATGTGGTTGGAATGACGAAGAAATAGGAAGACCCCTGAAACTTGTTTTTGGTTAAAATGGAAAATGATTTTAGCTTTTACCCTTGGAAATGCACTACGTATCAAATAAAACAAGTCATATTATGTCCACCAATTGTGGCTCAATTGGTCGGACATCCACTCTCCTTGTGATGGGTGGTGGATGGACGATTGATAGAAAAGGGGTTGAGAGGGGGCGGTGGTGAGCTATTGACAGAAACGAAGGGGTGGTGGTGGTCGTTATCAATCAAGAGGATGATGTGAAAGGAATTGAGGGGGGATCCTGCGCACAGTGGGCAGGATGAGCTCCTGCGCAGGTGTCCCAGCCGTTCGATCAGAATCCAACGGCTCAGATCATATCAGAGGAGAGAGGTTTTTGGCGGGAATTTTTTTTAAAATAAAATCTGGATTTCAAATTGATATGATCTGAGCCGTTGGATTCTGATCCAACGGCTGGGACACCTGCGCAGGAGCCCATCCTGCCCACTGTGCGCAGGAGCCCCCCTCGATCCATGTGAAAGAGGGAGGTGGAGGGGGAGGAAGAGGCGGTGGCTGTCATCAACAAAGAGGAGTAGGCTGAGGAGGGTGATGAACCCTTTCTCTCTTTCTTTCTTTTTCTGCTCGCTCTATTTATTCCTCTTCACATGGTGGGGTGGCAACACCCGTGAGGATTAATTTATTGAGAAGAGGAGGTGGTTCTCCTTCTTGATTTACAAAAGAGGAGAGGTGAAGAGGGGTAGTGATGAGAAAAGAAGGCAGTGGTTGCGATTGATTTACAGAGAAGGAAGGGAAAAAAGAAGGCGACAGTGGTGGTTGGTTTATAGAGAAGAGGAGGAGAGAAGTGGGTAGTAGCTATGGTGAATTGCTGGGGAAAAGGGAAGGTGGGGTGTGAGTTGAAGTTTTAAAACCTAACTCTTCAAAACAGAACTTGAAATTGAGAATACCCGGCGATAATTGGGTGGGGTGCCAAAATGAGTTTTGGAAAAAAAAAAAAAAAAACTTGACTGTGGCGAGAGAAGGAATTAGGTAGGGTGAACTTAACAATTCCCACTCCCATTTCAAAATAATTGGAGAAGACTAATGTATAAATAAACTAACACAATGAAAATTTTCATTTTTCTTATTAAATAAAGAATATATTAAAGACTAATCAAAACACACCATACATACATCAAGTCTTTATACAGGCCAGACACCACAAAAGAAAACCAACAGAACTAGATAAAGAGAGCCCAGGCTTGAATGTGATGTTTTGGAGTATTCAAAGACTCTTTCGGAATATTCAACACAGCAAAAGTGGGTTTCATTAACTCAAAAGTGTTCGTGCATGCATCTAGAGATTTAATTCAACTACCTTATCTCAGTTCACAGAAATTTCATGACGAAGACCCCATAATATATTTTTCGAAATTTCTAGCTCCACATCAAAGGGACAGTTGTTCAATTTATACAAAACTGTCAAAATAAATTATACAGTCAAAAGTTAAATTTAGAGAGAAAATTGTGTCCAAGATCAAACCACTCATTTTCAGTCATATGTAGGCAGGCAAAGAACAATAGCAACCTAGTTGGCACTTTAGATGAGACAGGATAATATTTTGGGTAAACATATATAGTTTGAGCAATTCTAGCTGCCTGGTAAACCAGCGAGGTTTCACTGCCGGGGGGCGAAAATACATTTTTGGCCCCCTCTTTAAAACACATTTTTGGAATGTGTGTTTAAAGAGGGGGGCAAAAATGTATTTTTGCCACCCTCCACCCGGTAGTGAAACCTCGCTAGTTTTCCAGGCCAGCTAGAATTTCTCATATAGTTTCTTTGTATGATTTTGATAAAGCTTTCATGTCCTCATTTGACTATAAAAGCACAGACTTTCAGTCCTTCCTTTCATAACTCATTAGTGATAGAAGTTTAAGAGAGATGGGAGAGATTCATTTATTTGAAATTGGAATAATAAGAAAAATTGAATATAATTTTACGAGCTTGAAAAATATTTTGTAAATTGTGGTTTACCTCAAAATTTTTATTTATTTATTGTTATTTTTTATTACTTTTGTTTAACTTGAATTTTTAAACACTGTAATTCCCATTTTCTCCAAATTAGTTTAATTAAATTATTAAATTCAATTTAATCCACCTTCTTCGTGAAAAAAATGAGATGATATCTGTGTTTTTATTATGCCACGTTTCACTCTTAGTGATAGGAAGATATCTGTTGATGTCCTCATCTTCCTATAAAAAAAACTTTCAATCTTTCCTTTCATCACTCACATATTAGCTTCATCATCTACAGAAGTGCTTAGTATCAGAGGGAAAAATGGGAGAGGTTGTAATGGTTTTTCTTGCAATATGGGGTGCTCTGTTTCTCTTATTGGCATGCAGAGCCATTTATTCTGTGTGGTGGAAGCCCATGAAGCTGCAAAGGTACCTAAGGAAGCAAGGCTTCAGAGGTCCTGCTTACAAGTTGTTGTATGGTGACCTTAAAGAATTCGTAAGAGCAACCAAGGAAGCTAGATCTAAGCCTATGGAACTTTCACATGATATCGTGCCACGGGTCATGCCTTTCCTTAGTGGAAAGGTTCATGAATACGGTATTTCTGATTTTTTTCCATCCTGAAATCGATTATCAACAGAGAAAATGAAGAAACTTAATCCATGTTCCTCACTTGTATCGTTGTAAGAACGGAATTAAAATTTCAAACTTTTTTTATTGCTTACTTTCGAGTAGTGGTTAATTTTTCTGTTGTGCTTATTAATTTTAAAACTCTTCGAATTTTGAGTTATTGGATTTAAAGGGATATATTTAGCAACTAGTTGAACTATTTTCCTTTAATATGTGACATACATATCTTTTTCAACTCTTTATTTTTGTTAGGGAGTGGTGCTAATAATTTCTTGCTTTATCTACAATTGAGAAATTGAGGGCTTGAAAGAAACATTACACAACACATTTTTGTGTGTATCTAGAGAACTAATTGCCGGATTTAGCTCAAATTTATCCTGACCTGAAGCTACACATTTCTCGTAACTTTAATTTTGACAATCATGATTAGACATGTATATATATGCGCATGAGAGGACTAGAAATCCAAACATAAGTTTGCAAAATTTTCATGCTTATTATAAGTCTAGCAGGTGATATTCCTGCAGTAACCAAAGAGATCTTTCACCTTAATACTTTGGAGGCAATCCAGATAACTATGTTATAACAGTAATTTTCCAGGATTTCATAAACTGTTTAAGTAGTGAAGTTCTGTTTGATTTAAAAATGCAGGTAAGATGTCCTTTACTTGGTTTGGAAAAACTCCAAGGGTGAATGTTATAGATCCAGATCATGTCAGGGATATCCTATCTAACAAGTTTGGTCATTTTTCGAAGCCAAAGGCACATCCCTTGGGGAAGTTGTTAGCAACTGGAGTCGTTGCCTACGAAGGTGAAAAATGGGTGAAACACAGAAGGATAATTAACCCAGCCTTTCATCTAGAGAAGCTTAAGGTTTTTCTCTTTTCTTAATTACTCAAAGGTCATGTATCATTACAAAAAAAATTCATTTCTTAATTACTTAAAGGTCATAGTGTTTTCTTTATAAATTAAAAGTGCTTCGGAAAAGTTTTGAAGGGTATTTTAAGAATCATTAACTTAAATTTCGACTAAGAAAGAAGCAAAAAAAGTAACACGGTGAGCTGGTTTATTTCATTTCCATGTATCTAACATAAATTCTGACTAGCTAATAAAGTTGTGCACAAAATATTTATGTATGAGTAGCTGATTATCTTTTGTATTGATTGTAGTTGATGTTGCCTGCATTCTACACATGTTGTAGTGAAATGATAAGCAAATGGGAGAATCATGTCAATGAGAAGTCCTCTGAGTTAGATGTATGGCCTGAATTCCAGAAATTAACGGGAGATGTAATCTCTAGAACAGCATTTGGTAGCAGTTTCGAAGAAGGGCAACAGATATTTCAACTACAAACTGAACTAGCTGTACTAGTTATTCAACTTTCTCAATCCATATACCTTCCTGGTTTCAGGTATATATCAGCTGTATTAGTATGCAAGGGATTTCTCACTCACAATGTATATATCACTCTTACATATACTTGCATACACTTAATTACCATGATGGCTACTGATAGGTTTTGACTTGATATACATGTGCATATAGGTTTCTTCCAACTAAAAGAAACAATAGGGTAAAGCAAATTGACAGGGAAGTTCGATCTTTGCTCAATAATATTATCAGAAAGAGAGAGAAGGCTATGAAAGTTGGAGAAGTGCACAGTGATGACTTGTTAGGCCTGTTGATGGAATCCAACTTTAAGGAGATTCAAGACAATGGGAACTTGAAGAATCTTGGGATGAGCATCAATGAGGTTATTGAGGAGTGCAAGCTTTTCTTTTTTGCAGGACAAGAAACTGCTTCATCATTGCTTGTGTGGACAATGATTGTTTTGAGTATGCATCCGGACTGGCAAGAGAAAGCAAGAAAAGAAGTCCTAGAAGTTTTTGGACAAGGAAAACCCAATTTTGAAGGGTTGAACCATTTAAAAATTGTGAGTTCATTACTTCTATATGTCCCTTCAATTAAGATTGACATCTAACGCAAATGAAAGATGTGTCTCACTAATTTATGGAATCGCTTATGCAGGTAACTATGATATTTTACGAGGTTCTTAGATTATACCCACCTGTGGTTATGTTAACACGTGCTACTTATAAGGAGATGAAACTTGGAGAAATATGTCTTCCGCGGGGAGTTGAGACTGCATTGCCAGTTCTTCTTGTTCACCATAGTAGTGAATTTTGGGGAGATGATGCTAAAGAGTTCAAGCCAGAGAGATTCTCTGAAGGAATTTCAAAGGCCACAAAGAATCAAGTATCATTCTTCCCGTTCGGTTGGGGTCCACGGATATGCATAGGGCAAACATTTGCGTTGATTGAAGCAAAGTTGGCATTAGCCATGGTTCTGCAACGCTTCTCATTTGAACTTTCAGCCACCTATACACATGCCCCATACACTGTTATAACTCTTCAACCTCAATATGGTGCTCCACTCATCCTACACAAACTATGATTTTTCCATCCTCAGTTCATCCCTGTTGCTAGCATGATATCTATATATTCATGTTACTTTAATTAAATGTATGATGCATGCACTGTAGTTCAATTAGTTCTATTGTCTGCCATTTCCACCTTCCATGGCATGTACCACATTGGAAGTGGCTCTTCCGTTCTCCATTGTTGCGACCACCTTATTCATCACATAGACCAAACATTTCAATTTTCATCAGAGTACAACATGCTTGTAAAGAATATACGCAGAAGTAATAAGATCTCATTTTATCTCTTAACAAACTATCTTTGATCCATGTGTTGCGCCTCGCGAAAGCGTAATAGATTGCGGAACACAATTGATAGTTGCAATAGAAAGTAATAAATCCAAATTATAAACAAGGCAATGTAAAGTAAATGAAAATAAATAAAACACGTACCGCACACAGCAATTTAACGTGGTTCGGCAAGTTTGCCTACGTCCACGGGCAAAGAGAATAGCTTTACTAATGATATTGAGGAGTACAAATGGAGGGAGAGGGAGCTACACAACGTCGAGGACGTTACAAATACACACACGTGTCTAAGTGACACCACGGAGAAACGCATGGTGCGTTTATCCTACAAACAAAAGAAAAAAAATCTTTTCTCTTTCTTTCTCTCTCCTTCCTCACAAAATCACAGAGATTAGGGTTCAACCCAAAACTCTCACAATCTCACTCAATCTCTCACAAATCAAAGGGAAGAAGATGATCTTCTAAAGAGGAGAGGGTTCCTCTTTATATAGCCTCTTGAGGCGGTGGAGGGTGGCGGTGATGGAGGGTTCCATCACCTTTCACCATCTTCTTCTTCCTCCAGCTGTTCTTGAAGATTCCAACTCAGATTCAGCAATTCATAACTCAAATCCAGCGTACATGGGTTGTCCTCCATGCCGACAAGCCGCAATCCCTTGCCGACAAGCCGTCTCTTTGAGCATTCACACAGGTATGTCTGTTTCTGTTCTTCCCTGTTTCAACAATTCTCCACCTCGGTGAAGATTTCACAAATCTGAGCCGATTACACAAGCAATATCCGTCTTTGCCCTTCATAACCCCAAAAGGGGTTCAACACACACGAAGGATGTTGATCAAGTCCAAACAATGTTGGAACTTGACCCCAGAAACTATCTTTGTCAACATATCAGCAGGATTCTCCTTGGTGTCAATTTTCTTTAGTAAGATGTCACCTTCTTCTATGATTTCTCGCACAAAGTGAAAATGAACATCAATGTGCTTCGTACGTGCATGATGAACTTGATTCTTCGCCAAATAAATGGCACTCATACTGTCACAAAAGACATCTAGATGGTCTTGTATTACACCCAAGTCATCAAGCAACCCTTGAAGCCAAATTGCTTCCTTAACGGCTTCTGTAACCGCCATATACTCAGCTTCAGTTGTAGACAATGCAACTGTAGACTGCAACGTAGATCTCCAACTTACTGGTCCTTTAGCAAGAGTAAAGATATAACCAGTAGTTGATCGTCGCTTATCCAGATCTTCTGCATAATCTGAATCCACATAACCAACACAATGTTGACCATTACTCACATCCTTCTCAAATAGTAAACCAACATCTACTGTACCCAGGATGTACCGTAGAATCCATTTCACCGCTTGCCAGTGTCCTTTTCCTGGATCATGCATGTACCGACTTACCATACTGACTGCCAGTGAAATGTCGGGCCTCGTACACACCATTGCATACATTAAGCTTCCCACTACATTTGCATATGGCACTTGAGCCATGTACTCTCGTTCCTTATCAGTACTAGGAGACATAGAAGCTGAAAGCTTAAAGTGAGGGGCAAGAGGTGTACTAACTAATTTTGTGTTGTCGTTCATCCCAAATCATTGTAACACCTTCTTCAAATATGCTTGTTGTGACAAGCTCACAGTTCCCTTCACCCTGTCTCTTAGAATTTCCATGCCAAGGATCTTCTTAGCTTCACCAAGATCCTTCATTTCAAACTGAGTTCTCATCTGGCATTTCAATTTATCAATCTCATACTTGCTCTTGGAGAAAACCATTCACGGGTCTCTTCTCTTTCTCGCTCTGCTATTTGTTACCAAATCAAACCAAACCCTAAACACAAATCTCTTTTTTCTCCCGCTCTGCTCTTCGTTGCCAAACCAAACCCTAGACACACGTCTCTTCTGTCTCTCTCGTTATATCCTCAATGAGCATCCACAATATCCCGCTATATCCTCAATGTATCACGTTTTGTATTGGAATTAAGTGATGATATCAATATCAACAACATATTTGTGTATCATGGGGTTTGATGAAATATTTGAAAATGCCTCAATTTTCTCCTAAAATCATCATGGGTTGATCACATTATGAACACTGCCATCAACTAAACATCATTTGGTTTTAAAACGTCTATCGATGAATATGATTTGTAATTAAGTCTCACTCATGAATTTCAAAATTATTGTTTTATACTTATGACGTGTCTATGATTGTATTGGAAGTATAAATATATTAAGGGTCTATGCTTATACAGATTTTCGCTGTTTGGTTGTCTATTTACTTACAGGAAATCGATTTTTCACGATACTGTTTTTCCACTACTCATGGGAATTCAAATCCGAGGGGGAAACCTCAAAATCAAATTCACAGAAACGATTTCAATTTTCATGTCTATTTTTATGCAACCAAACAGACCCTAAGATTAATGTTGATATACATATATAGTAAAACTATGTGAGAAAATATAAGAATTAACACAATATGCATGGGATTGAAATTTAGGAGACACCCAATCATGTGAAGTTAACTTGCTACCAAACAACCCAATTAGAAAAGGAGAGAAGAGAATACAAACTATAAGGTCAAGCCATTAGTGTATAAAAATATTGTTAACATCAACTTCAATAATGGAGAAGAAAATAATCACCAAAAACAAAAGAGCACCAGGTTGTGAATGTGTTTTTTGGAATATTGGACGAAGACTAATCTTTGAGATTTACAATAAATGAGAAAAGAAAAAAAAATAGTTACTTTTCCATGAACTACATAATAATTTATTTTGTTATGTGATTGAGAAAAAAATTTAAGAAAATCAAGAATCAGAATTGTCTTCATACATTTGAGAACGATGTTGTTTAACTCGAGCTCTTTTTTTTTTTGGTCAAACACGAAGATGTTTATTAATGAAAAAAAAGGAAACAAAAAACAAAGAGAAACATTTTTATATCAAGGAATGCCAAGACACCATGAAAGAGTCAAAACCCAAATCCCTAAACAAATTACAAACCGAACCCATCCTCCACAGTAATTCTCTAATCTCGTTAAAGATAGAGTGTTCTGATCTGTTGAGTCCTTCAAAAACCCTTGTTCTGATCTGTTTGACTCGAGCTCTTGTTCTTCACATCATTTCAGGAACCTGTGATAGATCCATAAGTCAAAATAAAAGAGTGAATACATGTAGTTGCATTTGGTTTATAAGAATTTTCTCATTAATAACAAAATTAGTTGACCACTTTAAACAGTGTGTTTATGTTTACTTCTAATCGAAAGCATAAAATTTTAATGAACCTTTCTATGCAGTTAGGGGAGAGAGCACTGATTAGTGTATGGGGAGGGTGTCTAGCACATGAGTGTCAACTCTATCCCTCTCACGTCTTGAACACCCTCCCAAGACACTAACAAGGCACAAGGACAAGTAGATTTATTTTTCAGTTACTCTTGCGTAAATCTCTAATTGGTATAATCATAAACACTAATTACGACATTAACTACTTTCCTATATAGAAAATTTAAAGTACATGTTTCTCTTTTTTGGATGATCTCCTCACTTCATTAAAAATCATTTATATATTTAATTACCAGCTTAGTAAATCAGAGTTTCAACCTTATGTTTAAAAGATATTTCACCATGACAAGAATCAAAATTTTGTGAGGGTAATTCATGTGATGAAAAGATGACCTTAACAATTCAACTTATTTTAAATTTTTTTTTTCCTTAACAAGCTACGTGGCAATTATGGATTACAGATAAAATCACATAGTTTTTAGAAGGTTTATATCTATATATAATTCTTGATCGAGTATGACAAAAGCTCTGCATTCTTTCATCCTCTTTCAATATATTATATAAAGCAGAAACTTATATGAGTTTCATTATCTGCAGAAGGGTTTCAGTGAGTGGAAGAGAAGAGAGAGGAAGAGAGAGAGAGATGGCAGAGATGGTAATGGTTTTATTTGGAACAGTGAGTGCTTTGTTCCTTTTACTGGCATGGAGAGCCTTTTATTCAGTCTGGTTGAAGCCCATGAAGTTGGAAAGGCAACTTAACAAGCAAGGCTTCACTGGTCCTCCTTACAAGCTGTTTTATGGAGACCTCAAAGAATTTGCAAGGGAAACCAAGAAGGCAAGATCCAAGCCTATGGAACTTTCCCATGATATCGTGCCACGCGTCTTCCCTTTCCTCAGTCAAAAGGTTAAGGAATACGGTATTTTCTCAACTCAAAATTAGTGTATTTATCCATAGGTTTGAACTTTATTGTGATAACTATTTTGTCATGACAACACATCCTCTCATCAATTCTGATTGAGAAAATTGCAGGTAAGATGTCCTATACATGGTTTGGATCAACTCCAAGGCTGAACGTCATTGATCCTGATCTTGTCAGGGATATTCTATCTAGCAAGTTTGGTCATTTTTCTAAGATTAAGGCGAATCCATTGGCAAAGTTGTTAACACAAGGAGTTGTAACTTATGATGGAGAAAAATGGGTCAAACATAGAAGGATTATCAACCCGGCTTTTCATCTGGAGAAGTTAAAGGTCATTATTCTCTTTAATCATGCATTCTCAAACATTTTCATTAAATCCTAGTAATTGCAAAAGACTGAGTTATTGCTCTATATTTAGTCCATGCGTTATGTGATGACACATTTTTGGCATGAGTTAACTCCTGCAAGCTGGGCTAACTGTTGTTTTTGTTGATTATAGCTGATGTTACCTGCGTTCTACACATGTTGTAGCGAGATGATGACCAAGTGGGAGAATTTAGTCAGTGAAGAGCCATACGAAATGGATGTCTGGCCTGAACTTCAGGACTTAACTAGAGATGTCATCTCTAGAACAGCATTTGGTAGCAGTTTTGAAGAAGGGCAACGAATATTTGAGCTACAAACTGAACTGGCTGTGGTTGCTATCCGACTTTCTCAATCCGTATACATCCCTGGTTACAGGTACACATAACTCACAAGCTCTAAAGATGGTTAAAAACAACCTTCCTCCGTGCATCACATGCTTCACAGAGTTATCAGTAGCATACAGCAAGTCAAGACGTTAAAGTTAGGTGATAAGCGCACATGCCACAAATGTTGATCAGAAAAAGAAAAAAAATGTCGATTTATTTAAATATACAGAGCAGAAATGAATTCTAATTTTGGGATGACTGATCCTTCTAATCTAGTCAATAACTAGGAACAGTAAGATAAATTTAACTTGTTAATTCTTCTATTTGTTTGTACAGGTTCCTTCCAACTAAAACAAACAATAGGATGAAGGAAATTGATAGAGAAGTGCGGACTTTGCTCACAAATATAATTAGAAGGAGAGAAATGGCTATGAAAGCTGGAGAAGGGCACAACGATGACTTGTTAGGCTTATTGATGGAATCCAACTTTAGGGAAATTCAAGATAATGGGAACTCGAAAAATCTTGGTATGAGTGTTGATGATGTTATTGAGGAGTGCAAGTTATTCTACATTGCAGGACAAGAATCTACTTCAACTTTGCTTGTGTGGCAGGAGAAAGCGAGGGAAGAAGTCTTAGAAGTCTTCGGACAAGAAAAACCGGATTTTGAAGGGTTGAACAACTTGAAGATTGTGAGTATAATACTTTTATCCCTTTTACCTTGGCTACTGTTGCAAATATAATTACATCACTAACATCGAAAAGTTTTATGCAGATAACAATGATTTTCTATGAGGTTCTTCGGTTATACACACCTGTGGTTATGCTACAAAGGGCTACTTATAAGCCGATGAAACTAGGAAACATATCTATTCCTGAAGGAGTAGAGATTGAATTGCCAGCTCTACTTGTTCACCATAGTGAAGAACTTTGGGGAGAAGATGTCAATGAGTTCAAGCCAGAGAGATTTGCCGATGGAATTTCAAAGGCCACGAACAATCAAGTGTCATTTTTCCCATTCGGTTGGGGTCCACGGATATGTGTTGGGCAGATATTTGCGTTGATCGAGGCAAAGTTAGCTTTAGCCATGATTGTGCAACGCTTCTCATTTGAGCTTGCTCCCACCTATACGCATGCTCCATACACTGTTTTAACTCTTCAGCCTCAGTATGGTGCTCAGCTCATCTTACGTAAACTATGATTCCATTGTCATCACATAAAACTCCACCTCAATCATGGTTCCCGCTGATTGATATACTTACTAGTGGTGGTGCAGTATAAATATCCTTAAAGTTGTAGCCCTGCGAGTTGTACTGAATCAACAATATTTAGTTATCCTTTTGCATGCCATTTTCAAGTACCTTTATTTCTCTTGTCACCCAAATTAATACGGGAAGTTTGTTAACGTTACCAAATGTTATATATATTTGAAAGTAATTGCGTAATTTTATTCGAAAATAAGGGAATATGTTAAAAATCAGTTATATCTGATGTGCTAATTACATCCAACATTATGTACTTTATTCAGATTAAATTCTAGCTTTGTAAATAAACTTACTGCCAAACAACTGGAAATAGAGAAGAGAGTGAGACCTCTCATCAAGCTCTGCAGAATTTGGCTCCCGTGAACGTTTTGAAGCTTAGGTTGCAGGTATTGTGGAACAAAGGTATGGAACTCCAATGTAAAGGGTGGTGATGTTTGTACATGCTTGAATTTGTGCACAAGTCATATGCATGAATGATCGAACCTCAATGAAAGAAATAAATGGAGAGAACGAGAGATAGTTTAGTAGTTGATTTACCAACAAGGGTGTGTTTGGTTGCAAGGTGAATAAAATTTTCTCAAAAAAAATTTCACAGGAAAAAGGGCATGATTTGACAAAAAATTTCAAGATCTAGTTAGTTTGCAACCAAAAACTTGAAAAATTAGGGGTAAATTTGATGTTCATCCTTTCTATTAAGAGGATAAATGCCCTTAAGTCCATTTTATAAATTTGATCTTGGTCTCTTGCCGTCGGTTGACCATTTAGTGAACCATTATCATGTGCGCATGTTTCTAGGGCTGGGCACGGTTCAGTATTGGACTTGTCTCGGTCCGGGATAGAGATTTTTTTTGGGAAGAATCGGTTGGTCCTGAATTGATTTGAACCAGGACGGAACCATGCCATCCCAGTTTGTTCCAAATTTTCATAATAGGCGACTATCTCCACTATAGAAAGAGGAAAAAAAGAGAAAATCACTAGTAAATACTAGGAAAAAAGGGATTTCTACATATGTATCGTACAAAGCAACGGATTTTATCAGCTGTAGCAAAAAAAGAGACTCTTAGGGTGTGTTTGGTTGCATGGAATCCTATGCCAAAAGAATTCATGAGGAGATCTCTACATTTTAGGTTAAATTGATATATCACTTCACATCTACCATTTGACCACCATTTGATCTTGTGATCAATGGTGAAAATGAAAATCTCATGAACATGAGAATCCCACTCCTTGGTCCCCCAAGGCATGTGATTCTCATGTTCATGGGACTTTCATTCCCACCATTGATCACAAAATCAAATGGTGGATGTGAAGTGATACATCAATTTGGCCTAAAATGTAGGAGTTCCCTCATAAATTTTCATGGCATAGGATTCCATGGAACCAAACACACCCTTATAGAAGCCAAAATATGAAGATATAGATATGCCTATAATTACTTTATTCTATGGATAAAAGATCTAATTGGTGTGGGATAGGAGACGCCGTAAAGATCAATTAGCAAGGTTTTTGGCCGATCTCAACCCCAAAGCCCTAAAGTTTCCTTGAGATTCCTAGAACCAATCTCCACCCCTCCCACTTATATTAAACCCTAACCTCACCTCCTCTCGATTTCTCTTCGCTATATTAGCTCCTCTAGAGTTTCCGCCAACACTAGAGTGAAATCAAACCAAGAACTAGCAACAACCATGGCGACGACCCCAATGGAATCTGCGCAGTGCTTCGACCAAAAATAGGTCTTCAAAGTCAGGAAAAAAAAAAGATATCTTATCCAAAAACAAAAACAGAAACCAAGTTGATCCCTAATTGCATTAAAAACATGTTTAAACCTACACAGCCTTAATTAATGAATTTATATTATTTTCATGGTGCACATCCACCTCGAATGAAAAAAATATACTTAATTTAGCAATGCATGGTTCACCTTCCCTATTATAATCTTAATCACATTTCCTGTCTAATTAATCATTTATATACACCAAGAGCATTTTAACGACACTAAAATTGAAGTCTTATACTCAAAGTTGACACCGAAGTCTTATAATAAAAATTGTAACTAAAAATAAAACAGAGTCTGCTAGTTGAATGTAGGTACAACTTTTCTAGCAGCAAAAAGCCAAACATGTTAGCTATTTTCTCGTGTTGTAAATACTACACGCGAGAAAGGGCACACAGTAGCAATCATATAATTAAATCAAGGATTGTGATTTTGTTTTTCGAAGTAATTTCGATCTTTTGATGTTAAAAAAATATTCGGTGTGTAAAGAAAAGACGTAAAAATTTCGAATATACATGAAAAATATAAATAAATTTTAAAGATATATGAAATATGTAAAAAAATAAAGTGAAAGTAAAAAAATCTATTCAATACACTAAATGAAGACTAAATACGAAATATATCTTAAATTCATAACCCGTTAACAATATAGAAAAAAAAAATCACAAATTTCACAAAAATTTCTTAAAATGAAATCTAATGAATTTTCACAATTCCATCCAAATCCCAAAAACATCAAAATGTAGGAAGGAAGCATTTAACTTTCTTCGTGTAGCAGCAATGAATACTCTCACCAATTTTTTCCAAGCCCAATTCCCAGTCTGAGTATTAATGACCATGTAAAACAGAGAAGAAGAAAAGAGAATGAAGAGGAAGATCACTAGACAGCAACTCTTCTTCTTCCCCCCTTCTAGTCGATTCATTTTACCACCTCTCCTTCACCTCTTCAAGATAATGTCAAGACATGGTAAGTGTCCAACTCATCCCTCTGGTCGATTCAGTAGTAATCGTCCCCGAGTATAGAGATCGATTCAACAGAGAAATCGATTCAGTAGCAGAGAGGAAGATCAATTAGAGCAGAGTTCGAATCGATCGACAAGAGATCGAGCAGAGTAGTCAAGCACAGATGAAGAATCAAGCAGAACAGATCCACACTTCCAGAGTTGAAATCTGCAACCGAAAAAATGAGATTGATGTTGGGTTTATGGGCAAAAAAAAGCGAAATTTCTGAAAAATCCCGAAAAATGCAAATTCTCTTTTTGCAAAATTTTCTTTTCGTATTTAAAAAAAAATGAAAATTTCATGAAATCTAAATCTCGTTCTTTGTAGAAAACATGTTAGCTGTTACCGTGGAATGAGTTTTCGCGAAATCTCACTGAAAATTTCATTTTGTTTGAAATACGAAATGGTAAAAAGGCAAATTATAAATTTACATTTTTTCGTGTTTTTTGAGAAAAAATTCGAGTTTTATTTTTTTGTACGATTCGATTTTTTCATTTTTTAAAGGCTTTTTCAAAAAATTTCAAAGTTTTTTTTTTCTCGTAAGTTTAGAGTTTTTTTCTTCTAATTATCGGTTCTTTTAATTATTTATTGATTTTTGAAAGATCTACTTATTTTCTAATTATATATTTATTTAATGTTTGTTTAATTTCTAGGTATCTAGGCTTCATTTAATGTGTTTAATAGATTTATGTATTTGCATTTTTTCACATATTTCATGTACCTTGAAATGCATTATATATTTCATGTATCTTCAAAATTTGAACATTTTTTTTTACACACCGAAATATTTCTTAAAATCAGGAGACTGAAATTAACTCGAAAAACGAAATCATAGTTTTTAGTTGTTAATATAAATCATTAAGGTGCAAAAGTTTGCCCTAATTTCACTAGGACACACATTCGATGGGAGATAAACGATCTAGTCAACCACATTCACCTGTCCAGAGGTATTTGTGGACTAAAGTATAATTAAAAAAAATTAGACTTTGACCCATTATGTGTGTGCCAAAATTTACCGTAATAATATTTAAACCTCATTTTGGATGAAATCATAAAGTGGATGTTGACTAGTTATTGAGGTATTAAAGGACCAACATCACTTAAACGATACGTGACAAATGCATGCTAGATACATGAGGACATCGCTAAGTGCATCCAAGCATGTATCATATATCAAAGTTTGGAGGAGAACTCACCCTCCGACATTTGAAAATTTCTCCAATTGATTCAAAATTTGACGGAGACTAAGCCTAAAGTTTATAGTATATATTTTTACCTTAGAATATGCTTACACTTCAATCTAATTGAGACGAAAGTGGAAACGGCGTGACAGGGGTATTCAATATATGATATTTAGTAAAAAAGAATTAATGTATATATCCGAGCAGCACGAGGATGCCCTAGTGTACATAACAAATCGTAATGGTATTTTAGGTTGGAGATAAAAGATGGATGATATTTACCCAAACATAAATATCTAACGGATCACATAAAGGGGGGAGGGAAGGGTTTTTGGCTGAAATTTATGTTCACATAGGACTGAAATACCCCTGGCCAAAGTTAAAAAATTCTTCTTCTATCAAACAATTTGAGTGCTAAAGGCATGGGCAATATCCTAGTTGAGAAATATATTGGGGGTTGAAATTAATTTCCTATAATGACATGTTTGTGAATGTAATACAAGTATAAAGGCAAAGAAAATGAAAAAATGGTGAAAGAAGTTAGTGGAATATACATGTTGTCGAGAGAGAAATTTTGTGTGTGTGTGTTTTTTTTTTCTTCATAACAGTGATTATGCAATACTCTCTAGTTAATGTAAAATCAAAGAAATTTTTGTTATAAGGTCCTTCGTTCCAAAATCGAAAAAGGAATCGGTACAATTGTAATAAAAATAATTTGAAAATTTTATTTATTTTCTTAAAATTGTTATAACTATTTACTTTGTTACTGAATTTTGGTAAAATTGTAAATGTTGGAATGCATTTTTTTTTAAGATCTTTCCATATATATACTTCTAATGCATTGCGGATCGTTAGTGTTTTCAATATTTTTCAAAGAAATGAGATATGCCGATCATAACATGAAAAACAAAAGAAAAAGAAATGAAACGTGCATCTTAATGCACATTCAAATAAAAACATTGAACTTTATGTTTTGGGAATTCAAAGTTTAGGGAAAACTCACTCTCAGTGTTTAATTTTTTTTCCAACTGATTATAATTTTGACTGAGTCTAATCCTAAAATTTATAATATATACTTTTCTCTTAGAGTAGGCATGAACTTCAAAACTTGTATTTTGCAAATCAGCTAGATATTTCACTATTCATAAGAAATTAGAGATAAAAGATGACTATGATTGAAAGTTAGGAAATATATCAATGGTTAAGATTCATTTTCAATAGTGGCATGTTTGTAAATATTAAACATGTAAAAAGCCGAAGAAAAAGAACGAGCTCCACTTCCATTGTTTGGTACTTTTTTTTTATCATATAATACAAAATTTTACCGTAAAAATATCACGATACACATTCTATCATGCCAACGTCATGGGTAATGCACTAATCTATCTTACAACTCAGCTAAGGGTTTAATTATTCATAAGGAATTAGAGATAAAAGAGAGCTATGATTAAAAGTTAAGTAAGATATTGAGGGTTGAGATTCATTTTCTATAGTGAAATGGTTCGTATAAGATGTAGAAGGGCAAATAAAATAAACAAAGAGATGAAAAAAGTTTTGTAATGTAATGTGGCAGAAAGAGAAAATTTAATTTTTCATTTGCTAAAAACGAAAATTGTGGTTACTATCTAATTAGTTGACGAATTTTGAAAAATTGGGTATACTTGAAATGCATGTTTGAAGATATTTTAAATGAAATCACTGATCAATACAAATGCTCAAAACTTTTCAAATACACATTTTCATGCCATATGTATTTTCCAAAAAAAAAAAAAAACATGTCTAAGGTTTTTTACTTCGTAAGTATTTTCAATATTTATCAAAAATGATACAGATATCTTAAGACACATTTAGGCGAAAACCTGAATTCCATATTTTAGAAAATTAAAATTTGACAAGAAGTCACTACCGCTGTTTTAAAATGACTTTTTTTTTTTTCAATTAATTAAAATTTAATCAAAATTGAACAAATGCCATGAACCACTTTCTTAATGCCAATGACACTGGTAATACATTAGTCTATTTTTCAAATTAACTTGGTATTTCACTATTTATAAGGATTTAGAGACAAAATATGGCTACGATTGAAAGATGAGAAATATGTTGAAGGTTGAAATTCATTTATTATAATGACATGTTTGTAAATATAAAATATGTAGAATGACAAATAAAATGATAAAGGTTAGAGCAATATACATGTAACATAGAGAATTTTTTTTGTATATGTTTTTATTCCTCAAAATTAAAATTGTTATAAAACTATTTACCTGGTTGTCAAATTTTAGTAAACTTGGTATTCCAATGATCAATACAAATGCTAAAAATTTAAAATATATCTTGTTATTATAAACTTCTAGTGCATTTCACGTCGTTAACATTTTTCAATGAAATGAGACGGGAATCATAATGCACATTTAAACAAAAATCATGAACTTCTTGTTTTGGCAAATTCAAAGTTTGGGGGAGAACTCACTCTTGGCGTTCAAATTGTTTTCCCCAACTAATTCAAATTTTGACTGAGTCTTACCCTAAAGTTTGTAATATATATTTTTACCTTGGAATAAATTTGTACTTCAAACTGATTCAGGACAAAAGTGGGGATGGTGGCGGGGTCTTCAGTACATATATTCAGTAAAAAATAAATATATGAGGATTGAGATTCATTTCTATAATGACATATTTGTAAATGTAAAATATGTAGAAAGGGAAAGGAAAATCAACATAAAACTTAAAATGAGGAAATGTACATGTGGCTGAGGAAAAAGTTTTTGTGTTTTCTTTCCTAGAATTTTTTTTTTTTTTTATGAATTTCGTTATTAGATTCTGGTAAAATTGGCATCACTAAAATCTAATGATCAATGCAAATACTTAAAATTTTAAAATAGGCATTTCACACCGTATGCATTTAAAAAAAAAATCCAATACATTTCACGCCTTAAATATTTTCAATATTTTTCATAGGAATGAAAAGGCTTTCTCATGGCATATTCAAACTCCACTTCCACTATTTTTTCAACGGATAAAAACTTAGACCAATTTTAACCCTCATATCATGACACACTTTCTATTGTGCCAACAACATGGGTAATACAATAATCTATCTTACAAATCAGTTAGGTGTTTTACTATTCAAAATGAATTGGAAGTAAAAGATGACTATGATTAAAAGTTGAAAAAGATGTTGATGATTGAGATTCATTTTATATAATGACATGTTTGTAAATAAAAAAACATTTAGAAGGCAAAAGCAGTGGGGAGAGAAAATTTTGTATGTTTTTTTGATAAAATTAAAATTGTCGTAACTATTTACTTGGTTGTCTAATTTTGATAAATTTGATATCATTGGAATGCATATTTTTGAAAATCTTTCAATAAATCCAATGATCAAACAAGCACTAAAATTGAAAATTATATATTTTATTATTAAAAAAGTCTGCATTTTACGTCGATAGTGTTTTTCCAATAAAAGGATGAAGGAAATTGATGAGGCAGTTCACACTTTGATTGAGAAAACCATATAAAAGAGAGAGGGCAATGTAGATGGATAAGTAAACAACAATGACTTGTTAGACATGTTGATGGATTCCAACCTCCAGAAAATTCAAGACAATGGGAACTCGAAGAAACTTCGGATGAGCACTCATGACATTATTCAGGAGTGCAAATTTTTTTTGTATTGTAGGGCAAGAAACTACTTCATCATTGCTGGTTGGATGACAATGATTTATTAAGCATGCATCACTGGCAAGAGAAAGCAAGAGAAGAAGTCTTAAAAGCCCTCGAAAAAGGAAAATCGGATTTTGATGGGTTTATTAATTAATAAAAGTTGTGAGTTTATTAATTAAGAGTGGCACCATTGATGCAAATCATATAAAATTTGTTTATGAGAGTGACGATGATTTTTGATACGAGGTTCTTAGGTTATATCTGTTAGAATATATAGGGTTTGCACTCAACATAGCCAAATCCATGTCCAAATCCAAGATTGATTCACCTCTACAAGATATGGAGCGTCTAATCATATCCTAGCATAATAATTGCTAGGATATGATTAGATACTCACTACTAAAAAAATTCCCTTTTGCGACGACTCGTAGTGTGACGAGGGAAGTTTTGTCGCTCAAAATTATGGTGCGACGACATATTTAATATTGTCACGCAAGTACAAAAAATAGCTAACTACTTAACGCGACGAGCGATTTCATCGCGTCATAACCTCTGTCGCGACGCAGTTAAAGCCTTCATCGCATACCTAATATGCGACAACGTGTCGTTGCTTAAAACCAAATATTTCGTCACCCTAAAATACCTAGGGCTACATGTCGACCACTTTAAACGACCAACTTTAATATCCTCTGGCGACACACTATTTCGTCGCCTCAATATAGCTTACGCGACTCACCAGAAGCCTTCGTCGCCTAATATTTGCCACTTTGAACAACACCCTAGGGCGACAAACTTTGTCATCGCCTAAAGATATCTTACGCGGCGAAGCGGAAAGCTTCATCGCCTTAAGTATTCACAATAAAATACATCCTAGGGCGACGAATGTCGTCGTTGCCTACAGATAGCTTACGCGACGAATAGGAACCCTTCGTTGCATCAAGTATTCACAACAAAGATTCGTTGCTTAAAGAGAGCCGGTTCATCGCCTAAAACATCCTAGGGCGACAAACTTTGTAGTCGCCAAAAGATAGCTTACGCGACGAATTATAAATCTGCGTCGCCTAAAGTCTTCCCAACAAAGATACATCCTAGGGAGACAAACGTCTTCGTAGCCTAAAGATAGTGTACGCGGCGATTAGGAACCCTTCGTCGCATCAAGTACTCGCAACAAAGATTCCTCGCTTGAAGAGAGCCAGTTCATCGCCTAAAACATCCTAGGGGGGCAATCTTTGGTGTCGCCAGAAGATATCTTACGCGAAGATTTGGAAAGCGTCGTCGCCTAAAGGCTTACATCCTAGGGCGACAAACGTCGTCGTCGTCGCCTAAAGATAGCGTATGCGACGGATAGGAACCCTTCATCGCATCAAGTACTCACAACAAAGATTCCTCGCTTAAAGAGAGCCGGTTCATCGCCTAAAACATCCTAGGGCGACAAACTTTGTCATCGCCTAAAGATATCTTACGCGACGAAGCGGAAAGCTTCGTCGCCTTAAGTATTCACAACAAAAATACATCCTAGGGCGACGAATGTCATCGTCGCCTATAGATAGCTTACGCAACGAATAGGAACCCTTCATCGCATCAAGTATTCACAACAAAGATTCGATGCTTAAAGAGAGCCGGTTCATCGCCTAAAACATCCTAGGGTGACAAACTTTGTCGTTGCCTGAAGATATCTTACGCGACGATTTCAAAAGCTTCGTCGCCTACAGTCTTACATCCTAGGGCGACAAACGTTGTCGTCGCCGAAAGATAGCGTACGCAATGAATAGGAACCCTTCGTCGCATCAAGTACTCACAACAAAGATTCCTCACTTAAAGAGAGCCGGTTCATTGCCTAAAACATCCTAGGGCGACAAAACTTTGTCGTCGCCTGAAGATATCCATCGCGACGAAGTGGAAAGCTTCGTCGCATAAAGTTTCCCCAACAAAGATTCGTCGCTTAAAGCGAGCAGGTTCGTCGCACAAGCTCTGACCTGTTCATCTTCTCCACGAATTAGAATAATCAGGTCTGCGTTTTTCACTATTTTCTCCTCTCATTTTATTCTTTTTCTCTGCTAGATTGATTTCTCTCACTATATACTCCAAGCTTCCAGCACTTAATTAGGCTTCGTCTTCTCTTTGTGTCGCTGGCACCGGCCACACCTCCAATCTTCTCTCTCTTTCACTTGGAAAATAGTGAGGAAATTGCTAATTTTTTTATTTTTTGAAATTTCATGAAATTAGGTTGCTATCATGTGGATTTTTGGGAGTGTCTCAAATTGTTTTTCGAGTGCATACTAGATATTTATTAATTAATAATATCTACATCGTCCACTTGAAGAATTGTAATTGAGATGTTGCTGAAATTTTTCCACATTGAAACCTAATCGCATTAGTGTCGTTAACTCTCTTTAATTCTCATGTTTTGTTTATAAACTGAAAACAGGCGTAATGGAAAGACAGTGGATACAAAATCAGGACAAATGCTGTGATGAATATTTAAATGGGATCGAGAGCTTCATTGAGTTTGCAAGGGCACATGTCACTGGTACGACGAATCATATCAAGTGTCCGTGTCAATGTTGTAACAATTGTTTATGGCAGACATTCAATATGGTTCGATATCATTTGGCGAGGTATGTGATGATTCTGAATTATACGAGGTGGATTTATCATGGGGAGCAACGAGAATTTGGCTCTACTTCATCGAATTCCCAGCCACTTGTGCCGCACATTGATGAAACGTCCATGAATGATAATGACTAAGTTATGGGTATAATAAATGACGCTTATCCATATGCATCGATGAACGAAGATGGCATTGATGATATGGTAGGAGATACCGTACCTCCCAACATGCTGCAAAGTGAAGAGTTAGAAAACTATGAAATACTGTTGAAACAAGCCAAACAAACTTTATACCCTGGTTGCACAGAGTTCTCCCTGCTTACTGCCATTGTGGAGTTGATGCATTGCAAAGTGAGACATCATATGTCGAATAAGTGTTTTTCTCATTTAATGGGAATTATGAAGCAGATGCTTCCGAAGGAAAACATTTTACCTGAGGATTATCGTAACACGCAGAAATTGTTGAATGGTTTTGGTTTGGGGTATCAAAAGTTTCATGCTTGCAAATACAACTGTGCATTATTTTATAAGGAAATTGAAGGGATGGATGCATGTCCTGTGTGCAATGAGCCAAGATATAAGCCTAATTCTAGTAATAAAACGAAGAAAATTCCACAAAAGGTTTTGCGTTATCTTCCACTGAAGCCCAGATTGTAGCGACTGTACATGTCGACGCACATTGCGAGTCATATGAGATGGTACAATGAAGGAAGGGTTGATGATGATTTTTTGAGACATCCTGCTGATGGAGAGGCTTGGAAAGCATTTGATACTATGTATCCCGATTTTGCAGAAGACCCGCGCAATGTCAGATTGGGGCTTGCAACTGATGGATTTAATCCATTCGGGAATATGAGCTCTACTCACAGCACCTGGCCCGTCGTTGTTGTTCTTTATAACTTGCCCCCTTGGATGAGTATGAAAAAAAAATTTACAATGATGACTTTATTAATTCCCGGTCATCCCGGAAAGGACATTGATGTTTATTTGCGGCCGTTGGTTGATGAGTTAAAAGACTAATGGGAAAATGGTGTACGTACATTTGATAAGTCTACCAACACAATGTTTATGTTGAGAGCAGCAGTGATGTGGACTATACATGATTTTTCCGCTTGTGGAAATATTTCAGGTTGGAGTACTCAAGGCTATAAGGCATGTCCGATATGCAACGTCTGATTGGCACGCGGGAAAGATTTGTTATATGGGTCACCGTAGATGGTTGCCCCAGGATCACGAGTGGCGAACAAATAAGGTGGACTTTGATGGAAAAATGGAGAACGACACTAGACCTAGAGAATGGTCGGGGGATGACATTTTGGCTAAGTTGAATAGCTTGGAATTTGGTCAGATTGGCAAAAATCCCGATAATCGTGATACTAATTTGCACAGGTCAGCTACATATCTGAACTAGACGAAAAAGAGTATATTCTTCTAGCTTCCGTATTGGTCGAAATTAAAGATCAGGCACAACCTAGATGTGATGCATATTGAAAATAATGTGTGTGATAGTGTGGTTGGGACAATTCTTGGCATCGAAGGAAAATCGAAGGACACTGTGAAAGCGAGGGAAGATTGTATGAACATGGGTATAAAGAAACGGTTATGGCTTAAGAAAGTCGGTGACAAATGGGTAAAGGGGCATCCTTATTTTGCAGTTAAACCGCCAGTAAAGATAAAAAAATTTAAATTTTTTTCTTCTGTGAAGTTTCCAGATGGGTACGCATCTAATATTGGGAGTGGTATGAAAATGAGTGATGGGAAAATGTCGGGATTGAAGAGCCATGACTGTCATGTACTACTGCAACGCCTTCTTCCGGTCGCTATTCGAGGATTTTTGCCATCGGGTGTTGTTGGCCCTATTATAGAATTGCCGAGATTCTTCCAGCAGCTATGCGCAAAGTCTCTGCGCAAATCAGATAAAGAAAGGTTGCAAAATGATATTATTAACATCTTATGCAAATTCAAACAGATATTTCCTCCGACATTTTTTACTTGCATGATTCACTTGATGATACATTTACCGGGTAAGTCAAAGCTTGGTGGGCCGGTCAATTATCGGTGGATGTACCCAATAGAAAGGTAACTCATATGCTTGTTTTCTAACTATTCTTCATTTATTGTAACGAATCTGACATCTTTTATATTTTGTAGAATACTAGGCACATACAAAAGGTATGTACGAAACAGGGCAAGACCCGAAGGATCTATAGTGGAGGCATATATTGCAAATGAATCACTTACTTATTGTGCAATGTATCTCCATAATGTTGAGACGTCCTTCAACCGAACTCAACGAAATAATGACGGTGGTATTAGAAGTGAGACACTTTCTGTTTTTGCGCAACTCGCACGACCGTTTGGCGAGCCACCAACAAATGACCAGTTTAGCAATAACGACATGGAAGTTGCGCATTGGTTCATACTCAACAATTGTGACGAGGTCTTGCCATTTTTGGAGGAGCATGAAGAACTACTTAGGCGTAAGTATCCTGCACATTTACGGGCCGAGAAGTACCGTCAATTATTTCCTGAATGGTTTCGCAAACACGTAAGTTGATACTATAAGAAAATTTGATAATATTGCATTATTATTTTTATAATTGGTATTCAACATATTCTGAATATATATAATTTTTTTTAATAGATGTTACAATTGAAGGAAGTAAATTCGGCTCTTTACGATGATGAATTATCAAAACTGGCGAGAGGTCCTATTCGATCTGAAACATTTTCGGGTTGTTATGTGAATGGTGTTAAGTTCCTGGTTATCGAGCGAGACAACAATTTGAGCACTAAAAATAGCGGCGTATCAGTACCTGGGGACGGCGACACCGCCGATGTTGATTTCTATGGTAAACTGACATCTGTAATTCAATTACTGTACAAAGACCATTGCCAGGTGATTTTATTCAAGTGTCGTTGGTTTGATACAAACCCACATAAAGCCGGGAGTATTAAACGAGAATATGGTCTAGTAAGTGTGAACACAAACATGATCATTTTATTTTGGCAACTATGGCAAATTTTTTTTTTTATCTAGATGATCTTAAAGCCGGTGGTGGATGGAAAGTAGTCCAGACGATCCAACACAGAAGTATATGGGACATTCTTGAAAAGGCTTCTGATGACCACAGTGATGACGACACCGCTGATCAAGAGAATTCATCTTCAAGCATTCCCATTATCCAACAGCCATTTGAGTTATTTGTCGAACTTCCTCCGACTGATGGCAAATATGATGTTGAGGTATCACCTGCAAAAGATGGAGTTTTTGAAGAATCTGAGGCAACCATGTCAGATGAACTTGAAGAAGAAGTCGAAAGTGATTACTCTACTGATTCAGATTACATTTGAAGGATTATAATTTGTTAGATCGTTTACAAAATGTTAATAATATTATGTATTTTGTTAGTTCATTTAATTAAATTTGTTAATGTACTATGAATTTTTTACCATAAATTTTTTAAATGAATGTCGAAGTTCAATTAATTAATGATATTTTCCTCCTAAAATAAGCAAATTTGATGTTTGCGTGACGAAATTAGAATATTTCATTGCACAAAATGCTCCCCCCCCCCTTAAAAATCATGGTGCATGCTTCTGGCGGCAATTTTGAAAAAAGGAACACAAAATTTTGAAAACTAGCGTGACGAATTCTGTGATTTATGGCGACGAAACTTTGAAAAAGCGCAAAAAAGTTTCGTGAAAATTTGAAAACTTGCGCAAAACAAGTATATGTGAAATGAAAGTGTGAAGATCTTATATGTGCATGTTTTGATGTTTAGTAAGCTTCAAAATTTTGTAATCTGTTCTGCTTCACTTACTGAGATGTATGTTTTACAATTATATCGCATTTACCAAACTGAAATTAAATCAAAGAGCAAATAAAGTGCCTTGTGACATTATTTCTTTTTTTTAATTCTCACATGAAAAATTTATCTGATTGCTGTAATTCTCACAGAAAATACTCTAAAGTTAGAAGTGCGACTCTGGGATTGACAGGAGGTAAAGATCAGATTGCTGTAATTCGAGCCTCTGGAAGCATCAGCCGTGTTCATGGTTCACTTAGTTTATCTGACTCTGGTATTACTTCTGAGCAATTTATTGAGAAGATCCGCACTGTATGAGGTAAGATATGCACATTACATGTTCATATTTTTACCAACTGTGCATAAATTTTCCTGGCTTCTCATGTGGTCATATTGACCTATTGTCATGCTAAGTGGCTTCTCATGTTCATTTTTACCAACCTTATCTATCATTTGCATATGGTGTTTTAGCAATCCATCTTACAAACAAAATAGAGTGTTTGACATTTAGAAATTGAGGGGTATTACATGTGTTCTAGGGAACATTTTTTTATTGTTTAAGACTACATGACTACATTGCCTATCAGTACTTTGCTCATTCAATAATTTTGTATTTTTTTCGTTATTTTGTTTTTCATAAATTCTTTTTTTTTTCCTTTTTTTAAACTATTGCTAAATTCAGTAGCCTAACCCGTATCATCATCATCAAAGCCCATTCCCAATACAGTAGTCTAACCTGTATGCAAAACAATAATATTTCAGAGATCCATAGAACTGGATGACTGCTTCAAATTTTTGAACAAGGATTAACTAGCCATTCAAAGATAGCACCTCCATTCTAAATCCAATTTGATGGAAGCTTTATTGTGAAGAATTACTACTTCACAAATAATCCATCACTGTGGTATAGCCAGAGCAAGAATATTAACTGTGCAATCATGTACCTCAGATAGATAAAAAAATCTTCCTGAAAAGAGCCTGCACAACAAGTTTTCTCTTGAACCCCTTTTTCGAGTATCCTGAAATATCCATGACAATCGGGCCTGAAATGCAAATGCTAGTTCAGTATAAGAAAATCATTCTGTCTCCTTAATTTTATAAAGCATTTTATATCTCCCATGGGTACTTTCAAATGCTAAATACAGAAAGATGCAGCCCTAAGTATAGGATTTAAAAGCAAATTTCATACAAAAACTTCCTAATTTGCCAAGTTCCCTACAAAATAGCATTTATTCTTTTATTGATTTATACTCATCAACTCAAGACTTTTCTGTTACCAGATAAAACTAATTTATAAGGCTTCTGAAGTTTAAGAAAAACTATATTAGCACTTTTTATGGATGTGATGACTTCGCGTGGATCCAGGAAACTGCAAAGCTAGTTACATGACTTACATCCAAGTTGGAATATGTTGTTTTATTTAGTTGTGCATCAGATGCAAATATTCCTGATACCTTAAAAACTTTTGCAAGTCTTTGTTTATAATTGATGACTGGAGTTTCCTATAGACATTACCCCTGAAAAAAAATCCCCTGAAAGATCCTATCTAAACACAACAAAGGCACTCCACCAATTGAAAACTCCCTAACATCTAGAATTAAAAGGATGGAGGGCAGGGGAAGGGTGATTGTTTTGCAGAACAAATAGGGTTACTCAGTTGTATTTGAGATTCATATAGACCCATAGCATTTTGTTTTCATTTTATTATTTATTTATATATGAACTCTACTTATGAAATGGTACTTCCTGAGACCTCCAATGACAACAAATCTTGCATGAATTGGTAACATCCGATGAGGCTCAAAAGATTTGTTTAGAATGAGTCAATGCCCATTTCTAACAGTAAAATTTATGACACAAACACAAATACAGTAAATCAAGAAAACACAAACAAATGGATACAAATTGATTACAGTGAGCAAATTCTGACAGAGATACAAATTGTTCCAGCAGTAAAATTTCTAACAGTAAAATATTTGGATCAATTCAGTAAGCAAACTCAGTAAGTAAAATTTCTGACAGAGATACAAATTGTATTACAGTGAGCAAATTCAGTAAATTTCTGGATCAATTTCTGACGGTGAGCATATCAATTTCTGATAATGAGCATATCAATTTCTAACAGTAAATTTTCTGGAACAATTTCTGACAGTAAATTTCTGAAAATGCTGCAATTCGCAATATTGCTGCTTCCTTTAGTTCTTCCTGAACTTCACCATAGAGATTTACATTTGCATATAAAATGCTAGACATGTGCATTTATATCTCCTCTACATTTGTTGTTGAAATTAAAATTTTTTTTGTTCTTTTTCCCCATTTATCCAGTTTTCTTCCCGAACCTTATGAAATTCAAGTTTTCTCCTTCATTATACATTTTATAGTTAATGTATTGTTTTATACGATCTTCCACTGATTGCATCTATTTACTTTGTTTTCATGTTACTTTGTAATTGTTGTGTTGTGTTTTTATTATTTTGGTTCAGATGACTTCTTTGATAACAAGAAAACGTAAATCCATAATTGTTGCTGATAGTAGTTCGGTGGCCGCTCCTCCGCCCAACGTAGCTCATTCCACCGTTAATGCTCCCGCTACAAGGGCTGTTTCTATCAATACTCCACCAGCACATGGATCAAATGTTCCGGTAGTTGATCAATCTTCATCGTCTGGATTAGTTCCTCAAGTTCTCACTCGACGAAGCGTCAGACGAACAAACCGTTGATCAGCGTCTCCTGAGATTGCACTCGAGACTGTAACCATGCCCGGGGATGTAAAGCCCTCCCCCCAAGGAGATGGAGAGCTCCCTAGAGGTAATAAACTTAAGTTTTCCTCATCATATTCGGCAAATTGAATTTTTTTTTTTTACAACAGCAAAGAAAACGAGGGGGCCCTATAGACAACTAAAATCCCAAAGGATCACACGAACCACTAACACACACATTCCCGTAGTGTGGGATCCTAGTCATCGTCGCTCGCAATCGGCGAAGATTAATAGCTTGTTGGTGCATGACATCGGTGCAATCATTCGCAACCATTGCCCGATGACATCCTCATCTTGGAGTGAGGTCAAGCCCGAGACGCAGGCCGAGGTGTTGGACGCGCTCACAGTAAGTTTTAGCCATTCATGTCAACCTTTAATAATTAAAATCTTTATAATGCAGAAAGTTTTGAAGGTTTTGCATGTTTATGCTTGTATTTTTACAAGATTTGTTATAACTTATCTCTTTGGGTCTTAATATTCTCTAATAAATATTATTTAAAATTTCAGATTAACTTTGAGTTTGACATGAATGATCCAAACATTCATGAATATATCATCGGTACATGCGTGGATCGATACAGGAATTGGAAGCATGATTTCCATCGATACTTCCAAACATTTTCTGACGTGGATAGTGCTAAGGCACAACCCCCGATCGAATTGGAGCATATGCCTGATGAGTGGGTGTGGTTGTGCGATCATTTTCGAACTCCCACATTTCTGGTAAGCATTAACGTTTTATTTAATTAGGCAAAACATATTTATTTTTATATATGTAATAATGCATATGTTTAATATATATTTTGAATAATTATACAGAAAAGATCTAAGGCGAACAAGGAGAATCGATGTCAAAAGAAAATTTTACATTACTCTGGTTCATTGCCCTTCTCTTACAGGGTGGAGGAACGACGTCTAGTAAGTGAACTCATGTTTCATTTCATTATTTTATTTTTAGTCAATACATTCAATTAAATGTTTATATTAGTTGGTTTATTATTTTAACAATGTTTTGTAGGAGGGTTCAAAATTCCCAGAAATCGACATGTTCAAGAATGTTTATGCACTACCTGGCAATGAGGTGGCCGTGAAGTTGCATGTATGTTTTATTCTTTGCAATTTTTGCATGTTGTCACTTCTATTGTTTTAAAAGTTATTAATTTTTAATAATTTTTTAATCAAAGAAACGATGGTGGAGAGGCGGGATGCCTACATGGAGCGAGTGGCCTCGCAGCATCCTCCGGGAACTCCGTTGGAACAACTCACAATGGACAATCGTGATGCAGGATTACATATTTTGATGGAGACATTGGAATTGCTAGGTCCAAGACCCGGAAATATTGTTCGAGGGATGGGAAAAGCTAAAGTTCGTGAGGTCAACACCTCATTTTCAGCTTCGCAGCGCTTAGTCGGAATCGTTTCATCATTACAGTGGAGGAATTACAGAATGAGTTAAATGCTGCCAAAGCGCGTGAGGCGGAGAGGGAGGCCCGGGAGGGGGAACGACAAGCACAAGAGGCAACTAGGTGGAGTATGTTATTAGGGGCTCTCCAGCAGTCAGGGATTAATTTGTCGAGCCTCCCGCTACTGTTGACAAACCATCATCATCCACCACATCCCTAAAAAAATGTACTGATGTGTTTTTTTTTTTTTTAATTTGTAACTATACAATACGGTTTAAAAATTTTAATTTGTAATGGATATATTATGATTTTACATTATTAATTTGTAAAGTTAATAGTATTTAAATAAATTAGCCAAACCCTTCTATGCGTGAGACGATTCAATTAATAAATATTTCAAATTTAATTAAAATAAGTATTTGAATTAAAAGATTTCAAAATTATTAAACAGAACTTTAAGTGACAAAAATTTTTGTCGCATAAGAACAGATCAAGCGTGTTTGGATCGACGTAACCTGTGTGACAACATTAGAGTGATGAATAATGTTGTCGCATAAAGAATATCTTGTGCGATGAAAGGTTCGTCACCATTGAGTTAAGCCGACAAAGTCTAACGCGATGAAAGGGATTGTCACGATTGAGTTATGCCGACAAAGTTTCATGCGACGAAAGGGATCATCACGTAAGTATATTTTGCACGAAGAACAATTCTATTTCTTGCGACGAAATTAGCGTCGCGCAAAACAGTATTACGCGATGCACCCTTATGCAACGATCTTTGGTGTCGTCGCGCAAAAGGATTTCATAGCGACGAAGATTTATTTTCGTCGCGCAAAGATTTGCGAGAGTGTCATCGCGCAAAAAGGATTTTGTAGCGACGAAGATTTAGTTGCGTCGCGCAAAGACTTGTGAGACAGAGCTGTGAGGTTGTCGGGCAAAAAGGCATTTGTAACGACGAAGATTATTTTCGTCGCGCAAAGATTTGCGAGACAGAGCTGTGGTGTCGTCGCGCAAAAAGGCATTTGTAGCGACGGAGATTATTTTTCCTCGCGCAAAGGCTTGCGAGACAGAGCTGTGGTGACAACCTGTGCTCGACGAATATTATGTCGCCCAATATTTATGGCGACGAAATGTTGTCTTTAACCACAATTTTGACCACATCCCTAAAGGCCTTTTTTTTGTAGTGACTCCATATCTTGTAAAGATGAATCAATCATGAACTTGGGCTTGACTATATTGAGTGCAAACCCTACATATTCTAACACGCTCCTACTAGACATGTAGACGTAACCAAAATGTGCAGCTTGAAACTTTAAAGTCCAATTTGAGGAAGAAGAGTGAATGCGAAATTTAAGGATTCGGTGGAGAGGATGAGTGAACTTGAGATGGAGATTGTGGACAGAAAGTTGGAGATTAGGTGGAGATGAAAAGTGAACTTGAGATGGAGATTGCGGAGAGAGATTTTGGGGTTTGGGTGGAGATACGTACCATTAATGTGAGAGTTAGAAAAATGGATGATGAAAATAGGGTTTTGATTTCCAATTGAGAATGATGGGTTAAAATTCCCACTATTCCAAACTAAATATTGACATATTATCAATGAAAATGATGTAAAAGAGATAATATTAGATAGGGTTATTTACCTTTTAGCCCCCATTAAGTGTAATCCTATTTGGGTGCCACTAATTATCTAAATTCCATCTAACCCCCATTTTGATCCTTTACCGTTAAGTCAACTTGGTTGACTAGCAAAAACCATTAATTGTTTTGAAAATCCTAAAATACTAGAATACCGTGGGTGCCAAAAGGGTAAAAATAAACAATTAATTTTTTTTTCCTTTCTTCTTCATTTTTATCCTTCTTCGATGATTTTGTTAGTCTCTTCTTCGTCTTCTTCTTCTTCTTCTTCTTCTTCTCTACAGCAGACACCACACTCCCGCTGCCACCACCATCGCCACCACTCTTAATGTTTTTGACATATTGTGTCGTTATTCCATAATTATATCTGACTTTGGACCTTGTTGGATTCATCAGATTGAGAATTCACGCAAAACTAAATTCTGGTTTATGTCATCATACACAAGAGGATTGATCAACATAGCCTGACACTGATCAACAACCCTCAATACCCCGCAATATCATCAAATGCAAACACAATGCAAAAACACACACAACAATCTCATATACAATACAATGTTAGTGAACAACATGTTTTGCAATTCAACCCGTCAGTGACGCAATGCAATGAGAACTTCATATACATACCTTGTACACCCATTGACACGATGCAATGAACAACATGTCAGTGAGTTTGGCTGATGCAATGCAACCTGATTAACAACCTGATTTTTTGTTGCAATGCAAGAACAAAATGTAATACAATTAACAGCCTGCAATAAACACAATGTACCACTTGATTAACAATGAACTAATGCAATGAAACTTGATTAACAATGAAAATTGAATCTCTAATATTATAGAACAAAACCATTGATCCATTCACAAGTTAGCATTACATCAGATATTGAAGCATTGAATCCAGCAGATATTGGAGGATTCATCCTCCAATCTCCCATCCCCTTCGTCCAGTGATATACTTCCCCTCCCCTCACTTTTCTTTACTCACTGTTCTTTAGAATTTATTTTCTAGTAAAGCCAATTTGCATTTCTTCTTCCCATCAAACATCTCTACTCACTTTAATTAACAACCCCTATCTTTCTCTCTTCTCATATCTTGTTCCTTGGCGCCTTTTCTCCCTTTCAATCTTTTGCTCTGTTTTCAACCAAAACTCATCAAACTCACCTCACCATCAAGAATCTCTCTCAAAAGTTCCTATTTTCTTGTTTTTTTCTTCATCTTTCATGGCATCCAAACCCCCCAAACCAAATTTCTTCAAGCACTAATGTTGTTATCTTGAAAACTCAAACATCCCCAATTGATTTTTTTCAGTCTTCTCCTTCTCTGATCTAAGCAACCATGGTGAGAGAAAAAGGAGATATTTAACACCAACAACAAGAGCACCGAATACCCAACCATCGAATAGGTCTGGATGTGGGGAATTACGCCACCACGTGCTGATTCGAGATGATAAAGTTATTGGGGAGTCTCTAGGAGGCTCCATTTCGTTTGTGTCCAATGTTCTCGATTCACTCGAAATCCAATCCAATTATGTCTCTAAGGTCGGTTTGGATTTTGCGTACTTTGTTTCCCACACCCCCATTTCCGTTTCCTTTTCATCAACTACTATGTTTCATGCATATTTCTCTCTGATCTGAATCAAAATGGAGGTCGAGATCAAATCTTGGAGCGGGTTCGGGCTTGCGAATCCATTATCTAATCCGATCTTCCTCACTAAGGGGTGAAATTTGATTTCGGGTTGGCTGTTGGGTTGGTGGGGAGATTTTGCTGGAGACATTAGAGTAAATGCTTGATGTCTGTCGGCTTGTTTTGGTCGACATTCAAGTGCTTATAAGAGTGTTTGATTTTGTGGATGGCACTTTGAAACATGTTGGATTGAGAAACAATGAGTTTTTTTTTTCATCTGTTGCCAAGGATTGGGTTTCTCAAGGCTTCAACAGAAGAAGCCCCATTTGTTGATGTTGAAGAGGCAAGGAAATGGTGTTGTGTGGTTTTGAATGATGAGAAAGATGGATGCAGGGTTTATTGGATGGATGGGGAGATGCAAATTTCGCCGTTTTCGGCAGTTCAGGTTGACCTAGTGAAATTAGGGTTTCAAGTGAAAATTTCGTTTAATTGTTTATTTTTACCCTTTTGGCACCCACAATATTCTAGTATTTCTTGTTTGGTACCTATCACATGCTTGGCACGACAGGTATGTCTGGAATTTCAAAATAGTTAATGGTTTTTGCTATTCAAGCGAGTTGACTTAACGGTATCCAGCCAAAATGGGGGTTAGACGAAACCTAGATAATTAGTGGCATCCAACTAGGATTACACCTGAATTAATGGGGGCTAAAAGGTAAATAACCCTATTAGATAGTGAAAACCTAGGGAATGGCATGATAACCAAGAGATAACCAAGGAAAAGGAATTATAGCCATGTAATCCTTCTACAACGTACAAACGAGTTTTCCTTCTTCGTTAAGCTCAACCGACATTGTTTGTTGTGTCAAACATGTCCCATTTGACGTTATTATTGTGCCACGTGGGGTTAGAAATCAAACGGAGTCCATTTGGTCACTCAAATCCTTGTATTCTCGCATTGCACCCAAATTGAACTCCAATTGAGCCTACAACGTACAAACGAGTTTTTCTTCTTCGTTAAGCTCAACTGAACTAGTTTGTTGAGTCAAACATGTCCCATTTGATGTTATTATGGTGTCACATGAGGTTAGAAATCAAACGGAGTCCAATTGGTCACTCAAATCCTTGTATTCTCGCATTGCACCCAAATTGGACTCCAATTGAGCCTACAACGTACAAACGAGTTTTTCTTCTTCGTTAAGCTGAACCGAACTAGTTTTTTGAGTCAAACATGTCCTATTTAACGTTATTATGGTGCCATGCGAGGTTAGAAATCAAACGGAGTGCAGTTGGTCACCCAAATCCTTGTATTCTCGCAATGCACCCAAATTGGACTCCAATTGAGCCTACAACGTACAAACGAGTTTTCCTTCTTCGTTAAGATCAACCGAACTTGTTTGTTGAGTAAAAAATGTCCCATTTGACGTTATTATGGTGCCACGCGAGGTTAGAAATCAAACGGAGTCCATTTGGTCACTCAAATCCTTGTATTCTCGCATTGCACCCAAATTGGACTCCAATTGAGCCTACAACGTACAAACGAGTTTTCCTTCTTCGTTAATCTCAACCGAACTTGTTTGTTGAGTCAAACATGTCCCATTTGATGTTATTATGGTGCCACGCGAGGTTAGAAATCAAACGGAGTCCATTTGGTCACTCAAATCCTTGTATTCTCGCATTGGACCCAAATTGGACTCCAATTGAGCCTATAACGTACAAACGAGTTTTTCTTCTTCGTTAAGCTCAACCGAACTAGTTTGTTGAGTCAAACATGTCCCATTTGACGTTATTATGGTGCCACATGAGGTTAGAAATCAAACGGAGTCCATTTGGTCACTCAAATCCTTGTATTCTCGCATTGCACCCAAATTGGACTCCAATTGAGCCTACAACGTACAAACGAGTTTTTCTTCTTCGTTAAGCTCAACCGAACTAGTTTGTTGAGTCAAACATGTTTCATTTGACGTTATTATGGTGCCACACAAGGTTAGAAATCAAACGGAGTCCATTTAGGGAAGACAAAAGGAAAGGATTACATGGCTCCTTCTTTAGAGAAGAGGAGAAGGATTACATGGTTCCTTTAGGGAAGAGGAGCCTAGGGTTGTGATACCAGATTAAGTTTAGAACAATAAGAAGAACTTTATTAATTAGATGTCTCAAGAGACCCAAGATGAGTTTATATAACCTAAAGTAAAAGTACATTTAGAAACAAATACAAAACCTAGAATACAAGAATATCCTAGCAAATATTATGCTAGGATATGATTATAGACTCCATATCTTGTAGAGGTGAATTAATCTTGGATTTGGACTTGACTATGTTGAGTACAAACTTACATATTCTAACAATATCACTTGTGGAAATTCTAATGCGAGCTACTCACAAGGAGATGAAACTTGGAGAAATACCTATTCCGGCAAGAGTTGAGACTGCATTGTCAACACTACTTATTGACCATAGTAGTGAATTCTGGGAAAACGATGTGAACGAGTTCAAGCCAGAAAGATTCTATGATGGAATTTCAAAGGCCACAGTAAATCAAGTGTCGTTCTTCTCGTTTGGTTGGGGTCCAAGGATTTGTGCTGGGCAAGTATTTGCATTGATTGAAGCAAAGTTGACATTAATCATGATTTTGCAACACCTTAGCTCTAGCATAAACCAGGATTTCATCCTCATCAGTTAATCCTAGTACTAGCATGTTTAATAAATGGAAATCCTTTTGACACCCATCATATGATGAAGTAACCCAACTACTTGGTTACAGATTTTTTCTAATTTTCAAATGATGAGGGAACCTGATCTTACTAATGGTAATTAAGGTATTTAGTTATTAATCAGTTTAGGTATAAATTATAAACCGTTTTCCTGTTTTGCCTCCCCTGTTTCTGGCTTTATGTTCTTCCTAGTCTGCGACAAAGAATGGGTTTATGTGAAATAAAATAGAGGGAAAAAAGTATGAGACAAAATTTTTTTTTTCCTTTTTTTAATCGGCATGGATGCTTAACTCTTTTTATTTCAACATGAAACTCGTTGATAGTCCAGTTCCGATTTTTCGTATTGGGCTCCTTGGAATAAATATAGGTTTTGAATTGAATTGTTTGTACATAAAGCTTCACTAATGAAAAGAAAAGGTTTTCATTTGAAATGTTTGTACATAAAACCTGACTGTATCAGGAGTGCAAAATGGAAGAAAACTGCTCCTAACATAAAAGAAGATTCCTTGTTTCCCCTTATTAAAAATTATTTATAGGAATTTTAATACGTTTGTTAGCTTGCTTTTTCTTTAATACTTGATTTGGGTTTTGTTTCTATGGAATGAGTTCTATTAAATGTTTTTTCAACTCCTTCAATCTGAATGAGAGATGAGTTTTTTCTAAATCATAGTTTAAATGGAGGCTTTTTGAAGTTGATCAAGATCCTCTCATGTCGTTTTTTATATCCAGGCTTCTTGTGTATGTTGCCTTCTGCCCAGGATGAGCAAACTCCCAACTAATTCAGGTTGAAACTCTTTTATGTTTTATCAATAAGCTTCAGAATCGCCATTATTATTTGTGTCTCTAACTGCCCTTTGTTAAACTGACTTAGTGAATGTATTTTTAGTTAGAACTAAGTATGCCTGATTTGTGACCGAAGGACACCTTCCTGCCCTGTATCCAGGGGTTTATATTTTACATATGCTTAGGGCCTTCATGGAGCTAGAAGGTTAGCACCCAAGGGCCGGCTAGGGGGCAAAGCCAGCAAGGCACTGCTTTGGGCCTCAGAATAGACAAGCCAAAATTGGGAGAATGTAACGGGGGGGTGTCATGTCATTGCTATATATATATATATATATGCAAGCCTAAAGTAATGGAGCCATAATCCAAAAAATCCTTATTAAATACTTATAGAAAAACCTAGTTCTAAATGGAATGGAGTATCCAAAGACTAAGATAGCATTTGTGTTTTTTTAAGTGCTTATAAGTTAACTTTTAATTGGAATTAGAAGTTCTAAACGAGCTTTTGAATGAACTATTTGTTTTGCTTCTGAATGGGCTGCTGATTAGAAGCTGTAAAATTAAAAAGGTGTTTGTTTTTAGTTGCTGAATTGAAACTGTTTGACAATTTTGCCCCACTGAGCTGAAAAAATTGATGACATAAATATTGCGCTTAAAATCATATCTAATAATTATTCAAATCCTAGAGAATGTTACAATACCTTTCATTACTAGAATATCGAAATATGACCAAGTACATTTAAAAAAAAATTCAAACCAAATTTCTCACTAATATTTCTTTTGCAATACGTAAGTACCTTGTTGATGACATCATTCACAAAAAGTTGTATATTTTTTAAAATTGTAATTATTTTTCAATTTTTTTATCCCATAACCCCCACCCTAGATGTCGCCGGCAGGGTTTGAACCCTGGCTAACGTTATAAGTTAAGTGTGGTCATGAAAACTTTTAACCTACTAAGAGACACCAACATAAAAGTTTATTTCCCCCTCTGTTATCTCCTTTTTCCTCAACGATTTCTTTCCAACATTGTCACTGCCACTGCTACCTTGCCTCGCACCACCTAGTAGGGGTGTTAATTGGTCCATGTAAACCGATCGAATTAACGGAACCGAGCCCAAAAAACTGAAACAGAATGAAAATCGAAACCAAATTGCTAAAACCGAACAAAACCGATTTACTTCAATTCGGTTTTGGTTTGAGTTTTTTTTAGCCCCGAATAAATCGAAAAGAACTGTATCAAATTTTTATCTGTTTTTTAACTCGCAGCCCCCCACTACAAACAACTCAAATCCCACCCAACCCCCACCCACCCCCATTTAATTCTCACCTACCCCATTTGGTTTAGCTACGGTGAATATATAGAGATTTGATCCAGCTAGAGAAGTAGAAAGGTCCTCCATGGATATCATAGATATAGGTGAGTCTGGTGTGCTAAGATCCATTATTGGTTACCCCGCTCATTTTCCAAAAAAAAAAATGATCCATTATTGATGATCTTATAAATGAGTTTTGTTTCAAGGCTTTCTTCGGCTCTGTTGTTGAAGGAGTTTCTGTTGCTTTATAACAACTGGGTACAAATGATCTCCATGTGATTTTGGTCATCTTGTTTTGAATTGTTATATATATATATATATGTCAAAAACCACCCAACTTTGCCAAAGTTCCTCTTCGCTGAAGAAGTAACCACGCATCACTGCACATGATCGAAAAACATCAGCCACTACAAAGGTAGCGAGTACCTTTCTCTCTTCTTTCTTTCTTTCTTTCTTTCTTTCTTTCTTTCTTTCTTTCTCTGCTTGCTCTATTTATTCCTCTTCACATGGTGGGGTGGCAACACCCGCGAGGATTAATTTATTGAGAAGAGGAGGTGGTTCTCCTTCTTGATTTACAAAAGAGGAGAGGTAAAGAGGGGTAGTGATGAGAAAAGAAGGCAATGGTTGCGATTGATTTACAGAGAAGGAAGGGAGAAAAGAAGGCGGAAGTGGTGGTTGATTTATAGAGAAGAGGAGGAGACAAGTGGGTATTAGCTATGGTGGATTGCTGGGAAAAAAAAGGGAAGGTGGGGTGTGAGAAGAAGTTTTAAAACCTAACTCTTCAAAACAGAACTTGAAATTGAGAATACCCGGCGATAATTGGGTGGGGTGCCAAAATGAATTTCGGAAAAAAAAAAACTTGACTGTGGCGGGAGAAGGAATTAGGTAAGGTGAACTTAACAATTCCCACTCCCATTTCAAAATAATTGGAGAAGACTAATGTATGAATAAACTAACACAATGACATTTTTCATTTTTCTTATTAAATAAAGAATATATTAAAGACTAATCAAAACACAAAGACTAATCAAAACACACCATACATACATCAGGTCTTTATACAGACCAGACACCACAAAAGAAAACCAACAGAACTAGATAAAGAGAGCCCAGGCTTGAATGTGATGTTTTGGAGTATTCAAAGACTCTTTTGGAATATTCAACATAGCAAAGTGGGTTTCACACTAAAAAATCTTCGTGCATGCATCTAGAGATTTAATTCAACTACATTATCTCTTCAGTCCTCAGAAATTTCATGAGGAAGACCCTATAATATATTTTTCGAAATTTCTAGCTCCACATAAAAGGGACAAATTTTCAATTATATAGGTAGTCAAAGAACAATAACAACCTAGTTGGCACTTTAGACGAGATAGGATAATATTTTGAGTGTTTCTTTGTATGATAAAGCTTTTATGTCCTCATTTGACTATAAAAGTAGACTCAGTCCTTCCTTTCATAACTTATTAGTGATAGAAGTTCGATAGAGAGATGTGAGAGCGATTCATTTATTTGAAATTGAAATAATAAAAAAAATTGAATATAATTTTAGAAAATTGAAATATATTTTATAAATTGTGATTTTTTTTAAATTCTTTATTTATTACTATTTTTTATTACTTTTGTTTAACTTGGATTTTTAAACACTGTAACTCCCATTTTCTTCAAATTAGTTTAATTAAATTATTAAATTCAATTTAATCCACCTTTCTCGTGGGATCGACCCGAACTTGCCGTTGTCTATCAGTTAGACATCGTGCACTTGCGGTTATTACAAGTGGGTCAAATTAGTCTGTTTGTTTAGGCCGGTTAAACCTGCAACACTTTATAACAACTGGGTACAAATGATCTTCATGTGATTTTAGTCATCTTATTGCTGAATTGTTATATATATATATATATCAAAAACCTCCCAACTTTGCCAGAGTTCTTTTTCGCCGAAGAAGTCACTGCGCAGCGCTGCACATGATCGGAAAACATCAGCTACTACAAAGGCAACGGGTACCTATCTGGTGCCATCCTTGGTGCCACCAAGGGTTCCGTAGAGGGGATCAAATCGACCAAGAAACGTGACTCTTTGTAGCTTTGTCTAAATCGGGTATTGAATTCCGACTGCCAGGTTGGGCGGAGGTTCAGGAACTCGTTGGGCACTGTGTATTTAAGCTTATTTTTCTTTTTGTTCGGCTAATTTTCTTTGCATTAGCAAAATTGGGGGTTTTGTCGAATTGTACGGCCATTCGAGCTTGTTTAATCAGAATGCAATAATGCTAATATCTTTTAATATAATAGAAAAACTAGCATTAATTTTTTTTTTTTGAATAATATAATCTTGTTGAGGTTCAAATTTTATTTGAAATCTCTATGTGTGAAAAAGTTTTATCTTTGTGTTTAGATCTAGCTGTACGAGAATGACAATGGCAATGGCAACACAAAACTATTTTAGTAAGAAGAAGAAAGAGGATGGAAAAAAAGAAAAAATCGAAATCGAACCAAATTGGTCGGTTCGATTCGGTTACGATTTTCTGTTTGAAATATCAGAAAATCGAACCGAAAACCAAATCTCAAGTTCGGTTAAGTTTTGATCCAATTTCAAACCGATTAACACCCCTACCGCCTTGCACTGCCCTCACCTATCCCCTCCCTTTTTTTTTTCCTCTACTTGCTTTCCTCTCTTTTCTTCTCGACAACAGATTGTTGCAACCTTCTTTTTTCTTCCCAATAACAACCAACAAGAGTAGCAGAAGTGGCGTCGTTGCCGCTGTCACCTCGCCATTGCCCCCTTTTCCTTTTCTCTTTCGATCTCACACCAACGTCTGCAAGAACGTGATCTATTCTCGCAGACGTTGGTGTGAGATTGAAGGAGAAAAAAAGGGTAGTGGCGAGGCGGCTGGCAGCAGTCATTCTGCTACTATTATTGCTGATTGCTGTTGATGAGAAGAAAAGAGAAGGAATAGAGGAAGAGAAAAAGAAATAAAAAAGATATAGAGGGGGCAGGCGAGCAGGGACGACAGTAGCGACAATGACAGTGTTGCTACTACTGTTGTTGTTGTTTTGTGGAGACAAAAAACACAGGAAAAAAAATGGTGTAAAAAAGCAAGGGGTGGTGTGAGTTAGAAATGTGGTGATGTTAGAAAGAAGGGTGGAAAACGGAGGCGTCAAAGAGTCGAACTAGTGGTGTCAAAAAAATCATTTCACCTCAAAAATATTCTTGCAAATTTGTTTTTTCTTGGCATGAGTGCAAAGAACAATAGTACGCCACGTTTCACTTTTAGTGATAGGATGATATCTGTTGATGTCCTCATCTTACTATAAAAAACTTTCAATCTTTTCTTTCATCACTCACATATTAGCTTCATCATATACTGAAGTGCCTAGTATCAGAGGGAAAAATGGGAGAGGTTGTAATGGTTTTGCTTGCAATATGGGGTGCTCTGTTTCTCTTATTGGCATGGAGAGCCATTTATTCTGTGTGGTGGAAGCCCATGAAGCTGCAAAGGTACCTAAGGAAGCAAGGCTTCAGAGGTCCTGCTTACAAGTTGTTGTATGGTGACCTTAAAGAATTCGTAAGAGCAACCAAGGAAGCTAGATCTAAGCCTATGGAACTTTCACATGATATCGTGCCACGGGTCATGCCTTTCCTTAGTGGAAAGGTTCATGAATACGGTATTTCTGATTTTTTTCCATCCTGAAATTAGTTTTTCTCATTGCTGTTATATGGTGGAAATCGATTATCAACAGAGAAAATGAAGAAACTTAATCCATGTTCCTCACTGGTATCGTTATAAGAACGGAATTAAAATTTCAAACTTTTTTTTTTATTGTTTAATTTCGAGTAATGGTTTATTTTTCTGTTGTGCTTATTAATTTTAAAACTCTTCGAATTTTGAGTTATTGGATTTAAAGGGATATATTTAGCAACTAGTTGAACTATTTTCCTTTAATATGTGACATACATATCTTTTTCAACTCTTTATTTTTTGTTAGGGAGTGGTGCTAATAATTTCTTGCTTTATCTACAATTGAGAGCTTGAAAGAAACATTACACAACACATTTTTGTGTGTATCTAGAGAACTAATTGCCGGATTTAGCTCAAATTTATCCTGACCTGAACCTACACATTTCTCGTAACTTTAATTTTGACAACCATGATTAGATATATATGCGCATGAGAGGACTAGAAATCCAAACATAAGTTTGCAAAATTTTCATGCTTATTATAACTCTAGCAGGTGATATTCCTGCAGTAACCAAAAGAGATCTTTCACCTTAATACTTTGGAGGCAATCCAGATAACTATGTTATAACAGTAATTTTCCAGGATTTCATCAACTGTGGTACTAAGTAGTGAAGTTTTGTTTGACTTAAAAATGCAGGTAAGATGTCCTTTACTTGGTTTGGAAAAACTCCAAGGGTGAATGTTATAGATCCAGATCATGTCAGGGATATCCTATCTAACAAGTTTGGTCATTTTTCGAAGCCAAAGGCACATCCCTTGGGGAAGTTGTTAGCAACTGGAGTCGTTGCCTACGAAGGTGAAAAATGGGTGAAACACAGAAGGATAATTAACCCAGCCTTTCATCTAGAGAAGCTTAAGGTTTTTTCTCTTTTCTTAATTACTCAAAGGTCATGTATCATTACAAAAAAAAATTCATTTCTTAATTACTCAAAGGTCATAGTGTTTTCTTTATAAATTAAAAGTGCTTCGGAAAAATTTTGAAGGGTATTTTAAGAATCATTAACTTAAATTTCGACTAAGAAAGAAGCAAAAAAAGTAACATGGTGAGCTGGTTTATTTCATTTCCATGTATCTAACATAAATTCTGACTAGCTAATAAAGTTGTGCACAAAATATTTATGTATGAGTAGCTGATTATCTTTTGTATTGATTGAAGTTGATGATGCCTGCATTCTACACATGTTGTAGTGAAATGATAAGCAAATGGGAGAATCTAATCACTGAGAAGTCCTCTGAGTTAGATGTATGGCCTGAATTCCAGAAATTAACGGGAGATGTAATCTCTAGAACAGCATTTGGTAGCAGTTTCGAAGAAGGGCAACGGATATTTCAACTACAAACTGAACTAGCTGTACTAGTTAATCAACTTTCTCAATCCATATACCTTCCTGGTTTCAGGTATATATCAGCTATATTAGTATGCAAGGGATTTCTCACTCACAATGTATATATCACTCTTACATATACTTGCATACACTTAATTACCATGATGGCTACTGATAGGTTTTGACTTGATATACATGTGCATATAGGTTTCTTCCAACTAAAAGAAACAATAGGGTAAAGCAAATTGACAGGGAAGTTCGATCTTTGCTCAATAATATTATCAGAAAGAGAGAGAAGGCCATGAAAGTTGGAGAAGTACACAGCGATGACTTGTTAGGCCTGTTGATGGAATCCAACTTTAAGGAAATTCAAGACAATGAGAACTTGAAGAATCTTGGGATGAGCATCAATGAGGTTATTGAGGAGTGCAAGCTTTTCTTTTTTGCAGGACAAGAAACTACTTCATCATTGCTTGTGTGGACAATGATTGTTTTGAGTATGCATCCGGACTGGCAAGAGAAAGCAAGAGAAGAAGTCCTAGAAGTTTTTGGACAAGGAAAACCCAATTTTGAAGGGTTGAACCATTTAAAAATTGTGAGTTCATTACTTCTATATGTCCCTTCAATTAAGATTGACATCTAATGCAAATGAAAGATGTGTCTCACTAATTTATGGAATCGCTTATGCAGGTAACTATGATATTTTACGAGGTTCTTAGATTATACCCACCTGTGGTTATGTTAATACGTGCTACTTATAAGGAGATGAAACTTGGAGAAATATGTCTTCCGCCGGGAGTTGAGACTATATTGCCAGTTCTTCTTGTTCACCATAGTAGTGAATTTTGGGGAGATGATGCTAAAGAGTTCAAGCCAGAGAGATTCTCTGAAGGAATTTCAAAGGCCACAAAGAATCAAGTATCATTCTTCCCATTCGGTTGGGGTCCGCGGATATGCATAGGGCAAACATTTGCGTTGATTGAAGCAAAGTTGGCATTAGCCATGGTTCTGCAACGCTTCTCATTTGAGCTTTCAGCCACCTATACACATGCCCCATACACTGTTATGATTCTTCAACCTCAATATGGTGCTCCACTCATCCTACACAAACTATGATTTTTCCATCCTCAGGTCATCCCTGTTGCTAGCATGATCTATATATTCATGTTACTTTAATTTAAATGTATGATGCATGCACTGTAGTTCAATTAATTCTATTGTCTGCCATTTCCACCTTCCATGGCATGTACCACGACATTGGAAGTGGCTCTTCGGTTCTCCATTGTTGCGATTGTTAGTCAAAGATGGCTATGCAAGAATGGAGGCAATGGTGGGTGGCAACCATTGTTGACATTGGAGGCAATGGTGGTTGGATTGGTTGTTGGTCAATGTTTGGCCACCCACCACCTCTTCAAGTTAGGCCACCCACCTCAAATGAAGGTCAAGAATGGAGGCAATGGTGGTTGAGCTACCCACCTTGTTGAGCCTATATAAGGCTCCTCCCTTCCTCATTTGTAATCATCCTCATCATAAGGATCCTCATCCCATCCTAAGAACCATCCCATTCCCATCTCCTCCTCTATGTGAGAGTGAGTAAGCTTAGAGAGTTAAGCTTGTGTGAGAGAGAGAAAAATGAGAGTAATTTTCTCGGGTGTAATCGGGTTGTGGATTCCCATCTCCTCCTCTATGTGAGAGTGAGTAAGCTTAGAGAGTTAAGCTTGTGTGAGAGAGAGAAAAATGATAGTAATTTTCTCGGGTGTAATTGGGTTATGGGTTGTGAGTTGTGAGTGTTGTAAACACTTTGTTATCTTCGAGTAAAGCTTTGCAGCAGCCCGTGGACGTAACCCAAGTTGGGTGAACCACGTAAATATCTGTGTGTTGATTTATTTATTGCAGTTTCCCACTAATCTAGCTTAAGGGGTGAATCGGCGTAATTTATCCCCAACAACTGGTATCAGAGCTTTGGTTGTGTAATCCAGAGAAAGCCAGATTCGAGTGGGAGCAATGGCTACAGACGAAGGGAAGGTGAAACTCGAAAGGTTCGATGGCACAGATTTCGGATTCTGGAAGATGCAGATAGAGGATCATCTATACCAGAAAAATCTGTACCTACCTCTCATAGGGCAGAAGCCAGAAACTATGAAGGAGGAGGAGTGGGCCCTGCTTGATAGACAGGCCCTTGGAGTTATCCGACTGACTCTATCCCGCAACGTTGCTTTTAACATAGCAAAGGAAAAGACCACGGTGGGTCTTATGGCGGCTCTCTCAAGCATGTATGAGAAGCCATCAGCCTCGAACAAAGTTCACCTGATGAAACGTTTGTTCAACTTGCGGATGACGGAAGGCGCATCGGTTGCGCAACATCTAAACGAACTCAACACAGTCACAACTCAGTTGAGTTCAGTGGAGATTGAATTTGATGAAGAGGTACGGGCACTGATCTTATTGTCTTCTCTACCAGAAAGCTGGAATGCTACTGTCACGGCTGTGAGTAGCTCCTCGGGAAGAAATAAGTTAAAATTTGACGATGTTCGTGATCTAGCTCTCAGTGAAGAGATCCGACGGAGAGAGTCGGGGGAATCGTCAGCCTCTTCAGTCTTGCAGACAGAGTCGAAAGGAAGAGACTCAACTCGATGGAATGGACGCGGCAGATCAAACCATCGAGGTAGATCAATGGACAGGAGGTCCAAATCCAGAAATCCCAATGATTTCCAGAACTCGAAGATTGTCGAGTGTTGGAACTGTGGGAAGATCGGGCACTACAGACATCAGTGCAAAAGTGCACCGAAGAACCAGGAGGCGAAGGTAGAGGCAAATGTTACTTCCACCTCAGGAGGAGATGATGCGCTGATATGCTCTTTGGAGAGCAAGGAAGAGTCTTGGGTGTTAGACTCTGGAGCATCATTCCACGCTACTTTTAAAAAAGAATTGTTTGAGAAGTATGTCCCTGGAAACCTTGGTAAGGTATACCTTGGTGATGATCAACCTTGTGCTATTATTGGCAAAGGTATAGTAAAGATTAAGTTGAACGGGTCTGTTTGGGAGCTGAAGGATGTCAGATATATTCCCGACCTGAGAAAGAACTTAATCTCAGTGGGGCAGTTAGCTAGTGAAGGCTACACCACGATTTTCCATGGTTATGACTGGAAGATTTCAAAGGGTGCAATGATGGTTGCTCGAGGCAAGAAGAGTGGTACTCTTTATATGACAGCACGTGCACGCTGTTCAATTGCAGTTGCAGCAGGAAACGTCGATCCCAATCTGTGGCACCAGAGACTTGGCCACATGAGCGAGAAGGGGATGAAGATTATGCACTCGAAGGGGAAACTTCCAGGTCTACAGTCAGTTGAGACTGACATGTGCGAAGATTGCATACTTGGAAAGCAGAAGAGAGTCAGCTTTCAGACAAGTGGCAGAACCCCAAAGAAGGAACGGCTGGAGCTCGTTCACTCTAATGTTTGGGGACCAACGACTGTCTCATCCCTTGGTGGGAAACACTACTTCGTGACTTTCATCGATGATCACTCTCGGAAGGTATGGGTTTACTTTCTAAAGCATAAGTCTGAAGTATTTGAGGCTTTCAGGAGATGGAAAGCTATGGTTGAAAATGAGACAGGTCTAACAATAAAAGTGCTTAGAACCGACAATGGTGGTGAATATGAAGACACCAGATTCAAGAAGTTTTGCTATGAGCACGGAATCAGAATGGAGAGATCCGTGCCAGGTACGCCTCAGGACAATGGTGTAGCTGAGCGCATGAACCGAACGTTGACAGAGAGAGCCAGAAGCATTCGTATACAGTCAGGTCTACCGAAGCAGTTCTGGGCAGAAGCAGTCAACACAGCAACTTACTTGATCAACCGAGGCCCATCGGTTCCATTGGAGCACAGAATACCAGAGGAGGTATGGAGCGGACAGGAAGTCAAGCTCTCACATCTAAAAGTTTTCGGTTGTGTAGCATATGTGCATATCAGTGATCAAGGCAGGAATAAGCTTGATCCCAAATCCAAGATATGCACTCTCATCGGCTATGGCGAGGATGAGTTCGGCTACCGTGTCTGGGATGACGAAAACAAGAAGGTGATCCGAAGCAGAGATGTGATTTTTAAAGAAAGAGTGATGTACAAAGACAAGCATAAAGCTGGTCCCAGCGGCTCAGAGCAGAGTGAGCCAGTATTTGCAGATGCAAATGACTTTCCAGATAGTCCTGTGATGGAGCAGATAGTAGCAAGTCCTCAGCCAGAGGAGCCTGCTGGACAGGGTAGTGTGCAACAGTCAGACACACCGCAACATCCTAGTCCAACTCCTGTATTGAGAAGGTCTTCTCGGCCGCATGTGCCTAACAGGAGATACATGAACTATCTGTTGCTGACTAATGGAGGGGAGCCTGAATGCTATGATGAAGCTTGTCAGACTGGAGATGCCAGCAAGTGGGAGCTTGCTATGAATGAGGAGATGCGGTCTCTTATCTCCAACCAGACATGGGAACTAGCTGAGTTACCCATGGGAAAGAAGGCACTTCACAACAAATGGGTGTACCGGGTAAAAGAGGAGCAAGACGGCTCCAAGAGATACAAAGCCCGACGAGTTGTCAAAGGCTTCCAGCAGAAGGAAGGAATTGACTACACCGACATTTTTTCTCCCGTTGTGAAACTTAACACTATCAGATCTCTATTGGAAGATGAAGTGTTAATGCTGGAGAAGATCCAAGGAAGCAGGAATCCAGCAGATAGGTTGATAAAGGCGGTGCCAAGTGACAAACTGAAGTTGTGCTCAACTTCAGTTAGACTGCAAGAGTAGCAGGATCGGAATGCTGCTGCATTGATCGAGGTGTGAAGACAGATTGAAATCGGTCTTCAAGTGGGAGATTGTTAGTCAAAGATGGCTATGCAAGAATGGAGGCAATGGTGGGTGGCAACCATTGTTGACATTGGAGGCAATGGTGGTTGGATTGGTTGTTGGTCAATGTTTGGCCACCCACCACCTCTTCAAGTTAGGCCACCCACCTCAAATGAAGGTCAAGAATGGAGGCAATGGTGGTTGAGCTACCCACCTTGTTGAGCCTATATAAGGCTCCTCCCTTCCTCATTTGTAATCATCCTCATCATAAGGATCCTCATCCCATCCTAAGAACCATCCCATTCCCATCTCCTCCTCTATGTGAGAGTGAGTAAGCTTAGAGAGTTAAGCTTGTGTGAGAGAGAGAAAAATGAGAGTAATTTTCTCGGGTGTAATCGGGTTGTGGATTCCCATCTCCTCCTCTATGTGAGAGTGAGTAAGCTTAGAGAGTTAAGCTTGTGTGAGAGAGAGAAAAATGATAGTAATTTTCTCGGGTGTAATTGGGTTATGGGTTGTGAGTTGTGAGTGTTGTAAACACTTTGTTATCTTCGAGTAAAGCTTTGCAGCAGCCCGTGGACGTAACCCAAGTTGGGTGAACCACGTAAATATCTGTGTGTTGATTTATTTATTGCAGTTTCCCACTAATCTAGCTTAAGGGGTGAATCGGCGTAATTTATCCCCAACAGCGATCACCTTATTCATCACATAGACCAAACATTTCAATTTTCATCAGAGTACAACATGCTTGTAAAGAATATATGCAGAAGTAATAAGATCTTCATTTTATCTCTTAACAAACTATCTTTGATCCATGTTATTTCCGTTCATTTCTAACATGAATTTTTTTTTTTAATTAATTTAAAAAAATGAACCTCAAGTCTACAGTAGTGAAAACTTAAATTGATCCAGTACATAAGGGGTGGGGAGTGACTGACAGTGAGTCTCAACTCCTAAGATCATTTTCAAGGGATACTTTAAATTAGTCAAAAAGCTATTTTAGTGGTCTCATGTGGTAAAATCTTTGCTCCAAGGGATTCCCTATTCATGCCCCAATTTTAACTTTGCCTCACATCACTTTCCCTATATCTGGGGGCATCCATTCCATATTCCAAATCCTAATAAATTATTAAAAAAAATCATTTTTCTTTCTTCGCTCTCCTCAAATTATTAAAATTTAAATAGAAAATTTCTAAAATTAGCAAAATATATATTTAAATAATGATGAAAAAGTTAAAATGAAACATGTGGTTGGAATGACGAAGAAATAGGAAGACCCCTAAAACTTGTTTTTGGTTAAAATGGAAAATGATTTTAGCTTTTACCCTTGGAAATGCACTACGTATCAAATAAAACAAGTCATATTGTGTCCACCAATTGTGGCTCAATTGGTCGGACATCCACTCTCCTTGTGATGGGTGGTGGATGGACGATTGATAGAAAAGGGGTTGAGAGGAGGCGGTGGTGAGCTATTGACAGAAACGAAGGGGTGGTGGTGGTCGTTATCAATCAAGAGGATGATGTGAAAGGAATTGAGGGGGGATCCTGCGCACAGTGGGCAGGTGCGCAGGAGCCCATCCTGCCCACTGTGCGCAGAAGCCCCCCTCGATCCATGTGAAAGAGGGAGGTGGAGGGGGAGGAAGAGGCGGTGGCTGTCATCAACAAAGAGGAGTAGGCTGAGGAGGGTGATGAACCCTTTCTCTCTTTCTTTCTTTCTCTGCTCGCTCTATTTATTCCTCTTCACATGGTGGGGTGGCAACACCCGTGAGGATTAATTTATTGAGAAGAGGAGGTGGTTCTCCTTCTTGATTTACAAAAGAGGAGAGGTGAAGAGGGGTAGTGATGAGAAAAGAAGGCAGTGATTGCGATTGATTTACAGAGAAGGAAGGGAGAAAAGAAGGCGACAGTGGTGGTTGGTTTATAGAGAAGAGGAGGAGAGAAGTGGGCAGTGGTGGATGGACGATTGATAGAAAAGGGGCTGAGAGGGGGCGGTGGTGAGCTATTGACAGAAACGAAGGGGTGGCGGTGGTTGTTATCAATCAAGAGGATGATGTCAAAGAGGAAGGTGGAGGGGGAGGAAGAGGCGGTGGCTGTCATCAACAAAAAGGAGTAGGCTGAGGAGGGTGATGAACCCTTTCTCTCTTTCTTTCTTTCTTTCTCTACTCGCTCTATTTATTCCTCTTCACATGGTGGGGTGGCAACACCCGTGAGGATTAATTTATTGAGAAGAGGAGGTGGTTGAGTCTCTCTCTCCTTCTTGATTTACAAAAGAGGAGAGGTGAAGAGGGGTAGTGATGAGAAAAGAAGGCAGTGGTTGCGATTGATTTATAGAGAAGGAAGGGAGAAAGGAAGGCGGCAGTGGTGGTTGGTTTATAGAGAAGAGGAGGAGAGAAGTGGATAGTAGCTATGGTGGATTGCTGGGGAAAAGGGAAGGTGGGGTGTGAGAAGAAGTTTTAAAACCTAACTCTTCAAAACAGAACTTGAAATTGAGAATACCCGGCGATAATTGGGTGGGGTGCCAAAATGAGTTTTGGAAAAAAAAAAAAAAAAAAAAAACTTGACTGTGACGGGAGAAGGAATTAGGTAGGGTGAACTTAACAATTCCCACTCCCATTTCAAAATAATTGGAGAAGACTAATGTATAAATAAACTAACACAATGACATTTTTCATTTTTCTTATTAAATAAAGAATATATTAAAGACTAATCAAAACACACCATACATACATCAGGTCTTTATAGAGACCAGACACCACAAAAGAAAACCAACAGAACTAGATAAAGAGAGCCCAGGCTTGAATGTGATGTTTTGGAGTATTCAAAGACTCTTTTGGAATATTCACTCAAAAGTGTTCGTGCATGCATCTAGAGATTTAATTCAACTACCTTATCTCAGTTCACAGAAATTTCATGACGAAGACCCCATAATATATTTTTTGAAATTTCTAGCTCCACTTCAAAGGGACAGTTGTTCAATTTATACAAAACTGTCAAAAGTTAAATTTAGAGAGAAAATTGTGTCCAAGATCAAACCACTCATTTTCAGTCATATGTAGGCAGGCAAAGAACAATAGCAACCTAGTTGGCACTTTAGATGAGACAGGATAATATTTTGGGTACATATATAGTTTGAGCAATTCTAGCTGCCTGGTAAACCAGCGAGGTTTCACTGCCGGGGGGGGGGAGGGGGTTTGCGAAAATACATTTTTGGTCCCCTCTTTAAAACACCTTTTTGGAATGTGTGTTTAAAGAGGGGGGCAAAAATGTATTTTTGCCACCCCCACCCGGTAGTGAAACCTCGCTGGTTTTCCAGGCCACCTAGAATTTCTCATATAGTTTCTTTGTATGATGTTGATAAAGCTTTCATGTCCTCATTTGACTATAAAAGCACAGACTTTCAGTCCTTCCTTTCATAACTCATTAGTGATAGAAGTTTAAGAGAGATGGGAGAGATTCATTTATTTGAAATTGAAATAATAAGAAAATTTGAATATAATTTTACGAGCTTGAAAAATATTTTATAAATTGTGGTTTCCCTCAAACTTTTTATTTATTTATTGTTATTTTTTATTACTTTTGTTTAATTCAGATTTTTAAACACTGTAATCCTCAATTTCTTCAAATTAATTTAATTTAATTATTAAATTCAATTTAATACACCTTTCTCGTGGGAAAAATGAGATGATATCTGTGTTTTTATTAGGCCACGTTTCACTCTTAGTGATAGGATGATATCTGTTGATGTCCTCATCTTACTATAAAAAAAACTTTCAATCTTTCCTTTCATCACTCACATATTAGCTTCATCATCTACAGAAGTGCCTATCATCAGAGGGAAAAATGGGAGAGGTTGTAATGGTTTTGCTTGCAATATGGGGTGCTCTGTTTCTCTTATTGGCATGCAGAGCCATTTATTTTGTGTGGTGGAAGCCCATGAAGCTGCAAAGGTACCTAAGGAAGCAAGGCTTCAGAGGTCCTGCTTACAAGTTGTTGTATGGTGACCTTAAAGAATTCGTAAGAGCAACCAAGGAAGCTAGATCTAAGCCTATGGAACTTTCACATGATATCGTGCCACGGGTTATGCCTTTCCTTAGTGGAAAGGTTCATGAATACGGTATTTCTGATTTTTTTCCATCCTGAAATTAGTTTTTCTCATTGCTGTTATATGGTGGAAATCGATTATCAACAGAGAAAATGAAGAAACTTAATCCATGTTCCTCACTGGTATCGTTATAAGAACGGAATTAAAATTTCAAACTTTTTTTATTGCTTAATTTCGAGTAGTGGTTAATTTTTCTGTTGTGCTTATTAATTTTAAAACTCTTCGAATTTTGAGTTTTTGGATTTAAAGGGATATATTTAGCAACTAGTTGAACTATTTTCCTTTAATATGTGACATGCATATCTTTTTCAACTCTTTATTTTTTGTTAGGGAGTGGTGCTAATAATTTCTTGCTTTATCTACAATTGAGAAATTGAAAGCTTGAAAGAAACATTACACAACACATTTTTGTGTGTATCTAGAGAACTAATTGCCGGATTTAGCTCAAATTTATCCTGACCTGAACCTACACATTTCTCGTAACTTTAATTTTGACAACCATGATTAGATATTTATGCGCATGAGAGGACTAGAAATCCAAACATAAGTTTGCAAAATTTTCATGCTTATTATAAATCTAGCAGGTGATATTCCTGCAGTAACCAAAAGAGATCTTTCATCTTAATACTTTGGAGGCAATCCAGATAACTATGTTAACAGTAATTTTCCAGGATTTCATCAACTGTGGTGCTAAGTAGTGAAGTTTTGTTTGACTTAAAAATGCAGGTAAGATGTCCTTTACTTGGTTTGGAAAAACTCCAAGGGTGAATGTTATAGATCCAGATCATGTCAGGGATATCCTATCTAACAAGTTTGGTCATTTTTCGAAGCCAAAGGCACATCCCTTGGGGAAGTTGTTAGCAACTGGAGTCGTTGCCTACGAAGGTGAAAAATGGGTGAAACACAGAAGGATAATTAACCCAGCCTTTCATCTAGAGAAGCTTAAGGTTTTTCTCTTTTCTTAATTACTCAAAGATCATGTGTCATTACAAAAAAAAATTCATTTCTTAATTACTCAAAGGTCATAGTGTTTTCTTTATAAAAGTGCCTCGGAAAAGTTTTGAAGGGTATTTTAAGAATCATTAACTTAAATTTCAACTAAGAAAGAAGCAAAAAAAGTAACACGGCCGGTGAGCTGGTTTATTTCATTTCCATGTATCTAACATAAATTCTTACTAGCTAATAAAGTTGTGCACAAAATATTTATGTATAAGTAGCTGATTATTTTTTGTATTGATTGTAGTTGATGATGCCTGCATTCTACACATGTTGTAGTGAAATGATAAGCAAATGGGAGAATCTAATCACTGAGAAGTCCCCTGAGTTAGATGTATGGCCTGAATTCCAGAAATTAACGGGAGATGTAATCTCTAGAACAGCATTTGGTAGCAGTTTCGAAGAAGGGCAACGGATATTTCAACTACAAACTGAACTAGCTGTACTAGTTATTCAATTTTTTCAATCCATATACCTCCCTGGTTTCAGGTATATATGAGCTATATTAGTATACAAGGGATTTCTCAGTCACAGTGTATATATCACTCTTGCATATCACTTAATATGGCTACTGATAGGTTTTGATTTGATATACATGTGCATGTAGGTTTCTTCCAACTAAAAGAAACAATAGGGTAAAGCAAATTGACAGGGAAGTTCGATCTTTGCTCAATAATATTATCAGAAAGAGAGAGAAGGCCATGAAAGTTGGAGAAGTACATAGCGATGACTTGTTAGGCCTGTTGTTGGAATCCAACTTTAAGGAAATTCAAGACAATGGGAACTTGAAGAATCTTGGGATGAGCATCAATGAGGTTATTGAGGAGTGCAAGCTTTTCTTTTTTGCAGGACAAGAAACTACTTCATCATTGCTTGTGTGGACAATGATTGTTTTGAGTATGCATCCGGATTGGCAAGAGAAAGCAAGAGAAGAAGTCCTAGAAGTTTTTGGACAAGGAAAACCCAATTTTGAAGGGTTGAACCATTTAAAAATTGTGAGTTCATTACTTCTATATGTCCCTTCAATTAAGATTGACATCTAACGCAAATGAAAGATGTGTCTCACTAATTTATGGAATCGCTTATGCAGGTAACTATGATATTTTACGAGGTTCTTAGATTATACCCACCTGTGGTTATGTTAACACGTGCTACTTATAAGGAGATGAAACTTGGAGAAATATGTCTTCCGCCGGGAGTTGAGACTGCATTGCCAGTTCTTCTTGTTCACCATAGTAGTGAATTTTGGGGAGATGATGCTAAAGAGTTCAAGCCAGAGAGATTCTCTGAAGGAATTTCAAAGGCCACAAAGAATCAAGTATCATTCTTCCCGTTCGGTTGGGGTCCGCGGATATGCATAGGGCAAACATTTGCGTTGATTGAAGCAAAGTTGGCATTAGCCATGGTTTGCAACGCTTCTCATTTGAACTTTCAGCCACCTATACACATGCCCCATACACTGTTCTAACTCTTCAACCTCAATATGGTGCTCCACTCATCTTACACAAACTATGATTTTTCCATCCTCAGTTCATCCCTGTTGCTAGCATGATATATATCCATGTTACTTTAATTTAAATGTATGATGCATGGACTGTAGTTCAATTAGTTCTATTGTCTGCCATTTCCACCTTCCATGGCATGTACCACGTTCAGGGGCGGACCCAGGATTTTAGTCGAGGGGGGGCGAAATGGAAAATACTTATTAGTTGATAATAGTAGTTATCAATGGTAAAACCAATTTTTTTTTACCGAAGCTAATAACTAATAAAAAAAATTCAACTATAAAAAATACAATGCATATATCAAATTGAATCCAAATGTAGTCAATTTTAAGCCAAAATAAGGTCACTATTGATAACCTTAGCAAAAAGCAAACAAGCATAATAACTAGAATATATAACTAATATCACAAAAGAGTTTGTCTAGGCAGCCAGACTTTAAAGTCATTTTTTGGCCAAGCTAGAGCATTTTTACACCTTTACCCATTCTCTTTAAAATACAATCACAAACATTATCTATAGAAGAGATAGAAATGTAAAAACTTAAAATCTGACCAAAAAGTGGCTATAAAGCCTGGTTGTCTAGAATTGAGAATCACAAAATAATTAGGATAAGTTCTAAGTGAAGCTAAAAAAAATTTGAAATTTGCAAATATCTAATAAGATCATAATACAATTTCAAAGAAAAAATAGTTTATATGAGGCTCAAATTTTATACGAGTTGGCTAATGGTATATATTTTCATTGAATTCTATCGTTATTATTTTAGATATTAATTAAAAAAATTTTTTTGTTAGGAGTTTAATATCACTTGTGAAAAATAATTCATTTATTTAATGTTAATAAATTTTTATTAAATTAAATATTTTTTAATGTTTGTAATTACTAATAAAATTGCATTGAAAATAAAATAAAAAATGCACTCGAAGAGTATTGAACTCAGGCCTTTTATTAAAAGTAATAAACCTCCAACCACTACACCAACAAAAACATATTTGAATATTTTCACAAACAATTAACATATTGTATTTTACATTATATAATCAATTTTTTAAGACTAAAATATATATACTAAAAATATTTTAAAAGTTGAGGGGGGCAGCCCCCTCGCCCCTTAGCAGGTCCGCCCATGACCACATTGGAAGTGGCTCTTCCGTTCTCCATTGTTGCGACCACCTTATTCATCACATAGACCAAACATTTCAATTTTCATCAGAGGACAACATGCTTGTAAAAAATATACGCAGAAGAAACAAGATTTTCATTTTATCTCTTAACAAACTATCTTTGATCCATGTTATTTCCGTTCATTTCCAACATGAATCTTTTTTTTTTAATTAATTTTAAAAAATGAACCTCGAGTCTACAATAGTGAAAACTTAAATTGATCCAGTACATAAGGGGTGGGGAGTGACTGATAATGAGTCTCAACTCCTAAGATCATTTTCAAGGGATACTTTAAATTAGTCAAAAAGCTATTTTGGTGGTCTCATGTGGTAAAAACCTTGCTTCAAGGGATTTTCTATTCATGCCCCAATTTTAACTTTGCCTCACATCACTTTCCCTATATCTGGGGGCATCCATTCCATCTCCCAAATCCTAATAAAATATTAAAAAAAAGTCATTTTTCTTTCTTCACTCTCCTCAAATCATTACGAAGAAATAGGAAGACCCCTAAAATTTGTTTTTGATTAAAATGGAAAATGATTTTAGTTTTTACCCTTGAAAATTCCTTCTTACAATTCAAAGTGTTTTTTTACTGTTCATGAACAGTAAATTGAGTCTGTTTGTCCTACGTGGCAACAACTATGGAAGACGTTAAATGAAAGAATTTGACCCCGATGCTCTCCTCACTCTCTCCACACCACCACCCCTCTCTTCCTCTGCGATTCCTAAACTCTACAACTTCTCATCCATCTCCCCCCAACTCTACAACTTCTCATCCCTTCCACACAAACTCATCCATCTCCCCCCAACTTCTCATCCCTCTCCAACACAAACTCCTCAAACCCTAACCCAAAACGCATCACAAATCTCCTGCTTAGTGCTCAAACCCTAACCCGATCTCCCGAAGACGGAGCCGCTTCCAAGCGCCGAAAGCATAGCCACCATCGCCACTGAAGATCTCCTCTTCTTATTCTTCTTCAGATCTGTTTCAGATCTTTTTTTCTGCTTTCAGCAAAGCAAAACAGGTTTTTTTTTTTTTTTTTCTCTCCTTCTTCTTCTTCTTATTTTTTGTTGATTTCATTCTTCGATTCGGTGAAATTTTGAAATTATGCTTCGGTGATTTACTGGAATGTGAATGCTCTTTACTTATTTTTATTTACTTATTTGCTGATTTTTGGTTTGGGTTATATCTTTGTAGGGGGGTTTGATGTGAATCGGTTGCCTTCAAATGAGGAGGTTGAAGATGGGTTTGGTGTGTGCTATCCAAACAGCACTATTTCATCTTTCCAGATGGATTTCTCGATTCACAGAAGTGGAGGAAGTAGAGACTTTGAACCTTTGGGTGTTGAAATGGATCCAAAGATAGAGCTTTGGATGAAAAAAGCTTCAAAGAACACAATACTCTCAACCCAGTAAGTAAATGATGTTTATTTGATTTGGTGTGAATTTCTCTAATCCCATTTGTCATTTGTTTGAAATCTCAGAAACAAAAGCTTGAATTAGCAAAACAGCTGAATCTCATACCCAGACAAGTAGAAGTTTAGTTTCAGAACATATGAGCAAGGTACCTTTTTTATTTGTTTTTTCAAACCTTCGTCAATCTCTTTTAATGGGTGTTTCAATTTTTGTATTTTTGTTCTGATTCAATGAAAATCTATGAAATTTTCAGAACAAATTTGAAGCAAACAGAGGTGGACTGTGAGTACTTGAAGAGATGTTGTGGAACACTGACAGAGGAGAACAGGAGGTTTCAGAACACTCGAAGAGCAACCAAAGAAAATAAACTCAAGGTACGATTCAAATCCCTCTTTTATGTGATGTGATACTTGCTTATGTGAGATTTTTCCTATGTGGAGCATGAGATTTTGTTTTAACCGTTTTGGTTTATGTTTTAACCGTTTGAAGCATGAGCTTGATGACATTTTTGTTGTGTTGAGCATTGTGTTCAAACTACTATTTTCTTGACTGAATTCTTTGTCATATATCTGTTGAAATCTCTTTACTTTGTTGAACTTATCTCAAACATTGTGGTGGTTTTCAAATCTCTTTACTTTGTTGAAATTTACTCTTTGTACTCATTCATTGTAAGTGTTTTTTTAATAAATGAAAGAAAAACCCAATTTCAATTATTCGATAATTGCGTTAAAGTACGATGTACTCTGTAGTAGTGCCAACGGCACGGGCATTTTTCTAGTGCACTACATATCAAATAAAACAAGTCATATTGTGTCCACCAATTGTGGCTCAATTGATCAGACATTCACTCTCCTTGTGATGGGTGGTGGATGGACGATTGATAGAAAAGGGGCTGAGATGGGGCGGTGGTGAGATATTGACAGAAGCGAATGGATGGCAGTGGTCGTTATCAATCAAGAGGATGATGTCAAAGAGGGAGGTGGAGGGGGAGGAAGAGGCGGTGGCTGTCATCAACAAAGAGGAGTAGGCTGAGGAGGGTGATGGTGGCGGCCATGGTAAATTTACAGGGAGAAGGGAAGAGACGGATGGTGTGCACTAGGAAGAAAAAAAAAAGTAAACCATGATGAATTGACAAGTAACCACCAATTTCAAAACTAAAAATCGATTAGAATCACATCAATTTTATATGAACCTTTAGAACACGACTCTGTTAGAAATTACAATCGACAAATGAAAGTTGAATTCCAGGGTACAAAATGATAGAAATCTGTTGAACAAAATAATTGTCACTAAAGAACCTAAGTTTATTAGAAGTAACGTATTGACAAACAATCACTACACTAAATTGACATTTTTGTAATAACTCTCAAAACAATATCACTTTTGAGATGTTACAATTCACTAAACAATTTCAAGTCAAAACTAAATTTAGTAAAAAATATGAAAAACAGTAACACAAAAAAAATGATACAATAACTTGTATCATCATGAATAGTATCACTTTTATGACCATACTCTTCATGGTGATACAATTATTGTATCATTTTGTTTATGAAAATGTGTAAAATTGTTAGGTGGATTGTTACACTTCAAAAGTGATAATATTTTGAGATTGTTACAAAAATGCCAATTTGATATAGTGAACTAACAATTTCACAATTGAAAATCGATAGTTTTAAAACAATTCCCACTCCCATTTCAAAATAATTGGAGAAGACTAATGTATAAATAAACTAACACAATGACATTTTTCATTTTTCTTATTAAATAAAAAATATATTAAAGACTAATCAAAACACACCATACATCAGGTCTTTATACAGACCAGACACCACAAAAGAAAACCAACAGAACTAGATAAACAGAGCCCAGGCTTGAATGTGATGTTTTGGAGTATTCAAAGACTCTTTTGGAATATTCAACACAGCAAAAGTGGGTTTCATTCACTCAAAAATCTTCGTGCATGCATCTAGAGATTTAATTCCACTACCTTATCTCTTCAGTTCACAGAAATTTCATGACGAAGACCTCATAATATATTTTTCGAAATTTCTAGCTCCACATCAAAGGGACAGTTGTTCAATTTATACAAAACTTTCAGTCATTTTCAGTCATATGTAGGCAGGCAAAGAACAATAGCAACCTAGTTGGCACTTTAGATGAGATAGGATAATATTTTGGGTACATATATAGTTTCTTTGTATGATAAAGCTTTCATGTTCTCATTTGACTATAAAAGCAGAGACTTTCAGTCCTTCCTTTCATAACTCATTAGTGATAGAAGTTTAAGAGAGAAAGAGAGATGGGAGAGATTCTATCAGTCTTGCTTGCAATATTGGGTGCTCTGTTCCTTATATTGGCATGGAAAGCCATTTATTCTGTGTGGTGGAAGCCCATGAAGTTGCAAAGTTACCTAAGGAAGCATGGCTTCAGAGGTCCTCCTTACAAGTTGTTGTATGGTGACCTCAAAGAATTTGCAAGGGTATCCGAGGAGGCGAAATCCAAGCCTATGGAACTTTCACACGATATTGTGCCACGACTCATGCCTTTTTTCAGTGGAATCGTTCAGAAATATGGTATTTTCTGGGTTTTTTTTTTTAAATTTATTTTATGTTTACCACCTCATATTATTTTAAATAGATGACTATGGAATTGGAAAGTACTATCATCATCATCATCATCATCTGTGACAATTGAATTTTGTGTTTGACTGAAAATTGCAGGTAAAATGTCCTATAGTTGGGTAGGAAGAACTCCAAGGGTGAACATCGTTGATCCAGATCTAATTAGGGATATTCTATCTAACAAGTCTGGTTATTTTCCAAAGCCAAAGGGACATCCCTTAACGAAGTTGTTAGCATCTGGAGTCGCACTCTACGAGGGTGAAAAATGGGTCAAACATAGAAGGATAATCACTCCGGCCTTTCATCTAGAGAAGTTGAAGGTTTTTCTCTTATCATCCGCCCATTGAATATAACTCAACAAAGAAAGAATCCATATTGTGTTATGAATATGGTCATGTCATTTTTTTAACGACTATTTTTGCTTGTTAATTGTAGTTGATGTTTCCTGCATTCAACACATGTTGTAGTGAGATGATAAGCAAATGGGAGAATCTAGTTAGTGACAAGTCCTGTGAGTTAGATATATTGCCTGAATTCCTGAAACTAACGGCAGATGTTATCTCTAGAACAGCATTTGGTAGCAGTTTTGAAGAAGGGCAACGTATATTTGAACTACAAAATGAACTTGGTGCACTCATTATCCAACTTGCTCAATCTGTATACATCCCAGGTTTCAGGTAGGCACGCCAACAATTCTTCTGTATACATCGTTTTATTTTTTCTTTCATTGAATTACAAGGGTCAACAAGTTAATTAGAACATGTGCATATGACAATATACATGTGAATGCAGGTTTCTACCCACTAAAATAAACAATAGGGTAAAGGAAATTGAGAGGGAAGTGCGAACTTTGCTCACGTATATCATCAGAAAGAAAGAGCAAGCTATGAAATCTGGAGAAGTTAACAACAAAGACTTGTTAGGCTTGTTGATGGAATCAAACTTTAAGGAAATTCAAGATAATGGGAACTCTAAGAATCTTGGGATGAACATTAACGATATTATTCAAGAGTGCAAGCTTTTCTACATTGCAGGTCAAGAAACTACTGCATCATTGCTTGTGTGGACAATGATAGTTTTAAGTAGGCATCCTGACTGGCAAGAGAAAGCAAGAGAAGAAGTCCTAAAAGTCTTCGGACAACAAAAACCGAATTTTGATGGGTTGAACCACTTAAAAATTGTGAGTTCGTTACTTTAAAATATCCCTTAAAGAATTACAGCTGATGCAAATCATGGATATCACGCACTAATATGTAAAAATTGTTCATGTAGGTGACGATGATTTTTTACGAGGTTCTTAGGCTATACCCATCTGGGATAATACTAACGCGATCTACTGATAAGGAGATGAAACTTGGAGAAATATGTCTTCCACCAGGAGTTGATATCGCATTGCTAGTTCTTCTTGCTCACCATAGTAGTGAAATTTGGGGAGAAGATGCTAAAGAGTTCAAGCCAGAGAGATTCTCTGAAGGAATTTCAAAAGCCACAAAGCATCAAGTATCATTCTTCCCGTTCGGTTGGGGACCACGAATATGCCCAGGGCAAGCACTTGCATTGATCGAAGCAAAGTTGGCTTTATCCATGGTTCTGCAGCGCTTCTCATTCCAGCTTTCACCGACCTATACCCATGCCCCGTATCTCGCTTTATCTCTTCGACCTCAATATGGTGCTCAACTTATCCTTCACAAACTCTGATTACTTTATCATCAGTGCATGTATCCATGATCCCCACTTCTTGGATTGTACTATGTTTTAATAAAAATCATGATGTTTTGTAGTGCTGCTACTTGTACTAAACCTGCCCATTACTTTGCTCGATTTGACAATTAGGCTGTCTTATGAACAAGAAAAAAAAGGGGAAAGCAACTCTTTTATTTCCAAGTATATTTACATTATATTGAACACTTATTGTGACAAAATTGAGTAATTAGAACCGGAATCAAAGATTGCGCAAGATGAGTTGAGCACCATGTTGGGGTTGGAGGGTTATAACAGTGTAAGGAGCATGGACATAAGTTGATGATAACTCGAAGGAGAAATGTTGTAGAATCATCGATATAGCCATCTTCGCTTCTATCATGGCAAAGTTCTGCCCGATGCATGTTCTTGGACCAAAACCAAATGGGAAGAATGAGATACTATTGTTTGTAGCTTTTGACAACCCATTGGAAAATCTATTTGGATTGAATTCTTCAGCATCCTCACCCCAATACTCAGGGTCGCGATGGATGAGAATAGTTGGTAGTGCAATTTGTACTCCAGGTGGAATATATACTTCTCCTAGTTTTGTAGTCTCGCTAGTGGCTCGCAAACGCTGAACCACAGGTGGGTATAATCTAAGAACCTCATATAGAATCATTGGTACCAGCATTGAAAGCTTTACTGATTAGTGAAAAGTTTCACATCTATATCAATGTTCAAGGATATCAAAGAAACACTCACAATTTTTAGTTGATTTAGTCCATCAAAATCAGATTTTCTTTTCCCAAAGACATGTAGAACCTTGTCCCGTGCTCGTGTTTGCCATTCAGGATGCATACTCAATACAATCATTGTCCAAACAAGTAATGTCGAAACTGTCTCTTGCCCAGCTAAGTAGAATAACTTGCACTCCTCAATAACCTCATCAATACTCATTCCGAGATTCTTTGAATTCTGATTTTCTTGAATATTTTTAAAATTAGATTCCATTAACAAGCCTAACAAGTCATTTTTCACGAGTTCTCCTGTCTTCATCGCCTTCTCTCTTTTCTTTATCAGATTTCTAAATAGAGTTCTTACTTCTCTATAAATTTCCTTCATTCTCTTGTTTCTTTTGGTGGGGAGAAACCTGCAATGAATTACATACAGAGGACATCAATTTAATCATAATTATAATGGATGGTAATCTTAAACAGTCCATTTATATATTGTTTAGTTGAATTTTTTTCTAAAGATAAATTGTTAAGTTAATTTTCACTTTTACTAAACAAAGGAGTAGAAATGAAAATAAAAAAAATAAAAAAATCCTGTAATCAGTTAATCCTATTAATCCTTACTTGAATCCTGGGATGAACATTGATTGAGCAGCCTGGATCACAAGCTCCGTTTGTTCAGTCTGTAGTTGAAATATACGCCTTCCTTCTTCAAAGCTACTTCCAAATGCTGCTCGAGAGATTACATCTCCAGTTAAGTTTTGGAAATCAGGCCAGACATCCAATTCAATTGAATCTTCTGAGACTAACTTTTGCCATTTCCATATCATCTCGATACAACTGGTATAAAATGCCGGTAGCATCATCTATAAGCATCACCAGACCACAATGAACAAGCTTGTATAATCAACATTATATTTTAATAAATATCTGTCTTTTAAACTATGATAATGAAACGTATTTGATCAGCAGAAGCTACCTTTAACTTCTCAGGATGAAAGGCAGGACTGACAATCCTTCTATGTTTTGCCCATTTTTCGCCTTCATAGCTTACAAGCCCTCTTACTAGCAGCCGGCCTGAAGGGTTCAATTTCATCATCGAGAAGTGACCAGACTTGTTAGAGAGAATATCCTTTACAACAACTGGGTCGATCACTTGCACTCTAGGAATTGGTCCGAACCAATGAACAGACAACTTACCTGCACTTTTAAATTCACAACAGAAAGAAGAAAAACTAACTAAAGTACAATTAAAAAAAAAAAAGAGCCTGTAAACCAGGCCAATGGCATGATAGGTCAACGATTAGAGCTTAGCGGATGATATCACTAGGTTATGGGTTCAAACTTAGCTTGCGGCATCTTTAGTGGGTTCTGGGATCCTATAAAAACCCTGCTTGCTTTTAAAAAAAAACAATTCTAGAAGGGGTGAAATGGTAAAAAAACAAAAAAAATGCTTAAAAAAGACCAGCAAACAAGGCTGACTAGGACTTACTATTTCTTGGATGTCAAGATTATTTCATTATATCAAAATATCAAATTAATTAAATATTGGTTACCTTGGAAATTATCAAAAAATAAAAAATAAAAAATTTGTGTTATTCTAAAACTTTACCCGACTTCAGAAAGGAAAAATAAAATACAAAAAAAACCTTCACAAACAAACGAATTGAAAATGTGAAGATTACCATATTTCTGAACCGTTTGATGTATAAAAGGAATGACGCGAGGCACGATACGATGTGAGACTTCCATAGGCTTGGATCTTGCTTCCTTTGTAGTACTGATGAACTCTTTGAGATTGCCAAATAACAATCTGTAAGGAGGACCAGTTATGCCTTGCTCCTTTAGGTACCTTTGGAGCTTCATCGGTTTCCACCATACCCACAAGAAAGCTTTCAGTGCCAAAGAGGATATCACCAATACAAGAGATATTACAAGCATAACCAGCACAATCTCTACCATTTCTCCCAACTTTGGTACTCCCTCTCAAACCACCTCATCTTTCGCATATCATACCAAACACAAGATATATAGTAAAGTTGTGTATAAAGAAATGGAAGAGAGTGACATATGGTTGAGAAAGGAAGAAAGAAATACAACCTAGCTACCATATCTATATTTTTTTTAATATTTGTGACAATATGGGAAAGCATGCTAGCTAGCAACCCTCCTTCTCACACCATATATTTTGATTAAATTACGGTTTCATTCTACTTTGAACAGAGTTGCCTTGGGTGTTCAAACATGGTGACTCAGAGTAAGTACTCATTTGAATTGTAAACCCTTGTGTGAATGTCTCTTTGAAGTATGCCTTTCTCCATTCATCATCAACAAATTTCAACCATTTAAATATTAAAATTATGATGATCCTTCCTTGAAAGTTATCTAGACCTATGATAGCACCAAACGAGTGCATCCATCTTTCAAATCTAGCATGGTTCAACCTGAACTTGGACTTGCCAAAACCCAAGTTTTATGCTCCTTTCAAACCAGCAAATCCTTGTAAGTTTTAAAAAGGACATCTTGTCCAACCAAGGTTGCACTAGATTTGGTGAATCGGATTAAGCTTTAGGACAATGCTTCAATATGTGACCAATCTTGTGATTATAGTAACACTCATAATCAATAGCTTTATCTTGATGATCAACTTCATCTCCCAAGTTAGAGAAATAAGTAACTATTTAGATAAAAATCTGTCAATTACAAATTATAAAAATATTAGGGAATCAGGTTTTTGCAACTAGAGTAACGTGGCGTGATCTAATTAGGAGGATGATGAAATCCTTGAAATGTTTGTGAGTATATCGACGATTCCTTTTGAATTTTGCTAAGAAACCAGATTTTGTAACTAGAGTGATGTGGCATGACCAAAAGAGGGTTGATATAAATCTTGAGATACGCATAAAAATCTCAAGTAAATCAACTTTCCCAATTCACTCCATGTTCTTCTAGTTGCAAAATTTGATTGCCAAAATCCTGGTTCTTTAGTATTTTTGGTTCTTCTTAAGGCTTGATGTTTTTATCCAATTTGCATGGTCAATGACCTTAGTTTCTAGTCAGTCTGAAAAGTGATTTACCTAGATTAAAAAATATTGTATAGAGACGTCAAAATCCCACATTTTCATTCACAAAAATAAAAATTTTAAATATTAAAATTATGGTCATTTGCAATTTGCCTCTATAATAAATAGTTATTTAGAGGTTATCCCAAAAAACAAAACATTACCCAACCCATTCACAGTGGAAGAAATTTCTAATTCAATACCAAAAAACAGAGCATTCAACACAACAAAAAACAAACTAAAATACACCCAGATCATAAATCTGGGGATGGGTTTTATAGCTTCAGTTTCTTTGATTCCCCTTCTTCTTCCTTCAAAGTTGCAATCCATCCTCTCGTAGTACCGAATCGAGAGCAGAGACAGAGAGAGCTGAAACTCGTCCCGATCCATTACAGGGGTCGAAGTTAAAGACATGAACTCATGAGTGTTTGAAGAAATTTTCAAGATTGGCCTCATGTACTGTGAGTGCAAGAGACGGAACCCACCAAAGGCGAGGATCACAGACCTAAGTTGCTCTTTTGAACACCCAATATCGCACCAATGTCGACTGCACATGATCTCCCACAATCGCTCATCCTTTGACACCTTCCCCCACTTCTTGCTCACACAAGAAGCTCTGGTTACTGTTACAGAGTCTACATGTTTGAATATCTCGAACATCATGTCTTCGCCTAGTAGGTTAAGAGCTTGAGGGAGGAGGCGCAGGAGAGGAGAGGTTAAGAAGTGGAGGAGGCGCAAGAGAGGTTAAGAGGAGGAGGCGCAGGAGAAGATGAGCTTGAGTTCACGTGCCAACCACCCTCTCAGGCACATGCCCAGGAGGGTGAGGACTGCCTCCCAGGCTACTAAGGCGGGCTTTTTAGAATTATTCAATCTAAATAGCTACCCCCATTGTTTCAGCACCGAAAAATTCTAACTGGCTCGTCCTCACAGCCCGTCCTATGGGACGGACCCTCCCAGGCACGTGCCATAGGGAGGGTGTCTCGCACGTGCCCGACCAAAGTTAAAAAAAAAAAAAAAAAAAAAAAAAAAAGCGGGAAAACTAAACTTTCGAAAGTTAAAAACCTCTCTCACAATCCAAACATGGAAACACAACCACTTCTCGACTCGTCATCAAAACCCCATTATGAAAACCAACACAAAGTCGAAGAAATCACACTCCATGTCCATCAATCCACCAGTGAAGACATCGAAGAACCTTCAACAACCGAGCTCGACTCCTCGACTGCTCAAATCAAACTCTCTCTTCTCCCTCAACCCCTCCCTCGACTCCTTTCTCAATCTCTCCCACAAACCCTAGACCTAGCAAAGCTCCCTCGAAAGAGCAAGAAGAATGAAGGAAGAAGAAGAAGTGAAGATTGAGAAAAAGAGCAAAACAGGTTGATTTTTCTTCTTCTTCTTTCAGATCTTTTCAAAGCAAAACAGGTTGCTCTTATTTGCAATGGCGGGTGTCCCGTCCCACAAATCCATTATTTATACCAGTTCCTTATTTCCATTATCAATTTTTCCCCCATTTCTTTCCCTTTCATCAATCATCTTCTTTGTTTGTTTTTGTAAATAGTTTTCTTCCTCTTCTTCTGTCAAAACCATTTCTTTCTCTTTCACCACCAATCATCTCTGAAGACCCAACAAGAAATTCCATCAACGGAGATCTGGGTATCAATCAAATCGATTAAAGATTGAAAAGTGACTATTGGGTCATCAAGGTTTTGAGTTTTCAGGGGAGGTTTTGATCGGAAGTTGGATTTTTTTTTTTGGGTGATTGTGTACTGGTAGGTGTTTTGCAAAAAACCCATTGCAATCCAATTTAGGATTGTGTATGGGTTACTGTTGTTGGGGTGGAAATTCAGTAAACCATGAGATTTCTAAGCATAATGGGGAATTCCTTTGGATGTTCTGCATCTGGGGAACGTCTGGTTTCTGCAGCTAGAGATGGAGATCTTCAGGAAGCCAAGGTTTTGTTGGATTATAATCCGAGGTTGGCGAGATATTCGACTTTCGGGGTTCGCAATTCTCCCCTTCATTACTCTGCAGCTCAGGGCCACCATGAGGTATTTGAGAATTTGCCTCACTATTGAATGTTGTAATTTTCTTGTTTTGTCAAATTTAATGTCAGTATTGGATAATATGATCTGCTTGCATTAATGGGTCTATTGGTTTTGGGTTGTAGATTGTTTTGCTCTTGCTTGAGTCCGGGGTGGATATTAATGTTAGGAAGTATCGTGGTCAGGTAATATTATACCAGCATTTGTTTTTTTATTTCACGATACATATGATATTTCGGAAAAAAAAAAAAAAAAAACTTGACTGTGGCGGGAGAAGGAATTAAGTAGGGTGAACTTAACAATTCCCACTCCCATTTCAAAATAATTGGAGAAGACTAATGTATAAATAAACTAACACAATGACATTTTTCATTTTTCATTTTTCTTATTAAATAAAGAATATATTAAAGACTAATCAAAACACACCATACATACATCAGGTCTTTATACAGACCAGACACCACAAAAGAAAACCAACAGAACTAGATAAACAGAGCCCAGGCTTGAATGTGATGTTTTGGAGTATTCAAAGACTCTTTTGGAATATTCAACACTGCAAAAGTGGGTTTCATTCACTAAAAAATCTTCGAAAAAATCTTCGTGCATGCATCTAGAGATTTAATTCCACTACCTTATCTCTTCAGTTCACAGAAATTTCATGACGAAGACCCCATAATATATTTTTCGAAATTTCTAGCTCCACATAAAAGGGACAATTTTTCAATTATATAGGTAGTCAAAGAACAATAACAACCTAGTTGGCACTTTAGACGAGATAGGATAATATTTTGGGTGTTTCTTTGTATGATAAAGCTTTCATGTCCTCATTTGACTATAAAAGTAGAGACTTTCAGTCCTTCCTTTCATAACTCATCAGTGATAGAAGTTTAAGAGAGAAAGAGAGATGAGAGAGATTCTATCAGTCTTGCTTGCAATATTGGGTGCTCTGTTCCTTATATTGGCATGGAAAGCCATTTATTCTGTGTGGTGGAAGCCCATAAAGCTGCAAAGTTACCTAAGGAAGCATGGCTTCAGAGGTCCTCCTTACAAGTTGTTGTATGGTGACCTCAAAGAATTTGCAAGGGCATCCGAGGAGGCGAAATCCAAGCCTATGGAACTTTCACACGATATTGTGCCACGACTCATGCCTTTCCTCAGTGGAATCGTTCAGAAATATGGTATTTTCTGGTTTTTTTTTTTTTTTAAATTTATTTTATGTTTACCACCTCATATTATTTTAAATAGATGACTATGGAATTGGAAAGTACTATCATCATCATCATCATCTGTGACAATTGAATTTTGTGTTTGACTGAAAATTGCAGGTAAAATGTCCTATAGTTGGGCAGGAAGAACTCCAAGGGTGAACATCGTTGATCCAGATCTAATTAGGGATATTCTATCTAACAAGTCTGGTTATTTTCCAAAGCCAAAGGGACATCCCTTAATGAAGTTGTTAGCATCTGGAGTCGCACTCTACGAGGGTGAAAAATGGGTCAAACATAGAAGGATAATCACTCCGGCATTTCATCTAGAGAAGTTGAAGGTTTTTCTCTTATCATCCGCCCATTGAATATAACTCAACAAATAAAGAATCCATATTGTGTTATGAATATGGTCATGTCATTTTTTTAACGACTATTTTTGCTTGTTAATTGTAGTTGATGTATCCTGCATTCAACACATGTTGTAGTGAGATGATAAGCAAATGGGAGAATCTAGTTAGTGACAAGTCCTGTGAGTTAGATATATTGCCTGAATTCCTGAAACTAACGGCAGATGTTATCTCTAGAACAGCATTTGGTAGCAGTTTTGAAGAAGGGCAACGTATATTTGAACTACAAAATGAACTTGGTGCACTCATTCTCCAACTTGCTCGATCTGTATACATCCCAGGTTTCAGGTAGGCACGCCAACAATTCTTCTGTATACATCGTTTTTTTTTTTTTTTCCTTCATTGAATTACATGGGTCAACAAGTTAATTAGAACATGTACATATGACAATATACATGTGAATGCAGGTTTCTACCCACTAAAATAAACAATAGGGTAAAGGAAATTGAGAGGGAAGTGCGAACTTTGATCACGTATGTCATCAGAAAGAAAGAGCAAGCTATGAAATCTGGAGAAGTTAACAACAAAGACTTGTTAGGCTTGTTGATGGAATCAAACTTTAAGGAAATTCAAGATAATGGGAACTCTAAGAATCTTGGGATGAACATTAACGATATTATTCAAGAGTGCAAGCTTTTCTACATTGCAGGTCAAGAAACTACTGCATCATTGCTTGTGTGGACAATGATAGTTTTAAGTAGGCATCCTGACTGGCAAGAGAAAGCAAGAGAAGAAGTCCTAAAAGTCTTCGGACAACAAAAACCGAATTTTGATGGGTTGAACCACTTAAAAATTGTGAGTTCGTTACTTTTAAATATCCCTTAAAGAATTACAGCTGATGCAAATCATGGATATCACGCACTAATATGTAAAAATTGTTCATGTAGGTGACGATGATTTTTTATGAGGTTCTTAGGCTATACCCATCTGGGGTAATACTAACGCGATCTACTGATAAGGAGATGAAACTTGGAGAAATATGTCTTCCACCAGGAGTTGATATCGCATTGCTAGTTCTTCTTGCTCACCATAGTAGTGAAATTTGGGGAGAAGATGCTAAAGAGTTCAAGCCAGAGAGATTCTCTGAAGGAATTTCAAAAGTCACAAAGCATCAAGTATCATTCTTCCCGTTCGGTTGGGGACCACGAATATGCCCAGGGCAAGCATTTGCATTGATCGAAGCAAAGTTGGCTTTATCCATGGTTCTGCAGCGCTTCTCATTCCAGCTTTCACCGACCTATACCCATGCCCCATATCTCTCTTTTTCTCTTCGACCTCAATATGGTGCCCAACTTATCCTTCACAAACTCTAATTACTTTATCATCAGTGCATGTATCCATGATCCCCACTTCTTGGATTGTACTATGTTTTAATAAAAATCATGATGCTTTGTAGTGCTGCTACTTGTACTAAACCTGCCCATTACTTTGCTCGATTTGACAATTAGGCTGTCTTGTGAACAAGAAAAAAAAGGGGAAGGCAACTCTTTTATTTAGCTTAAAGTGTATCACAGTATCATATTTCCAAGTATATTTACATTATATTGAACACTTATTGTGACAAAATTGAGTAATTAGAACCGGAATCAAAGATTGCGCAAGATGAGTTGAGCACCATGTTGGGGTTGGAGGGTTATAACAGTGTAAGGAGCATGGACATAAGTTGATGATAACTCGAAGGAGAAATGTTGTAGAATCATAGATATAGCCATCTTCGCTTCTATCATGGCAAAGTTCTGCCCGATGCATGTTCTTGGACCAAAACCAAATGGGAAGAATGAGATACTATTGTTTGTAGCTTTTGACAACCCATTGGAAAATCTATTTGGATTGAATTCTTCAGCATCCTCACCCCAATACTCAGGGTCGCGATGGATGAGAATAGTTGGTAGTGCAATTTGTACTCCAGGTGGAATATATACTTCTCCTAGTTTTGTAGTCTCGCTAGTGGCTCGCAAACGCTGAACCACAGGTGGGTATAATCTAAGAACCTCATATAGAATCATTGGTACCTGCATTGAAAGCTTTACTGATTAGTGAAAAGTTTCACATTTATATCAATGTTCAAGGATATAAAAGAAACACTCACAATTTTTAGTTGATTTAGTCCATCAAAATCAAATTTTCTTTTCCCAAAGACATGTAGAACCACGTCCCGTGCTTGTGTTTGCCATTCAGGATGCATACTCAATACAATCATTGTCCAAACAAGTAATGTCGAAACTGTCTCTTGCCCAGCTAAGTAGAATAACTTGCACTCCTCAATAACCTCATCAATACTCATCCCGAGATTCTTTGAATTCTGATTTTCTTGAATATTTTTAAAATTAGATTCCATTAACAAGCCTAATAAATCATTTTTCATGAGTTCTCCTGTCTTCATCGCCTTCTCTCTTTTCTTTATCAGATTTCTCAATAGAGTTCTTACTTCTCTATAGATTTCCTTCATTCTCTTGTTTCTTTTGGTGGGGAGAAACCTGCAATGAATTACATACAGAGGACATCAATTTAATCATAATTATAATGGATGGTAATCTTAAACAGTCCATTTATATATTGTTTAGTTGAATTTTTTTTCTAAAGATAAATTGTTAACTTAAGTTAATTTTCACTTTTACTAAACAAAGGAGTCGAAATGAAAATAAAAAAAATCCTGTAATCAGTTAATCCTATTAATCCTTACTTGAATCCTGGGATGAACATTGATTGAGCAGCCTGGATCACAAGCTCCGTTTGTTCAGTCTGTAGTTGAAATATACGCCTACCTTCTTCAAAGCTACTTCCAAATGCTGCTCGAGAGATTACATCTCCAGTTAAGTTTTGGAAATCAGGCCAGACATCCAATTCAATTGAATCTTCTGAAACTAACTTTGCCATTTCCATATCATCTCGATACAACTGGTATAAAATGCCGGTAGCATCATCTATAAGCATCACCAGACCACAATGAACAAGCTTGTATAATCAACATTATATTTTAATAAATATCTGTCTTTTAAACTATGATAATGAAACGGATCAGCAGAAGCTACCTTTAACTTCTCAGGATGAAAGGCAGGACTGACAATCCTTCTATGTTTTGCCCATTTTTCGCCTTCATAGCTTACAAGCCCTCTTACTAGCAGCCGGCCTAATGGGTTCAATTTCATCATCGAGAAGTGACCAGACTTGTTAGAGAGAATATCCTTTACAACAACTGGGTCGATCACTTGCACTCTAGGAATTGGTCCGAACCAATGAACAGACAACTTACCTGCACTTTTAAATTCACAACAGAAAGAAGAAAAACTAACTAAAGTACAATTAAAAAAAAAGAGCCTGTAAACCAGGCCAATGGCATGACAGGTCAACGATTAGAGCTTGGCGGATGGTATCACTAGGTTATGGGTTCAAACTTAGCTTGCGGCATCTTTAGTGAGTTCTGGGATCCTATAAAAATCCTACTTGCTTTTAAAAAAAAAAAATTCTAAAAAGGGTGGAATTGTAAAAAAAACAAAAAAAATGCTTAAAAGAGACCAGCAAATGACTAGGACTTGCTCTTTCTTGGATGCCAAGATTATTTCATTATATCAAAATATCAAATTAATTAAATATTGGTTACCTTGGAAATTATCAAAAAATAAAAAATAAAAAATTTGTGTTATTCTAAAAATTAACCCGACTTCAGAAAGGAAAAATAAAATACAAAAAAAACCTTCACAAACAAACGAATTGAAAATGTGAAGATTACCATATTTCTGAACCGTTTGATGTATAAAAGGAATGACGCGAGGCACGATATGATGTGAGAGTTCCATAGGCTTGGATCTTGCTTCCTTTGTAGTACTGATGAACTCTTTGAGATTGCCAAATAACAATCTGTAAGGAGGACCAGTTATGCCTTGCTCCTTTAGGTACCTTTGGAGCTTCATGGGTTTCCACCATACCCACAAGAAAGCTTTCAGTGCCAAAGAGGATATCACCAATACAAGAGATATTACAAGCATAACCAGCACAATCTCTCCCATTTCTCCCAACTTTGTTACTCCCTCTCAAACCACCTCATCTTTCGCATATCATACCAAACACAAGATATATAGTAAAGTTGTGTATAAAGAAATGAAAGAGAGTGACATATGGTTGAGAAAGGAAGAAAGAAATACAACCTAGCTACCATATATATTTTTTTTAATATTTGTGACAATATGGGAAAGCATGCTAGCTAGCAACCCTCCTTCTCACACCATATATTTTGATTAAAATATGGTTTCATTCTACTTTGAACAGAGTTGCCTTGGGTGTTCAAACATGGTGACTCAGAGTAAGTACTCATTTGAATTGTAAACCCTTGTGTGAATGTCTCTTTGAAGTATGCCTTTCTCCATTCATCATCAACAAATTTCAACCATTTAAAAATAAATTAAGATGATCCTTCCTTGCAAGTTATCTAGACCTATGATAGCACCAAACGAGTGCATCCACCACCATTATATTCCTCCACTCTCTCATTTCTTCCCCTTCCTGCAAATCACTATTGTCAGACCCCTCTCCCTCAATCATTCATGCTCTATGCTTCAGCCCCAACAAGGTTGCAAAGTGTGGTGGTTTGTTGTTGCAAAACATGGTTGCAAAGTGGACGAATGTGGGTTGAGAACCAAAACTGCGACGTGGTTGTTTAGTGGCTGAAATAGGGGTTTGTGGTGGTGCGATTGGTGGCTAAAATAAGGGATGATTGGGTGATTGTTGGCTACGACATAGGGCTGTGAATTGTTTTTGGGCTGCGAAGTGGTGGCGTTTAAGGGATGTGAAACAGAGAATTGTGGTGGTGGTTTGGTGGCTGCGAAACAGGACTGCAAGGTGGCAGTTTTAGTGGCTGAAATAGGGAATTTTGGTGAGGCGATTCGTGCATGAAACGGGCTGAATTGGGTGTTTGTTGGTTGCGAAACAGGACTACAAGGTGGTGGTTTGGTGGCTGCAAAGTTTTGTTTTGGTCGCTACGAATTGGTGCAGGAGGTGGCTGGAACAGGGCTGAAATGGAGGCTGCAAGGCGGTAGTTATGGGCTGAAATGGAGGCTTCAAGGTGGTCATTTGTGGCTGCAAAACATGGCGGCGAAGCGGACGATTGTGGGTGCGAAGTTCGGTTTTTGTGGCTGCAAATTGGTCAGGGGTGGGGGTGTGGATGGAAATGGGCTGAAACGGAAAGTTCTCAACATTAATATTTTCATGAATTCCTTGAAAAACAAGGAACTTGACTAGGGATGGCAGTGGGGCGGATTTTCACGGATATCCGCCCCACCCAATTCGTTTGGGGCGGTTTTGAATATGGCTGAATGGGTTTTCGGGTGGTTCTGGGTATTCAAAAAATATCCGTTCACTATTCGGGGCGGATACGGATTTGGCCATATCCGCCCCGCGGATATCCGTTTATCCGTTTATTAGGTAAAATTACAACAATGCCCTCCCCCTATATAAGGGATTAAACCCTTGATCCCTCTCCCTCATTCCCTCCCTCTCACACCCGCCTCTCCCTCTCCGCTGCTCTGCCTGCCTCTCACACTCACAGAGAACACTCACAGGGGGAGGGGCCGAGGAGCGACTCAAGCGAAGGGCCGAAGGCCTCTCCCTCTCTGCCTCTCACACACAGAGAACACAGCGACGAAGCCAATGCGGAGGCCGAAGGGAAGGGTCTCTCACAGGCTCACAGCGAAGCCGGAGGCCGTCCGCCTCTTCTTCTCTCTCGACTCTCACAGCGAAGGTGAAGCTCGTCCGCCTCTTCTTCTCTGATCTCTCTCACAGCGAAGGCGAAGCTCAAGCTCGGCCGCCTCTTCTCTCTCACAGTGAAGGCGTCGTCGTCGCCCCTTCTCCTTCTCCTTATCTGATCTTAGCAATAAGATCTGATGTTAGATCCATCCAGATCTACTTCTCCTTCTCTGATATGGATCTACTTCTCCTTCTATGATCTTAGCAGATCTGATGTTAGATCCATCCAGATCTACGATCTGATGTTAGATCCATCCTGATCTACTTCTCCTTCTCTGATCTTAGCAGATCTGATGTTACGATCTGATCTCAGATCCAGATCTGATCACATTTGATCTAAGATCAGATCTCTGATTAGATCTAAGATCAGATCTCTGATTAGATTAGATTAGATCAGATCTGATCTCAGATATCAGATCGTTTTTTTTTTTTTTTTTTTTTTTTTTTGTAATACATCAGAGATCGAATTTTTCGAATATGTTGTAATTTTTTTCTGAATTTGTTGTAATTTTTTTTAGATCAGAAAATCAGATAGTCAGATCTGATCTTTAGAAATATATTTTTTTAATTTTTTGTAATTTGTTGTATTTTTTTTAATTTGTTGTACATATAAATGATATGTAGTGTAGAATTATTTGTATTGTTATGTAAAAATTGTATCAAAACCCACTTTTAAAAATATTGCTGTTATGTAAAATATTGCGGGGCAGGGATTCAAAACCCACGTTTAAATCTATTTTATGCGGATATCCGGGGCGGGGTGGATATCCGTAAATCCGTCTGGAGCGGGGGCGGTTTTGAACATTACTGATAAATGGATATGCGGGGCGGATTTTTATCCCCGCAATTCTCAGCGGGGCGGGGATGGATTCGCTTAAATCCGCCCCAAACCGCCCCATTGCCATCCCTAAACTTGACTAGTATATACTAGAGTGAACAGTTGAGTGTATTTTTTTTTTTTTGAAATCGAGTTGGGTTTTTATAGGATTCCATAACCTATCAATAAGGTGTGACTTATAGGTCAACATCATATGAAAGTAATCATGCCGCCGGCGGATCTCAAACCTAGGACGTGAAAAATAAACCCACACAACCCTAACTACTCAGCCATAACACCATTGGCAATTTAGTGTACTTGAAGGAGAAGAGATCCAAGAAATGGGAGAAATTGCGGTAGTTGTGCTTGTAACATCTATTGTATTGGTGATATCCACTTTGGCATGGAAAACTTTCTTATGGGTATGGTGGAAGCCCATGAAACTCCAAAGGCAACTGAGGCAGCAACGCATAAGGGGTCCTTCTTACAGGTTCTATGGGAACCTCAGAGAGCCTTGATGCTACTAATGAAACAAGAGCCAGGCCTATGGAATTCTGCATCGTATCTTGCCTTGCGTCATCCCTTTCATGAATCTAACATTTGGGAAATATGGTATTTAAGCTCACCCCAATTACATATGTGCTTGAAATTGTCCTTGTGCTTTTTTTTTTTGGAAAGCGAGCTGGGTTTTTATAGGATCTCATAACCTATTAACAAGGTGCGACCTACAGGTCAACACCATAGGAAAGTAACCATGTCGCCGGCGGGTCTCGAACCGAGGACGTGGGGAATAAACCCACACAACCCTAACCACTCGACCATAACACCATTGGCAATTGCCCTTGTGCTTATCCATAGTAGTACCGTATGAATTTACAATATAGTTGTGTAATTAGTACCCACCAATATAGTTGTATAATTAGTACCCACCAATATAGTTGTATTTCCACGACCTCGCAATGTTTTCACTTGATATATGATTGGATTCGCTTTCTCTGCAAGTTCGAGCATTTAAAGAATTGACAATTTATCATGGTATCAAAGCGTTGGTCCTTGGAAGTCGTAGGTTCAAGTTCTGTCCAGCGGATCACTGCGAGACTTTTCAGTATTTTCCTCGTGTGAATTTATGGTATAGACCTCGCTCTACTTTCGCTTGATATATGATTGGATTCGCCCTCTCTACAAGTTCGAGTTTTTAGATAATTGACAATTTCTCAATGGTGTCATCATCTCATTTTCTATTTGTAGCAATGGAACTAAAACTCATGTTCATTGTCTTTGATCATGTGAAAAACTACTTTCAAAAGAATCATATAAGTTTTACTTACAATTATCATTATGTTAAACATGAGAATCACATGCTTTGGGAGAGTAGGGAGTGAGATTTTATGTTCATGGGACTTTCATTCCCACCGTTTATCACAAAATCAAGTGGTGATAACGAGGGTTACTTTAATTTAGCTCAAATATAAATAATTCCCTCATAGATTTTCATGAAATAAGATTTCATGCGACCAAACATACCCTAAGAGTGAACAACTTATCCCTCACAATTTTGGATTTATTCTAATGATACATCAAAATAGACCAGTCATCACGGTTGTACACGTGGCATAGAAATCCATTACGAGGTTATAGCGTCCAGCGGGTCAGCACGTAAAGCCCAAGCAGAATAAAAGTAACTACTTGGGCGCAAGACAAGGCCCGCCAATGAGGAAAAGTAAACATGACCTGAATCCATACCCAAACAAATCAAATCCCGAATTCAGACTCGACACAAGTTCACTCATAAATAAGAGGAACGTTGCACCAAAAAAAGCCGTGGAGAGAGTTACTTCTTCCTTGAGCATATGACAAAACTCACAAATGGGTACTAATACTACTAACAAAGGGATAGATGACAAGAAAATAAGAGTGTGCTGGCAAGAAAATGTATTTGCTAATAAGCTGGTAAGAAAATGTATTTGGTAATAAGGGTGTGCTGGCAAGAAAATATATTTGATTCAACTCATCCACCACGCCGAAAACAGAAAGACTGCCCCATCAACTTAGTAGAGACTCCGGTTATAGCCAACGTCAAATTCATTTAATCGTCTCTTCTTAACTGAATGAAACTTTGCTTTTTCATGGAAAACGGTACAAGGCTTTGATAACATCACTCATTAAATAAAACAAGAATTAAGCCATTTTTATTCCTTTAAACAGTTCTCTTACTTAATAATAAACATGAAAGTAAACACTTCGATACAGATGGATACTGTAGAAATGCGCTTGGTCCAAGTCCCCACCTCATCAGACCATTAACAACTATTAAGTTTGATTCAAATTCACTGCGCTAATACATTATCATACATACCAACTGTGTATGGGATTTGAATATTTGATTGTTGAACTCCCTCACCTCTCAGACCTACCCTTTTTCTACTTATGAAGTTGGTCTGAGTAAACCAAATATTTTTACTATCAGTTTTAGTGCTATTGATTGATAAATTCTTCTTTACTGTTATAAACTATAACCAAACTAATTCGAAGCAATGGAGGAGATCCGCAAATTTGCTTAGTTATGGATTCCATACAACACCAACCAACTGATTCATATCATCAAATTGTTATTTTTTTTTTTTCTGTATCTTTTACTCAAAGATAGACTATTGTAGAGAGAGATAGTCATGAATGTTCTGTAACTTTAATCTGGTAGATCTCATGAATGCCATATAAAATACTCTCTACTAGACATATGCTTAATATCACATCCATTAAAAACAAAAACAAAAAAAACATATGCTTAACATCGTATCCATTAACAAAAAATTTATATACAGAACATAACTGAATACAAGTTTGAAATACGACTTACAAAATATTCAATAAACCACAAGTTTGAATAAAATAACTACCATTATTATAATAAACACCACTAGCAGTGCATTGATCAAATCCATTGTCAATGCCCAATGATCATTGATCGCTTGCGCTTGACCCTCACGAACGCAATACTAATTTTTTATCTCTTCGGAGAGATTTCTTGCCTCGCAGTTCTTTTTCGCATCTTCATCTGATTTGTTTGTCTCGTAGTTCTTGCTCACTTTCATTTTCACCTCTTCATCTGATTTGTTTGCCTCGTAGTTCTTTCTCACCCCTTCTGAGCGAACCCAAACTTCATAACTAGTATAAGCCTCGGCAACTGAGGTAAAACCCTTGTACAAACTACCACTATACCCTGTTACTTGGATTGAACAATCTTCCCATGTTAAGTAAATTTCGGGGTCACAATCGCGATATACCACATACGCCTTGAATGCCATTATTAAGATCCTTATTTCAACATACAAAAAAAAAAAATTGGCACAAGCAATAAAATTAAGCTATAGATGCCCAAAAAAAAATTTAACACAAGCAAGCAATAAAAACAATCCTTGTATGCTTTGCAGTTTTTGCAAGGAAGCGAGGGGAAGGGGCTGTAATTTTTTACTAAGAAGAAAAATTATGCTACAAATGTCAATCACACAAAATCGACCTCATTCATTTCATTTAAGAAGAGAAAACACAATTTTTTTTACTAAACCTACAGAATTCTCGGCCTCGGGCCTTTTAGAGCTTGAAGACAAATGAACAAATGAAAAATTAAACTTTTGCCTTCAAATCATGTTAACATAATATCATCTAATGAGGTGATTTTGTGTGATAAAAATGTGAATGTGTGAATAATAAACTCATACCTGTTATGAAAATTTCTGTGGGTTTTGTACAATGACGAGGTGGAGAAGACGATGGCGATGGGAGGTGATTGCGTGGGGGGACGAACGTCAACAACCCAGGCAATGGCGACGGGATGTGGAGGAGGACGACAACAATGGGAGGTGGAGGAGGATCTGCTCTTCAAATCATGTTGCTATTTGTGGGTTTTGTATAATGGCGAGGTGGAGAAGACGATGATGCGATGGCGATGGAAGGTGATTGCATTTTTGTTACAACCTTCAGTGTTTTTTTTTTGTCAAGGTTGCCACCTCATCAGCTGCACGTGCCTGGTACCGTCCAGGCATGGACCAGGCAGCGTAGAATTTTCGAAAAATTTAATGTGGAAGAGAATATCTTATTTTCCGGGAAAAATAACTTTATGAGCAGGTTTCTTCCAACAAAAGGAAATAGGAGGATGAAGGAAATTCATAGAGAAGTACAAACTCTGATGGGAAATATAATACAAAAGAGAGAGAAAGCTATGAGAATGAGAGAAGCCTATAACGAAGACTTACTAGGCTTGTTGATGGAATCGAATTCAAAGGAAATTCAAGAAAATGGAAATGCAAAACATCTTGGCATGAGTATCAACGAGGTTATTGAGGAATGCAAGCTATTCTACTTTGCAGGGCAAGAGACAACTTCGACTTTACTTGTGTGGACGATGATTGTGTTGAGCATGCATCCTGAATGGCAAGCCCAAGCGAGGGAAGAGGTTTTACAAGTCTTTGGGAAAAGAAAACCAGACTTTGATGGACTCAACCATCTAAAAATTGTAAGTTTCACTTTCACATTCATGACACTATATATATGTATAAACAAAAAGGTTCACTAATTTGCAAAAACTTCAATATAGGTTACAATGATTCTGTACGAGGTTCTCCGATTGTACCCATCTGCGGTTATGCTTACTCGGGCTACTTACAAAACCATGAAAATAGGAGAAGTGTCTCTCCCTCCAGGAGTGCATATTGGATTACCAATCCTTCTAATTCACCATAGTCGTGAATTTTGGGGTGATGATGCTGAAGAGTTCAATCCGTCCAGGTTCTCAGAAGGAATTTCGAAGGCCACAAAGAATCATGTCTCATTCTTCCCATTTGGCTGGGGACCGCGGATATGTATTGGGCAGAACTTTGCCCTGATAGAAGCAAAGATAGCTCTAGCTATGATTTTACAAAATTTCTCATTCGAACTTTCACCCACTTATGTCCATGCTCCTTACACTGTTCTAACCCTTCAACCCCAACATGGTGCTCAACTTATTTTACACAAACTGTAATTTCCCTTTATAGCCACAATAACGGGACTGCATTATAAATTTGTAATTTTTGTCTGTGTAGCAATGTTATGGCATCCCTTCCTAGCTATTGCTATAAACATGATCAACATGTTTTCTGAACTATGGTATGCTGATTTGGTGCGGAGTGGGGTTTTTATACTCATTGTTGTTAGGGAGTGGACAATTATTTATATTTTTATATGACAACTCCACCTTAGTTTCGTTGCTATTATGGAGTAGACAACTCCTTATATATTCTTAGATGATAATTTCACCTTAGTTGATGTGAAACTATTCAAGCCAACTCCAATAATACATCATGCAATCTCTGGCCAACACCACCCTTACGGTTGTTTCAACTACAAAATAGTTAGTTTGTAAATAATATATATGACAAATCCATTTGTAAGCCATATAAATATTAAACATAATATTAAAGTTTGGTGAGGAACCCGTCTAAGTGTCGAGGAAAACAGCGAGGGACCCCACAGGGGGGGGGGGGAGCCGTCCATCTCCCCAGGATGCGCACTTGACTTTTCAACGCACGCATCCCGAGGTTTCAAGCGCGCATCCCTGGGGGATGGACGGCTCCCCCCAACCCTGTGGGGTCCCTCGTTGTTTTCCTCGCCATTTCCCTCAACAATTAGAATTTTTCTTTGGTGAGAAGAAAGAAGTGGATGATCACCTGAAACAAGAGCCCTTATAGGGAGTGAGGGAAATGGGCGAGGGATGGGTGTAACTAGGGGTGGGCACGAGACGGGATGGGACGAGATAGACTCATCCCTATCCCATCCCGTTCATACGGGATCGGGACGGGATGGGATAGAAAAAACTCAATCCCGACCTCGTCCCATCCCAAACGGGTTGGGGACGGGACGGGATCAACATGCTCTCATTTTTTGACAAATTACTGCTTACCCAAGACCCAATTTGCTTAGTTGAAAAGAGGCAAAGGCAATTCGTAGAACTACACATAAATGATAGCCTTAGATTGAGTACGCAACATCATAATAAACTACCATAAATGATAGCTGAAATTCACCCTGTAATTAAGATTTCTGCAGAGTTTTGAATGACTAAGAGGTGGACAGTATAATGGCAATGGTGGACCTGCTCTACTGTTTCGAATAGTGAACAAAAGGATGAGTAGATTTGGGGTGCTAAGAAGAATGTTTCATTATTGCTTTAAAAAAAACAGTCATTAAATTTATTGTCTTGACACGAAATAAAACTCTCCAATGTATTTAGCAATCCCATTTTGAGCTTTAAAGAGTTTGCAATTAAATAATTCATTTAAAATTCTAGAAATAAACCAATATCAAGTAGTTGCAAATATAGACTAATATCAATTACACTGATTTCAACTAAATTCATTTTTCTTCAATTACACTAATATTGCAATCCTAAAATAAATAAATAAATAACAATATTAATAATAAATATTGAAAAATTAGCTTAGGATGGGACGGGATTGGTGGGATTGAAAATCTTCATTCCATCCCATCCCATCCCATTCTAGATCGGGACGGGATTGGGATGAAATTATTCAATCACATTAAGACCCGAAAAAATTGGAACGGGAACGGAATCGCGGGATGGGATGCCCACCCCTAGGTGTAACCACCCATCCCCATCGAGATAAGCGACACCGTGCATCTCAAGGTGGATTCGCTTATCTCGAAGGGGATGGGTGGTTACACCCACTCCTCGCTCCCTAGAATTTCTTCCTGAAACAAATGCAGCAAGAAAAATAGCACAGCACATAGAAAGGGAGAGTTTGGCCATCCTCACAAATTCATGCTTACTCTATGAATTAGGGGTGGGCATCCCATCCCGCGATCCCGATCCCGTCCCGATTTATCCGGGTCTTAATGGGATTGAATAATTTCATCCCGATCCCGAGCTAATTTTTTAATATTTATTATTAATATTTTATTTATTTTTATTCATATAAACTTAGTAACTTACAGATGACTGACAGAAACTCATGGTGTTTGCATTTGAATCCTTTCTGGGATCTTCATCTTTTGATGTTCAAGATTGCATTTGAATTTCATTTATTTTATTTTGGGTTTTATATATTATGTAATATCGATATAGACTATATATGAGTGTCTCTTGAGGCTATCATTTATGGGTATATCTGAAGTTTCAAGGAGAAAACAGATGAAAACAAAAGCAAATTGAACTCTCCCAAACATCCCAACTAGATTAGCACTTGAGGGAGGTTTGCAATCAATCACGTGCTCGTTACGTATACAATATTATAAGCATCTTGAGAGACATATTCAGACATGTCTTTTTTATCCATTATTAATTTGGTTTCAGACTAAATCCTGCTAGGTAATATGCTACTCACCCTCGGGCAATAGGAGTTATCTTGTAGTGTCAGAGAACGTATATTCAAGAGCTGATCTGGTTTACGAGACCTTGGGTTTTCCATGGGGTCGCCTCTATATTGGTAGGTATTTCACTGTTTAGGTGTTACCATAATTATTTCTAGATTCCTGCAATTTTCTTGTAGGTTTAAGAAAATTATTTTTCATGCTCTATATCTAATTATAAGAAGGTTATTTTTCACGTTCTTATATGATGATAATCTTCGCAACAGTCATAAGCAGCACGCTGATCCCGTCCCGTCCCGAACCCATTTGGGATGGGACGAAGTCGGGATGAGATTTTTCCCATCCCGTCCCGTCCCAATCCCGTATAAATGGGATGGGATAGGGATGAGTATATCTCGTCCCATCCCGTCCCGTGCCCACCCCTACTATGAATGCAAAACAAGTATTTATAGGTGAAAATGTAACTGGCAAAACCATTGTTTATGAGTTCACTGTTATTGACCTAGGACATTAATGATTCATGAATTATGCAGTTGGTCTTTGACTCTCTTAAGACTTAAAAGGACCCTGCATAGCAAACATGATATCAAACCTGTACTGGTGATGATACAAACTAGGAACATGTATATTTATATAGTCAATAGTTTACTTTAACTACAAGTAATTATATCAATCGTAAGCACTGACCATTGTAAAACTTTGTTATGTTTTCTAATCTAACTCTCATTTTCAATCTTTGATGTGGCAGATAACTTGGCGCATCATAGATTCATCGGCCACATCAGAGACTAAAACTGAGAGTTAGATTAGAAGGACCATTTATGTGCACTTCATGTATGAAATAAATGCATTTCACAAATTTTAAACAGCTCCGACGAAGGCAACAAAATACTGGACTTATTTTTTGCTTAGCTAGCTATGCCTTTTTTCAAAATTGGTAAAACAAGACTTCTCTTAATTTTCTTAATTTTTGAGAAAATTTTGCATCATTTACATTTATATTTACTTTTCAAAATAGGATTCGTTCATTTATTAGATTGTCAAAGTGCTTTGATAAAGTCAACTCACAACTTCATGAATTAAATAGGTGGAAATGTATCTGATTATACATCAAAACGGGCCCTTTTCTACACCGTACATATGTTATGATAATTTCGAGAAATAACCAGCCCAAGCATCAGCCCAACACTGATCCGGCCCAAGCGGTTTCAAGCTCGCACAATGCAGTCCACCATACAGACCCCAAATCATTATAGCCTGCTAAGCCCACGCGTCTCACAGCTATCTCTAATACCCATAAGTCCTATTAAGGCAAGTATCTTAGGGATCAGCTTTGGACAGGCAAGACAACAACACTTTACTTTCAACTAGAAAGCAAATTCCAGAGTATACGCCGCTCATGGAAACATCTATCTATGGACAATATTCTGATTGGAACCTATCTCCTGCGTATCTAGAAGCGCAAGTCTAACAGGGAAACTTCCCTTCACAACACAACTCCTAATTAGAAAATAATTTCCACGAAGATCATCTTCCCTAAACTACGCCACCGATGGTCTGGTCAAACCATGATTCCAATACTATAAATAAGACATGAGGTTGGTAAGCTAAGGTATGCTACAAATTCCCTGTTTACAACATTACGCCTTCCTCATATCCTCATCTGATTTTAGCATCAGAGTGCCATCGGCCACCACAGCGGTGGTCCGTGGCTCACGTGCGTTCCTTGTGCAGGTCAATGTCAAATAGAGAGCAAAAATCGACTGCATTAGTTTGGCGCCGTCTGTGGGGATGACAAAGTTCCTAACTAATTAGAAGCGTCATCTCTCTTCAGAATACAAAAAGATGGTGACCACCAGATCACGCAACAATGAATAATAAGATGACACGTCAAACTCTCGGACTGGCACTATACCACCGCTCCCAGTGGTGCTGGTGACAAACGGGCAACAGGCTCACACCCCAGTGCCATCAACAACAACGATAAACCCCAGAATGGATTTCATGTCGTCACAAATACAACACATCGCTAAAGCATTGAAGATTCTTATATAGCAGAACCCTTCACCTGTCGATGGAGATCAGGAGCACAGACCCCAATCTTCAGAGAACAACAGATAGCAGACACAGGAGAGTGAAGCCCGTGGTAGTTCTCATTGGACTTGTCACGCCCCGATTTTCGAAGAAAACGAAAATCCCAAAATCCACGTAGGATTATCCGTTTTCCCAAAATTTGGGACGTGAAATCCAGTAACAATAGAAACATTTAGCATCAACGACTAAAACATAGTTTAGAAAATATAACAAACTAAAATTTATAATAAAACTCTAACCAGGAAAATTCCGATGTCGCTAGCCCCACTAGCGAAACTCCAGTAACGCTGCTCAAAAGTCTCTAAACCTGAAAGGCTAATTGTCTACATTCCCAAAGGAATGTACTCAAGAAGCAAAAGCTCACTTGGGTCAGCAATAAAGCTGGTGTGAGAAATCTTCATCCCAAAATCAATAAAATCGCACGTGATAAACATCAAGCTAAACACAAACAATACACAAACACACCAACAGGTAGTTCCTCAACGAGGCAAAAGTGTGATGCAAGAAAACACAGTTCCAAGATTTTAGTTCCTCAACGAGGCAATCATATCATCATCCTAATAAGTAAATATGCATGTACTTGTACTTACACTGTAAAAGTTGACTATGGCAAGTCTGACCTGCAAAAATATTAGTGGACTTGCCATCCTGCATGAAAAGGATTAGAAACAATATAAACGTAATTTATTCGTCTTTATTTGAATTTGATTCATCTTTTTAACGGATTGATCAGTTAGACGATACCACATTCGCACCACCTCTGTGCCGAACATACATGCCCGTATGCCTCTATCATATAAAGGAGGACTACTCCGTCATCCATGCCCAAGTGGGGACATCACATACAGGCATGCATCGCGGATACTCCTAACTATATGAGTACCAAAAGCCACTCTTGAGCTATCAATGCGCATAAACTCACGTCACATTTTTTTACGGATAAATATCAAAGCCTATCTTAGGCATAACAATTCACCTCATTTTCGCAAGACTAACCCGAAGGTTATTTTAGTTTCTCTAGTAAGAAATGAGTGCCCCAACTCCGCAAGACGACCCGCTGGTCATTTAATTTCTCTAGTAGGAAAGGGGAAATAATAAACAAAAGAGGTGTGATAGTTCTAAGTGATACAATTCCAGGTGTTTAAATTTTCAGGAATCAAAGTTTATCAATATCTTTTATTTTTGATATTTCAGAATTTCTCTACAATGACATTTTGTCATTCATCAATCGATTCACAATCGTATCCACCCACATTTTTGGGGAAAAACATAGCATTTTTGGCACATTACCAAATCATAATCAATCTCATCAGGATATCCTCCCATTGTTTTGGGGCAACCTACATTTTTCATATATAACATTTCTGTAACAACACGGGGATCAAAGCCCATTCAATATAAGGAATTTAGACCCGCTAACAAGTCAATTGGCCTGTAATACAATCATCCAAATTTATCTCATCAAAATATAAATCCTGACAAATAAATTTCTCAAACAGAATTAACTTAGAGTTTCATTCGCAAACGATTATTTAGGACAAAATAATATATAGAGTATGAGACTCATAAGTTTAGGTGTAATAGATCAAGTTTCTAAGTAAAAGCAAAATCATCCCAAAACATACCCAATCGAACACATCCAACCCGAATGCACAAACTTGCAACCCATGCAAATCAATTGCGCTACAAACACCCGCACCTAACCTAACCATGCACCCCATTTGCAAAGTAGCCCCAGATGTTTACATATCAGATTTAGAGACTTCACCTTCACTTAATTTACAATTGTTCAATGATTTAAATTAGCCTTCGATTTAAATGGAGATGCCTTGTTGGTTGTCAAATACACAAGGAATTATATTAAAACCATAAAGCCCAAACATATTGTACTTGCAGGCCTTAGTTGGCAAGGAAATTAACTTAACTAAAAATACATTAGAAATGGAGAGGCTTTACCTTGACTCAAAACCTATTGAAAGCACATTGATTTAAAGACTCCTCAACCTAACCCCAACTGAACATCAATAAATGTGAATGGGTTCACTTAATTTACAATTGTTCAATAGGTTAAATTGGCCTTGGTTTTAGATGGAGATGCCTCCTTAGTTGCTAACTCCACAATGAATTATATTAAAAGCATAGGTCCCAAACATATAATATTTGTAGACCTCATTGATTGCATAACTAATCAACCAAACCCCAAATCACTCCTCGTCCTTCTCTGTCTCGAACACCCTACGATTCCAGTCTTTCCATAAGTAATAACACCAGCGGTAGGATCTCAAGGCAATCTACCTTTGGTTTTGATGATAGAAACAACCACTGCTGAACCAATTCAAAGAAAATTGTCACAACAGGGAGAGCACTACCACTATTATCAAACAAACTACTGCTGGAACAATCCAAAGAGCAACTGATCAGCCTCCAAAGACTACATCAGTTAATATCGATCATGCCTTTCTTGGTCAAGGTATCAATTTGTGAGGACTTCCATGGGGGATGGTTCATAAAAGGAAGCTGGCGAGAAAGGGGTACCTTCTTTTTCCAGAAAAAACTTGGACGCAAAATAACAGGAAATAAGGTATGCATGTTGGACAGAGAAAGCACTTTGGGTGGGTTCTAATACACTTCGCCAATAAGGCCATAATTTGTCAGAGTAAATTTCTAATCCACGTCAATCTACATTGTGATAACATTGACGGAGCTTCCCTGTAGATTCTTAAGAATTCTTAAACCCTAGCCACCCAAGAATCACTAATCAAGAAATTGTAGAGACTACCAGGGGATTTAATCAAAGCAGATTAACCACACGACACGTCACAATCAAAACCATCACATAAAACAACTAAAAAGGGTAAAAGAGAACTCACGAACAAGAATAGATAAAAACAAACAAACTTCATTTTGAGGACTAAAATCAAATCTAAACATCCAAAATCATGAGGTGGGTATCTGAAAGAAAACTCACTGATTAGTAGCACACCGCCCTCGGCACACAAGATCTTTCTCTCACCGCAACAATCTCCTCGCCGGACCACCACCACATCGCCAGCAACCCATCATCCTCACGCCTCCCTAGCCTTCGTCGCCGCCGAAGAGGATAAGAGGAAGAGCAAACTTTGCTCTTCCTGTTGCACAAGAGAAGAAGGAAAAGGAGGGGTTTTGTTTTATATTATGGGTGGCTATTCGCCCCACAAAAATTCTGAGAGCACCCACCCTTTAACTCACCAAATAAACCCAAAAATTTTGAAACCTGAATTTAATTAAATGTAACCCTATTTTATTTCATTCAAAATCAAATAAATTAGTTTTATGAAATTCAGGGGTGTTACAGGACTAGAGGCGGCGACGCGTTCAACACGAACTCGACCTTCAGGGTGGACAGGCTGGTCCCACAGAACCCCCTCTGCCGAGGGGCTCACGACCCAGACGTGCTATACCGCCTCTCTGTTCCACCGTTCGTGGACCGCATCAAGAATGAGGCTCTTCCAAAAAAGTTCAACCCTCCAAAACTCGATTTCTATGACGGGACTGTGACCCATTCGATCACTTGTGTCATTATCAACATGTAATGACGCTCAAAGAAAGCTCTGATTCAGTAATGTGCAGAACGTTCCCTACCAGTCTAAAGAAGTCAACACTAATATGGTTCCACAACCTCCTGCCAAAGTCGATCGACTCATTCAAGACACTGGCCAAAGAATTCCTAACGCACTTTGTCGAAAGCTTGTGGATCAGGATGGGCCCACACTACATACTCTCTGAGGCAAAAGTCTAACGAACTGCTAAGAAAGTTTGTCACGTGCTTCAATGACGAGCTGATGCTCATTGACGGTTGTAGCGATGAGACACCATTGACGACTTTTACCCCAGGCCTAAAAGAGGGAAAGTTTTACGACTTCCTCACCTTGGAACCCTCTGGATATGGCAGAACTCTTGAAGGCGCCCAGAGGTCATTACCCTGGAAGAGATGAGAACAACAATGAAGGAAACTGAAGTAGAGAAAAAAAAACTCTCCGTTTCTAGGGACAAAAAATGAGGAAAAAATGGGAGAAGATGAAGAAAGGAACAAGCGAAAGTGCAACGACAATAGTTCGGACTCTGGTCGAGCCAGGCAAGGTCAGAGAAAATTTCCAACAACGTTGGATCCAGATCCATGACTCCCTCAATTCTAGCTTATCAGACGTCCTTAATTCCATGAAAAATTAGAATGATTTGAAATGGCCCCCAAAGCCGCGCGGAGACCCCTCCAAACGCGACAACAAGTATTGCTTATATCACAAGGAGGGTGGCCACGACACCAATGACTGCAAAAGTCTAAGGTATGAGATCGAATACTGGATTCGCAAGGGAAATCTAAAGAAATTCCTGGGTTAAGAAAAATGACCAGACCGAGCCAAGGAAAGGGGAGTGGCAGTCAAGGAGATTGAGAAGGAGACTCTAGGAATAATATATATCCTTTACGGAGTCAGATCAGAAGAAGATCGGTCAAAAAAGTCTCGCAAACGAACACTACTAGAGATGCGGACACAGCCCGAAAATGAGGACAGACGCGTATACTACTTGAGGGTACAAAGCCCATCCCAACCTTGACCTTCATTGACAAGGACTCGAAGGCGTCCGTGCACCGTACAATGACGCTCTCGTCATTTTGGTCTCTATTGAAATGTGGGAAGTGAAGAGGACCCTGGTTGACATGGGGGGCTCCCTCAAAGTCATGTTCTACAACGCGTTCCGCAGTATGGACCTCAAGGAGGAGAATCTGACATCCTTCGACTACCCACTGGTTGGATTCAGTGGAGAGAAATGCTTCCCAGTCGGGAAGATAAGATTAATAGTGGTGGCAGGAGAGCCACGACTAAGAAAGGTCAGGTTCTTGGACTTCATGGTGGTAGACGCACCGTCTACCTATAACCTCATCCTGGGAAGATTGTGGCTTCACCAGATGGAAGCAATAGTCTCCACCCTTCACCAGTGCGTCAAGTATATTGCTAACCACTCGGAGGAACCAATTCACGGGGACCAACCAACGGCACAGGGCTACCATTACGCTGCACTGAAATAGATAGAATGTTTCCAGATCCAGCTGCAACCCACAGGGCAAGTTGAACAAAAGCCAGACCCACAAATTGTGGAAAAGTAACTCCACCCACAATGAGACAAAATCCTAATAGCGATGGCTCAAGCAGCGGAGAACATTCCAGCATTACAGGAGCAATCCGCTATTCAACCCGACAAAGTGGAGAGGTCATTGTAGACATGAGCACAACCCCACGACTATCAGTGGGTGTGGAAGGAACCTCCCACGCAAGGTTTACTTTTTATTAACCTCAACAGTGTTAGAGAAACTTGGCAATTCGCTGAAGGTACTAACAATCCAAGCAAGGGCCATGCGAATTCACTTCAGGGTCGGGTCGACCTTTCTCTGCCAACAGTCATTCTATTCAGTTGTCTAGTTTTATGTCCATAGTCAATGTAGAGTTTTAGTTCTTAAGAGATTATGTGATTTGCAATCATTTAAGAAATAAAAAAGAATTACGTAAACACACTCTATTGATTACTATAAAAATGTAACAACGATTTCCCAAGGGCGGGTACAAAAGACTACAAACTACAAGCATCTAAATTTACTGCGACATACAGTAAATACTCGCTTAAACAGTCTGACTCCAGAAGAAAACTCATAAGCGACAACAAGGGTACCCAGGATAGAGACCACTCAGCGACTTCTCCGAAGAAAATGTTCCACGAGCAATAACAGTATGAAAGAGCGCATTCAGCTCAATGCCTCTACGGACACACCCCTCAAATATGGCATCAGGTGGTATAAAATCAGCAACCAGAGGCCCCGTAAAATGCCAGCCGAAGCTAACTCACATGCTCGATCCGCTCAACCAGACGAACTTGGGACAAGTATCAGGTTGAAACAGATCGAGTGCACCCTCCTGCTAAGGGATGAGAGGGGCATCTAGGAGTCAATGACCCACTCCGACATGCCATGTCCAATTCCATTCCGCCCCGCAATTCCAAGTTCTAGCGCAACACAGCATGACGGGGCTAGCTTAGAAGGGAGGAAAGCAATCGCTCCAAGGTTGGCTGCTGGTATTATCTCTGAAACTAGGCGGTTCGAAGTACCGACACATAAACGGCAGACTCATCCCTAGCGGAAAACTTTGCACTTCTTCTACACAATGCGAGAAGAAATTACAAGGTCTCAGCGAACCACTTGAGTGTTCACCCAGAAAAGGTGACCGTGCATAACAAGTTTTATCGTGACTCATCGGCGCAAATGCCAGAACATTCGAAGACTCCAGCATTGAAGATCTCCTTTCAGCCTTTGAAAAACCCAAAGCATATTCTTTGAGTAAGAACATCCGAAGAGGTGCGCTTTGTAGAAGATAATGCCTACAACGATGAATGAACACCATTATATAGACATAGTGGTTCACCAAACAAGCGCTTCAACATTAACTATCAGCATTGAATATTGTATGGGAAGCGATGAGACGACGGTTCCCAAGGAAACCACACAGAACCACGTTCATCCAATTAATGATGCTGCACACAACCCCATTAATTGGGGGGAGTAACCGATAATCAACCGTCTCGCGATTTATGTTGTATGCATGTCACCATACAATCTACACTGTACACATAACGTCTTGATCCTACGATAGGGCCTAGCTCTTCTTTTACGGGCCCATGGGCTCAGTCCACTATTCAAGCAGTATTCTACCACGTGTTTGACATGAGCATTAGAAACCCTATTCACTTTTGGCACACGGATCACACATGTATATCACCAACTGATTTAAGTTAATTCATTTTTTTGAAAGGAAACTAATCTGCATGATGAACTCTGACTACAGAAGTAGGCTCGCACGCCTGTAACAAGCGGAGCCTCGACCTAACCAGACAAGCTTAGTCAGTTTCGACTGATGACGACGACTTCTGGTTCATTCTGACGCCTAGTTCGCCCTGAGCGAATGTCGATGGCTTAGGAAGTGTGAGTCTAATCAACGCTCTTCATGGACAACGGTCGCCGAACCTGATCAGGTAAGCTTAGCCAGTGACGACTGACAACAACAGTTTCTGGTTAAAGCCCAGAACTGTTGCCTGCTGCATGCGGGTGTAGATAGTTTGAAAGGTGGGAGCCTAGTCAATTCCGACTGATATCGACGGTTCGCCACGGGACCACTGCTCTTCTACAAACCATGGTCGTCGAATTACCGACTCCTAGACTTGTGATCCGTTCTGCGCGGGTGTAAATGGTTTGGAAGGTGGGAGCCTAGACAGTCCCGAACTGATGTCAGCGACTTTCCACAGGACCACTGCTCTTCTATAGATCACGGTCGCCGAAAGCTCCCAAATTTGCAGCTTGATGCACACGGGTGTAGATGATTTGAAAGGTGGGAGCCTAGTCAGTTGTTGCGAGTTTTATTAACCTAAATTAATAAGTTAATAAACCCACTTGTAATAACCGCAAGTGCACGATGTCTAACTGGTAGACAACGACAAGTACGGGTCGATCCCACGAGGAAGGTGGATGCAATTGAATTTAATAATTTAATTAAACTAATTTGGAGGAAATAGGGTTACAACATTTTTAAAACTAAGCTAAAAATAAATTAAAAATAATAAAAAGAAAATAAAAGAAAAGATGGATGTTGTGGGGTTTGGACTCACCGATGAGTTAGCAAAAATATTTAAATCTAAATTACTGAAATTATAAACGAGAAGCTTTAGGGATGAGGATCCCTTGCTTACACCGAAGATGTGATCGTTATGAACAATTCAGTTTTAAAATCCAATGTTACAATTAACTTCAGCATAAATTATAGACTCCTAGAATTGAGTGTCTTGTTACGGCACACTCAATCACAAGTCTAATTTATTAAGTTTCAACTCCTAGCATTGAGTGTCTTATTACGACACACTCAATCACAAGTCTAACTTAATAATTTTTAGCACATGGTTTGAATATTGATAAAATGTGAATCTAACTACCAAACATATCAATTTTTTAATCGAACATGAACGGTGAAAGCAATTTATCAAATTTCTGAAATAAAATTGTAATTAAAAATTGAAAATCAGTTGGTTCCCGCTAGAAAGTCACGCCTTTGCACCTTCGTCTCCAGCGAGCAGCGCCGCTCGCTGCGCCTCGTTTCCGCTCCTCGCGAGCTCCTTCGTCCTCCAAACGGTTCTGGAACCTGCAAAAGAGAGAGAGGGATGGAAGAACAGAGAGAGAGATGCGATGAGAACACACAAAAAAAACAGAGACAGAGATGCGGGGACTTCCCTGATTCTGTTCCTGTCGCGGTGGTTGTGCGCCGCTGACGCGCCGCTCTGTGGTGTTGATCGTGAGAGAGAGAGAGACAGGAAGGAGGCCGAGACGAAGAGAGGGCGGTGATGGCGAAACTCGGTGGTGTGGACGGTCTATCGCGAGGTGGAAATTTGATGTGAAACAGGGTTGTCACGCCCCTGTTTCACGGTGGTGGTGGTGCTCGGGTGATGGTGGTGGCGAAGAGACAGATAGTGGTTGATGGTGGATGGAGGTGGTGATGGTGATGAGAATCACTGTGTGAGGAAGAGCGTTTGATTTTCTGTAATTTTTCTTTTCCCTTCTCTTCCTCCCATTTTCTCACCATTTTCTCTTGTATTTATAGAGAATGATCAAAATGAATAGAGATGAGATAAAGGGATGATTCATGGAGTGAATCAAGGTAAAATCAAGGGATAATTGGGAGAATATTCTTTGGATTTGCTTGGGCTTGGCATTGGGTTTGGGTTTATGGGTAAGGTTTTGGGTTTAAGTTATGGGCTTGGTTTTGGGTTTAAGAGTTTAGATATGTGACCCTCTACTTTGTACCACCGCTAGAATCGACCAATTGTCATTCCTTAAATTGTCGCCTTAATACGATTTCATCGTTCACGCTCAAATTTCTACAAAGACATGAAAACGAAATAATTACTATAAAATATAATAATCGAAACACTAACATATATAAATTAAGGAATATATTATGTAATAATTATGTGAATATCATCAATCTCGAACTGATGCCAATGGCTTGCCACGGGACCACTGCTCTTCTACAGACCATGGTCGCGGAATCCCCTCATCCCAAACTTGTAGCCCGCTTCGCACGGGTGTAGATGGTTTGGAAGGTGGGAGTCTAGTCAGCTCTGCCTGATGTCGACTGATCGTCACGGGATCACCGCTCTCCAACAGACCATAATCGCCAAATTCTCACATCCCAAACCTGTAAATCCGCTTTGTGCGGGTATAAATGGTTCGGAAGGTGGGAGCTCAGCCAACTCCGGCTGATGTCAACGGCTTACCACGCGACCATCGCTCTTCCTCAAGACAACGGTTGCCGAAGTAAATTACAGCTCAAACAACGTCCTTACAGTCACACAGGCTGACATTCCATTATCAGCAATGGTTATTCGAACCAGCTCAAAAATCAACTTGCCGCCACGCGAACGAATGCTACACAGGATGTTAGCCCGAGCTTATGAAACCTGACTCAGGACAAGTGTTCTAACTCAAATACAGAGCATGTGCTCGACTGCAACGGTTCACTCATGCAAGTAACCGCAACCGACGGTCAGATACGCAACTTAAGTCTAAAATGGCTTACTTTAAGGATGGGCCATGGCCTGGGTAGCGTAACACACTGCCAAACCCTCCGCAGAATACCCACTATTGGATGTAACCGAGCGATAGCAACTCTAAAACCTCACAAAGGAGCAGGTCAGAATCATTCACGATGTAAATGGTCAAACTCTCAACAACAGACAGATTACTCAACTTTTTGCTAACCCAGCCTGACTTATGTGAAAGTAAAACGACAAGGAAAAATGAAAGCGCGCAATAGGGAGACCAAACATAACGCGGGTACAAAGTATACTCAAAATAAATCTGTTTTCATTAACAGTTGAAACAAAAAGTGCAAATGTACAAAATCTACTCCTCATAAGGAGGGGTACAAATACGGGGGAACTAAGTTTGGTGGGAGAAGTGGCAGTAGTTGCATCCGTACGTGCCTTAATCTGAGCGCCATGATCCGGATCGTCCTCTTTTTCTGATGACGCAGAGACCATTCCGAAGTTGGCATAAGACATCTTCTGTTAATAAGCAAGGTCCCATTCCGGATGCTCTTCCTTCATCAGCGACAACAGTTCTAATTTCCCATGCACGACCCAACGAAATTCACACTTGCCTTGTGCCTTGAGAAGTTCTTCTTCACGTGCATATGCTTAACATCACATCCATTAACAAAAAATTTATATACATAACATAACTGAATACAAGTTTGAAATACGACTTACAAAATATTCAATAAACCACAAGCTTGAACAAAATAACTACCATTATTATAATAACCACCACTAGCAGTGCATTGATCAAATCCCTTGTCAATGCCCAATGATCATTGTTCGCTTGCACTTGACCCTCACGAACGCGATACTGATTTTTCATCTCTTCGAAGAGATTTCTTGCCTTGCAGTTTTTTTCACATCTTCATCAGATTTGTTTGCCTCGCAGTTCTTGCTCACTTTCTTTTTCATCTCTTCATTTGATTTGTTTGCCTCGTAGTTCTTTCCCACCCCTTATGAGGGAACCCAAACTTCATAACTAGGATAAGCCTCGACAACTGAGGTAAAACCCTTGTACAAACTACCATTATACCCTGTTACTTGGATTGAACAATCTTCCAATGTTAAGTAAATTTCGGGTCATGATCGCGATATACCACATACGCCTTGTATGCCATTATTAAGATCCTTATTTCAACATACAAAAAAAAAAGATTGACACAAGCAATAAAATTAAGCTACAGATGCCAAAAAAAAAAAAAATTAACACAAGCAAGTAATAAAAAAAAAAATCCTTGTATGCCTCGCAGTTTTTGCAAGGAAGTGAGGGGAAGGGGCTGTAATTTTTTACTAAAAAGAAAAATTAAGCTACAGATGCCAATCACCCAAAATCGACCTCATTCATTTAATTTAAGAAGAGAAAACACAATTTTTTTACTAAACCCACAGAAATCTCGGCCTCAGGCCTTTTAGAGCTTGAAGACAAATGAACAAATAAAAAAATTAAGCTTTTACCTTCAAATCATGTTAACATAATATCATTTAATGAGGTGATTTTGTGTGATAAAAATGTGAATGTGTGAACAATAAACTCATACCTGTTATAAAAATTTCTGTGGGTTTTGTACAATGGCGAGGTGGAGAAGACGATGGCAATGGGAGGTGATTGCGTGGAGGACGAACGTCAACAACCCAGGCAACGGCGACGGGATGTGGAGGAGGACGGCAACAATGGGAGGTGGAGGAGGATCTACTCCTCAAATCATGTTGCTATTTGTGGATTTGTACAATGGCAAGGTGGAGAAGACGATGGCGCGATGGCGATGGGAGGTGATTGCGTTTTTGTTACAACCTTCACTGTGTTTTTTTTTGTCAAGGTTGCCACCTCATCAGTTGCACCTGCCTGGTACCATCCAGGCATGGACCAGGCAGCATAGAATTTTCGGAAAATTTAATGTGGAAGAGAATATCTTATTTTCCAGGTAAAAATGCTTGAAAAATTTATCTAGCATTAAAAACAAGATTACTCTTAAACAATTATCATTCACGAAAATGTTAGGAAACCATGTTTTGGAACCATGATGACGTGGCGTGATCTTGAAAGAATGATGAAATCTCCAAAGTGTTTATGTGTATCTCGAGATTGTAAAAAACCTCCTCTAACAATGCCACATCGTCCTAGTTATAAAATATGATTACAAAACTTGGTTCCTAGCCTCACTTTATCATTAAATGCCAATCAAGTGTATTATAATTCATACTTATAATCAACTATATAATCATAGAAATTGTGGTCACGTGGACAATAAATTATATGATTGATAACCTCACCCATTACATCATCCAAAGAAAAGAAAACATATGGTAAGTAAGAATATAAACAAACTCTGAAGTAGTCTCTAACTTAATACTATTCTACATGGAACTTTATTATTGGATGTCGAACTTTATTATTCACTCAAACTTTTAAGGAAAATTCTAGGGGTCGAGGTGAGGGAACGAGGGAGGGAGCGAGGGATGGGTGAAAGCCACCCATTCGCCTCGAGATGAGTGTCATTGCGCATCTCAAATTTGATGCACTCATCTCGAGGTGGATGAGTGGTTACCACCCATCCCTCGCCCCTTTCCCTCGCTCCCTCCCTCGACACTTTAATAAATCTTGTTATTAAATTTTGTTAATAAATTTTGTTATTAATAATTTTATGTGAATTGAGTCCCAAGGCAAGTAACACTTGGGTACTCCACTTATTCATTTGTAAAATGGGTGAATCAGATTAGTCACAGATGTGGAAGATCTGATTTCTAATTTTCTATTAATCAGATTAGTTAAGATAAATCTTGTGTTTCCTCTTGTTTGAGTAGTGTAAGAAGTTGAGTGTTTGAAGGAGAAGGATCAAAGGTTCACAAAAATGGGAGAAATTGTGGTAGCTATGCTTGTAACATCTATTGTATTGGTGATATCATCTTTGGCATGGAAAGCTTTCTTATGGGTATGGTGGAAGTCCATGAAGTTGCAAAGGTACCTGAGAGAGCAAGGCATAAGTGGTCCTTCTTACAGGTTCTTCAATGGGAACCTGAAAGAGAACCTTGGTGCTACTAAGGAAGCAAGAACCAAGCCTATGGAGCTCTCACATCGTATCTTGCCTCGCGTCATCCCTTTCATTAATCAAATTGTTCAGAAATATGGTATCTTTCTTTCATTCTTTCTTCTGCCATGTCTTGAAGAGTATAGAAGTATGTCTCATCATCTGTTTAGTAGGAATGTTAATCCAATGTTTTGCAAATTAGTTGCCTTATCCTAAGTCAGTCTATTTGTTGTTATGTGAATGGTGAGGATTCTTGAGAGCCACCTAAAGTGGGATGTGCTGTGCTCACATGATAACATGAACTGACCTCATCCGAACAAAAAACCAAAACTTGATGGCCTTGGCTAGGAATGAAAATGAAAATCTATGTTTTAGTTAAAAAGAAAAACAAACGAAAAAATGAGAGTATAGGTTCTAATGAGGAACTTTGCTACGATTCACTGCTAATAGACCTTAAACCTTAATTAATTACCATAATAGCTAATAGAGAAGTTGTCCAATTTCATGCTTCTCTGTTTTCTCTGTTTGCTCTAATAGATTTTTGGGTGGGTTGGATCTAGTAATTAGGAAGTAAAATTTTCTTAAGGGTTCGATGTTTTCAACTCACTTTTGGCACTGTGATAAGTTCTTTCCTGCTGATGTTTTTTTTTTTTTTTGGAATACTTGCTTTCAATTGATATATCTTTATATATATATATATATATATATATATATATATATATATAAGGGTTTCTTCAAGTCCTTAATTAAATTGTTTATGGTTTCAATTGAATGGAATTGCTTCTCAAATTGTGGGCTTTCTCCTTTTGTACCAACATATGTGGATTAATGAAGCCATTCTCTGGACCTCTGTATATGGAGTTTCATTGAAAAGGCCTTGTAATCCTCATATTCTTTCCTGAAAAATTGACCATGAGCAATAGGGGACTAACTCGAATATCCAACATATTGTAGGTCTTTGGCAATAGTTGGTGTACCTGCCTTTCATGCTCGATGTGTTTCATTTTCTTTAGATGAATGAACTGATACAATTGTTACCATGTGTTCTTTGGTGCATTTGTCTATAACATGAATAGATTCTTATGACCAATGTAGGGATTTGAAGCAGTATTCAACTGATCTGCCGCATCTTTCATTACAGCGTCCATAAGTGTTGAAGCTTGTGACATCTCGATTTTGAATCGATGTAGTGAACGCTCTGAGAAAGCCACCGCTCTGAGACGTCAACGTAACGCTCTGAGAAAGCCGCCGCTCTGAGATCTGAAAGCCGCCGCTCTGAGAAAGCCGTCGCCGTTCTGAGAAATCGCCACTCTGAGGAAGAAAGCCGCCGCGACACATGCTTAGAGGAAGAAAGGGGACGCTCTGAGGAAGAAAGCCGACGCCGATCTGGGACACAGGCTTCCGCCGCATCTGGGACGCTCTGGCCGTCGCCGTGCTCACGGCTACTCTCGTTCGTCTGAGCGCAGAGATTCAGCGAGAGAGGGGCCTGCGAAGCACAGATCCAGCTGAGACCAGCTGTGCGACGCCACTCCGCGCTGCAAGCTTGACCGGCCGCCGCTCTGCCTGGCTGCGAGAGGGGATCTCCGCCGGTCCCCGCCGCCTCTGCCTGACTGCCGCTGCTCCGCTGTCAGGTTTGCTTGCGTGGTGTTGTAGGTCTGGCTAGGGCAGGGTACACCGTGGTATGACGGTTCCTCTAGCCGTCAACACTTCCTCTCCCCCAATAGGGAGTAAGGAACCTGCGACAGAGGCTTCTAAGCCTTCTTTCGCCCAAATACTTGGAAAAATACTGGTTGATGAGGTTAAAGAAACAAATGTCGAGGGAACTAGATTTCGAAAAGAATGAGAGGTAGCCATTGGGCTTACGGCATCTGATGAGAAAAGTGGGGAAGCTTTCATGGAAAAACATGTGATAGTCTTAAAGTTCTCTAGCTACAGACCAACATTGGAAGATATTCGAGATTTGATACATTGAACCTGGGGGATTCTAGGCGATTTCTCACTAGGTTTGCTAGATCAACGTCATGTTCTTGTTTGGCTTCAATCTGAGGCAGAAGCAAAGAAAGTCTTGGCAAGGGACTCGTTCTTGATTCAGGGAGTTCGATTCAAAGCTTTCCGCTGGCATGATGGTTTCAGTCTGAAAGCAGACCCGATATCGGTTCCACTATGGGTAGAGTTGCCTAACTTGCCTTTGCATTTATTTCATCCCCCTCTTTTGAAAGCAATTGTGAACTCTTTTGGTGTCTTTTTGCGCATGGATGATCATACTCGATGTCTTTCACGCCCGAGTTATGCCCGTGTTTGCGTGGAGATGACTTTGGCGGAAAAGTTACCGAGTAGAATTTGGATAGATAGATCTAACAATAGGGGCTTTTGGCAAGTGATTGAATATCCGGGTTTCAAATATTGTGATTATTGCTCATTGTTAGGACATCAGAAGGATTATTGCAGAAAAAAGTTAGGTCATAAGGGCAATGTGAGAACACCAAACTTGGTGAAAGAAGATAAGACTGAGAAACAAAAGGTGGAAGCCAAAGTCCTCAAGCAACAATTTGTCCCAGTGGTTAAAAAAAATAAAATTTCAACGCCAGAAGCTGGAACTAGTGGTGTAAAGAATGATCAGGGTGAGGAAATCCAGGAGGACGTTGGTTCTGAGAGGCCGATGGTCAAAGATTCGGGGAATGTCATGTTGTCAAAAAAATTCGAGTCACTTACGGAGACCATAGTTGAAGACGAGAGTAATCTAATGAATCATCAATTGCCTTGTAAGACGAAGGATCCAGTCAGTGACATGGTAGCACCAGAAACAACGGAGGACGAACTTCTTGAGGCGGGGTACACAGCGGTTGAGATTGCAAAAGCGATTCAAAATCAAGGAGAGACAATTTCAGGGCTTGCTTCGTCTCAGCCAGAGCGTGTTCTGCCAATAACAGAGTTTGCTTCGTCAGAGCAAGTCGCGTCACCAATCGTTGGTTTGGTGAACAGAACATCAAATGCTATGGATGATGATCCAAAGAAGTTGATCCCTAAGAAAAATGCGAATGATGACCAAGCTTTCATGCAAGAATGTGATAATGCTTCAGGTAGCAGCTCAAGGCCGCAATAGAGAGCGTACGAGTATGTTCACCAGTTGGAATCAGGGAGGGCGCAGGGGGTTTCGACCAAGGCTGTAGGCGGGGATGTCGGGATCTCTAGCCCAGGGAAAAAGACGAGCAGTGGGAATGCTTCTCTACATATAAATGCAATGATTTCAGGCAGTAACTCCGGGCCAACAAAGGAGGACGCAATAGCTGAGGATGATCATGTTGACAGTGGGTTTGTATATGGCTCTGGCAGTGGAGCTCACGTTGGTGCTTAGAATCGCGTTCAGAGTGGTGACAAGGTGCATGACCGGAAGGTAGGGTTTCCAGCAGATGCGGGTATTGTACAAGATGACGAAGCTTTAGTGGATGCAATAGTACTTGAAGCACCGAATATAAAACATATTAACTATTTGGTTCGTAACGCTAACAGCGAAACCGAAATGGAGACCGATACCGACATTTCGGATACAATCAGTTCAGAAGAAGAAGATTTGGATGAATACACCATTAGGTCAAGAGTAGTGTCAGGTTTAAAGACAGACCAAATTCGAATATCGAAAAGATTTCATGCGACGGACTTCAGAGACATCAAGGTATATCCTCGTCGATCATCTAGAATGAAGAAAAGTAACAGCAAGTATAAACATTGATCTAGGGGTTTGGTCACTATTTATTTTGGGTTTGCTATGATGTAAGTCTTCTGGTTCTTTTTATCGGGTAAATCATGTACTCCCGACTGATGTAAAAGATTTTTTCAAGTAATAAAAAGCCTAGTATTCTTATAAAAAAAAAAAAAAAAAAAAAAAAAAAAAAAAAAAAAAAAAAAAAGAATAGATTCTTATTGTAAAAATCTGAAATTGCCGTTTCTTGAAAATGCAGGTAAGATATCTGTTATTTGGGATGGACCAATTCCAAGGGTGATGGTTATGGACCCAGATAGCGTGAGAGATATTTTGTCAAACAAATTTGGTCATTTTTCTAAGGTTAGAACAAATCCATTAGGCAGATTGCTCGTAACAGGGATTGTAAGCTATGAAGGTGAAAAATGGGCCAAACATAGAAGGATTATCAACCCCGCCTTTCATTTTGAGAAGTTGAAGGTCGGTCTCTTCTGTCATCATTTGTTCTCAAACATATTTGCACAATACAAATTAAGGACATTGCTTTAGCTGCATGCAGCCAAATTGATGCAGTTGTTAATGTACTTGCATTTAATTAATTGGATATAATAACATGATATTGATTTATATTATTGTGTGTATTTGGCTACAGTTGATGTTGCCGGCATTTCATACTAGTTGTAGTGAGATGATAAGCAAATGGCAGAAGTTGATTCCAGGGGAGTCAGGTGAATTGGATGTGTGGCCTCAATTCCAAAATTTAACTGGAGACGTTATTTCGTGAACAGCATTTGGTAGCAGCTATGAAGAAGGGCAACGTATATTTGAACTACAGCGAGAACAAGCTGGGCATGCTATCAAAGCTCTTCTATCCATATACATTCCAGGTTTCAGGTATGGTTGGGCTACATATACAGAAAATACATTTAGATTATAGTCCATTCATTTTGCATTACCTTCCTCAATAACTTTATGAGCAGGTTTCTTCCAACAAAAGGAAATAGGAGGATGAAGGAAATTCATAGAGAAGTACAAACTCTGATGGGAAATATAATACAAAAGAGAGAGAAAGCTATGAGAATGGGAGAAGCCTATAACGAAGACTTACTAGGCATGTTGATGGAATCGAATTCAAAGGAAATTCAGGAAAATGGAAATGCAAAACCTCTTAGCATGAGTATCAACGAGGTTATTGAGGAATGCAAGCTATTCTACTTTGCAGGGCAAGAGACAACTTCGACTTTTCTTGTGTGGACGATGATTGTGTTGAGCATGCATCCTGAATGGCAAGCCCAAGCAAGGGAAGAGGTTTTACAAGTCTTTGGGAAAAGAAAACCAGACTTTGATGGACTCAACCATCTAAAAATTGTAAGTTTCACCTTCACATTCATGACACTATATATATATAAACAAAAAGTTCCACTAATTTGCAAAAACTTCAATATAGGTTACAATGATTCTGTACGAGGTTCTCCGATTGTACCCATCTGGGGTTCTGCTTACTCGGGCTACTTACAAAACCATGAAAATAGGAGAAGTCTCTCTCCCTCCAGGAGTGCATATTGGATTACCAATCCTTCTAATTCACCATAGTCGTGAATTTTGGGGTGATGATGCTGAAGAGTTCAATCCGTCCAGGTTCTCAGAAGGAATTTCGAAGGCGACAAAGAATCATGTCTCATTCTTCCCATTTGGCTGGGGACCGCGGATATGCATTGGGCAGAACTTTGCCCTGATAGAAGCAAAGATAGCTCTAGCTATGATTTTACAAAATTTCTCATTCGAACTTTCACCCACTTATGTCCATGCTCCTTACACTGTTCTAACCCTTCAACCCCAACATGGTGCTCAACTTATTTTACACAAACTGTAATTTCCCTTATAGTCACAATAAAGAGACTGCATTATAAATTTGTAATTTTTGTCTGTCTAGCGACATTATGGCATCCCTAGTTTAATTTTAAGAAGAGACGTCTGTATCAATGATCCATGTTTAGCCCCGCAATTCTGGTGTAAAAACAATACAAACCAAACAGTCAACCATTAAGATTCTTTGCCAGAACAGAACGTATTTGTTATCTATTGGACTTAATAAGTGATAGAAATTTCCTCCCAATCTAGACATTGCTTCCATTGAACATCCATGAGCATATCTTAAGACTTCCTATCGTGAAAATTTCATCTTCAACTAAGTGACATGTTCAACTAACCATCAAGCTCACAAGTAGACATCCCCAAAATTCCTACACCAGCAACAGTTTCATATTCTTGTGATATCCTAGTTATTGCTATAAACATGATCAACATGTTGTTGGAAAACAATCTGTAATGGTAATAGCAAGGGGAGGGGATATGATAGTTTGAGGCTTGCTTAATGCAATGTCGACAATATTCGACCCGTCTCGGTGCAACGTTGATGATCGTTAGTCTCCTAAATACAACAGATTCGTCTATGTTCCTAATGCACTTTAGGACATGTCTTTAAGACAATATTCGACCCGTCTCGGAGCAACGTTGATGACCGTTAGTCTCCTAAGATACAACATATTTGTCTATGTTCCTAATGCATTTTAAGGACAGAAACTCGGGCGAATAGAAATAAGAATTGACTTTGAGATGAACAAAAAAGAACCTATTTGATTTGAATGCAAATTCTTCTTCTGAGTGCTAGGTTGTTGTCGTAATGATGAATTGCTAATCTTTTGGATATATCAAATGACCAATTTGAGGTTCTACTTATAGCAAATGAAACATTATGTACCTATTCCTAAAAGACACAATTGAACCAACACAACTGTTGGTCAAAGACTTACATTAGAGACCTTAGGTAGTGAGTTTTACATAACACACTATTGACTAATTTAGTAAAATTGGAAATACAAAATTTCCAACAATCCCTCACTTGAATGAGAAAATCGTGATATCTCAAGATTATGTGGATTAATGCCACATCAGGATAGGTAGCTTTCACTTTGCACCTTCTTTAGTAAAAGAGTATCGGAATTACTTAACTAATCAGTGAACTATTTCGTCTTGAACTGTCAGTTGTTGGGTGTAAAACTAGTCAATAAACTTTATATGACATTATTCCATTCAAATTCTATTCTCGGTTGTGTTCATTTTGGTCTTGAACAATTCATGATTCTATAAGTGCTACTAGAGATTTTAGCCTGATAAAAATCTCGTAGAGCCGACCTAGCTCACACTTACATAGGTGACCACTTCTATAAGAAGCATCCTACAATACCCCACTTGCTTTTTGCAAGATATAGACGTCATTAAAAACAGTGTATCATTGCTTATCTTTTTTTATCACAGTAGGTTTGCACTTGGTGCTTCATAGGAATGGAAAGAGTAATATACTCTTAAGTGTAACAATTGAATTATCCATCACTAGTTTTTCTTTTGAACTAAGTCCATGGGATCTCCAATCGCTTAGTAAGGTTTTCGCATATGAGATTCGTGTGTATTAGGCTTTTAAACCCATTCCCCTCGAAGCGCAGTCTATACGCATTCTAGATAAACCTTTAGTAAATGGATCCGCTAGATTATCTTTTGATTTCACAAATTCAATGGACATTATGTCATTAGAGAGCAATCGCCGCACGGTACGATGCCTTCGACGTATGTGTGTCGTGATTGACTGTTGTACATAAAATTTTGAGCTCTACATATAGAGGCTTGATTGTCACAATGTATGCATATGGCCGGTACTGGTTGTGGCCATAATGAAATTTTTTCTAAAAATTGACGAAGCCACTCTGCTTCTTCCTCAGTCTTGTCTAAGGCTATGAACTCAGATTCCATTATGGATCTAGCTATACATGTTTGTTTAGAAGATTTTCATGATATGACATCGCCTGCCATAGTAAGCACATAACCACTGGTAGATTTTACCGTAACCACTGGTGAATTTTACCGATTCAGAATCAGAAATCCAATTTGCATCACTGTATCCCTCAAGGACACTAGGATTTCTACTATAGTACAATGTATAGTTTGAAGTATTTTTCAAATACCCTAAAACCTTAAGCAAAAGATGCCAGTGAGCATTATTCGGTTTACAAGTATATCTACTTAGTCTACTCACAACATAAGCTATATCATCAGGTCTCATACAATTCATCAAATACTTTAAAATTTCAATAATGCGAGATTACTCAAGTTGTGAAACACTTGGACTTGTATGCTTATGTAGCACCTGAGATAGATGGAATGGATTATTAGATTTCTTATTTCCATATTGTTTGAACTTGTCTATTACATTCTTAATGTAATGTGATTTAGACAAAGCTAACCCATCAGGTGTTCGCAGTATTTTGATTCCCAAAATTACATCTGCTTCACCTAGATCTTTCATATCGAAATGTTTAGTACGCATAAATTTGGTGGACTTAATAACTTGACTATTAGTCCCAAAGATAAGCATATCATCAACATAATTAATGACAAATTATCACATAGTCATTATTGATTTTCTTTATATAGACACATTTGTCACACTCATTTATGTTGAATCCATTTTTCGACATGCTCCATCAAACTTCTCATGCCATTGTTTAGGAACTTGTTTTAGACCATATAAGGATAAAAAAAAAAAGTTTACAGACTTTGTGATATTGTCCCTTGTCTCAGAACCCTTCTGGTTGATCCATATACATTTCCTAATTTAATTCTCCATTCAAGATTGTAGTTTTTACATCCATTTGGTGAATTTCGAAATTGTAAAGTGCTGCGATGGCAATTAACATCTTAATTGTGCTATCCTTGTCACCGGAGAATAAGTGTCAAAATAGTCTAAGCCTTCTTTTTTACTATGCCCCTTTAGTTACTAATCGAGCTTTGTATTTATCAATGGAACCATAAGGTTTCATTTTACGGTTGAAGATCCATTTGCACCCAATTGATTTATGTCCAGGAGGAAGATCAACAAATTCCCAAGTATGATTGTGCATAATAGATTCTATCTCACTATTTATAGCTTCCTTCTAGAAAGAAGCTTTAGGAGTAGACATTGATTCTTTATAAGTTTGAGGTTTTGTTCCTAACATATAAGTTCTAAAATCCGGACCAAATGTTTTGGACTTTCGAGCTCTCTTGTTATGTTTAAGAAAGTCATCATTTCTATTTTCATTAGAATTGATATTTTGCCCACTCCCTTCATTTGACACTTCATGTGTTCTTTTTAGAACACTAGACGACTCAGAAGTCATACGAGGTATTAATTCTATGTAATCCTTTCTATGAGGAAATACCGTCTAAAAAAACACTGCATCTTTAGACTCAATGATAGTGTTAACATGAATATCATTGATATAAGATTTAAACACCAAAAACCTGTATGCAATGCTATTTTCGGCATTTCCTTAAAAATAACAATCAACCGTTTTTGCTCCTAGTTTGTTCCTTTTGGGTGGTGAAACATAAACTTTTGTTAAGCATCCCCACACTTTAATGTGTTTATAGGATGATCGTCTACCTTTCCATATTTCATATGGTAATTCATCAAATTTCTTGTGGGGCATTCGATTTAAAATACGATTTGCCATATGGAGTGATTCCCCCCACAAGTTCTCAGGTAGACCGGAGTTGATAAACATGGTAATTAATCATATTTTTCAAGGTTCTGTTTTTCCTTTCAGCAACTCCATTTGATTGTGGTGAGTAAGGAGCAGTAGTTTGGTGTATCATACCATTTTGTTTACAAATCTATGCAAATGGAGATTCATACTCACCGCCTCTATTAGATTTCAATATTTTGATTTTTTATTTAACTGATTTTTGACTTCAGTTTTGTATCTTACAAACATTTTGATTGTTTCGTCTTTACTATTTAATAAATACACATAACAATACCGTGAGCAATCATCGATAAATGTGATAAAATATTTCTTTCCACCTCAAGTAGGAATTGATTTGAAATCACATTAATCGATGTGTACTAAACCCAAAATTTTAGTGTTTCTTTGTACTGAATGAAAATGTTATTTAGTAAATTTGGCTTCCACACAAACCTTGCATTTGTGTTGTGATTTTTTTTTTTTATCAAATTTAGGGATTAACCCTAGACTAGTCAACTTCTTCATTTTCTTAAAATTTATATGACCAAGTTTATCATGCCACAGTAAAGGAGACTCAAGCAAATAAGAAACAAATTTTGCATTATTAATGACCATTACATTGGCCTTGAAAAATCCATCTGTAAGAAATTTTGCCAAACCTAATGTTGTTAGGTAAAGCAACATCTTGCTCTGCCATGTTTTAAAATCAACTCCTTTGAATTTCTCAGACCTATCAAGAGCAAGAACTTTAGTGACTCCAAATATCATCCCAGCTATTAAACTGGTTTCGTTTTTATCTCCCATATTTCTATTTGATACACAGAAAACACAATTTATTCGTTCTTAGAAATAATACAATAAATCTAATTATGTCACACAGAAAATTTAATTAGACTAAGGACTGTAAAAACAGTATTTTGATCAGAGTTCATTAATTTATAAACTATGTATCTAATTTATACAAATTATTATAATAAAAACAATAATATTGATAGAGTTTCAAAATATATAAACTCTAACACTTACTGTACAAAAAGTATGTTGAAATTAATTGTACAAATAAAAACACGTACTGGACAAAACCATACTAAACAGTAGATGACACAGAGTCACAGACTCGAAGTCTGTAAGCCAATACGTTATTGGCCAAAGTCTATACTTCGGATTTGACTAAAGTTTAGTGCTTTGGATGTGTATGGCTACGTATAGTGTACAACACAAACTCAAAGTCTGAAAACCAAACATGTATTGACCAAAGTTGTATGAAAGTATGATACCAATACAGATTATATATGGCTAGAGTTGTATGAAACTGTGATACTAATAAACCAAACATGTATATTGACCAAAGTTGTATGAAAGTATGATACCAATACAGATTATATAGTGTCTTGTTGGAAAATGGCTAGAGTTGTATGAAACTATGAAAACAATCTGTAATAGTAACAGTGAGAGGAATACCAGGACCCGTTCCCAGACACAATTGAACCAACACAACTGTTGGTCAAAGACTTACATAAGGGACCTTATGTAGTGAGTTTACATAACACACGATTTACTAATTCAATAATTGGAAATACAAAATTTCCAACACATGTTTTCTGAATTATGGTATTCCTGTGATCCTATCACAAAATTACTAGGAATGAACAACGTTTTCTATTCTTAGATGACAACTCCACCTTAGTAGATGTAGGACTATTTAAGCCAACTTTATCCCAATAATACATCGTGCAATCTCTGGCCAACACCTCCCTTACGGTTGTTTCAACTACAAAATAGTTAGTTTGTAAATAATATGACAAATCCATTTGTAAGCAATATAAATATTAAACATAATATTAAAGTTTGGTGAGAAGAAAGAATTAGATGATTACCTGAAACAAATACAGCAAGAAAAATAGCACACCACATAGAAAGGGTGAGTTTGGCCATCCTCACAAATTTATGCCTTACTCTATGTATGCAAAACGAGTATTTATAGGTCTGAATGTAACTGGCAAAACCATTGTTTATGAGTTGACTGTTACTGACCGAGGACATTAATGATTCATGAATTATGTAGTTGGTCTTTGACTCTCTTAAGACTTAAAAGAACGCTGCATAGCAAACATGACATCAAACCTGTGGTGGTGATACAAACTAGGAACATGTGAATTTATATATTTAATAGTCTAAGTACAAGTAACTATATCAATCGTAAGCTTTAACCATTTTAAAACTTTGTTTCTAATCTAACTCTCATTTTCAATCTTTGATGTGGCAGGTGACATAGCGCATCGGAAAGTCATCAGCCGCATCAGAGAGTAAAACAGAGAGCTAGATTAGAGAGTCGGAATAGAAGGACTATTTATGTTCACTTCATGTATGAAATTAATAAATGTCCACCAATTGTAGCTTAGTTGATCGAACATTCATTTTTCTTCTGAGAAAATTAATAAATGTCCACCAATTGTAGCTTAGTTGATCGGACATTCATTTTTCTTCTGAGAGGTTGCGGATTTCAGATTCATTAGTTAGGATTTTTTGAATTTTCGTCCGATTATCAGGAACACATATGCTCCGATGTTGATAAGCCTTCGAGTATTGAAAACAGTTGCTTAGATGGACTGGACCGAAATGAAGTGAAAACAAGTCTTCATACAAGATGAAGGCGATGGACCAGAGCGAAAGTAAGTCTCAATATGAGACGGAGGCAACGAGAATTAAGTGGCAACAATTTTATAGCCTTTGGGTATGGTTTAATTAGCCCTATAGGGTCAGTCATGTAACCTTCGGGCATGAATTAATAAATAAATAAAAATGGTCAACGACCCAATTTTTTTTTAATTTTTAATTTTTAATTTTTAATTTTTAATTTTTAATTTTTAATTTTTAATTTTTAATTTTTAATTTTTAATTTTTAATTTTTTTTAAATGTATGAAATAAATGTATTTTACAAATTTTAAATAGCTTCGAGGAAGGTAACAAAATATTGGACTTATTTTGTGGTTAACTAGCTAGACCTTTTTTCAAAATTGGTAAAACAAGACTTCTCTTAATTTTCTTAATTTGGTGGAGATTTTGCATCATTTACATTTATATTTACTTTTCAAAACAGGATTTGTTCAACTATTAGATGGACAAAGTGTTCTGATAAAATCAAATAGCAACTCCATGAATTAAATAGTAAAAGTAATAATTCCTTGAGATTTTATCAAACATTTTTATTATTAAATAAAATGACTGAAATACGACATGTGATTTCTGTTAAGAAAGGCATTCCTCTACCTTTTAAGTATTCTAAAATTCCTCCTAAGCGTCCGTCTCGGCAGGTTTTTGATTTTTTCTCTTTTCAGTTTAAAAAAAATTAGAACATTTACAATATTCTATTTAGAGCATCTCAATCTGGCAAGCTCAAATGCCAGGTGTTTGGTTGAGTTTTGAGGATGCATTTACAAGCTTTAAAGAAGGTAATTGCTACGTGTACTTGACTATATATTTGACTTTGTTGCACCAATATTTTGGGATTTTTCGCTTTGTTGCACCAACCTAAAATATGTAACATACCATTTTTACCAATAAAAATGATTTAATGGTGAAAATTTTCCATTTAGGAGCATTAATTAACTCTAGATGAATATAAGTAATTATTATCTATAAAACTAAACTTCAGTCACGCATCTATAAAATTCAAACTTGCGTAACCATCATCACAAGTTCTACAATATATTAAACACTATAGAAGATTGTGCAATAGAAACAATAAATACATGTCAAAAACCAAACTTGCACACATTAAACTACCAAATTGTATTATTAGTAAAACTAGTACCATTAATTTGAACAATTAGATAGAAAATCAAATATGATGTCAAGGTTTCACTTGTAAATATTATAAAACTTATACGCATTCAACCACCATCTTTGTTGGTTGCTTGTATTATTAGCAAAATTAGTACCATTAATTTGAATAATTACAAATGATTTGAAGGTCTCACTTGCAAATATTATAAAATATTCTTATAACCCTGTAAACACATTCTCTCACTACAACAATTAAGGCATTTTTCAAGAAAAAATGTCCTTGACAAAACTTAAAATTTTGTTGAAAATTACTTTTAACAAGGAAAAAATTCATTAGTGGGTTCCTGGAGGCATCCTCGTAGCTAAAGGTATTTGCCAAATATTTACAGTTTTTGTTGACAAAAGGGATGCTAAGTCAAGAAAATATTTTGGTGGTAATATTGACAACTATCAAGGAAATTCATTGGTAAAAATCAAATATCGTTACCAACAAATTGATTGTTGTAAGAACTATTTTATTTACCTACAAAATTTTTCTCGAAAAATCTTAAAATCATCAAGGAAAATTGTCGTTGGCAAAGGTAACAACCTTTATCATAGAACTTTTTCGTTGGTAAAATGCATGAATATCAACGAAAGTTGTCATCGGTATCGTTACCAATTACCAAGAAATTATTTTCAATAAAAATGATATATTAAAGTTGTCTAAGAGACAACCTAATCTAGGTCGCAAACTCTAAGGACACCACCCACTACTTCCCAAACTCTAAGGACACCACTCTTGATGATAAGACCCCACTATGGAATTTCATATATAATATATTTATTTTTAGGCTCAACGGCAATCGAAGTTCTGACCTATAGTAAAATCTGTTGCAATATTTACCAATTGAGTTATTTGAATAATTGTGTTATGTGAAACAACTTTATAGCTTATTAAATCAAATTACTCATGTTTTGCAATAAAAAAAATCATTGCTACATATATAATAGAAACCAATATATAATATTTCGTCTCTATAAATTAGAACTAAATATTTTCACGATTAAAAGATTTATGTTAAATATCTACCACTTTTAGCAATGAAAAAAATTTCACAATAACACCATTATAATTAGCAACAAAATAGTAATAACATTTCAATGCCATATGTTATTGAAATTGGTTATATCCCCAATGAAATAAAATAAAATTGTTTTAAATAAGAAAATGAGCCTTAATAAGAAAAAAGTTCATGAAAATTTTATCAATATTTAGCAACAAAATAAATTGTTACCATTAATATTATAATTAACAGTAAAATAATGTTGTATTGTTAAATAGTTTTTATTTGATTTTTCAGATGAAATAGTATCAATGCTACTAATAAAAAATTTCAACGAATTGATATTTTTCCACTATAAAGAAGCTAGGAGCTTTAAATATAAAAAATTTCATGAAAAAAAATTCATTATAAGTAACCAAATAAATCGTTGCAATAACGTGATAATTAACTAGAGAAAATTTAGTTTCATTGTTGAAGAGACCCGAACAAGTGTTATAGTGCATTTACAAAGAAAATGTTTGTCAATAATATTAATATTTATTAGCAATGAAATAATTTATTGTAAATGACGTCATTATAACTAACAAACTAAAATTTCATTGAAATAGAAATATTTTGTTGCTAAATAATGTTGGTGAAAAATTGGTTTTGGAATAAATATTTTTCGCTACCTCTTTACAAAGAAAAGTTGCCAAAAAAATAGATTTTGTTACAAAAAGTGACAACTCTATGGTTTTTTCAATGAAATTTATTTTTGTTAGAAATAGTAACATATTAACAAGGAAAATAAAATTTATTAATAAATAAAACATTTTTTGTATTGAGTATACCAATTTCCAACAAAATAATGACTTGTTGCTATAAAATAGTTAGTGAACTTTAATGAGAAACAAATTTTCATGAAAATAATTATCAGTTTTTACCTAGAAAACAATTTGTTACGAACAATGTTATAATTACCAATAAAATCTTATTTCATAGCTAGAAAGATTTCATTAAAAAAGATATTGTTTCCAACAAAATAAAAAACGTTGCCAATAGTGTGACAATTCTCAACGAAATATTACTTTGTTGCTATAAATTAATAAACGAGCTTTAACAAGAAAAAACCTAATGTAAAAAATTATCAGTCATTATCAACGAACCGAATCATTACTAATAATGTGATTATTGTCTAGGAAAACATATTTCTTTACTAAAGAGGGATGAATAAGATTTAATATTCGTTAACAAGGAAAGTGATTTTTTGTTAAAATTATTCTTCTTTAGCAACAAAATATTTCATTCCAGATGATGCTATAATTACCAAGGAACAAATATTTTGTGGCCATAAAAATAATTTCATTGTTAAATCAATTTAGTGAGAAATTGGGTTTGGAGGGAATGTTTCCCGCCACCTATTTAACAAGGAATGTTTCCTACAAAATATATTTTGTTGGAAAACAGTAACAAGTTTATGGCTTTTTCAAGGAAATTTTTTATTCGTTGACAATGTTACAATATTAACAAGGAAATCAATTTTCGTAGCAATAATTTTGTTGGTAAAAGATAGATTTCTTGTAGTGTCTCTTTATTGTGCATCTAATATAAAGTGTAGAATATTACAATGTGTTCATCAACCATAGAGAAGCTGAAAAAATTAACATCTATCCAAAAAATACCCATCAATTTAAGTAAAAAATGTGAGTAGTATTATTCTTTTAGTAGTTAAACTAGAGTTGTTTTAGGATGAACAAAACATTGTTGGATACACTAAGCAATTTTTTAAAGTTCAATCTTAAAAATGAAGTTGGGGGCATCGAGCTAAACAGTCAGGTACATGTAACAACTCTCTTAAAGAATAAAGGAATTATGAAGAGAAAACACAAACACAAACAAACTAAACCGAACCAAAATGACAAATTCAAAAAAAAATATGAATTGTTGAAACAATGAACCTAGCGAGATTGAGGCTTAACTTCGCATGATTCACATTTTCAACAGTTGATAAAAAAAAATTAATTTGTCGTTTCGTTCAATATTGTTTATTATCTTCTGTATCATTTGTTTTGTTTATCCTTGTGTTTTCTCTTTACAATCTCCTCTTTCATCTCTAAATAACGTATATATCTTTCAAGCACCAAATTCCTAACCCGAAAGAGTTCAAAAATGGAGAACGGAGATGTTTAGGGAAGGGAGAAAAGGGTTGTGGGAGGTCGAATAAACCAAGCGAGAGCTTGAGAGAGGCAGGAAGAAGTGATGCCGGTCGAGAGAGGTCGGAAAATCCACCTCCTTCTCGCTTGAAGTTGACCAAACAAAGAGGAATTTGAACTAGCGGTGTTACTTAGAATTACAAGGGTGGTCGCGCTAGAAGTGAAACTGGTGGGTGCACATAGTAACAACCTTATAAAATTGAAAATCTAGAAATCTGAATCAAAGTGTCCAAGAATATAGTTGTTTAAGTGGTTGGTGCCATTGTCTTTTTCAATTGATTTCTCTATCAATATTTCTTAGCAATCAAGGATAGGTCACTATAATCTAGATATCTGAATCAAAGTCTCCAAGAATATAGTAGTTTATGTGATTGGTGCTATTTTCTTCGATCAACAAGTGATTTCTCTGAATATTTATTGTCTGGTCTGTTGAAGAAGGAAATTAAACATTCACAGTGAAAAAAATGGGAGAAATTATGGTGGTGGTGCTTGTGACATTTCTTGTATTGGTGATATCAACTTTGGCATGGAGAGTTTTTTTATGGCTATGGTGGGAGCCTATGAAGCTCGAGAGGTACCTGAGGGAGCAAGGCATAAAGGGTCCTCCTTACAAATTTTTCTATGGGAACCTCAGAGAGATCTTTAGTGCAACCAAGGAAGCAAAGTCCAAGCCTATGGAGCTTTCACATTGTATCGTGCCACGTGTCATCCCTTTCATTTATCAAACTGTTGCCCAATATGGTAATTATGTCATTCACTCCATTTACAATATTTTGGATATTTTAGAATAAGAAATATATGTTGGGATGCATTTTGTGGGTATTTTGATAAGTTTGGTTTGTTTGGCATGTGATAATTTTACTGATGACTTAATCTTATGTGGTAGTTTTTGATACGATTCAAACGATTGAAGAAGAAGAAGAAGAATTATAACTGATTTGTTTCCTCCATATTTCTATGTGGAAAAGAAATGGAATCATAATCTCTATTTCGATTGGTAGATTAAATGTCTGATCCAATTGATGCAGGAACTGCACCGAGCCACCCACGCGCCGCTCCGCCCAAAGGCCGCCCTAGAGCCGCCCACGCGCCGCTCACAGTGTAAAGTCAACAACTCATGTATATTTTTTTCCTTGTATTTCTGCAACAATTGATCTGTAGGCATGAAGTTTTCAAAACTAAAAAACCTAAGTGTCTACTTCTCTGTGTGAGAAATTAACTACTTCTCTTTGTGAGATCGCAAGTTAGGGCGCACCTAGCAACCCGCTGCGTCAATAGGTATCAGAGCCTTCCTCTGATCCAGGCGAAGCTTTCCCGACCGCCTTCAACACAACCACCGACGACCCAAAATCCGCCACCACCACCATCCAGTAGCCCTGAACCCCAACCAAAAAAAAAAAATCCACCACCACCGCCATCCAGAGCCTAGGCCGATACCACACACCGCCATACCCAACACCCATCCTCATCACCACCGACCAGGAAACCCAAAATCCCAAACCCAAACTTTCAGAACCAAAAAAAAAAAAAATCCCGTTACGAACTCGCCAGAAAAATCCCGTTACCAAAAAAAAAAAGAAAAAAAAACCCACCACCAGATCTGCCACCCAAGCGAACTCGCCACCATCAAAGGCACCATCGCCACCACCACAGGCTCCCTCGCCACCTTCGGCACCACCAAAGGCTCGCTCGCCACCACCACAGGCTCCCTCGCCACCACCACAGGCTCCATCGCCACCGCCCAGGGCCACTCAGATCCAAAACAAAAAAAAAAGGAGAAGAGACAGTAGAGGAGGAGAGTTTGTAGAGTGGAGAAGAAAAGGAGAAGATCTGTAGAGGAAAAGGGGGTTTGTAGGGGAGAAGAGGAGAAGGAAGAACTCCCTAGAAGGAGAAAAAAAAGGAAGGAGAGAAAGTGAGAACAAAAAAAAAAAGTTCGCTTGACTTGTGCGAGAGGTAAAGGGTAGGTAGGCACAAGTTGAAAAAAAAAAAAAAAAAAAAAAGAAAGAAGGGACGTGTCATTAAAAGGGTAGGAGGGGTAGTTGGCATTTACAATTGTTGAGTAGGTTTTAAAAAAAAAAAAAAAAAAAAAAAAGGTCAAAGAAGGGGGAAGAGAAAGAGAAAAGGACAGGTGGAGAGAGACAAAAAAAAAAAAAAAAAAAAAAAAAAAAAAAGAGAGAAAGTGTGTGAGAAAGGGAGAGAGAAAAGTGTTTTTTTGCTTTTTTTTTTTTCTTTCGAAATTAAACGTTAGTGCGCGGGAAAAGCACAAAAAAAAAATTGTAATTGTACTTTGTATTTTGTGCTTGTATTTGTAAAATAAAATTATTAAAAAAAAAATCTGACATGGAGTCCAGCCAACAGAATCAACAAGTGGAGAGATTTGCAACAAAGGAGTCCGTGGAGGCAGTTGAAAGAAGGTTACAAAATCTAGAGGCAATGATCGAGAATTTGACTCAACTCATTGGTGGACGAAACAACAATCTCCGACAGCAGAGACGAGACGAAACCAATCGTTGGAGAGAACCCAATAATCACCGTGACAATGTCAGACTCAGAAATGAGTTTGATCCAAAACAGGATACAAGTAGTGATGATGAGGTACCAACCACTCCCGGGCCCGACCAAGGAAGACGACAGGACAACTATTGTATGAAGATCGAAATTCCATATTTCGATGGCCTGTTCGTGATCGAAGAATTTCTTGATTGGCTAGCTGAAGTAGAGAAATTCTTTGACTATTGGGAGACTGAAGAATACATGAAGGTCAAGTTGGTAGCCTATCGACTTAAAGGAGGCGCATTAGCTTGGTAGGACCAACTACAAACCACACGCATCCGACAGGGGAAGAACAAAGTCCGAACTTGGAGGCGTATGAAGCAATTGATGAAGGAACATTTTCTACCTCCAGATTACGAGCAAACACTCTTTAGCCGCTATCAGCATTGTCGGCAAGCATACCGGACTGTGTCGGAGTATGTTACCGAATTTCACAAGCTTGCTGCTCGTGTGGACATTCGAGAATCTGAAAGCCAGAAAATATCCAGATTTGTCGATGGACTTCGTGCCAACATACAAGACGAAGTCTTCAAACAGTCACACAACACACTTTCCAGTGCCATTCAACTTGCCTTGAAAATTGAAACACAGCTTGGTAAAAGGGGATTACGCAATCCAGTTGCGAATCCAGTGTCATCCCAATCTTCAGCACCTCAAAGACCCGACCTAAGCAAAGCAAAAGCAATGGTGAGACCACAAGTTGAGGCACCTAAGCCAAACCAGCCTCAAAAGCAGCCTGTAGCACTACCGCAAAGGGAGGCAGCAAACAAGCCCAATTCCAACAACCCTTATGCCGTTCCAAGAGGCCACAAACGTTACCGTTGCGGGCAAACAGGGCATTATTCTAATCAATGTCGTCTGAACAAATCAGTCAATTTAGCCACACATGATGATGACGTTGAAGGAGGCGAAGATTATCCAGGGGACGAGTCCGATGAGGAAGCGGAACCAGAAGAACTCACTTATGAAGATGAAGGTGTATCCTTAGTAATAAGGCGCCTAATGTATACCCCAAAGAAAGAGGAGGACATCCAGCGGCACAACATCTTCAAAATCCGGTGCACTGTTAATCAACGCGTATGTGATCTTATCATTGACAGTGGCAGTAGCGAAAACATTGTTTCCAAAACTATGGTGGGCAAACTGCAGCTGCCAACTCAGCCTCATCCATCTCCGTACCGTATTGGGTGGATCAAAGATGTTAGTGAAACAAGAGTAACGGAGCAGTGTCGCATACCTTTCTCTATCGGCAAGTACCAAGATGAGGTATTGTGCGATGTTGTCGATATGGATGCATGTCATATGCTACTTGGTCGACCGTGGCAGTTCGACTTGAAGACGATGCATGATGGTAGGAGCAATACCTACACATTCCACAAGGACCGTGTGAAGATTATTCTCGCCCCAATGAGGCAGCCAGACAGTCCGACATGTTCGAAGGCCAAGACCAATCTCCTTTTAGTACCGAAAGAGACAACAACCTTGCAAAGCGTGCCAGAACCAGTTCAGCCTCTACTAGCAGAGTTCAGCGATATCGTTTCCGACGAACTACCTGCTGGACTTCCACCATTGAGAGATATTCAGCACCATATTGATCTTGTCCCAGGAGCAAGCTTGCCTAACTTGCCACACTACCGCATGAGTCCCAAAGAATATGAGATTCTGCAAGGACAAGTAGAAGATCTTCTTAAGAAGGGCTTGGTTCGTGAAAGCATGAGTCCCGTAGCTGTACCTGCACTCCTAACACCGAAGAAAGATGGAAGCTGGAGGATGTGCGTTGATAGCCGAGCTATTAACAAAATCACGGTATGATATCGGTTTCCCATTCCTCGACTGGATGACATGCTGGATAGATTGGGAGGGTCAAAAATATTTTCTAAGATTGATCTACGAAGTGGGTATCATCAGATTCGTGTTCGTCCTGGAGATGAATGGAAGACGGCGTTCAAAACACACGAAGGACTATACGAATGGCTAGTTATGCCGTTTGGCTTATCCAATGCCCCAAGTACCTTCATGAGGCTAATGAATCAGGTACTTAAGCCTTTCATTGGAAAGTTCGTTGTTGTCTATTTTGACGATATCCTTATCTATAGCCATAGTGAGGAAGAACATTTGCAGCATTTGAAGGAGGTTTTTGAAGCATTGCGGGCCAACATGTTGTATGCTAATCTGAAAAAGTGTAGCTTTATGACAGATAGCTTAATATTCTTGGGCTTTGTCGTAAGCTCTGATGGAATCAAGGTTGATCAGGAAAAGGTGAAAGCTATCCGAGAGTGGCCAACACCGAGAACCATTACAGAAGTTCGAAGTTTCCATGGATTAGCAACATTTTACCGGAGGTTCGTGAAGAATTTCAGTACTATCGCCGCACCTCTCACGGATTGTTTAAAGCATAAACAATTCGCTTGGACAGATCAAGCAGAACAAAGCTTTGCAGTTTTAAAGGAAAATTTGACAAATGCACCAGTTCTTGCACTTCCCGACTTTGAGAAGATGTTCGAAGTCGATTGTGATGCTTCAGGAGTAGGCATTGGAGCTGTTCTATCCCAGGAAATGAAACCAGTCGCTTTTTTTAGTGAAAAACTTAGCGACCCAAGAAAGAAATGGTCAACGTATGATCAAGAGTTGTATGCGGTCGTTCGCACATTGCAGCAATGGGAGTCATACCTAGTGCAGAAGGAATTCATCCTCAACACGGACCATCAGGCTCTTAAGTATCTCAACAACTCTTCCAAAGCAAATCGGATGCATGCACGATGGATTGGCTACATCCAAAGGTTCACTTTTTCACTCAAGCACAAGTCAGGACAGTTGAACAAAGTCGCTGATGCATTGAGTCGCCGAGTCATGTTGCTGACATCTGTTCGAGGTGAAATCATCGGATTTGACTATTTGAAAGACTTGTACGCGGAGGATGAAGACTTCAAGGATGAATGGCAAAAGTGCACTAATGGAACCACTGAAAAACACCAAATACATGATGGTTTTCTATTCTTTGAAAATCGTCTATGTATTCCCCGAGGGTCCCTTAGGGAGCACATCATTCAAGAGCTACACAGTGGAGGACTCAGTGGACACATGGGACGAGATAAGACCATTTCACTGGTGGAAGCTCGATACTACTGGCCGCATTTCAAGCGTGACGTGGAGAAGTTTGTCAAACGATGCTATACATGCCAGACTGCCAAAAGACAAGCTCAAAATACTGGACTCTATACGCCACTTCCAATTCTTGATGCCCCTTGGGAAGATTTATCAATGGATTTCATCCTGGGATTGCCGCGTACACAAAGAGGTTCGGATTCTATCTTTGTTGTGATTGATCGTTTTTCTAAAATGGCCCATTTTATTCCATGCAAGAAGACTTCAGATGCTACCCATATTGCTCAATTATTCTTTCGAGAAGTCGTTCGTCTACATGGGTTACCAAAGACCATAGTTTCTGATCGTGATAGCAAATTTCTCAGCCATTTTTGGCGTACCTTGTGGAGAAGGCTTGACACATCATTACAGTATAGTAGCACGTGTCATCCACAAACTGATGGGCAGACAGAAGTTACAAATCGTACCTTGGGCAATATGTTGCGATGCTTGATTAAGGAAAATCCAAGGCAATGGGAAAATGTGTTACCACAAGCTGAATTCGCCTACAACAATGTGCCAAATCGTTCAAGTGGTAAATCTCCTTTTGAAGTTGTTTACATTAGGCCCCCGTTACATACTCTAGACTTGGTTCCTTTACCAAAGCTTCCAGGAATGAGCATCATTGCTGACCATATGATTGAAAGGGTAACCAACATTCATGGAGAAGTCAAAACGAAGTTGGAAGAATCTGCCACGAAGTACAAAGCTGCCGCTGACAAACACAGGAGACACAAATCATTTCATGAAGGGGATCTTGTGATGGTCCATTTGCGCAAGGAACGGCTTCCAGCTGGAGAATACAACAAGCTTAAATAAAAGAAGATAGGTCCATTTCAAATCCTTCACAAGATTAATGATAATGCATATGTCATTGATCTTCCGGACGCATATACGATCTCGAAGACCTTCAATGTTCAAGATCTGTACGAGTACCATGGACCACCTCCATTGCCTTATTCCAACTCGAGGACGAGTTGTGTTCTAGAGGGGGAGAACTGATGCAGGAACTGCACCAAGCCGCCCACGCGCCGCCCAACTGCACCGAGCCACCCACGCGCCGCTCCACCCAAACGCCGCCCTAGAGCCGCCCACGCGCCGCTCACAGTGTAAAGTCAACGACTCATGTATATTTTTTTCCTTGTATTTCTGCAACAATTCATGTATAAATACCACCTCAGTATGGATCTGTAGGCATGAAGTTTTCAAATCAAAAACCTAAGTATCTACTTCTCTGTGTGAGAAATTACCTACTTCTCTTTGTGAGATCGCAAGTTAGGGCGCACCTAGCAACCCGTTGCGTCACCAATTCAAACATTAACGAGGTTAATTGAAAAATGCAGGCAAGATATATTATGTTTGGGTTGGACCAGTTCCAAGAGTGCAGATTATGGACCCAGATCTTGTAAGGGATGTTCTTTCAAACAAATTCGATCACTCTGGTAAGATAAAATCGACTCCAACAGACAAGCTGCTAATAGGAGGGCTTGTAAGCCATGAAGGCGAAAAATGGGCTAAACACAGAAGGATTATCAGTCCCAGCCTTTCATATTAAGAAATTGAAGGTTGTTCTAACATCTTTTTTTTTTTTTGTAACATTCTTGGTGTAATATTTCATACACTATGACATGATGTTGATTCATGTTACTTGTGTTTATTTGGCTATAGATGATGTTACCCGCAATTTATACTAGTTGGAGTGAGATGGTAAGAAAATGGCAAAAGTTGATTCCAGGTGAGTCAGGTGAGCTGGATGTGTGGCCTCCATTGCAAAACTTAACTGCAGAAGTCATTTCTCGAACAGCATTTGGTAGCAGCTATGAAGAAGGGCAACGAATATTTGATCTCCAAAGAGAACAAGCTGAACTTCTTATCAAAGCTTTAGGGACCATGTCCATACGCTTACCTGGTTTCAGGTTTGGCTAAGTTAATTACATGTGTTTTCTCCTATTTGAAGAGGTAAAAATTCTTAAACAAAATTTATTAATTCTTTTTCATGATTCAGATAGTGAATTATTAATACGAACTGAATGAGAACAAGCATTTATTAAAATCTCACCGATGAGAAGAGGAAACAAGGATACACAATTTCCCCATTGAAGACAGGAATTTACACTCAACTAAAGTGGTGATTGATTCAATTGGATTGTGATTGCAATGAGTGAAACAGAATGAATTGATTTTCTCGCTGAAAGTTATATATAAGGCTGTGATTAGTGGGAAAGTAACAAATTCTAATGATATGGGAGAAGGTTGAATTTTTTTAGGAAGGATGATTTAACATCGACAATTATGCCTGAACAATATTGAATAATAACTGGTACCATTACTTGAAAGTACGAGTGAATTATAAATTTATTCTTCTGCATTACTTACATTGAAATTCCGTATGCAGGTTCTTGCCAACGAAAAGAAACAGGAGGATGAAAGAAATCTATAGGGAAGTGCAGTTTCTGCTAAGGAATATAATAGAGAAGAGAGAAATGGCTATGAAATTGGGAGAAGCCATTAATGATGACTTACTAGGCTTGCTGATGGAATCAAATTCTAAGGAAATTCGAGAAAATGAAAACCATAAGAATCTGGGGATGAGTATTGATGATGTTATTGAAGAATGTAAGCTATTCTACTTTGCAGGGCAAGAGACTACTTCGACTTTACTAGCGTGGACGATGATTGTGTTGAGCATGCATCCTGACTGGCAAGCTCAAGCCAGGGAAGAGGTCTTACAAGTCTTTGGGAAGGAGAAACCAGATTTTGATGGACTCAACCATCTAAAAATTGTGAGTTTCTCCTTGTATTTAGTAATCATAATTTAGGAAAGATTTCTACTAATTCTCAAAACTCCGATTTTTACTGATTCTCAAAACCTGAATGCAGGTAACAATGATTCTGAATGAAGTACTTCGATTGTACCCACCTGCCATTGTAATTGTAAGGGTCGCATACAAGACCATGAAACTGGGAGAAGTGTCTCTTCCTCCGGGAGTTCAAATTGCATTGCCAATACTTCTCATTCACCACGATCGTGAGCTTTGGGGTGATGATGCTGAAGAGTTCAATCCAGCCAGGTTTTCTGAAGGAGTTTCGAAGGCCACAAAGAATCAGGTCTCATTCTTCCCATTTGGTTGGGGTCCACGGATATGCATTGGTCTAAATTTTGCCATGATAGAAGCAAAGATGGCTATAGCGATGATTCTGCAAAATTTCTCTTTCGAGCTATCATCCACTTACGTACATGCTCCTTACACTGTTCTCACTCTTCAACCCCAACATGGCGCTCAACTCATATTACACAAACTCTGATGCCGTTGCTGTCTCAGTATAGACTTCATAGTACACCTTCCTGTGTCCAATAAATGTCATTCATATACATGATATAGCAGAATTACTCTCAAGAAATCGAAGTTTTTGTTGTCAATGATTTTTGCTATTCTTATAGTTTCTCGAATCGTACAACATTGTTATTTTATAAATCTTATTACTGGAAATTTTAATCATTTGAGATCTTGAGAATGATGTTTATCTTGACAAAGGAAAGCTTGAGGATTGTCTTCTCAAAATATGGCTCCCGAAGAAGATTGTTGTGTGTGTTCTTAAATGCACCATCTTATTTTGGGTGGCAATTAGTGTTATATGAACTTGAGAAAAGTGGCCCCTTTACATCAATCATCCCTGTTTTTGGCCGCTATAGAAACACATGAGATCTGGACTATCATAATTGATGCATCCTGAAATCGTTTTTTTATGAGTTTGACCTGCAAAACAATTGTTAGACTGTCAAGGACCATCTTTTTGGTGGCCGAAGGCACTCCGATGCTTAAGTCAGCACTCTGTTGGAAGAAGGAAGTAAATCTGGATAAAACTCAGTTAAAGTTGCATATCTGTGTCGAACGTTTCATTTACCTTTTATAATTGTCGCGGTTAATTCTTTGCATGACTTAAGTATGTGAGGCGCAACGGAATGAGATGTTTCTCCTCCTCCTTAATGGAGATGTGTTCGAGGAGGCGTAACTCCCTCCACGACTCTTTTTTGGTACAACGTTCCTCTTCTTTATAAAAGAACTCATGTCGGGTCTGGATTCAGACTCTGATTCGTTCGGGCCTGAATTCGGGCCATGTTTACGTCTTCTCATTGGCGGGCCATGTTCGGGCTTCTGTAATTGGCTTTATTCTTCTTCTGTTTTATGAGTTGGCCCGATAGGTTGGACGTTATATCATCGTGATGAGTTTTTATGCCACGTGTACGGCCGTGATGATCGGTTTATTTTGATGTATCATCAGCTACTCCCCCTATTTAGTTGATATGTTCACATATCCACTAACTGTGTGACGTTGGTATTTCGATTGCGCTTTTGCACTGAACTTAATGTTGTTAATAACTTTCGGTCGGTTGATCGTCTCGATTACTTCGTTGTCTGTTCGTTTTTGCGCATATTATTTGGGAGTTTAGCGTGCCATCTCTTTGTTGCTCGGTTGTATAAAGGGTGTTGTGACTACTTTTTCCCTCCTTTACGCCATCTTTGTTGTGTTATTTCTTCTTTCCTATTGCATTTTTTTTGCATTTTCTTGCTTATTCGCAATGTCTGCTGGTGACCTAATGAACGGTAAGCAACTTGCTACCTATGAGGCTCATTTTTCCCCAAAGAAGGCTTCTTATGCTACTTTGGATAGTGTCCATTCCAACTATGCTTTGCCTTCCGACCTTGAGATCATTCTTCCTCATGAAAATGACAATCCTTGTTGTCCGAGGAAGGGATATATTGCACTTTACTCTTGCATGTTCTATGACGGTTTTCGATTTCCGGTTTCGGAGCTATTATGTTCTTATCTAGATTTTCTGGGTATTCCTCCTGCTCAGATGGGCCCAAATGGTTGGAGGGTTATGGTTTCCACATATGCCAAGGCCATCTTTTTGATATTTCTTTAATTGCTAGAATCTTGCACTATTTAGTGGGGTTTAGAGTGAAACCCAACCTCACCTGTTTCCTTCGTTCTTCTGCGTGTTTGGGCAATCTCAATGATGACATCAGGGGTTGGTCGCAGGATTGGTTTTATGCGTCTGTCGACTCTGGCTATTTCAGGTTACGGGGTCTGCAGATAGTAAGGTCTTTCCAAGTTCCTATCAAGCGGCGGAATCTGCAATTGACCGCTAAAGAGCAGGTTATCAGCGAGTATTTCCTGCAACTTCCCGTAGTTCCTCTGGACGCCTATCTTACTAATGATATGGTGAGGCGCAATGGTTATTACAGCATGAATGAAATCGAGCGAGCTCTGCTAGTTGAAAGGCAAGCTGAGGAGATTACTGCCCGTGCTGCTGTTTTTCAAGGTGATAATGTTGTCGTTAATCGAAAAGTGAGCTCGGGTGTTACGGATCTCAATGCTTATGTTAGTGGTGCTACCGGTCCATTTTCCAGGAAGAGAAAAGTAAAAAAGACCCAACTGTCACATAACTATTGTATTGCAAGATATCTCTAAAGATAAAAACTTTTATCAACGGTTAAAAAAAAGAGGATGGCCCAATGAATTGGGATTTTCCTATTGGGCCAGGTCATTTTGGGGCAAGCAGATCATTGATCATGAACATGAGAGGCCTTTTAGATATTTTTTTAGACCTATTGCCGATACCGATTCGAAGTAGCAGTCAAAAAGTTGTATCCATTTTTCACGATATTAGTTAGTGATCCCGGGTTAGTGAATCCTTTCTTCCGTGATGAACTGTTGGCACTAGTCCTACATTTTTTCTCAACAGACAGGGGAGAATGGGAGGCTCAGCGGACCGGGGAGAAAGGGAGGCTCGGCGGGAAGAGGATTGTACTGTGAGAGAAGCAAGGAGGTGAACCTGTTTCAAATATACAACATGGATTCTGACAACGCAATTTACACGCAAGAACCAATCCCAATGAAAAGGCAGAATAAATTGGATTGGTAAATAATAGTAATACTGCTCCTAAATCGTCGACTATATGCAACCCTAAAAATACTAAAAGAAAATCATGTATTGGTGCTAGTAAATTCATTTTATTTTCCCATTGAGGCCAAATCTAAACTTGTGCTCGAGAGATAGTTGTCCATACACTGATAAGGGATGTATGGATTCTCGATAAGAGAGGAGTCGTATGGTCCTTCCTACCCAATTGGTCAAGGAAGCTTCTCTGATGGTATGCCTCTAGGGATTTCTGGTACTTTCAATTTCATGATCGTCTTCCAGGCTGAACACAACATCCTTATGTAGCCAATTCACATGTTACGCGTAGCTGGTGTATTCGGCGGCTTCCTATTCAGTGATATGCATGGTTCTTCGTCTTTACAAAAAAAAAATATTGGAGGAATTTTCTATGACACGTTCACTAAAAACACTAAAAAAAACCCAGGCATGTTAGTCCTTCGAAGCGGTTGTTTCTGAGTTCTGACTGTGTTTCGAAGAAGGAAAAACAGCTCGTTGACTCTGTTCGGCATACTTCTCTTTACTCGGGTTCTGTTGATAAAGAACATTCGAGGGAAGACCGTTGCTCTCTGCAGGAGGCGGAAGAGATGAAGTTGGCATTGGAGAGGAGTGAGAGAGATATCATTCGCCCGCTGGACGATGGTGAAAAAAGGCTCCTCTCTGCTTATGGCGGCATTGATGCTGCTAAGTGTTCTAATGAGGATCCTCGGTCCTTAGATGACAAGATGTTAGAGTTGGCTATTGTCCAGTCTAAGGAGCTTGGCAATCGTGATCAAGTTCCCGAGGCGTAGTCTTTTCATTCTTTTTCCCCTCCTGATGATGAAAGGGTGGAGGTCCTGCTTTTTACAGCCTGTTTGGGCTCTTCTGCTCTTGTTGGGACCGCCACTTGTTTTGTTTTTGCTGAGCAACGAGAGGCGAGGATGGTTTACCCGTCGTCCCTTCTTTTTTCCTGGCTGTGGGTAGTGGTTCCTCCATACTACCGGATCCTCACGTTATTCATTCGCAGATCAGTTGGAAGGAACCTACTTCTGAAGAGATTCGGGTCAAATCGGGCAAAATGTTTTGTTGGTGTTCTCAGCTTGGCATGCAGGATGGTGCACGTAAGCTGATTAATGAATGGCACAGACGGTCAAGTGGAAAGGCCTTTGATGCCGGTGTTGGATCCGAGCTTTCATCTTGAGGATGGTGTTAGCTTGTGATGGAAGGGATAACCCATCTTGCCTATGTAAGGGTGATGGGTTCGGGTCATCAGGTCAATCACAATCTTGTGATTTCTCTGGAGAGGAAGCTCCCAGTGCTGCTATTGGTATTTTCCCATGTTTTTTATCAATATGATGCGTTAAAAGCTGAATTAGACAACATTCATGCACGTTTGCATGATGCGAAGAAAGAGTTGTCCACCGAAAAACACTTCGTGATGAAGCCGCGCGTGCCATGATAGAGCACTTTAACAATTGCGACATCGTTGAAAAAGGTGGAGCAATTACTTGCTTCGCTTGACGAGGTCAAGGCTGATTCCTTCGCGATGCTCACTACTGCTGAGGGCAACTTATCGCGAGCAGAAATGAGCTTGTTTCTGTTAAGGATAGGCTTTGTGTTATGGAGGTGGTGGATTGGCAGTGTGTTGTTGATGGTCGGACTGAGCTTCTGGATTATATTGATGGTCTCGATGTTGACTTGTCTCAATATCGTCATCTGTTCTATCGGACCTTCAAGGATGAAGAGGGTGTTGAAGACCCTCCGAGTGATCTAATGGCTGAAGAGTCGCTACCTTCTCTTCTTGAAGAAAGAGTCTTTGTCGATGATCCGGCTACTTCTCTTCCTGTAGATGGTATTGCTAAGGATGTTATAAAATTTTCCCCTTAATCTTCTATTGCTACCTTTGAATGCTATAGAATAGAATTTGAATGAAGGACATGAGTTTTATCCTTTATTTTTCTTCTGGTTGACTTCGTTCGTTTGTTGTTTTCATCTGATTTGTATTCGAGCTTTGATTTTTACAACTATAACCTTAGCCTTCATTTGCTGATTTGAATTTTCCTATGCTTCACTACGTATGTCCCAACCTTGTGTTTGTCATCTCAGAGCTTTTGTGAAAAGCAATTTTGCTTGTTTGTCTTCTACTTTGTTGATCTAGTTCCAAGGTTCTCCTGGGCTGTGCTGACTTGTTCCTCCATTGTTTGCTCTGTTTATCTAATCAAAGACGGAATCTGTCTCCTTCGAGTTGGTTTGTTAATTTGATTGTCTCAAAGTTGCTTCTATTTCGTTGAATCGTTTGCTCAACCTTTACTACGTTGACTCAAATTTTCAGTCGGTTCGAAGTTGTTTTTTACTTGGTTCGTTCAGCTTCTATTTTGTTAACTCGACGTTTCAGTCGACTCAAATTTTTTGTACTTTGGCTTCATTGATTCGACACTCTAGTCGATCCGGAGTCAACTTCGTTAATTTGACACTTTGGTCGGATCGAAGTTTTTGTGTTTAGTTTACTCGGGTATTCGACTTCGTTAACTCGACATTTCAGTCGATTCGAAGTCGTTTTTCTTAGTTGACTCATTCATCCAACTTTTACTTTGTTAACTCGACGCTTCAGTCCACTCAAATTTTTTATATTAAGTTGACTCATTCGTCCACTTTGGCTTCGTTGGTTCAACGCTCTAGTCGACCCGAAGTCGCTTTACTTAGTTGGCACGTTCGTCCAACTTTTACTTCATTAACTCGACGCTTCAGTCGACTCGAAGTTTTTATGTTAAGTTGACTCATTCATCCACTTTGGCTTCGTTGGTCGACGCTCTAGTCGATCCAAAGTCGTTTTACTTAGTAGACTCGTTCGTCCAACTTTTACTTTGTTAACTCGGCGTTTCAGTCGACTCGAAGTTGTTTTACTTAGTTGACTCATTCGTCAAACTTTTACTTCGTCAACTCGACGCTTCAATTGACTCAAAGTTTTTATGTTAAGTTGACTCATTTTCCCACTTTGGCTTCGTTGGTTTGATGCTTTAGTCGACCCGAAGTCGTTTTACTTAGTTGACTCGTTCATTCAACTTTTACTTTGTTAACTCGACGTTTCAGTCGACTCGAAAATTTTATGTTAAGTTGACTCATTTGTCTACTTTGGCTTTGTTGGTTCGACCCGAAGTTGTTTTACTTAGTTGACTCGTTCGTCAAACTTTTGCATCATTGGTTCGACGCTCTAGTCAACCCAAAGTTGTTTTACTTAGTTGACCCGTTCGTCCAACTTTTACTTCTTTGGTTGATCAGATCAGAAGTTTATTGTATATCTCCGATTTGCATCCTGATTCTTTTTGGATTTATGCGCTGATTGTTTCGCATAGCTTCGCTTTGAAGTTGTTCGCCTTCGTGAGATATTGATTCCGAAATTGAAACTTTATTGATTCTCCTATTTGGATGTCTTGACTATTACTAGCATTCATTTTTCTGGAGCAGTTACGTTACATTGTAGAGCAATTTTTCTTTTTATCATTGGGTGGCTGATGCCTATCCCGACGTTGGTCTTTTGTGCCTTTGTTGATCCTTCTTGTTTAATTTATGACCTCCTTTGTTTGGCCCATTATGGGTCCTCGTTTGGCATTGCTTGCTGAGGCTTGATAGAGTTTGTTGTTACTAATTCCTTTGTAAGTAACTTTGGTTGGATTTGTATCTGTTGGTAGAGTCCCTGAGTCAGTCAGTGCAACCGTCTTCAGGGTATTGATATTTCTGCTTCGATATAGATATGCTCGAGTGGGAGATGCTTCTTTGCTAGGATAGATGTAGTGTAGAGCGTATATCAGTTCCCTGGATCGTTCTTTTGATCTTGTGGCGGTGGTATCTGCTTTTTCTTTTCCTTTGAATTGTTTGTCTGGTATTCCGATGAATTCATCGAGTTACCCTCTTGGACCTAATGCTCAATTTCTTCTTTCGGCTTGTAGCAGTCCTCGGTATCATTTATGTGATCCTTGTGAAAAGAACAGTACCTACTTTTGTCTCATCCTTCTAGGTTTTTTCTCATCTTGGGTGGCCAGTTGACGTTCTCTACAGTCTCCATGTGTTTCAAGATGTTGGTCCGGTTTGTCTTTAGGGTTGTGTACAGTTTTTCTTTTTTATTACAATGGTTATCCGCTCATGACCGGGCCGTACCGATAGCGATTTCCTGATTTCTCGCTGGTTGGACTTAGCTCTTCCATCATTTCGATGTTTCTTTGAATGGCTGTTACCTTCCTGTGGTCTATCATCTCTCCTTTTTTCTTATTTTCTTTCTCGCTTCCTCGAATGGTTATCCCTTTCCTGCTCATTTTTCATCATCGCAGCTTTCATCTCTTTAAGGAGATGTATTTCTGTGCTATTTTTAGCAGGACTGTCATGCCTTTTGGGGGCTTCAGGTTAACAACATCAAAGAAGGGGTATCTCTTTAGTCCGACAACGAAAGTTATAAAGGCTGTGTCGTCGCTACGTGTCGTCGCTACATCCATCAATCATTGTCAATTTGTTGGTGAAGCGAGTGACATATTCTCGTATTATTTCTTCAGGCTTTTGTCTGATGTGCAAGAGCTAGTGGGGTCCTTTCCTCATCTGTTTGCTCCCAATGAATCTGGTGATAAAAGCGGTGGCTAAAGCTTGGAAGGAGTCTATCGACCTCGGTGGTAGGCTATTGAACCAATTCATCGCTGTGGAAGTGAGGCTGGTTGGGAATGTTCTGCACAGGATCGACTTTGTGGGTTTCTTTAGGGCCATCATGTGGTGGAAATGTCTTAGTTGATCTATTGGGTCGATAATACCAACGTACACTTCAAACTTTGGCAGAGTTAACTTTTTTGGCATTGCCTTTTTCATGAGTGCGTCGGAGAGTGGTAGTTTAGCTAACTCGTACAGTATGTTGAGATCTGTGACTCCAATTCTGAACGGAATTTCAGCAAGTGTTCCGTTGCACTGTGGGGTCTTGTCTTGGGGGAGCTTGCTATTTTCGAAGTTTCCCTGTTGGGGTTCTGCTAGGGCTTTGTCGCTTCCTTGAGTTCGGTCAGCAGAATTTTATTGGGGCGGTGTCTGAATAGGGTCAACTGGCTGAATGCGCTCCTGGGTGATTTTTCTAGCATTTTTGTCATATAGTTCATCTGAGCCATGAGTAGGTCCACCCGAAGATTCGTGGCAATGCCGCCGAATGTTTAGGTTGTTTGGGCTACTGCGTGCTGCGGATCCGCATTTTCAGGTGCTATTTGTCTGATGATCCGAACTGTTTCTTCTTCGCAAGCTGTCAGTGATGCATTGTTGTCAGTAGGAGAGTTATCATGATCGTCATTGGGTTGAGGATCTGCGGAATGTGTCATTTGCTCTAACGACTTGTTGATTTTCTATCAGGTTATGGTGAGCTTTGTCACAGTGGATTTTATTCTTAGAAAGGAAATTCTCCATTTGCCACGGACGGTGCCAAATTGATGAGTCCTGAAATCGTCCTCCTGTGAGTTTGACCTGCAAAACAATTGTTAGGCTGCCAAGGACCACTTTTTTGGTGGCCGAAGGCTCTCCGGTGCTCAAGTCAGCACTATGTTGGAAGAAAGAAGTAAATTTAAACAAAACTCTGTTAAAGTTGCATACTTATGTCGAACATTCCATTTACCTTTTATAATGGTCGCAGTTAACTATCTGCGAGATTTAAGCATGTGAGGCGTAACGGAATGAGATGTTTCTTGTAACAATATTTTCCTTAATGGAGATGCGTTCGTGGAGGTATAACTTTTTTCATGACATTTTTTTTGTGCAACGTTCCTCTTATTTACGAGAAACAAATGTCGGCCCTGGATTCAGACTCTGATTCATTCGAGCCTGGATTCGGGCTCTGTTTACGTCTTCTCATTGGCGGGCCTTGTCTGGGCTTTCTGTAATTTGGCTTTATTCTTGTTGAGCTTTATGAGCTAGCCCGATAGGCTGGACGCTATATCCTCGTGATGAGTTTATATGCCACGTGTACGGCCGTGATGATCGGTCTATTTTGATGTATCATCATTAACGATAGAAATGTGATATTAATAGGGGGTATTCAATCATGGATTTTAATAGTGTGTGACAGATTTTAAACTCCATTAAAATATAGGGATATTCAATTAAGGATTTAAAACAATACAATGAAATCTAGGGGTATTCAAATATAGATTTTAAATGATTGTTTTATAATCCATTAAAATCATGGGGTATTCAATTCATGATTTTCAAAAGTCCACTAAAATTAGGGGGTATTCAAAAAGTAGTGGATTTTAATGGATTTGTTAAAGTTGTGGATTTTGAAGGATTTGTGAGTGAAAAGTATATATAACAAGAGTTATTTCAAATCCAACCTCCCCCCCCCATATTTCAACGGATTTATATTGGCTATTGTTAAATAACACCACCATTTTCGCTAAAGAACGCCACCATCCCATTTTTTGTGATCTACTCAAAGACACCACCACCTTCCCTTCTCTTCTCTCTTCACAAGAGCAGCACCACCTCGCCCCACAACTTCCGTCCACACCACCATGCCCTACCACCGCTGGCTGCACCACCACCCGCACTTCCTCTTTTCTTTTGTTCTTGTTCTTTATTATTATTATTATTGTTATTATTATTATTATTATTATTATTATTATTATTATTATTATTATTATTATTATTCTCTTCCTCTTATTTTTTCTTTTTCTTGTCCTCTCTTCATCTTTTTTTTTTCTCTTCCTGAACATTTGGTAAGATTATCTGTATCCAATGAACATTTGGTTTGCTAAAATAAGCTTTGAATTTCTCCAAGTTTGATGCATGGTAATCGTTTACAAAATTCATTTGTAGAAGTTTTGATTACATTTTGCTTGTTGTATATACTTATGAAGAAGAATTTGATGTTATTCCATTGCTACATTTTGCTTTAGAGCAAAAAAAAAATATCAACAATTGTTATTTATATACACATCTGTATTTTGTTTTTGCTTGCACATACAAGTTTAAGGTGTTCCCAAAAAAAGTATTAAGTAAGGATCCTCAAAAGAAATTATTTGCATTATTTCTTCTTTTCAAAAGAAAAATAGTTATTTGTATTACTTTGGACCATATTCAATGTATTTGAATTTTTTTTAATTTGAAATAAAATTCATGTAGCATACAAATGATTGTTATATTGATATTTGAGGGATGTTTTATGATTTGTGTTGACATGGATAACAATGTAGGTGACGTAATTTCATAATTTCCTATGATTAATAGCATATTCATAAGAATTTACATAAATTTATAAGAATCAATAGAAATCCATAACAATCCTATATAAAATTCAGAAAATTCAATAATAAAAATCCATCAAAATCCAGTGGATTCTGTAAAATCCACAAAATCCAGTCACTTAAAATACATCAAAGTTCAGTGGATTCTGTAAACTCCTTTAAAATAATTTAAAATCCATGAGATTTAAAGTCTTTCACACTCTATTAAAATCCATAATTGAATACCCCCTGTAAAAGTCTTCAGCCTGATTTTTAGATTTTCCATTTTGCCCTGCCAAATTCATACTTTTTACAATCAAAACCATCCCATTCAAATATTGATTAATTATAGTGAGCCCCTAACAGTTATTTGAAGCCCCTCAATTATCTATAAAATATAGGCCCTTACATCCAACATTTGTATTTTTCATTTTGTTCACTACTTTCATACTTTTTACAATTAAAACCAGTCTCTATCAAACATTGATTAATTATACCTAAGCCCCTAATATAATTTATTTGAAGCCCCCTCCAATTATCTATAAACTATAAATAGACCCTTACATTAGTGAAAATGTAATCTTTGATTACAATATTTTACTCCATAATATTCTTTAATTTTTTAGGGTTTGAGTTTCACACTTTTTAGTTTATACATATTAAAGTTTGGCCTTCGTTTTGAAAACTATTTGAATCTATCCCTCATTTTTTTACTGAACCGTCAAGTCCACGTCATTGACAGGTCAAAAATATTTTTCAAACCCTTTTGTCCTTACCTAGCGTGGGGGTGTGTTTAGAAACCCAAAATTCAGGTTTTCTTTTCTTTCTTCCAAATCCTCTCTCACACTCTTTCTAAACTTTCCTCTCACCATGAAATCTTCTTCCTACAGGATTTGTTGAGGTGGCCCGGATGATGGAGGGTCTGGATCCTATTTCAAAGTGTACAGATCATGTTTCCAGTGATGCTGGGGAGAGTTCTCGCATATCCCACCATATTAAGGGTGCACAAGACAACCTGGTCATTCAATCTCGTAATAGTATTAGTTGTGGGTCAAAATGTGAGGCCTGCTTTTGAATCATCGTCATTTTCATTGGACCAAAATGTTATTCTGCATTTTCATGCAATCTCTCATCGTTCAGTCCAAATATTACCTTAGTAGAATCTGTGCAAGTTATCAATCACATCACGTGACCAAAACCCCTAGCGATATGGATGACATGTTGGAAATACAAATTGTTTATTAGCTTTGGCAGATCTTGTTTTGTAATTCTTGAATTTTCGAAATAGAGTTTAAAATACAATCTTCCATGACATTAGCTCAACTTTTGTTTTATGTTTTTTGAATCCCCTAGCTCCCAGCTCATGCTTGTGGGTATGTTGGCAGGATATTCTTGGATGTCATGGAGATGGACACTAAATAGCAGCTGCAATTTAGTCTTCCTGAAAGGATAGTACATGATGATATTACCAAGTAAATCAATCACCCATGTTTAGAGACGCAATTTCCTACTTTTACCGGCCATGCCGACTAAGAGCGCGAGTTCAAGATGTATTGATTGTGGGTGGCTGATTTATTATTTAATTGAGTTAACCCTCTCTCACACTCTAAACTTTCCTCTCACCATGGTTGATCATGATAACAGTTTGAACCCTTTAATGGAATGCTTTAACATGGTTTTCTTTTGAGTCAACTATACTTTGGATTAGGAGATTTGATTGTCATAATCATAAAGGGAATCATCACTGTTGAGAAAAATTGGTAGATTTTGACCTTTTTTTTTTTTTTTTATCAAGGATGAATTTTCTAAAGTTGATGAATTGAGAATTAGATATAGGTTCAATGCTTTCAAAGTAAGGGCATAATGGTTTGAAAAATATTTTTGACCAGTCAATGACGTGAACTTAACGGTTCTGTCGAAAAACGAGGGTTAAACTATAATAGGTATAAATTAATGAGTGTCAAACTAAAAAAAACTCAATTTTTTATTACTAAATTAAATAAATTAATAGTATAAATAATTTTTTGACTATTTTGCCTTGAAATCCATAATTCTAAAGAGCCAGGCCAGGCCCAAGACCATCCATCATTTCAAATATGCGTATCTCGGGGATGATGGATGGTGTTGGGCTTGGTCTGACACGAGCCAGCCTGGCTCTCTAGACTGACTCATTTGAAATCTTTAGTCAAATCTCCTAAAAATTTAATTTTTACATATTATTGAATTTTTTAAAACAAAAAATATTTTAAATATACACTACGTAGAACGCATCGACACTTTAGTCTCTATGTGATGGAACTATATAGGCCTATAAAATCATGTGTCCTAGCCCATTTACTAGCTCTTTTAGAGTTGTGATGGCCTCGTCAAGGCATTACTCCGTCAAGTCTCAGTCCCACGAAAATTACATTTAGGACCCACACTTAAGTATTGATTTTACCCTATTAAGATTTTAGAATGGGTTATTTTATACTTTCGTCATTTTTCTAATACGTAATTTGAGATCAGGGGTCGGAGAGTGATTGGGTTTCTGTAGCTGTAGAAGACAATGTTTCAAGTGTCCATCTTATAACCCTTTTATAATTTTAATCACCTAATTGAGAGCATCACAGTATGGGATTAAAATGCCTACAGTAGTAGAGGATTGGTTAATTCCGGATTCGGTGTCTGCACTCACGTGAAGCTCCTTGGAAGACTTGACCAACACTCAATTTTTATGTAATGTGCAATTGCCCAACAACTTGGCCTGCTCTGTAGTTAATTTGGATATAGTTTATTTGCTTCAACTTCCCTTGAATACTGTAGTTTGGATATAGTTTATTTGCTTCACACTCATACTGTATATACCTTCTATAGTTTCCAAAGGCATTTGCTAGTCCTAATTGGGAACTTGGAGAAGAACAAGTTTGAACCGGAGAAGAGCAAAGATGGAAGGTGTTGTGCTTGTTATTCTGATGACATCCATTGTATTATTGACTTCATGGGCATGGAAAGTTCTGTCTTGGATATGGTGGAAGCCTATGAAACTGCAAAAAATCCTTAGGGAGCAAGGCATAAGAGGTGCTCCTTACAAATTGCTCCAAGGGGACCTCAAAGAGAACCGCGAAGCCATCGAAGAAGCAAAATCCAAGCATATGGAACTTTCACATCATATCGTCCCACGAGTCATGCCTTTCTTTTATCAAACGATCCAAAAATATGGTATTTTTTCTTTTTATATAGTTTTTTTTTTTTTTTTTTAAGATCAAGCACAGATTTTATTGAAGATAAGAAGAGAAACAAAATACAACCACCCCTATATCAAGGAATGCCAAGACACTATGAAGGTGTCAAAAAACAAGTCTCTAATGAAATTACAATCTGAACCCATCTTTCACAGCAATTCCCTAATCTCGATAAAGATTTAGTGCTCCGATCTGTTAAGCCCTTCAAAGATATAGTGCTAAATTCACTTTCAAAGAAACATTTTTATTTTCTTTTCAATGAAACTAACTATAAATAGCAGCTATGTTCTGGGCATTGAAACTTAGAAGCTAAACACCTCTGCCATGTTTTTTTTAGAAATTAAATAGACTAATACATAAGATAGTAAATATGTAAACACCTTCCCTCGAAAAAAAAATACAATAATTTTCATCACGAACTTCACATTTCACATATTGACTTGAAGTTATTTAATCATTTATAGACAAATTGAGAAGGTTGAATGCCACTTCTTCTATTCCTTATTGAGTAAGGCTACATGGCGAGGAAATGAGCGAGGAAACCAGCGAGGGGAGTGAGGTGGAGGGAAGGGAACCATTCACTCCCCTCGGGATGCGTGCGTTAAATTTTCTTGCACGCATTCCGAGGGGAGTGAATGGTTCCCCTCCCTCCACCTCACTCCCCTCGCTAGTTTCCTCGCTGGTTTCCTCGCTCATTTTCTCGACATTTAAAATTCCCCTTCCTTATTTCATCCTTGCACTCAACAATAGTGATCATCTCCACTTATTTATTCAAACAACTTTTTTTATTTATTTAATTTTAAAAAACTCAGTCAAAATCAATAATATTGGCCATCTCACCACTTACTTGTTCAAATTGTCTTCTTATTTATTTAATCATTAAGCAAGATAAAGTTTGCCCTAAAAGCTTTCAGAAACTTCAAACCAAATCAATTGAGAAGGTGATGAAAGCTTATGTTGTATTCCACTACATTTTTTCATACTTTTCAACAAATATAAGATTTTAAAATAAGAAAAATCAAATATTGTTTTGAAAATAAAATTATTGTTATCCTACATGCTAAACAATATTAGATAACATGTGAGAAATAAGACGAGATTAATCGGTAACTTCAAAGGTCACATAATACATTGTACATAAATTAAGAGGGTACTAAACTTAGATACCGCATGCAAGAATTTTTTGAAATTATTACTCCCCTTATCGAAAATTACAACAAAGCAATACTTGGAAATGACATAGTCTGTTGTTGTGTTTTCACGAAATTTTGAGGAGAGACCCTGATGTTGATGCTTACGATATGGATAGTTAATTTCCATTAGTCGAGTGATAACACTATCAATTAATTTGTTATTATTTGAACCAAGGAATGTGATTTCTTGAAAAATGTCGAAATTTCATGAAATATTTATTTTTCATTAGGCCAATTTTAATTTTTATACATTTTCTATCCGTTATAAACTTATAACCTTAGTTTAGAATGAAACCTTTTTAAAGAAGTGATTCTTATGCAATATGTAGTTTGATATGAGTCTTATGAGATTTCATGTAAGAGTTTAAAATGCCTAAATTAAATTGATAACTTCAAAATTACAACCGAAATTATTCCATTTTTTTTTTTATAGACAACAAAATATTTCTTGTGATTTGAACTTATATGCAGGTAAGGTGTCACTATTCTGGTTTGGGTCAATTCCAAGAGTTCTAATTACTGACCCAGATCTATTAAGGGAGATTATATCAAACAAATCTGGGCATTTTTCTAAGGTAAAACCCACGCCATTGGTGAGTTTGTTAATACGTGGGCTTATATCATATAATGGAGAAAAATGGGCCAAACACAAAAGGATTGTCAACCCAGCCTTTCACATTAAGAAGTTGAAGGTACAAACAGAGTTTTAGTTCAACAGTTTCCTTGCTTGATGATCAAAACATATCATGTGGTGTCATGTTTCTCATTGTTAATTGATTTGTATTGGTTATAGATGATGTTACCGGCATTTTATACTTGTTGCGATGAGATGGTAAGCAAATGGCAGAAGTTGGTTTCAGATGGACCAACTGAATTGGATGTACAGCCTGAATTCCATAACTTAAGCGGAGATGTCATCTCTAGAGCATTATTTGGTAGTAGCTACAAAGAAGGAAGACGTATATTCCAACTCCAGAATGAACAAACTGTGCATGTTACCCAGGCGTCTCAATCCATATACATTCCAGGCTCATGGTATTTTTTATTTTATTTTTGTCTACTCTATTGTTTTCGTAGTGTATGAAATATTTTCATTCCAATTTTTCTGACTCATTAATTTCCTTGGGTAGGTATCTACCTACACAAAGAAATAAGAGGATGGCTGAAATCCATAACGAAGTTAATGGTCTACTAAGCAATATGATACAGAAGAGAGAAAATGCGATCAAAATGGGTGAAACAAACAAGGATGACTTACTAGGGTTGTTAATGGAATCCAACTTAAAGGAAATTCAAGATAATGGGAATTCTAAGAAATATGGGATGAGTGTTGAAGATGTTATCGAAGAGTGCAAGCTCTTTTACTTTGCAGGAGAAGAACCAACTTCGATGTTACTTACATGGACAATGATTGTGTTAAGCATGCATCCAGACTGGCAAGATCAAGCAAGGGAAGAAGTTGTACGTGTGTTTGGGAAAAACAAACCAGATTTTGATGGACTAAACCATCTGAAGATTGTGAGTTTAATTTTAATTTACATTCATGCATGGCATTTGATTAATGTAGATAAAATGTATTGATTAATTCAAAAAATCTGATAAATGCAGATAACCATGATACTATATGAGGTTCTTAGATTATACCCATCTTTGGTTGTGCTTACTCGAGGAAGTAACAAGCCCATCAAAGTAGGAGATATAACTTTTCCACCGGAAGTACAAATTATGTTACCAACGCTTATCATTCACCATGATCGTGAGTTTTGGGGTGATGATGCTGAAGAGTTCAATCCAGCAAGGTTCTCAGAGGGAGTTTCGAAGGCTAACAAAAATGGAGTCTCATTCTTCCCATTTGGTTGGGGTCCAAGGATATGCATTGGCCAGACCTTTGCCTTGCTAGAAGCTAAGATGGCGCTAACTATGATTCTACAAAATTTCAAGTTCGAATTATCATCTACTTACGTCCATGCTCCATTCACTGTTTTGACCCTTCAACCCCAGCATGGTGCCCAACTTGTATTCCATAAACTTTAATTTTCTTATTTTGCTGATGTCCAATATGTATGTGTAGAGTTTTCTTGATTTGTGAGGGTTTGTTTTGTATAATTCATAAAATTTAGTAATCATCAAAAGTTTAAACACTTGATGAATTGATATAAAAGTTCTCAAGCAAAAAAATGTTTGAATTAGTAGTAAAATGGATTTTCAAAGATCTAACAGCATCCACAATTCTAGAAATTTCCTTGGAAAAATGTTTATTTAGATGGCACTTTTTGAAGGTAGCAAATTAGACAATGGCTTAAAATCGATTCATTCTCATCATGGTTGAGTGATCTATAAGCTAATTATTTTTCCACCTTCGATGTTCACAATTATTTACCAAACACATATACTTGAGTTCAAATTATATATCAGTTGATTTTGTTGTGTGAATGATCTCGCTTATAACAAGATTACAAATTTCACGGGTCCACCCTGCATCCGTTAATCTTAAAACAAAAACATATCTTTTTCATAAATGTTCCCCAAGAAGAACTTGTAAATTAGGGCCATTAAGAAAAGAAAACAAAATTGTATGGTTTTGACCTCTCGGCAAATTTTAAAATTTGAAAAATCTACAAATTGACCACCCTGTGTTGTGGTACCTGTAGGTTGAAGAAGACGATATAAATATCGTTGGGGATGCGAAGAGACGAAGGAGATGCGTTAAGAAGAAAATTGTAATAATAACAAAGGGTTTGAGGGATAAAATTGTTTATTTGATTGCTTGGTAAAAGATCCCCTTACATGTCGATATCCCTCTCTATTTATACTACTCAAAACTAAATAACCGACTTTGACAAGGAGTCAGAAAAGAAAAAAATTAGAAATCCTACGAACGGTCAAAGACCAAAAAAAGAAAATCATACGTTCGATAAAATAGGAGTTCCTACTTTGTCGGACTTATTAAAACTGTCGATGTCTTGCATCAGGCCCCCCTTCTTTAGAAAAACTCGTCCTCGAGTTGTCATCACCTACCATGGCCTCAATATCTTCATGAAAAGTAAAAATTTCTCGAACATTGAAGATGTTGGAGATATGCCATTCAGCAAGAAGCTCAATGACATATGCATTGTCATTTATCTTCTTCAAAATCTTGAAAGGGCCATATTTCTTCATCTTTGTCTTGTTGTAAGTTCCCAAGGGAAATCGTTCCTTGCGAAGATGAATCATGACTAACTCTCCTTCTTTGAATTCTTTAAAACGCCTATGTTTATCGGCATCTTCCTTGTACCTGGCATTAGACTCTTCAAGCTTTGACTTTGCCTCATGATGAATTTGAGAAGCTTTATCCACCATATTGTCTGCTTTCGCATTAGAATCCCGAAGCTTTGGAAGTACTATGAGATCAAGAACATGATGAGGCACCTTAGAATAGACAATTTCAAAAGGTGTCTTACCAGTAGAGCGATTCACTGAAGTATTGAAAGAAAATTTGATATGTGGAAGAAGAAGATCCCACTGTTTTTCTTTGTCGCCGATCTTTATTCTAATCAAATTTCCCAAAGAACGATTCACAACCTCTGTTTGTCTATCGGTTTGAGGATGACAAGTAGTGTTAAACTGTAATGTAGTCCCCAAACGCATCCAAAGTGATTTCCAAAAGTAACTCAAAAACTTTGTATCTCTGTCAGAAGTTATTGACTTTGGAACTCCATGTAAACGAACCACTTCTTTGAAAAACAAGTATGCGATATTGGAAGCATCCGTGGTCTTTTTACAAGCCACAAAATGTTCCATCTTGGAATAATGATCAACCACCACCATAATTGAATCATTACCTCTTTGAGTTCGAGGTAATCCTAACACAAAATCCATGCTAACATCAACCCAAGGTGCATCTGGAATTGGTAGTGGAGTATAGAGACCGATATTCTGAAGAGTTCCTTTAGATCTTTGGCAAACCATACACCTTTGGACAAACCTTTGAACATCACGCTTCAGAGAAGGCCAAAAATATCTTTCTTCCATAAGAGTAATTGTTTTATCACGCCCAAAGTGTCCTCCATGTAATTCACGAATAAGATGTAGATGTAAAGAACCTTGTGGAATGCAAAGACAATTACCTTTGAAAAGAAAACCATATTGAATTATGAAGTCATCTATACCATGCGAAAGAGAATGACATTTTTCCCACATAGTCTTGAAATCTTCATCTTCACCATAAAGATCCTTCAGATAATCAAAAGCCAAACTCTCATTCCGAATCGTCACAAGTAGATGAGCGTGTCTACTTAAGGCATCAACAACTTGATTCAACTTTCCACTCTTATGCCGAACCGAAAAATTATACCTGTTGATGGTCGATAACCAACGATCATGCATTCGGTTTACCTTTGCCGAAGTAGTCAAGAACTTCAAGGCGTGATTGTCTGTGTTAACAATGAATTCTCGATGAACAAGATAAGTATGCCACTGCCTGAGAGCTTGTACAAGAGCAATCAATTCTAATTCATAAGTAGACCACTTCATCAAAATTTTTCTCACTATAATAAGCAACCGGATGACCATCTTGAGATAAAACCGCACCAATACCGATAACCGAAGCGTCACAATCGATTTCAAATGGATTTTCAAAATCCGGCATAGCAAGAATTGGAGTATGACACAATTTTTCTTTAAGAGCATTGAAACTCTTATCCACCTCTTCTGTCCATTCAAACTTCTCTCGTTTCAAACAATCGGTAAGACCGGCAGCAATTGAACTAAAATTCTGAACAAAACGTCTGTAGAAAGATGCCAACCCATGAAAACTTCGAATATCACGGATGCATATAGGTGTAGGCCAATCTGCAATGGCTTTCACCTTAGAATCATCCACTAAAATTCCTTTATACGAGACAACAAACCCTAAGAAGATGACTTTATTTGAGAAAAAGGTGCACTTCTTCAAATTCACATAGAGAGCATTATCGGCAAGGACTTGGAACACCTTAGAAAGTTTTGAGAGATGTTCTTCTTCATTGCGACTATAGATCAAGATATCATCAAAATACACTAACAAATTTACCAAGGAAAGGTTGTAGAACCTGATTCATGAGTCGCATAAAGGTGCTAGGAGCATTAGATAATCCAAATGGCATAACAAGCAACTCATATAATCCTTCCTTTGTTTTGAAAGTTGTCTTCCATTCATCCCCTTCACGAATACGGATTTGATGATATCCACTACGTAGATCAAGTTTAGTGAAAATTTTAGAACCAGTAAGCATATCGATCATGTCATCTATCCGTGGAATCAGAAATCTATACGGGATGGTAATTATGTTCAAAGCACGACAATCAATACACATTCTCCATCCTCCATCCTTTTCAACCAAAAACGCCGGACTAGAACAAGGACTTTTGCTATATCGAATCAAACCTTTAGCCAACAAATCCTCTACTTGGCCTTGCAAAATATCATGTTCCTTCGGACTCAACCGGTAGTGTGCTTGATTTGGTAAAGAATCTCCCGGTATGAGATCGATTTGATGTTGAAGATCACGTAAAGGAGGCAAAGTAGTAGGTAATTCATCAGGAAATAAAGCACCGAATTGATTCAACAAAGGTTGTACCTGTGGAGGAACTTCTACCTGAGGCTTGTTTTCTTCATGAGAACTCAAAGTATGGACTTTATGCAATTGATGAGCAATAGTAGCCACCAAAGCACTTGTGTTTCCGTCACTATGCTCTTTTACAACTGAGGAAGACTTTGAAGGATGTATAACATTTCGTTTCCCATCCTTGTAAAAAATGTAAGTATTCTCATAGCAATTGTGAACTGCACGAACATCATACTGCCAAGGGCGACCAAGAAGAAGATGTGTAGCACTCATGTTGATTACATCACAAAGCACCGTATCCTCAAAGTTTGGAAAAGAGAATTTCACCATGCATTGATGAGTAATTTGCTGAGATGAAGAACTATTAACCCAACCAACTTTATAAGGACGAGGATGTGGTGTCACCGGCAAATCTAACCCGTGCGCCACATTGGACGCAATGTAATTGTCAACACTTCCACTATCCATAATCATATCACATACCTTCCCTCCTATCAAACACTTCGACCGAAAGATACCATGTCGTTGTGAAAAGCACGGTTCGGTAAGTAACAAAGGACGTATCATACCCATAAAGTGATCACCATAAGCTTCGAAAACATCATCGGTTTCGTTATGTGCACCGTCAACTTCATACGGTCCTTCTTCGTCAACTTGAGGTTCATCACTAATAAGTCCATTAAACCTTCGGCAGTCACTTGATGCATGACCGAATTGTTGACACTTGCTGCACTTATCTCCACGAAACTTCGAATACTCACCTAACGAATTTCGTTGTTGAACAGGTTGAGTTCTAGATGCAAATTGAACATTGGATTGTTGTTGTGGGTTAGAGGGAAAGAATTGGGTTGTGTTCTTGTCTTGAGGAGTGGGAAGTACTATAGGTGTATTTTGTTTGGGGAGAGGAGATTGGGATCGAGTAAAATTGGGACTTTCTTGTTGAGGAAAAGGAGAATTGTGATATTCTTCATGAGAAACAGAAGTGGAATAATATGGATTATAAGATGATGGCCTTTGATAGGTCTATTTTGTCGGACTTCTTAAAACTGTCGATGTCCTGCATCACCCTGGTACCACATTGTTAATGCAAACAAGGACAATTATGGTTTATATTGAAGGCTAAGTTTGATACATGGGTGGGATCTGGGACAAAATTTTTTTACAAAGAAAGTTACACATAATTTACTCGCCTAGAGATTTCATAATAAGTTGCTTTTTTATGGGATGATATCTTTGCCACGTAGACCATCCTTGCCTCGCAACTTTTTTTGAAATATCTGACTCTATTAAATGCAGTCATTAAATTCCAGGTAAAAATGAACAATTGAAATTTCTCTACCTTATATAGCATGTTTTGGAACTCCAAATGAGTTCATTTTTTTAGAAGTGATCTAGATTATTAAGAGATCATCTCCACACATGCATATTGATGTTTCACTACTACAAAAGGAGGCAATTCTGGCAGAATGTGGTGACGATTTTACAATTGTTTTGGTGGATAAGAGTAACTGCCAAAAAATAGGAAATTAATATCTTTTATATCCGCCAGGATGGAATTTCTTATTATATCAACCATTAAAGTTGGAAGCAGGAATTTTTTCGCGTAATTACTATTTAAATATTAAAAGAATTAGTGTTGGCAATTGTAGTTGACACGTAGTCTATGATTGGCATTTATATGGGCCACCAACTTTGTTCCTAGCCAATAAGTTTATTTGTGTCTTATACATCTGCCTCCTCATCAAAATAAATAAATAAATAATAATTTTCTTCGTCTCGCCCTTCAGTTGCAATCGCCTCTTTCCCCTTTAGTCTTATGTCCAAACACAGAGGTTACTGCTATTGCAATTGATATCCTCGCAGCAACCGTTGCATTTGGACAGAAAACAGACTTTGTCCATTTTTTTGGTTTTTTTGTATTTGGAATTATTTTTTCAACTCATATGGGTTTGCTAGAGTAATTACATATTTTGATTTACTAAACCCCACTTTTGACCATCTCAAGTTGGGGTGTACAATTTAGCAACAAATCAAATATGTGAATATTGTATCAAACCCATAGAAATTTAAAAAAAAAATGTTCAAACACAAAAAATTGAAAATTTGGACAGAGTGTTTTATGTCCAAACGCAGTGGTGTCTGCGAGAATATGGATTATGCTCGCACAATCTGTTGCGTTTAGGGCAAACAACAGAGTCTGTTTTCTGTCCAAACACAGCGGCTCCGTCTAGCTTATGTCTTATCCTTGCCCGAGCCGCTGCGTTTTGGGCAAATTTTTTACTCTGTTTCATACAATTGTTGAACTTCTGCGATTTGTACGGTCACATTCGTGTTTGTTTGCTGCGATTGTTATTATTGGGCTCAGTTTTGCCGCTGCGTTTTGAGTATCTTAGGGAAGTTTTCACTTTTTCCTTTGTCTATGATATTCAAGCATATTTGGGAAAACCACCATGATTGCATAATCACAAGGAAATTACTTGAGAAAACAAATAGATTTGCTTGAGAAGACAAATAGAACTCATGGGGAAGACAAATATAATTGCTTGATAAGGCAAAAAGAATTGGTTGGGAAGACAAATTCACAACCAATTCATTTAAGTTGAGCATTATAAAAGGGAGTAGTCTATTAGTATTCATAACCAATTCAAGATAAATAACAGAAGATGAAGAGAAAAGGCTAATGTTGAAAGAAGAATTATCTGACGAAGAATGAGATGAAATTGGGATCCCTAAGACAACTCTGTTTGGTATGACACACCCCCCCCCCCCCCCCCCCCACTCATCATCGTCTTCAGATGATGATAAAAACTGTCAGATTAAGAAGATGACAGTGAATCATCATCGTCCTCTGATGAGGACGAGGACGATGATGATGATAATGATGATGATGGTGATGGTGCGTTAGTGGACTACTCCTCCGACGACGAAGCGGGTCGTGAATGTCATCCCCTCAAAGACTTTGTTGACCGTGTCCAAGAAAAATAATGTATTTTTTGTAATATTTTTAAATATTAATGAAAATTTTATTGTTTAATGTTTGTTTTTGTGTTTTTGTATTGTAATTTTTTGTTAATTCAATTTGTGTCTAAAATTTACTATCTAAAATTTCAATTTGTGTTTGTTAATTCCGATTTGTATTTGTATTGTGAAGAAAATAAGAGAAAAAGAAGAAAATAAGATAGGGATGGTTCTTAACAGAGAAGAAGAAAATACACATAAAAAATGGAGGGAGAGATGAGGAGGTGGTGTAGGAGGTCGGCGGGATGGTGATGGTTCTTGACGGAGAATAGAATGAGAGAGGAGAAGAGAGGGTGAGAAGAGGTTGAGGAGGAGAGAGGGTGAGAGGAGGTTGAGGATGAGGTCGGCCGGTGGTATGGTGGTTCGATTGATGGTGGCGGGGTGGTGGTGCGGTGGTGTATATATATATATATATATTAACTTTCCTTGAGTGCTAATGGTAGTCTGGTTGGATGGTTAAGGCTGTGGTGGTTTAACCCCTATGTCTTGGGTTCTATACCCACCGGCAACACGCTTGTCTTTAAAAAAAAATTCCTTAAGCTTTGCAAATAACTAGGGTATTCCCCTTGTTGTTGGTACTTCACATACTTTCCTTTTTTTTTTTTTTTGGCACTAAATATCATGTACTGAACACCCCCGCCACTTTTGCCCTAAGTCAGTTTTGAAGTGCAAGCCTATTCTAAGGTAAAAATATATATGATAAATTTTAGGGTTAGACTCAATCAAAATTTGAATCGGTTAGGGAAAAAAATTTAAATATCGAGAGTGACTTCTCCCCCAAACTTTGAATTCGCCAAAACATGAAGTTCGGTGTTTTTGTTAAAATGTGCATTATGATTCCCGACTCATTTTTTTTCCTGGTATGATCGACACATCTCATTGCTTTGAAAAATATTGCAAAATACTAATGATGTGAAATGCATTAAACATTTTTAATAACAAAATATATATTTTTTAAATTTTAGCGCTTGTATTAATCATTGATTTTGTTGGAATTTGAGTTCTTTGTTTGAATATGCCTTAAGAGTTTTAAATAGAAATAAATTTCATGGAAAAAAAATTTCGTCATAAGTAACCAAATAAATTGTTGGCAAATAATGTGAAAAAACACCTTAACAAAGAGCATTTATGTATGTAATTTATTTTGAGATGTGTGACCAAAGTCAACATTGTTGAACATACTTAGAATATTGTGGCATATAATGAAAAATGTGGGGGTACATAGCAACCATTTAACACTTCAAATTTGTTGTGGGGGCTTTTAAGTGCACCCGTCTTATCTTGTTTGGCAAGTAGTGATAAAAGGTGAAAGCTAAGTTGGATGAACTTGACAACAGTGGCCCCCTTTCCATGAATTATCCCCTACTAGGAGGTCGGCCTCGCTCTGCATGCGCGTACATGATATTAGAGCAATTTAAAATGTTAGGAAATTTGACTAGTGATTTTTAGTGAAATAATTAATAATTGTGAGGGGTTGATTACTACCGGAGCCAGAATTTTTGTTGAAGGGGTCGAAGTTACGAATCATAGTTAATTAATAATAATATAATAATTAATTACTTAATAGATTTTTTTAATTTGAATAATACATAAATAACTATACAAAACACCAATTACTAAACAAAACACCATTTAATTTATGGGGGAAGAAAATAGATCCAACAAGCTATTTTGTAGAAGAGCAAAATATAGATATATAGAGGCCAATTCAAATTGGTATATAAAATTAAAGGGCAAAAATTAATTTCAAATGTAAATTATATGTTTATAATTTTTTTTTGTTATTTGTGCCCTATAAAAAATAACTAATTAAAGGTTACCCCTACATTAATCATTGTTGTAGCCTCCCTCAGGATTAGCAATCAACGTGTGTTGACTATCAAAAGGCTCACGTTGATTAACAAGATGTCTTTCAAACAATAACTTATCGATGAATCTCGAGATACAAGCTTGTATTTTGAGGAAAAATTAATGGGTCAAAAATTTCATGTATCTCCAGAAAAATCCTACGAATAAAATAAAAAACTAGACCTCGATATACGAATTCATCTCGAGAAAATACTAAAAAAGAACTATTTTATTTCTTAAAGTAGACAAGAGATGTTGAGATTGCTAGTGGCAATGGTGGAAAAGGGAAATAAATCAAGCAGAAAGATATGGAGATAAAGAGGAGGAGGCGGAGTGGTTGTCAGTCTCGTAGTAAATAGATAGAGGGGGTAGAAAAAAGGGGGCGGAGCAGGATCGTCGGCATCACAGAGAATGGAGGAAGAGAAGAAGGGGTGGGACAGGATGGCGTCACCCGCATCGGAGCGTCTGAAAATCGCAAATAACAAAAAATTATTTAAAAGTCAGTGGGGGCAAGTGCCCCACTTGACCCCTAGTAGATCCGTGCCTGTGGCTGACTTTAATCGTAAACAATATGAAATTTGTATGGCAAAATGGAAAATAAAAAAGTTAAATGTAAAGACATATTTATTGTTTATACCTAAGTGGGGTTTCAAATAAATTATGTTAGGGATTAAGGTATAATTAATCAATGTTTTAGAGGGGTTGGTTTGATTATAAAAAGTATGAAATGCGGAGGGGGAAATGGGAAAACTAAAAATCAGATGTAAGGGCATATCTATAGTTGATAGCTAATTGAGGGTTTAAATAAATTATGCTAGGGGCTTAGGTATAATTAATTAATGTTTGAGAGAAGTGATTTTGATTGTAAATAGTTTGAATTAGGAGGCAAACTAGTAAAGAAACTGCGATAGTGTTTTGTATTGAAAGGACACAAATACCCTTTGTTATTGTTCATCTACTATCTACTATTGATATTGTTTGTAAATATTAAGAAATTGTGAAGGCAGTGTTAGAATATCAAAATATTGGCGAAATGATAAAGATGTAAAAATGTTTTTTTATTGGACCTTTGTTAATGTTCATATTATCAAGGATTGTGATTTCGTTTTTCGAGACAATTTCGATCTATTTTGTGTAGAAAAAGCGCTAAAATTTCGTTTGTAATTTTGAAGTTAACAATATATATTATGCATCTTAAGCTGAACAAAAATCTATAATTTTTTTCATAAGACGATTTAATGTTATACGTTACGATTTTAAATAATATATGCAAAAGTATATGTGAAACTATATATTAATTTTCTAATCCTTTTGAGATATGGGCCTCATAATCGACTATTGCCTAGGGCCCCAACTTTTATTGGGTCGGCATTGTCATTCAAACAACATATTGCATAATAATCACTCACATAACAAATTTAATATTAAAATAAGGTTATATTGTATTAAAATGTATTTCCCTGATAAAATAAATTAGTATTTTAAATTTTGAAAATATTTCAGTAACTCCAAAATAAGAATATTTTGTGAAATTTCAACATATTTTGAGAAATCGCATTCTTTGGATATAATCAAAGATTGTGATTTCAATTTTCCAGTTAATTTCGGTCCCATGATTATAAGAAATATTTCATGAAATGTTTTGTTTAGTGTAGAAAAACGTAAAAATTTTGTTTGAAATTTCGAATTTAAAAATACGAGTTTATACATTTTAAACATTTAAATATTACATAAAAATCTAAGTGTTATACAGACTACATATTACATAAGAATCATGCACACACTACACCAAATTGACATTTTTGTAACAACCCCCAAAACAGTATCACTTTTGAAGTGTAACAATTCACCTAACAATTTTACACATTTTCACAAACAAAATGATACAATAATTGTATCACCATGAAAAGTATGGTTATAAAAGTGATACTATTCATGGTGATCCAACTTATTGTATCATTTTTTTGTGTTATTGTTTTTCATTTTTTTGACTAAATTTAGTTTTGACTTGAAATTGTTTGGTGAATTGCAACATTTCAAAAGTGATACTGTTTTGAAAGTTGTTACAAAAGTGCCAATTTGGTGTAGTGACATAACAAAATTTTGATACTAAAATTACATTATAGTAGGTTAAAATCTGCGGAGATTGAAATAAATTTTTTTTTAGTGGAATTTCCCGAGAAAAAATAAATATTTCAAAATATATTTCAGTAACTCAAAAATAGAAAATACTTTGTGAAATTATGACATATTTCATATATATATATGAATAACCGTGAAGTGCATTCTTCACAATAGACAAAATAACCCTTGAATACTATATATACCTATCCAAAGGCATTTGCTAGAACTAATTGGGAACTTGAAGAAGAACAGGTTTAAATTGGAGAAGAGCAAAGATGGAAGATGTTGTGTTTGTTATTCTTATAACATCTATTGTATTATTGACTTCATGGGCATGGAAAGCTCTCTCTTGGATATGGTGGAAGCCTATGAAACTGCAAAAACTCCTTAGGGAGCAAGGCATAAGAGGTACTCCTTACAAATTGCTCCATGGAGATCTCAAAGAGAACCACGAAGCCATCGAAGAAGCAAAATCCAAGCCTATGGTACTTTCACATCATATCGTCCAACGAGTCATGCCTTTCCTTCATCAAACGATCCAAAAATATGGTATTATCTTTCTCCTTATATCATGTTGTAAGAGTTGTTTTATAGAGCTAAATTCACTTTCAATGGAACACTTTTATTTTCTTTTCAATGAAACTAACTATACATAGCAACATACGTTATACTAGAGTTGAAGCTAGCAGCTAAGTTCTGGGCATCTGAAACTTAAAAGCTAAACACCGCTGCCATATTATCTTTGGAAATTAAATAATAGATATAGAAGGCCTAATAAATAAGAAAATAAATATGCTAAACACCCCCCTTCTGAAAGAATAATAATTCTTAGAATAATATTATAATTTCATCAAATATTCTCAATTGCTAATCGACATATAAGTTTCATCCATTACGTAATTAGTGACTGATTACACACATACCTCATTGTCTTACTCTCTTGCCATTATCCCCACCTAAAGAGAGAGTCATGATTCGTGACCTCAGTACACACATCATCAAATGTTAAGATAAGATTTTAAAATAAGAAAAATGAAATATTATTTTGAGAATAAAATTATTTTTGTTCTACATGTTGAACAATATTAGAGGACATGTGAAAAATAAGACGAAATTAATCGGTAAATTCGAAGATCACATAATCCATTGTACATAAATTAAGAGGGTGCTGAACAAAGCAATAAATGGAAATGACAATTTTTTTTTTTTTTTTTTTTTTTTTGTATTTTCACAAAATTTGGAGGAGATGCCCTGATTTTGATGCTTACAATATGGATAATTAATTTTTCATTAGTCAATGTGATGATACTATCAATTAATTTGTAGTCATTTGAACTTATCTGCAGGTAGGGTATCACTATTTTGGTATGGGCCAATTCCAAAAGTTCTTATTACTGACCCAGATCTTGTAAGGGAGATTCTGTCTAACAAATCTGGGCATTTTGCTAGGGTAAGAAACACACCATTGGTTTCCTTGCTAGTAGGGGGACTGGTATCCTACAATGGAGAAAAATGGGCAAAACACAGAAGGATTGTCAACCCAGCCTTTCACATTGAGAAGTTGAAGGTACAACAGTTTCCTGGCCTGATTATCAAAACATATCATGTGGTATCATGTTTTGCATTGTTAATTTGATTTGTGTTGGTTATAGATGATGTTGCCGGCATTTTATACTTGTTGCGACGAGATGATAAGCAAATGGCAGAAGTTGGTTTCAGATGGACTAACTGAATTGGATGTATGGCCTGAATTCCAGAACTTAAGCGGAGATGTCATCTCTAGAGCAGCATTTGGTAGTAGCTACAAAGAAGGGAGACGCATATTCCAACTTCAGAATGAACAAACTGTGCATGTTGCCAAGGCGTCTCAATCCATATACATCCCAGGCTCTTGGTATTATGCAAGAGTACATAGTTTTTTATTTGTCACTCTATTGCTTTCCTAGTGAACCAAATAATTGCATTCTAATTTTTCAGACTCATTAATTTCCACGATAATTTCCTTGGGCAGGTATCTACCTACACAAAGAAACAAGAGGATGGCTGAAATCCACAACGAAGTTAATGGACTACTAAGGAATATGATACAAAAGAGAGAAAATAAGGCGATCAAAATGGGTGAAACAAACAAGGATGACTTACTAGGGTTGTTAATGGAATCCAATTTGAAGGAAATTCAAGATAATGGGAACTCTAAGAAAAATGGGATGAGTGTGGAAGATGTTATCGCAGAGTGCAAGCTCTTTTACTTTGCAGGACAAGAGACAACTTCGGTTTTGCTTACATGGACAATGATTGTGTTGAGCATGCATCTAGACTGGCAAGACCAAGCAAGGGAAGAAGTGGTACATGTGTTTGGGAAAAACAAACCAGATTTTGATGGATTAAATCATCTGAAGATCGTGAGTTTAATTTTCATTGACATTCATGGCATTTGATTGATGTAGATAAAATGTATTGATTAATTCGAAAAATCTGATAAATGCAGGTAACCATGATTCTATATGAGGTTCTTAGATTATACCCATCTGTGGTTCTGCTTAATCGCGGAACTTACAAGCCCATGAAAGTAGGAGATATAACCCTTCCACCAGGAGTACAAATTATGTTACCAACGCTTATCATTCACCATGATCGTGAGTTTTGGGGTGATGATGCTGAAGAGTTCAATCCAGCAAGGTTCTCAGAGGGAGTTTCGAAGGCTAACAAAAATGGGGTCTCATTCTTCCCATTTGGTTGGGGTCCAAGGATATGCATTGGCCAGACTTTTGCCTTGCTAGAAGCTAAGATGGCACTAGCTATGATTCTACAAAATTTCAGGTTCGCATTATCATCTACTTATGTCCATGCTCCGTGCATTATTTTGAGCCTTCAACCGCAGCACGGTGCCCAACTTGTATTCCATAAACTTTAATTCTCTAGTTTGCTTATATCCAATATGTTTGCGTTTTGTTTGCTTATATCCAATATGTATGTGAGAGTTTTCATGCGATGTGAGAGCTTGTTTTGTATGATTCATAAAACTAAGTAACTATTTAATGTATCAAAAGTTATACTTGATGAATTGATATAAAAGTTCTCAAGGGAAAATTTGGTTTGATCAGTAGTAATTTCTATACTCTAAATTAGATACAATACACAAAAAATGGTATTTTGCTATATAATTTCTCAGTAATTTGATTTATCTATTTCTGATGATTAATTTACTCTTAGATACACAATTACACACACTATTTTGAAACAACTTGTAAATTAGATACACTCCTCAGTAAATTTTGACTATCCGAGCATCTCTGTAAATTTTTCTATCTCTCTTGTTAAGCTCTCATCTTTTAGCTTCAAAAGTAAAAATTTTAAACAATTTTAAGCTTTAGGTTGTTGTTTATGTCCATTAGTTATAAAAAAATAAAAATTAACAAAAAGTAAAGTTTGACTGTTTCGCCGTATCGCCGAGTCCTAATTATTTGAAAATTGCCGAGTCGCCGTGTCGTATCCGTGTCCGACACGACACACATGTCCGTGTCCGTGCATCCTTGCTAGGACAACAACAACCAGCCAACTTATGTATGCCCAATTGGTAGGTTTTGAAAGTTTACAAGATACAACATCACAGATGTTGTTCTGTTGTAAATTATCACACATGCTCAAGACTCGAAAATCCACAGTAAAACATGATATGCTATGCAAACTCGACAACAAAGCATACAAGTCTCATGTCATTACACCAAAGCCTAATCACACCAAAATTACTATTCGATTTCATTCAAGTATCATGCTTTTCTGAAAATCCAATGCATAATTCATTCACACATAACTAACACAATCCTCGAAATATCCGAAAACTCCGAATCTCGGATTTGGGTACAATTCTACACAATTGACGGTATACTGAAAAAATTCAATTCAGGATTTCAAATACTTATTTCTTAAAATAAAAATTATAGTTCCACTCACCTGGCGGAATGGATTTTCAAAACCCAATTCCTACCGGTCGAAACTCCAAACACGCAATACCACGAATGCGAGGCCACGAAAATTCTAAAACTGCAAGGCGGACTCAAAAATGAGTAAACTAGCCGAAAACTGAAATAAATAAATAAATACAAGCGGCGCGTGACTGAAAGGAAAGCTTACAGGCAATAGAAATTCGGCAACCACCCCGCCGAAACCCAAAGTGGGGCGAAAACGCGCCGAAACCCTCCCTATACCGGTCTGATCGCTACCAAACTGCACCACAGCCCACAAAAGAGTCTAAGGACACTCAGAGTCACGAAAAGGAGACTCACCAACGCACCCAAAGCTCGGATTCACGCCGAGGAACCCTCCAAACAAACATGCACCCTGATTTTTTTGAAAACAATTTTGGCCAACCATAAAACAGTCTTGCATGTCGGTTCTAAGGGCTCCCAAGGACGCCACCAAGGCCCTAACACGGCTGATCGGAGCTAAAAACCCGATCAAACTCCAAACTCAAAAGAAAACTGATTTTTTTTTTTTTTGAAAAAAAACAACAAAGAAATAAATAGGGGGAAGAGAGAACGGACCGAGGAGGAGGAGGAGGTGAGATTGGGGAAGAAAATCCACCAAAAACCGCCGAGAAATCGCTGTAGAAATGGCGAGGAGCTCGCTGCTGGACGAAAGGAAAACCAAAAAGAAAGAAAAGAAAGAGAAGAAGAAAGGGGGAGGGGGAGGGGTCGTTCTGTTTTAAAGGGGTGGGTGGCTATGTGCCCCCACCACCTTTACTGAGTACACCCCGCCCTTTAAAAAATCTTTTTTTTTTTTTTTTTTTTTTTGAAAAACCGCAGGTCTCACAGATTCCGACTAGGGGGTGCGCCCTCTGAAATCATGAAGGTCAGAGTTCCTCCTTGCTTTCTCAGGAAGGATCGAAATTGAAGCCATTCTGCAAGTGTACTTGCAACTTTTTTCTAGTAGTTGAATAGATTAGCAATTCATACCAACTTCAGGGGAAAAAAAATCCATATGGTTGGAGCCATAGTTCCGCCATATGCATGACATATACGCAAGGCAGGCGAACATGTAATGCCTTTAACTCAATATGGTTGGAGCCATAGTTCCGCCATCATGTCAAAAATCCATGCTAACATGTCTCGAAGCACAGCACGCTAACATATGTCTGTTGTATGAAACCGACATGTCAAAGACATCATAACCTACATTGAAATTTGATATTCACTGTAAGATAAAATCCTTGCTGTCACACATTTTCGAAGAAACCACGCCAGAGCCAAAATGCAAACGCTTTGTTAATGATCAGAAGCATTAAGAGTGTGGCCCTCAAACATCACATTGGTTGAAGTTCTTTTAACGAAATTCAATGAAAACAGTCTAAGATCTACGAAATGAGTGATAGATCAAAACGCACACAGACAAAAAACGATGAAAAACTTAATCAACACAAACATAATAGAATTTCAACCAAAACAAAACGAAGACATGTAATCAGAATCTCAATCGCAAATGAAATCAAACTTATAGTTACGAAATCATCAAAAAACGAAGTGAGATGGAATTCTAGTTCGTATCTTCCTTGTCATTATCTATGTCGCAATGTGAAATCGGGTCGAATCTCAGTAAAAATGCAGAAAACTATAATAAAATGAAACTCGCTTGAACTGAAAATCTACATTATCGATTGAAATTTGAGAGTGAAACTTACGCTTATCAATCAATTCGAAGAGATCTCTTCTTCCTCCATCTCTTCTTTACGCTCAATGAACCTAGAATTTGAAATCAGAAGTTGAAGTGAAATTTGAAGATTAAGAGAGAGATTACTAACCCGACATCTTGTAATCAAACGAAACCCTTGACTTTGATCGAATTGATTGAGAGACAAATCGACATTCCTCGGGAAATCTAAAACCATGGTTAAACAGAAACAGAAGAAAGCGATGAAAGGAGATCTGATCTCTAGCTCAATCGAGGAAAGACGATCCGATCGATCTCTGATTTTGCTTTCAATCGAGATGAGATGAGAGAAGAAGGGAGGAGTCTGATTTGGTTGGTTTTGTCAGAGAAGAAGAAGAGTGGAGATGAGAGAAGAACACGTCTGGTTTTCTTTTCATTATAGCATTTTTAATCCGTAATCCACTTGTTAGGTTTAATAGCATTTTATTTATAATAGAATAACAATAAATATCATTTTAAGCTTATTCCATCTACTCACTTAATTTCTTCATGATGCCATCATACAATTGTTATTATACACCATTTTTGTTGTAGTATGATAGCATTTTTATTCATTGATAGCATTTTTAATATGAAATGCTATGTATAACCAACTATATAATATCATTCAATTAGTAATGCCATCCAAAAATTGCTATTATATACTAATTCAATCAATTTCTTTCAAATTACCTCACCAATTTTCTTATAATAGAAAACAATAATTTACTGGTCCTTTCCATTTCATAAACGAAAGGTAATATACAAATGAAATTCTGAAGAAATAACCTTACACTTTTGATAAACTGGATGAAGAAACTTCTTCTCTTGGAGGAGAAGTCAGGAAAGGTTTTGGTGGAAGTTGTAGGGCATCATGGCTTCCTTCTAGCATATCCAACACTCTACTCATTGGAGGTCGGTTCACATAATCAATTTGTATACACCATAATCCTACTAATATCATTTTCCGAGCAATTTCTTCATCTTCTAGGCTATTAATTTCATGCAGTCCTAGATTCTCATTCAAATAGAGACGATTGTATATCCAATGGGGAAAATATACTTCATTAACATTAGTGACCCTCACATCGATGTTCTTTCTTCCTCCAACCATTTCAAGCAACATCATTCCATAGCTATATACATCTGCCTTGTGTGAAACAACCCCAAAATTTCTGGATATCATTTCTGGTGCAATATAACCTGCAGTCCCTCTTGCACCCGTCATTGATACTTGACTCTCCTTTAAGTGACATAGTTTAGAAAGCCCAAAATCTGCAATCTTTGGGTTGAAGTCCTGGTCAAGGAGGATGTTATGAGGTTTTATGTCAAAGTGCAGTATACGTGTGTTACAACCACGGTGCAAGTATTCTAGACCTCTAGCTATGCCAATTGCTATCTTGTATAGTGTCTCCCATCCAAGGTGAGCATGTCCATTCAAGGGCGTGTCATAAATGAATTTTTCAAGAGAACCATTAGGCATGAACTCATAAATAAGTGCTCTTTTTGTTCCCTGAACGCAGAAGCCTAGCAAACTAACAATATTAACATGGGATGTTCTACTAATTGTCGCTACCTCGTTGATAAAATCTGTCCCATTACCTTTTGTTTCACTCAAGATCTTCACAGCAACCAGCCGTCCATCAGGTAGTTTTCCTTTAAAGACGCTTCCAAATCCTCCTTGGCCTATTCTGTCTTTGAATGAACTGGTTATTTTCTTGACATAGTTATATTTGAATAGCTGTGGAGCCAACAATCCATTATCTCTTAAAAACGTTTCTACAATATTGACATTCTTTGCCTTTCTCTTCCACAAGATCATTGAGGTATTTGATTTCTTTCTGAAGTACCAGCAGAGAACAGCTATTGTCGCCACTGTAATGAGAGTTCCAGCCACAGTTGCAGCTGTACATAAGAGAGAGAACAAAATTCATACACTGTATGGAGAATAATAGAGATGTATTACAACCATACAGCATTAAAACTGTGTGATTTGAATAGAGTATCAAGAATTGCATAAACTACTAGGATAAAGATAATACGCAAGGTAAAAAAGACTATGCTTACTTACCTATGATAATCTTTTTTCGCCCATGCCCTGCAGCTGCAATACAATAACAAATTGTTTAGCATCGGTGAAAGCAAATGGAATTAAACAACCTTCGTACTAATCAATATTACTTGTCACTTATCAGTTACTTTCTAATAGAGTATTTCGGTTGTATGAGTTTCATCTATCAGCAAACTCGAACCGAACTCTTTATCTTTTTAATCACGATATCATCGTTCAAATCACCTGATCTTTTTCATCATTCTCTCTCTTATCCTCTCAACTCTTTTCATCATTTTATCCTTTACCTTTCTTACCTTCTATCAAAAATACAAAAATTCATTTCTTTTTACCTTCTTTATCCCACGGTGCAAGCTTCCTGAATTTTTATTTTATTGTTTCTCTTGTTTGTTTTCTACAAGTCTCCAGAGAGGCATGTACCCATCTCCATTTTCTCATCCCTTCCCCTCCCGACAATCCATCTTCTTATTTCATCTTTCATTCACCATGACTATTCCCTCCTACCCCTTATATCAGTATCAACACACTCAAAAATCTGAAATGCACAACACTTTCATCCTCCTCTCAATACCCATCACATCCTTATACTATTGCCATCTTCAAATATGGTATATGCTCACACATCTATCAAGAACGCCATTGCTATTTCTCTTTATTCATGGATTCACTTGGTCTCCATGTTTCCACATTCCCAAATCGAAATATACTCAGTTCTTTTCAGGTCTCTTCATCCCCAAGCCATTTCCTTCGGTTCTACTTCTCTTTTTGCCAACTTCTCCCCGGCGGACCCAAACTCCATCAAGGACTGATTTACGGTCATGAGGACGAGGGAGTTTTTTTTACCCGTGCAACATCGGCATAGTCTCAATATGAGACTGGCTTTTCAGATCCACCACATTAAACCACTCCTAATACGGACAGATCAGAGTTCCATATTACCACTGAGGGATGCACCAAAGAAGAACTCATAATTTGGCAAAATTGGTTCTGTTGGTCGAATTACAGTATCACTTCTTCGGCCGAATGGAGCTTTATTGAATTGTTATTGGAGGTAGCTTATTAACCACATTTAATGCCGTCCCATTCAGCAGGAGTACAGGTAGCACCTCGAGCAGCTAAAAACAAATTAATGTTTCTAAAGTCAACTGCCCCTGCGAAGATAACGGCCAATTTGACGGAATATCTAGCTTTCGTTTATTGAAGGATGACCGTTAAGCATTTCGTTAAGTCTGTAACGGTTTTCACTGCCCCTTTACAAATAACGGCCGTTATGACGACAGTTAGACATCTGTCAAATCTGTAACGTTTTCATGACAGCCGTTAACGTCAGTTCAGTAATCCATCAGCAATGCTGCCTCCATTTAATGGTCTCTTTCACGGCCGTTTTGAAAGTTCTACTTTTTTTTACAGCCGTTCTAACAGCCACTCCAACGTCATGCCCTCTCTCTCACACGGTTACGACATCATATCAGATGATTCTTAGTCTCTTGACACGTGTACGGATGGTGATTTCCACTCCACTCATGTGACCGACCATTCTGATATCTGATAAGAGTTTTGCTAGGGGTCAAGGGAGGGAGCGAGGGTAATCACCCATTCGCCTCGAGATGAGTGCATCGGTCTTGAGATATGTGACGTCGCTCATCTTGAGGTGGATGGGTGGCTTCCACCCATCCCTCGTTCCCTCCCTCAACCCCTAGAATTTTCGATCTGATAATGAGGCTCCTTTTACGGTGGTGAACCTTTATGCGAAATATAATAAAAAAATAGATTCAATGTCGGGTTTGGTGATATCTTTTTTAACGACTACAGACAGACAACCCAGTGTGGACTATTGTTCAAAAGGACGGGTGCACCGTTAACGAGGTGGAGAGCACAATACTAACTGATGCCTAAGTCCACACTTACGACTTCGATATCAACGAACTGATTAAAGGTGAACCAAATAATATAATTGCTACAACGAAAATTCTAAAATGCACTGAAAATTTGCCTGGTATCTCGCCTGGATGGTGCCAAGCACGTGTGCCCGCGAGGTGTCAGTCACGTGGGCATCAAATGGGCAAAAAAAATGAAGCCTTGAAATTTTTACTTAACTGATGCAGGAAGAACGAAGCCTCCATGATCCAAATTTTTACTTAACTGATGCTTCACTAGAATGTCGGAGATATTAGCAACCATTTTAGAAAAAACGATTGAAAGATCTCTCTCTCTCTACTTCACTGATGCAGGTATCAAAGCGTTGCAAGTTTTACTTAAGTCGTCAAAAAGATCAAATTTTGTCGTTGAAACCCAACACAAATCGACCAACTAGTAGTGATTCCTGCTGAAATAGAACAAAATTACATACACCATTAAAGAAGCACAAGAAGCTTAAACCCAAATCAGAAACAAGACAACAAAAACAAGGGTTTTTACTGGTTCAAGAAACAGGACACTGGCTTTCCAAATCAGAAACCCATTAAAGAACTTGCAAATATAGATCCCAAATAAACTTGCAAATATAATGGGGTTTTGTTTACTAATAAACTTGCAAATATAGATCCCAAATCAGAAACCCATTAAAGAACTTCAACAAAAACAAGGGTTTTTACTTGCCACTAGAAATCACCAAACAAATAAAAAACTCATAAAACTACAGATCCTCAACCAAAAAAACAGTGGTCTTTACTGATTTGAAAAACAGAGACTATAATGAGGTTTCGATTGATTCAAAAAGCAAAGACCATAATGGGTTTTTCCTCTACTACAAACCCTTCACTTGCAAATATAGACCCCCAAATCAGAAACCCATTAAAAAGTAAACCAGAAAACTTCAATAAAATAGAGGTTTTTAACTAACGGAGACAATAACAATGGGGAGTTTGTCTCTGCAACTAGAGATCTCAAATGTTGGTTCTTGGGATGAACAAAGAGATCAAACAATAAGGGAAGTAGAATGGGTAACCTCAACCTCTTCAACAACAATGGCAGAAGTGAACAATCTCTTTGGTTGCATTTGTTGGTTCCGAGAAACAGAGACACAACACACTACACACAATCGAAAACTCTAAAATGCACTGGAAATTCGCCCTTTTTTTTGCCCTTTTGATGCCCACGTGACTGGCACCTCGCGGGTGCACGTGCTTGGCACCTCGCAGGTGCATGTGCTTGGCACCATCCAGGCGAATTTCCAGTGCTCCCTAGCATCGCTCTTGCTACAAAGTGATGAAATCTGGAGTGATGGGCTCTCAGTCTTATTGGCGGGATACATGACTCTTAGCGTGTGTTTGATTGTATGGAATTCTGTGCTATGGAAATTCACGAGAAAATCCCTATATTTTAGGCTAAATTGATATATTATTCCACATCCACCATTTGACCACCAATTGATTTTGTGATCAGTGGTGGGAATGAAAGTCCCATGAGAATCTCACATGGGAATGAAAGTCCCATGTGATCAATGGTGAAAATTCACGAGAATCTCACTCCTTATTCCCCCAAGGCATGTGATCTCATGTTCATGGGACTTTCATTCCCACCATTGATTACAAAATCAAATGGTAGATGTGAAGTGATACATCAATTTAGCCTAAAATGTAGGGGTCCCCTCATTAATTCCCATGGCAGAAGATTTCATGCAACCAAACACACCCTTATTGATATCTCAGAGCCATTAGACCACTGACACCACTTTGCTCACCATTTCAACTGAAGATGTTCAGGTTCCGGCAACCGTCGTAGAAGGGTCGCTCAAGTTCTCATGATTTCTCTTGGAATGCCAGGGGCATTGGGTCTGCCAAAACGTTATGGAATCTAAAGACTTTGTCCCATAAATCCAATCCAAATATCCTCTTTTATCAGAAACCAAAGCCACCTCTTTTTCCATGGATCGCCTGCGCCGGAAACTCGATTTCAGACATGAAGTCTCAGTTGCAGCTAATGGACTTTCAGGTGACATTGCACTATCTTGGAAAGAAGGTATTCATCTTACCATCATTTCATCATGTAAATATTATTTTAACTGCACTTTAGATGATTATTGTACATTATCTATCTGGCCGATAATTTTTGCTTATGGTGAACCCAACCCTTCTTTTCAAACACAGTTCTGGGATAATATGTCTACCTTGTACCAATGTCAATCTCTTTCAGGTATTCTTATCGGGGATCTCAATGCCATCTTTAGACCTGAGAACGAGATGGGAGGTTATAGGCCCACCTCATCTTTATTGCATTACCTCCAAACCTTTACTAAACCCATGCCCTTTTAGATTTACCCCTTAATGGCTCCCAATTCACCTGAAACAACAAACGAAAAGATGAAAATGGCATCAAACTAAGTTTGACCATATTTAAGTGACTACAGACTAGATGCACCTTGTTCCTTCTGCTACTACGCGTCTAATCCACACTTCTTCCTCAGATCATAGTGCCATTTATCTTCAACATGTTGTGAATGTCAATAGGGGCTCCAAACCTTTAAAAAATTTTCACATGTGGACCCAAAACCCCAATTGTAGGCATATTGTGACTTCTTTCTGGGCCCCTAGAAGACGTACCCGTCCTGACACTAATTTCCATTTTAAAACAAAAAAAATTGAGTTACAGTCTCACCCGCTGGAACAACACTGAGTTTCAAACATTCATTTTTCCATTCAAGAAACCAAAAGGCTCTAAACCATCTTCAAAATGATCCCCCTTCTAAGGACAATGCTTTGACAATCTCTATGTTGAAAGATAGACTTTCGAAACTGTCAATGAGGGAGGAACTTTTTTGGAAAAACAAGTCTGGTCACTCCTGGCACAGAGATGGAGATAAAAACACTAATTCTTCCATCTTTCTGCTCTGGTCCGCCGTAAAAAGAATTACATCTTTCACCTCAAGGATGATTACAATGTCTGGCATTCGAACATTGTGGTGGTTGGTGAAGTGCTCAATAACTATTTTGCCAACGTTTTCAGTTCATCTACTCCTAATCCCAGCTCTAAGATTTTGTCTATGTTCACTCCGATCATTAGCATGGAAGATAATGATGCTCTTATTTCCATTCCTATTGAATCGGAGATCAGCCGAGTTGTTTTTTATATGGGGAGTCATAAAGCGCTTGGTCCGTACGACTTTCATACTTACTTTTTTCAATACTATTGAGATTTAGTGAAACATGATTTTTTTTTGGAAGGCGAGCAGGGTTTTTAAGGATCCTAGAACCTATCAACAGGGCGACCTACAGGTCAACACCCTTAAGAAAGTAACCATGCCACAAGTGGGATTCGAAGCTAGGACGTGGGGAACAAACCCACACAGCCCTAACCACTAAGCCATAACACCATTGGCAATGAAACATGATGTTTATGAGGTTGTTTAACATTTTTTTACCACTCGGCAAATGAATCCTAAGCTCCATGAAACCTTCATTGCTCTCATTCCTAAAGTTGAAAACCTCGTGACTCCAGAAAAGTTTCGTCCGATTGGACTTTGTAATGTTATCTATAAGGTAATCTCTAAAATCCTGACCAATCATCTAAAACCCCTTTTAGATGACATTATTTCCCCAAATCAAGGAGCTTTTCTGAAAGGTCGATCCATCGCTATCAATGTTACCATAGCACATGAGACATTTTTTTTTTCAGATGTAACACTTTCGAAAAAAGAAACAATGATGGATGGCCATAAAAATAGACATGGCTAAGCCTATGATAGAGTGGAATGATCATTCCTTTTCCAAATCCTTGAGAGGTTTGATTTCGCTTTTGATTGGATTCAACTGATATAGCAATGTGTCTCTACTACCTCTCTACAAGTCATGTTCAATGGCTCTTCTTTTCCCTATCAATGAACCTTCTAGAGACATTAGGCAAGGAGCCCTCTTTCCCCATAGCTGTTCATTCTTGTTGTCGAAGCTCTTTCTCGACTTCTAGATCGTGCTGAATCGAAAGGAACTCTCAAAGGTATTGTTATTAAACGACAATCCCCGTCTATCAGCCACTTGCTCTACGCATATAATCTCATGATCTTCTGCAGAAACTCACTCAGTCAAGGACATCTTTCACCAGTATTGCTCCGCATCAGGGCAATGAGTCAATTTTGATAAATCTTCGGTTTATTACAGCTCAAATGTTCACCCTAGACATGCTAAAATGATCAGCAAGATCCTGAGGATCCAAACTTTTTAACCCTAGGGACAAGTACCTTGGACCCCCTTTGCTCTTCTCCAAAAAGAAAGCCAATGACTTCTAATTTCTCTTAGAAAAAATCAATGCCAAACTCTCTGGATGGAAATCTAGAGTGCTTTCTCAGGCGGGGCGTACGATTATGATCAAATCAGTTTTCAACTCTATCCCTATTTACAACATGCAAATTTTCCTTCTCCCTGTCTCTATTTTCACCAAAATTGACACCCTTGATCGCAATTTTTGGTGGAATGGTACAAATGACAGTAATGCTAAACACATGTGTACCTGGGATAGAATCTCAAAGCCTTGCCTTCTGGGTGGTCTAAATATTCCCCCCCACTAGAGTAAAAAATCTGGCTATGATGTCTAAGAATATTTGGCAAACACTCTCATCCCCTTTTAATGCGCAAGTCCATCAACTCAAAGCTCTGTACTTTCGGACCAAGATCATCTCTCAAATCTCTAAATCCCTTTCAATTGCCTTTCTTTTGGAGAGGCAATCTCTCCGCTCTTGCCAAGATGAAATGCTATTTTATTTGGCAAGAATTGACATTTGGAATGATTGCCGAGTCAAACCTGGATTGGTCTTGGCTGATTGCGTTCCTAACTTCCAAGACCAGACCATGCCTGCCAGGATTCAGGATCTTTGGATCGCCTCTTCTTATCATCACCTTCAATGGGATTCTGTTCTCATTAACTCTCTTTCCCCCTCTCATGTTGCTAAAGATATTCAGGACATCTTGATTAGGCCTTCTGAAAATATGAATAAGCTTATCTGGCTTCCAAACAAAAAAAAGAATCTTTTAAGTCAAAATTGAAACCAAAGCGTTCATAAACAAACAGTTTGACTCCTCCACCTCTTCTTCTAGCGCTAACATGTTCAATCCTAGGATTCTCAAATAATTGTAACACATTAAAGCGCCTCCTAGCATGCTTTTCCTTCTATGAAAGATCAGCCAAGACATCCTTCCTACGATGACCAATCTGCAACGGCTTCACACCCCCATAGAAGATTGTTATATTTTCTATAATAACCACTCTGAGGATACTACACATCTCTTATTCCTTTGCCCGATTATTCATCGTTTGTGGCTAATCTCTCCTATTCCAATTGATTGGTGCAATGAAAACTTTGCAAGGCCAACAATTCCTCTCTTTCTCAATTTCATGTGAGATACTGCTAATATGCACAAAGATATCAAGGATGAATTGCTTGCCCAATTCACCGCCTTTCTCCTTATTGTTTGGCAGACTCGAAACAATTGGGTTTTCAACAAAACCAAATTTTAGCCTCAGCGTGCAATTCCTATTTTCTTTTCACCATCTTTGGCAAAATTGGAAACACCAATGGTTTCCCATAAGCTCCAATTATCTGAGTCAACAAAATATTATGACTAACCAAGGTGTTGATAAAATGGATTTCATTCACCATATCTTTGCCACAGTCGTAATTGATTCTCGGTCAAATCAAGCGCCCATTACATCCTCCAAATCAAGCTCGTCCCCTTCTTATGGTCCTTCACTGAGTTAGCCACAGCCAGAATACAACTTCTTCATTTTGAAATCCAAACAGCTAGGAATCGCCCTATTAGTTCTAGATCCCTTAAGCTCATACCCATTCATCACCATCAGGATCCAGATACAGTTATTGTCACTTATGATGCTTGTTTTTCTACCTCATCCCATCAAGGTGCTATTAGAGTTTCGGCAGTCAATCTCCGAGGCGAGATTATTGTTCAAGTGGCATGCCCTATTATAAGAAAGGTAATTGACAGTACATTGATTGAATGCTATGCAGTCGAGGCGACTTTGCTTCTTATCCAAGCAAGGCAATGGCGAACAGTATTCTTGTTGGGCGACTCCGGACAACTTATTTCCAGTGTGTTTTTGATGATTTGCAGTACCATCAGATGGACATGAACTGGGTATGGCGTCCCCTCATCAATAGCATTCGACGGCTTCTTACCAATCATCCATTTTGGTTTTGTATTTATATTACTAGAGAACTCAATTATGAGGCTCACTCACTGGCCACTAAGGTAGGATATCAGTATTGTAACCAATATTCTTAATATTTATATGTTATATGCTTTTATCAAAAAAAAAAAAATCCCGCAGTGCCCCCCACTTCGCGCACATTTATTGCAATTACTAGGAGCCCATTTTAAAGAAAACCCTCTCTGTAATATCTCTAAATAGCCTGTGTTTGCCAACATATCTTCCCCATCCATATCCACTGGTGCAGTAACCATGGAGTCACAATTGTCTCTTGAAGCATTCACATATTCCAGCCCTTCATTATGAAGAAAAACAACGACAGAACGACCACTAGGATTCATACGGGATTGAAGATCTTCATCCCAATCCCATCCCACTAGGATAAATAGGATAGTTTTTAGGAACTAAGGTACAATTGTAGAATAGATATAGATTGAAGTGATTTGGACCATATTCAAATGGTGCAACAATACCATCACTTACATTATGCCTAGGAATTGAGTAAGAGGCTTGTTCAATTCATCTGTGTTGGCAACCAAAAAAGACTGGTTATGGTAAAAGATATTGTCAACGACCTATCTACTATTGGATATCGATATAATTGGCTCATGATCAACGTTACAAGTGATTTCGAATTGGGGGTGATCACAATAGGATTTATGTTGGCTAGGAATCCAAAACGGGAAGCTTATGTTAAGGCCATTACCACAACTTTTAGGCTGACAAGCTTCAAACCGTGGGTCAATTGAAAAAGTTGTTAGACTAGGATGGTGGAGAAAATGAAGATGAACCTGGACATTATGTTATGATCCAATTGGGAAGAACAAAACAGAGAAGATGGTTAAAAGATGTTAGAAGATGAGGTGTAAAATGGGAGATCGCTAAACAATAGATTTATATGTATATATGGAAAATGTCCTTTTAAAGATCATCAGTTGAGCGTTTCCTAGCTAATGTGTTAAATTTCACCCATTTTCTTAGATTCTTTAATTGTTCCCCATTAATCATTGTTAGTTTGTTCTACTGTTTCTCGTCTTCTAAAGGAAAACTTTGTTGGGTGCATAGTGGCGTTGCCTCTCATAGTATCCCAAGGCTTGGGTGTCATTTATCCTAAAAGTCTTTGGTGTAGTGGTTTGAAGTTTAATATTTTTAGTAAATGACTCTTGGAGCCTCTATTTTTTTGTTTTCAATGCAATTTTATATGTAATTGCAAACATTAAAAAAAAAGAATTGATTGTTCACAAGTCATATAAAATTTCCAAGAAAATTGAAATTAATATCTAAAATAATAACTGGTGATACACCAAAACGGTCACATCCCTGAGCCATACACGTGTCATAATGATCTCGAGGAACTACGGGCCCCAGCGTCAGCCTAACACTGATCCGACCCAAGCGGTTTTAAGCCCGCCCAATGCAGTCCGCTAAACAGACCCGAACTCATTCAACTTGCTAAGCCCAAGTGTCTCACAACTATCCTCAATACCCGTAAGCCCTACTAAAAAAAATATCTCGAGGATCAGCTTCGGACATGTAACTACAACAGCTCTTCGCTTCCAACTAGGAAACAAATACTAGGGTACATATCTCACAAGGAAACATCCTCTTATGGATTACCCCCAGATAGAAAACTATCTTCTGCGTATCTAGGAGCACAGGGCTAATAGGAAATTTCCCTTTTACAACACGACTCCTAATTAGATAATAATATCCATGAAGATCTCATTCCTAAACTACACCACCGATGGCCTGGTCAAACCAGGACTCCTACACTATAAATAAGACATGAGGTTGGTAAGCTAAGGTACGCTACAAATTATCTGTTTACAACATTACACATTCCTCAAATCCATGTCTGACTTTTGCATCAGAGTGTCATCGGCCACCACAACGGTGGTCTGTGGCTCACGTGCGTTTCTTGTGCAAGTCAGCAGGACTAGGTTAAAGCAAAGAACAAAAAGTAACTGCATCAATTTGGTGTCGTCTGTGGAAACGACAAAGTTCCTAACCTTTCACTAGCATCATCTCCCTTCGAAATATGAAGAGATGGTGGCCATTAGATCATGAAACAATGGAGAACAAGGGAATACGTCAAATGATCTGACTAGTACTATACCCCCGCTCTCCGCAGTGCTAGTTATGCACGGGCAATAAACACATGCCCGCCCACCAACAACGACAACATCGGACCCAGGATTGACACGTTGTCATCTCAAATATAGCAGTTTGGGGACTCCCACACTAATTGTTGTTTTGTCTTAGACTAACTTTATCCACACCTTCGCCTATCTTCATTGACCCGTCAACAAGACTGACTTGAGAGTCTTCTTTAAGAGATAATGACATTAAAAAGGCGGAAGAAAATTCCCAAACACTTTCCTGCATTTAGGGGAAGCAAAGGAAGCCTCTCATTCACCATGAAAGATCCCCTACTAAGATATGATAAAATTAACCACCTTTGCTGTAAAAGAACTGAAGCTCAAGTGTTTATATGGATGGTTTCTAAAGGAGCGTGTGGACATCTGATTCCTCATTTTCAAGAAGAGAGGTGCTTCAAAGCATGTGAGAAACCCTCATTTTAATTTCATTTCCCACAATTCCCCAACCCATTTTACTTCTTTCAGAGAATTTTCTAAGATGTACTAATGAAAAGATGGAAGAGGGTAAAAGGAAAAGAGATGACTATGAATTTTAATGCTCGTTTGCATTCGATGATATAAGTGATCCTAGACATTCGGAGGACAGGCTCTTCATTCACACAATGGACTCCGAAATCTTGGGTAACCACAATAGTCTTCAAGGACATGATTCGTATAGAAAGGGTAGCTAATATTCCATTCATTTCCACAGTTTCGAGACTCGCGTACTTCCAATTGTGGGTCTATATCTAGAACTGTTTGTACCAAAGACAAGAATCATTACGCTGAGGGAGATGAGGAAGTTTTGGGAATCCATCAACTAGAGAAGGGTGGAAGAAGGTAGAGTTGAACATAGAATTAACAACCACTTGAAAGAATTTTCAGAACACGGAGAAATTTGCTATTAGTTTAACTTGGTTTTAAGTACTTGACTATTTTTTTTATTGCATTGGGCTTTTTCCCTCCTACCTTGATAGGCTTGCAATAGAAAATAAATGATATGATGTCACATTGAGTACTTGAACTCAACTATGTATAATATGGTTGAGAATATGGTTGAGAATATAAGTCAGCATACCAGGCTCTCAAGCTAACATTATTGTTCTCAACATCAGCATTGATAACCAATAACAAAAACAAGTGAAATATATACTTGGAATTTACGTTAGTAGGCAATATAAGTCAGACATACAGGACTTCAAGTCATGGTGTTTTATTAATTTTCAGATTATCAATAACTGCTGCTCCATCAGTGAGAGGTAAAAGCAACAAAGAAATATAAGGCTGACCTTTTATTTATATTGTTCTACTGATTGGGAATATTTATCCAAGTTTTATGTTTTAATCTGACTAAGAATGAATAATAATTTTACATAATGTGATCATATAGAACAGAAGTAACTATGTTATCACATAGAAATTGATATGAAATTTTTAAAAAATAATATATATATAAAGAGAAATTAAGTATTGATATCTGATAGACTTACTCCTTTTGCAACTTTTGAGATGTGGCCGATCAGTGCAGAAACATGTGAACCGGAAATTCTCAAAATCAAACCCACAGTGCCCACCACTTCTATTACACTCACTACATGAACTTGCATTCCATTTCAAAAGAAATCCTTTTCTCAAAGCATGTATAATCATATTCCTATACGGGAGAGTATCCAAGTTCTGACTTTCAGTCTTATCTATTGGTACAAGCAATGAAGCATTGCAAATTCCCGACACTTCATTCCACATAGGGTGATAGCGTAACAATGCCAGTGATTGATGGATGACATTGCCAGTGGCACAATTAAGAGAATAGCCTTCGTACTCCGTTGGAAGTGGGTTGGTACAATTGAAGAAGATGAAAACACTGACATGGGCAGGGCCAAATGTGAAGGGAGAGCGGTCAAGTGTGAGATTGCTAATGTGATAGGGGCATACGTTATCCTGAAGACTGGCCTGAGTGACCAAGAAAGATTGGTTTTGGTGATATATTTCGCGTATGACATAACCGTTGCCAGACAAATTGAAAATAGGCTCATTGTTAATACAAGAGAGCTGAAAGCCCGGGTAACCGCAAAAGGAATCTTGCTTACCTTGGATCCAAAAAGGATAGCTTATGTTTGGGCCTTTGCCACAGTTATAAGGCTTGCATGCTTCGAATTGCGAGTCTACAGACAAGGCTGTTTGAACTACTAACAACAAAGTTGTGATGTTTAGCTTCAACATAAACAACAACTTCTGATCCATTTGATGAAAAGGAATGATAAAAAATTGTAAAGAAGGAGAATAAGAGAGAACCAAATGAGGAGGAAACTGTGGATGTAGGATGAGTCATCTGTGATATTTATGAAGGTTTGTTTTGTTGTGTGGTCTGTGCTATGAATTCATGCTTTATTACCATTATTGACATTGGTGGGTCCATTTTTCCTCGAGTGGAGATAAGCCTGTTGACTTCAACAGCCACCCTTTGTCCCTTAAATATGGGGCATACATAGTTCATAGTCATATTGTTTGGCTCTCTGACCACACAATTTCTAAGGACTTCTCATCTAACTACTCTATGGAGAAACCGTGTTTTGTCATTAACATTACTAAGACCACTTGTTGATTTTCTTCTTCATGTTTTTCCATTGCACAAATTTCTTTGTTTCTCAATCGGGCTGGACACCTCTTATGGATGTTCTGCAAAGACACAATGGCATCCATGACCATTCTACAATTTACCACAACTAAAAAGGTTGTAGACTTTTGTAGTGGTCAATGTAAAGGGGGTAGCAGCAAAACAATTAGTGCAACTAAAACACATAATATTTGACATAACGAAGAAAAGCCTTTAGGTGGATCTAGGCGCACCATCAGACCACATAAATTAGGTAGAAATTGCAATCTCTAACCTTTTCCCAAACTTTTTCATTAGACCTTTTTGCCATGTGTAAGTCATCAATTGTATTTCTTAGATGCATTAATACGTACCATTTAATATGCCTGGCTTATGGATCCTTCCAAGATTTTTCTTTCAGTAGCGCCCAGTGATGCACCGACTCTCCGAAAACCCCTCGAATCACGCGTCAAATACGTGTCGGACACGGATTCGCGTACGACACGCGCTGGACACGTATTGGACACGGGGTCAACGGTCAAAATTTGTTGACTGAGTTGGACACGGCCTGGACACGGTCTAGACACGGTCCAGACACGGCCCGGACACGGTTTAGACTCGGCCAGACACGGTCCGGACGTAGTCAAAATTCGTTGACTACGAAATTGTTTATTTTCGCCCGATTCTTCCTCCTCCCACACAGTGACCATATCAGAGCAAAAAAAAAAAAAAAAAAAACCGAAACCCTAACTCAGAAACCCTAGGCAGCCATCGATCGATCGATCAAGAGTCAAGACTGATAGAGACGGAGGAGAAGAGATCGACAGACGGAGCGGAGGAGAAGAGATCATGGCGTCCTCATCGACACCAGGTACGTTCGATCGATTTTTTTTTTTTCTGAGATGTAGAGATCGATCGATTTCGTTCCTGTGATGTGATTTGTTTCATCGACCCTCGATTGAGATCGATTTCTGTTTTTTTTTTTTTTTTTTCTCTGCTAATGCTATTCTCTGAATCTCTGCCATTTTGGTTCCTTCTGATTTGAAATTTCAGCGATTTCAACAATCGATTCGATTCGATTCATTCGAATTTTTTTTTTTTTCCCTGCAAGTGTATGTTTTCCTTCCTGCGATTCGTTTTTTTTTTGTTTTGCAAGTTGAAATTTTTCTTGGATCCAAATATACACTGTTAGTGTTGGTCTATAACAGGTAAGAGGGACAGGACAATTTGTTGGGACCTTGGTTAATCACTTAATCCATTTCCCTGCAATTTTAAGTTTCTATGATTTTGGTCTCTGGTCTGCCACATGATGTGAAAACACTAAACATCTCTTATTGGGTCCTCTCCATATGATCAACACCACTATAATAAGGCATCAAAATTTCATGATGGAAAAACGTGTTTATAATTTTCCTCAGGTTTGGTAAGTAACACAGGCATTAGGACTAATTCAATGTTTTTTGAGGACAACTAATCTTTCACCATTAGCAGTAAGCCAGTAAGGTATGACCTTAATAGTCAAGGAATGCCATTGTTTTCCCACCTCCAAATTTAAAATATATAGATTTGTTTTCCTTTTTTTTTTTTTTTTTTTTTTTCCTGTTTTGCTGTGTTTTTTCTTTTCTTTCTCTTCAGTCTTCATATATATGAAAGTATGCATGATGCATGAAATACTTGCACCTATTGGCTGGAAAGTGAAAACTGAAAACTAAATAAGAAATTAAAATTGGTTTTAGCAGGCCAAGGAACTGGAGATGATCTTTGGAAGCATGTGACAAGATTAGGAAAACCAAATGAAGGTGGGGGAAACCTTAAATGGAAGTGTAACTATTGTCAGAAAGAATATACAGGCTCTCTTACTAGATTGAAGCACCACTTGTTGAAGATAAGTGGTCATGGGATAGCTATTTGTGCCAAAATCTCCCCCATACAACTTAGAGAGGTGCAACAATTTTTTGATGAAGCTGCATTGAGAGCAGAAAGTTCAAGGATACGAAGTGTTCCCTTACCTCCTTCAGTGGGATCAAGTAGTCACCCGCACCTGAGTTCAAGTAGTGGGGGGGTTGGCCCTTCAGTTCCACTTCCATACAATGAACAGAGGAAGAGGAGAGCCATTACTAATCCTATTGCACATGCGTTCAATATGAGTGAGCGACAAGAGTTGGATGCTTTGATTGCAAGGGCGTTCTACTCAGCTGCATTGCCATTCAACCTTGCAAGGAATCCATATTTTCAGGAGGCTTTTACCTTTGCAACGAATAAAGCAAAGTCTATTAGTGGTTACAAGATTCCTGGGTATAATGCATTGAGGACTCGCAACATTGAGAGGTTGTTGGAGGCAACAAAGTTCACATGGGTTACTAAAGGGGCAACAATTGTTTGTGATGGGTGGACTGATTCTCAAAGGAGGCCTCTCATTAATTTCATAGTGATTAATGAGGGTGGTCCAATGTTCTTAAAGGCTGTGAACTGTGAAGGGGAATACAAAGACAAGTTCTTCATTGCTAATTTGATCAAGGAAGTTGTACGTGAGGTTGGGCCAAGGAATGTCGTTCAAGTTATAACCGACAATGCTCCAGTTTGTAGGGCTGCAGGTTTACTTGTTGAGAGCGAGTATCCTGAGGTTTTTTGGACACCTTGTGTAGTCCACACTCTCAACCTTGCCTTGAAGAATATATGCGCTCCAAAGAACACGCCTGCAAATGAAAAGGCCTACAGTTTGTGTAGTTGGATTATTGATGTTGTTGGGGATGGGGTGATGATCAAGAACTTTATCATGAACCATTCCATGAGGTTGCACATGTTTAATGAGCATTCAAGATTGAAGTTGCTCTCCATAGCTGAGACACGCTTTGCTTCAAGCATAATTATGCTGAAGAGGTTGAAAGACATTAAAAGTAGCATCCAAAGTATGGTGATTGGAGATAAGTGGGATTCCTATAAGGAAGATGATGTTGACAAAGCACGGATTGTGAAAGGAATACTATTGGATGACTTGTGGTGGGACAAAGTGGATTATGTGCTTCGTTTCACAGAGCCTCTTTATTCATTGTTGCGGAGGGCTGATACAGATAAGTGTTGTCTTCACTTGGTGTATGAGATGTGGGATGTTATGATTGAGAAAATGAAACAAGTTATTTATCGTCATGAATGAAAGGAAAATACTAGTGAGGAGGAGTCAGAGTTTTTTTTCAGTGGTGCATCAGATATTGGTAGATCGATGGGAGCAAAACAACACACCACTGCATTGCTTAGCACATTCCTTGAATCCATGGTAAATAATTACATTGTTTTTAATTTTTTATTCTACTTATTTTTTATTTGGGACATTGCTAATATTAATATATAATATAGGTATTATAGCAGCGAATGGTTGCAAGAGGATCCTAATCGTATTGCGCCACACAAAAATCCTGAGATTACAAATGAGAGAAATATATGTTTCAAGAGATACTTTCCTCTAATTGAAGACAGAAGAGTGGTTGTTACAGAGTATGTAAGGTTTTCAACTGCTGCTGGGCAGTTTGTAGAAAGTGATGCTATACAGAATAGAGCATACCTAGATCCTGATGTGTGGTGGGTGGCTCATGGTACCAGTGCACCTGATCTCTTGAATATTGCTTTGAAGTTACTTGGCCAACCTTGTTCTTCCTCATGTTGTGAGAGGAATTGGAGCACATATAACAACATCCACTCATTAAAAAGGAACAAATTGACCCCAAAACGAGCTGAAAATTTAGTGTATGTGCATTCCAACCTTCGTCTTTTGTCAAGAAGAAAACAAGAGTACCAAGAAGGTGAGACAAGGATGTGGGATGTCACAGGAGATACTATTGATTCGTTGGATTTGGATGCTATTGGAGTGCTTGAGATTGCCAGTCTTTCGCTTGATGAACCTGAGCTAGAGGCTGGACTGTTGGATGCAGAAAGTGTGACAGTCGATGCGCTAGTTAATGAAGAAGAGATCTAGCCGCCTCGCTGGTGACTGGTGAGTTTTTAAAATTATCAATTTACAGTATCAAGTTAATGAAATTATATGAGTATGACTTGACTACTTGACTACTTTATGAGATTTACAGTATCAAGTTAATGAAATTATGCTTTAGGAGTATGACTTGACTACTTGAGCAGTTGAGCTTGACTTTATGATGCATTTATAAATTTGAATGAATGAATTTGAATGTATTATTGATATCTTTGAATTTGATGAGTTACAAAAAATATATATTAAAAAATTAAGTTTGACCGTGTCGCCGAGTCCTATTTTTTTGAAAATTGTCGAGTCGCCGTGTCGTGTCCATGTCCGTGCATCCTTGGTAGCGCCTAAGTTCTATGAAGTTCTAAGTTTTGATAAAAACAGAAAATGTAATCAAGAATAGACTTACCGCAGCTTGTGATATGAGGCCGATCACGACAAAAACATATGAATTTATCATTTTCAAACCCGCAGTGCCCACTACTTCACGCACATTTACTGCAATTACTAGGAGCCCATTCTAAAGAAAACCCTCTCCGTAATATCTCTAAATAGCCTGTGTTTGCCAACATATCTTCCCCATCCATATCCACTGGTGCAGTAACCATGGAATCACAATTGTCCCTTGAAGCATTCACATACTCCAGCCCTTCATTATGAAGAAAAGCAATGAAAGAATGACCACTAGGATTCATATGAAGTTGTTAATTTCTATAACAAGCTATAGAGAAAACTCAATTGTATTTTTAAATATTTGGAATGTACATCTTACATGGTATATATAGGCAACTCAAAGCTTAGCAATGCAAGACAATGCTAGCTGTCAAACAGACTAACATATTTGCTAACACTAACTAATCACCTCTTCTACTTATTACATAGCTCATTATTAATTACTCTTAACATTCCCCCTCAAACTAAGCGTAGATGAAGCAACTGCACTGAGTTTGTCACGTAACAGCAAAAACCTGGATTTACCAAGAGCCTTTGTAAGAATGTCAGCAATTTGATCAGTAGCTGGAATATGATGAACATGAAGAAGATGACGAGCAACTTTCTCACGTACAAAGTAGACATCCAGCTCAATATGCTTTGTCCTAGCATGAAGAACCGGATTAGAACTGAGCATAACAGCACTTTTGTTGTCACACCAGACAGTAGGAGTGCTACAACTAATTTTCAGTTCAGAAAACAAAGATTGTAACCATGTAAGTTCGGCTATAACAGCTAGGGGTGGGCACGGGACGGGATGGGACGAGATTTACCCATCCCTATCCCATCCCGTTCATACGGGATCGGGACGGGACGGGATCAGCGTGCTAATCATGGACCGCGTAGAGGAAGGGTGCAAATTCTCAAAGTTCAACAAAAATCTTTGTTCCTTTTTAGCTATTCCAGATTAACGATGATCAACATAAAGATCAAATCCCAAAGAGGAAACATGTCTTTCTTTCCTATTATCTTATACCTTGTATCATAAATTTATTTAAACGATTTATTTATACCATATATTTCAAATCATCTACTTTCATAGGAACAAGTGAATAACCACAAGCTGTGCAAGTTACATTCATGCCTCAGCTCTTATTGCACTTTAGGCATCAAAGTGCGTCGCCCCGAGAATCCATGTTAGAAAACATTATTTCTTAGGCACTCCATACATGCTACTATCACCAATTAAAATTTTCATATTTTCTCTGTAGAATATGATGAGATTAATTGTCACTTACAAAACTAACCTAACTATGATTTACTTATTTATCATCATAACCGAAAAGCAAAGAAAAAAAAAATTGTTCATATGTTGCATGATATTGGGGGAAATAATGCATTCCACAATTACTAATGATATCTATTCAAAGCACTGAGTTTCAAGGAAACTAGCTGCATTAGGATATGAAATATTTTACTAGACAGCAAATTCCAGCAGGTTTATGCTAAAATCAACTATATGGATTAAAATTCACAATGCAATATAGACATGTACCTCACTTCTTCCTTCCCTTTGGATCCGAAACTGAACTTATATGTTCTACATACACAAAAATATGGGTATCCACAATTCTAAAATAAATAATTAAATAAAAATATTAATAATTAATATTAATTAATTAGTTCGGGACGGGACGGGATTGGCGGGATTGAAAATCTTCATCCCATCCCATCCCATCCCATCCCATTCTAGATCGGGACGGGACGGGATCGGGATGAAATTATTTAATCCCATTAAGACCCGGAAAAATCGGGACGGGACGGGATCGGGACGGAAACGGGATTGCGGGATGGGATGCCCACCCCTAATAACAGCAGCAAGGCTTCGATACTCGGCTTCAGTACTGCTTCTTGAGACAGTGCCCTGCTTCTTTGAAGACCAAGAGATGAAGTTCCCTCCCAGATAAACATAATAGCCAGAAGTAGACCTTCTGTCAGTGGGATCAGAAGCCCAATCTGCATCACAGTAACCTGTCCACTGAAAAGATGGAGTTGGAACTAGATGAATACCAAAATTGGGTGTAGCTTTGAGATAGTGTAATATTCTTTTCACTACCCGCCAGTGGGATTCAAGTGGATTATGCATGAATTGGCAAACTCTATTGACAGAGTATGCAATCTCAAATCTAGTAATGGTAACATATTGTAAGGCACCAACCATACTCCTATATAACTGAACATCTCTGACTGTATCACTGCCCGTAGCATACAATTTTTCACCACCACTCATAGGAGTAGGCAACCCATTAGCAAATTGCATCTTAGCACGGCATAGGAGGTCATTGATGTACTTAGACTGAGATAAAAACAAGCCATGAGTAATGTGTTGGACCTGAATGCTAAGGAAGTAGTGAACAAGGCCAAGATTTTTTAAGGAGAATTGAGCATTTAGTTGTTGGATCAATTATGATACATCAGTTGAATTTGCACCAGTAACAAGGATGTCATTTACATAAACCAAAAGGAATATGGGAAATGGAGAACGGCGGATGAAAAGTGATTAGAAACTGACTTAGTAGGAGTAAAGCCAAACAAGGAAAGAGTACTTCTCAGTTTATCAAACCACGCCCGAGGAGCTTGCTTCAGGCCATACAAGGCCTTGTTGAGTTTGCAAATAGCAGTGGGTTGAGAGGAATCAATGAAACCAGGTGGCTGCATCATATAAACATCCTCTTGCAAATCCCCATTCAAGAATGCATTGTTAACGTCAAGTTGAAATACAGACCAACCATAGGTAATAGCCACTGAAAGAACAACCCTGATTGTAGTAGGCTTAACAACTGAACTAAAGGTCTCTGCATAATCAAAGCCAGCAACTTGTTGAAATCCGCTAGCCACCAAGCGAGCTTTGTATTTGTGTACTGATCCATCATAATTTTCTTTGACCTTAAACAACCATTTACAACCAACTACTGATCTGTTCTGAGGAAGATCAACCAAGGACCACGTCTCATTTCTAATTAAGGCTAGGTACTCATCTTGCATAGCAGTGAACCAATGAGGTGTTTCTAAAGTTTCAACTAGACTGGCAGGTTCAGCTGAAGTAAAAAATACTTTGGGTTTATAGATACCAGCCTTAGACCTAATGAGCATTGGATGGCTAGGAACAACACTAGGACCAACATGAAGAACATGACTAGAAGTGGGTTGATCAGCAGGACTACTAGAAGTAGGTTGATCAGCAGCACTACTAGAAGTATGATTATGAATCAATGGACTAGTAGAAGGATTGGGATGCAACACTGAATCATAGGATGAAACCAATGGACTATGAGAAGAAGTATGACTTGAAATAGATGGCCTATTGGCAATAGAGGGAGCAGAAAAAGATATAGCAGCAGGTGTATCAGAAGTAGATGTAATAAGGTCAGGAGAGGAACTAGGACACCATTTTGAATAAGGAAAATGAGTCTCATTGAACAACACATCACGAGAGATGTAAATACGTCCAGTAGAGGACAAACACCTATGTCCTTTATGTTGAAGACTATACCCAAGAAAGACACACTCAACTTACCTATACTGAACTTTAGTTGAATTGTAGGGTCTAGTGTTAGGAAAACAGGAGCAACCAAAGACCTTTAGATTGTTATAATCAGGAACCTTGTTGTATAAAGTTTCATATGGCGATTGTCCCTTAAGAACAGCAGTTGGAACACGATTTAGAAGGAAAACAGATGTCCGAACAGCTTCATCCCAGAACTTCAAGGGAAGAGAAGTATCAGCAAGAATGGTTAGAGTTGATTCAATAATATGGCTGTGTTTTCTTTCAGCAACATCATTCTATTGGTGAGTAGTTGGACAAGAAAGACGATGGCCTATACCATGCTGACTAAGGAACTTCGAAAAAGACATGTATTCTCCTCCCCAATCTGACTGAACACATTTGATTGGAAGTCCAAATATTTTCAATCTGCAATGCAGAGTTGTCGCCAACAAAAAGTTGCTCATTACCATGATAAGGAATAGAGTTCATCAAGTTCTGAGGGTATGGAGTACAATGATCAGTGGCTCCTGAATCTGGATACCACCTACTATCAGGAGGTGTAGCAGCAACACCTGATTGTTTCTGAGTCTGTGAATCAGATCTCCAAGTAGAATGCATATGTTGACTAGTTGATGCAGAGAAAACATGTCTTCGAATGCCAGAACCAGAACCAGAAGAAGAGATCTGTGAATTTGAATTGGAATTCCATGGATTTGAGACAGTGCTATCAAACCTGTTATAGCATTTAAAAGCTAGATGTCCAACTTTGCCACATATTTGACATAGAGGACGGTTTGATAGAGATCCATATTCAGATGATTGATAACCACATCCAGATGGTCTAAATCCTCTCCCAGATCCAGATCTTGAGCCTCTGAAATTGTGAATTGCTCTGGACTAAGGTCTCCATCCTTCTAAACTTGACACAAAAGACCTAGGTGAAGGTTTGTAAGATGTTTGAGCCACATTCACAGAACCAAAGATATATATCAAGATCTTTCATGTGTCTTTCAATTCTTGCTTCTTGAGCAAGCAAAAGAGACTCAATTTCCGCAGATCAAAGAAAATCAAAAGAAGATCATATCAAAGAAGATCAGATCAGATAAAAAAAAATAAAAGAAGATCAGATCAGATCAAAGAAGATCAGATCAAAAAAATATCAAAGAAGATGAGATCAAAGAAGATCAGATAAAAGACGATCAAAGAAGTTCAAAGAAGATCAGATCAGATCAAAGAAGATCAAACAAGATCAGATCAAATCAAATAAGATCAAAGAAGATCAGATCAGATCAAAGACGATCAGATCAAAGAATATGAGATCAAAGAATATCAAATCAAAGAATATCAAAGAAGATGAGATCAAAGAAGATCAGATCAGATCAGATCAAAGAAGATCAAATAAAAGACGATCAAAAAATATCAAAGAATATGAGATCAAAGACGATCAGATCAAAGAAGATCAGAGAAGATAAAAAAAGAACAGATCAAAGAAGATCAAAGAAGATCAAAGAAGACCAGATCAGATCAAAGAAGTTCAAAAAAGATCAAAGAAGATAAAAGAAGATCATATCAAAGAAGATCGAAGATTTTCATATCAAAGATGATCAGATCAGATCAAAGAAGATCAGATCAGATCAAAGAAGATCATAGAAGATCAAAGAAGATCAGATCAAATAAGATCAGATAAAAGAAGATCAGATCAGATAAAAAAATCAAAGAAGATCAGATCAAAGAAGATGGGATCAAAGAAGATAAGATCAAAGAAGATCAGATCATATCAAAGAATATCAAAAAACATCAGATCAAAGAAGATAAAAAAAATCAGATCAAAGAAGATCAGTTCAAAGAAGATCCGATCAAAGAAGATTAGATCAAAGAAGATCAAATAAAAAAAGATCAAAGAAGATCAAATCAAAGAAGATCAAAGAAGTTAAAAGAAGATCAAAGAAGATCAGGTAAGATCAAAGAAGATCAGATCAGATCAGATCAAAAAAGATCAAAGCAGATCAAAGAATATCAAAGAAGATCAGTTCAAAGAAGATCAAAGAAGATCCGATCAAAGAAGATCAGATCAAAGAAAATCAAATAAGATCAAAGAAGATAAGAGAAGATCATATCAAATCAAAGAATATCAGATAAAAGAAGATCAAAGAAGATCAGATCAGATCACCGATCCGCGTGAAACCTCATCTCAACCATCCATAATACCAAAAATTTTAGCTCAATCCAACGCACTAAACCAAACCACGTCATCGATCCGCGTGAAACTAACACAACTAATCCCCTTCAATTACCTTTCTCTATATAAATTTCAATTTTTTCTAAAAACCAACTTAAACAAAAAATTTCTCTCAACAAAAAATTTTCTCTCAACCTCCAGAGAAGAAACCCACAGAGGAGAAGTCCGCCGCTTCCTCGACACCGATCCCGGTCTCCTCCTTCGACATCGATCCCAACCGCCTCTCTCTCCCCTCCTTTCCTCCTCCGCCTCTCTCTTGGAGATCTCAGATCGCAGAGATCTGAAATCTCAGATCTCGGAGATCTCTGATCTCTGATATTCTATAGATCGATTTTTTTTTTTTGGTTTTTTTGTCATTTTTGTATGGATTCTTTGTAATTTTTTTTAAATTTTTGTATGATATTCTAAAGACTGTGTAACTTTTGTTATAATTTTAATCAATTAAGTTTAGTTCTGGTAGTTGATATTAATTTTCAAAATGGACAATCATTAATAGCTAATTTCATTATAAAAAATGAATTATAATTTGTAATTTATAATTTTAAATTTCATTTGTCAATATGATTTGCAACAAAGTTGTCCCTAAATAGCTACGGCAAATACCGTGGCTGTGTTGTCAATTAGATTTGCAATTTAGCGATGGCAAAAAACCTTTGCTAAATAGCCAAGGCAAAAAAGGTCGCTATATTGCCTTAGCGACCGCAAAAAACCCTCGCTAAGTAGCGACGACAAATAAATGGTTGCTAAATAGCGACGGCAAAAAACCGTCGCTATTTAAAAAAATCGTCACTAAATAGCCATGGTACAAAAACGGTCGCTAAATAGCGACGGCAAAAAAATGTCACTAAATAGCTACGGCAAAAAACCGTCGCTATTTAGCAAAAACCGTCACTATCTTACAATTAGTGACAGTTTTCGTTGAAATTTTCAGCAGCTTTTCGACGGAATTTTTTGAGTTAGCCACGATTTTTTTGCAGTGGATAATTAGCGACGGGATAGTTTGCCGTTGCTGATTCAAATAGCAACGATTAACCTAGCGACAATATTGCGACGGTTTTTGTGCCGTGGCTAAATCATTGTAGCGACGGTTTGTTGCCAATTAGCAACAGTTTTTAGCCGTTGCTGAAACGTGTTTTTTTTGTAGTGATTTTTCAATATTTGGAATGTACATCTTACATGGTATATATAGGCAACTCAAAGCTTAGCAATGCAAGACAATGCTAGCTGTCAAACAGACTAACATATTTGCTAACACTAACTAATCACCTCTTCTACTTATTACATAGCTCATTACTAATTACTCTTAACCAAAAAAGAGTGGTTATAGTTCAATTCATCTGTGTTGGCAACCAAAAAAGATTGGTTATGTAAGAGATATTGCGAACGACATATCTACTATTGGACATCGATAGAATTGGCTCGTGATCAACGTTACAAAGATGAAATGTTTGGCTTCAAAGCTATGGCTTATCTTCCGAAGCTTAAATCGGCCATTGACCACTAGACTTGAAGGAGATAAGTATCCACTCAATTGGTGCTTGAGTATGACACGAGTCCTTGTAACAGAAAAACAGTTTAAGCTATTATTGTTGCAGTTTTGGGGTTAGAAGAAGACATGGAAAGTGTTATCTATCAACACCTGGAGCAGACAACCTAGGCTCAGTTTTAGTATTGGTTAAAACTCCTTATTCTATATTAAAATAAAGGAATGGTGGGGTGAGAAAGTGAGAACAAAGTACCCGGACACTGGGATTGGTTGCGCCCACCAGGACAAAGGCATGTAGGTTGGAGCAGCGTCAAACTATATCCACAGCGGCCACCGGATCTTTCGCATGGATCACAAAATTGGGGATCCGCTACGTACTCCACCTGAAAACCACTCCTCAACACTACCTCAACTGCTTCTCCAGTCCTGCTACTCCTTTCTTGAATACCATATCCATTAACAGAATCTTGAAGAACCGTAATCACCACACTCTTGTCACATGCTTCATATGTTGCAAGATCATTGCGAGAGTTCGTAAGAGCAATCTGGTAACCACTATCATCAGGGCCTTCAGGACATTGTAACGCATCCGTGATGGAGCGAGGACAGTTGTAAAAGTAGGTGATGTTTATATCAGTTGGGGGATAACTAAAGATGCTGAAATTCAGGAAGTGCTTGGATATTGCATAGAACAATCACTAGTCCATAAGTCCTTTCTGGCTATTCTCAACGTACGATCATTTTGATTGATATCCAAAACCATGTACCAATGTGATGCAATATTTATCTCTGCAGTTTCATTTTTTTTTTGGAAAGCATCTATGCAGTTTCATTATCAAAGCACACGAGCTCAAAGCCAGTTTCATCTGTCCGCAATCAAAACGTCGTTTGCAAGTAGTACTGTACATTAATTCATCCTGACTTGAGGATACTAAGATGTTGATGATCAGAATGACAAAAAAGATGAGGAAGAGAAAGGGAGATGAGAAGACCATTTGAAGAGGCAAATTCACTTGGACAAAATGCAAATTACAATGAATGGGGTATGAGAAGGATATATATTATAGAGATGAATGTTTCAAAGGGAGACGGATTTGAATAAATTGATTTAACAAAAGCATTGCTTTGAACAACAAGTCAGGTGGGCTTGTGGACTTTCATATTATTCCAAGCTCCTTCTAATGCCTTAACATTTGACTTGCCTATTCAATGATGTTTACAGTTGCCTTAGTTTTAACTTGTATTGAAAATATTGTTTCGATATATTATAGTGTGAACCACTCATAAACAACAATATAATAAACCCTAATACAGGCCAAAACTTTAATTAATCATATCTAGTAATTATTGTAATTTCAAGCATATTTCTTGGGGATAACCCTGCTAGTTGACTCCAAACTCCGTAGATCCCACCAAATTAACTCCGCTATAATAAGCATTGAGATTGTCTCAGCATATCCTGAAGTAGGTGCTATTAAACACAATTTTTTTACGGAGAAAGTGCTGCAACCTACACCAAGTATGAACGATCTAGACCCTATATAAAACCAGCACTCCTAGAGTTAGGTTTGAGCCTTGTAAAACTTTGCTTGATTTTCTAGATCATTTGAATCTAAGTTCAAACTTTATAATTTAACTTTTGAAATTCATTTTGATTTGGATGTAAACTGTTGGCAAGCATACACAATATGCAGCCTACTTCATGAATCATAGAATTTCTTGAGAAAGGAAGGAAGAATAGGAAGTCAGATTAAGAGAATTTCCAAGTCTTCCCAACAACAGAAAGTCAAAAGAGACCTATAGGCCTCAGTTATAATAGATTTAATCCTGACAGAGTGAAGTTTTTCTGTTCTTTATTATGTTCATAGAGCCTTCATCTCTAAGATATTTGAATACACCATGTTGACATGTAGTTGTTAGAAATGGATTTTTCACTCAAGAAAATAAATTGATGTTCATCATCTTATAGATAAAAAATTGTTCAAGTTATGTGTAGTATTAAAACTATTGTGATTATGTCACCAGTTATTCAAGCAACCCCAAACTATGAGCATCTTTGAATAAGGTTTTCGTGTATAATGCCTATTTGGAAGACCACCATGAGTTAGCTGACACCATCTATAGGAAATAATCTCTAAGTGGGGCATCAACCTTTGCATGTTGATAGTCTACTTGGGAACCTTTTGCAGAATGTCTAAAATTAGTTGTGTCAACAAAGCAAGTATAACACTAGTAGCACAAGTTTTTTATATTAATATGTTTCCAGAGTTAAAATTTATAAATAGCAAAGGAACCCGTCTAATTGTCGAGGAAAACAGCGAGGGACTCCACAGGAGGGAGGGGGAGCCGTCCATCCCTATGGGATGCGCGTTTGACTTTTTAATGAACGCATCCCGGGGGTTGAAAACGCGCATCCCGGGGGTTGAAAACGCGCATCCTCGGTGCCCCCAAGGGTTCCATAAAGGGATCAGCCTAGAAAGATGACTCTTTGAAGCTCATACTAAATCGGGTCTTGAATTCCGGCGGTCAGGCTGCGCGGAGGTTCGGGAACTCATTGGGCACTGTGTGTCTGAGCCTGCTTTTCTTTTTGTTCAACTAATTTTCTTTGCATTTGGGGGTTTTGTCGAATTGTGTGGTCATTCGAGCTTGCTTAATCAGAATGCAATAATGTTAATCTCTTTTATCATAATAGAAAAATTGGTATAATCTTGTTTTTTTGTTTTGGATAATGTAATCTTGTTGAGATTCAAATTTTATTTGAAATCTTTATGTTTGAAAAGGTTTTATCTTTGTGTTTAGATCTAGTTGTATGGTAATGGGATCGCATAATTGTTTTAGTAAGAAGAAAGATGATGGAAAAATATAGAAAATAACAAGGAAAAACAGAAACAAACTGAATTGGTCAGTTCTGTTCGGTTACGGGTTTCTACTTGAAAAATCAGAAAATCAAACTGAACCAAAAACCGAATCCCAAGTTCAATTCGGTTTTGATCCAATTTCAAACCGATTGAACCATTAACACCCCTACCATATCAAGCTCTCTCTCTCTTTCTCTATTTCCCATTTGGCCTCATTAATTTTTGTATCCTAGTCTAACACCCATGACTGTATGTTCAACTATGTTGACTAACAAACTCCATCCAATTTTTTCAAAAATACCAACTTACCATTACAGGGAGATGTGTGCCAAAAATTTAGAAAGAAAATTTTGGGTGGCCAGTCAGTTTCAGAGGGTTGGGAGAATCTAGAACCAAAGGATAGGACTAATAGTGCAATTTTTTTTAGCATTTGTCAAACCAAATAAGAAAATGTGCGAAGGAAATTTTAAGAGAGACCAAAAGAGGAGGTGTATATGATAAGGAGACATGGTAGTGGAACATTAATGTGCAACAAACCATTACTTAAAAGAAAATATGCTTTAAGGAGTGGTAAAGAGATATGCCTGGAGTCTTATGAACTCTATAAGCAAGCTAAGAAGTTGAGTAGTAAAATAGTAGGGGAAGCTAAAAAGAGAGCATATAATGATCTAATAGGCTAGGTACAAAGGAATAGGAGAAGTATAATTTCAAGATAGCTAAAGCTAGAAAACGAAAAAATAGGGACTTGAGTTATGTTAAGCATGAGGATGGAAGAGTTTTAATGCAAGATAAAGTTATTTTAGATAGATGGAGGGATTACTTTTGGAACCTACTCAATGGAACATATGTAGGGGAGTTAAACTTGGATGGGTATGCTTCACAAAAAATGAGATATCGCGTGTTCCATCGCAGAGTTAATGCCACAGAAGTGAGAAAAGCTTAAAAAAGAATGAAGACAGGGAAGGCAGTTTAACCGAAAGTTGAGATTCAATGGCTAACTAGGCTCTTTAATAGGATTTTGAAAACTATAAAAATGCCAGATTTGTGGAGGCACAACACTATTGTACCAATTTATAAGAACAAATGGGATATTCAGAACTGCTCGAACTATAGAGGAATAAAGCTTATGAATCATACGATGAAACTTTGGGAGAGGGTTATAGAGCGAAGACTTAGAAGTTTAACCATTGTTTCGGAGAATCAATTAGGATTTATGTCGAGTAGGTTTACTACGGAAGCCATCTTCTTGCTTAGGAAAATTATAGTAAAATATCGAGAGGAACGTAAGAGTTTGCATATGGTTTTTACTGATATGGAGAAAGCTTACGATAGGGTCCCCATGGAGTTAATTTGGTGGGTGCTTGGAAGGAAGAAAATGTTTCAATGTTATGTCGATATCATTAGGGATATGTATGAAGGGGTTGTAACAAGTGTTTGATCAGTGAGTGGGATATCCAATGAATTCCCGGTGTCAGTAAGACTACATCAAAGGTCGACCTTAAGTCCATACCTCTTTGTTTTGGTCATGGATAAGTTGACGAGACATTTGCAAGAAGATAGACCTTGGTGCATGTTATTGGCAGATGATATTGTCTTAATTGCTGAGACTAGTGAAGGTTTAGGTCGAAAATTAGATAGGTGGCAAGAGGCCTTAAAAAAATTAGTCGATCGAAGACAGAGTATCTGACGCTGGGCAGAATAGTGATTATCCTGCGGGATAGTTCAACAGACAATTGACAAGGAATGATACAAGAGATTTGCCCAAACCCACAGAGAAATAACTCTAATATCAATTATATTACTCAAATCAAAGATATCTCTAAAATCAACCCACAAACCAGGCTTTATAGCTAAAACTCATCAATGTTGGAATTTTACCAAAAATGGCAACATCCCAATAATCATGCTAAAACAAAATACGTAATAAAAGAAATAAACTACTAGAAATCTGGCCCAAATTGGGTTCAAAATCACTTCCTAAATAATAATTGAAATATTACTATATATAAAGGGAAATAAACTGCTAAATTTGTAGATTCAGAAGGGGAAACGGTGGAATTTGGAATCAAAAATATGTGCAACGAGCATAAGTCGTTGACCACGACGTGTGCGTTGAAAATAACTTTCTGAATTGGGGTCGTTTGCGCGATTCTGATACTCGTAGCCAAAGTTATGGCCAAAATACTAAAACGCACCCAAAACTGCCAAATTAGAAATAGAATCATGATTTCCTGCCATCCTTGCGCTGATATGCGAATTCAAGATATCTTAGTGCTAATAACGTGCTATCTGACAGCTCAGCATTATCTGACTCGGATCCTCCTGCATCAGTATCTAGTGTGCAATTTTAGTTGTGAATCACGAGGGAGGAGTAACGCAATTGAGATTGAAGGCGTGGCGGTCCTAGAGTGTGAAGCTTTTCGATATCTAGGATTTATAATTCAAAATAATGGGGCTATTGGAGAAGATGTAGACCATAGGATTAAAGTTGGTTGGATGAAATAGTGAATAACGTAATGAGTATTATGCGATAGAATGATGCATGCAAGGCTAAAAGGGAAATGTTATAAGACAATTGTCCGACCAGCCATGCTATACGGTTCAAAATGTTGGGTTACTACAGGACAACATACACATAGGATGACAGTAGCAAAAATGCATATGTTAACGTGGATGTGTGGTAAAACCCGTAAGGAGAAAATTAGGAATGAAAGAATTAGGAGATACTTAGATGCAGCGCCCATAGCGGACAAAATTAGATAAAGGCGTTTAACGTGGTTTAGTCACGTGCGGAGGAGACCAAACACAACGCCAATTAGAAAATATCTAGATTGGCGAGTTAATGGAGGGTGTAGACGGAGGGGACGACCATTGAAAACTTAGATGAAGGCGGTGAAGGAAGATATCCTTGAACTTGGATTAGGCGAGGATATGTGAGAAGACTGCATTGCTTGGACAACCAAAATCCATGTAACCGACCCCAAAAGTATCAGAAATGGGCTTTAATGATGATGTGCCAGCACTTGAGTAGTTAAAACAAGGAATAAGGTGCATATACTAGAGCATTGCCGGAGGAACTTTGGGGCCTTGCTCAATATCCCATAATTGCTGGTTACGCTAATGAAGGAGCTAAGTATAACTAAAATACCTCACTATTGACATAAACATCGTAAACAATGGACTTAGTCAGCGCAAACACTAACCATCATAATCAATAATGAAAAATTATTTGTAATTTGTGTATAAATAAATGATATAAGCAACTAAATCGAACTCATATCAACTATACCTAATTATATATGCACATTACAACATCAAATCGCAGCTCCATTTACTATGTACATTCCCTGAAATCTTAACTACAAATGTTGATAGCTCCCATCTCTTCTTCATGAACAACAACATTAACAAATGAAAAGTGAACTAACTGGAATCTATTAACGACTTGTAACATATTGATGATACCGTCTACTAGGAACGTTAATTTAAATCTTAAGCACTTGTGTTTGGTGTAGTAGAATTGCTCACCCATTTATCTGCAACGGAATTTGGTGAGAGAGGTTGAATATTCTTCAAAAGTCTAGCATCTGCTGGAAGATCCGCTTCTTCTGCTTTCTCTTTCTCTGCCTTGTATTGTTCATTCTCAATCTCTTTCAATGCCTCCAACACCTCATTCATAGATGGCCTCATGTCCTTCTCTTGTTGCAAACACCTAAAGGCCAACTCTGCCACCATTGTAATCATCCTCTTTGTGTTGTAATTTGATTCAAACCCGAGAGATATATCAACTAGCTCATGCAGAGCATCGTTGTGGATCTTGTTGATTGCCATGTTAGACAAATTAATCTCATGCCTGTGCCTTGTAATATCTACAGCCGGCTTAGCGGATATTAGCTCAATCAAGACCACTCCAAAACTGTACACATCACTTTTGTCATTAAGTTGGTAGCATTGGTAGTACTCGGGATCAACATAGCCAGGGGTCCCTTGTGGAGCAGTAGAAACATGAGTGGCATCAGTTGGGAACAGACGGGACAGTCCGAAATCAGCGACCTTTACATGGAAATTGTTATCCAGAAGAATATTATTGGTTTTCACATCACGATGTATTGTATCAGAAGCATGAAGATATGACAATGCATCTGCACTCTCAATGGCAATGCCCATTCGAATGGACCATGTGAGGAGGCCAGATTTAGCACGCTCTCCATGTAAATGATCAGCAACTGTGCCATTGGGAACAAATTCATATACGAGAAGGAGTTCACGGCTGTGGCGAGAAGTGCATCCATACAGGGACACAAGGTTGCGGTGGCGTAAGCGTGAGAGAATTGCAATTTCATTCATAAACTGTTCAACACGTTTGTAATTGTTTTCATATAATCGTTTTACTGCAACTACACGTCCGTCCTTGAGCTTTCCTAATAAAATGAAGAATAAAATTAAAGGTATCAAACAGAGAAAAAAAAAAAAAAAAAAGAATGAAGAGACCGATCCATGAGTGGAACACAAATAAATCATTTATCTTACCATGGTATACAGTACCAAAGCCACCGTCTCCTAGCTCTTTAGAGGAATCAAAATTGTTTGTGGCTTCTTCAAGCTCATCGTAGCTGAAGATTGGGGTCTGGAAGTAGGAGCCACCGTTCTCAAGGTCTGGCTTCGAAGAGGAATCAGGAGTGATATCCCGGGATATAAGAGCTGAAGACTTTGAAAGGAGTTTCCTACGGCGCCGGATGAGGTAGAAGATACATGCCATAAGGATTACCCCAGCACCTGTACCGACACCTATAAATAGGCAATGGAGTTAGTATAGAGATTTTCTCAGTCCAAGAGTTATGCATAGTGCTGGAAGATTGCCCACTAAACGTCATTGGAGTAAGTAGATAAATGTTAAATACAAAATTCAGAGCGAAGCAAAGTAAGGACGGGCCTTATAGGTATCATACCTATTGCAATCTTCCTCCCTGTATGCTTTTTCCCTGCAACATAACCATAAATGAAACAAGGTCAGTTTACTGGAAATTCTAAACAAAATCGTCCACGCATGTATATTAGTTGGAACCTATTATTTAAATACTCAAAACAGTGTCAATACAAATATATGCATTTCCATGAATTTAAACAGTAAACACTGCTGCGTGCCCATCTCTTATATGCTGTCACTACTAAATCATCTGATGGTTGTTCAAGTTGGAGTAAGACAAGAAGGAATGACATAAATCTTAGCAGGAAAACGTCAATTATGTTATAATTAATAAAAGGAAACAGACTATATTATTAATCTTTACCTTTTCTCAAACATTGGTCAGTTTTATTGATCTTTTCATAATTACCTTTTTCTTCATAAACACATATGTTATTTCCGCAGACATGTTCACAATGACCTTTGTCTTTGTGACATTTATCACAGAAAGGATTAAGCTGCCAGTGTAGGCCAAACACAGAAGCCCATGGAAGGATTTGGAAATTTTTGATATCCTTAAACCACTCTGTGCTAAAATTAGGTGGGAGCTGAAATGATGAACAGTGATTACGGTCGATGTGATTTAGAGGTGGTAGGGGCTTGTTGGAGTCTGCAGAGTAGTAGAATTCAGAATTTGGGCAAGCAGTGTCTCGGAAAATGTGACAAGTATTATAATGATGTGTGATTGTCGGAGGTTTCCCGCGTTTGCATTTATAGAAGGAAGCAAGTGGTTGTGTAGCATCGAGAGAGAAAATATGAAATTATTGTGTATATCACAATGATTGAGATCCTTATCACCAAGTAGTAAAATTTGTTCAGTGAGATTGATTGCCCAGACATCGTACCACTTTCCTCTATCTTGGAATTGGATCTGTCTTTCAGTTCCATTTTGAGTGCAGTTTAAGACACAAACTCCATATCCTCTATGAGTGTTGTTAGAGAATCGGTACCCAATTTGGCCAAGTGTTCCACAGCTAAAATGAGGGCAGAATTGGGAGTGGTCACGGTTTTTAGCTGAGTGTAGGTTGAAGTGAGACATAATGAACAAGGAGAGCAGAACAACAAGGGTGTAATCCATTTCTAACTGAAAATAATTCAAATACATACCCCATAAAAATATATATCTATGCAAAGTGGAATATCTCCCTTCCTCTATGATAGTTGATAAAGAAAACATGAGAAAGATAGACAGTTAAGTATGCTCAATTACGTTCATTGGGTAGTACAAGTTAAGTTGACTTGTGGAAAGATCACAGTTTGGGGACTCCCACACTAATTGTTGTTTTGTCTTGTACTAACTTCATCCACACCTTCACCTATCTTCATTGACCCGTCAGCAAGACTGACTTCAGAGTCTTCTTTAAGAGATAATGACATTAAAAAGGCGGAAGAAAATTCTCAAACACTTTCCTGCAAGTTTCATTAAGGGGAAGCAAAGGAAGCCTCTCATTCACCATGAAAAATCCCCTACTAAGATATGATAAAATTAACCACCTTTGTTGTAAAAGGACTGAAGCTCAAGTGTTTATATGGATGGTTTCTAAAGGAATGTGTGGACATCTGATTCCTCATTTTCAAGAAGAGAGGTGCTTCAAAGCATGTGAGAAACCCTCATTTTAATTTCATTTCCCACAATTCCCCAACCCATTTTACTTCTTTCAGAGAATTTTCTATCTGGAATGTTATGCACTGAGAATTAAGATCCCTGAATTTCATAAGTCTAAGCCTGCTCTTGATGTACTAATGAAAAGATGGAAGAGGGTAAAAGGAAAAGAGATGACTATGAATTTTAATACTCGTTTGCATTCGATGATATAAGTGGTCCTAGACATTCGGAGGACAGGCTCTTCATTCACACAATGGACTCCGAAATCTTGGGTAACCACAATAGTCTTCAAGGACATGATTCGTATAGAAAGGGTAGCTAATATTCCATTCATTTCCACAGTTTCGAGACTCGCGTACTTCCAATTGTCGGTCTAGATCTAGAACTGTTTGTACCAAAGACAAGAATCATTACGCTGAGGGAGATGAGGAAGTTTTGGGAATCCATCAACTAGAGAAGGGTGGAAGAAGGTAGAGTTGAACATAGAATTAACAACCACTTGAAAGAATTTTGAGAACACGGAGAAATTTGCTATTAGTTTAACTTGGTTTTAAGTACTTGACTATTTTTTTTATTGCATTGGCTTTTTTCCCTCCTACCTTGATAGGCTTGCAATAGAAAATAAATGATATGATGTTACATTGAGTACTTGAAGAACTCAACTATGTATAATATGGTTGAGAATATAAGTCAGCATACCAGGCTCTCAAGCTAACATTATTGTTCTCTTGAAAATTATAAGACTAGTACCACAAACATTACGAACAAGATCAACATCAGCATTGATAAACAATAACAAAAACAAGTGAATATATACTTGGAATTTAAGTTAGTAGGCAATATAAGTCAGACATACAGGACTTCAAGTCATGGTGTTTTATTAATTTTCAGATTATCAATAACTGCTGCTCCATCAGTGAGAGGTAAAAGGAACAAAGAAATATAAGGCTGACCTTTTATTTATATTGTTCTACTGATTGGTAATATTTGTCCAAGTTTTATGTTTTAATCTGTCTAAGAATGAATAATAATTTTACATAATGTGATCATATAGAACAGAAGTAACTATGTTATCACATAGAAATTGATATGAAATTTTTAAAAAATAATATATATATAAAGAGAAATTAAGTATTGATATCTGATAGACTTACTCCTTTTGCAACTTCGGAGATGTGGCCGATCAGTGCAGAAACATGTGAACCGGAAATTCTCAAAATCAAACCCGCAGTGCCCACCACTTCTATTACACTCACTACATGAACTTGCATTCCATTTCAAAAGAAATCCTTGTCTCAAAGCATGTATAATCATATTCCTATATGGGAGAGTATCCAAGTTCTGACTTTCAGTCTTATCTATTGGTACAATCACTGAAGCATTGCAAATTCCCGACACTTCATTCCACATAGGGTGATAGCGTAACAATGCCAGTGATTGATGAATGACATTGCCAGTGGCACAATTAAGAGAATAGCCTTCGTACTCCGTTGGAAGTGGGTTGGTACAATTGAAGAAGATGAAAACACTGACATGGGCAGGGCCAAATGTGAAGGGAAAGCCGTCAAGTGTGAGATTGCTAATGTGAGAGGGGCATACGTTATCCTGAAGACTGGCCTGAGTGACCAAGAAAGATTGGTTTTGGTGATATATTTCGCGTATGACATAACCGTTGCCAGACATATTGAAAATAGGCTCATTGTTAATACAAGAGAGCTGAAAGCCCGCGTAACCGCAAAAGGAATCTTGCTTACCTTGGATCCAAAAAGGATAGCTTATGTCTGGGCCTTTGCCACAGTTATAAGGCTTGCATGCTTCGAATTGCGAGTCTACAGACAAGGCTGTTTGAACTACTAACAACAAAGTTGTGATGTTTAGCTTCAACATAAACAACAACTTCTGATCCATTTGATGAAAAGGAATGATAAAAAATTGTAAAGAAGGAGAATAAGAGAGAACCAAATGAGGAGGAAACTGTGGATGTAGGATGAGTCATCTGTGATATTTATGAAGGTTTGTTTTGTTGTGTGGTCTGTGCTATGAATTCATGCTTTATTACCATTATTGACATTGGTGGGTCCATTTTTCCTCGAGTGGGGATAATTGACTTCAACAGCCTCCCTTAAATATGGGGCTCTCTCTGACCACACAATTTCTAAGGACTTCTCATCTAACTACTCTATGGAGAAACCGTGTTTTGTCATTAACATTACTAAGACCACTTGTTGATTTTCTTCTTCATTTTTTCCATTGCACAAATTTCTTTGTTTCTCAATCGGGCTGGACACCTCTTATGGATGTTCTGCAAAGACACAATGGCATCCATGACCATTCTACAATTTACCACAACTAAAAAGGTTGTAGACTTCTGTAGTGGTCAATGTAAAGGGGGTAGCAGCAAAACAATTAGTGCAACTAAAACACTAATAATATTTGACATAACGAAGCAAAGCCTTTAGGTGGATCTAGGCGCACCATCAGACCACATAAATTAGGTAGAAATTGCAATCTCTAACCTTTTCCCAAACTTTTTCATTAGACCTTTTTGCCTTGTGTAAGTCATCAATTGTATTTCTTAGATGCATTAATACGTACCATTTAATATGCCTGGCTTATGGATCCTTCCAAGAATTTTCTTTCAGTAGCGCCTAAGTTCTATGAAGTTCTAAGTTTTGATAAAAACAGAAAATGTGATCAAGAAAAGACTTACCGCAGCTTGTGATATGAGGCCGATCACGACAAAAACATATGAATTTATCATTTTCAAACCCGCAGTGCCCACCACTTCGCGCACATTTACTGCAATTACTAGGAGCCCATTCTAAAGATAACCCTCTCCGTAATATCTCTAAATAGCCTGTGTGTTTGCCAACATATCTTCCCCATCCATATCCACTGGTGCAGTAACCATGGAATCACAATTGTCCCTTGAAGCATTCCCATACTCAGCCCTTCATTATGAAGAAAAGCAATGAAAGAATGACCACTAGGATTCATATGAGGTTGTTAATTTCTATAACAAGCTATAGAGAAAACTCAATTGTTTTTTTCAATATTTGGAATGTACATCTTACATGGTATATATAGGCAACTCAAAGCTTAGCAATGCAAGACAATGCTAGCTGTCAAACAGACTAACATATTTGCTAACACTAACTAAACACCTCTTCTACTTATTACATAGCTCATTACTAATTACTCTTAACATTCTCCCTCAAACTAAGCGTAGATGAAGCAACTACACTGAGTTTGTCACGTAACAGCAAAAACCTAGATTTACCAAGAGCCTTTGTAAGAATGTCAGCAATTTGATCAGTAGCTGGAATATGATGAACATGAAGAAGATGACAAGCAACTTTCTCACGTACAAAGTAGACATCCAGCTCAATATGCTTTGTCCTAGCATGAAGAACAGGATTAGAACTGAGCATAACAGCACTTTTGTTGTCACACCAGACAGTAGGAGTGCTACAACTAATTTTCAGTTCAGAAAACAAAGATTGTAACCATGTAAGTTCGGCTATAACAGCAGCAAGGCTTCGATACTCGGCTTCAGTACTGCTTCTTGAGACAGTGCTCTGCTTCTTTGAAGACCAAGAGATGAGGTTCCCTCCCAGATAAACACAATAGCCAGAAGTAGACCTTCTATCAGTGGGATCAGAAGCCCAATCTGCATCACAGTAACCTGTCCACTGAAAAGATGGAGTTGGAACTAGATGAAGACCAAAATTGGGTGTAGCTTTGAGATAGTGTAATATTCTTTTCACTACCCGCCAGTGGGATTCAAGTGGATTCTGCATGAATTGGCAAACTCTATTGACAGAGTATGCAATCTCAGGTCTAGTGATGGTAACATACTGTAAGGCACCAACCATACTCCTATATAACTGAACATCTTTGACTGTATAACTGCCCGTAGCATACAATTTTTCACCACCACTCATAGGAGTAGGCAACCCATTAGCAAACTGCATCTTAGCACGGCATAGGAGGTCATTGATGTACTTAGACTGAGATAAAAACAAGCCATGAGTAGTGTGTTGGACCTGAATGCCAAGAAAGTAGTGAACAAGGCCAAGATTTTTTAAGGAGAATTGAGCATTTAGTTGTTGGATCAATTGTGATACATCAGTTGAATTTGCACCAGTAACAAGGATGTCATTTACATAAACCAAAAGGAATATGGGAGATGGAGAATGGCAGATGAAAAGTGAAGAATCTGACTAAGTAGGAGTAAAGCCAAACATGGAAAGAGTACTTCTCAGTTTATCAAACCACGCCCAAGGAGCCTGCTTCAGGCCATACAAGGCCTTGTTGAGTTTGCAAACAGCAGTGGGTTGAGAGGAATCAATGAAACCAGGTGGCTGCATCATGTAAACATCCTCTTGCAAATCCCCATTCAAGAATGCATTGTTAACGTCAAGTTGAAATACAGACCAACCATAGGTAATAGCCACTGAAAGAACAACCCTGATTGTAGTAGGCTTAACAACTGGACTAAAGGTCTCTGCATAATCAAAGCCAGCAACTTGTTGAAATCCGCGAGCCACCAAGCGAGCTTTGTATCTGTGTACTGATCCATCAGCATTTTCTTTGACCTTAAACAACCATTTACAACCAACTACTGATCTGTTCTGAGGAAGATCAACCAAGGACCACGTCTCATTTCTGATTAAGGCTAGGTACTCATCTTGCATAGCAGTGAACCAATGAGGTGTTTCTAAAGCTTCAACTAGACTGGCAGGTTCAGCTGAAGTCAAAAATACTTTGGGTTTAGAGATACCAGCCTTAGACCTAGTGAGCATTGGATGGCTAGGAACAACACTAGGACCAACATGAAGAACAGGACTAGAAGTGGGTTGATCAGCAGGACTACTAGAAGTAGGTTGATCAGCAGGACTACTAGAAGTATGATTATGAATCAATGGACTAGTAGAAGGATTGGGATGCAATACTGAATCATAGGATGAAACCAATGGACTATGAGAAGAAGTATGACTTGAAATAGATGGCCTATTGGCAGTAGATGGAGCAGAAAAAGATATGGCAGCAAGTGTATCAGAAGTAGATGTAGTAAGGTCAAGAGAGGAACTAGGACACCATTTTGAATAAGGAAAATGAGTCTCATTGAACAACACATCACGAGAGATGTAAATACGTCCAGTAGAGGACAGACACCTATACCCTTTATGTTGAAGACTATACCCAAGAAAGACACACTCAACTGACCTATACTGAAGTTTAGTTGAATTGTAGGGTCTACTGTTAGAAAAACAGGAGCAACCAAAGACCTTTAGATTGTTATAATCAGGAACCTTGTTGTATAAAGTTTCATATGGCGATTGTCCCTTAAGAACAGCAGTTGGAACACGATTTAGAAGGAAAACAGATGTCCGAGCAGCTTCATCCCAGAACTTCAAGGGAAGAGAAGCATGAGCAAGAAGGGTTAGAGCTGATTCAATAATATGGCGGTGTTTTCTTTCAGCAACACCATTCTGTTGGTGAGTAGTTGGACAAGCAAGACGATGGCCTATACCATGCTGACTAAGGAACTTCGAAAAAGACCTGTATTCTCCTCCCCAATCTGACTGAACACATTTGATTGGAAGTCCAAATTCTAACTCAACCTGAGTCTTAAACTTAAGAAAAGTGGGATAGGCATCAGATTTGTTTTGTAAAAAAAAAATCCAAGTGAAACGACTATAGGCATCAATAAAGTGGATGTAATACTTGTAACCACAAGAAGAGACAGTAGAAGCCGGACCCCATAGGTAAGTGTGAATCAATTCTAATGGCTTAGTATACACAGTAGAAGAGCTTGAAAAAGGAAGTTTATGAATTTTACCCACACAACAAGAAGAACAGACATCCACATTGGCATTATTAGGAACAACAATGTTACACCTAGAAATAATCTTTTGAACAATAGAAAAAGAGGGGTGACCAAATCTAGCATGCCAAAGAGATAAAGAAGAGGATGACTTAGACATAGTTGTGTTTACACAAACATTATTACAAACTGAAGTGCTTGGAGGGCTACACATAGTTGTGTTTACACAAACATTATTACAAACTGAAGTGCTTGGAGGGCTACATGCTTGAATCCTTGCTGATCTATCAGCAGAACTACATGTTGAAATACTTGTTGATCTATCAGCTAAACTGAAATTTGAGCTAAAGTTGTTGGATGGACTACTGACTGGAAAGCTTTGAGAAGCTGATTTTGCATTGGCAATGGAATATGTGGACTTGGAAGTAGGAAGTTTCATTGACGGAAAGACATAGAGACCTCGCTTAAGTTTCCCTTCCAAGAGAGTTTGATGAGTGACCTGATCCTTGACAAAACAGAGATCAGGATGAAATTCAAAGAAAACATTATTGTCCCTAGCAAATCTAGACACACTTAAGAGGTTCTTAGTCAATTTAGGAACTTGAAGAACATTTCTAAGATGCAAGATTCTTGAGGAGGTAGAAGAAAGAAGAGTGGACTGACCAATATTTTCAATCTGCAATGCAGAGCCGTCGCCAACGAAAAGTTGCTCATTACCATGATAAGGAATAGAGTTCATCAAGTTCTGAGGGTATGGAGTACAGTGATCAGTGGCTCCTGAATCTGGATACCACCTACTATCAGGAGGTGTAGCAGCAACACCTGATTATTTCTGAGTTTGTGAATCAGATCTCCAAGTAGAATGCATATGTTGACTAGTTGATGCAGAGAAAGCATGTCTTGGAATGCCAGAACCAGAACCAGAAGAAGAGATCTGTGAATTTGAATTGGAATTCCATGGATTTGAGACAGTGCTATCAAACCTGTTATAGCATTTAAAAGCTAGATGTCCAACTTTGCCACATATTTGACATTGAGGACGGTTTGATTGAGATCCATATTCAGATGATTGATAACCGGATCCAGATGGTCTAAATCCTCTCCCAGATCCAGATCTTGAGCCTCTGAAATTGTGAAGAGCTCTAGACTGAGGTCTCCATCCTTGTAAACTTGACACAAAAGACCTAGGTGAAGGTTTGTAAGATGTTTGAGCCACATTCACAGAACCAGAGATATATATCAAGATCTTTCATGTGTCTTTCAATTCTTGCTTCTTGAGCAAGCAAAAGAGACTCAATTTCCACAACACTATAATCATCAAATCTTGAACTCACAGACACTACAAACGTATCACATATCTGTGGTAAGCCATCAAAGATGGCATTAACATGATCTTTCGGAGAGAGCTGATGTCCTACAGATGCCAATTGATCGATAATGGACTTAAGTTTCAGAAGATATTCATTGATAGAAAGATCTCCTTTCTTGAAATTTTGTAATTGATTTCTGAACTGAGAGATCTTGGCGACAGTTTGTGAGTTGAAGAAGGTCTCAAGAACATGCCAAATGCGTTCTGATGTTTCACATCCTACTAACCTTGTAAGGAGTGATTCTGTCATGGAGGAGAGAAGCCATGAAAACAGCAGTTGATCTTGTTGTTTCCAGGTGAGAAATTCTGGATTGACATGATTGTTGACTTGATCTTCAGTAGAGAGAAACCGTGATGGTGGTAAAGTTTTCTCAATGAACTGCTGAAGCTTGTGTCCTCTAATTGTTGCCAAGACTTGCTGCTTCCATAGTAAGTAATTGTGTTCATTCAACTTCACAGACAGTGCATGTGTGAACATCACTGGTCTTGACTCTGTTGAAACAGAGGAAGTTGGTTGTATAGCATTGGAAGATGTTGAATCTGCCATTAATTCTTACTGAGATGAGTTGAAGAGAAGAAAAAGGAGATAAGGGAAACGAAGGTGCTCTGATACCATGTTAATTTCTATAACAAGCTATAGGGAAAACCCAATTGTATTCACTACAAAAAAACGCTTTACTAGTGACAAAAACTAGATCGTCGCTAATTAAAACATTAGCTACGGCAAATTAAAAGATTAGCGACGGCATCCAACCGTCGCTACTATCTCCGATACTGTTTCACCACATATGTATAAAACACCGTCGCTAAATAATTTGCGACGGCACAAAACCGTCGCTAACGCTTGTAATAGCGACGGTATTTTCGCTGTCGCTAAGTTTTACAAATAAAACTGATTAGCTACGGTAGGATACCTGGCTTTCACCCAGGCGCTAATCTTTTATATACCTGGCTTGTAATAGGTACTATTAGCGACGACACTTTCTACCGTAGCTAATTGTTTTTAAAAAAAATTATATAAAAACATATAAAGAAATTAGATATATATAAAATCACCACCAACCCATTGCCGTCAAGCCCGGTTAGGATACCTGGCTTTCACCCAGGCGACCCGAGTTCGAATCCCGGCAATGGAAATTGTTTTTTCTATTAATATTTTTATTAGCGACGGCAAAAACCCGTCGCTAATTGTTTTTTAAAAAAATAACATTATTTTTATATTACCGACGGCAAAATCCCGTTGCTAATTGTTTTTAAAAAAATTAACATTTTTATATTAGCGACGGCACAGCTAAAGAAGATCAGATCAAAGAAAATCATATCAGATTAAAGAAGATCAGATCAAAGAAAATCAAAGAAGTTCAAAGAAGATCAAAGAATATCAGATCAAAGAATATCAAAGAAGATGAGATCAAAGAAGATCATATCAGATCAAAGAAGATCAGATAAAAGACGATCAAAAAAGTTCAAAGAATATGAGATCAAAGAAGATCAGATCAAAGAATATCAGATCAAAGAAAATCAAAGAATATCATATCAGATCAAAGAAAATCAGATAAAAGACGATCAAAGAAGTTCAAAGAAGATCAAAGAATATGAGATCAAAGAAGATCAGATAAAAAAAGATCAAAGAAGATCAGATCAAAGAAGTTCAAAGAAGATCAAAGAAGATCAGATCAGATCAAAGAAGTTCAAAGAAGATCAAAGAAGATAAAAGAAGATCAGATCAAATAAGATCTAAGAAGATCCAAGAAGATCATAGAAGATCATAGAAGATCAAAGAAGATCAGATCAGATCAAAGAAGATCAGATCAGATCAAAGAAGATTAGATCAAATAAGATGAGATCAAAGAAGATCATATCAAAAAAATTCAAAGAAGATCAGATCAAAGAAGATGAGATCAAAGAAGATCTTAGAAGATCAGATCAAAGAAGATCAAAGAAGTTCAAAGAAGATCAAAGAAGTTCAAAGAAGATCAAATAAGATCAGATCAAGGAAGATCAAATAAGATCGGATCAGATAAAAAAAATCAAAGAAGATCAGATCAGATCAAAGAAGATCAGATCAAAGAAGTTCAAAGAATATCAAATAAGATCAGATCAGATAAAAAAAGATAAAAAAAGATCAAATCAAAGAAGATCAAAGAAGATAAAAGAATATCAGATCAAAGAAGATGAGATCAAAGAAGATTAGATCAAAGAAGATCAGATCAGATCAAAGAATATCAAAGAACATCAGATCAAAGAAGATAAAAAAAGATCAGATCAAAGAAGATCAGTTCAAAGAAGATCAAAGAAGATCAGATCAAAGAAGATCAAATCAAAGAAGTTAAAAGAAGATCAGATCAAAGAAGATCAAATCAAAGAAGATCAAAGAAGATCAGATCAAATAAGATCAAAGAAGATCAAATCAAAGAAGATCAAAGAAGTTAAAAGAATATCAGATCAAAGAAGATCAGATAAGATCAAAGAAGATCAGATCAGATCAAAGAAGATCAAAGCAGATCAAAGAAGATCAGATCAGATCAAAGAATATCAAAGAACATCAGATCAAAGAAGATCAAAGAAGATCAGTTCAAAGAAGATCAAAGAAGATCAGATCAAAGAAAATCAAATCAAATAAGATCAAAGAAGTTAAAAGAAGATCAGATCAAAGAAGATCAAAGCAGATCAAAGAAGATCAGATTAAAGAAGATCAAAGAAGATCAAATAAGATCAGAGAAGATCATATCAGATCAAAGAAGATCATAGAAGATCAGATCAAAGAAGATCAAAGAATATCAGATAAAAGAAGATCAGATCAAAGAAGATCAGATCAGATCAAAGAATATCAAAGAAGATGAGATCAGATAAGATCAAAGAAGATTAGATCAAAGAAGATGAGATCAAAGAAGATCAGATCAAAGAAGATAAGATCAGATCAAAGACTAATTGGTTTTAAAAAAAAAAAACATTTAACACTAAAGAGATTAGCTACGGCAATTTGCCGTGGCTAATTGGTTTTTGATTTTTTACATTAGCGACGGCGAAAAACCGTCGCTAATTGGTTTTAAAAAAAAAAAAAAATTTAACACTAAAGAGATTAGCTACGGCAATTTGCCGTGGCTAATTGGTTTAAAAAAAAAATTAACACTAAAGAGATTAGCTACGGCAATTTGCCGTGGCTAATTGGTTTTTGATTTTTTACATTAGCGACGACAAAAAACCGTCGCTAATTGTTTAAAAAAAAAAAAAACAATTAACACTAAAGAGATTAGCTACGGCAATTTGCCGTGGCTAATTGGTTTTTATTTTTTACATTAGCGACAACAAAAAACCGTCGCTAATTGGTTTTTTAAAAAAAAATATCACCGATCCGCGTGAAACCTCATCTCAACCGTCAATAACACCCAAAAATTTAGCTCAATCCACGCACTAAACCAAACCACGTCATCGATCCGCGTGAAACTAACACAATCAATCCCTTTCAATTACATTTCTCTATATAAATTTCAATTTTTTCTACAAACCAACTTAAACAAAAAATTTATCTCAACAAAAAATTTTCTCTCAACCTCCAGAGAAGAAACCCACAGAGGAGAAGTCCGCCGCTCCCTCGACACCGATCCCGGTCGCCTCTCTCTCCCCTCCTTTCCTCCGCCGCCTCTCTCTCGGAGATCTGAGATCTCAGAGATCTGAAATCTCAGATCGCGGAGATCTATGATCTCAGATCTCAGAGATCTATGATCTCCGATATTCTATAGATCGATTTATTTTATTTTTTTTTGGTTTTTTTGTCATTTTTGTATGGATTCTTTGTAATTTTTTTTTAATTTTTGTATGATATTCTAGAGACTGTGTAACTTTTGTTATAATTTTGATCAATTAAGTTTAGTTCTGGTAGTTGATATTAATTTTCAAAATGGACAATCATTAATAGCTAATTTCATTATAAAAAATGAATTATAATTTGTAATTTATAAATTTCATTTGTCAATATGATTTGCAACAAAGTTGTCCCTAAATAGCTACGGCAAATACTGTGGCTGTGTTGTCAATTAGATTTGCAATTTAGCGACGGCAAAAAACCGTCGCTAAATAGCCAAGGCAAAAAAGGTCGCTATATTGCCTTAGCGACCGCAAAAAACCCTCGCTAAGTAGCGACGGCAAATAAACGGTCGCTAAATAGCGACGGCAAAAAACCGTGGCTATTTAGAAAAAACCGTCACTAAATAGCCACGGTACAAAAACGGTCGCTAAATAGCGACGGCAAAAAACCGTCGCTATTTAGCAAAAAACGTCACTAAATAGCTACGGCAAAAAAACGGTCGCTAAATAGCGACAGCAAAAAACCGTCGCTATTTAGCAAAAACCGTCGCTATCTTACAATTAGTGACAGTTTTCGTTGAAATTTTCAGCAGCTTTAGCGACGGAATTTTTTGAGTTAGCCACGGTTTTTTTGCCGTGGCTAATTAGCGACGGGATAGTTTGCCGTTGCTGATTCAAATAGCGACGATTAACCTAGCGACGGTATTGCGACGGTTTTTGTGCCGTGGCTAAATCATTGTAGCGACGGTTTGTTGCCAATTAACAACGATTTTTAGCCGTTGCTGAAACGTGTTTTTTTTGTAGTGATTTTTCAATATTTGGAATGTACATCTTACATGGTATATATAGGCAACTCAAAGCTTAGCAATGCAAGACAATGCTAGCTGTCAAACAGACTAACATATTTGCTAATAACTAATCACCTCTTCTACTTATTACATAGCTCATTACTAATTACTCTTAACAGAGGTTCACAAGCAATAGGATAAATAGGATAGTCTTTAGGAACTGAGGTACAATTGTAGAATAGATAGAGATTGATGTGATTTGGACCATATTCAAATGGTGCAACAATATCACTTACATTATGCCTAGGAATTGGGCTGGAGGTTCCGTTCAATTCATCTGTGTTGGCAACCAAAAAAGATTGGTTATGTAAGAGATATTGCGAACGACATATCTACTATTGGACATCGATAGAATTGGCTCGTGATCAACGTTACAAGGATGAAAAGTTTGGCTTCAAAGCTATGGCTTATCTTCCAAAGCTTAAATCGGCCATTGACCACTAGACTTGAAGGAGATAAGTATCCACTCAATTGGTGCTCGAGTATGACACGAGTCTTTGTAACAGAAAAACAGTGTGTTCAACAATACCTAACATTCTAACCATTCTGATAAAACCTATATAGGTTTCATGGAGAATTTTTCTTTCGGTGTTGTTACGCAACTAAATTCCTACCTCAGGTGGAAAAAAAAAATCTCCAAATCAATTGGCATTATTGTTGCAGTTTTGGGGTTAGAAGAAGACATATGGAAAGTGTTATCTATCAACACCTGGAGCAGACAACCGAGGCTCAGTTTTAGTATTGGTTAAAACTCCCTATTCTATATTAAAATAAAGGAATGGTGGGGTGAGAAAGTGAGAACAAAGTACCCGGACACTGGGATTGGTTGCGCCCACCAGGACAAAGGCATGTAGGTTGGAGCAACGTCAAACTATATCCACAGCGGCCACCAGATCTTTCGCATGGATCACAAAATTGGGGATCCGCTATGTACCCCACCTGAAAACCACTCCTCAACACTACCTCAACTGCTTCTCCAGTCCTGCTACTCCTTTCTTGAATACCATATCCATTAACAGAATCTTGAAGAACCGTAATCACCACACTCTTGTCACATGCTTCATATGTTGCAAGATCACTGCGAGAGTTCGTAAGAGCAATCTGGTAACCACTATCATCAGGGCCTTCAGGACATTGTAACGCATCCGGGATGGAGCGAGGACAGTTGTAAAAGTAGGTGATGTTTATATCAGTTGGGGGATAACTAAAGATGCTGAAATTCAGGGAAGTGCTTGGTTATTGCATAGAACAATCACTAGTCCATAAGTCCTTTCTGGATATTCTCAACGTACGATCATTTTGATTGATATCCAAAACCCTGTACCAATGTGATGCAATATTTATCTCTGCAGTTTCATTTTTTTTTTTTTTTTTTTGGAAAGCATCTCTGCAGTTTCATTATCAAAGCACACGAGCTCAAAGCAAGGGCGACCACAATAATGGGGATGATTTCCTCCCCAGAAAGGATACTTGAGGTTTTTCATCTGTCCGCAATCAAAACGTTGTTTGCAAGTACTGTACATTAATTCATCCTGACTTGAGGATACTAAGATGTTGATGATCAGAATGACAAAAAAGATGAGGAAGAGAAAGGGAGATGAGAAGACCATTTGAAGAGGCAAATTCACTTGGACAAAATGCAAATTACAATGAATGGGGTATGAGAAGGATAAGGGAGACGGATTTGAATAAATTGATTTAACAAAAGCATTGCTTTGAACAACAAGTAAGGTGGGCTTGTGGACTTTCAGATTATTCCAAGCTCCTTCTAATGCCTTAACATTTTACTTGCCTATTCAATGATGTTTACAGTTGCCTTAGTTTTAACTTGTATTGAAAATATTGTTTCTATATATTATAGTGTGAACCACTCATAAACAACAATATAATAAACTCCTAATACAGGCCAAAACTTTAATTAATCATATCTAGTAATTATTGTAATTTCAAGCATATTTCCTGGGGATAACCCTGCTAGTTGACTCCAAACTCCGTAGATCCCACCAAATTAACTCCGCTATAATAAGCATTGAGATTGTCTCAGCATATCCTGAAGTAGGTGCTATTAAACACAATTTTTTTACGGAGAAAGTGCTGCAACCTACACCAAGTATGAATGATCTAGACCCTATATAAAACCAGCACTCCTAGAGTTAGGTTTGAGCCTTGTAAAACTTTGCTTGATTTTCTAGATCATTTGAATCTAAGTTCAAACTTTATAATTTAACTTTTGAAATTCATTTTGATTTGGATGTAAACTGTTGGCAAGCATACACAATATGCAGCCTACTTCATGAATCATAGAATTTCTTGAGAAAGGAAGGAAGAATAGGAAGTCAGATTAAGAGAATTTCCAAGTCTTCCCAACAACAGAAAGTCAAAAGAGACCTATAGGCCTCAGTTATAATAGATTTAATCCTGACAGAGTGAAGTTTTTCTGTTCTTTATTATGTTCATAGAGCCTTCATCTCTAAGATATTTGAATACACCATGTTGACATGTAGTTGTTAGAAATGGATTTTTCACTCAAGAAAATAAATTGATGTTCATCATCTTATAGATAAAAAATTGTTCAAGTTATGTGTAGTATTAAAACTATTGTCATTATGTCACCAGTTATTCAAGCAACCCCAAACTATGAGCATCTTTGAATAAGGTTTTCGTGTATAATGCCTATTTGGAAGACCACCATGCGTTAGCTGACACCATCTATAGGAAATAATCTCTAAGTGGGGCATCAACCTTTGCATGTTGATAGTCTACTTGGGAACCTTTTGCAGAATGTCTAAAATTAGTTGTGTAAACAAAGCAAGTATAACACTAGTAGCACAAGTTTTTTATATTAATATGTTTCCAGAGTTAAAATTTATAAATAGCAAAGAGACTAATAGTCTGTCGTCCATATATACCTTTACAGGTTTTCAGATTAGGACCATGTTGACAAAAGCATTGAAGAGCAAGGTAGTTCGATTATATCCACATTGCCCGCCAGATTCGATGCATTCATTGCACACTAGAGTAATTCTACGCTACCTTGCTTCGGTGTCTCTTGGGTTTTTTTTACACTTTTTACCTATTCTCTTTAAAACACAACCACAAACACCACCCACAGAAAGGATAGAAGTGTCAAAAAAAAACCCCAAAGAAACACCCAAACAAGGCAGCGTGGAATTTTTCGACACACTATCCACTTTGTAATTTACTTCAAACCTCACGCTCAGCACTGCCTCCACTTTTGGTGAAATAGTTCTTTCAAGAATAGGAACTATGATTTGAACATCGCATCCCAAAAGCTCTGGATAAAAACCCACTGGACCAGTCCTGCTAAAAACCGTAGAATCACTAGAGGTACCGTTAATGGAACAAGTGAAACGCCTAGGTACCTTAGTAAGCATAGGGGACCATAGAATAAATTTAATGGGTCACGGTGTCTGGGTAACTGAACAGAGTGGTATTGAAAGTAGTATTAGCAATGGGTCCGGTCAGGCAATTATCGCTCCAAGAGTCTCCTTGCAATATGGAGTGTCTAGTTGTTTTCATTGATGGGCAACACCCGATATCTTTGATCAATGATTTTTACCTCAGGGTGCCCATTATCATTTTCTGGGTCAGTCGAGCTTGAAATCTAGGTGCCCACAATAATCAGGTCCGATACTGCTCCAGAAAGGGTAAGTGATGTTCTTAATGAATCCAACAATCAAAGTCTTGTGAGCAGTTGGAGTATATAAATTAATAAACGAGCTTTAACAAGAAAAAACCTAATGAAAAAAATTATCAATCATTATCAATGAACCGAATCATTATGAATAATGTGATTATTGTCTAGGAAAACATATTTCCTTACTAAAGAGAGATGAATAAGATTTAATATTCGTTAACAAGGAAAGTGATTTGTTGTTAAAATTAGTCTTCTTTAGCAACAAAAGCAACACAATATTTCATTTCAAATGATGCCATAATTACCAAGGAACAAGTATTTTGTGGCCATAAAAATAACTTCGTTGTTAAATCAATTTGGCAAGAAATTGGTTTGGAGGGAATGTTTCTCGCCACATATTTAACAAGGAATGTTTCCTACAAAATATATTTTGTTGGAAAACAGTAACAAGTTTATGATTTTTCCAAGGAATTTTTTTATTCATTGACAATGCTACAATATTAACAAGGAAATCAATTTTCGTAGCAATAATTTTGTTGGTAAAAGATAGATTTCTTGTAGTGCCTCAAATTATCTATAAACTATAAATAGACCCTTACATTAGTGAAAATGTAATCTTTGATTACAATATTTTACTCCATAATATTCTTTAATTTTTTAGGGTTTGAGTTTGACACTTTTTAGTTTATACCTATTAAAGTTTGGCCTTCGTTTTGAAAACTATTTGAGTCTATCCCTCGTTTTTTTTACAAAACCGTCAAGTCCACGTCATTGACAGGTCAAAAATATTTTTCAGACCCTTTTGTCCTTACCTAGCGTGGGGGTGTGTTTAGAAACCCAAAATTCAGGTTTTCTTTTCTTCCTTCCAAATCCTCTCTCACACTCTCTATAAACTTTCCTCTCACCATGAGATCTTCTTCCTGCAGGATTTGTTGAGGTGGCCCGGATGATGGAGGGTCTGGATCCTATTTCAAAGTGTACAGATCATGTTTCCAGTGATGCTGGGGAGAGTTCTCGCATATCCCACCATATTAAGGGTGCACAAGACAACCTGGTCATTCAATCTCGTAATAGTATTGGTTGTGGGTCAAACTGTGAGGCCTGCTTTTGAATGTCATTTTCACTGGACCAAAATGTTATTCTGCATTTTCATGCAATCTCTCATCGTTCAGTCCAAATATTACCTTAGCAGAATTTGTGCAAGTTATCAATCACACCATTGGACCAAAACCCCTAGCGATATGGATGACATGTTGGAAATACAAATTGTTTAGCAGCTTTGGCAGATCTTGTTTTGTAATTCTTGAATTTTCGAAATAGAGTTTAAAATACAATCTTCCATGACATTAGCTCAACTTTTGTTTTATGTTTTTTGAATCCCCTAGCTCCCAGCTCATGCTTGTGGGTATGTTGGCAGGATATTCTTGGATGTCATGGAGATGGACACTAAATAGCAGCTGCAATTTAGTCTTCCTGAAAGGATAGTACATGATGATATTACCGAGTAAATCAATCACCCATGTTTAGAGACGCCGTTTCCTACTTTTACCGGCCATGCCGACTAAGAGCGCGAGTTCAAGATGTATTGATTGTGGGTCGCTGATTTATTATTTAATTGAGTTAACCCTCTCTCACACTCTAAACTTTCCTCTCACCATGGTTGATCATGATAACAGTTTGAACCCTTTAATGGAATGCTTTAACATGGTTTTCTTTTGAGTCAACTATAATTTGGAATAGGAGATTTGATTGTCATAATCATAAAAGAAACCATCACAGTTGAGAAAAATAGCCCTTTTAATGGTAGATTTTGACTCTTTTTTTTTTTTATTTATTTATTTATTATCAAGGATGAATGTTCTAAAGTTGATCAATTGAGAATTAGATATGGGTTCAATGCTTTCAAGGTAACGGTAAAATGGTCTGAAAAATATTTTTGACCAGTCAATGACGTGAACTTAACGGTTCTGTCGGAAAACGAGGGTTAAACTATAATAGGTATAAATTAATAAGTGTCAAACTAAAAAAAACCCAATTTTTTATTACTAAATTAAATAAATTAAAAGTATAAATAATTTTTTGACTATTTTGCTTTGAAATCCATAATTCTAAAGAGCCAGGTCAGGCCCAAGACCATCCATCATTCCAGATATGCGCATCTCGAAGATAATAGATGGTGTTGGGCCTGGCTTGGCACGGGTCAATCTGGCTCTCTAAACTGACTCATTTGAAATCTTTAGTCAAATCTCCTAAAATTTTAATTTTTGCATATTATTGAATTTTTTGAAACAAAAAATATTTTGAATATACACTACGTAGGGCGCATGGACACCTTAGTCTCTATGTGATGGAACTATATAGGCCTATAAAATCATGTGTCCTTAACCAATTAACTAGCTCTTTTAGAGTTGTGATGGCCTCGTCAAGGCATTACTCCGTCAAGCACTTTACCCTATTAAGATTTTAGAATGGGTTATTTTAGACTTTCGTCATTTTTCTAATACGTAATTTGAGATCAGGGGTCGGAGAGTGATTGGGTTTCTGTAGCTGTAGAAGACAATGTTTCAAGTGTCCATCTTATAACCCTCTTATAATTTTAATCACCTAATTGAGAGCATCACAGTATGGGATTAAAATGCCTACAGTAGTAGTGGATCGGTTAATTTCGGATTCGGTGTCTGCACTCACGTGAAGCTCGTGGGAAGACTTAACCAACACTTAATTTTTATGTAGTGCAATTGCCCAACAACTTGGCCTGCTCTGTAGTTTGGATATAGTTTATTTGCTTCAACTTCCCTTGAATACTGTATATGGTTTGATTATAAAAAGTGGAAAATTCTAGGGGTCGAGGGAGGGAGGGAGCGAGGGATGGGTGGAAGCCATCCATCCGCCTCGAGATGAGCGTCATTGCGCATCTCGAATTTGATGCGCTTATCTCGAAGCGGATGGGTGGTTACCACTCATCCCTCGCCCCTTTACCTCGCTCCCTCCCTCGCTCTGTAGCAAAGCTCATAAAAAGTATGAAATGTGGAGGGGGAAATGGGAAAACTAAAAATCAGATGTAAGGGCATATCTATAGTTGATAGCTAATTAAAGGTTTAAATAAATTATGTTAGGAGTTTAGGTATAATTAATTAATGTTTGAGAGAGGTGATTTTGATTGTAAATAGTTTGAATTGGGAGACAAACTAGTAAAGAAATTGCAATAGTGTTTTGTATTGAAAGGACACAAATACCCTTTGTTATTGTTCATCTACTATCTACTATTGATATTGCTTGTAAATATTAAGAAATTGTGAGGGCAGTGTTAGAATATCAAAATATTGGCGAAATAATAAAGATGTAATAATTTTTTTTATTGGACCTTTGTTAATATTCATATTATCAAGGATTGTGATTTCGTTTTTCGAGACAATTTCGGTCTATTTTGTATAGAAAAAACACTAAAATTTTGTTTGTAATTTCGAAGTTAACAAGTTCCTAGGGGCCCAACTTGTATTGGGTCGGCATTGTCATCCAAACAACATATTGCATAATAATCACTCACATAACAAATTTAATACTAAAATAAGGTTATATTGTATTAAAGTGTATACCCCTGATAAAATAAATTAGTATTTAAAATTTTGAAAATATTTCAGTAACTCCAAAATAAGAATATTTCGTGAAATTTCAAAATATTTTGAGAAATCGCATTCTTTGGATATAATCAAGGATTGTGATTTCAAATTTCCAATTAATTTTGGTCCCATGATTATAAGAAATATTTCATGAAATGTTTTGTTTAGTGTAGAAAAACCTAAAAATTTTGTTTGAAATTTCGAATTTAAAAATACAAGTTTATACATTTTAAACATTTAAATATTACATAAAAATCTAAGTGTTATAGAGACTACATATTACATAAGAATCATGCACATAACAAAATTTTGATACTAAAATTACATTATAGTAGGTTAAAATCTGCGGAGATTGAAATAAATTTTTTCTTAGTGGACTTTCCCGAGAAAAAATAAATATTTCAAATTTCGAAATATATTTCAGTAATTCAAAAATAGAAAATACATTGTGAAATTATGACATATTTCATATATATATATATATATATATGAATAACCGTGGAGTGCATTCTTCACAATAGACAAAATAACCCTTGAATACTATATATACCTATCCAAAGGCATTTGCTAGAACTAATTGGGAACTTGAAGAAGAACAGGTTTAAATTGGAGAAGAGCAAAGATGGAAGATGTTGTGTTTGTTATTCTTATAACATCTATTGTATTATTGACTTCATGGGCATGGAAAGCTCTCTCTTGGATATGGTGGAAGCCTATGAAACTGCAAAAACTCCTTAGGGAGCAAGGCATAAGAGGCACTCCTTACAAATTGCTCCATGGAGACCTCAAAGAGAACCGCGAAGCCATCAATGAAGCAAAATCCAAGCCTATGGTACTTTCACATCATATCATCCAACGAGTCATGCCTTTCCTTCATCAAACGATCCAAAAATATGGTATTATCTTTCTCCTTATATCATTTTGTAAGAGTTGTTATATAGAGCTAAATTCACTTTCAATGGAACACTTTTATTTTCTTTTCAATGAAACTAACTATACATAGCAACATACGTTATACTAGAGTTGAAGCTAGCAGCTAAGTTCTGGCATCTGAAACTTAAAAGCTAAACACCTCTGCCATATTATCTTTGGAAATTAAGTAATAGATTACACACATACAAATATGAAAATAAATATGCTAAACACCCCCCTTCTGAAAAAATAATAATTCTTAGAATAATATTATAATTTCATCAAATATTCTCAATTGCTAATCGACATATAAGTTTCATCCATTACGTAATTAGTGACTGATCACACACATACCTCATTGTCTTACTCTCTTGCCATTATCCCCACCTAAAGAGAGAGTCATGATTCGTGACCTCAGTACACACATCATCAAATGTTAAGATAAGATTTTAAAATAAGAAAAATGAAATATTATTTTGAGAATAAAATTATTTTTGTTCTACATGTTGAACAATATTAGAGGACATGTGAAAAATAAGACGAGATTAATCGGTAAATTCGAAGATCACATAATACATTGTACATAAATTAAGAGGGTGCTGAACAAAGCAATAAATGGAAATGACAATTTTTTTTATTTTTTATTTTTATTTTTTTTTGTATTTTCACAAAATTTGGAGGAGAGGCCTTGATTTTGATGCTTACAATATGGATAATTAATTTTTCATTAGTCAATGTGATGACACTATCAATTAATTTGTAGTAATTTGAACTTATATGCAGGTAGGGTATCACTATTTTGGTATGGGCCAATTCCAAAAGTTCTTATTACTGACCCAGATCTTGTAAGGGAGATTCTGTCTAACAAATCTGGGCATTTTGCTAAGGTCGTAAGAAACACACCATTGCTTTCCTTGCTAGTAGGGGGACTGGTATCCTACAATGGAGAAAAATGGGCAAAACACAGAAGGATTGTCAACCCAGCCTTTCACATTGAGAAGTTGAAGGTACAACAGTTTCCTGGCCTGATGATCAAAACATATCATGTGGTATCATGTTTTGCATTGTTAATTTGATTTGTGTTGGTTATAGATGATGTTGCCGTCATTTTATACTTGTTGCGACGAGATGATAAGCAAATGGCAGAAGTTGGTTTCAGATGGACTAACTGAGTTGGATGTATGGCCTGAATTCCAGAACTTAAGCGGAGATGTCATCTCTAGAGCAGCATTTGGTAGTAGCTACAAAGAAGGGAGACGCATATTCCAACTTCTGAATGAACAAACTGTGCATGTTGCCAAGGCGTCTCAATCCATATACATCCCAGGCTCTTGGTATTATGCAAGAATACATAGTTTTTTATTTGTCACTCTATTGCTTTCCTAGTGAACCAAATAATTGCATTCTAATTTTTCTGAATCATTAATTTCCACGATAATTTCATTGGGCAGGTATCTACCTACACAAAGAAACAAGAGGATGGCTGAAATCCACAACGAAGTTAATGGACTACTAAGGAATATGATACAAAAGAGAGAAAATAAGGCGATCAAAATGGGTGAAACAAACAAGGATGACTTACTAGGGTTGTTAATGGAATCCAACTTGAAGGAAATTCAAGATAATGGGAACTCTAAGAAAAATGGGATGAGTGTGGAAGATGTTATCGCAGAGTGCAAGCTCTTTTACTTTGCAGGACAAGAGACAACTTCGATTTTGCTTACATGGACAATGATTGTGTTGAGCATGCATCTAGACTGGCAAGACCAAGCAAGGGAAGAAGTGGTACATGTGTTTGGGAAAAACAAACCAGATTTTGATGGATTAAATCATCTGAAGATCGTGAGTTTAATTTTCATCGACATTCATGGCATTTGATTGATGTAGATAAAATGTATTGATTAATTCGAAAAATCTGATAAATGCAGGTAACCATGATTCTATATGAGGTTCTTAGATTATACCCATCTGTGGTTCTGCTTAATCGCGGAACTTACAAGCCCATGAAAGTAGGAGATATAACCCTTCCACCAGGAGTACAAATTATGTTACCAACGCTTATCATTCACCATGATCGTGAGTTTTGGGGTGATGATGCTGAAGAGTTCAATCCAGCAAGGTTCTCAGAGGGAATTTCGAAGGCTAACAAAAATGGGGTCTCATTCTTCCCATTTGGTTGGGGTCCAAGGATATGCATTGGCCAGACTTTTGCCTTGCTAGAAGCTAAGATGGCACTAACTATGATTCTACAAAATTTCAGGTTCGCATTATCATCTACTTATGTCCATGCTCCGTGCACTATTTTGAGCCTTAGACCGCAGCACGGTGCCCAACTTGTATTCCATAAACTTTAATTCTCTTGGTTTGCTTATATCCAATATGTATGCGTTTAGTTTGCTTATATCCAATATGTATGTGAGAGTTTTCATGCGATGTGAGAGCTTGTTTTGTATGATTCATAAAACTGAGTAACTATAAGTTTTAATGTATCAAAAGTTATACTTGATGAATTGATATAAAAGTTCTCAAGGGAAAATTTGGTTTGATCAATAGTAAACTGGGTTTCCAAAGATTTTATAGCATCCACAATGCCTTAATCTTGAAATTTCCTCGGGAAAATGTTTATTTATTAGAAGATACTTTTCTAAGGTAGCAGATTAGACAATGGTTGATTTTTTTTTGTCTTGATGTAACCTCATCACGTGGGAGATCGAGCCTACCAAAAAAAATGGAAAATGACTTATAAGGTCTAATTTTTGTAATTGTAAACCACATAAGAACCTAACAATTGAAAATGCCTCAAATGACACACTTTTTTTAATTCAAGACTACAAACCTAAATCATGGCTAAAAGTTATGTAAAAAGATAAATATACCCATATTCCTAGACATATTGACGTGATGTTATTATGTATTTAAATTCTAGTTACATTGAAACAAGCAAAATATGCAATCTTTTAACTCAATTTGATATTTTTTTCATAATAAGTAAATTTTTTTACACATAATGAAATATTCACGAAACATTTCTTAAAATTAAAAAACCAAAATTAACTAGAAAAACGAAATCACAATCCTTATATATATATATATATATATATATATATATATATATATATATATATTTGTGTGCGGATGGGATTGGGGACAAAGATTTTTGAGAAAAAAAGTTACACACATATTACCGACCTAGAGATTTCATAATAAGTTGATTTTTTGTGGAGATGATATCGTCGCCTTGTAGATCATCTTTGCGAAAAGGGCAAGTCTTTGAAATTTATGAGGTGAATGAAATGAGTGGGTAAAATAAACGTGTGTAACTTTCTTTGTAAAAAATTGGTCAACACACTATAAACTGATAAACATGTAGCTGACTGGGCTCGAACCCATAACCTAATGGTACCATCCGCCAAACTCTAATCATCGAACTGTCATGCCGTTGACTCTACTCTCTTTCTTTCTTTGTGTTTTCATGTATGAATTTTGTAGATAGCTATTCATCCAAGTTCTTCTCAGGTACAACTTTTTATCTTCTCCAAACAACATTTCTCTCTGTGTTTTCACGTATGAATTTTGTAGATAGCTATTCATCCAAGTTCTTCTCAGGTACAACTTTAAATCTTCTCCAAACAACATTACTCATTTTTTGGAGTATTTAGCATGATTTGTTAAATTTATTATATGTAATTATACTTTCATGAGCCCTAATCGACTGGCTTACAATTTCCTACACATGCTAATGATAGCCTGGTTGGATGGTTAAGGATGTGGTGGTTAATCTATCACGTCTTAGATTCTATATCCACCGGCGACACGCTTGCCTTTCAAAAAAAAGAAGTGGACAATTTTCAATACATCATAATTTTTTGTATACACCCATATGTAGAGCACGAAGCTAAGCTGAGCACAAATCCAACGCACACGATTAAAAGCTAGCATATATATATATAATAATAACTTGCTGCCCAAAATTGGACTAAAATTTGGGGGTTATGTGAAGATGTAATAGCATTCATAATACAAACTCTAGAATTTTCCTCTTTTGAAGGCCTCCATAATTTTTTGCTCGTAGTAGTGAATATTATCTTGATCGTTTAACCAGATTTTGCAACCAATGTAACGAATGATAAGAATCCTCAAGATACGTATAAAGTTCTATAGGATTTCATCATCCTACTTAATAATGGCATGGTAATGGTACTATGGTGTGGTGTACTTCATAAATGGGCAAGTACCAATTATGTGGTCTTAAAATCTGAGCCTTGACAGTTGCACAACCTGACAACCAGCGAGTCAACAGGATTCAAACCCAATCTCAGTGCTTCCCATCATCACATTCCTGCAAAAACTCAATCTTGTTTGGTATTGCTGACAAATGTTTAGTTCATTCCATACATCATGAGGAGTTTTCAGAGCTTCCCCTTTTGTGCATTGATGGAGATGGGCAACTCTATGGAAACTCAACACTGAACCCCCAAAGCTGCTTAAGGTAAACTTAGATGCTTCAATCTTTTCATTGTTCCCATTATTTGGTTTTAGTTCATAGCCCAACACTGAACACCCCTTTGCATTACATTCTTTGTTTGAAAGGGAACTAATATTTTATAGAGTTCAATGGGATGGGGAATTGAAGTAAATGAAATGGAAAGTTTTGCAGAAGACAGTGTATATTTGCAGTGTTTAACAAATGGGTTAAATTGCTGAATACAGCATTCAAGGTGCTGGATCTTAAATTAATGGATCTGCAATAACCCAAGAATCTAAAATTACCTTTATGAGGTTGAGTCCATTTTGAGGGTGCCTGGTGGAAGGGTTGGAGGTGAAGAGGAGAAAGGTAACTTATATTAGATCCTTGAGACGTGTTGTGTTTCGATGCCACTGGTCGACACCCAGTTCATCTCTTTCATATCAGGATTGGTTTGTACTTGTCTTTACACTTTGTTCTGGAATCAAGTATGTAGCCAATGTAATCGTCCCTTTGCTCATAACTTGGCTCAATCAATCCAAATTAGTTGTTTTCAAATTGGGTTGATATTTGCCTTTTCCTACTTTGGCTACACCACTACCAGATCTAGCATTTCATTTCTGACCTTTCATCAACTTTCACTTCCTCAAAAGTAATGCCAACTGATATTGCACAAAATCTATTTCCGATATAGTCACAATTGAGAACTCATGGCGGGCATCATGCATTTAATTGTATTCTGCAATATATTGTGTAAAGTATAAATTTGATCCGAGAATGTGCTTCAATGAAGCATATAAGACAGTATTTCGACCCTCTAACATGGGGAGGATACCATCCACATCGCAATGTTCTTAGTCTTTCGATCGTATGATGTATACTAATTTATCTTGCCCAATTTCGTTGTTATGATAAAAAAAATTTTGATTACTATATATTGTCTATATACTCTATAGTCATCTCATTTAGAAGTTGGAAAGCTTGAGAGAGAAAAAGGCTACAAGAGAAGGAACATGGAAGAGATTGTATTGGCTATGCTTATAACAACTGTTGTATTGGTGATTTCATGGACCTGGAAAGTTTTGTCTTGGATCTGGTTGAAACCCCTGAAACTGCAAAAGCATTTAAGCGAGCAAGGCATCAGAGGTACTCCTTACAAGTTGCTCCATGGGGACCTCAAAGAGAACCTCAGCGCAATCATTAAAGCAAGATCAAAGCCCATGGAACTTTCGCATGGCATTGTACCACATACCATGCCTTTCAATTATCAAATGGTTCAGAAATATGGTATTCTTTATTATCTCAGATGGTATATTTGGTAGCATAGAATTGTTTTTATTACGTAAGATATTTACCAATTATTTTGTTTGAGACCATTTTGTTAGTTTACATATCACTGTACAATTTTTCAGTGGGAAACCTTATTATAATAAACAGTTTCCCTTTTCTCTACTGGATTATAAGCAAAATTGATTAACTTAAAGATTGTTTTTTTTAATCCAGTCTCCATCAAGGGGATGTGTACATGATATGCAGCAGAATATAGAATGATTTCTAGGCTGTTTTAGATTACTTCTCACTACATTTTTTTATGTTTTACATCTAAAACCTTGGGTTATGTGGACTAACAATAATAATAATAGTAATAATAACTAAATGGTATACTGTATGTTAATATGCTGTTAATGTGAAATTGCAGGTAAGATATCTGTGTTTTGGCATGGGCCGATTCCCAGGGTACAAATTACAGACCCAGATCTCATAAGGGATGTCTTGTGCAGCAATTCAGGACACTTATCTAAGATAAAGAGTACCCCACTGGCGAGCTACCTGATATGTGGGCTTGTATCCTACAACGGGGAAAAATGGGTCAAGCACAGAAGGATTATCAACCCTGCCTTTAATCTTGAGAAGTTAAAGGTTGTTATATTTAATTGATTTTATTCAACATTTTATCCAATACTATATATTAAAAGGCCAATGCTTTGGTATAGCCCGTATTAGAAGTTAGAGCGAATAGGTTACTGTTAGAGCATCCTCCATATATAAGCTATTGAAATAGAGACTTAAGACCCTTTCACCCACTATAAGCTAATTTTTTTGGCATCTGGTGACCCCATGGGGTCTAGTGGGGGATGAATATATCACCTGCAGACCCAATGGACTAAAGTTTGGCGCTGTTTGAAACAATGCCCGAAGCTTGGTGCTACTTCAAACAATACCAAGCTTTGGCTTTGTGTTTGGCATTCAACCATGATAGCCAAGAGCTGTTCCATTCTCTTTTCCTGTGCCTTTTAGTTTCCTCATTTTATTTTAACATTTGAACCCACTTTATGTATTTATCTTATAACAGGTAGATTAAATTTCACCCAGGTTTCAGGGTAATAAAAAAAAAATTCCCAGACACATGGGTCTAGAATTAGGTTATAACAGAAGCTCTTAGGGTCATATGGATTGCTCTTGGTTTTTATAATACTTAACCCATTAAGCGAATAAATATGATCTTTTAAGATAATGATGTAATTGCTCTTGGTTTTTATAATACTTAACCCATTAAGTTAATATATATGATCTTGTATGATTACTAAAGACTTTGATGACGCTTTGTATTGTTGATGGGCTTTTGTATAGATGATGTTGCCAGCATTTTATATGTGTTGCGATGAGATGTTAAACAAATGGAAGACTATGATTTTAGATGGGTCAATTGAATTGGATCTGTGGCCAGAATTCGAGAACTTAACCGGGGATGCTATCTCTCGAGCAGCATTTGGAAGTAGTTATGAAGAAGGAAGACGTATATTCCAACTCCAGCGTGAACAAACTTCACATGTTGCCAAGGCTTTTCAGTCCACTTACATCCCAGGTTTTAGGTATGCAATAGCCATTCACAGTTATTCACCTAAAGATGATTGAATTTTGCTTTATTGAGTACAATGTACTGCTAAAATAATGAGTTAGGAAAGCATCATGTCTTATTTCCTCACCCCACTAGAACTTTAGATGAGAAATAGGATATGAGACCTTCTCATGTAAATGACATGTTTCAGCAAATCATAGTTTCACTATCCTAAAACTGAAAACTGAGTTTATCGTAAGCATTTATTTCAACCAAGTTTAAATTATTTTTAGCATCACATTCGATGATAACTTTCATGTGAAGGTTTCTACCCACAGAAAGAAATAAGAGGATGAGGGAAATCAATAGAGAAACCAAAAATCTATTGAGGTATGTGATAAATAAGAGAGAAAAGGCCATGGAAATGGGTGAAGCCAACCACGAAGATTTACTAGGCCTGTTGATGCAATCCAATCTGAAGGAAGCTCAGGACCATGAAATGGGAATGAGTATTGATGATGTTATCGAGGAGTGCAAGTTATTTTATTTGGCAGGGAAAGAAACAACTGCAATTTTACTCGCGTGGACAATGATTGTTTTGAGTATGCATCCTGACTGGCAAGATCAAGCAAGGGAAGAGGTCTTACGAGTCTTTGGGAAAAGAAAACCAGATTTTGATGGTCTAAACCATCTGAAAGTTGTGAGTTTTTCCTTGTAATATTTCGCCCTTTATATAGGTACAATATTTTGTTTTGTTTTGTTTTGTTTATAAAACCCCCCATGCAGGTAACCATGATTCTATATGAGGTCCTTAGGTTGTACCCACCGGCTGTTTTTCTTACTCGATGTGTTTGCAAGACAATGAAACTACGAGAATTAAATCTTCTACCTGGAGTACAAATCATGATGCCAATACTTCTCATTCACCATGATCATGAGCTTTGGGGTGATGATGCTGAAGAGTTCAATCCAGCAAGGTTCTCAGAAGGAGTTTCGAAGGCTACAAAGAATCGTGTCTGCTTCTTCCCATTTGGTTGGGGTCCAAGGATATGTATTGGGCAGAACTTTGCCATGATAGAAGCAAAGATGGCTATAGCTATGATTTTGCAACATTTCTGGTTTGAGTTATCACCTACTTATGTCCATGCTCCTTGTACTGTTATAGTCCTTAAACCACAACATGGTGCACAACTTGTATTACACAAGCTTTGATTCCAGGATTCCCTTGATCTAATGTGATTTGTACCGGTATCCATTTGATCTAGGTTTCTGTTTTGTGAAACTGAAGGTTTACTCTGTTAATTAATCAAGTGTTAAGATTTTATACTCGTTGGTATGAATTGTCTGAAGCGTATGGTATTTCAAGATATGGGGGGTTGGTTCAGTTGACAACGTTTGATTATCACTTCATTTCTGGGGCTCACAATGTGTTAATGGTTGTTGATTTGTGTCCGATGTGTTATGCCCATAAGAGAGATTGTATCCATCAAACTCAGTAGATAATAACGATTGTGAAAGAGACCGTACCCAGGGCAAGGTTGTGAAAAAAAAATGTAGAATGTGTTTTGGGGGTGGCAGGTGGCAGGGTTGGATGTGAGGAAGAGGAACTTGAAATAGATCATCCAGATTTATATTCACAACATGCCGATGGTGAAGGCCAGATGCATCTCTTTCTTTTGCTCAGTGAGGGTATTTTTTATGGCACGTCACTGGTTTGTAGTTATCTCTACGCTTTCGTTCATATTAAGTTTACATTACCTAGTTGTCTCCTTCAAATTTGGATTGGTTTCTTGTAGTTTCTTCTCTTTGCTATGCATTCAAAAAGTCATTTTAACTAATGTTATGCACCAAGAAATGTGCATATAAACATGCAAGTCCGTTTCAGGTATTCATGTATTGTCTTGAATCTTGATTTAATAATAAAGGCAATCAATTGGTTGTGTTGCAGTGTTTTGTCAACATTTTACGTTTTACATTTTACTCGTGGTATCAAGCATCATTCTCAATAATGGTTTTAATCGATGTGTGCAGATTTTTCCCTACAAAAAGAAACAGGAGAATGAAGGCAATTTACACAGAAGTGAATACTCTATTAAGGAAAATAATAATTAAGAGAAAGGAAGCTACGAAAACTGAACAAGCCAAGGAAGTTGACTTACTAGGCTTGCTGTTAGAGTCCAATATGAAGGAAATGGAAGATAAAAAGAAATCTGAAAATTCCAGTTGAGCACAGATGATGTTGTAGAAGAATGCAACTATTCTACGTTGCAGGCAAGAGACGACTTCAAGTACTTGCATGGACACTGATTCTCTTGGGCATGCATCCTCACTTGCAAGTAAAAGCAAGGGAAGAGGTCTTGCAAGTCCCGGGGAAAGGAAAACTAGATATTGATGGACTAAACCACCTAAATATCGTGAGTTTGATTTTCTTTTGAAATCACAACATGTTTGTTATCAATATAACATCCTCATTAAATTTTGTAAATCATTCTTTTCAGGTAACAATGATTCTTAATGAGGTTCTTTGGTATGAAGTACTTACAAATCAATGAAACTAGGAGAGTTTCAGCTCCCACCAGGTATATAAGTTACATTACCAACACTTCTCGTTCACCACGATCCTGAGCTTTGGGGTGAAGATGCAGATGCAGACAATTCACTACAAAAAAAAGCATTATTAGCTACGGAAATTAGCGATGGTTTTAAAAAACTGTTGCTATTTAAACGCTTTGCGACGGCAAAAAACCGTCGCTATAGTTTCTGCTACAGTTTCGGTACATAAATTAAAATCACCGTCGCTAACCGTTTTGCGACGGATTAAAACTGTCGCTAATACGAGAATTAGCGACGGCAGTGGAGCCGTAGCTAATGTTTACGAATTTTTTTTGTTAGCCACGGTCAAAATACCGTAGCTAATGTGATTTTTTTAAAAAAAATTTATAAGAAAACAATATAGCGACGGCACTGGGACCGTTGCTAATGTTTACAATTTTTTTTTGTTAGCCACGGTCCAAATACCGTAGCTAATGTGATTTTTTTTTTTAAAATTATAAGAAAACAATATAGCGACGGCACTAGGGCCGTAGCTAATGTTTACAAATTTTTTTTGTTAGCCACGGTCCAAATACCGTAGCTAATGTGATTTAAAAAAAAAAATATTATAAGAAAACAATATAGCGACGGCACTAGGGCCGTAGCTAATGTTTACAAATTTTTTTTGTTAGCCATGGTCCAAATACCGTAGCTAATGTGATTTTTTTTTAACCATATCTTCCCCATCCATATCCACTGGTGCAGTAACCATGGAATCACAATTGTCCCTTGAAGCATTCCCATACTCAGCCCTTCATTATGAAGAAAAGCAATGAAAGAATGACCACTAGGATTCATATGAGGTTGTTAATTTCTATAACAAGCTATAGAGAAAACTCAATTGTTTTTTTCAATATTTGGAATGTACATCTTACATGGTATATATAGGCAACTCAAAGCTTAGCAATGCAAGACAATGCTAGCTGTCAAACAGACTAACATATTTGCTAACACTAACTAAACACCTCTTCTACTTATTACATAGCTCATTACTAATTACTCTTAACATTCTCCCTCAAACTAAGCGTAGATGAAGCAACTACACTGAGTTTGTCACGTAACAGCAAAAACCTAGATTTACCAAGAGCCTTTGTAAGAATGTCAGCAATTTGATCAGTAGCTGGAATATGATGAACATGAAGAAGATGACAAGCAACTTTCTCACGTACAAAGTAGACATCCAGCTCAATATGCTTTGTCCTAGCATGAAGAACAGGATTAGAACTGAGCATAACAGCACTTTTGTTGTCACACCAGACAGTAGGAGTGCTACAACTAATTTTCAGTTCAGAAAACAAAGATTGTAACCATGTAAGTTCGGCTATAACAGCAGCAAGGCTTCGATACTCGGCTTCAGTACTGCTTCTTGAGACAGTGCTCTGCTTCTTTGAAGACCAAGAGATGAGGTTCCCTCCCAGATAAACACAATAGCCAGAAGTAGACCTTCTATCAGTGGGATCAGAAGCCCAATCTGCATCACAGTAACCTGTCCACTGAAAAGATGGAGTTGGAACTAGATGAAGACCAAAATTGGGTGTAGCTTTGAGATAGTGTAATATTCTTTTCACTACCCGCCAGTGGGATTCAAGTGGATTCTGCATGAATTGGCAAACTCTATTGACAGAGTATGCAATCTCAGGTCTAGTGATGGTAACATACTGTAAGGCACCAACCATACTCCTATATAACTGAACATCTTTGACTGTATAACTGCCCGTAGCATACAATTTTTCACCACCACTCATAGGAGTAGGCAACCCATTAGCAAACTGCATCTTAGCACGGCATAGGAGGTCATTGATGTACTTAGACTGAGATAAAAACAAGCCATGAGTAGTGTGTTGGACCTGAATGCCAAGAAAGTAGTGAACAAGGCCAAGATTTTTTAAGGAGAATTGAGCATTTAGTTGTTGGATCAATTGTGATACATCAGTTGAATTTGCACCAGTAACAAGGATGTCATTTACATAAACCAAAAGGAATATGGGAGATGGAGAATGGCAGATGAAAAGTGAAGAATCTGACTAAGTAGGAGTAAAGCCAAACATGGAAAGAGTACTTCTCAGTTTATCAAACCACGCCCAAGGAGCCTGCTTCAGGCCATACAAGGCCTTGTTGAGTTTGCAAACAGCAGTGGGTTGAGAGGAATCAATGAAACCAGGTGGCTGCATCATGTAAACATCCTCTTGCAAATCCCCATTCAAGAATGCATTGTTAACGTCAAGTTGAAATACAGACCAACCATAGGTAATAGCCACTGAAAGAACAACCCTGATTGTAGTAGGCTTAACAACTGGACTAAAGGTCTCTGCATAATCAAAGCCAGCAACTTGTTGAAATCCGCGAGCCACCAAGCGAGCTTTGTATCTGTGTACTGATCCATCAGCATTTTCTTTGACCTTAAACAACCATTTACAACCAACTACTGATCTGTTCTGAGGAAGATCAACCAAGGACCACGTCTCATTTCTGATTAAGGCTAGGTACTCATCTTGCATAGCAGTGAACCAATGAGGTGTTTCTAAAGCTTCAACTAGACTGGCAGGTTCAGCTGAAGTCAAAAATACTTTGGGTTTAGAGATACCAGCCTTAGACCTAGTGAGCATTGGATGGCTAGGAACAACACTAGGACCAACATGAAGAACAGGACTAGAAGTGGGTTGATCAGCAGGACTACTAGAAGTAGGTTGATCAGCAGGACTACTAGAAGTATGATTATGAATCAATGGACTAGTAGAAGGATTGGGATGCAATACTGAATCATAGGATGAAACCAATGGACTATGAGAAGAAGTATGACTTGAAATAGATGGCCTATTGGCAGTAGATGGAGCAGAAAAAGATATGGCAGCAAGTGTATCAGAAGTAGATGTAGTAAGGTCAAGAGAGGAACTAGGACACCATTTTGAATAAGGAAAATGAGTCTCATTGAACAACACATCACGAGAGATGTAAATACGTCCAGTAGAGGACAGACACCTATACCCTTTATGTTGAAGACTATACCCAAGAAAGACACACTCAACTGACCTATACTAAAGTTTAGTTGAATTGTAGGGTCTACTGTTAGAAAAACAGGAGCAACCAAAGACCTTTAGATTGTTATAATCAGGAACCTTGTTGTATAAAGTTTCATATGGCGATTGTCCCTTAAGAACAGCAGTTGGAACACGATTTAGAAGGAAAACAGATGTCCGAGCAGCTTCATCCCAGAACTTCAAGGGAAGAGAAGCATGAGCAAGAAGGGTTAGAGCTGATTCAATAATATGGCGGTGTTTTCTTTCAGCAACACCATTCTGTTGGTGAGTAGTTGGACAAGCAAGACGATGGCCTATACCATGCTGACTAAGGAACTTCGAAAAAGACCTGTATTCTCCTCCCCAATCTGACTGAACACATTTGATTGGAAGTCCAAATTCTAACTCAACCTGAGTCTTAAACTTAAGAAAAGTGGGATAGGCATCAGATTTGTTTTGTAAAAAAAAAATCCAAGTGAAACGACTATAGGCATCAATAAAGTGGATGTAATACTTGTAACCACAAGAAGAGACAGTAGAAGCCGGACCCCATAGGTAAGTGTGAATCAATTCTAATGGCTTAGTATACACAGTAGAAGAGCTTGAAAAAGGAAGTTTATGAATTTTACCCACACAACAAGAAGAACAGACATCCACATTGGCATTATTAGGAACAACAATGTTACACCTAGAAATAATCTTTTGAACAATAGAAAAAGAGGGGTGACCAAATCTAGCATGCCAAAGAGATAAAGAAGAGGATGACTTAGACATAGTTGTGTTTACACAAACATTATTACAAACTGAAGTGCTTGGAGGGCTACACATAGTTGTGTTTACACAAACATTATTACAAACTGAAGTGCTTGGAGGGCTACATGCTTGAATCCTTGCTGATCTATCAGCAGAACTACATGTTGAAATACTTGTTGATCTATCAGCTAAACTGAAATTTGAGCTAAAGTTGTTGGATGGACTACTGACTGGAAAGCTTTGAGAAGCTGATTTTGCATTGGCAATGGAATATGTGGACTTGGAAGTAGGAAGTTTCATTGACGGAAAGACATAGAGACCTCGCTTAAGTTTCCCTTCCAAGAGAGTTTGATGAGTGACCTGATCCTTGACAAAACAGAGATCAGGATGAAATTCAAAGAAAACATTATTGTCCCTAGCAAATCTAGACACACTTAAGAGGTTCTTAGTCAATTTAGGAACTTGAAGAACATTTCTAAGATGCAAGATTCTTGAGGAGGTAGAAGAAAGAAGAGTGGACTGACCAATATTTTCAATCTGCAATGCAGAGCCGTCGCCAACGAAAAGTTGCTCATTACCATGATAAGGAATAGAGTTCATCAAGTTCTGAGGGTATGGAGTACAGTGATCAGTGGCTCCTGAATCTGGATACCACCTACTATCAGGAGGTGTAGCAGCAACACCTGATTATTTCTGAGTTTGTGAATCAGATCTCCAAGTAGAATGCATATGTTGACTAGTTGATGCAGAGAAAGCATGTCTTGGAATGCCAGAACCAGAACCAGAAGAAGAGATCTGTGAATTTGAATTGGAATTCCATGGATTTGAGACAGTGCTATCAAACCTGTTATAGCATTTAAAAGCTAGATGTCCAACTTTGCCACATATTTGACATTGAGGACGGTTTGATTGAGATCCATATTCAGATGATTGATAACCGGATCCAGATGGTCTAAATCCTCTCCCAGATCCAGATCTTGAGCCTCTGAAATTGTGAAGAGCTCTAGACTGAGGTCTCCATCCTTGTAAACTTGACACAAAAGACCTAGGTGAAGGTTTGTAAGATGTTTGAGCCACATTCACAGAACCAGAGATATATATCAAGATCTTTCATGTGTCTTTCAATTCTTGCTTCTTGAGCAAGCAAAAGAGACTCAATTTCCACAACACTATAATCATCAAATCTTGAACTCACAGACACTACAAACGTATCACATATCTGTGGTAAGCCATCAAAGATGGCATTAACATGATCTTTCGGAGAGAGCTGATGTCCTACAGATGCCAATTGATCGATAATGGACTTAAGTTTCAGAAGATATTCATTGATAGAAAGATCTCCTTTCTTGAAATTTTGTAATTGATTTCTGAACTGAGAGATCTTGGCGACAGTTTGTGAGTTGAAGAAGGTCTCAAGAACATGCCAAATGCGTTCTGATGTTTCACATCCTACTAACCTTGTAAGGAGTGATTCTGTCATGGAGGAGAGAAGCCATGAAAACAGCAGTTGATCTTGTTGTTTCCAGGTGAGAAATTCTGGATTGACATGATTGTTGACTTGATCTTCAGTAGAGAGAAACCGTGATGGTGGTAAAGTTTTCTCAATGAACTGCTGAAGCTTGTGTCCTCTAATTGTTGCCAAGACTTGCTGCTTCCATAGTAAGTAATTGTGTTCATTCAACTTCACAGACAGTGCATGTGTGAACATCACTGGTCTTGACTCTGTTGAAACAGAGGAAGTTGGTTGTATAGCATTGGAAGATGTTGAATCTGCCATTAATTCTTACTGAGATGAGTTGAAGAGAAGAAAAAGGAGATAAGGGAAACGAAGGTGCTCTGATACCATGTTAATTTCTATAACAAGCTATAGGGAAAACCCAATTGTATTCACTACAAAAAAACGCTTTACTAGTGACAAAAACTAGATCGTCGCTAATTAAAACATTAGCTACGGCAAATTAAAAGATTAGCGACGGCATCCAACCGTCGCTACTATCTCCGATACTGTTTCACCACATATGTATAAAACACCGTCGCTAAATAATTTGCGACGGCACAAAACCGTCGCTAACGCTTGTAATAGCGACGGTATTTTCGCTGTCGCTAAGTTTTACAAATAAAACTGATTAGCTACGGTAGGATACCTGGCTTTCACCCAGGCGCTAATCTTTTATATACCTGGCTTGTAATAGGTACTATTAGCGACGACACTTTCTACCGTAGCTAATTGTTTTTAAAAAAAATTATATAAAAACATATAAAGAAATTAGATATATATAAAATCACCACCAACCCATTGCCGTCAAGCCCGGTTAGGATACCTGGCTTTCACCCAGGCGACCCGGGTTCGAATCCCGGCAATGGAAATTGTTTTTTCTATTAATATTTTTATTAGCGACGGCAAAAACCCGTCGCTAATTGTTTTTTAAAAAAATAACATTATTTTTATATTACCGACGGCAAAATCCCGTTGCTAATTGTTTTTAAAAAAATTAACATTTTTATATTAGCGACGGCACAGCTAAAGAAGATCAGATCAAAGAAAATCATATCAGATTAAAGAAGATCAGATCAAAGAAAATCAAAGAAGTTCAAAGAAGATCAAAGAATATCAGATCAAAGAATATCAAAGAAGATGAGATCAAAGAAGATCATATCAGATCAAAGAAGATCAGATAAAAGACGATCAAAAAAGTTCAAAGAATATGAGATCAAAGAAGATCAGATCAAAGAATATCAGATCAAAGAAAATCAAAGAATATCATATCAGATCAAAGAAAATCAGATAAAAGACGATCAAAGAAGTTCAAAGAAGATCAAAGAATATGAGATCAAAGAAGATCAGATAAAAAAAGATCAAAGAAGATCAGATCAAAGAAGTTCAAAGAAGATCAAAGAAGATCAGATCAGATCAAAGAAGTTCAAAGAAGATCAAAGAAGATAAAAGAAGATCAGATCAAATAAGATCTAAGAAGATCCAAGAAGATCATAGAAGATCATAGAAGATCAAAGAAGATCAGATCAGATCAAAGAAGATCAGATCAGATCAAAGAAGATTAGATCAAATAAGATGAGATCAAAGAAGATCATATCAAAAAAATTCAAAGAAGATCAGATCAAAGAAGATGAGATCAAAGAAGATCTTAGAAGATCAGATCAAAGAAGTTCAAAGAAGATCAAAGAAGTTCAAAGAAGATCAAATAAGATCAGATCAAGGAAGATCAAATAAGATCGGATCAGATAAAAAAAATCAAAGAAGATCAGATCAGATCAAAGAAGATCAGATCAAAGAAGTTCAAAGAATATCAAATAAGATCAGATCAGATAAAAAAAGATAAAAAAAGATCAAATCAAAGAAGATCAAAGAAGATAAAAGAATATCAGATCAAAGAAGATGAGATCAAAGAAGATTAGATCAAAGAAGATCAGATCAGATCAAAGAATATCAAAGAACATCAGATCAAAGAAGATAAAAAAAGATCAGATCAAAGAAGATCAGTTCAAAGAAGATCAAAGAAGATCAGATCAAAGAAGATCAAATCAAAGAAGTTAAAAGAAGATCAGATCAAAGAAGATCAAATCAAAGAAGATCAAAGAAGATCAGATCAAATAAGATCAAAGAAGATCAAATCAAAGAAGATCAAAGAAGTTAAAAGAATATCAGATCAAAGAAGATCAGATAAGATCAAAGAAAATCAAAGAAGATCAGATCAGATCAAAGAAGATCAAAGCAGATCAAAGAAGATCAGATCAGATCAAAGAATATCAAAGAACATCAGATCAAAGAAGATCAAAGAAGATCAGTTCAAAGAAGATCAAAGAAGATCAGATCAAAGAAAATCAAATCAAATAAGATCAAAGAAGTTAAAAGAAGATCAGATCAAAGAAGATCAAAGCAGATCAAAGAAGATCAGATTAAAGAAGATCAAAGAAGATCAAATAAGATCAGAGAAGATCATATCAGATCAAAGAAGATCATAGAAGATCAGATCAAAGAAGATCAAAGAATATCAGATAAAAGAAGATCAGATCAAAGAAGATCAGATCAGATCAAAGAATATCAAAGAAGATGAGATCAGATAAGATCAAAGAAGATTAGATCAAAGAAGATGAGATCAAAGAAGATCAGATCAAAGAAGATAAGATCAGATCAAAGACTAATTGGTTTTAAAAAAAAAAAACATTTAACACTAAAGAGATTAGCTACGGCAATTTGCCGTGGCTAATTGGTTTTTGATTTTTTACATTAGCGACGGCGAAAAACCGTCGCTAATTGGTTTTAAAAAAAAAAAAAAATTTAACACTAAAGAGATTAGCTACGGCAATTTGCCGTGGCTAATTGGTTTAAAAAAAAAATTAACACTAAAGAGATTAGCTACGGCAATTTGCCGTGGCTAATTGGTTTTTGATTTTTTACATTAGCGACGACAAAAAACCGTCGCTAATTGTTTAAAAAAAAAAAAAACAATTAACACTAAAGAGATTAGCTACGGCAATTTGCCGTGGCTAATTGGTTTTTATTTTTTACATTAGCGACAACAAAAAACCGTCGCTAATTGGTTTTTTAAAAAAAAATATCACCGATCCGCGTGAAACCTCATCTCAACCGTCAATAACACCCAAAAATTTAGCTCAATCCACGCACTAAACCAAACCACGTCATCGATCCGCGTGAAACTAACACAATCAATCCCTTTCAATTACATTTCTCTATATAAATTTCAATTTTTTCTACAAACCAACTTAAACAAAAAATTTATCTCAACAAAAAATTTTCTCTCAACCTCCAGAGAAGAAACCCACAGAGGAGAAGTCCGCCGCTCCCTCGACACCGATCCCGGTCGCCTCTCTCTCCCCTCCTTTCCTCCGCCGCCTCTCTCTCGGAGATCTGAGATCTCAGAGATCTGAAATCTCAGATCGCGGAGATCTATGATCTCAGATCTCAGAGATCTATGATCTCCGATATTCTATAGATCGATTTATTTTATTTTTTTTTGGTTTTTTTGTCATTTTTGTATGGATTCTTTGTAATTTTTTTTTAATTTTTGTATGATATTCTAGAGACTGTGTAACTTTTGTTATAATTTTGATCAATTAAGTTTAGTTCTGGTAGTTGATATTAATTTTCAAAATGGACAATCATTAATAGCTAATTTCATTATAAAAAATGAATTATAATTTGTAATTTATAAATTTCATTTGTCAATATGATTTGCAACAAAGTTGTCCCTAAATAGCTACGGCAAATACTGTGGCTGTGTTGTCAATTAGATTTGCAATTTAGCGACGGCAAAAAACCGTCGCTAAATAGCCAAGGCAAAAAAGGTCGCTATATTGCCTTAGCGACCGCAAAAAACCCTCGCTAAGTAGCGACGGCAAATAAACGGTCGCTAAATAGCGACGGCAAAAAACCGTGGCTATTTAGAAAAAACCGTCACTAAATAGCCACGGTACAAAAACGGTCGCTAAATAGCGACGGCAAAAAACCGTCGCTATTTAGCAAAAAACGTCACTAAATAGCTACGGCAAAAAAACGGTCGCTAAATAGCGACAGCAAAAAACCGTCGCTATTTAGCAAAAACCGTCGCTATCTTACAATTAGTGACAGTTTTCGTTGAAATTTTCAGCAGCTTTAGCGACGGAATTTTTTGAGTTAGCCACGGTTTTTTTGCCGTGGCTAATTAGCGACGGGATAGTTTGCCGTTGCTGATTCAAATAGCGACGATTAACCTAGCGACGGTATTGCGACGGTTTTTGTGCCGTGGCTAAATCATTGTAGCGACGGTTTGTTGCCAATTAACAACGATTTTTAGCCGTTGCTGAAACGTGTTTTTTTTGTAGTGATTTTTCAATATTTGGAATGTACATCTTACATGGTATATATAGGCAACTCAAAGCTTAGCAATGCAAGACAATGCTAGCTGTCAAACAGACTAACATATTTGCTAATAACTAATCACCTCTTCTACTTATTACATAGCTCATTACTAATTACTCTTAACAGAGGTTCACAAGCAATAGGATAAATAGGATAGTCTTTAGGAACTGAGGTACAATTGTAGAATAGATAGAGATTGATGTGATTTGGACCATATTCAAATGGTGCAACAATATCACTTACATTATGCCTAGGAATTGGGCTGGAGGTTCCGTTCAATTCATCTGTGTTGGCAACCAAAAAAGATTGGTTATGTAAGAGATATTGCGAACGACATATCTACTATTGGACATCGATAGAATTGGCTCGTGATCAACGTTACAAGGATGAAAAGTTTGGCTTCAAAGCTATGGCTTATCTTCCAAAGCTTAAATCGGCCATTGACCACTAGACTTGAAGGAGATAAGTATCCACTCAATTGGTGCTCGAGTATGACACGAGTCTTTGTAACAGAAAAACAGTGTGTTCAACAATACCTAACATTCTAACCATTCTGATAAAACCTATATAGGTTTCATGGAGAATTTTTCTTTCGGTGTTGTTACGCAACTAAATTCCTACCTCAGGTGGAAAAAAAAAATCTCCAAATCAATTGGCATTATTGTTGCAGTTTTGGGGTTAGAAGAAGACATATGGAAAGTGTTATCTATCAACACCTGGAGCAGACAACCGAGGCTCAGTTTTAGTATTGGTTAAAACTCCCTATTCTATATTAAAATAAAGGAATGGTGGGGTGAGAAAGTGAGAACAAAGTACCCGGACACTGGGATTGGTTGCGCCCACCAGGACAAAGGCATGTAGGTTGGAGCAACGTCAAACTATATCCACAGCGGCCACCAGATCTTTCGCATGGATCACAAAATTGGGGATCCGCTATGTACCCCACCTGAAAACCACTCCTCAACACTACCTCAACTGCTTCTCCAGTCCTGCTACTCCTTTCTTGAATACCATATCCATTAACAGAATCTTGAAGAACCGTAATCACCACACTCTTGTCACATGCTTCATATGTTGCAAGATCACTGCGAGAGTTCGTAAGAGCAATCTGGTAACCACTATCATCAGGGCCTTCAGGACATTGTAACGCATCCGGGATGGAGCGAGGACAGTTGTAAAAGTAGGTGATGTTTATATCAGTTGGGGGATAACTAAAGATGCTGAAATTCAGGGAAGTGCTTGGTTATTGCATAGAACAATCACTAGTCCATAAGTCCTTTCTGGATATTCTCAACGTACGATCATTTTGATTGATATCCAAAACCCTGTACCAATGTGATGCAATATTTATCTCTGCAGTTTCATTTTTTTTTTTTTTTTTTTGGAAAGCATCTCTGCAGTTTCATTATCAAAGCACACGAGCTCAAAGCAAGGGCGACCACAATAATGGGGATGATTTCCTCCCCAGAAAGGATACTTGAGGTTTTTCATCTGTCCGCAATCAAAACGTTGTTTGCAAGTACTGTACATTAATTCATCCTGACTTGAGGATACTAAGATGTTGATGATCAGAATGACAAAAAAGATGAGGAAGAGAAAGGGAGATGAGAAGACCATTTGAAGAGGCAATTTCACTTGGACAAAATGCAAATTACAATGAATGGGGTATGAGAAGGATAAGGGAGACGGATTTGAATAAATTGATTTAACAAAAGCATTGCTTTGAACAACAAGTAAGGTGGGCTTGTGGACTTTCAGATTATTCCAAGCTCCTTCTAATGCCTTAACATTTTACTTGCCTATTCAATGATGTTTACAGTTGCCTTAGTTTTAACTTGTATTGAAAATATTGTTTCTATATATTATAGTGTGAACCACTCATAAACAACAATATAATAAACTCCTAATACAGGCCAAAACTTTAATTAATCATATCTAGTAATTATTGTAATTTCAAGCATATTTCCTGGGGATAACCCTGCTAGTTGACTCCAAACTCCGTAGATCCCACCAAATTAACTCCGCTATAATAAGCATTGAGATTGTCTCAGCATATCCTGAAGTAGGTGCTATTAAACACAATTTTTTTACGGAGAAAGTGCTGCAACCTACACCAAGTATGAATGATCTAGACCCTATATAAAACCAGCACTCCTAGAGTTAGGTTTGAGCCTTGTAAAACTTTGCTTGATTTTCTAGATCATTTGAATCTAAGTTCAAACTTTATAATTTAACTTTTGAAATTCATTTTGATTTGGATGTAAACTGTTGGCAAGCATACACAATATGCAGCCTACTTCATGAATCATAGAATTTCTTGAGAAAGGAAGGAAGAATAGGAAGTCAGATTAAGAGAATTTCCAAGTCTTCCCAACAACAGAAAGTCAAAAGAGACCTATAGGCCTCAGTTATAATAGATTTAATCCTGACAGAGTGAAGTTTTTCTGTTCTTTATTATGTTCATAGAGCCTTCATCTCTAAGATATTTGAATACACCATGTTGACATGTAGTTGTTAGAAATGGATTTTTCACTCAAGAAAATAAATTGATGTTCATCATCTTATAGATAAAAAATTGTTCAAGTTATGTGTAGTATTAAAACTATTGTCATTATGTCACCAGTTATTCAAGCAACCCCAAACTATGAGCATCTTTGAATAAGGTTTTCGTGTATAATGCCTATTTGGAAGACCACCATGCGTTAGCTGACACCATCTATAGGAAATAATCTCTAAGTGGGGCATCAACCTTTGCATGTTGATAGTCTACTTGGGAACCTTTTGCAGAATGTCTAAAATTAGTTGTGTAAACAAAGCAAGTATAACACTAGTAGCACAAGTTTTTTATATTAATATGTTTCCAGAGTTAAAATTTATAAATAGCAAAGAGACTAATAGTCTGTCGTCCATATATACCTTTACAGGTTTTCAGATTAGGACCATGTTGACAAAAGCATTGAAGAGCAAGGTAGTTCGATTATATCCACATTGCCCGCCAGATTCGATGCATTCATTGCACACTAGAGTAATTCTACGCTACCTTGCTTCGGTGTCTCTTGGGTTTTTTTTACACTTTTTACCTATTCTCTTTAAAACACAACCACAAACACCACCCACAGAAAGGATAGAAGTGTCAAAAAAAAACCCCAAAGAAACACCCAAACAAGGCAGCGTGGAATTTTTCGACACACTATCCACTTTGTAATTTACTTCAAACCTCACGCTCAGCACTGCCTCCACTTTTGGTGAAATAGTTCTTTCAAGAATAGGAACTATGATTTGAACATCGCATCCCAAAAGCTCTGGATAAAAACCCACTGGACCAGTCCTGCTAAAAACCGTAGAATCACTAGAGGTACCGTTAATGGAACAAGTGAAACGCCTAGGTACCTTAGTAAGCATAGGGGACCATAGAATAAATTTAATGGGTCACGGTGTCTGGGTAACTGAACAGAGTGGTATTGAAAGTAGTATTAGCAATGGGTCCGGTCAGGCAATTATCGCTCCAAGAGTCTCCTTGCAATATGGAGTGTCTAGTTGTTTTCATTGATGGGCAACACCCGATATCTTTGATCAATGATTTTTACCTCAGGGTGCCCATTATCATTTTCTGGGTCAGTCGAGCTTGAAATCTAGGTGCCCACAATAATCAGGTCCGATACTGCTCCAGAAAGGGTAAGTGATGTTCTTAATGAATCCAACAATCAAAGTCTTGTGAGCAGTTGGAGTATATAAATTAATAAACGAGCTTTAACAAGAAAAAACCTAATGAAAAAAATTATCAATCATTATCAATGAACCGAATCATTATGAATAATGTGATTATTGTCTAGGAAAACATATTTCCTTACTAAAGAGAGATGAATAAGATTTAATATTCGTTAACAAGGAAAGTGATTTGTTGTTAAAATTAGTCTTCTTTAGCAACAAAAGCAACACAATATTTCATTTCAAATGATGCCATAATTACCAAGGAACAAGTATTTTGTGGCCATAAAAATAACTTCGTTGTTAAATCAATTTGGCAAGAAATTGGTTTGGAGGGAATGTTTCTCGCCACATATTTAACAAGGAATGTTTCCTACAAAATATATTTTGTTGGAAAACAGTAACAAGTTTATGATTTTTCCAAGGAATTTTTTTATTCATTGACAATGCTACAATATTAACAAGGAAATCAATTTTCGTAGCAATAATTTTGTTGGTAAAAGATAGATTTCTTGTAGTGCCTCAAATTATCTATAAACTATAAATAGACCCTTACATTAGTGAAAATGTAATCTTTGATTACAATATTTTACTCCATAATATTCTTTAATTTTTTAGGGTTTGAGTTTGACACTTTTTAGTTTATACCTATTAAAGTTTGGCCTTCGTTTTGAAAACTATTTGAGTCTATCCCTCGTTTTTTTTACAAAACCGTCAAGTCCACGTCATTGACAGGTCAAAAATATTTTTCAGACCCTTTTGTCCTTACCTAGCGTGGGGGTGTGTTTAGAAACCCAAAATTCAGGTTTTCTTTTCTTCCTTCCAAATCCTCTCTCACACTCTCTATAAACTTTCCTCTCACCATGAGATCTTCTTCCTGCAGGATTTGTTGAGGTGGCCCGGATGATGGAGGGTCTGGATCCTATTTCAAAGTGTACAGATCATGTTTCCAGTGATGCTGGGGAGAGTTCTCGCATATCCCACCATATTAAGGGTGCACAAGACAACCTGGTCATTCAATCTCGTAATAGTATTGGTTGTGGGTCAAACTGTGAGGCCTGCTTTTGAATGTCATTTTCACTGGACCAAAATGTTATTCTGCATTTTCATGCAATCTCTCATCGTTCAGTCCAAATATTACCTTAGCAGAATTTGTGCAAGTTATCAATCACACCATTGGACCAAAACCCCTAGCGATATGGATGACATGTTGGAAATACAAATTGTTTAGCAGCTTTGGCAGATCTTGTTTTGTAATTCTTGAATTTTCGAAATAGAGTTTAAAATACAATCTTCCATGACATTAGCTCAACTTTTGTTTTATGTTTTTTGAATCCCCTAGCTCCCAGCTCATGCTTGTGGGTATGTTGGCAGGATATTCTTGGATGTCATGGAGATGGACACTAAATAGCAGCTGCAATTTAGTCTTCCTGAAAGGATAGTACATGATGATATTACCGAGTAAATCAATCACCCATGTTTAGAGACGCCGTTTCCTACTTTTACCGGCCATGCCGACTAAGAGCGCGAGTTCAAGATGTATTGATTGTGGGTCGCTGATTTATTATTTAATTGAGTTAACCCTCTCTCACACTCTAAACTTTCCTCTCACCATGGTTGATCATGATAACAGTTTGAACCCTTTAATGGAATGCTTTAACATGGTTTTCTTTTGAGTCAACTATAATTTGGAATAGGAGATTTGATTGTCATAATCATAAAAGAAACCATCACAGTTGAGAAAAATAGCCCTTTTAATGGTAGATTTTGACTCTTTTTTTTTTTTATTTATTTATTTATTATCAAGGATGAATGTTCTAAAGTTGATCAATTGAGAATTAGATATGGGTTCAATGCTTTCAAGGTAACGGTAAAATGGTCTGAAAAATATTTTTGACCAGTCAATGACGTGAACTTAACGGTTCTGTCGGAAAACGAGGGTTAAACTATAATAGGTATAAATTAATAAGTGTCAAACTAAAAAAAACCCAATTTTTTATTACTAAATTAAATAAATTAAAAGTATAAATAATTTTTTGACTATTTTGCTTTGAAATCCATAATTCTAAAGAGCCAGGTCAGGCCCAAGACCATCCATCATTCCAGATATGCGCATCTCGAAGATAATAGATGGTGTTGGGCCTGGCTTGGCACGGGTCAATCTGGCTCTCTAAACTGACTCATTTGAAATCTTTAGTCAAATCTCCTAAAATTTTAATTTTTGCATATTATTGAATTTTTTGAAACAAAAAATATTTTGAATATACACTACGTAGGGCGCATGGACACCTTAGTCTCTATGTGATGGAACTATATAGGCCTATAAAATCATGTGTCCTTAACCAATTAACTAGCTCTTTTAGAGTTGTGATGGCCTCGTCAAGGCATTACTCCGTCAAGCACTTTACCCTATTAAGATTTTAGAATGGGTTATTTTAGACTTTCGTCATTTTTCTAATACGTAATTTGAGATCAGGGGTCGGAGAGTGATTGGGTTTCTGTAGCTGTAGAAGACAATGTTTCAAGTGTCCATCTTATAACCCTCTTATAATTTTAATCACCTAATTGAGAGCATCACAGTATGGGATTAAAATGCCTACAGTAGTAGTGGATCGGTTAATTTCGGATTCGGTGTCTGCACTCACGTGAAGCTCGTGGGAAGACTTAACCAACACTTAATTTTTATGTAGTGCAATTGCCCAACAACTTGGCCTGCTCTGTAGTTTGGATATAGTTTATTTGCTTCAACTTCCCTTGAATACTGTATATGGTTTGATTATAAAAAGTGGAAAATTCTAGGGGTCGAGGGAGGGAGGGAGCGAGGGATGGGTGGAAGCCATCCATCCGCCTCGAGATGAGCGTCATTGCGCATCTCGAATTTGATGCGCTTATCTCGAAGCGGATGGGTGGTTACCACTCATCCCTCGCCCCTTTACCTCGCTCCCTCCCTCGCTCTGTAGCAAAGCTCATAAAAAGTATGAAATGTGGAGGGGGAAATGGGAAAACTAAAAATCAGATGTAAGGGCATATCTATAGTTGATAGCTAATTAAAGGTTTAAATAAATTATGTTAGGAGTTTAGGTATAATTAATTAATGTTTGAGAGAGGTGATTTTGATTGTAAATAGTTTGAATTGGGAGACAAACTAGTAAAGAAATTGCAATAGTGTTTTGTATTGAAAGGACACAAATACCCTTTGTTATTGTTCATCTACTATCTACTATTGATATTGCTTGTAAATATTAAGAAATTGTGAGGGCAGTGTTAGAATATCAAAATATTGGCGAAATAATAAAGATGTAATAATTTTTTTTATTGGACCTTTGTTAATATTCATATTATCAAGGATTGTGATTTCGTTTTTCGAGACAATTTCGGTCTATTTTGTATAGAAAAAACACTAAAATTTTGTTTGTAATTTCGAAGTTAACAAGTTCCTAGGGGCCCAACTTGTATTGGGTCGGCATTGTCATCCAAACAACATATTGCATAATAATCACTCACATAACAAATTTAATACTAAAATAAGGTTATATTGTATTAAAGTGTATACCCCTGATAAAATAAATTAGTATTTAAAATTTTGAAAATATTTCAGTAACTCCAAAATAAGAATATTTCGTGAAATTTCAAAATATTTTGAGAAATCGCATTCTTTGGATATAATCAAGGATTGTGATTTCAAATTTCCAATTAATTTTGGTCCCATGATTATAAGAAATATTTCATGAGATGTTTTGTTTAGTGTAGAAAAACCTAAAAATTTTGTTTGAAATTTCGAATTTAAAAATACAAGTTTATACATTTTAAACATTTAAATATTACATAAAAATCTAAGTGTTATAGAGACTACATATTACATAAGAATCATGCACATAACAAAATTTTGATACTAAAATTACATTATAGTAGGTTAAAATCTGCGGAGATTGAAATAAATTTTTTCTTAGTGGACTTTCCCGAGAAAAAATAAATATTTCAAATTTCGAAATATATTTCAGTAATTCAAAAATAGAAAATACATTGTGAAATTATGACATATTTCATATATATATATATATATATATGAATAACCGTGGAGTGCATTCTTCACAATAGACAAAATAACCCTTGAATACTATATATACCTATCCAAAGGCATTTGCTAGAACTAATTGGGAACTTGAAGAAGAACAGGTTTAAATTGGAGAAGAGCAAAGATGGAAGATGTTGTGTTTGTTATTCTTATAACATCTATTGTATTATTGACTTCATGGGCATGGAAAGCTCTCTCTTGGATATGGTGGAAGCCTATGAAACTGCAAAAACTCCTTAGGGAGCAAGGCATAAGAGGCACTCCTTACAAATTGCTCCATGGAGACCTCAAAGAGAACCGCGAAGCCATCAATGAAGCAAAATCCAAGCCTATGGTACTTTCACATCATATCATCCAACGAGTCATGCCTTTCCTTCATCAAACGATCCAAAAATATGGTATTATCTTTCTCCTTATATCATTTTGTAAGAGTTGTTATATAGAGCTAAATTCACTTTCAATGGAACACTTTTATTTTCTTTTCAATGAAACTAACTATACATAGCAACATACGTTATACTAGAGTTGAAGCTAGCAGCTAAGTTCTGGCATCTGAAACTTAAAAGCTAAACACCTCTGCCATATTATCTTTGGAAATTAAGTAATAGATTACACACATACAAATATGAAAATAAATATGCTAAACACCCCCCTTCTGAAAAAATAATAATTCTTAGAATAATATTATAATTTCATCAAATATTCTCAATTGCTAATCGACATATAAGTTTCATCCATTACGTAATTAGTGACTGATCACACACATACCTCATTGTCTTACTCTCTTGCCATTATCCCCACCTAAAGAGAGAGTCATGATTCGTGACCTCAGTACACACATCATCAAATGTTAAGATAAGATTTTAAAATAAGAAAAATGAAATATTATTTTGAGAATAAAATTATTTTTGTTCTACATGTTGAACAATATTAGAGGACATGTGAAAAATAAGACGAGATTAATCGGTAAATTCGAAGATCACATAATACATTGTACATAAATTAAGAGGGTGCTGAACAAAGCAATAAATGGAAATGACAATTTTTTTTATTTTTTATTTTTATTTTTTTTTGTATTTTCACAAAATTTGGAGGAGAGGCCTTGATTTTGATGCTTACAATATGGATAATTAATTTTTCATTAGTCAATGTGATGACACTATCAATTAATTTGTAGTAATTTGAACTTATATGCAGGTAGGGTATCACTATTTTGGTATGGGCCAATTCCAAAAGTTCTTATTACTGACCCAGATCTTGTAAGGGAGATTCTGTCTAACAAATCTGGGCATTTTGCTAAGGTCGTAAGAAACACACCATTGCTTTCCTTGCTAGTAGGGGGACTGGTATCCTACAATGGAGAAAAATGGGCAAAACACAGAAGGATTGTCAACCCAGCCTTTCACATTGAGAAGTTGAAGGTACAACAGTTTCCTGGCCTGATGATCAAAACATATCATGTGGTATCATGTTTTGCATTGTTAATTTGATTTGTGTTGGTTATAGATGATGTTGCCGTCATTTTATACTTGTTGCGACGAGATGATAAGCAAATGGCAGAAGTTGGTTTCAGATGGACTAACTGAGTTGGATGTATGGCCTGAATTCCAGAACTTAAGCGGAGATGTCATCTCTAGAGCAGCATTTGGTAGTAGCTACAAAGAAGGGAGACGCATATTCCAACTTCTGAATGAACAAACTGTGCATGTTGCCAAGGCGTCTCAATCCATATACATCCCAGGCTCTTGGTATTATGCAAGAATACATAGTTTTTTATTTGTCACTCTATTGCTTTCCTAGTGAACCAAATAATTGCATTCTAATTTTTCTGAATCATTAATTTCCACGATAATTTCATTGGGCAGGTATCTACCTACACAAAGAAACAAGAGGATGGCTGAAATCCACAACGAAGTTAATGGACTACTAAGGAATATGATACAAAAGAGAGAAAATAAGGCGATCAAAATGGGTGAAACAAACAAGGATGACTTACTAGGGTTGTTAATGGAATCCAACTTGAAGGAAATTCAAGATAATGGGAACTCTAAGAAAAATGGGATGAGTGTGGAAGATGTTATCGCAGAGTGCAAGCTCTTTTACTTTGCAGGACAAGAGACAACTTCGATTTTGCTTACATGGACAATGATTGTGTTGAGCATGCATCTAGACTGGCAAGACCAAGCAAGGGAAGAAGTGGTACATGTGTTTGGGAAAAACAAACCAGATTTTGATGGATTAAATCATCTGAAGATCGTGAGTTTAATTTTCATCGACATTCATGGCATTTGATTGATGTAGATAAAATGTATTGATTAATTCGAAAAATCTGATAAATGCAGGTAACCATGATTCTATATGAGGTTCTTAGATTATACCCATCTGTGGTTCTGCTTAATCGCGGAACTTACAAGCCCATGAAAGTAGGAGATATAACCCTTCCACCAGGAGTACAAATTATGTTACCAACGCTTATCATTCACCATGATCGTGAGTTTTGGGGTGATGATGCTGAAGAGTTCAATCCAGCAAGGTTCTCAGAGGGAATTTCGAAGGCTAACAAAAATGGGGTCTCATTCTTCCCATTTGGTTGGGGTCCAAGGATATGCATTGGCCAGACTTTTGCCTTGCTAGAAGCTAAGATGGCACTAACTATGATTCTACAAAATTTCAGGTTCGCATTATCATCTACTTATGTCCATGCTCCGTGCACTATTTTGAGCCTTAGACCGCAGCACGGTGCCCAACTTGTATTCCATAAACTTTAATTCTCTTGGTTTGCTTATATCCAATATGTATGCGTTTAGTTTGCTTATATCCAATATGTATGTGAGAGTTTTCATGCGATGTGAGAGCTTGTTTTGTATGATTCATAAAACTGAGTAACTATAAGTTTTAATGTATCAAAAGTTATACTTGATGAATTGATATAAAAGTTCTCAAGGGAAAATTTGGTTTGATCAATAGTAAACTGGGTTTCCAAAGATTTTATAGCATCCACAATGCCTTAATCTTGAAATTTCCTCGGGAAAATGTTTATTTATTAGAAGATACTTTTCTAAGGTAGCAGATTAGACAATGGTTGATTTTTTTTTGTCTTGATGTAACCTCATCACGTGGGAGATCGAGCCTACCAAAAAAAATGGAAAATGACTTATAAGGTCTAATTTTTGTAATTGTAAACCACATAAGAACCTAACAATTGAAAATGCCTCAAATGACACACTTTTTTTAATTCAAGACTACAAACCTAAATCATGGCTAAAAGTTATGTAAAAAGATAAATATACCCATATTCCTAGACATATTGACGTGATGTTATTATGTATTTAAATTCTAGTTACATTGAAACAAGCAAAATATGCAATCTTTTAACTCAATTTGATATTTTTTTCATAATAAGTAAATTTTTTTACACATAATGAAATATTCACGAAACATTTCTTAAAATTAAAAAACCAAAATTAACTAGAAAAACGAAATCACAATCCTTATATATATATATATATATATATATATATATATATATATATATTTGTGTGCGGATGGGATTGGGGACAAAGATTTTTGAGAAAAAAAGTTACACACATATTACCGACCTAGAGATTTCATAATAAGTTGATTTTTTGTGGAGATGATATCGTCGCCTTGTAGATCATCTTTGCGAAAAGGGCAAGTCTTTGAAATTTATGAGGTGAATGAAATGAGTGGGTAAAATAAACGTGTGTAACTTTCTTTGTAAAAAATTGGTCAACACACTATAAACTGATAAACATGTAGCTGACTGGGCTCGAACCCATAACCTAATGGTACCATCCGCCAAACTCTAATCATCGAACTGTCATGCCGTTGACTCTACTCTCTTTCTTTCTTTGTGTTTTCATGTATGAATTTTGTAGATAGCTATTCATCCAAGTTCTTCTCAGGTACAACTTTTTATCTTCTCCAAACAACATTTCTCTCTGTGTTTTCACGTATGAATTTTGTAGATAGCTATTCATCCAAGTTCTTCTCAGGTACAACTTTAAATCTTCTCCAAACAACATTACTCATTTTTTGGAGTATTTAGCATGATTTGTTAAATTTATTATATGTAATTATACTTTCATGAGCCCTAATCGACTGGCTTACAATTTCCTACACATGCTAATGATAGCCTGGTTGGATGGTTAAGGATGTGGTGGTTAATCTATCACGTCTTAGATTCTATATCCACCGGCGACACGCTTGCCTTTCAAAAAAAAGAAGTGGACAATTTTCAATACATCATAATTTTTTGTATACACCCATATGTAGAGCACGAAGCTAAGCTGAGCACAAATCCAACGCACACGATTAAAAGCTAGCATATATATATATAATAATAACTTGCTGCCCAAAATTGGACTAAAATTTGGGGGTTATGTGAAGATGTAATAGCATTCATAATACAAACTCTAGAATTTTCCTCTTTTGAAGGCCTCCATAATTTTTTGCTCGTAGTAGTGAATATTATCTTGATCGTTTAACCAGATTTTGCAACCAATGTAACGAATGATAAGAATCCTCAAGATACGTATAAAGTTCTATAGGATTTCATCATCCTACTTAATAATGGCATGGTAATGGTACTATGGTGTGGTGTACTTCATAAATGGGCAAGTACCAATTATGTGGTCTTAAAATCTGAGCCTTGACAGTTGCACAACCTGACAACCAGCGAGTCAACAGGATTCAAACCCAATCTCAGTGCTTCCCATCATCACATTCCTGCAAAAACTCAATCTTGTTTGGTATTGCTGACAAATGTTTAGTTCATTCCATACATCATGAGGAGTTTTCAGAGCTTCCCCTTTTGTGCATTGATGGAGATGGGCAACTCTATGGAAACTCAACACTGAACCCCCAAAGCTGCTTAAGGTAAACTTAGATGCTTCAATCTTTTCATTGTTCCCATTATTTGGTTTTAGTTCATAGCCCAACACTGAACACCCCTTTGCATTACATTCTTTGTTTGAAAGGGAACTAATATTTTATAGAGTTCAATGGGATGGGGAATTGAAGTAAATGAAATGGAAAGTTTTGCAGAAGACAGTGTATATTTGCAGTGTTTAACAAATGGGTTAAATTGCTGAATACAGCATTCAAGGTGCTGGATCTTAAATTAATGGATCTGCAATAACCCAAGAATCTAAAATTACCTTTATGAGGTTGAGTCCATTTTGAGGGTGCCTGGTGGAAGGGTTGGAGGTGAAGAGGAGAAAGGTAACTTATATTAGATCCTTGAGACGTGTTGTGTTTCGATGCCACTGGTCGACACCCAGTTCATCTCTTTCATATCAGGATTGGTTTGTACTTGTCTTTACACTTTGTTCTGGAATCAAGTATGTAGCCAATGTAATCGTCCCTTTGCTCATAACTTGGCTCAATCAATCCAAATTAGTTGTTTTCAAATTGGGTTGATATTTGCCTTTTCCTACTTTGGCTACACCACTACCAGATCTAGCATTTCATTTCTGACCTTTCATCAACTTTCACTTCCTCAAAAGTAATGCCAACTGATATTGCACAAAATCTATTTCCGATATAGTCACAATTGAGAACTCATGGCGGGCATCATGCATTTAATTGTATTCTGCAATATATTGTGTAAAGTATAAATTTGATCCGAGAATGTGCTTCAATGAAGCATATAAGACAGTATTTCGACCCTCTAACATGGGGAGGATACCATCCACATCGCAATGTTCTTAGTCTTTCGATCGTATGATGTATACTAATTTATCTTGCCCAATTTCGTTGTTATGATAAAAAAAATTTTGATTACTATATATTGTCTATATACTCTATAGTCATCTCATTTAGAAGTTGGAAAGCTTGAGAGAGAAAAAGGCTACAAGAGAAGGAACATGGAAGAGATTGTATTGGCTATGCTTATAACAACTGTTGTATTGGTGATTTCATGGACCTGGAAAGTTTTGTCTTGGATCTGGTTGAAACCCCTGAAACTGCAAAAGCATTTAAGCGAGCAAGGCATCAGAGGTACTCCTTACAAGTTGCTCCATGGGGACCTCAAAGAGAACCTCAGCGCAATCATTAAAGCAAGATCAAAGCCCATGGAACTTTCGCATGGCATTGTACCACATACCATGCCTTTCAATTATCAAATGGTTCAGAAATATGGTATTCTTTATTATCTCAGATGGTATATTTGGTAGCATAGAATTGTTTTTATTACGTAAGATATTTACCAATTATTTTGTTTGAGACCATTTTGTTAGTTTACATATCACTGTACAATTTTTCAGTGGGAAACCTTATTATAATAAACAGTTTCCCTTTTCTCTACTGGATTATAAGCAAAATTGATTAACTTAAAGATTGTTTTTTTTAATCCAGTCTCCATCAAGGGGATGTGTACATGATATGCAGCAGAATATAGAATGATTTCTAGGCTGTTTTAGATTACTTCTCACTACATTTTTTTATGTTTTACATCTAAAACCTTGGGTTATGTGGACTAACAATAATAATAATAGTAATAATAACTAAATGGTATACTGTATGTTAATATGCTGTTAATGTGAAATTGCAGGTAAGATATCTGTGTTTTGGCATGGGCCGATTCCCAGGGTACAAATTACAGACCCAGATCTCATAAGGGATGTCTTGTGCAGCAATTCAGGACACTTATCTAAGATAAAGAGTACCCCACTGGCGAGCTACCTGATATGTGGGCTTGTATCCTACAACGGGGAAAAATGGGTCAAGCACAGAAGGATTATCAACCCTGCCTTTAATCTTGAGAAGTTAAAGGTTGTTATATTTAATTGATTTTATTCAACATTTTATCCAATACTATATATTAAAAGGCCAATGCTTTGGTATAGCCCGTATTAGAAGTTAGAGCGAATAGGTTACTGTTAGAGCATCCTCCATATATAAGCTATTGAAATAGAGACTTAAGACCCTTTCACCCACTATAAGCTAATTTTTTTGGCATCTGGTGACCCCATGGGGTCTAGTGGGGGATGAATATATCACCTGCAGACCCAATGGACTAAAGTTTGGCGCTGTTTGAAACAATGCCCGAAGCTTGGTGCTACTTCAAACAATACCAAGCTTTGGCTTTGTGTTTGGCATTCAACCATGATAGCCAAGAGCTGTTCCATTCTCTTTTCCTGTGCCTTTTAGTTTCCTCATTTTATTTTAACATTTGAACCCACTTTATGTATTTATCTTATAACAGGTAGATTAAATTTCACCCAGGTTTCAGGGTAATAAAAAAAAAATTCCCAGACACATGGGTCTAGAATTAGGTTATAACAGAAGCTCTTAGGGTCATATGGATTGCTCTTGGTTTTTATAATACTTAACCCATTAAGCGAATAAATATGATCTTTTAAGATAATGATGTAATTGCTCTTGGTTTTTATAATACTTAACCCATTAAGTTAATATATATGATCTTGTATGATTACTAAAGACTTTGATGACGCTTTGTATTGTTGATGGGCTTTTGTATAGATGATGTTGCCAGCATTTTATATGTGTTGCGATGAGATGTTAAACAAATGGAAGACTATGATTTTAGATGGGTCAATTGAATTGGATCTGTGGCCAGAATTCGAGAACTTAACCGGGGATGCTATCTCTCGAGCAGCATTTGGAAGTAGTTATGAAGAAGGAAGACGTATATTCCAACTCCAGCGTGAACAAACTTCACATGTTGCCAAGGCTTTTCAGTCCACTTACATCCCAGGTTTTAGGTATGCAATAGCCATTCACAGTTATTCACCTAAAGATGATTGAATTTTGCTTTATTGAGTACAATGTACTGCTAAAATAATGAGTTAGGAAAGCATCATGTCTTATTTCCTCACCCCACTAGAACTTTAGATGAGAAATAGGATATGAGACCTTCTCATGTAAATGACATGTTTCAGCAAATCATAGTTTCACTATCCTAAAACTGAAAACTGAGTTTATCGTAAGCATTTATTTCAACCAAGTTTAAATTATTTTTAGCATCACATTCGATGATAACTTTCATGTGAAGGTTTCTACCCACAGAAAGAAATAAGAGGATGAGGGAAATCAATAGAGAAACCAAAAATCTATTGAGGTATGTGATAAATAAGAGAGAAAAGGCCATGGAAATGGGTGAAGCCAACCACGAAGATTTACTAGGCCTGTTGATGCAATCCAATCTGAAGGAAGCTCAGGACCATGAAATGGGAATGAGTATTGATGATGTTATCGAGGAGTGCAAGTTATTTTATTTGGCAGGGAAAGAAACAACTGCAATTTTACTCGCGTGGACAATGATTGTTTTGAGTATGCATCCTGACTGGCAAGATCAAGCAAGGGAAGAGGTCTTACGAGTCTTTGGGAAAAGAAAACCAGATTTTGATGGTCTAAACCATCTGAAAGTTGTGAGTTTTTCCTTGTAATATTTCGCCCTTTATATAGGTACAATATTTTGTTTTGTTTTGTTTTGTTTATAAAACCCCCCATGCAGGTAACCATGATTCTATATGAGGTCCTTAGGTTGTACCCACCGGCTGTTTTTCTTACTCGATGTGTTTGCAAGACAATGAAACTACGAGAATTAAATCTTCTACCTGGAGTACAAATCATGATGCCAATACTTCTCATTCACCATGATCATGAGCTTTGGGGTGATGATGCTGAAGAGTTCAATCCAGCAAGGTTCTCAGAAGGAGTTTCGAAGGCTACAAAGAATCGTGTCTGCTTCTTCCCATTTGGTTGGGGTCCAAGGATATGTATTGGGCAGAACTTTGCCATGATAGAAGCAAAGATGGCTATAGCTATGATTTTGCAACATTTCTGGTTTGAGTTATCACCTACTTATGTCCATGCTCCTTGTACTGTTATAGTCCTTAAACCACAACATGGTGCACAACTTGTATTACACAAGCTTTGATTCCAGGATTCCCTTGATCTAATGTGATTTGTACCGGTATCCATTTGATCTAGGTTTCTGTTTTGTGAAACTGAAGGTTTACTCTGTTAATTAATCAAGTGTTAAGATTTTATACTCGTTGGTATGAATTGTCTGAAGCGTATGGTATTTCAAGATATGGGGGGTTGGTTCAGTTGACAACGTTTGATTATCACTTCATTTCTGGGGCTCACAATGTGTTAATGGTTGTTGATTTGTGTCCGATGTGTTATGCCCATAAGAGAGATTGTATCCATCAAACTCAGTAGATAATAACGATTGTGAAAGAGACCGTACCCAGGGCAAGGTTGTGAAAAAAAAATGTAGAATGTGTTTTGGGGGTGGCAGGTGGCAGGGTTGGATGTGAGGAAGAGGAACTTGAAATAGATCATCCAGATTTATATTCACAACATGCCGATGGTGAAGGCCAGATGCATCTCTTTCTTTTGCTCAGTGAGGGTATTTTTTATGGCACGTCACTGGTTTGTAGTTATCTCTACGCTTTCGTTCATATTAAGTTTACATTACCTAGTTGTCTCCTTCAAATTTGGATTGGTTTCTTGTAGTTTCTTCTCTTTGCTATGCATTCAAAAAGTCATTTTAACTAATGTTATGCACCAAGAAATGTGCATATAAACATGCAAGTCCGTTTCAGGTATTCATGTATTGTCTTGAATCTTGATTTAATAATAAAGGCAATCAATTGGTTGTGTTGCAGTGTTTTGTCAACATTTTACGTTTTACATTTTACTCGTGGTATCAAGCATCATTCTCAATAATGGTTTTAATCGATGTGTGCAGATTTTTCCCTACAAAAAGAAACAGGAGAATGAAGGCAATTTACACAGAAGTGAATACTCTATTAAGGAAAATAATAATTAAGAGAAAGGAAGCTACGAAAACTGAACAAGCCAAGGAAGTTGACTTACTAGGCTTGCTGTTAGAGTCCAATATGAAGGAAATGGAAGATAAAAAGAAATCTGAAAATTCCAGTTGAGCACAGATGATGTTGTAGAAGAATGCAACTATTCTACGTTGCAGGCAAGAGACGACTTCAAGTACTTGCATGGACACTGATTCTCTTGGGCATGCATCCTCACTTGCAAGTAAAAGCAAGGGAAGAGGTCTTGCAAGTCCCGGGGAAAGGAAAACTAGATATTGATGGACTAAACCACCTAAATATCGTGAGTTTGATTTTCTTTTGAAATCACAACATGTTTGTTATCAATATAACATCCTCATTAAATTTTGTAAATCATTCTTTTCAGGTAACAATGATTCTTAATGAGGTTCTTTGGTATGAAGTACTTACAAATCAATGAAACTAGGAGAGTTTCAGCTCCCACCAGGTATATAAGTTACATTACCAACACTTCTCGTTCACCACGATCCTGAGCTTTGGGGTGAAGATGCAGATGCAGACAATTCACTACAAAAAAAAGCATTATTAGCTACGGAAATTAGCGATGGTTTTAAAAAACTGTTGCTATTTAAACGCTTTGCGACGGCAAAAAACCGTCGCTATAGTTTCTGCTACAGTTTCGGTACATAAATTAAAATCACCGTCGCTAACCGTTTTGCGACGGATTAAAACTGTCGCTAATACGAGAATTAGCGACGGCAGTGGAGCCGTAGCTAATGTTTACGAATTTTTTTTGTTAGCCACGGTCAAAATACCGTAGCTAATGTGATTTTTTTAAAAAAAATTTATAAGAAAACAATATAGCGACGGCACTGGGACCGTTGCTAATGTTTACAATTTTTTTTTGTTAGCCACGGTCCAAATACCGTAGCTAATGTGATTTTTTTTTTTAAAATTATAAGAAAACAATATAGCGACGGCACTAGGGCCGTAGCTAATGTTTACAAATTTTTTTTGTTAGCCACGGTCCAAATACCGTAGCTAATGTGATTTAAAAAAAAAAATATTATAAGAAAACAATATAGCGACGGCACTAGGGCCGTAGCTAATGTTTACAAATTTTTTTTGTTAGCCATGGTCCAAATACCGTAGCTAATGTGATTTTTTTTTAACCATATCTTCCCCATCCATATCCACTGGTGCAGTAACCATGGAATCACAATTGTCCCTTGAAGCATTCCCATACTCAGCCCTTCATTATGAAGAAAAGCAATGAAAGAATGACCACTAGGATTCATATGAGGTTGTTAATTTCTATAACAAGCTATAGAGAAAACTCAATTGTTTTTTTCAATATTTGGAATGTACATCTTACATGGTATATATAGGCAACTCAAAGCTTAGCAATGCAAGACAATGCTAGCTGTCAAACAGACTAACATATTTGCTAACACTAACTAAACACCTCTTCTACTTATTACATAGCTCATTACTAATTACTCTTAACATTCTCCCTCAAACTAAGCGTAGATGAAGCAACTACACTGAGTTTGTCACGTAACAGCAAAAACCTAGATTTACCAAGAGCCTTTGTAAGAATGTCAGCAATTTGATCAGTAGCTGGAATATGATGAACATGAAGAAGATGACAAGCAACTTTCTCACGTACAAAGTAGACATCCAGCTCAATATGCTTTGTCCTAGCATGAAGAACAGGATTAGAACTGAGCATAACAGCACTTTTGTTGTCACACCAGACAGTAGGAGTGCTACAACTAATTTTCAGTTCAGAAAACAAAGATTGTAACCATGTAAGTTCGGCTATAACAGCAGCAAGGCTTCGATACTCGGCTTCAGTACTGCTTCTTGAGACAGTGCTCTGCTTCTTTGAAGACCAAGAGATGAGGTTCCCTCCCAGATAAACACAATAGCCAGAAGTAGACCTTCTATCAGTGGGATCAGAAGCCCAATCTGCATCACAGTAACCTGTCCACTGAAAAGATGGAGTTGGAACTAGATGAAGACCAAAATTGGGTGTAGCTTTGAGATAGTGTAATATTCTTTTCACTACCCGCCAGTGGGATTCAAGTGGATTCTGCATGAATTGGCAAACTCTATTGACAGAGTATGCAATCTCAGGTCTAGTGATGGTAACATACTGTAAGGCACCAACCATACTCCTATATAACTGAACATCTTTGACTGTATAACTGCCCGTAGCATACAATTTTTCACCACCACTCATAGGAGTAGGCAACCCATTAGCAAACTGCATCTTAGCACGGCATAGGAGGTCATTGATGTACTTAGACTGAGATAAAAACAAGCCATGAGTAGTGTGTTGGACCTGAATGCCAAGAAAGTAGTGAACAAGGCCAAGATTTTTTAAGGAGAATTGAGCATTTAGTTGTTGGATCAATTGTGATACATCAGTTGAATTTGCACCAGTAACAAGGATGTCATTTACATAAACCAAAAGGAATATGGGAGATGGAGAATGGCAGATGAAAAGTGAAGAATCTGACTAAGTAGGAGTAAAGCCAAACATGGAAAGAGTACTTCTCAGTTTATCAAACCACGCCCAAGGAGCCTGCTTCAGGCCATACAAGGCCTTGTTGAGTTTGCAAACAGCAGTGGGTTGAGAGGAATCAATGAAACCAGGTGGCTGCATCATGTAAACATCCTCTTGCAAATCCCCATTCAAGAATGCATTGTTAACGTCAAGTTGAAATACAGACCAACCATAGGTAATAGCCACTGAAAGAACAACCCTGATTGTAGTAGGCTTAACAACTGGACTAAAGGTCTCTGCATAATCAAAGCCAGCAACTTGTTGAAATCCGCGAGCCACCAAGCGAGCTTTGTATCTGTGTACTGATCCATCAGCATTTTCTTTGACCTTAAACAACCATTTACAACCAACTACTGATCTGTTCTGAGGAAGATCAACCAAGGACCACGTCTCATTTCTGATTAAGGCTAGGTACTCATCTTGCATAGCAGTGAACCAATGAGGTGTTTCTAAAGCTTCAACTAGACTGGCAGGTTCAGCTGAAGTCAAAAATACTTTGGGTTTAGAGATACCAGCCTTAGACCTAGTGAGCATTGGATGGCTAGGAACAACACTAGGACCAACATGAAGAACAGGACTAGAAGTGGGTTGATCAGCAGGACTACTAGAAGTAGGTTGATCAGCAGGACTACTAGAAGTATGATTATGAATCAATGGACTAGTAGAAGGATTGGGATGCAATACTGAATCATAGGATGAAACCAATGGACTATGAGAAGAAGTATGACTTGAAATAGATGGCCTATTGGCAGTAGATGGAGCAGAAAAAGATATGGCAGCAAGTGTATCAGAAGTAGATGTAGTAAGGTCAAGAGAGGAACTAGGACACCATTTTGAATAAGGAAAATGAGTCTCATTGAACAACACATCACGAGAGATGTAAATACGTCCAGTAGAGGACAGACACCTATACCCTTTATGTTGAAGACTATACCCAAGAAAGACACACTCAACTGACCTATACTGAAGTTTAGTTGAATTGTAGGGTCTACTGTTAGAAAAACAGGAGCAACCAAAGACCTTTAGATTGTTATAATCAGGAACCTTGTTGTATAAAGTTTCATATGGCGATTGTCCCTTAAGAACAGCAGTTGGAACACGATTTAGAAGGAAAACAGATGTCCGAGCAGCTTCATCCCAGAACTTCAAGGGAAGAGAAGCATGAGCAAGAAGGGTTAGAGCTGATTCAATAATATGGCGGTGTTTTCTTTCAGCAACACCATTCTGTTGGTGAGTAGTTGGACAAGCAAGACGATGGCCTATACCATGCTGACTAAGGAACTTCGAAAAAGACCTGTATTCTCCTCCCCAATCTGACTGAACACATTTGATTGGAAGTCCAAATTCTAACTCAACCTGAGTCTTAAACTTAAGAAAAGTGGGATAGGCATCAGATTTGTTTTGTAAAAAAAAAATCCAAGTGAAACGACTATAGGCATCAATAAAGTGGATGTAATACTTGTAACCACAAGAAGAGACAGTAGAAGCCGGACCCCATAGGTAAGTGTGAATCAATTCTAATGGCTTAGTATACACAGTAGAAGAGCTTGAAAAAGGAAGTTTATGAATTTTACCCACACAACAAGAAGAACAGACATCCACATTGGCATTATTAGGAACAACAATGTTACACCTAGAAATAATCTTTTGAACAATAGAAAAAGAGGGGTGACCAAATCTAGCATGCCAAAGAGATAAAGAAGAGGATGACTTAGACATAGTTGTGTTTACACAAACATTATTACAAACTGAAGTGCTTGGAGGGCTACACATAGTTGTGTTTACACAAACATTATTACAAACTGAAGTGCTTGGAGGGCTACATGCTTGAATCCTTGCTGATCTATCAGCAGAACTACATGTTGAAATACTTGTTGATCTATCAGCTAAACTGAAATTTGAGCTAAAGTTGTTGGATGGACTACTGACTGGAAAGCTTTGAGAAGCTGATTTTGCATTGGCAATGGAATATGTGGACTTGGAAGTAGGAAGTTTCATTGACGGAAAGACATAGAGACCTCGCTTAAGTTTCCCTTCCAAGAGAGTTTGATGAGTGACCTGATCCTTGACAAAACAGAGATCAGGATGAAATTCAAAGAAAACATTATTGTCCCTAGCAAATCTAGACACACTTAAGAGGTTCTTAGTCAATTTAGGAACTTGAAGAACATTTCTAAGATGCAAGATTCTTGAGGAGGTAGAAGAAAGAAGAGTGGACTGACCAATATTTTCAATCTGCAATGCAGAGCCGTCGCCAACGAAAAGTTGCTCATTACCATGATAAGGAATAGAGTTCATCAAGTTCTGAGGGTATGGAGTACAGTGATCAGTGGCTCCTGAATCTGGATACCACCTACTATCAGGAGGTGTAGCAGCAACACCTGATTATTTCTGAGTTTGTGAATCAGATCTCCAAGTAGAATGCATATGTTGACTAGTTGATGCAGAGAAAGCATGTCTTGGAATGCCAGAACCAGAACCAGAAGAAGAGATCTGTGAATTTGAATTGGAATTCCATGGATTTGAGACAGTGCTATCAAACCTGTTATAGCATTTAAAAGCTAGATGTCCAACTTTGCCACATATTTGACATTGAGGACGGTTTGATTGAGATCCATATTCAGATGATTGATAACCGGATCCAGATGGTCTAAATCCTCTCCCAGATCCAGATCTTGAGCCTCTGAAATTGTGAAGAGCTCTAGACTGAGGTCTCCATCCTTGTAAACTTGACACAAAAGACCTAGGTGAAGGTTTGTAAGATGTTTGAGCCACATTCACAGAACCAGAGATATATATCAAGATCTTTCATGTGTCTTTCAATTCTTGCTTCTTGAGCAAGCAAAAGAGACTCAATTTCCACAACACTATAATCATCAAATCTTGAACTCACAGACACTACAAACGTATCACATATCTGTGGTAAGCCATCAAAGATGGCATTAACATGATCTTTCGGAGAGAGCTGATGTCCTACAGATGCCAATTGATCGATAATGGACTTAAGTTTCAGAAGATATTCATTGATAGAAAGATCTCCTTTCTTGAAATTTTGTAATTGATTTCTGAACTGAGAGATCTTGGCGACAGTTTGTGAGTTGAAGAAGGTCTCAAGAACATGCCAAATGCGTTCTGATGTTTCACATCCTACTAACCTTGTAAGGAGTGATTCTGTCATGGAGGAGAGAAGCCATGAAAACAGCAGTTGATCTTGTTGTTTCCAGGTGAGAAATTCTGGATTGACATGATTGTTGACTTGATCTTCAGTAGAGAGAAACCGTGATGGTGGTAAAGTTTTCTCAATGAACTGCTGAAGCTTGTGTCCTCTAATTGTTGCCAAGACTTGCTGCTTCCATAGTAAGTAATTGTGTTCATTCAACTTCACAGACAGTGCATGTGTGAACATCACTGGTCTTGACTCTGTTGAAACAGAGGAAGTTGGTTGTATAGCATTGGAAGATGTTGAATCTGCCATTAATTCTTACTGAGATGAGTTGAAGAGAAGAAAAAGGAGATAAGGGAAACGAAGGTGCTCTGATACCATGTTAATTTCTATAACAAGCTATAGGGAAAACCCAATTGTATTCACTACAAAAAAACGCTTTACTAGTGACAAAAACTAGATCGTCGCTAATTAAAACATTAGCTACGGCAAATTAAAAGATTAGCGACGGCATCCAACCGTCGCTACTATCTCCGATACTGTTTCACCACATATGTATAAAACACCGTCGCTAAATAATTTGCGACGGCACAAAACCGTCGCTAACGCTTGTAATAGCGACGGTATTTTCGCTGTCGCTAAGTTTTACAAATAAAACTGATTAGCTACGGTAGGATACCTGGCTTTCACCCAGGCGCTAATCTTTTATATACCTGGCTTGTAATAGGTACTATTAGCGACGACACTTTCTACCGTAGCTAATTGTTTTTAAAAAAAATTATATAAAAACATATAAAGAAATTAGATATATATAAAATCACCACCAACCCATTGCCGTCAAGCCCGGTTAGGATACCTGGCTTTCACCCAGGCGACCCGGGTTCGAATCCCGGCAATGGAAATTGTTTTTTCTATTAATATTTTTATTAGCGACGGCAAAAACCCGTCGCTAATTGTTTTTTAAAAAAATAACATTATTTTTATATTACCGACGGCAAAATCCCGTTGCTAATTGTTTTTAAAAAAATTAACATTTTTATATTAGCGACGGCACAGCTAAAGAAGATCAGATCAAAGAAAATCATATCAGATTAAAGAAGATCAGATCAAAGAAAATCAAAGAAGTTCAAAGAAGATCAAAGAATATCAGATCAAAGAATATCAAAGAAGATGAGATCAAAGAAGATCATATCAGATCAAAGAAGATCAGATAAAAGACGATCAAAAAAGTTCAAAGAATATGAGATCAAAGAAGATCAGATCAAAGAATATCAGATCAAAGAAAATCAAAGAATATCATATCAGATCAAAGAAAATCAGATAAAAGACGATCAAAGAAGTTCAAAGAAGATCAAAGAATATGAGATCAAAGAAGATCAGATAAAAAAAGATCAAAGAAGATCAGATCAAAGAAGTTCAAAGAAGATCAAAGAAGATCAGATCAGATCAAAGAAGTTCAAAGAAGATCAAAGAAGATAAAAGAAGATCAGATCAAATAAGATCTAAGAAGATCCAAGAAGATCATAGAAGATCATAGAAGATCAAAGAAGATCAGATCAGATCAAAGAAGATCAGATCAGATCAAAGAAGATTAGATCAAATAAGATGAGATCAAAGAAGATCATATCAAAAAAATTCAAAGAAGATCAGATCAAAGAAGATGAGATCAAAGAAGATCTTAGAAGATCAGATCAAAGAAGATCAAAGAAGTTCAAAGAAGATCAAAGAAGTTCAAAGAAGATCAAATAAGATCAGATCAAGGAAGATCAAATAAGATCGGATCAGATAAAAAAAATCAAAGAAGATCAGATCAGATCAAAGAAGATCAGATCAAAGAAGTTCAAAGAATATCAAATAAGATCAGATCAGATAAAAAAAGATAAAAAAAGATCAAATCAAAGAAGATCAAAGAAGATAAAAGAATATCAGATCAAAGAAGATGAGATCAAAGAAGATTAGATCAAAGAAGATCAGATCAGATCAAAGAATATCAAAGAACATCAGATCAAAGAAGATAAAAAAAGATCAGATCAAAGAAGATCAGTTCAAAGAAGATCAAAGAAGATCAGATCAAAGAAGATCAAATCAAAGAAGTTAAAAGAAGATCAGATCAAAGAAGATCAAATCAAAGAAGATCAAAGAAGATCAGATCAAATAAGATCAAAGAAGATCAAATCAAAGAAGATCAAAGAAGTTAAAAGAATATCAGATCAAAGAAGATCAGATAAGATCAAAGAAAATCAAAGAAGATCAGATCAGATCAAAGAAGATCAAAGCAGATCAAAGAAGATCAGATCAGATCAAAGAATATCAAAGAACATCAGATCAAAGAAGATCAAAGAAGATCAGTTCAAAGAAGATCAAAGAAGATCAGATCAAAGAAAATCAAATCAAATAAGATCAAAGAAGTTAAAAGAAGATCAGATCAAAGAAGATCAAAGCAGATCAAAGAAGATCAGATTAAAGAAGATCAAAGAAGATCAAATAAGATCAGAGAAGATCATATCAGATCAAAGAAGATCATAGAAGATCAGATCAAAGAAGATCAAAGAATATCAGATAAAAGAAGATCAGATCAAAGAAGATCAGATCAGATCAAAGAATATCAAAGAAGATGAGATCAGATAAGATCAAAGAAGATTAGATCAAAGAAGATGAGATCAAAGAAGATCAGATCAAAGAAGATAAGATCAGATCAAAGACTAATTGGTTTTAAAAAAAAAAAACATTTAACACTAAAGAGATTAGCTACGGCAATTTGCCGTGGCTAATTGGTTTTTGATTTTTTACATTAGCGACGGCGAAAAACCGTCGCTAATTGGTTTTAAAAAAAAAAAAAAATTTAACACTAAAGAGATTAGCTACGGCAATTTGCCGTGGCTAATTGGTTTAAAAAAAAAATTAACACTAAAGAGATTAGCTACGGCAATTTGCCGTGGCTAATTGGTTTTTGATTTTTTACATTAGCGACGACAAAAAACCGTCGCTAATTGTTTAAAAAAAAAAAAAACAATTAACACTAAAGAGATTAGCTACGGCAATTTGCCGTGGCTAATTGGTTTTTATTTTTTACATTAGCGACAACAAAAAACCGTCGCTAATTGGTTTTTTAAAAAAAAATATCACCGATCCGCGTGAAACCTCATCTCAACCGTCAATAACACCCAAAAATTTAGCTCAATCCACGCACTAAACCAAACCACGTCATCGATCCGCGTGAAACTAACACAATCAATCCCTTTCAATTACATTTCTCTATATAAATTTCAATTTTTTCTACAAACCAACTTAAACAAAAAATTTATCTCAACAAAAAATTTTCTCTCAACCTCCAGAGAAGAAACCCACAGAGGAGAAGTCCGCCGCTCCCTCGACACCGATCCCGGTCGCCTCTCTCTCCCCTCCTTTCCTCCGCCGCCTCTCTCTCGGAGATCTGAGATCTCAGAGATCTGAAATCTCAGATCGCGGAGATCTATGATCTCAGATCTCAGAGATCTATGATCTCCGATATTCTATAGATCGATTTATTTTATTTTTTTTTGGTTTTTTTGTCATTTTTGTATGGATTCTTTGTAATTTTTTTTTAATTTTTGTATGATATTCTAGAGACTGTGTAACTTTTGTTATAATTTTGATCAATTAAGTTTAGTTCTGGTAGTTGATATTAATTTTCAAAATGGACAATCATTAATAGCTAATTTCATTATAAAAAATGAATTATAATTTGTAATTTATAAATTTCATTTGTCAATATGATTTGCAACAAAGTTGTCCCTAAATAGCTACGGCAAATACTGTGGCTGTGTTGTCAATTAGATTTGCAATTTAGCGACGGCAAAAAACCGTCGCTAAATAGCCAAGGCAAAAAAGGTCGCTATATTGCCTTAGCGACCGCAAAAAACCCTCGCTAAGTAGCGACGGCAAATAAACGGTCGCTAAATAGCGACGGCAAAAAACCGTGGCTATTTAGAAAAAACCGTCACTAAATAGCCACGGTACAAAAACGGTCGCTAAATAGCGACGGCAAAAAACCGTCGCTATTTAGCAAAAAACGTCACTAAATAGCTACGGCAAAAAAACGGTCGCTAAATAGCGACAGCAAAAAACCGTCGCTATTTAGCAAAAACCGTCGCTATCTTACAATTAGTGACAGTTTTCGTTGAAATTTTCAGCAGCTTTAGCGACGGAATTTTTTGAGTTAGCCACGGTTTTTTTGCCGTGGCTAATTAGCGACGGGATAGTTTGCCGTTGCTGATTCAAATAGCGACGATTAACCTAGCGACGGTATTGCGACGGTTTTTGTGCCGTGGCTAAATCATTGTAGCGACGGTTTGTTGCCAATTAACAACGATTTTTAGCCGTTGCTGAAACGTGTTTTTTTTGTAGTGATTTTTCAATATTTGGAATGTACATCTTACATGGTATATATAGGCAACTCAAAGCTTAGCAATGCAAGACAATGCTAGCTGTCAAACAGACTAACATATTTGCTAATAACTAATCACCTCTTCTACTTATTACATAGCTCATTACTAATTACTCTTAACAGAGGTTCACAAGCAATAGGATAAATAGGATAGTCTTTAGGAACTGAGGTACAATTGTAGAATAGATAGAGATTGATGTGATTTGGACCATATTCAAATGGTGCAACAATATCACTTACATTATGCCTAGGAATTGGGCTGGAGGTTCCGTTCAATTCATCTGTGTTGGCAACCAAAAAAGATTGGTTATGTAAGAGATATTGCGAACGACATATCTACTATTGGACATCGATAGAATTGGCTCGTGATCAACGTTACAAGGATGAAAAGTTTGGCTTCAAAGCTATGGCTTATCTTCCAAAGCTTAAATCGGCCATTGACCACTAGACTTGAAGGAGATAAGTATCCACTCAATTGGTGCTCGAGTATGACACGAGTCTTTGTAACAGAAAAACAGTGTGTTCAACAATACCTAACATTCTAACCATTCTGATAAAACCTATATAGGTTTCATGGAGAATTTTTCTTTCGGTGTTGTTACGCAACTAAATTCCTACCTCAGGTGGAAAAAAAAAATCTCCAAATCAATTGGCATTATTGTTGCAGTTTTGGGGTTAGAAGAAGACATATGGAAAGTGTTATCTATCAACACCTGGAGCAGACAACCGAGGCTCAGTTTTAGTATTGGTTAAAACTCCCTATTCTATATTAAAATAAAGGAATGGTGGGGTGAGAAAGTGAGAACAAAGTACCCGGACACTGGGATTGGTTGCGCCCACCAGGACAAAGGCATGTAGGTTGGAGCAACGTCAAACTATATCCACAGCGGCCACCAGATCTTTCGCATGGATCACAAAATTGGGGATCCGCTATGTACCCCACCTGAAAACCACTCCTCAACACTACCTCAACTGCTTCTCCAGTCCTGCTACTCCTTTCTTGAATACCATATCCATTAACAGAATCTTGAAGAACCGTAATCACCACACTCTTGTCACATGCTTCATATGTTGCAAGATCACTGCGAGAGTTCGTAAGAGCAATCTGGTAACCACTATCATCAGGGCCTTCAGGACATTGTAACGCATCCGGGATGGAGCGAGGACAGTTGTAAAAGTAGGTGATGTTTATATCAGTTGGGGGATAACTAAAGATGCTGAAATTCAGGGAAGTGCTTGGTTATTGCATAGAACAATCACTAGTCCATAAGTCCTTTCTGGATATTCTCAACGTACGATCATTTTGATTGATATCCAAAACCCTGTACCAATGTGATGCAATATTTATCTCTGCAGTTTCATTTTTTTTTTTTTTTTTTTGGAAAGCATCTCTGCAGTTTCATTATCAAAGCACACGAGCTCAAAGCAAGGGCGACCACAATAATGGGGATGATTTCCTCCCCAGAAAGGATACTTGAGGTTTTTCATCTGTCCGCAATCAAAACGTTGTTTGCAAGTACTGTACATTAATTCATCCTGACTTGAGGATACTAAGATGTTGATGATCAGAATGACAAAAAAGATGAGGAAGAGAAAGGGAGATGAGAAGACCATTTGAAGAGGCAATTTCACTTGGACAAAATGCAAATTACAATGAATGGGGTATGAGAAGGATAAGGGAGACGGATTTGAATAAATTGATTTAACAAAAGCATTGCTTTGAACAACAAGTAAGGTGGGCTTGTGGACTTTCAGATTATTCCAAGCTCCTTCTAATGCCTTAACATTTTACTTGCCTATTCAATGATGTTTACAGTTGCCTTAGTTTTAACTTGTATTGAAAATATTGTTTCTATATATTATAGTGTGAACCACTCATAAACAACAATATAATAAACTCCTAATACAGGCCAAAACTTTAATTAATCATATCTAGTAATTATTGTAATTTCAAGCATATTTCCTGGGGATAACCCTGCTAGTTGACTCCAAACTCCGTAGATCCCACCAAATTAACTCCGCTATAATAAGCATTGAGATTGTCTCAGCATATCCTGAAGTAGGTGCTATTAAACACAATTTTTTTACGGAGAAAGTGCTGCAACCTACACCAAGTATGAATGATCTAGACCCTATATAAAACCAGCACTCCTAGAGTTAGGTTTGAGCCTTGTAAAACTTTGCTTGATTTTCTAGATCATTTGAATCTAAGTTCAAACTTTATAATTTAACTTTTGAAATTCATTTTGATTTGGATGTAAACTGTTGGCAAGCATACACAATATGCAGCCTACTTCATGAATCATAGAATTTCTTGAGAAAGGAAGGAAGAATAGGAAGTCAGATTAAGAGAATTTCCAAGTCTTCCCAACAACAGAAAGTCAAAAGAGACCTATAGGCCTCAGTTATAATAGATTTAATCCTGACAGAGTGAAGTTTTTCTGTTCTTTATTATGTTCATAGAGCCTTCATCTCTAAGATATTTGAATACACCATGTTGACATGTAGTTGTTAGAAATGGATTTTTCACTCAAGAAAATAAATTGATGTTCATCATCTTATAGATAAAAAATTGTTCAAGTTATGTGTAGTATTAAAACTATTGTCATTATGTCACCAGTTATTCAAGCAACCCCAAACTATGAGCATCTTTGAATAAGGTTTTCGTGTATAATGCCTATTTGGAAGACCACCATGCGTTAGCTGACACCATCTATAGGAAATAATCTCTAAGTGGGGCATCAACCTTTGCATGTTGATAGTCTACTTGGGAACCTTTTGCAGAATGTCTAAAATTAGTTGTGTAAACAAAGCAAGTATAACACTAGTAGCACAAGTTTTTTATATTAATATGTTTCCAGAGTTAAAATTTATAAATAGCAAAGAGACTAATAGTCTGTCGTCCATATATACCTTTACAGGTTTTCAGATTAGGACCATGTTGACAAAAGCATTGAAGAGCAAGGTAGTTCGATTATATCCACATTGCCCGCCAGATTCGATGCATTCATTGCACACTAGAGTAATTCTACGCTACCTTGCTTCGGTGTCTCTTGGGTTTTTTTTACACTTTTTACCTATTCTCTTTAAAACACAACCACAAACACCACCCACAGAAAGGATAGAAGTGTCAAAAAAAAACCCCAAAGAAACACCCAAACAAGGCAGCGTGGAATTTTTCGACACACTATCCACTTTGTAATTTACTTCAAACCTCACGCTCAGCACTGCCTCCACTTTTGGTGAAATAGTTCTTTCAAGAATAGGAACTATGATTTGAACATCGCATCCCAAAAGCTCTGGATAAAAACCCACTGGACCAGTCCTGCTAAAAACCGTAGAATCACTAGAGGTACCGTTAATGGAACAAGTGAAACGCCTAGGTACCTTAGTAAGCATAGGGGACCATAGAATAAATTTAATGGGTCACGGTGTCTGGGTAACTGAACAGAGTGGTATTGAAAGTAGTATTAGCAATGGGTCCGGTCAGGCAATTATCGCTCCAAGAGTCTCCTTGCAATATGGAGTGTCTAGTTGTTTTCATTGATGGGCAACACCCGATATCTTTGATCAATGATTTTTACCTCAGGGTGCCCATTATCATTTTCTGGGTCAGTCGAGCTTGAAATCTAGGTGCCCACAATAATCAGGTCCGATACTGCTCCAGAAAGGGTAAGTGATGTTCTTAATGAATCCAACAATCAAAGTCTTGTGAGCAGTTGGAGTATATAAATTAATAAACGAGCTTTAACAAGAAAAAACCTAATGAAAAAAATTATCAATCATTATCAATGAACCGAATCATTATGAATAATGTGATTATTGTCTAGGAAAACATATTTCCTTACTAAAGAGAGATGAATAAGATTTAATATTCGTTAACAAGGAAAGTGATTTGTTGTTAAAATTAGTCTTCTTTAGCAACAAAAGCAACACAATATTTCATTTCAAATGATGCCATAATTACCAAGGAACAAGTATTTTGTGGCCATAAAAATAACTTCGTTGTTAAATCAATTTGGCAAGAAATTGGTTTGGAGGGAATGTTTCTCGCCACATATTTAACAAGGAATGTTTCCTACAAAATATATTTTGTTGGAAAACAGTAACAAGTTTATGATTTTTCCAAGGAATTTTTTTATTCATTGACAATGCTACAATATTAACAAGGAAATCAATTTTCGTAGCAATAATTTTGTTGGTAAAAGATAGATTTCTTGTAGTGCCTCAAATTATCTATAAACTATAAATAGACCCTTACATTAGTGAAAATGTAATCTTTGATTACAATATTTTACTCCATAATATTCTTTAATTTTTTAGGGTTTGAGTTTGACACTTTTTAGTTTATACCTATTAAAGTTTGGCCTTCGTTTTGAAAACTATTTGAGTCTATCCCTCGTTTTTTTTACAAAACCGTCAAGTCCACGTCATTGACAGGTCAAAAATATTTTTCAGACCCTTTTGTCCTTACCTAGCGTGGGGGTGTGTTTAGAAACCCAAAATTCAGGTTTTCTTTTCTTCCTTCCAAATCCTCTCTCACACTCTCTATAAACTTTCCTCTCACCATGAGATCTTCTTCCTGCAGGATTTGTTGAGGTGGCCCGGATGATGGAGGGTCTGGATCCTATTTCAAAGTGTACAGATCATGTTTCCAGTGATGCTGGGGAGAGTTCTCGCATATCCCACCATATTAAGGGTGCACAAGACAACCTGGTCATTCAATCTCGTAATAGTATTGGTTGTGGGTCAAACTGTGAGGCCTGCTTTTGAATGTCATTTTCACTGGACCAAAATGTTATTCTGCATTTTCATGCAATCTCTCATCGTTCAGTCCAAATATTACCTTAGCAGAATTTGTGCAAGTTATCAATCACACCATTGGACCAAAACCCCTAGCGATATGGATGACATGTTGGAAATACAAATTGTTTAGCAGCTTTGGCAGATCTTGTTTTGTAATTCTTGAATTTTCGAAATAGAGTTTAAAATACAATCTTCCATGACATTAGCTCAACTTTTGTTTTATGTTTTTTGAATCCCCTAGCTCCCAGCTCATGCTTGTGGGTATGTTGGCAGGATATTCTTGGATGTCATGGAGATGGACACTAAATAGCAGCTGCAATTTAGTCTTCCTGAAAGGATAGTACATGATGATATTACCGAGTAAATCAATCACCCATGTTTAGAGACGCCGTTTCCTACTTTTACCGGCCATGCCGACTAAGAGCGCGAGTTCAAGATGTATTGATTGTGGGTCGCTGATTTATTATTTAATTGAGTTAACCCTCTCTCACACTCTAAACTTTCCTCTCACCATGGTTGATCATGATAACAGTTTGAACCCTTTAATGGAATGCTTTAACATGGTTTTCTTTTGAGTCAACTATAATTTGGAATAGGAGATTTGATTGTCATAATCATAAAAGAAACCATCACAGTTGAGAAAAATAGCCCTTTTAATGGTAGATTTTGACTCTTTTTTTTTTTTATTTATTTATTTATTATCAAGGATGAATGTTCTAAAGTTGATCAATTGAGAATTAGATATGGGTTCAATGCTTTCAAGGTAACGGTAAAATGGTCTGAAAAATATTTTTGACCAGTCAATGACGTGAACTTAACGGTTCTGTCGGAAAACGAGGGTTAAACTATAATAGGTATAAATTAATAAGTGTCAAACTAAAAAAAACCCAATTTTTTATTACTAAATTAAATAAATTAAAAGTATAAATAATTTTTTGACTATTTTGCTTTGAAATCCATAATTCTAAAGAGCCAGGTCAGGCCCAAGACCATCCATCATTCCAGATATGCGCATCTCGAAGATAATAGATGGTGTTGGGCCTGGCTTGGCACGGGTCAATCTGGCTCTCTAAACTGACTCATTTGAAATCTTTAGTCAAATCTCCTAAAATTTTAATTTTTGCATATTATTGAATTTTTTGAAACAAAAAATATTTTGAATATACACTACGTAGGGCGCATGGACACCTTAGTCTCTATGTGATGGAACTATATAGGCCTATAAAATCATGTGTCCTTAACCAATTAACTAGCTCTTTTAGAGTTGTGATGGCCTCGTCAAGGCATTACTCCGTCAAGCACTTTACCCTATTAAGATTTTAGAATGGGTTATTTTAGACTTTCGTCATTTTTCTAATACGTAATTTGAGATCAGGGGTCGGAGAGTGATTGGGTTTCTGTAGCTGTAGAAGACAATGTTTCAAGTGTCCATCTTATAACCCTCTTATAATTTTAATCACCTAATTGAGAGCATCACAGTATGGGATTAAAATGCCTACAGTAGTAGTGGATCGGTTAATTTCGGATTCGGTGTCTGCACTCACGTGAAGCTCGTGGGAAGACTTAACCAACACTTAATTTTTATGTAGTGCAATTGCCCAACAACTTGGCCTGCTCTGTAGTTTGGATATAGTTTATTTGCTTCAACTTCCCTTGAATACTGTATATGGTTTGATTATAAAAAGTGGAAAATTCTAGGGGTCGAGGGAGGGAGGGAGCGAGGGATGGGTGGAAGCCATCCATCCGCCTCGAGATGAGCGTCATTGCGCATCTCGAATTTGATGCGCTTATCTCGAAGCGGATGGGTGGTTACCACTCATCCCTCGCCCCTTTACCTCGCTCCCTCCCTCGCTCTGTAGCAAAGCTCATAAAAAGTATGAAATGTGGAGGGGGAAATGGGAAAACTAAAAATCAGATGTAAGGGCATATCTATAGTTGATAGCTAATTAAATGTTTAAATAAATTATGTTAGGAGTTTAGGTATAATTAATTAATGTTTGAGAGAGGTGATTTTGATTGTAAATAGTTTGAATTGGGAGACAAACTAGTAAAGAAATTGCAATAGTGTTTTGTATTGAAAGGACACAAATACCCTTTGTTATTGTTCATCTACTATCTACTATTGATATTGCTTGTAAATATTAAGAAATTGTGAGGGCAGTGTTAGAATATCAAAATATTGGCGAAATAATAAAGATGTAATAATTTTTTTTATTGGACCTTTGTTAATATTCATATTATCAAGGATTGTGATTTCGTTTTTCGAGACAATTTCGGTCTATTTTGTATAGAAAAAACACTAAAATTTTGTTTGTAATTTCGAAGTTAACAAGTTCCTAGGGGCCCAACTTGTATTGGGTCGGCATTGTCATCCAAACAACATATTGCATAATAATCACTCACATAACAAATTTAATACTAAAATAAGGTTATATTGTATTAAAGTGTATACCCCTGATAAAATAAATTAGTATTTAAAATTTTGAAAATATTTCAGTAACTCCAAAATAAGAATATTTCGTGAAATTTCAAAATATTTTGAGAAATCGCATTCTTTGGATATAATCAAGGATTGTGATTTCAAATTTCCAATTAATTTTGGTCCCATGATTATAAGAAATATTTCATGAGATGTTTTGTTTAGTGTAGAAAAACCTAAAAATTTTGTTTGAAATTTCGAATTTAAAAATACAAGTTTATACATTTTAAACATTTAAATATTACATAAAAATCTAAGTGTTATAGAGACTACATATTACATAAGAATCATGCACATAACAAAATTTTGATACTAAAATTACATTATAGTAGGTTAAAATCTGCGGAGATTGAAATAAATTTTTTCTTAGTGGACTTTCCCGAGAAAAAATAAATATTTCAAATTTCGAAATATATTTCAGTAATTCAAAAATAGAAAATACATTGTGAAATTATGACATATTTCATATATATATATATATATATATGAATAACCGTGGAGTGCATTCTTCACAATAGACAAAATAACCCTTGAATACTATATATACCTATCCAAAGGCATTTGCTAGAACTAATTGGGAACTTGAAGAAGAACAGGTTTAAATTGGAGAAGAGCAAAGATGGAAGATGTTGTGTTTGTTATTCTTATAACATCTATTGTATTATTGACTTCATGGGCATGGAAAGCTCTCTCTTGGATATGGTGGAAGCCTATGAAACTGCAAAAACTCCTTAGGGAGCAAGGCATAAGAGGCACTCCTTACAAATTGCTCCATGGAGACCTCAAAGAGAACCGCGAAGCCATCAATGAAGCAAAATCCAAGCCTATGGTACTTTCACATCATATCATCCAACGAGTCATGCCTTTCCTTCATCAAACGATCCAAAAATATGGTATTATCTTTCTCCTTATATCATTTTGTAAGAGTTGTTATATAGAGCTAAATTCACTTTCAATGGAACACTTTTATTTTCTTTTCAATGAAACTAACTATACATAGCAACATACGTTATACTAGAGTTGAAGCTAGCAGCTAAGTTCTGGCATCTGAAACTTAAAAGCTAAACACCTCTGCCATATTATCTTTGGAAATTAAGTAATAGATTACACACATACAAATATGAAAATAAATATGCTAAACACCCCCCTTCTGAAAAAATAATAATTCTTAGAATAATATTATAATTTCATCAAATATTCTCAATTGCTAATCGACATATAAGTTTCATCCATTACGTAATTAGTGACTGATCACACACATACCTCATTGTCTTACTCTCTTGCCATTATCCCCACCTAAAGAGAGAGTCATGATTCGTGACCTCAGTACACACATCATCAAATGTTAAGATAAGATTTTAAAATAAGAAAAATGAAATATTATTTTGAGAATAAAATTATTTTTGTTCTACATGTTGAACAATATTAGAGGACATGTGAAAAATAAGACGAGATTAATCGGTAAATTCGAAGATCACATAATACATTGTACATAAATTAAGAGGGTGCTGAACAAAGCAATAAATGGAAATGACAATTTTTTTTATTTTTTATTTTTATTTTTTTTTGTATTTTCACAAAATTTGGAGGAGAGGCCTTGATTTTGATGCTTACAATATGGATAATTAATTTTTCATTAGTCAATGTGATGACACTATCAATTAATTTGTAGTAATTTGAACTTATATGCAGGTAGGGTATCACTATTTTGGTATGGGCCAATTCCAAAAGTTCTTATTACTGACCCAGATCTTGTAAGGGAGATTCTGTCTAACAAATCTGGGCATTTTGCTAAGGTCGTAAGAAACACACCATTGCTTTCCTTGCTAGTAGGGGGACTGGTATCCTACAATGGAGAAAAATGGGCAAAACACAGAAGGATTGTCAACCCAGCCTTTCACATTGAGAAGTTGAAGGTACAACAGTTTCCTGGCCTGATGATCAAAACATATCATGTGGTATCATGTTTTGCATTGTTAATTTGATTTGTGTTGGTTATAGATGATGTTGCCGTCATTTTATACTTGTTGCGACGAGATGATAAGCAAATGGCAGAAGTTGGTTTCAGATGGACTAACTGAGTTGGATGTATGGCCTGAATTCCAGAACTTAAGCGGAGATGTCATCTCTAGAGCAGCATTTGGTAGTAGCTACAAAGAAGGGAGACGCATATTCCAACTTCTGAATGAACAAACTGTGCATGTTGCCAAGGCGTCTCAATCCATATACATCCCAGGCTCTTGGTATTATGCAAGAATACATAGTTTTTTATTTGTCACTCTATTGCTTTCCTAGTGAACCAAATAATTGCATTCTAATTTTTCTGAATCATTAATTTCCACGATAATTTCATTGGGCAGGTATCTACCTACACAAAGAAACAAGAGGATGGCTGAAATCCACAACGAAGTTAATGGACTACTAAGGAATATGATACAAAAGAGAGAAAATAAGGCGATCAAAATGGGTGAAACAAACAAGGATGACTTACTAGGGTTGTTAATGGAATCCAACTTGAAGGAAATTCAAGATAATGGGAACTCTAAGAAAAATGGGATGAGTGTGGAAGATGTTATCGCAGAGTGCAAGCTCTTTTACTTTGCAGGACAAGAGACAACTTCGATTTTGCTTACATGGACAATGATTGTGTTGAGCATGCATCTAGACTGGCAAGACCAAGCAAGGGAAGAAGTGGTACATGTGTTTGGGAAAAACAAACCAGATTTTGATGGATTAAATCATCTGAAGATCGTGAGTTTAATTTTCATCGACATTCATGGCATTTGATTGATGTAGATAAAATGTATTGATTAATTCGAAAAATCTGATAAATGCAGGTAACCATGATTCTATATGAGGTTCTTAGATTATACCCATCTGTGGTTCTGCTTAATCGCGGAACTTACAAGCCCATGAAAGTAGGAGATATAACCCTTCCACCAGGAGTACAAATTATGTTACCAACGCTTATCATTCACCATGATCGTGAGTTTTGGGGTGATGATGCTGAAGAGTTCAATCCAGCAAGGTTCTCAGAGGGAATTTCGAAGGCTAACAAAAATGGGGTCTCATTCTTCCCATTTGGTTGGGGTCCAAGGATATGCATTGGCCAGACTTTTGCCTTGCTAGAAGCTAAGATGGCACTAACTATGATTCTACAAAATTTCAGGTTCGCATTATCATCTACTTATGTCCATGCTCCGTGCACTATTTTGAGCCTTAGACCGCAGCACGGTGCCCAACTTGTATTCCATAAACTTTAATTCTCTTGGTTTGCTTATATCCAATATGTATGCGTTTAGTTTGCTTATATCCAATATGTATGTGAGAGTTTTCATGCGATGTGAGAGCTTGTTTTGTATGATTCATAAAACTGAGTAACTATAAGTTTTAATGTATCAAAAGTTATACTTGATGAATTGATATAAAAGTTCTCAAGGGAAAATTTGGTTTGATCAATAGTAAACTGGGTTTCCAAAGATTTTATAGCATCCACAATGCCTTAATCTTGAAATTTCCTCGGGAAAATGTTTATTTATTAGAAGATACTTTTCTAAGGTAGCAGATTAGACAATGGTTGATTTTTTTTTGTCTTGATGTAACCTCATCACGTGGGAGATCGAGCCTACCAAAAAAAATGGAAAATGACTTATAAGGTCTAATTTTTGTAATTGTAAACCACATAAGAACCTAACAATTGAAAATGCCTCAAATGACACACTTTTTTTAATTCAAGACTACAAACCTAAATCATGGCTAAAAGTTATGTAAAAAGATAAATATACCCATATTCCTAGACATATTGACGTGATGTTATTATGTATTTAAATTCTAGTTACATTGAAACAAGCAAAATATGCAATCTTTTAACTCAATTTGATATTTTTTTCATAATAAGTAAATTTTTTTACACATAATGAAATATTCACGAAACATTTCTTAAAATTAAAAAACCAAAATTAACTAGAAAAACGAAATCACAATCCTTATATATATATATATATATATATATATATATATATATATATATATATTTGTGTGCGGATGGGATTGGGGACAAAGATTTTTGAGAAAAAAAGTTACACACATATTACCGACCTAGAGATTTCATAATAAGTTGATTTTTTGTGGAGATGATATCGTCGCCTTGTAGATCATCTTTGCGAAAAGGGCAAGTCTTTGAAATTTATGAGGTGAATGAAATGAGTGGGTAAAATAAACGTGTGTAACTTTCTTTGTAAAAAATTGGTCAACACACTATAAACTGATAAACATGTAGCTGACTGGGCTCGAACCCATAACCTAATGGTACCATCCGCCAAACTCTAATCATCGAACTGTCATGCCGTTGACTCTACTCTCTTTCTTTCTTTGTGTTTTCATGTATGAATTTTGTAGATAGCTATTCATCCAAGTTCTTCTCAGGTACAACTTTTTATCTTCTCCAAACAACATTTCTCTCTGTGTTTTCACGTATGAATTTTGTAGATAGCTATTCATCCAAGTTCTTCTCAGGTACAACTTTAAATCTTCTCCAAACAACATTACTCATTTTTTGGAGTATTTAGCATGATTTGTTAAATTTATTATATGTAATTATACTTTCATGAGCCCTAATCGACTGGCTTACAATTTCCTACACATGCTAATGATAGCCTGGTTGGATGGTTAAGGATGTGGTGGTTAATCTATCACGTCTTAGATTCTATATCCACCGGCGACACGCTTGCCTTTCAAAAAAAAGAAGTGGACAATTTTCAATACATCATAATTTTTTGTATACACCCATATGTAGAGCACGAAGCTAAGCTGAGCACAAATCCAACGCACACGATTAAAAGCTAGCATATATATATATAATAATAACTTGCTGCCCAAAATTGGACTAAAATTTGGGGGTTATGTGAAGATGTAATAGCATTCATAATACAAACTCTAGAATTTTCCTCTTTTGAAGGCCTCCATAATTTTTTGCTCGTAGTAGTGAATATTATCTTGATCGTTTAACCAGATTTTGCAACCAATGTAACGAATGATAAGAATCCTCAAGATACGTATAAAGTTCTATAGGATTTCATCATCCTACTTAATAATGGCATGGTAATGGTACTATGGTGTGGTGTACTTCATAAATGGGCAAGTACCAATTATGTGGTCTTAAAATCTGAGCCTTGACAGTTGCACAACCTGACAACCAGCGAGTCAACAGGATTCAAACCCAATCTCAGTGCTTCCCATCATCACATTCCTGCAAAAACTCAATCTTGTTTGGTATTGCTGACAAATGTTTAGTTCATTCCATACATCATGAGGAGTTTTCAGAGCTTCCCCTTTTGTGCATTGATGGAGATGGGCAACTCTATGGAAACTCAACACTGAACCCCCAAAGCTGCTTAAGGTAAACTTAGATGCTTCAATCTTTTCATTGTTCCCATTATTTGGTTTTAGTTCATAGCCCAACACTGAACACCCCTTTGCATTACATTCTTTGTTTGAAAGGGAACTAATATTTTATAGAGTTCAATGGGATGGGGAATTGAAGTAAATGAAATGGAAAGTTTTGCAGAAGACAGTGTATATTTGCAGTGTTTAACAAATGGGTTAAATTGCTGAATACAGCATTCAAGGTGCTGGATCTTAAATTAATGGATCTGCAATAACCCAAGAATCTAAAATTACCTTTATGAGGTTGAGTCCATTTTGAGGGTGCCTGGTGGAAGGGTTGGAGGTGAAGAGGAGAAAGGTAACTTATATTAGATCCTTGAGACGTGTTGTGTTTCGATGCCACTGGTCGACACCCAGTTCATCTCTTTCATATCAGGATTGGTTTGTACTTGTCTTTACACTTTGTTCTGGAATCAAGTATGTAGCCAATGTAATCGTCCCTTTGCTCATAACTTGGCTCAATCAATCCAAATTAGTTGTTTTCAAATTGGGTTGATATTTGCCTTTTCCTACTTTGGCTACACCACTACCAGATCTAGCATTTCATTTCTGACCTTTCATCAACTTTCACTTCCTCAAAAGTAATGCCAACTGATATTGCACAAAATCTATTTCCGATATAGTCACAATTGAGAACTCATGGCGGGCATCATGCATTTAATTGTATTCTGCAATATATTGTGTAAAGTATAAATTTGATCCGAGAATGTGCTTCAATGAAGCATATAAGACAGTATTTCGACCCTCTAACATGGGGAGGATACCATCCACATCGCAATGTTCTTAGTCTTTCGATCGTATGATGTATACTAATTTATCTTGCCCAATTTCGTTGTTATGATAAAAAAAATTTTGATTACTATATATTGTCTATATACTCTATAGTCATCTCATTTAGAAGTTGGAAAGCTTGAGAGAGAAAAAGGCTACAAGAGAAGGAACATGGAAGAGATTGTATTGGCTATGCTTATAACAACTGTTGTATTGGTGATTTCATGGACCTGGAAAGTTTTGTCTTGGATCTGGTTGAAACCCCTGAAACTGCAAAAGCATTTAAGCGAGCAAGGCATCAGAGGTACTCCTTACAAGTTGCTCCATGGGGACCTCAAAGAGAACCTCAGCGCAATCATTAAAGCAAGATCAAAGCCCATGGAACTTTCGCATGGCATTGTACCACATACCATGCCTTTCAATTATCAAATGGTTCAGAAATATGGTATTCTTTATTATCTCAGATGGTATATTTGGTAGCATAGAATTGTTTTTATTACGTAAGATATTTACCAATTATTTTGTTTGAGACCATTTTGTTAGTTTACATATCACTGTACAATTTTTCAGTGGGAAACCTTATTATAATAAACAGTTTCCCTTTTCTCTACTGGATTATAAGCAAAATTGATTAACTTAAAGATTGTTTTTTTTAATCCAGTCTCCATCAAGGGGATGTGTACATGATATGCAGCAGAATATAGAATGATTTCTAGGCTGTTTTAGATTACTTCTCACTACATTTTTTTATGTTTTACATCTAAAACCTTGGGTTATGTGGACTAACAATAATAATAATAGTAATAATAACTAAATGGTATACTGTATGTTAATATGCTGTTAATGTGAAATTGCAGGTAAGATATCTGTGTTTTGGCATGGGCCGATTCCCAGGGTACAAATTACAGACCCAGATCTCATAAGGGATGTCTTGTGCAGCAATTCAGGACACTTATCTAAGATAAAGAGTACCCCACTGGCGAGCTACCTGATATGTGGGCTTGTATCCTACAACGGGGAAAAATGGGTCAAGCACAGAAGGATTATCAACCCTGCCTTTAATCTTGAGAAGTTAAAGGTTGTTATATTTAATTGATTTTATTCAACATTTTATCCAATACTATATATTAAAAGGCCAATGCTTTGGTATAGCCCGTATTAGAAGTTAGAGCGAATAGGTTACTGTTAGAGCATCCTCCATATATAAGCTATTGAAATAGAGACTTAAGACCCTTTCACCCACTATAAGCTAATTTTTTTGGCATCTGGTGACCCCATGGGGTCTAGTGGGGGATGAATATATCACCTGCAGACCCAATGGACTAAAGTTTGGCGCTGTTTGAAACAATGCCCGAAGCTTGGTGCTACTTCAAACAATACCAAGCTTTGGCTTTGTGTTTGGCATTCAACCATGATAGCCAAGAGCTGTTCCATTCTCTTTTCCTGTGCCTTTTAGTTTCCTCATTTTATTTTAACATTTGAACCCACTTTATGTATTTATCTTATAACAGGTAGATTAAATTTCACCCAGGTTTCAGGGTAATAAAAAAAAAATTCCCAGACACATGGGTCTAGAATTAGGTTATAACAGAAGCTCTTAGGGTCATATGGATTGCTCTTGGTTTTTATAATACTTAACCCATTAAGCGAATAAATATGATCTTTTAAGATAATGATGTAATTGCTCTTGGTTTTTATAATACTTAACCCATTAAGTTAATATATATGATCTTGTATGATTACTAAAGACTTTGATGACGCTTTGTATTGTTGATGGGCTTTTGTATAGATGATGTTGCCAGCATTTTATATGTGTTGCGATGAGATGTTAAACAAATGGAAGACTATGATTTTAGATGGGTCAATTGAATTGGATCTGTGGCCAGAATTCGAGAACTTAACCGGGGATGCTATCTCTCGAGCAGCATTTGGAAGTAGTTATGAAGAAGGAAGACGTATATTCCAACTCCAGCGTGAACAAACTTCACATGTTGCCAAGGCTTTTCAGTCCACTTACATCCCAGGTTTTAGGTATGCAATAGCCATTCACAGTTATTCACCTAAAGATGATTGAATTTTGCTTTATTGAGTACAATGTACTGCTAAAATAATGAGTTAGGAAAGCATCATGTCTTATTTCCTCACCCCACTAGAACTTTAGATGAGAAATAGGATATGAGACCTTCTCATGTAAATGACATGTTTCAGCAAATCATAGTTTCACTATCCTAAAACTGAAAACTGAGTTTATCGTAAGCATTTATTTCAACCAAGTTTAAATTATTTTTAGCATCACATTCGATGATAACTTTCATGTGAAGGTTTCTACCCACAGAAAGAAATAAGAGGATGAGGGAAATCAATAGAGAAACCAAAAATCTATTGAGGTATGTGATAAATAAGAGAGAAAAGGCCATGGAAATGGGTGAAGCCAACCACGAAGATTTACTAGGCCTGTTGATGCAATCCAATCTGAAGGAAGCTCAGGACCATGAAATGGGAATGAGTATTGATGATGTTATCGAGGAGTGCAAGTTATTTTATTTGGCAGGGAAAGAAACAACTGCAATTTTACTCGCGTGGACAATGATTGTTTTGAGTATGCATCCTGACTGGCAAGATCAAGCAAGGGAAGAGGTCTTACGAGTCTTTGGGAAAAGAAAACCAGATTTTGATGGTCTAAACCATCTGAAAGTTGTGAGTTTTTCCTTGTAATATTTCGCCCTTTATATAGGTACAATATTTTGTTTTGTTTTGTTTTGTTTATAAAACCCCCCATGCAGGTAACCATGATTCTATATGAGGTCCTTAGGTTGTACCCACCGGCTGTTTTTCTTACTCGATGTGTTTGCAAGACAATGAAACTACGAGAATTAAATCTTCTACCTGGAGTACAAATCATGATGCCAATACTTCTCATTCACCATGATCATGAGCTTTGGGGTGATGATGCTGAAGAGTTCAATCCAGCAAGGTTCTCAGAAGGAGTTTCGAAGGCTACAAAGAATCGTGTCTGCTTCTTCCCATTTGGTTGGGGTCCAAGGATATGTATTGGGCAGAACTTTGCCATGATAGAAGCAAAGATGGCTATAGCTATGATTTTGCAACATTTCTGGTTTGAGTTATCACCTACTTATGTCCATGCTCCTTGTACTGTTATAGTCCTTAAACCACAACATGGTGCACAACTTGTATTACACAAGCTTTGATTCCAGGATTCCCTTGATCTAATGTGATTTGTACCGGTATCCATTTGATCTAGGTTTCTGTTTTGTGAAACTGAAGGTTTACTCTGTTAATTAATCAAGTGTTAAGATTTTATACTCGTTGGTATGAATTGTCTGAAGCGTATGGTATTTCAAGATATGGGGGGTTGGTTCAGTTGACAACGTTTGATTATCACTTCATTTCTGGGGCTCACAATGTGTTAATGGTTGTTGATTTGTGTCCGATGTGTTATGCCCATAAGAGAGATTGTATCCATCAAACTCAGTAGATAATAACGATTGTGAAAGAGACCGTACCCAGGGCAAGGTTGTGAAAAAAAAATGTAGAATGTGTTTTGGGGGTGGCAGGTGGCAGGGTTGGATGTGAGGAAGAGGAACTTGAAATAGATCATCCAGATTTATATTCACAACATGCCGATGGTGAAGGCCAGATGCATCTCTTTCTTTTGCTCAGTGAGGGTATTTTTTATGGCACGTCACTGGTTTGTAGTTATCTCTACGCTTTCGTTCATATTAAGTTTACATTACCTAGTTGTCTCCTTCAAATTTGGATTGGTTTCTTGTAGTTTCTTCTCTTTGCTATGCATTCAAAAAGTCATTTTAACTAATGTTATGCACCAAGAAATGTGCATATAAACATGCAAGTCCGTTTCAGGTATTCATGTATTGTCTTGAATCTTGATTTAATAATAAAGGCAATCAATTGGTTGTGTTGCAGTGTTTTGTCAACATTTTACGTTTTACATTTTACTCGTGGTATCAAGCATCATTCTCAATAATGGTTTTAATCGATGTGTGCAGATTTTTCCCTACAAAAAGAAACAGGAGAATGAAGGCAATTTACACAGAAGTGAATACTCTATTAAGGAAAATAATAATTAAGAGAAAGGAAGCTACGAAAACTGAACAAGCCAAGGAAGTTGACTTACTAGGCTTGCTGTTAGAGTCCAATATGAAGGAAATGGAAGATAAAAAGAAATCTGAAAATTCCAGTTGAGCACAGATGATGTTGTAGAAGAATGCAACTATTCTACGTTGCAGGCAAGAGACGACTTCAAGTACTTGCATGGACACTGATTCTCTTGGGCATGCATCCTCACTTGCAAGTAAAAGCAAGGGAAGAGGTCTTGCAAGTCCCGGGGAAAGGAAAACTAGATATTGATGGACTAAACCACCTAAATATCGTGAGTTTGATTTTCTTTTGAAATCACAACATGTTTGTTATCAATATAACATCCTCATTAAATTTTGTAAATCATTCTTTTCAGGTAACAATGATTCTTAATGAGGTTCTTTGGTATGAAGTACTTACAAATCAATGAAACTAGGAGAGTTTCAGCTCCCACCAGGTATATAAGTTACATTACCAACACTTCTCGTTCACCACGATCCTGAGCTTTGGGGTGAAGATGCAGATGCAGACAATTCACTACAAAAAAAAGCATTATTAGCTACGGAAATTAGCGATGGTTTTAAAAAACTGTTGCTATTTAAACGCTTTGCGACGGCAAAAAACCGTCGCTATAGTTTCTGCTACAGTTTCGGTACATAAATTAAAATCACCGTCGCTAACCGTTTTGCGACGGATTAAAACTGTCGCTAATACGAGAATTAGCGACGGCAGTGGAGCCGTAGCTAATGTTTACGAATTTTTTTTGTTAGCCACGGTCAAAATACCGTAGCTAATGTGATTTTTTTAAAAAAAATTTATAAGAAAACAATATAGCGACGGCACTGGGACCGTTGCTAATGTTTACAATTTTTTTTTGTTAGCCACGGTCCAAATACCGTAGCTAATGTGATTTTTTTTTTTAAAATTATAAGAAAACAATATAGCGACGGCACTAGGGCCGTAGCTAATGTTTACAAATTTTTTTTGTTAGCCACGGTCCAAATACCGTAGCTAATGTGATTTAAAAAAAAAAATATTATAAGAAAACAATATAGCGACGGCACTAGGGCCGTAGCTAATGTTTACAAATTTTTTTTGTTAGCCATGGTCCAAATACCGTAGCTAATGTGATTTTTTTTTAACCATATCTTCCCCATCCATATCCACTGGTGCAGTAACCATGGAATCACAATTGTCCCTTGAAGCATTCCCATACTCAGCCCTTCATTATGAAGAAAAGCAATGAAAGAATGACCACTAGGATTCATATGAGGTTGTTAATTTCTATAACAAGCTATAGAGAAAACTCAATTGTTTTTTTCAATATTTGGAATGTACATCTTACATGGTATATATAGGCAACTCAAAGCTTAGCAATGCAAGACAATGCTAGCTGTCAAACAGACTAACATATTTGCTAACACTAACTAAACACCTCTTCTACTTATTACATAGCTCATTACTAATTACTCTTAACATTCTCCCTCAAACTAAGCGTAGATGAAGCAACTACACTGAGTTTGTCACGTAACAGCAAAAACCTAGATTTACCAAGAGCCTTTGTAAGAATGTCAGCAATTTGATCAGTAGCTGGAATATGATGAACATGAAGAAGATGACAAGCAACTTTCTCACGTACAAAGTAGACATCCAGCTCAATATGCTTTGTCCTAGCATGAAGAACAGGATTAGAACTGAGCATAACAGCACTTTTGTTGTCACACCAGACAGTAGGAGTGCTACAACTAATTTTCAGTTCAGAAAACAAAGATTGTAACCATGTAAGTTCGGCTATAACAGCAGCAAGGCTTCGATACTCGGCTTCAGTACTGCTTCTTGAGACAGTGCTCTGCTTCTTTGAAGACCAAGAGATGAGGTTCCCTCCCAGATAAACACAATAGCCAGAAGTAGACCTTCTATCAGTGGGATCAGAAGCCCAATCTGCATCACAGTAACCTGTCCACTGAAAAGATGGAGTTGGAACTAGATGAAGACCAAAATTGGGTGTAGCTTTGAGATAGTGTAATATTCTTTTCACTACCCGCCAGTGGGATTCAAGTGGATTCTGCATGAATTGGCAAACTCTATTGACAGAGTATGCAATCTCAGGTCTAGTGATGGTAACATACTGTAAGGCACCAACCATACTCCTATATAACTGAACATCTTTGACTGTATAACTGCCCGTAGCATACAATTTTTCACCACCACTCATAGGAGTAGGCAACCCATTAGCAAACTGCATCTTAGCACGGCATAGGAGGTCATTGATGTACTTAGACTGAGATAAAAACAAGCCATGAGTAGTGTGTTGGACCTGAATGCCAAGAAAGTAGTGAACAAGGCCAAGATTTTTTAAGGAGAATTGAGCATTTAGTTGTTGGATCAATTGTGATACATCAGTTGAATTTGCACCAGTAACAAGGATGTCATTTACATAAACCAAAAGGAATATGGGAGATGGAGAATGGCAGATGAAAAGTGAAGAATCTGACTAAGTAGGAGTAAAGCCAAACATGGAAAGAGTACTTCTCAGTTTATCAAACCACGCCCAAGGAGCCTGCTTCAGGCCATACAAGGCCTTGTTGAGTTTGCAAACAGCAGTGGGTTGAGAGGAATCAATGAAACCAGGTGGCTGCATCATGTAAACATCCTCTTGCAAATCCCCATTCAAGAATGCATTGTTAACGTCAAGTTGAAATACAGACCAACCATAGGTAATAGCCACTGAAAGAACAACCCTGATTGTAGTAGGCTTAACAACTGGACTAAAGGTCTCTGCATAATCAAAGCCAGCAACTTGTTGAAATCCGCGAGCCACCAAGCGAGCTTTGTATCTGTGTACTGATCCATCAGCATTTTCTTTGACCTTAAACAACCATTTACAACCAACTACTGATCTGTTCTGAGGAAGATCAACCAAGGACCACGTCTCATTTCTGATTAAGGCTAGGTACTCATCTTGCATAGCAGTGAACCAATGAGGTGTTTCTAAAGCTTCAACTAGACTGGCAGGTTCAGCTGAAGTCAAAAATACTTTGGGTTTAGAGATACCAGCCTTAGACCTAGTGAGCATTGGATGGCTAGGAACAACACTAGGACCAACATGAAGAACAGGACTAGAAGTGGGTTGATCAGCAGGACTACTAGAAGTAGGTTGATCAGCAGGACTACTAGAAGTATGATTATGAATCAATGGACTAGTAGAAGGATTGGGATGCAATACTGAATCATAGGATGAAACCAATGGACTATGAGAAGAAGTATGACTTGAAATAGATGGCCTATTGGCAGTAGATGGAGCAGAAAAAGATATGGCAGCAAGTGTATCAGAAGTAGATGTAGTAAGGTCAAGAGAGGAACTAGGACACCATTTTGAATAAGGAAAATGAGTCTCATTGAACAACACATCACGAGAGATGTAAATACGTCCAGTAGAGGACAGACACCTATACCCTTTATGTTGAAGACTATACCCAAGAAAGACACACTCAACTGACCTATACTGAAGTTTAGTTGAATTGTAGGGTCTACTGTTAGAAAAACAGGAGCAACCAAAGACCTTTAGATTGTTATAATCAGGAACCTTGTTGTATAAAGTTTCATATGGCGATTGTCCCTTAAGAACAGCAGTTGGAACACGATTTAGAAGGAAAACAGATGTCCGAGCAGCTTCATCCCAGAACTTCAAGGGAAGAGAAGCATGAGCAAGAAGGGTTAGAGCTGATTCAATAATATGGCGGTGTTTTCTTTCAGCAACACCATTCTGTTGGTGAGTAGTTGGACAAGCAAGACGATGGCCTATACCATGCTGACTAAGGAACTTCGAAAAAGACCTGTATTCTCCTCCCCAATCTGACTGAACACATTTGATTGGAAGTCCAAATTCTAACTCAACCTGAGTCTTAAACTTAAGAAAAGTGGGATAGGCATCAGATTTGTTTTGTAAAAAAAAAATCCAAGTGAAACGACTATAGGCATCAATAAAGTGGATGTAATACTTGTAACCACAAGAAGAGACAGTAGAAGCCGGACCCCATAGGTAAGTGTGAATCAATTCTAATGGCTTAGTATACACAGTAGAAGAGCTTGAAAAAGGAAGTTTATGAATTTTACCCACACAACAAGAAGAACAGACATCCACATTGGCATTATTAGGAACAACAATGTTACACCTAGAAATAATCTTTTGAACAATAGAAAAAGAGGGGTGACCAAATCTAGCATGCCAAAGAGATAAAGAAGAGGATGACTTAGACATAGTTGTGTTTACACAAACATTATTACAAACTGAAGTGCTTGGAGGGCTACACATAGTTGTGTTTACACAAACATTATTACAAACTGAAGTGCTTGGAGGGCTACATGCTTGAATCCTTGCTGATCTATCAGCAGAACTACATGTTGAAATACTTGTTGATCTATCAGCTAAACTGAAATTTGAGCTAAAGTTGTTGGATGGACTACTGACTGGAAAGCTTTGAGAAGCTGATTTTGCATTGGCAATGGAATATGTGGACTTGGAAGTAGGAAGTTTCATTGACGGAAAGACATAGAGACCTCGCTTAAGTTTCCCTTCCAAGAGAGTTTGATGAGTGACCTGATCCTTGACAAAACAGAGATCAGGATGAAATTCAAAGAAAACATTATTGTCCCTAGCAAATCTAGACACACTTAAGAGGTTCTTAGTCAATTTAGGAACTTGAAGAACATTTCTAAGATGCAAGATTCTTGAGGAGGTAGAAGAAAGAAGAGTGGACTGACCAATATTTTCAATCTGCAATGCAGAGCCGTCGCCAACGAAAAGTTGCTCATTACCATGATAAGGAATAGAGTTCATCAAGTTCTGAGGGTATGGAGTACAGTGATCAGTGGCTCCTGAATCTGGATACCACCTACTATCAGGAGGTGTAGCAGCAACACCTGATTATTTCTGAGTTTGTGAATCAGATCTCCAAGTAGAATGCATATGTTGACTAGTTGATGCAGAGAAAGCATGTCTTGGAATGCCAGAACCAGAACCAGAAGAAGAGATCTGTGAATTTGAATTGGAATTCCATGGATTTGAGACAGTGCTATCAAACCTGTTATAGCATTTAAAAGCTAGATGTCCAACTTTGCCACATATTTGACATTGAGGACGGTTTGATTGAGATCCATATTCAGATGATTGATAACCGGATCCAGATGGTCTAAATCCTCTCCCAGATCCAGATCTTGAGCCTCTGAAATTGTGAAGAGCTCTAGACTGAGGTCTCCATCCTTGTAAACTTGACACAAAAGACCTAGGTGAAGGTTTGTAAGATGTTTGAGCCACATTCACAGAACCAGAGATATATATCAAGATCTTTCATGTGTCTTTCAATTCTTGCTTCTTGAGCAAGCAAAAGAGACTCAATTTCCACAACACTATAATCATCAAATCTTGAACTCACAGACACTACAAACGTATCACATATCTGTGGTAAGCCATCAAAGATGGCATTAACATGATCTTTCGGAGAGAGCTGATGTCCTACAGATGCCAATTGATCGATAATGGACTTAAGTTTCAGAAGATATTCATTGATAGAAAGATCTCCTTTCTTGAAATTTTGTAATTGATTTCTGAACTGAGAGATCTTGGCGACAGTTTGTGAGTTGAAGAAGGTCTCAAGAACATGCCAAATGCGTTCTGATGTTTCACATCCTACTAACCTTGTAAGGAGTGATTCTGTCATGGAGGAGAGAAGCCATGAAAACAGCAGTTGATCTTGTTGTTTCCAGGTGAGAAATTCTGGATTGACATGATTGTTGACTTGATCTTCAGTAGAGAGAAACCGTGATGGTGGTAAAGTTTTCTCAATGAACTGCTGAAGCTTGTGTCCTCTAATTGTTGCCAAGACTTGCTGCTTCCATAGTAAGTAATTGTGTTCATTCAACTTCACAGACAGTGCATGTGTGAACATCACTGGTCTTGACTCTGTTGAAACAGAGGAAGTTGGTTGTATAGCATTGGAAGATGTTGAATCTGCCATTAATTCTTACTGAGATGAGTTGAAGAGAAGAAAAAGGAGATAAGGGAAACGAAGGTGCTCTGATACCATGTTAATTTCTATAACAAGCTATAGGGAAAACCCAATTGTATTCACTACAAAAAAACGCTTTACTAGTGACAAAAACTAGATCGTCGCTAATTAAAACATTAGCTACGGCAAATTAAAAGATTAGCGACGGCATCCAACCGTCGCTACTATCTCCGATACTGTTTCACCACATATGTATAAAACACCGTCGCTAAATAATTTGCGACGGCACAAAACCGTCGCTAACGCTTGTAATAGCGACGGTATTTTCGCTGTCGCTAAGTTTTACAAATAAAACTGATTAGCTACGGTAGGATACCTGGCTTTCACCCAGGCGCTAATCTTTTATATACCTGGCTTGTAATAGGTACTATTAGCGACGACACTTTCTACCGTAGCTAATTGTTTTTAAAAAAAATTATATAAAAACATATAAAGAAATTAGATATATATAAAATCACCACCAACCCATTGCCGTCAAGCCCGGTTAGGATACCTGGCTTTCACCCAGGCGACCCGGGTTCGAATCCCGGCAATGGAAATTGTTTTTTCTATTAATATTTTTATTAGCGACGGCAAAAACCCGTCGCTAATTGTTTTTTAAAAAAATAACATTATTTTTATATTACCGACGGCAAAATCCCGTTGCTAATTGTTTTTAAAAAAATTAACATTTTTATATTAGCGACGGCACAGCTAAAGAAGATCAGATCAAAGAAAATCATATCAGATTAAAGAAGATCAGATCAAAGAAAATCAAAGAAGTTCAAAGAAGATCAAAGAATATCAGATCAAAGAATATCAAAGAAGATGAGATCAAAGAAGATCATATCAGATCAAAGAAGATCAGATAAAAGACGATCAAAAAAGTTCAAAGAATATGAGATCAAAGAAGATCAGATCAAAGAATATCAGATCAAAGAAAATCAAAGAATATCATATCAGATCAAAGAAAATCAGATAAAAGACGATCAAAGAAGTTCAAAGAAGATCAAAGAATATGAGATCAAAGAAGATCAGATAAAAAAAGATCAAAGAAGATCAGATCAAAGAAGTTCAAAGAAGATCAAAGAAGATCAGATCAGATCAAAGAAGTTCAAAGAAGATCAAAGAAGATAAAAGAAGATCAGATCAAATAAGATCTAAGAAGATCCAAGAAGATCATAGAAGATCATAGAAGATCAAAGAAGATCAGATCAGATCAAAGAAGATCAGATCAGATCAAAGAAGATTAGATCAAATAAGATGAGATCAAAGAAGATCATATCAAAAAAATTCAAAGAAGATCAGATCAAAGAAGATGAGATCAAAGAAGATCTTAGAAGATCAGATCAAAGAAGATCAAAGAAGTTCAAAGAAGATCAAAGAAGTTCAAAGAAGATCAAATAAGATCAGATCAAGGAAGATCAAATAAGATCGGATCAGATAAAAAAAATCAAAGAAGATCAGATCAGATCAAAGAAGATCAGATCAAAGAAGTTCAAAGAATATCAAATAAGATCAGATCAGATAAAAAAAGATAAAAAAAGATCAAATCAAAGAAGATCAAAGAAGATAAAAGAATATCAGATCAAAGAAGATGAGATCAAAGAAGATTAGATCAAAGAAGATCAGATCAGATCAAAGAATATCAAAGAACATCAGATCAAAGAAGATAAAAAAAGATCAGATCAAAGAAGATCAGTTCAAAGAAGATCAAAGAAGATCAGATCAAAGAAGATCAAATCAAAGAAGTTAAAAGAAGATCAGATCAAAGAAGATCAAATCAAAGAAGATCAAAGAAGATCAGATCAAATAAGATCAAAGAAGATCAAATCAAAGAAGATCAAAGAAGTTAAAAGAATATCAGATCAAAGAAGATCAGATAAGATCAAAGAAAATCAAAGAAGATCAGATCAGATCAAAGAAGATCAAAGCAGATCAAAGAAGATCAGATCAGATCAAAGAATATCAAAGAACATCAGATCAAAGAAGATCAAAGAAGATCAGTTCAAAGAAGATCAAAGAAGATCAGATCAAAGAAAATCAAATCAAATAAGATCAAAGAAGTTAAAAGAAGATCAGATCAAAGAAGATCAAAGCAGATCAAAGAAGATCAGATTAAAGAAGATCAAAGAAGATCAAATAAGATCAGAGAAGATCATATCAGATCAAAGAAGATCATAGAAGATCAGATCAAAGAAGATCAAAGAATATCAGATAAAAGAAGATCAGATCAAAGAAGATCAGATCAGATCAAAGAATATCAAAGAAGATGAGATCAGATAAGATCAAAGAAGATTAGATCAAAGAAGATGAGATCAAAGAAGATCAGATCAAAGAAGATAAGATCAGATCAAAGACTAATTGGTTTTAAAAAAAAAAAACATTTAACACTAAAGAGATTAGCTACGGCAATTTGCCGTGGCTAATTGGTTTTTGATTTTTTACATTAGCGACGGCGAAAAACCGTCGCTAATTGGTTTTAAAAAAAAAAAAAAATTTAACACTAAAGAGATTAGCTACGGCAATTTGCCGTGGCTAATTGGTTTAAAAAAAAAATTAACACTAAAGAGATTAGCTACGGCAATTTGCCGTGGCTAATTGGTTTTTGATTTTTTACATTAGCGACGACAAAAAACCGTCGCTAATTGTTTAAAAAAAAAAAAAACAATTAACACTAAAGAGATTAGCTACGGCAATTTGCCGTGGCTAATTGGTTTTTATTTTTTACATTAGCGACAACAAAAAACCGTCGCTAATTGGTTTTTTAAAAAAAAATATCACCGATCCGCGTGAAACCTCATCTCAACCGTCAATAACACCCAAAAATTTAGCTCAATCCACGCACTAAACCAAACCACGTCATCGATCCGCGTGAAACTAACACAATCAATCCCTTTCAATTACATTTCTCTATATAAATTTCAATTTTTTCTACAAACCAACTTAAACAAAAAATTTATCTCAACAAAAAATTTTCTCTCAACCTCCAGAGAAGAAACCCACAGAGGAGAAGTCCGCCGCTCCCTCGACACCGATCCCGGTCGCCTCTCTCTCCCCTCCTTTCCTCCGCCGCCTCTCTCTCGGAGATCTGAGATCTCAGAGATCTGAAATCTCAGATCGCGGAGATCTATGATCTCAGATCTCAGAGATCTATGATCTCCGATATTCTATAGATCGATTTATTTTATTTTTTTTTGGTTTTTTTGTCATTTTTGTATGGATTCTTTGTAATTTTTTTTTAATTTTTGTATGATATTCTAGAGACTGTGTAACTTTTGTTATAATTTTGATCAATTAAGTTTAGTTCTGGTAGTTGATATTAATTTTCAAAATGGACAATCATTAATAGCTAATTTCATTATAAAAAATGAATTATAATTTGTAATTTATAAATTTCATTTGTCAATATGATTTGCAACAAAGTTGTCCCTAAATAGCTACGGCAAATACTGTGGCTGTGTTGTCAATTAGATTTGCAATTTAGCGACGGCAAAAAACCGTCGCTAAATAGCCAAGGCAAAAAAGGTCGCTATATTGCCTTAGCGACCGCAAAAAACCCTCGCTAAGTAGCGACGGCAAATAAACGGTCGCTAAATAGCGACGGCAAAAAACCGTGGCTATTTAGAAAAAACCGTCACTAAATAGCCACGGTACAAAAACGGTCGCTAAATAGCGACGGCAAAAAACCGTCGCTATTTAGCAAAAAACGTCACTAAATAGCTACGGCAAAAAAACGGTCGCTAAATAGCGACAGCAAAAAACCGTCGCTATTTAGCAAAAACCGTCGCTATCTTACAATTAGTGACAGTTTTCGTTGAAATTTTCAGCAGCTTTAGCGACGGAATTTTTTGAGTTAGCCACGGTTTTTTTGCCGTGGCTAATTAGCGACGGGATAGTTTGCCGTTGCTGATTCAAATAGCGACGATTAACCTAGCGACGGTATTGCGACGGTTTTTGTGCCGTGGCTAAATCATTGTAGCGACGGTTTGTTGCCAATTAACAACGATTTTTAGCCGTTGCTGAAACGTGTTTTTTTTGTAGTGATTTTTCAATATTTGGAATGTACATCTTACATGGTATATATAGGCAACTCAAAGCTTAGCAATGCAAGACAATGCTAGCTGTCAAACAGACTAACATATTTGCTAATAACTAATCACCTCTTCTACTTATTACATAGCTCATTACTAATTACTCTTAACAGAGGTTCACAAGCAATAGGATAAATAGGATAGTCTTTAGGAACTGAGGTACAATTGTAGAATAGATAGAGATTGATGTGATTTGGACCATATTCAAATGGTGCAACAATATCACTTACATTATGCCTAGGAATTGGGCTGGAGGTTCCGTTCAATTCATCTGTGTTGGCAACCAAAAAAGATTGGTTATGTAAGAGATATTGCGAACGACATATCTACTATTGGACATCGATAGAATTGGCTCGTGATCAACGTTACAAGGATGAAAAGTTTGGCTTCAAAGCTATGGCTTATCTTCCAAAGCTTAAATCGGCCATTGACCACTAGACTTGAAGGAGATAAGTATCCACTCAATTGGTGCTCGAGTATGACACGAGTCTTTGTAACAGAAAAACAGTGTGTTCAACAATACCTAACATTCTAACCATTCTGATAAAACCTATATAGGTTTCATGGAGAATTTTTCTTTCGGTGTTGTTACGCAACTAAATTCCTACCTCAGGTGGAAAAAAAAAATCTCCAAATCAATTGGCATTATTGTTGCAGTTTTGGGGTTAGAAGAAGACATATGGAAAGTGTTATCTATCAACACCTGGAGCAGACAACCGAGGCTCAGTTTTAGTATTGGTTAAAACTCCCTATTCTATATTAAAATAAAGGAATGGTGGGGTGAGAAAGTGAGAACAAAGTACCCGGACACTGGGATTGGTTGCGCCCACCAGGACAAAGGCATGTAGGTTGGAGCAACGTCAAACTATATCCACAGCGGCCACCAGATCTTTCGCATGGATCACAAAATTGGGGATCCGCTATGTACCCCACCTGAAAACCACTCCTCAACACTACCTCAACTGCTTCTCCAGTCCTGCTACTCCTTTCTTGAATACCATATCCATTAACAGAATCTTGAAGAACCGTAATCACCACACTCTTGTCACATGCTTCATATGTTGCAAGATCACTGCGAGAGTTCGTAAGAGCAATCTGGTAACCACTATCATCAGGGCCTTCAGGACATTGTAACGCATCCGGGATGGAGCGAGGACAGTTGTAAAAGTAGGTGATGTTTATATCAGTTGGGGGATAACTAAAGATGCTGAAATTCAGGGAAGTGCTTGGTTATTGCATAGAACAATCACTAGTCCATAAGTCCTTTCTGGATATTCTCAACGTACGATCATTTTGATTGATATCCAAAACCCTGTACCAATGTGATGCAATATTTATCTCTGCAGTTTCATTTTTTTTTTTTTTTTTTTGGAAAGCATCTCTGCAGTTTCATTATCAAAGCACACGAGCTCAAAGCAAGGGCGACCACAATAATGGGGATGATTTCCTCCCCAGAAAGGATACTTGAGGTTTTTCATCTGTCCGCAATCAAAACGTTGTTTGCAAGTACTGTACATTAATTCATCCTGACTTGAGGATACTAAGATGTTGATGATCAGAATGACAAAAAAGATGAGGAAGAGAAAGGGAGATGAGAAGACCATTTGAAGAGGCAAATTCACTTGGACAAAATGCAAATTACAATGAATGGGGTATGAGAAGGATAAGGGAGACGGATTTGAATAAATTGATTTAACAAAAGCATTGCTTTGAACAACAAGTAAGGTGGGCTTGTGGACTTTCAGATTATTCCAAGCTCCTTCTAATGCCTTAACATTTTACTTGCCTATTCAATGATGTTTACAGTTGCCTTAGTTTTAACTTGTATTGAAAATATTGTTTCTATATATTATAGTGTGAACCACTCATAAACAACAATATAATAAACTCCTAATACAGGCCAAAACTTTAATTAATCATATCTAGTAATTATTGTAATTTCAAGCATATTTCCTGGGGATAACCCTGCTAGTTGACTCCAAACTCCGTAGATCCCACCAAATTAACTCCGCTATAATAAGCATTGAGATTGTCTCAGCATATCCTGAAGTAGGTGCTATTAAACACAATTTTTTTACGGAGAAAGTGCTGCAACCTACACCAAGTATGAATGATCTAGACCCTATATAAAACCAGCACTCCTAGAGTTAGGTTTGAGCCTTGTAAAACTTTGCTTGATTTTCTAGATCATTTGAATCTAAGTTCAAACTTTATAATTTAACTTTTGAAATTCATTTTGATTTGGATGTAAACTGTTGGCAAGCATACACAATATGCAGCCTACTTCATGAATCATAGAATTTCTTGAGAAAGGAAGGAAGAATAGGAAGTCAGATTAAGAGAATTTCCAAGTCTTCCCAACAACAGAAAGTCAAAAGAGACCTATAGGCCTCAGTTATAATAGATTTAATCCTGACAGAGTGAAGTTTTTCTGTTCTTTATTATGTTCATAGAGCCTTCATCTCTAAGATATTTGAATACACCATGTTGACATGTAGTTGTTAGAAATGGATTTTTCACTCAAGAAAATAAATTGATGTTCATCATCTTATAGATAAAAAATTGTTCAAGTTATGTGTAGTATTAAAACTATTGTCATTATGTCACCAGTTATTCAAGCAACCCCAAACTATGAGCATCTTTGAATAAGGTTTTCGTGTATAATGCCTATTTGGAAGACCACCATGCGTTAGCTGACACCATCTATAGGAAATAATCTCTAAGTGGGGCATCAACCTTTGCATGTTGATAGTCTACTTGGGAACCTTTTGCAGAATGTCTAAAATTAGTTGTGTAAACAAAGCAAGTATAACACTAGTAGCACAAGTTTTTTATATTAATATGTTTCCAGAGTTAAAATTTATAAATAGCAAAGAGACTAATAGTCTGTCGTCCATATATACCTTTACAGGTTTTCAGATTAGGACCATGTTGACAAAAGCATTGAAGAGCAAGGTAGTTCGATTATATCCACATTGCCCGCCAGATTCGATGCATTCATTGCACACTAGAGTAATTCTACGCTACCTTGCTTCGGTGTCTCTTGGGTTTTTTTTACACTTTTTACCTATTCTCTTTAAAACACAACCACAAACACCACCCACAGAAAGGATAGAAGTGTCAAAAAAAAACCCCAAAGAAACACCCAAACAAGGCAGCGTGGAATTTTTCGACACACTATCCACTTTGTAATTTACTTCAAACCTCACGCTCAGCACTGCCTCCACTTTTGGTGAAATAGTTCTTTCAAGAATAGGAACTATGATTTGAACATCGCATCCCAAAAGCTCTGGATAAAAACCCACTGGACCAGTCCTGCTAAAAACCGTAGAATCACTAGAGGTACCGTTAATGGAACAAGTGAAACGCCTAGGTACCTTAGTAAGCATAGGGGACCATAGAATAAATTTAATGGGTCACGGTGTCTGGGTAACTGAACAGAGTGGTATTGAAAGTAGTATTAGCAATGGGTCCGGTCAGGCAATTATCGCTCCAAGAGTCTCCTTGCAATATGGAGTGTCTAGTTGTTTTCATTGATGGGCAACACCCGATATCTTTGATCAATGATTTTTACCTCAGGGTGCCCATTATCATTTTCTGGGTCAGTCGAGCTTGAAATCTAGGTGCCCACAATAATCAGGTCCGATACTGCTCCAGAAAGGGTAAGTGATGTTCTTAATGAATCCAACAATCAAAGTCTTGTGAGCAGTTGGAGTATATAAATTAATAAACGAGCTTTAACAAGAAAAAACCTAATGAAAAAAATTATCAATCATTATCAATGAACCGAATCATTATGAATAATGTGATTATTGTCTAGGAAAACATATTTCCTTACTAAAGAGAGATGAATAAGATTTAATATTCGTTAACAAGGAAAGTGATTTGTTGTTAAAATTAGTCTTCTTTAGCAACAAAAGCAACACAATATTTCATTTCAAATGATGCCATAATTACCAAGGAACAAGTATTTTGTGGCCATAAAAATAACTTCGTTGTTAAATCAATTTGGCAAGAAATTGGTTTGGAGGGAATGTTTCTCGCCACATATTTAACAAGGAATGTTTCCTACAAAATATATTTTGTTGGAAAACAGTAACAAGTTTATGATTTTTCTAAGGAATTTTTTTATTCATTGACAATGCTACAATATTAACAAGGAAATCAATTTTCGTAGCAATAATTTTGTTGGTAAAAGATAGATTTCTTGTAGTGCCTCAAATTATCTATAAACTATAAATAGACCCTTACATTAGTGAAAATGTAATCTTTGATTACAATATTTTACTCCATAATATTCTTTAATTTTTTAGGGTTTGAGTTTGACACTTTTTAGTTTATACCTATTAAAGTTTGGCCTTCGTTTTGAAAACTATTTGAGTCTATCCCTCGTTTTTTTTACAAAACCGTCAAGTCCACGTCATTGACAGGTCAAAAATATTTTTCAGACCCTTTTGTCCTTACCTAGCGTGGGGGTGTGTTTAGAAACCCAAAATTCAGGTTTTCTTTTCTTCCTTCCAAATCCTCTCTCACACTCTCTATAAACTTTCCTCTCACCATGAGATCTTCTTCCTGCAGGATTTGTTGAGGTGGCCCGGATGATGGAGGGTCTGGATCCTATTTCAAAGTGTACAGATCATGTTTCCAGTGATGCTGGGGAGAGTTCTCGCATATCCCACCATATTAAGGGTGCACAAGACAACCTGGTCATTCAATCTCGTAATAGTATTGGTTGTGGGTCAAACTGTGAGGCCTGCTTTTGAATGTCATTTTCACTGGACCAAAATGTTATTCTGCATTTTCATGCAATCTCTCATCGTTCAGTCCAAATATTACCTTAGCAGAATTTGTGCAAGTTATCAATCACACCATTGGACCAAAACCCCTAGCGATATGGATGACATGTTGGAAATACAAATTGTTTAGCAGCTTTGGCAGATCTTGTTTTGTAATTCTTGAATTTTCGAAATAGAGTTTAAAATACAATCTTCCATGACATTAGCTCAACTTTTGTTTTATGTTTTTTGAATCCCCTAGCTCCCAGCTCATGCTTGTGGGTATGTTGGCAGGATATTCTTGGATGTCATGGAGATGGACACTAAATAGCAGCTGCAATTTAGTCTTCCTGAAAGGATAGTACATGATGATATTACCGAGTAAATCAATCACCCATGTTTAGAGACGCCGTTTCCTACTTTTACCGGCCATGCCGACTAAGAGCGCGAGTTCAAGATGTATTGATTGTGGGTCGCTGATTTATTATTTAATTGAGTTAACCCTCTCTCACACTCTAAACTTTCCTCTCACCATGGTTGATCATGATAACAGTTTGAACCCTTTAATGGAATGCTTTAACATGGTTTTCTTTTGAGTCAACTATAATTTGGAATAGGAGATTTGATTGTCATAATCATAAAAGAAACCATCACAGTTGAGAAAAATAGCCCTTTTAATGGTAGATTTTGACTCTTTTTTTTTTTTATTTATTTATTTATTATCAAGGATGAATGTTCTAAAGTTGATCAATTGAGAATTAGATATGGGTTCAATGCTTTCAAGGTAACGGTAAAATGGTCTGAAAAATATTTTTGACCAGTCAATGACGTGAACTTAACGGTTCTGTCGGAAAACGAGGGTTAAACTATAATAGGTATAAATTAATAAGTGTCAAACTAAAAAAAACCCAATTTTTTATTACTAAATTAAATAAATTAAAAGTATAAATAATTTTTTGACTATTTTGCTTTGAAATCCATAATTCTAAAGAGCCAGGTCAGGCCCAAGACCATCCATCATTCCAGATATGCGCATCTCGAAGATAATAGATGGTGTTGGGCCTGGCTTGGCACGGGTCAATCTGGCTCTCTAAACTGACTCATTTGAAATCTTTAGTCAAATCTCCTAAAATTTTAATTTTTGCATATTATTGAATTTTTTGAAACAAAAAATATTTTGAATATACACTACGTAGGGCGCATGGACACCTTAGTCTCTATGTGATGGAACTATATAGGCCTATAAAATCATGTGTCCTTAACCAATTAACTAGCTCTTTTAGAGTTGTGATGGCCTCGTCAAGGCATTACTCCGTCAAGCACTTTACCCTATTAAGATTTTAGAATGGGTTATTTTAGACTTTCGTCATTTTTCTAATACGTAATTTGAGATCAGGGGTCGGAGAGTGATTGGGTTTCTGTAGCTGTAGAAGACAATGTTTCAAGTGTCCATCTTATAACCCTCTTATAATTTTAATCACCTAATTGAGAGCATCACAGTATGGGATTAAAATGCCTACAGTAGTAGTGGATCGGTTAATTTCGGATTCGGTGTCTGCACTCACGTGAAGCTCGTGGGAAGACTTAACCAACACTTAATTTTTATGTAGTGCAATTGCCCAACAACTTGGCCTGCTCTGTAGTTTGGATATAGTTTATTTGCTTCAACTTCCCTTGAATACTGTATATGGTTTGATTATAAAAAGTGGAAAATTCTAGGGGTCGAGGGAGGGAGGGAGCGAGGGATGGGTGGAAGCCATCCATCCGCCTCGAGATGAGCGTCATTGCGCATCTCGAATTTGATGCGCTTATCTCGAAGCGGATGGGTGGTTACCACTCATCCCTCGCCCCTTTACCTCGCTCCCTCCCTCGCTCTGTAGCAAAGCTCATAAAAAGTATGAAATGTGGAGGGGGAAATGGGAAAACTAAAAATCAGATGTAAGGGCATATCTATAGTTGATAGCTAATTAAAGGTTTAAATAAATTATGTTAGGAGTTTAGGTATAATTAATTAATGTTTGAGAGAGGTGATTTTGATTGTAAATAGTTTGAATTGGAAGACAAACTAGTAAAGAAATTGCAATAGTGTTTTGTATTGAAAGGACACAAATACCCTTTGTTATTGTTCATCTACTATCTACTATTGATATTGCTTGTAAATATTAAGAAATTGTGAGGGCAGTGTTAGAATATCAAAATATTGGCGAAATAATAAAGATGTAATAATTTTTTTTATTGGACCTTTGTTAATATTCATATTATCAAGGATTGTGATTTCGTTTTTCGAGACAATTTCGGTCTATTTTGTATAGAAAAAACACTAAAATTTTGTTTGTAATTTCGAAGTTAACAAGTTCCTAGGGGCCCAACTTGTATTGGGTCGGCATTGTCATCCAAACAACATATTGCATAATAATCACTCACATAACAAATTTAATACTAAAATAAGGTTATATTGTATTAAAGTGTATACCCCTGATAAAATAAATTAGTATTTAAAATTTTGAAAATATTTCAGTAACTCCAAAATAAGAATATTTCGTGAAATTTCAAAATATTTTGAGAAATCGCATTCTTTGGATATAATCAAGGATTGTGATTTCAAATTTCCAATTAATTTTGGTCCCATGATTATAAGAAATATTTCATGAAATGTTTTGTTTAGTGTAGAAAAACCTAAAAATTTTGTTTGAAATTTCGAATTTAAAAATACAAGTTTATACATTTTAAACATTTAAATATTACATAAAAATCTAAGTGTTATAGAGACTACATATTACATAAGAATCATGCACATAACAAAATTTTGATACTAAAATTACATTATAGTAGGTTAAAATCTGCGGAGATTGAAATAAATTTTTTCTTAGTGGACTTTCCCGAGAAAAAATAAATATTTCAAATTTCGAAATATATTTCAGTAATTCAAAAATAGAAAATACATTGTGAAATTATGACATATTTCATATATATATATATATATATATGAATAACCGTGGAGTGCATTCTTCACAATAGACAAAATAACCCTTGAATACTATATATACCTATCCAAAGGCATTTGCTAGAACTAATTGGGAACTTGAAGAAGAACAGGTTTAAATTGGAGAAGAGCAAAGATGGAAGATGTTGTGTTTGTTATTCTTATAACATCTATTGTATTATTGACTTCATGGGCATGGAAAGCTCTCTCTTGGATATGGTGGAAGCCTATGAAACTGCAAAAACTCCTTAGGGAGCAAGGCATAAGAGGCACTCCTTACAAATTGCTCCATGGAGACCTCAAAGAGAACCGCGAAGCCATCAATGAAGCAAAATCCAAGCCTATGGTACTTTCACATCATATCATCCAACGAGTCATGCCTTTCCTTCATCAAACGATCCAAAAATATGGTATTATCTTTCTCCTTATATCATTTTGTAAGAGTTGTTATATAGAGCTAAATTCACTTTCAATGGAACACTTTTATTTTCTTTTCAATGAAACTAACTATACATAGCAACATACGTTATACTAGAGTTGAAGCTAGCAGCTAAGTTCTGGCATCTGAAACTTAAAAGCTAAACACCTCTGCCATATTATCTTTGGAAATTAAGTAATAGATTACACACATACAAATATGAAAATAAATATGCTAAACACCCCCCTTCTGAAAAAATAATAATTCTTAGAATAATATTATAATTTCATCAAATATTCTCAATTGCTAATCGACATATAAGTTTCATCCATTACGTAATTAGTGACTGATCACACACATACCTCATTGTCTTACTCTCTTGCCATTATCCCCACCTAAAGAGAGAGTCATGATTCGTGACCTCAGTACACACATCATCAAATGTTAAGATAAGATTTTAAAATAAGAAAAATGAAATATTATTTTGAGAATAAAATTATTTTTGTTCTACATGTTGAACAATATTAGAGGACATGTGAAAAATAAGACGAGATTAATCGGTAAATTCGAAGATCACATAATACATTGTACATAAATTAAGAGGGTGCTGAACAAAGCAATAAATGGAAATGACAATTTTTTTTATTTTTTATTTTTATTTTTTTTTGTATTTTCACAAAATTTGGAGGAGAGGCCTTGATTTTGATGCTTACAATATGGATAATTAATTTTTCATTAGTCAATGTGATGACACTATCAATTAATTTGTAGTAATTTGAACTTATATGCAGGTAGGGTATCACTATTTTGGTATGGGCCAATTCCAAAAGTTCTTATTACTGACCCAGATCTTGTAAGGGAGATTCTGTCTAACAAATCTGGGCATTTTGCTAAGGTCGTAAGAAACACACCATTGCTTTCCTTGCTAGTAGGGGGACTGGTATCCTACAATGGAGAAAAATGGGCAAAACACAGAAGGATTGTCAACCCAGCCTTTCACATTGAGAAGTTGAAGGTACAACAGTTTCCTGGCCTGATGATCAAAACATATCATGTGGTATCATGTTTTGCATTGTTAATTTGATTTGTGTTGGTTATAGATGATGTTGCCGTCATTTTATACTTGTTGCGACGAGATGATAAGCAAATGGCAGAAGTTGGTTTCAGATGGACTAACTGAGTTGGATGTATGGCCTGAATTCCAGAACTTAAGCGGAGATGTCATCTCTAGAGCAGCATTTGGTAGTAGCTACAAAGAAGGGAGACGCATATTCCAACTTCTGAATGAACAAACTGTGCATGTTGCCAAGGCGTCTCAATCCATATACATCCCAGGCTCTTGGTATTATGCAAGAATACATAGTTTTTTATTTGTCACTCTATTGCTTTCCTAGTGAACCAAATAATTGCATTCTAATTTTTCTGAATCATTAATTTCCACGATAATTTCATTGGGCAGGTATCTACCTACACAAAGAAACAAGAGGATGGCTGAAATCCACAACGAAGTTAATGGACTACTAAGGAATATGATACAAAAGAGAGAAAATAAGGCGATCAAAATGGGTGAAACAAACAAGGATGACTTACTAGGGTTGTTAATGGAATCCAACTTGAAGGAAATTCAAGATAATGGGAACTCTAAGAAAAATGGGATGAGTGTGGAAGATGTTATCGCAGAGTGCAAGCTCTTTTACTTTGCAGGACAAGAGACAACTTCGATTTTGCTTACATGGACAATGATTGTGTTGAGCATGCATCTAGACTGGCAAGACCAAGCAAGGGAAGAAGTGGTACATGTGTTTGGGAAAAACAAACCAGATTTTGATGGATTAAATCATCTGAAGATCGTGAGTTTAATTTTCATCGACATTCATGGCATTTGATTGATGTAGATAAAATGTATTGATTAATTCGAAAAATCTGATAAATGCAGGTAACCATGATTCTATATGAGGTTCTTAGATTATACCCATCTGTGGTTCTGCTTAATCGCGGAACTTACAAGCCCATGAAAGTAGGAGATATAACCCTTCCACCAGGAGTACAAATTATGTTACCAACGCTTATCATTCACCATGATCGTGAGTTTTGGGGTGATGATGCTGAAGAGTTCAATCCAGCAAGGTTCTCAGAGGGAATTTCGAAGGCTAACAAAAATGGGGTCTCATTCTTCCCATTTGGTTGGGGTCCAAGGATATGCATTGGCCAGACTTTTGCCTTGCTAGAAGCTAAGATGGCACTAACTATGATTCTACAAAATTTCAGGTTCGCATTATCATCTACTTATGTCCATGCTCCGTGCACTATTTTGAGCCTTAGACCGCAGCACGGTGCCCAACTTGTATTCCATAAACTTTAATTCTCTTGGTTTGCTTATATCCAATATGTATGCGTTTAGTTTGCTTATATCCAATATGTATGTGAGAGTTTTCATGCGATGTGAGAGCTTGTTTTGTATGATTCATAAAACTGAGTAACTATAAGTTTTAATGTATCAAAAGTTATACTTGATGAATTGATATAAAAGTTCTCAAGGGAAAATTTGGTTTGATCAATAGTAAACTGGGTTTCCAAAGATTTTATAGCATCCACAATGCCTTAATCTTGAAATTTCCTCGGGAAAATGTTTATTTATTAGAAGATACTTTTCTAAGGTAGCAGATTAGACAATGGTTGATTTTTTTTTGTCTTGATGTAACCTCATCACGTGGGAGATCGAGCCTACCAAAAAAAATGGAAAATGACTTATAAGGTCTAATTTTTGTAATTGTAAACCACATAAGAACCTAACAATTGAAAATGCCTCAAATGACACACTTTTTTTAATTCAAGACTACAAACCTAAATCATGGCTAAAAGTTATGTAAAAAGATAAATATACCCATATTCCTAGACATATTGACGTGATGTTATTATGTATTTAAATTCTAGTTACATTGAAACAAGCAAAATATGCAATCTTTTAACTCAATTTGATATTTTTTTCATAATAAGTAAATTTTTTTACACATAATGAAATATTCACGAAACATTTCTTAAAATTAAAAAACCAAAATTAACTAGAAAAACGAAATCACAATCCTTATATATATATATATATATATATATATATATATATATATATATATATATATATTTGTGTGCGGATGGGATTGGGGACAAAGATTTTTGAGAAAAAAAGTTACACACATATTACCGACCTAGAGATTTCATAATAAGTTGATTTTTTGTGGAGATGATATCGTCGCCTTGTAGATCATCTTTGCGAAAAGGGCAAGTCTTTGAAATTTATGAGGTGAATGAAATGAGTGGGTAAAATAAACGTGTGTAACTTTCTTTGTAAAAAATTGGTCAACACACTATAAACTGATAAACATGTAGCTGACTGGGCTCGAACCCATAACCTAATGGTACCATCCGCCAAACTCTAATCATCGAACTGTCATGCCGTTGACTCTACTCTCTTTCTTTCTTTGTGTTTTCATGTATGAATTTTGTAGATAGCTATTCATCCAAGTTCTTCTCAGGTACAACTTTTTATCTTCTCCAAACAACATTTCTCTCTGTGTTTTCACGTATGAATTTTGTAGATAGCTATTCATCCAAGTTCTTCTCAGGTACAACTTTAAATCTTCTCCAAACAACATTACTCATTTTTTGGAGTATTTAGCATGATTTGTTAAATTTATTATATGTAATTATACTTTCATGAGCCCTAATCGACTGGCTTACAATTTCCTACACATGCTAATGATAGCCTGGTTGGATGGTTAAGGATGTGGTGGTTAATCTATCACGTCTTAGATTCTATATCCACCGGCGACACGCTTGCCTTTCAAAAAAAAGAAGTGGACAATTTTCAATACATCATAATTTTTTGTATACACCCATATGTAGAGCACGAAGCTAAGCTGAGCACAAATCCAACGCACACGATTAAAAGCTAGCATATATATATATAATAATAACTTGCTGCCCAAAATTGGACTAAAATTTGGGGGTTATGTGAAGATGTAATAGCATTCATAATACAAACTCTAGAATTTTCCTCTTTTGAAGGCCTCCATAATTTTTTGCTCGTAGTAGTGAATATTATCTTGATCGTTTAACCAGATTTTGCAACCAATGTAACGAATGATAAGAATCCTCAAGATACGTATAAAGTTCTATAGGATTTCATCATCCTACTTAATAATGGCATGGTAATGGTACTATGGTGTGGTGTACTTCATAAATGGGCAAGTACCAATTATGTGGTCTTAAAATCTGAGCCTTGACAGTTGCACAACCTGACAACCAGCGAGTCAACAGGATTCAAACCCAATCTCAGTGCTTCCCATCATCACATTCCTGCAAAAACTCAATCTTGTTTGGTATTGCTGACAAATGTTTAGTTCATTCCATACATCATGAGGAGTTTTCAGAGCTTCCCCTTTTGTGCATTGATGGAGATGGGCAACTCTATGGAAACTCAACACTGAACCCCCAAAGCTGCTTAAGGTAAACTTAGATGCTTCAATCTTTTCATTGTTCCCATTATTTGGTTTTAGTTCATAGCCCAACACTGAACACCCCTTTGCATTACATTCTTTGTTTGAAAGGGAACTAATATTTTATAGAGTTCAATGGGATGGGGAATTGAAGTAAATGAAATGGAAAGTTTTGCAGAAGACAGTGTATATTTGCAGTGTTTAACAAATGGGTTAAATTGCTGAATACAGCATTCAAGGTGCTGGATCTTAAATTAATGGATCTGCAATAACCCAAGAATCTAAAATTACCTTTATGAGGTTGAGTCCATTTTGAGGGTGCCTGGTGGAAGGGTTGGAGGTGAAGAGGAGAAAGGTAACTTATATTAGATCCTTGAGACGTGTTGTGTTTCGATGCCACTGGTCGACACCCAGTTCATCTCTTTCATATCAGGATTGGTTTGTACTTGTCTTTACACTTTGTTCTGGAATCAAGTATGTAGCCAATGTAATCGTCCCTTTGCTCATAACTTGGCTCAATCAATCCAAATTAGTTGTTTTCAAATTGGGTTGATATTTGCCTTTTCCTACTTTGGCTACACCACTACCAGATCTAGCATTTCATTTCTGACCTTTCATCAACTTTCACTTCCTCAAAAGTAATGCCAACTGATATTGCACAAAATCTATTTCCGATATAGTCACAATTGAGAACTCATGGCGGGCATCATGCATTTAATTGTATTCTGCAATATATTGTGTAAAGTATAAATTTGATCCGAGAATGTGCTTCAATGAAGCATATAAGACAGTATTTCGACCCTCTAACATGGGGAGGATACCATCCACATCGCAATGTTCTTAGTCTTTCGATCGTATGATGTATACTAATTTATCTTGCCCAATTTCGTTGTTATGATAAAAAAAATTTTGATTACTATATATTGTCTATATACTCTATAGTCATCTCATTTAGAAGTTGGAAAGCTTGAGAGAGAAAAAGGCTACAAGAGAAGGAACATGGAAGAGATTGTATTGGCTATGCTTATAACAACTGTTGTATTGGTGATTTCATGGACCTGGAAAGTTTTGTCTTGGATCTGGTTGAAACCCCTGAAACTGCAAAAGCATTTAAGCGAGCAAGGCATCAGAGGTACTCCTTACAAGTTGCTCCATGGGGACCTCAAAGAGAACCTCAGCGCAATCATTAAAGCAAGATCAAAGCCCATGGAACTTTCGCATGGCATTGTACCACATACCATGCCTTTCAATTATCAAATGGTTCAGAAATATGGTATTCTTTATTATCTCAGATGGTATATTTGGTAGCATAGAATTGTTTTTATTACGTAAGATATTTACCAATTATTTTGTTTGAGACCATTTTGTTAGTTTACATATCACTGTACAATTTTTCAGTGGGAAACCTTATTATAATAAACAGTTTCCCTTTTCTCTACTGGATTATAAGCAAAATTGATTAACTTAAAGATTGTTTTTTTTAATCCAGTCTCCATCAAGGGGATGTGTACATGATATGCAGCAGAATATAGAATGATTTCTAGGCTGTTTTAGATTACTTCTCACTACATTTTTTTATGTTTTACATCTAAAACCTTGGGTTATGTGGACTAACAATAATAATAATAGTAATAATAACTAAATGGTATACTGTATGTTAATATGCTGTTAATGTGAAATTGCAGGTAAGATATCTGTGTTTTGGCATGGGCCGATTCCCAGGGTACAAATTACAGACCCAGATCTCATAAGGGATGTCTTGTGCAGCAATTCAGGACACTTATCTAAGATAAAGAGTACCCCACTGGCGAGCTACCTGATATGTGGGCTTGTATCCTACAACGGGGAAAAATGGGTCAAGCACAGAAGGATTATCAACCCTGCCTTTAATCTTGAGAAGTTAAAGGTTGTTATATTTAATTGATTTTATTCAACATTTTATCCAATACTATATATTAAAAGGCCAATGCTTTGGTATAGCCCGTATTAGAAGTTAGAGCGAATAGGTTACTGTTAGAGCATCCTCCATATATAAGCTATTGAAATAGAGACTTAAGACCCTTTCACCCACTATAAGCTAATTTTTTTGGCATCTGGTGACCCCATGGGGTCTAGTGGGGGATGAATATATCACCTGCAGACCCAATGGACTAAAGTTTGGCGCTGTTTGAAACAATGCCCGAAGCTTGGTGCTACTTCAAACAATACCAAGCTTTGGCTTTGTGTTTGGCATTCAACCATGATAGCCAAGAGCTGTTCCATTCTCTTTTCCTGTGCCTTTTAGTTTCCTCATTTTATTTTAACATTTGAACCCACTTTATGTATTTATCTTATAACAGGTAGATTAAATTTCACCCAGGTTTCAGGGTAATAAAAAAAAAATTCCCAGACACATGGGTCTAGAATTAGGTTATAACAGAAGCTCTTAGGGTCATATGGATTGCTCTTGGTTTTTATAATACTTAACCCATTAAGCGAATAAATATGATCTTTTAAGATAATGATGTAATTGCTCTTGGTTTTTATAATACTTAACCCATTAAGTTAATATATATGATCTTGTATGATTACTAAAGACTTTGATGACGCTTTGTATTGTTGATGGGCTTTTGTATAGATGATGTTGCCAGCATTTTATATGTGTTGCGATGAGATGTTAAACAAATGGAAGACTATGATTTTAGATGGGTCAATTGAATTGGATCTGTGGCCAGAATTCGAGAACTTAACCGGGGATGCTATCTCTCGAGCAGCATTTGGAAGTAGTTATGAAGAAGGAAGACGTATATTCCAACTCCAGCGTGAACAAACTTCACATGTTGCCAAGGCTTTTCAGTCCACTTACATCCCAGGTTTTAGGTATGCAATAGCCATTCACAGTTATTCACCTAAAGATGATTGAATTTTGCTTTATTGAGTACAATGTACTGCTAAAATAATGAGTTAGGAAAGCATCATGTCTTATTTCCTCACCCCACTAGAACTTTAGATGAGAAATAGGATATGAGACCTTCTCATGTAAATGACATGTTTCAGCAAATCATAGTTTCACTATCCTAAAACTGAAAACTGAGTTTATCGTAAGCATTTATTTCAACCAAGTTTAAATTATTTTTAGCATCACATTCGATGATAACTTTCATGTGAAGGTTTCTACCCACAGAAAGAAATAAGAGGATGAGGGAAATCAATAGAGAAACCAAAAATCTATTGAGGTATGTGATAAATAAGAGAGAAAAGGCCATGGAAATGGGTGAAGCCAACCACGAAGATTTACTAGGCCTGTTGATGCAATCCAATCTGAAGGAAGCTCAGGACCATGAAATGGGAATGAGTATTGATGATGTTATCGAGGAGTGCAAGTTATTTTATTTGGCAGGGAAAGAAACAACTGCAATTTTACTCGCGTGGACAATGATTGTTTTGAGTATGCATCCTGACTGGCAAGATCAAGCAAGGGAAGAGGTCTTACGAGTCTTTGGGAAAAGAAAACCAGATTTTGATGGTCTAAACCATCTGAAAGTTGTGAGTTTTTCCTTGTAATATTTCGCCCTTTATATAGGTACAATATTTTGTTTTGTTTTGTTTTGTTTATAAAACCCCCCATGCAGGTAACCATGATTCTATATGAGGTCCTTAGGTTGTACCCACCGGCTGTTTTTCTTACTCGATGTGTTTGCAAGACAATGAAACTACGAGAATTAAATCTTCTACCTGGAGTACAAATCATGATGCCAATACTTCTCATTCACCATGATCATGAGCTTTGGGGTGATGATGCTGAAGAGTTCAATCCAGCAAGGTTCTCAGAAGGAGTTTCGAAGGCTACAAAGAATCGTGTCTGCTTCTTCCCATTTGGTTGGGGTCCAAGGATATGTATTGGGCAGAACTTTGCCATGATAGAAGCAAAGATGGCTATAGCTATGATTTTGCAACATTTCTGGTTTGAGTTATCACCTACTTATGTCCATGCTCCTTGTACTGTTATAGTCCTTAAACCACAACATGGTGCACAACTTGTATTACACAAGCTTTGATTCCAGGATTCCCTTGATCTAATGTGATTTGTACCGGTATCCATTTGATCTAGGTTTCTGTTTTGTGAAACTGAAGGTTTACTCTGTTAATTAATCAAGTGTTAAGATTTTATACTCGTTGGTATGAATTGTCTGAAGCGTATGGTATTTCAAGATATGGGGGGTTGGTTCAGTTGACAACGTTTGATTATCACTTCATTTCTGGGGCTCACAATGTGTTAATGGTTGTTGATTTGTGTCCGATGTGTTATGCCCATAAGAGAGATTGTATCCATCAAACTCAGTAGATAATAACGATTGTGAAAGAGACCGTACCCAGGGCAAGGTTGTGAAAAAAAAATGTAGAATGTGTTTTGGGGGTGGCAGGTGGCAGGGTTGGATGTGAGGAAGAGGAACTTGAAATAGATCATCCAGATTTATATTCACAACATGCCGATGGTGAAGGCCAGATGCATCTCTTTCTTTTGCTCAGTGAGGGTATTTTTTATGGCACGTCACTGGTTTGTAGTTATCTCTACGCTTTCGTTCATATTAAGTTTACATTACCTAGTTGTCTCCTTCAAATTTGGATTGGTTTCTTGTAGTTTCTTCTCTTTGCTATGCATTCAAAAAGTCATTTTAACTAATGTTATGCACCAAGAAATGTGCATATAAACATGCAAGTCCGTTTCAGGTATTCATGTATTGTCTTGAATCTTGATTTAATAATAAAGGCAATCAATTGGTTGTGTTGCAGTGTTTTGTCAACATTTTACGTTTTACATTTTACTCGTGGTATCAAGCATCATTCTCAATAATGGTTTTAATCGATGTGTGCAGATTTTTCCCTACAAAAAGAAACAGGAGAATGAAGGCAATTTACACAGAAGTGAATACTCTATTAAGGAAAATAATAATTAAGAGAAAGGAAGCTACGAAAACTGAACAAGCCAAGGAAGTTGACTTACTAGGCTTGCTGTTAGAGTCCAATATGAAGGAAATGGAAGATAAAAAGAAATCTGAAAATTCCAGTTGAGCACAGATGATGTTGTAGAAGAATGCAACTATTCTACGTTGCAGGCAAGAGACGACTTCAAGTACTTGCATGGACACTGATTCTCTTGGGCATGCATCCTCACTTGCAAGTAAAAGCAAGGGAAGAGGTCTTGCAAGTCCCGGGGAAAGGAAAACTAGATATTGATGGACTAAACCACCTAAATATCGTGAGTTTGATTTTCTTTTGAAATCACAACATGTTTGTTATCAATATAACATCCTCATTAAATTTTGTAAATCATTCTTTTCAGATAACAATGATTCTTAATGAGGTTCTTTGGTATGAAGTACTTACAAATCAATGAAACTAGGAGAGTTTCAGCTCCCACCAGGTATATAAGTTACATTACCAACACTTCTCGTTCACCACGATCCTGAGCTTTGGGGTGAAGATGCAGATGCAGACAATTCACTACAAAAAAAAGCATTATTAGCTACGGAAATTAGCGATGGTTTTAAAAAACTGTTGCTATTTAAACGCTTTGCGACGGCAAAAAACCGTCGCTATAGTTTCTGCTACAGTTTCGGTACATAAATTAAAATCACCGTCGCTAACCGTTTTGCGACGGATTAAAACTGTCGCTAATACGAGAATTAGCGACGGCAGTGGAGCCGTAGCTAATGTTTACGAATTTTTTTTGTTAGCCACGGTCAAAATACCGTAGCTAATGTGATTTTTTTAAAAAAAATTTATAAGAAAACAATATAGCGACGGCACTGGGACCGTTGCTAATGTTTACAATTTTTTTTTGTTAGCCACGGTCCAAATACCGTAGCTAATGTGATTTTTTTTTTTAAAATTATAAGAAAACAATATAGCGACGGCACTAGGGCCGTAGCTAATGTTTACAAATTTTTTTTGTTAGCCACGGTCCAAATACCGTAGCTAATGTGATTTAAAAAAAAAAATATTATAAGAAAACAATATAGCGACGGCACTAGGGCCGTAGCTAATGTTTACAAATTTTTTTTGTTAGCCATGGTCCAAATACCGTAGCTAATGTGATTTTTTTTTTAAAAAAATTATAAGAAAACAATATAGCGACGGCACTAGGGCCGTAGCTAATGTTTACAAAAAAATTTTGTTAGCCACGGTCAAAATACCGTAGCTAAATGTGAATTTTTTTTTAAATTATATAAAGCAAAATCGCTATATATTTATAAACTGGATAAAATCACAAATAACACATTTTCGTCCAGCCCAGTTAGGAGACCTAGCTTTCACCTAGGCGACCCGGGTTCGAATCCCGCCAATGAAACTTTTTTATTATATTAAAATTTTTATATTAGCGATGGCAAAGTGACGTGGCTAATGAGTTTTATAAACGGCTCTCTACCGTAGTTAATTCTTTTTTTTAAAATTATATAAAGAAAATAGATATATATTTATAAACTGGATAATATCACTAATAACCCATTACCTTCCAGCCCAGTTAGGAGAACAGGCTTTCACCTAGGTGACCCGGGTTCGAATCCTGCCAATGAAACCTTTTTTTTTATATTAAAATTTTTAAAATGTTTACAATTTTTTTTTGTTAGCCACGGTCCAAATACCGTAGCTAATGTGATTTTTTTTTTTTTTAAATTATAAGAAAACATTATAGCGACGGCACTAGGGCCGTAGCTAATGTTTACAAATTTTTTTTGGTAGCCACGGTCCAAATACCGTAGCTAATGTGATTTTTTTTTTTAAAAATATTATTAGAAAACAATATAGCGACGGCACTAGGGCCGTAGCTAATGTTTACAAATTTTTTTTGTTAGCCACGGTCCAAATACCGTAGCTAATGTGATTTTTTTTTTTTTAAATTATAAGAAAACAATATAGCGACGGCACTAGGGCCGTAGCTAATGTTTACAAATTTTTTTGTTAGCCACGGTCCAAATACCGTAGCTAATGTCATTTTTAAAAAAAAAAAAATTAAAAGAAAACAATATAGCGACGGCACTAGGGCCGTAGCTAATGTTTACAAATTTTTTTTGTTAGCCACGGTCAAAATACCGTAGCTAAATGTGAATTTTTTTTTTAATTATATAAAGCAAAAGCGCTATATATTTATAAAACTGGATAAAATCACCAATAACACATTTTCGTCTAGCCCGGTTAGGAGACCTGGCTTTAACCTAAGCGACCCGGGTTCGAATCCCGCCAATGAAACTTTTTTATTATATTAAAAATTTTATATTAGTGACGGCAAAGTGTCGTGGCTAATGAGTTTTATACGGTTCTCTACCGTAGCTAATTCTTTTTTTTTAAATTATATAAAGAAAATAGATATATATTTATAAACTAGATAAAATCACTAATAACCCATTACCTTCCGGTCCGGTTAGGAGAACTGGCTTTCACCCATGCGACCCAAGTTCGAATCCCGCCAATGAAACCTTTTTTTTATATTAAAATTTTTATCTTAGCGACGGCAAAGTGCCGTGGCTAATGAGTATTATAAATAAAACTTAGTAGCCACGGTTATCTACCGTAGCTAATTCTTTTTTTTTTTAATTATATAAAGAAAATAGCTATATATTTATAAACTGGATAAAATCACCAATAACCCATTGCCTTTCAACCCGGTTAGGAAACTCATCATATCAGATTAAAGAAGATCAGATCAAAGAAGATCAGATAAAAATAGATCAGATCGGAATAAAGAATATCAAAGAACATCAGATCAAAGAATATCAATTCAAAGAAGATCAAAGAAGATCCGATCAAAGAAGATCAAATCAAATAAGATCAAAGAAGATCAGATCAAATCAAATAAGATCAGATAATATCAAATAAGATCAAAGAAGATCAGATAAGATCAAAGAAGATAAAAGAAGATCAGAGAAGATCAGATCAAAGAAGATCAAAGAATATCAGATAAAAGAATATCAAAGAAGATCAGATCAGATCAAAGAAGATCAACAAATATCACAGAAGATCATATCAAAGAAGATCATATCAAAGAAGATAAAAAAATATCAGATCAGATCAAAGAAGATCAAATCAGATCAAAGAAGATCAGAGAAGATCAGATCAGATCAAGGAAGATCAAAGAAGATCAGATCAAAAAAGATCAGATCAGATAAAAAAATATCAAAGAAGATCAGATAAAAAAATATCAGATCAGATCAAAGAAGTTCAAAGAAGATCCGATCAAAAAAATTAAATCAAATAAGATCAAAGAAGATCAGATCAGATCAAAGAAGTTCAAAGAAGATCAAAGAAGATCAAATCAAAGAAGATCAAATCAAATAAGATCAAAGAAGATCAGATAAGATCAAAGAATATCAGATCAGATCAAAGAAGATCAAAGAATATCAGATTAGATCAGATCAAAGAAGATCAACGAAAATCACAGAAGATCATATCAAAGAAGATCAGATCAAATAAGATAAAAAAAAAAGATCAGATCAGATCAAAGAAGATCAGATCAGATCAAATAAGATCAGATAAAAAAAGATCATATCAGATAAAAAAAAATATCAAAGAAGATCAGATAAAAAATATCAGATCAGATCAAAGAAGTTCAAAGAAGATCCGATCAAAAAAGATCAAATCAAATAAGATCAGATAAGATCAAAGAAGTTCAAAGAAGATCAAATAAGATCAGATAAGATAAAAGAAGATAAAAAAAGATCAGATCAAAGAAGATAAAAGAAGATCAGATCAAAGAAGATGGGATCAAAAAAGTTCAGATAAAAAAATATCAGATCAGATCAAAGAATATCAAAGAACATCAGATCAAAAAAGATCAAAGAAGATCAGATCAAAGAATATCAGTTCAAAGAAGATAAAAAAAGATCAAAGAAGTTCAAAGAAGATCAAAGAAGATTCGATCAAAGAAGATCAAATCAAATAAGATCAGATAAGATCAAATAAGATCAAAGAAGATCAGATAAAATCAAAGAATATCAGATCAGATCAGATCATATCAAAGAAGATAAAAGAAGATCAGAGAACTGATCAGATCAAAGAAGATCAAAGAATATCAGATAAAAGAAGATCAAAGAAGATCAGATTAGATCAAACAAGATCAACGAAGATCATATCAAAGAAGATCAGATCAAATAAGATCAAAGAAGATCAAAGAAGTTAAAAGAAGATCAAAGAAGATTAGATAAAAAAAGATCAAAAAAGTTCAAAGAAGATCAAAGAAGTTCAGATCAAAGAAAATGAGATAAAAGAAGATCAGATCAAATAAGATCAAAGAAGATCAGATCAAAGAAAATGAGATCAAGGAAGATAAAAAAAGATCAGATCAAAGAAGATCAGAGAAGATCTAAGAAGATTAGATCAAAGAAGATCAGATCAGATCAGATCAAAAAAATCAAAGAAGATCAAAGAAGACCAGATAAAAGAAGATCAAAGAAGATCAGATCAGATCAAAGAACATCTTAGACTAATTGGTTTTAAAAAAAAAATTAACACTAAAGAGATTAACCACGCCCAATTGCCGTGGCTAATTGGTTTTTGATTTTTTATATTAGCGACGGCAACAAACCATCGCTAATTCGTTTTTTTAAAAAAAAATTAAACACTAAAGAGATTAGCTACGGCCAATTGCCGTGGCTAATTGGTTTAAAACAAAAAATATTAAACACTAAAGAGATTAGCCACGGCAATTCGTTTTTCATTTTTTATATTAGCGACGGCAACAAACCGTCGCTAATTGGTTTTTAAAAAAAAATTAAACACTAAAGAGATTAGCTACGGCCAATTGCCGTGGCTAATTGGTTTTTAAAAAAAAATATTAAACACTAAAGATATTAGCGACGTCAAATGGCCGTGGCTAATTCGTTTTTCATTTTTTATATTAGCGACGACAAAAAACCGTCGTTAATTGGTTTAAAAAAAAAATTTAAACACTAAAGAGATTAGCCACGGCCATTGGCCGTGGCTAATTCGTTTTTCATTTTTTATATTAGCGACGGCAAGAAACCGTCGCTAATTGGTTTTTTTTTTTTTTAAATTTAACACTAAAAAGATTAGCCACGGCAAATTGCCGTCGCTAATAGTCAAAAAAAAAATATCACCGATCCACGTGAAATTTCATCTCAACCGTTAATAACACCAAAAAATTTAGCTCAATCCAATGCACTAAACCAAACCACGTCATCGATCCACGTGAAACTAACACAACCAATCCCCTTCAATTACCTTTCTCTATATAAATTTTAATTTTTTCTACAAACCAACTTAAACAAAAATTTTCTCTCAAAATTTTTTTTCTCTCAACCTCTAGAGAAGACACCCACAGAGGAGAAGTCCGCCGCTTCCTCGACACCGATGCCGGCCGCCTCCCTCGACATCGCTCCCGACCGCCTCTCTCTCCCCTCCCTTCCTCCGCCGCCTCTCTCTCGGAGATCTGAGATCTCTGATCTCGAAGATCTGAAATCTCGGAGATCTGAGATCTCTGATCTCGAAGATCTGAAATCTGAGATCTCGGAGAGATCTCCGATATTCTATAGATCGAAAATATTTTTTTTTAATTTTTTTAAAAACCATTTAGCCACGGCAAAATGCCGTCGCTAATATTAAATTTTTTTTTTAAATCCATTTAGCCACGGCACAATGCCGTCGCTAAAATAAAAAAAATAATGTTAAATTAAAAAAAAAAACAATTAGCCACGGCAAAATGCCGTCGCTAATATAAAAATAATGTTAAATTTTTTAAAAAAAATCAGTTAGCCACAGCAAAATGCCGTCGCTAACATTAAAGTATTTTTTTAAAATACCATTTAGCCACGGCACAATGCCGTCGCTAATATAAAAATAATGTTAAATTTTAATAAAAAAAAATCAATTAGCCACGGCAAAATGCAGTCGCTAATGTAAAAATAATGTTAATTTTTTTTTTTTTTTTTTATAAAAAATCAATTAGCCACGGCTATTTTACACTTTAGCGACGGTTTTATGCCGTGGCTAATTAGCCACGACTATTTTGCCGTCGCTGATTCAAATAGCGACGATAATTGTAGCTACAGGATAGCGACGGTTGCTGTGCCGTCGCTGATTCCTATTAGCTACGGTTTTGGGACAATTAGCAACGGGTTTTAGCCGTTGCTGATGTCAATTTTTTTTGTAGTGCAAATTCAATCCCTGGAGATTTCTGAAGGAGTTCAGAATGGAACAAAGAATAGGGCCTCCTTCTTCCATTTGGTTGGGGTCCATGACGGTTGGTCGGAAAAACCTTTGCCATATATGATAGAGGCAAAGATGGTTTTAGCCATGATTCTACAACATTTTTTTTCAGCCTTTCCTCAGACTAATACATTCTCAAGTTCTTTCGCTGCTTCGGTGAAAGACGACTACTTTGTGAAGAAACAGGGGTTCAGAGTTTTAAATTTTGATTCGCAACAGAAAATGTATGTTCTCATTGATGAAGAAATAAGAGAAACACCATTCAAATTAAGTGGAATCATCATCCTCATTTAGCCTCATACATATTATCTATTCATTTCATGAGCATGCAAGTTGCAATTAGTTGCTTTAATACTAGCATAACAGATGATGTTCTTTGTCCCCAACTTAAACACCATCCCATCATGGGCTTTATGGTGTGGGATTTTAACTTAAAATGTCTTGTTACTATTAGGAAGTGGATCATCTCCTTATAGTACACCTCCCGCTCGAATGTCATGTGTGACCACATCCTATGGATAGCACTCAGTGTACGGGCTCGACTATTTCTGATGTTGTTGTCTCCACCTAGTGACAACCACTGCACTAACTACATCTCGTCTGGACTTGTAGGATACCTCCGGACACCAAATGTGCCGCCTGCACCTCGACCTTGCTGATTTCCAGCCGAACCGTTGGCTCAAATACCACTTGTTAGGGCATCGCGTACCTGCGCACACCCCTTGGTCCACTATACATAGCAATGATATTGTTCACATCTTAAACACCACGATTTCGAACCTCCAATCATCTGTAGTGTAGGGTTTTATCCTAAATGCCTCGTTGCTATTAGGAAGTGAATCATCTCATTATAAACCTTTGTGACAACTTCTCCTTACTTGATGTAGAACTATTCAAACCAACACTATCCCAACACTCTCTAGATGGTCACCTCTTTCAATCAAGTATACCACTTTCAGTGTAATTATCATTGTATCATTATATGAAGTTTCCATTTTACTGGTTTTCTATTTTTGTTAAAGTGAAAGTTCACTGTTAATTTACGAAGAGTTTAGTAGTTTACACTTGTTGCTATAGATTGTCTGAATGAACTAATTTAAGAAATAGACATGTATTTCAAGATGACCATAGAACTGTGATTCAAAAGAAATCAGAGCCTATGTAAGATAAGTTGAGCACCATGCTGGGGTTGAAGAGTTACAACGGTGTATGGAGCATGAACATAAGTGGGCGATAGCTCGAAAGAGAAATGTTGTAGAATCACTGCCAACGCCATCTTTGCTTCGATCATGGCAAAGTTTTGTCCAACGCATATCCTTGGACCCCAACCAAAGGGGAAGAACGACACTTGATTTTTAGTAGCCTTTAAAACTCCATCAGAGAATCTAGCTGGATTAAACTCTTCAGCATCATCACCCCAGAGCTCTTTATCGCGATGAATGAGGAGTGTTGGTATTGTAATTTGTACTCCTGCAGGAAGGGATACTTCTCCAAGTTTTGTTGCCTGGCCTGTAGCTCTTATAATTATAACAACTGATGGGTATAATCTAAGAACTTCATACATAATCATGGTTACCTGTATTGAGAAGATAAGGGTTAGTCGAAACTTTGTATCTACATGCATGAAGTGTGGTGAATTTAAAAGCAAGACTCACAATCTTTAGGTGATTTAGTCCATCAAAATCTGGTTTTCTTTTCCCAAAGACTTGCAAGACCTCGTCCCTTGCTTTGACTTGCCATTCTTGATGCATACTCAACACAATCATTGTCCATACAAGTAAAGTCGAAGTCGTCTCTTGCCCCGCAAAGTAAAATAACTTGCACTCCTCAATAACCTCATCAATGGTCATCCCGACATTCTTAGACCTCTTATTATCATGATTTTCCTTAAAATTGGATTCCATTAGCAAGCCTAATAAGTCATCAACAGTGGTTTCTCCAGTTTGCATAGCTTTTTCTCTTTTGCATATGATATCACTCAACACATTTCTCACTTCTGCAGAAATCTCCTTCATCTTCCTATTTGCTTTTGTGGGAAGAAATCTGTATATGGAAGTTGTTCATGTAACTTTAATATGAAGCAAATGACTTCACCAATTTAGCTCGACTTTGAAAGCTAAGTAACTGAAATAGTTGCAATTGACATGAACTCATTTGGGAAGTGCATACCTAGAACCTGGGATATATACAGACTGAGCAGCCTGCATGACAAGCTGAGCTTGTTCAGTTTGGAGTTGGAATACACGTCGCCCTTCTTCATAGCTACTTCCAAACGCTGCTCGGGAGATGACATCTCCAGTTAAGTTCTGGAGTTCAGGCCACACATCCAATTCACCTGACTCGTCTGTTTTGATCAACTTCTGCCATTTGTTCACCATCTGACTGCAACTTGTATAAAATGCCGGTAACATCATCTAAAGCCAACATGAAAAAAGATGATATTAACTCAACACATTAGCATCAACCTTACTAAGAAAAGCGTGGTATATAAACCAAAGATAACCTTGAGTTTCTCTACATGGAAAGCTGGATTGATTATCCTTCTGTGTTTGGCCCATTTTTCCCCTACCTGGCCTGCAAGTCCTGCTACTAAAATCTTGCTTATTGGGGAAATTCTTGCCCTGACAAAGTGGCCATCTTTATCTGATAGAATATCCCTCACAAGATCTGGGTCTGTAACTTGCACTCTTGGAGTTGGTCCATACCAATTAACTGTAACCTTACCTGTGTTATGCAATCAACACAAAGAATGATTGTAAAAACTGATTATTGATACTTCGAAACAATCTTGCAGTCAACTGAAATAATTCAAGACTCAGAATTTCCATACGAAACTTCTCCCATTTGATTTCCTAGAAAAATCAGACCTTTTGATATATAGTTCCAGAGAGCAAAAACAAGCATCCACTCGCACTACTTCATATTCAATATGTAACCACTCTTATTTCTCAATGCCCTTTTTAATCGTTTAATTCATTTAGATCAATCAAATGGTTATAGTGGTCGTCTCTGAAATTGTTGAAAGACCGTAATCCTAATCAACTACGTAAAGGACTGAAAGTATAAGCACCAGTAGAAATTAACAAGACAAACAGTGTTTGCAGAAAAATAATTATCAAACTATATAGTAAAAATAACATATAATTAATAACGCAATACCATATTTCTGAGCCATTTGATGAATGAAAGGAAAGACGCGTGGCACAATCAGATGAGAAAGTTCCATGGGCTTGGACAGAGCTTTCTTTGTTGCAGCCATGTTCTCTTCGGTGTTTCCATAGAGAAACTTGTAAGGGTCACCTCTTATCCCTTGCTCTCTTAGGTACCTTTGCAGCTTCAGGGGTTTCCACCAGACCCATTCGAAGATTTTCCATGCCAAAGAAATCACTAGTACAAGTACAAGAGATGTTACCAGCAGAACTACTGAACCAATTTCTTCCATCTTATCTTGTTTTGCCTTTCAGTACCTCTATATTGTTCTCTTCTGATAAAAAGTTGGCAAAGTTTCTGTCTGCAATTAAACCTTACCACATAATTTAAATAGCATGGAGCAGGAGATTGTGTGGCTGGTTAACAAAACATTATATTATCTTCTAGAACGGGATATAGAGAGACGGCCGGCAATATTTGTTTTCATGTAGAGATTTAAGAAGTCATACTCCTCGATGGGACAAACTCGTTACGTTTTTTCCTACTTGGACATGCATTGTCATTTGTGACTGTTAATGTTAAAAAAAATTTCATTGCTAATGGAATATCATTTGTGACAAACAATAGTTTGTGGCTTAGTAGTTAGTATTACCTCGACACATTTCATTGATTGGCCAAATGGTCAGTCATTTTTTTCTATTCCATAAACTACTCTTAATCTCCCTACTAATCATTCATGCATCTTGGTCAGATCTTAATGAATTGATCCATTTTAATTTGATGTGTTGTTCCTTAATTGATGGAAGAAGTGATGAACAACCTTCATGAAAATAGTTGTGCCTAATCACATACCGTGACGGAGCCAAGATTTTTTTTGAAGGGTCAGATTGATAAATCATAGTTAATTAATAATAATATAATAATTAATTACTTTAACATAATTTTTTTTTTTTGAATTTGAACAATACATGAATAACTATATAAAATACTAATTGCTAAACAAAACTCCATCTAATATATGGAGGGAGGAAACGAATCCAACAAGCTACTTTGTAGGAGTAAAAAAAATAAATATATGGAGAGCAAATCAAATTGGTTTATAAAGTTAAGGGGCAAAAATTAATTTCAAATGTAAAATTATATTTTTACAAAAAAATAGAGTTATTTGCGATTTTCTCCTATAAAAATTAACTAATTAGATGTTACCCCCAACACTAATAACTATTGCAGTCTCTCCTAGGACTAGCAGTCATTGAATGTCAAAATGCTCACGTTGATTATCAAAATGCCTTCAAACAGTAACCCAGAGATGAACATTGAGATACAAACATGTATATTGAGGAAAATTAATGGGTCAAACATTTTATGTATCTCTAGAAATTCTATGAATAAAATACAAAACTAGACTTCGATATACGAAATTATCTCAAGAGAATGCTTAAAAAAAACTTTCTTCTTTCTCAAAGCTGACAAGAGAGGTTGAGTTGCTAGTGGCGGTGGTAGAAAAGAAAAATAAATCAAGCTGACATAGAGAGAAATGAAGAAAGGATGAGGCATGGCCGTTATGAGTCTCGCACTAAACAGAGAGAGGGAACAAAAAAGAAGAAAGGGGCAAGGCAGAACAGAGTCATCGTCGTCGTAGAGAACAGAGGAAAAGAATAAGGGGTGGAGCTGGATACTGTTGTTGGCATTGCCGAAGGGGCAGATCCCAAATAAATTTTTTTTTTTTTTTTTTTTTCAAAAGTCGGTCGAGACAAGTGTTCGAGTGTATATCCGTGCATGCACGTGCACAATCCATCATCCCCTCCTAGTTCTTATCTACACATTTGATTGTTCTACTTCTATACCACCTAATTTCCTCATTTCCTCTCTCAACGTCACCGTTCACTGAACCCTCCCTCTCTATTTCTAATGGCTTCCGTTTCAGTTCCTCCATTCCCACCACCCTCCACTCACCATCACCACCACTCACTCTCCCGCAATCTCCCCTTCCGAAGCCCTAATTTCGTCTCTCCGCCGTTAAACAAGTCCCCACTCGTCTCCACTCTCTGTCGCTGCCTCAGCAGCAGCTCGTCTCCGTCTGAGCCCGAAGACCAGTTCAACAAGCGATGGGACTCGCAGTTCCAAGGAGTCGTCAAGAGCGCCATCAAGAGACTCGAGGATTACATGAATTCGCTCTGGAATCCTATCAAGAATACTGCGGATGCTGATTTGGTTGTGCAGGAGAACAAGGATAAGGAGGTTGTCGGTGTTGAGGATTGGGATTGGAAGAGGTGGAAGAAGCATTTCGATGAAGTCGAAGAGCAGGACCGGATTCTTTCAGTTTTGAAGGTATTCCAAACTTCAATTCTACTCTATTTCTCAAACAATCACTTGAATTGGATTTAGTATTTGCTTACAAGTAACTGTAAACAATAGGTTCCAAATGCCACTAATAATATTGACAATTTTTGGTGAATTTCTTGTTATACAATCTTTCACTGTACTACTTACATTATGGGCATCTTGCATCACTCAGAAATTGAACAACTGCTGTAATGTTCAAATTCAACAATTTTTTATAATTATTTGATCATTTGCGATCGCCACATTCAAGGAGCTCATGTCTGCAGAGAGCTATTTTGCTCCATAGGGTAGAGTTGATATAGGCAGGTTATTGATAGCTGAAGCATAAACTGAGCATGAAATTCTGAATGACCAGCTAGGCAGCAATTCATTGGTTTGAGATCTTTAAAACCTACTGTTAGAGGCATTGATGAAGTAAATCTACCAGTTCCAGCAGCTGAAGTGCATGCCATCACACTACTGTTTATTTGGATATCTAATCTAAGCATTGGTGCACTTGTAATAAATGTTGAGTGACCTTATTATATGGGAAAGATAATAACCTCTAGTACCATTCATCAAATGAGTTGGAGTTTTATTGAGTCAAATCCGTTGGGCTTTTGCACGGTTTATGTTTTGAGAAAGAACAATTTTTGTCTTGAAGGAAGAAGATACATACGGTTTGAAGGGGGACAATGGCTTCGTATTGGGTTGTTTTTTTAGGAAGAGAGGGAACATGATAAAAAGGGGTGTTTTGGGGGTACAAAAAATATTTGAAAAAATGTTTTAATGTTTCATAATTAAGGTTTTTTTTGGTTAAACTTGTGATTTTTTATTTATTTTTATTTATTTTTTTTAAATGAATTCCCTATTATATGGTATTTTCTGTTTGAAGATTTCAACAAGCATGTCAAAGATTGAGGTCAACTTGGTTTGTTTACACCACTAATAGTAAGTAATCTAGAGTTCTACAGGCGAGCCTAAATACATAAAGGATTGGGTGGAATAAGGATAGCTTGTAGTTTAGGTTGAAAATAAAGAAAAGAATACAATAAGTTGGTACAAAATGATTATACAAGAAATAAGATATTTAGTCTTTTATATGGTTATAAGTTGTTGATTACACATTTGCACACATTTATAATATTCTCAATCGAGTTTGATCATATCCACTCTTGGATTTATCAAGAAGAAAAATAAAACAATAATATTTCTAACTTTGGGAAATTAAAGAATCAAAAGCATCAAAGTTGTAAGTCCTGATTAAAAGGAAAATAATTATGATCATCATGGGCAATCTCAATTCACAAATGTAGTTTGGTTGTTCTTGATTTTCTTTTCCACAATAAAGAAACACATGTCAAATGGGTTGAAAATCACAAATGGGAGGGGAAAAAAAGTAAATAAGTAGAGGATTAATCTTACAAAAACTAACAAATGAGGGTTGTATATAAAGAACAGATCGTAGAGAACACATAAACTAGACGTCACGTAAACCTAAGGAGGCTGTCGGTGTTGAGGATTGGGATTGGGAGAGGTGGAAGAAACATTTCGATGAAGTCAAAGAGCATGACCGGATTCTTTCGCTTTTGAAGGTATTCCAAACTTCATTTTTACTCTTTCTCTAATAATCACTTGAATTGGATTTAGTATTTGCTTATTTTTATCCCAGGAAAGGTTCCAAATGCAAGTAACTATAATCAATGCCACTAATAATATTGACAATTTTGGTGAAATTCTTGTTATACAATCTTTCGTTATACTACAAGGATGCATGGACACGGACATGCGCGTCGTGTCGGACACGACAATTTTTCTAAATTAGGGCTCGGGACACGTTGACACGTCATACTATTTTTTAGTAAGTCATATAAACATAAATAATAATCTAATAAAGTGTCTTCCTAGAGTGTTTTGAAGAAGACACTCTATTACAAGAAAAAAAATAAAGTAGAGAAAAAAGTATAGCAGGGAAGAAGTAGAGGAGAGAAGTAACAAATTAGAAAAGAAGAAGAAGAAACAAAGATTACGAAGAATCTCTGATGCACCGACTCTCTGGAAAACCCCCGTATCACGTGTCAAATACGTGTCGGACACAGATTCGCGTTCGACACGCGCTCGACACGTGGTCAACAGTCAAAATTCGTTGACCGGCCCGAACACGGTCCAGACTCGTGGTAGCATTAAGGGGTGCAAATAACCTCCCCTTTATCCACTTCGATCGATCCTCCATTCCTCCCAATTTGAAACCCTAGAATTAGAGAGAAGATGGGAGAATCAGAGAAAATTTTCGATCGACCGATTGAGCCAGAGATAGAGACAGAGAGAGAGTGAGGCTGCGAGGGTGTTTCTCTGAGGCTGCGAGAGAGAGTGGGATCTCTCTGAGTCTGCGAGGCTGCGAGGGATCTCGAGAAAGGCTGCTCTGAGGCTGCGAGGCTGCGAGGCTGCGAGGGATCTCGAGAGAGAGAAGGATCTCTCTGAGGCTGAGGCTGCGAGGGATCTCTCTGATCTCTCTAATGCTGCGAGAGAGAGAGATCTGAGAAAAAAAAAATAAACAAAACTGGGTTTCACATATGTTTATATTGCTTGCTACATCACGTGGGTTTCACATGCTGCTTCTCTTCTCATTCATTTTTTCTTTACACTATAAACACATATTGCTACATAACGTGGGTTTCACATGCTGCTCCACTTCTCATTCATTTTTTCTTTACACTATCTTCAACAAGAAACTCTGCCTTTGCGTGATTGAATTTTAAGCTAAGTTTGACCATGTTAAGTTTGGATTGTTGAGTTATAAAAAAATATATATTAAAAAAATAAGTTTGACCGTGTCACCGAGTCCTATTTTTTTGAAAATTGCCGAGTCGCCGTGTCGTATCCGTGTCCGACACGACACGCGTATCCGAGCCCGTGCATCATTGCGAAGAATCATAGACTATCTCTATGCTTTATTGACTTTTTGCTTTATTTGTCTGAAATTACAAGTGAAAGAGTCATTCACTTCGGATGGATCAACAACTATTAAATTAGGTGGTTATTTGGATTACAAAAATTAGGTGGTTATTTGCAAACATCCAGAAGAAAAAAATAAAACAAAAAATGGTTTGTGTGTCTTGACAGTGTATCGACCAAGTTTCAAGTGTATCGGAGATGTGTCCGACACGTTGATCACACTTGACCATGTATTTGACACCTACCGACATGTGTCGGAGGCTTGTCGAACAAGTGTCGGATACGTGTCGGACACGGATACAACGTGTTTTCGAAGAGTCTGTGCTTCCTTGTACTACTTACATTATGGGCATCTTGCATCACTCAGAAATTGAATAGCTGCTGCATTGGTCTTATTTTAAAAGTTCTTATAATTATTTGATCATTTGCGATCCACCGCAGTGGAGGCGCTCATGTATGCGAAGAGTTATTTTGCTCCATGGGGTAGAGTTGATATAGTTGGGTATTGATAGCTGAAGCATAAACTGAGCAATAAATTCTAAATGACCAGCTAGGCAGCAAGTCATTGGTTTCTGATCTATAGAGACATCGATGAAGTAAATGCACTAGTGCTAGCATCTGAAGTGCATGCCATCACATTACTGTTTATTTGGATATCTAATTGAAGCATCGGTGCATTTTTTATAAATGTTTAGTTACCTTATTATATGGGATAGATATTAAGGCTACTTTATGGATTTGTGGTTGATAAATTCAGTTATTTTCTTGTATGTTTAACTAGGAGTGAATAGTTCATACGAGCGACACATGATTGTATACTTTTGTGGGAATTAGTGTTGACTCTTTTTTCTTAGTATAATCTATTGACTTCTGATTAAAACAAAATTTTTATTACCTGGGTACATCAAGGAGATGGCTAGAGGGCTAGGACATTGTGGATTTATATTCCATGGATACAAACTTGGGTGTCGGGTCAAACATACGACACGATAATCTAAAAAAATTAGGAGATGGGCACGTCTAAGACATGACACTGAAATAATGTATTATTTTTATATTTTTAAATTACTAATATGAACAGAAACATAAAACTTATAGGATTCTTTCTATTTCAACATGTAAGTAAAAAAAATGCAAATAACGACTAATGCAGAGTACTAAGCTATTCGTTCAATCGTGAACAAATGCTACAACTTCACTCAAAATGCTTAAGTTTTTCGTTTTCTTTTAAGGGACAAATTGATAAAAAAAAAAATTGAAAAACAGTTTGGGGAAGTGTCCAAGCATGCCAACCCCATGGCACATGCAGTGCCGTGTCCGTGTCGTGTCGTGTCTGACACTGACACAATGACCTAATGATATCCATGCTTCGTAGTTGCGGACAACAAGCTCTCTTCACTTGGAGACATGTTGATACTGTAAATAATGCATACTCATCCCTACAGTCTTAATAACTACATTATTACTTTTTAATATCTACAATATAACTACTATAGCTTCTTCATTTATACTTGCATTTTTAGTGTTTTTTCATGATTACTTCGTTTACGATGTTGTATCTATACACATTATTTATTTTTCGTGTAAGTTGGTGTCTTACACCAGTGCTTTTCCCCTTGCTTCACAGTCACAATTGAGTGATGTTGTTCATAAAGAAGTTTATAATGAAGCTGCAAAAATCAAGGTGGCTATTGCTGCAGCAGCAACAAATGATACTGTTGGGAGAGTGATAACTCAAATCAATGTAAACAATCTTTCTACATTCTTGAAACACACACACGCACACATAATAAATATGTGGACTTATTGGTGTAGATATGCTGTTTTTGCAGAGAGCCATTGAGGAAGAGCGTTATCAGGATGCAGCTTTTCTTAGAGACTATGCTGGTGCTGGGTTGGTGCGTTGACTTGAGTCATTTGTTTTATATACGCTGGTTAAACGTTATATTATAGGGTATTCTTTTGCTCATGGCATGCTTGCATTGTGACCATATAAATGTATTTGCAGTTGGAACTGAACCTTTGTTCACTGTCAAGAAATTAGTTGCATTTTTACAAATTTCCTCAAGATCTTTCAGTTTGTTGGTATTTTTCAAAGTCTTAAAGCATGGTGTAGATGTTAATCTATGCACAGATCTCAAGAGGGATAGTTGACAAAATCATCAAATAGTAACAAAAGTATAAAAAACAAAGTGTTCATTGATGGTTGTAAATGTTGTATAATGGTAGACATTTTTGCAGATGTAAGAAATAAAAAATCAATACTAGTTTAATGGAACAAAAATTTAAGGTAGGGGTTGTAAAAACTCTTTTATTCACCATATGTATCAATTTAACACATCTGTCTAGTACAGTAGATCATTAGGCATGAGCCACTACTAAGTATTGATACATACATATTAGATTTCTATGAATGTCTTTAGGAGAACTTGACCTTGAGTTCAAATCTGAGGAGTGTAAATGTCTTGATCTCGTTGTTGAAGAAAGTCTGGAAAAAAATCAACGGGTTATGGGCGATCTCTCCCTTGATTAAGAAAAACACAGGAGCATCAATTAATGGGGAAAAATCCTCAAAAAGTAATATGTACTGGGGCATTAAGTAAAGTTTGGGGTGACAGTGGGCAAGGATATAGGTGGAGTGGAGCATGGTCATGCAAAAATGGAGAGGTCACAATGGACATATATAGTCCCAGGCACTAGGCGAGGTGAGGCGAGGAGGGTGGCCTGGCCACTTAGCTCGCCTAGGCGTAGCCTGTCATCCTAGGCAGACTGTTATAGCCTCTGTAGGAATTTTAGAGTGGTTATAGTCTTTTGTAGGAATTTTTCGAAGCCTCTATATATACATTATTTCACAATTGAATTTCACACAAATTCAACTAAAAACTTGATTTCAAAGCATCAATAGTTACAATCCAATAACATACATAAAATACAAATGAAAAAGGCAACAGTTTTAGAACTGCTGAAGAAGCAATGCATAGCTCCATTGATATTGATAGTAAACGTTGCTGTTGATAACATTGTTTTCATTCACGCACACCACTTTATGGTCTGCATCCAAATATTCCCAATGGAGGTGATAAAATACCTTAGGAAAATCAAGCTTACATGGTAGTCCATTGCATTTCATCTTGAGGTTGGAATCCACTAACTCATTGGTTATAGGAGCTGAATCTGTTAGTCATAGGAGAGAACTGGAATCGTGAGATAATTTGAGATGCATGATTTTTGCAATAATTTTGTAGACCATTGAGAATACTTTTGTGTCGGAAATCACTTCTTGTGTTGAGGTGCCAATCTGAAACACTTCTATAGGTTTCTTCTTTCAATGTTCGCAAATTCATAAGATAAAACTTGTTTGGGAACCCATCAGTAGCCTGGCAGGTTTCAGTGTCTCTCATTGCTTCTAATATTTCATCAGTTGAGAATTCTTGTGAGATTTGCTTCTTGATCATATGAGATACTATTGGTTGGAAAATGATCCATAAATGTTGGACATTTTTATTCTCATCTGTAACAAGCTCCCCACCTATCAACATGTCATCTATCATGTTAGTTCTTGTGAAATTGGAATGTCTGAAAATATTTGGAACAAACATCCCCTTTTAAACCTCTTTTCAAACTGCCGGCACTACAGTTCAGTCTATCGTTTCTTTCAGTGGGCCCTGAAGCTTTCTTTTTTCTTTTGAGTTCCTCCTTGCTCAATTCTTCAGCAAGAGGGGTCCAGAGGAGAAGTGTGAATCTTTTAAATATGCCCCAAGTAAAACCCCGGACCCACAAAGACTTTAACATCTTCCACAAGCTATTTAAATTTTGGCAAGTTCCCTAAAGATCCTATTGTTTCTTTCCAGCCAAACGACCCAAACAAACGCGTGAGTGATTCTCTCCCAAACCAATTTAGCTATCATAAGAAAAGGTTGATTTCATGCCATTGGCAGCTGCCCAAAGCCCACACATTCTATCAAAGAAAAAGTTATGCAAGCGTTGTTCTAAATTCCGAGAAACACACCCTCCAAATGCAAGCAGTCAGATCGCAAGAGATAACATGTGATCACAAAAACCTTAAACAGATCTCTTCCTTCCCCTTCAAGATCTTGGCGTTTATTGCATTCCGAATGAGCCAATATATTGTATATGATGTGAAATCAATATATTATTGCGTTTAATAGCTTCTTTTCACTGATTGTATTGCAGGTAGGATGGTGGGCTGGCATTGCAAAAGATTCAGATGATCCTTATGGTCGGATCATTCGTATAAGCGCAGAACATGGAAGATATGTAGCTAGAAGTTTTAGCCCTAGGTGAGATTGTAATAGCTGTTTCAGTTTTCCTGTATTTTTTTCTTTGGTGAAGATCTCCATAGCTAGAGTAAATACTTATTCTTATTATATTTACTCTGTTTTATGTTAAATAAATTAAAGTACTCATAGTCATGCTACCTTTCTCAGGCATCTTGCTACATCTACTCCTGGTGTTCCCCTGTTTGAGATTTTCATTACCATGAGTGTCAAAGGAAAATACAAACAGCAGGTATTTGTAACAGTTTCTTGCAGTGTTTTCTACATGACTCCTGGAAAATAGAAGTATGATGGGTAGACAAGAGTCAGGGTCATAATTATGTATGAAGCCTCAAAATTTTTTTTTCTTGTTTTCTACTTGAATCATGGAAATTAGAAGTATGATGAGTAGGCAAGAGTAAGGGTCATAATTATGGATGAAGTCTCAACTTTTTTTCTTTTCTTACTGAAGCGTTTTAGCTTTGATTTCATTTATTTGTTTAACACACATGCGCACGTATATATATTTTCGTTAGAGTGAAGTTTTATGTCATGATGTGGACCCTTGATAATCTCCCGTCACTTCATTTGTCTTGTAAAGTTTGTTCTATAATATATTTAAAATAATCTCTATAATCGTTTCAGAGTCCCATCTTTCTCCGCGAGGAGTTTGGCTGTAATTCATTTGTTGCATGGCTTATTAGTCTTCTTTTAAATAAAAACTTTTGGTACATGTTATAAGCATGCCCCCCCTCTCAACTTTTAAAATATATTAGTATATATATTTTATTCTTAAAAAAATCGATTATATAATGTAGAATACAATATGATAATTGTTTATAAAAATACTTCAACATATTTTTGTTGGTGTAGTGGTTGGAGGTTTATCATTTTTAGTAAAAGACCTGAGTTCGATACTCTTCGAGTGCATTTTTATTTTATTTTCAATGCAATTTTATTAGTAATTGCAAACATTAAAAATGTTTAGTTTAATAAAAAATTATTAACATTAAGAAATGAATTTTTTTTCACAAGTGGTATAAAACCTCTAACAAAAAAATATTTAAAATTAATATCTAAAATAATAACTATAGAATTCAATGAAAATATATACCATTAGCCAACTCGTATAAAATTTGAGCCTCATATAAACTATTTTTTCTATGAAATTGTATTATGATCATATTAGGTTCGCAAATTTCAAAAAAAATTTAGCTTCACCTAGATACTTATTCTAATTATTTGTGATATTAGTTATATATTCTAGTTATTATGCTCATTTGCTCCTTGTTAAGGTTATCGATAGTGATCTTATTTTGGCTTAAAATTGGACTACACTGGATCCAATTTGGTATATGCAATGTATTTTTTATAGTTGTATTTTTTTATTAGTTACTAGCCTAAATAGAAAAAAAAAAAAAAAAAAATTGGCTTTACCATTGATAACTACTATTATCAACTAATAAATATTTTCCATTTTGCCCCCCCCCGGACTAAAATCCTAGGTCCGCCCCTGAAATTTCCTAAACTAAATACCATCCGGTAATAGTACTTGGAAGCTGGAACATGAACATCTTGCTCATTTATTTGTTAGGAGGAAGTAACTCTTTGCACCAATTTATTTGTTTCATTTTTGAAGATTCAGTTTCACTGATAAAGACAGAAATTACAAAGGTGAGAAAACTACATGAAGCTTATGGTCCAAATACAATGGAATGCTCTATGTGCTAAATGCTAGCAAACAAGAAAAATGGGCAGAGTTGGGCAAGAACTTGTTTCACTTAATCCCAGTTTACATCATAGAATGAAAAAATGTGCCCTTTAATAATGGATGTGAAGGAACCCGATGCTATAGTGCTCTTTTCTGCACCATTATTTTCACATGTTCTCAAATTATTTGTATTAAGCTGTTTCAAAAGTGCCTAGCTGATGATGCTTAACCTCCCACACTGTTGAATTGAGATTATTTTGTTATTTCCAACCTAGCAGATGTTTTTATTTTATTTGTTTGATGACATAAAGAAATTATGTGTTGTTGTATTCTCTACAAGAACATGTGTTCGTGTATCCATGTCATAGATCTATTGGCCCAGCTACATACGTCGTTAACATCTTCCATTGTGTTCTTTGCTATTGCTTGAATTTCAGGCAGTGTACTTGAAGCGGAATGGGATAAAGTCTGGTGATATTGCTAAATCTTCCAAATCATTAGACAAGAGCACAGGCATAAACCCATTAAGTGAATCAGCCGAAGGCAAAAGTGAATTATCTGCATTAAGTTCTGAAGACATGGAAGATAGTGAAGAGAGGGATGATGATTCTGATACGGCCGATGGATTGGCTGGGTTTCAGAATATTCTGCAAGATATGATTCCTGATGTTAAGATCACAGTCTTGAAAGTTACTTCCCCAGAAAAAGTGGACAAGGATTTTATATCTAAGGTGATTGAAAACATTGTTGAAGAAGAAGAAGAAGAAGAAGAAGAAGAAGAGAAAGATATGGAGTTGGAAAGTGTAAATACAGATGACAAAGTTAAATTTGACAATCAAGATCAAGACGATTTCAAAATTGATGCTGGAGGTGGCAATGATGAAGTGCGAAGCCCAATGACCATGAAAGTTGTAATTGATGGCCGTTTAAAGAAGCTATCCAGTGTTGCACCTGCTAATACCCTAATCCGGGTGCCAGCAAGGTTAGAGAAAAAGGGCCGCCTGTCATTTACATTTTCTATTGAGAAAGATGACAAACCTCAGGCAGCTAAAAGGAAAGTTTCTCAAGATAGAAAATCCAAACTGCAAGGTCAACGTAGCATGAACCATGTCATGTCTGATCTTGCTAAGTCCATCGTTAATCGCGAGAAGATACCCATGAAGGTTCTGTTGTTGCCCTCTTTTATCTGCTTAATGTATCGCTGTTATAGTTTTATTCAGAATAGTTTTTCGATCCTTAACTTTATTCAAAGTATGAAACTACTTTTCGAATACTTCACTGTATTTGATCTTTTATTTATTCTGCTACCACCATTTTAACTGAAACTTCCATGACCCCCCTTCTTCATCTTTAGCTGTTGTCGAAATCCCTTTCTTGACAGCCATATCATTGCAATATGTTTTTATGAAGGACCTGCAAGATATTTGGATTTGTTCAAGACAATTCTCTGTTTCCCTGAGGGAATACCATAACTATTTGACAGGATTTAGCCTAGTTTACAGGGGTTTATCAACATTCTTTCAACAAATAAAATATTGAAAGATTCCTCAATATTGACCTTTCAGTTTTCACTTTTTCTGTTCAGTGAACATGTGCTCTGAGAAATAAACCTTGCCATCTTATCACTGTCTTGGATGGTTCTTTTGTCCACTTGCATTTATTTAATTATATGATTTAAACTGTGCAGGTACTTAAGGATGTTGAAGAATTGATAAACCACACACTTAGCCAGTCTAAGAACCGTCAACCTCTATCTGGAACAACTATTTTTAATCGGATAGAGATACCTGCATCTTCAGATCTCTTAAATGGTGATTAACTTGCAGAACTTAGCCTTTTGTTGGTTTATTCAATGTTAACAGTGCTGTCTTATGTCATTTGCTTGCGGCACCTCTGTTTTTACTGTATTCAGTGATTCACTCATATTTTCATGCTCATCTTTTGTCAAATTTTCATTTTAACAGGATTATATATTGGTGCACATGGGCTTTACACCTCAGAAATCATTCATCTGAAGCGAAAATTTGGTCAGTGGCAAGAGGATGGAGCTGTTGAGAAGCAACAGAATCTTGAATTTTATGAGTATGTGGAGGCTATGAAACTAACCGGGGATCATAATGTTCCAGCTGGCCAGGTCTTTTTTTATTCAATATTGTTATTCTTTGCATAGTTATCCATTGTGGCCAACAAACATACTTGTTTTTATCTTCATCCATATTGTTTTTCTGTAGTGAAAAATCAATGATACATTTTCATGAATAACTAGATATTTGGTTGGCCAACATTAGCATATTGAGAAGGGAATCTATAATAATGTACTTGAATTTCCGTCTGCCATAAGTTGAGTGACTAAACATACTCTTTGTTGATGGATAAACCGAATTCTATAGTCGTTCAATTAAAAATCATGGAGGGGCTCTTAAACTTCTTTTGATCATTTAAACAATTAAAAATGTGAAGTATGAAATAGAAGATTAGAAGGATGCACCTAAGATGTTTGATATCATATACAGACAATTAACAACCTCATTTTTGTTTTGTTTTGTGTGTGTGACGATTTAAGCAGTTTTTTCCATACTTAATTGGAAATGAAATTTAGTACATGGTGGAGGGATTGGGCTTCTTTTGATTAAAAAAAATTTATGGCAAAATTCAGAGATCCTGGTCAATTCTCTTTCAAGTAAATCAGGTTTTTTTCTTAGCTAACATAGCTGATATATATCTTTAGGGTCCCAGTTGGGTTACTGTTCTATAAACATCAAAATATTTGATCAATTTTCACATGTAAGCAGCATTGATAAGTTCAGAATGTTTGTTCATGTGGCCATTATCAATTTCTTATTCTTTTTTTATACACTCGAACTACAATGTTGTGCTTGTGCATTCTTATCAGGTAGCATTCCGTGCAAAGGTTGGTAAACAATATCAGTTGCCTCACAAAGGAATATTCCCTGAAGAGTTTGGAGTGGTAGCATTCTGATCTCCCTGCTTTCTCACTATTTTCTTTGTATAAATGTGGAAAACTGCTTATTTGATTATTGTGACTCAGGTTGCTCGATATAGAGGACAAGGCAGGCTTGCTGATCATGGGTTCCAGAATCCTAGATGGGTTGATGGTGAACTTGTCATCTTGGATGGGAAGGTTTTGTTTCTCTCTTGTATTCATAACTTAGTGTAGAAAGTGTCTATGGCTTATACCTCGAAGTTTGCCTGGTGACGAGGCTTTTTTGAAAATGCATTGAAGTTCACACAAGAAATGAATAAAAGGTTTGTCAGAAATGAGTGAAAGTCTGTTAAAGATGCACATATTAGACAGAATGGCACACAACCCTACCCTGTTAGAGGCGACATGACCAGTTGCCACCCTTAATAAAAACCTGAAAGTCTAGTTATGCAATGGCCTAGCTGAGGCACATGAGGTCAACAGGTGTATGAAGCTTCAGAAAGGGGATGCGCCTGGGTGCATTAACCTTAATTGACATTGCATCTTATATTTGCGATTTCCTTTTGCATCTCATCTTACTCTAATGTTTCATTCCTTTGATCTGTGCAGTACATTAAAGGAGGACCGGTTGTTGGATTTGTGTACTGGGCTCCCGAGTATCATTTCCTGGTGTTCTTCAATCGACTGAGGCTTCCAGAATAGCTTCTCAATATACATAGAATCCAAACAAATGTTTCTTCCAATTTTGTAAGGTAAAATATTCTTTCTTAAGTAGGTATTACATTCTTGTCGATTGAATAAGTTGAGGTAGACAGGTCTCTTTCCAAGTTCAATAATTTTCATTTGTAGCAAGTACAAATCAGCATATGTAACATTTGAACATTTTTTGCTCAGAATGTGTAGGAGTATTATTATTTTTCTTAATCTGTTGAGAAAGCTCTTTGCATAGCTGTATAGATGCCCAGGTTAGTAACTTCAAGGATCTTTCTTTTGTCAAATTCTTAACCGAGTTACTGTTTTGGTCAGAAGAGTAAAGGGGGTTGAGGCAAGGAAGGCATGTTGTATTCAGTGTTTTAAAAAGCGATTGAAGCATACGAGTCGACTCGAAGCGCCAGGAAAATGACTTGAAGTGTACAAGTCGTCTGGGTAAAACAATGCAGACGAGTTTAATGTCTGACTCGTACGAGTCGACTCGGCCTGGTGCATACGAGTCATTCTGATGATCTGTTTCATATCTTGAGAAAGATCTAACCGCTGTAATCAACCCCCAAATCGAAACCTAATTATATGTGTTTTGGTGCGTACGAGTTTAGTATCTGCAAAGTTCTTTCGATTCAGAGAAGAAGGGGACTGGGAGAAGAAGAAGGGGACTGGGGAAGAAGAAGAACAAGACTTGTTCAAGTTGCGGTCATCATTTCAGTTTTCACTGTTTCAATTTCTGGAACGAAGAAGTGAACTTACCTTTACTCTTCGACTATGTTTCGTGTTGTTCATCCTACAATCATCTTTGATTCTCTTATGTTTCGTGATGCTCCTGCTTTATTACAAGATCAAGTGATCAACATTAGGTAATTTCAACTTTTTTTCCTATTTCTTTTTTCACTTCTTCAATCTTCATTGCAACTCTGTCTCTGTTCTTTTCATGTTACCTGTATTTGCATGTTTTGTCTTTAGATGCAAATCATGTAATTGAGAGATGCTAAAGCCATGAGAGATGCAATAAAAAAAGTCATGAATCATGATGCTATTTTATATTTGTTAGTGTTTTTACTGTTAAGTTTTATTACTGAGTTCTTACTATAATATGAATGCAAGTGCTAAAGTTTTATATACATTTACTAATTACATTTAAAAATCTTCATAGTGAGTTAGTGACATTTTTGTTTATTTTCATGTTTGTAGTTGAAGATGACATCGCGTAAGAATACGGGTGATGGAGGCAAGGACCTATGTTGGAAGCACATCGTTAAGGTCCCAGGTCCTAGGGAAGGGATTGCCTACGTGCAATGCAAGTATTGTAGTCAAGAGCTCAAGAGGGGAGTGCATAGATTGAACAATCATCTAGCAAAGACGCATGACCTTGTCCTAGGGCACTGGATGAAATTACCGAGAAGTGAAACCTTCACTTGAGGTTGGTGAAAGACAATAGATAAGTAAAAGACAAGACACCGAGTTTAATTAACAAGAGTTCATACTGTCAAGGAAACATGAGTGAAAAAGTAACTTTTGTTCCATGTGCCATCGGTCCTAATGGTCGGATGGCATAGTGAGGGGCCAATGGATAAGTCTATGGTGGGTACTAATGATGGTATAGATCAAAGTAAACCTACACAAGAAGTAAGACCACAATCAATCAATGTAAAAGAGCATAAAACCAAGTATGTCTGGACATTGGACGTTTCTTTATTGAGAATGACATTCTCTTCAATGTTGGAAGTAACAATGCTTTTGCAATTATGTTTTTATCAATTTCAAAATATGCAGCTCACAACAATGGACATTGTGTGAAACCACCATCGGCCCATGTACTTGGATCCTCAAGGAGGAAATGAAATCAACCAATATGATAATCAAAGATATAAAAACATGGCCTCACACGAGAGTTACAATCATGTCTAATGTTGTGTAGTTAAATCAGCGTTATAACGCTGATATAATACAACGCTTAACGGGGTAAGTCGTAAAACGTTATGACATTATCACGTTATGGAATCACAGCTCCGATATAACGGCGTTATATGGCCGTTATTGAGATAAAGTTTTTTTTCAATAATGTCGTTTTAACATTTTGTTCTAATACATTAAAAAAATACCTATTTCATTCTTGATCAAACCAAAACCCTAGACTTGTAGGAAAGAAGAATGACTAGAGTTCGCCATCACCAATCGACAGAGAATCAGACCTAACCATTTGATAGAGAACGAGAAAAGAATAAGGGAAGAAGACGAAGAGTTGATTGCACTCTCTGTTGCGATCTAACTCTCATACGAAGGGAAGATTTTTTTTTTTTTTGAATTTAATGTTATGAACATGATTTACTTTTTTCTACTCTATAATACATTAATACTTTGTGGGGGTATTGAAAATATATTTAAAAATTATTTCGTTATATACCGTTATATCCTGATATATTCCGTTAGAACCCATAACGTTCTTGGACCGTTATGGGTTCGTTATCCATTTTAACTGCATAGGTGGTTGAAAAAATATGAAGGGTCGCCAACTCATTAATTTTCTCGTGGATAATCCTGAAGGAACTGTGTTCCTTAAGTGTGTAGATGCCTCAGATATTGTAAAGGATGTAAATACGTTATTTGGTTTCTTGATGATGATGTTGAGGAGATGGGAGGGGAGAATGTGGTACAAGTCGTAACTGATAATGCAATTAACTACAAAGTTGTTGGAAAAAAGTTAATGGAGAAGATGAAACATTTGTATTGGACACCATGTGCATCACATTGCATAGATCCAGATGCTTGAGGACTTATTTAGCTTGCTTACACTTGCCAATGTATGTAGAAAAACTAAGAGAGTTATCAATTACATATACAACCATGGTTGGGTAGTTGCTTTGATGAGGAGTTACACTGGGAGAGATTTTATTCACGAGACACCTACTAGGTAAATAGCATTATATATATATATATATATATATATTTATTTTATGTTATTTTAAGTTTTTTAACAATACTTATATGTTCATTTATAACCTTTAAATGTAGGTAACACTGGATGCTCGACTCTTGAAAGTATTAAAAAGAAAAGACAAAAGTTGGAGGAAATGTTTGCATCCAGTGAGTGGACAAGGAGTTAATATGCTAAGCAAACTAAAGGAAAAACCATAAGAAAAATAATATTGAGGGATAATAATTTTGGCCCGGTGTCACCTATTCCTTGAAGGCTACAATGCCTTTACTCAACCACAATATGTTTTTTTATCAATTTGTGATGGACAACAATTTTCAGCATCTTTATAGTTAGCTGCATTATCAGTGACGACTTTTATCACATTCTTCTTTCTCACCACCTCAACAACATCACCAAGAAGCCCAAACAACGTATTTGCATCCTTTACAATATGAGACATATACACTATTAAGGAACACAATTTCTTCAGAATTATGTACGAGAAATTAATGAGTTGGTGACCCCTCATATCTTTCTAACCATCAGACATGATTGTAATTTATGTGTGGTCATTTTTTTTACATCGTTGACTATCACATTGGTTGACTTTACTTCCTCCTTGAAGATCCAACTATTTAGCTCATGGGCCAATGGTGATTTCACATAATGTCCATAATTGTGAGTTGCATATTTTGAAATTGATAAAAGCATACTTGCAAAAGAAGTGTTACTTGCAACATTGAAGAGATGTCATTCTCAATAAAGAAATGTCCAATGTCTAGATAAATGTGGTTTCTATGCTCTTTTGCATTGACTGATTGTGGTCTTACTTTTTGTGTAGGTCTACTTAGATCTATTGGCCCCCTCATTATGCCATCAGGGTATGGGTTGGATCCACGACCACTAGGACTGGTGGCACTTGAAACAAAAACTACTTCTACATTCATGTTTCCTTGATAGTATGAACCCTCGTTAATTAGAAACTCGGTGTCTTGTCTTTTAATTACCTTTCGTTTTTCACCAACCGTAAATGAAACATTAACTTCTCGGTAGATTTTATGTGGTACACTCGTACAAGGTTGTGCGTTTTATGCATCTTTGCTAGATGATTTTTCAATCTATGACTCCCCCTTGAGCACTTGACTAAAATGCTTGCATTGTATGGAGGTGACCCCTTCCCTAGGTCCTGGGACTTAATGCCATGCTTCCAACATGGGTCCTTGCCTCCATCACTTGTATTCTTATGTAATCAGTAAATGTATTTTGGCTTTCGCACTTACGTTCATATTATAGTAAAAACTCACTAATAAAACTTAATAGGAAAAATAACAAATATAAAGTAACATCATGATTCATGGCTTTTTTATTGCATAACATGGCTTTTTGATTGCATCTCTCATGGCTTTAGCATCTCTCAGCTACATGATTTACATCTAAAACATGTAGATGCAAGTAACATGAATGAACATAACATAGACAAAGATGGACTTGCAGTTGCAGAAACATAGTTGCAGTGAAGATTGGAGTGGAAAAGAAACAGGAGAAGAGTTGAAGTTACATGATGTTGATCACTTGATCTTGTAATAGAGCAGGAGCAGCATGAAACAGAAGAGAATTAGAGATGACTGGATCATGAGCAGCATGGAACAGAGTCGAAGAGCAAAGGTAAGTTCACATCTTTTTCGTTCCAGAAACTGAAACAGTGAAAATGAAACGACGATCCCAACTCGAACAAGTCTTGTTCCCTTCTTCCCCAATTCCCTTCTTTTTCGAATCGAACGAACTTTATTGACAATAAATTTGTACGTACCAGAACACATATAATTAGGTTTCGATTTGGGGGGTTGATTAGAGCCTTATATCTTTCTCAAGATATGAAACAAATAAGAAATCTTGATCAAAATGACTCGTATGCACCAGGACGAGTCGACTCATACATCCTAACTCGTACATTAAACTTGTCCTCATTATTTGACCCTGACGACTCGTACGCCTCTGTCGCTTTTTTAAACACTGCTATCTTTTCCTATCACATCTTTGAGTGATTCTTGCTGGCTTGGGCCCAGCTGCCTGGTTTGCTGCATGGGAGGCGAAAATACACTTTTGCCCCTCCCCCCCTCTTTAAACACCTTTTTCCAAAAGTGGTTAAAGAGGGGGGGGGGGGGGGGGCAAAAGTGTACATTTGCCCCACCCAGGCAGCAACCTCGCCCCTTTCCCAGGCCAGCTAGAATTGGGGCACATCTTTAATTCTGCCACCATGGAGTTGGATTCTGTTCAACGAAACATAGCTTCAAATCCATAGAAGTATCTATCCAAGAAAAGACTAGAAAAATAGTAATAGAGCTGGATCAGCTTTTGGATATTTGTTTGTGATACGTGATGCATCAACTGGGTTGGTATGTGATCGGTAACCTATGTAAAAGTTCAATTTATGTTTCATGTAGGGATGGGCATCCCATCCCGCAATCCCGATCTCGTCCCGTCCCGATTTTTTTGGGTCTTAATGGGATTGAAAATTTTCATCCTGATCCCGTCCCGATCTAGAATGGGATGGGATGGGATGGGATGAAGATTTTCAATCCCGTCCCGTCCCGAACTAATTTTTTAATATTTATTATTAATATTTTTATTTATTTATTTATTTTTATTCATATAAACTTACAGATGACTGACAGAAACTCATGGTGTTTGCAGTGGTAACAGAAATGTTACTTCAAGAAATAAATATTCATTAAGCAAGAGAAAGATAACAGACTGTTGCTTGAATTCCCAATAAAAGTGGCTCCAATTATTTAACTTACAAATATTGATAATACCCAGGTGAAGATGAAAAATAAAAATTAACTGCGTAATACATATTCAGAAGGGAACATTCAGGGACAGAGCCAAGAATTTGAGATGCGCGAGGGCTGTAAAAATATTTTTTTATAATTACAATATATGTATTGATGGTAAACCATTATGAATATGTTAGAGCATCAGCAATATGTCTATATTTTTTCCCTAACAAAAGATGAAATGTCATTTTGTCAAGAAATCATGAATTTTGTTTTCCACAGTAATGAAATTGTAAAATCAGTTGGGAGACCATCACAGCGACACAATACTCTTAGTGGGTCCCATTTATCATGTCATTTTCTAAAAGTCAGCCCACTCGACTTCATTGTTAGGGGATTTAGTGGCTACCCTTATATTTGCATGTCACATCTATATCTAATTATAAGAAAGTTATTTTTCACGCTCTTATATGATGATAACCTTCGCAGCAGTCACAGGCAGCACGTTGATCCCGTCTCGTCCCGAACCCGTTTGGGATGGGACGAGGTCGGAATGGGGTTTTTCCCATCCAGTCCTGATCCCGTATGAATGGGATGGGATAGGGATGGGTATATCTCGTCCCATCCCGTCCCGTGCCCACCCCTGGTTTCATGTGATTAGAGTTGACTCTTGGAATATCTCAATCACCGTTAGGTTTATTGGTCACACCACTTTTATTGGCAAACACATTTATTATTGTGGTACTTCCATGTTAGTTAATGGACCCAGGGCTTCACCAGAATTCTTCTCGGCATCTGCCATAGTTTTTTTTTTTTTTTTGTCTTTTGTTCAACCTGTGAGCTCTTTTGAGTGTTACCAGGCATATACAAATCTGATAAATAAATATCAAGTGGTTATCCTTCTGTGAGATGAGATAATATTCTGGTCTCTGAAGTACTTGAAATAAAAGGTGTGATGAGGTTAGACATTTCAGGTTAGCAATAATGATTAAGTAGTGTGTTGATGGTGGAAGACCCGATGTTCGGGTGGTGGCTGGTGTGTTTTGGGGTTTGTGTTTTTGAGCCTGTTAATGCTTTTGTTTTCTGATGTAGTTATGTTTTAGGTTGTGTTTAGGTGCTTTTGGGTGTTCGTTGTAATTGTTGAAAAAAAAAAAAAAAATGAGTGTGGGATATTAAAAGAAATGTATGAAAACTGTGGGCATATATTGTTGATAATAATAATAGGAATCCATTTCCATTGACAAATTCTTTCTTCTGAATGTCTCTGCAGCTGTAAATTACTCGATAATTTGTGACAAGGTGTTGATGACAATGAAAATAACTCTGCATCCTCCTGAAGCGAGCCAGTTGAGAGAGTCTTGTGATTGGAGGGCATCCGTATATTTCTGATAGTATGGCATGAAAACTGGTGAGTGTTATCATGAGAACCCTAGAGTACGAGATGCAAGAAATATGCCAGATTATATTAGTTGCTCTGTTTCCTGTATTCTTGTTTATCAACTTTCACTATTTACTCTGCCTAAACTGTATATAGTTCAAAGCTTTCACATATTATTGAACTATATACTTACATATTTATTTTCTTCCTCAAATTTTCTGCTCGTTTTCGCGATGAGATAGGTTCCTGCTGCTGGTAGAGGTTTCAATTTGTAAAACACACCCCCAATAGCAGTTCCATGATTCTACTGAATGGCATGCAGGTGAATCCCTTGATTTCTAAAGGATGTATTCTTCAGTTGGTTTTCTAGGTTTTTGGCACATTAACAAAAACTTATGAGCCCCTACGCGTAATAGTTAAAGACCTCAGAATAATATTGTCTCGTTGTGGTGCTTCTCACCGGATTTCATCTCATGTGACTAGTTTTAAGAAGTCCACATCATCCATTTTATTATACAGTTTACTTCCTAGTTTGGAATAAAAGGCTGCATCCTTTTCATTTCTATTGTTTAGTTGTTTTTCTGAGTTAAAAAATACACATGAAAATGTACTGTAAATGCGTAGTTGCATTTCAGTATCTAGTTGGCCTGCATTCAACTCCCGACCTTAAGAGTGTCTGCCGCTTTTACAATTAGCACTTCATATTGAGTTTGCAAATTGTCGCAATTGTTCAAATACCAGATCTCTTTCTAATTCACAATTCAGCAGAGCTTACATACAGACCCATATAATCTCGACAAAGCTTCCAGTATTTTAGATTTCAGATTGAAAAGGATGTTCTACTTATTCACAACTACTTGTTCAAAATGATGTTTTATTGTTCATAAAACTTATTCAGTCAAGGTGGCTTGGGATCAGAAAGACCAGATAGACAAAAGCGGCCTTCCTTGTGTTTTGGCTTGGGTGATTGGGGATTGAACACCATTTTTGTTCAGGAGAACTGGCAGATAATATTAAGTTATTGGCACTGGGTGTGTTAAAGACGGTTTCAGGGCAAAAAGAATTTTATAGAGCCATATGGAGTTTTGATAGTGGCAGTGTACAGAAGAATGTTTTTATGTTATAGGCCACGATTTTGAGAAAAAGATATCTTGATCACTAGGGTATCGCAGATATCTAGTACCCAGTGTGTGAGTTCAACACTGAAGGATCTGACTGCCTGCTTTTGAATCGTGTCTCGGCTTGAACTTGTAAGTACTGTTTTCAGCCAAATGGAAGATAGCAAGGGTGGTGCAAGGGAGCCTTCTTGGAGTAAGAACAAGAATGTTTGGAGCCTTAGCGCATATGGAAGATAGCAAGAATGTTTGGAGCCTTGGCGCATATGGCCAACTTCTTGATGCAACTCGATCCAGCATGAAAGCTACTTCCAACTAAGCTCGTAGCTTTCAACTAAGCTCCATCTCTCCATGTTCTGAGGATTGTTTGATTGTTAGTAGGAAAAAGGAAAGTTGGCAGTGACTGTCGCGCCTTGCGAAAGTGCAACAGATTGTGGAACACAATTAATAGTTGCAATTGAAAGTAATAAATCCAAATTATAAACAAGACAATGTAAAGTAAATGGAAATAAATAAAACACGTATTGCACAAGAAATTTAACATGATTTGACAAGTTTGCCTACGTTCACAGGCAAAGAGAATAATTTCACTATTGAGATCGAAGAATACAAATGGAGAGAGCTACACAACGTCTATGACATTAAATACAAACGTGTCTAAGGGACACCACAGATATACGTGGGGTGCGTATATCCTTCACAAAGAAAAGAAATAAATCTATTTTTTCTCTCCCCTCACCTATCTCTCTTCTCCCTTACATTCACAACTCACAAAGAAAGGGTTTGTAAACCCTAACTCTTCACAATCTCACAAGGGAAGAACGAAGATTGAGTCTCAATGAAGGATGGGGCTTGTTCTAATATAGCCTACAAGAGGCGGTGATGGAACTCTCCATCACCTTCCTCTACCTTCTTCTTCTTATTCTTCAGCAGGTTCCAGGCTAATCCAGCAAAAAACTAGCAGATTCAGCCGACTTCTTCATGCCGAAATCCAGGTTCTTCTTCAACTCTTTTATTTCAATTTTGATTGTATTTCAATTTTGATTGTTTGTCCTGTCGACATGCCGTTTTCAACAATTCTCCACCTCGGTGAAGATTTTACAAATCTGAGCCGATTACACAAGCATTATCCATCTTTGCCCTTCACAACCCCAAAAGGGTTCAAAACACACAAAGGATATTGATCAAGTCTAGACAAAGTTGGAACTTTCCAGAAACTATCTTTGTCAACATATCTGCATGATTATCTTTGGTGTCAATCTTTTTCAGTAAGATGTCACATTCTTCAATGATTTCTCGCATAAAGTGAAAACGAACATCAATGTGCTTCATACGTGCATGATGAACTTGATTTTTTGCCAAATAAATGGCATTCATACTATCACAAACATCTAGATGGTCTTATACTACACCCAAGTCATCAAGTAACCCTTGAAGCCAAATTGCTTCCTTAACGGCTTCTATAACCACCATGTACTCAGCTTCAGGTGTAGACAATGCAACTGTAGACTGTATCGTAAATCTCCAATTTATTGGTCCTTTAGCAAGAGTAAAGACATAACCAGTAGTTTATCATCGCTTATCCAGATCTCTTGCATAATCTGAACCCACATAACTAACACAATGCTAACTATTACTCACATCCTTCTCAAAGAGTAAACCAACATCTATTGTACCCAAGATAGACTGTAGAATCCATTTCACCGCTTGCCAGTGTCCTTTGCCTAGATCATGCATGTAACGACTTACCATACTGACTGCCTGTGAAATGTTGAGCCTCATACACACCATTGCATACATTAAGCTTCCCACTTCATTTGCATATGGCACTTGAGCCATGTACTTTCGTTCCTTATCAGTGCTTGGAGACATAAAAAATGAAAGCTTAAAGTGAGGGGCAAGCTAATTTTGTGTTGTCGTTCATTCCAAATCGTTGTAACACCTTCTTCAAATACGCTTATTGAGACAAGCTCACAATTCCCTTCACCCTGTCTCTTTGAATTTCCATGCCAAGGATCTTCTTAGCTTCACCAAGATCCTTCATCTCAAACTGAGTTATCATCTAGCATTTCAATTTATCAATCTCATGTTTGCTCTTGGAGGCTATAAACATATCATCTACATACAATAACAAATTTTAAAGGAACCATCACGAAGCTTTTGAAAGTAGACACAATGATCATAATGGCTTTGAGTGTACTGCTCTATCATAAACTGATCAAACCGCTTGTACCATTGTCTTGGAGACTGCTTTAACCTGTACAAGGACTTGTTCAGTTTACACACACAATCTTCATTCTCTGCATCCTTGTACCCACTTGGCTGAGTCATGTAGATCTCATTCTTTAGTTCACCATGTAAAGTTTTTACATCTAATTGAGCTAACTCAAAATTGAATTTTGCTAATTATGCAACCAATGGTAGCAAAATTCGAATGGAAGAATGTTTCACAACTGGAGAAAAGACTTCATCGTAGTCTATACCTTTCTTCTGAGCATAACCTTTTGCAACTAACCTTGCCTTAAAGGGCACACCATCACTAGGAGATCCTTCTTTCTTTGTGTATACCAATTTGCACCCAATAGCTTTCTTACCTTTCGGTAAGCTACACAATCCTCATGTTTCATTCTTATGAAGAGATTACATCTCTTCATCCATAGCCTTCTTCCACTGTTCACAGTCATTACTTTGAATTGCTTCTTTATAGGTAGAAGGCACTTCATCCTCAACTACTGGAAGTGCATAGGCGACACAATCACTAAACCTTTGAGGACGTTTTACATTCCTCTTTGGCCTACTTGTTGCAATTGACTCCTGAATTGGAGTCTCTGGAACATCATCAACTGTATCTACTGCAGTCCTACTATTTGTGTCATCATCTGTACCAACTATGGAATCAATAGGTACTACATCTGTAGATACAAGACTAGCTGGAACACGTAAAGTAGCATCAATCTCCACCTGCTATGAATTCTCTATGATCGAACTCTCCACCTGCTGAGAGTTATTTGGCTTCATTATAGAAGCCTCATCAAAAGTCACATCCATACTAATAACAATCTTCATGGATTCAGGAACCCACAACTTATAGCCTTTTACACCATCCAAGAAACACATGAAAATAACTTTCTTAGCTCGGGGATCTAACTTACTTTGTTGAACATGAAAGTAAGCAAGATAACAAAAAATATGCAATCTATCATAGTCATTAGCGAGATTTTCAGACCATACCTCAATGGGAGTTTTTCCATTAATTGCAGCCGCATGCAACCTATTGATGAGATGACAGGCATTAGTCACAGCCTCAACCCAAAACGCTTTGCCCAATCCAGCATTGGACAACATACAACGAACCTTCTCCAGCAATGTACGGTTCATGCATTCTGCCACCCCATTCTATTGCGGAGTTTCTCTAACCGTGAAGTGTCGGATAATTCCCTCATCCTGACATACTTGCAAGAACAGATCAGCTTTGTATTCACCTCCATCATCTGAACGGAGCCTTCTAATCTTTCTGCCAATCTGAGTTTCAATCATCTTTTTCCATTTCAGGAACACATTCAAGACCTCATCTTTATGCTTCATGGTGTACACCCACACACGTCTTGAATAATCATCTACAAAAGTGACGAAATAACGCATACCTCCTAATGATGCTTGCTTGGCAGTTCCCCAAACGTCTGAGTGAACATAATCAAGAGTCCCACGAGTACGGTGGATAGTGGTGTCAAACTTGACTTTTGTCTGTTTGCCCATTACACAATGTTCGCAGAATTCTAACTTGCAGGTCTTAGCACCTTTTAACAAACCTTGCTTTACAAGAGTTTGCATACTCATACCAACATGCCCTAAATGCATGTGCCACAATCTAGTCATATCACAAGAAGTACTTGCAGTCTCAGTAACTGCAACTTCACCCGTAATTGTACTCTCGGTCAAGAAATACAAATTACCTCTTTTGATTGCTTTCATCACCACCATTGCACCAAACACAACCTTGAGAACACCATCTGACATGGTTATATTGTAACCTTTGGTATCCAAGGAATCCACTGAGATGAGATTCTTCTTCAAAACAGGAATATACCTTACTTCTTTCAAATCCCAAACTATACCACCAAACATCTTGAGGCAGATTATACCTATCCCTTCTGTTTTGTATGCCTGATCATTACCCATCAGAACAACTCCACCATCTAGCTTTTTGAAGGTAGAAAACCAGTTCCTATGGGGACACATATGATAAATGCAACCTGAATCGAAAATCCACTCATCATTGGAACACATCAACACTAATATAGATAAGGAATACTCATCAGAATCTTCATCACGCTCGACAACATTCACATTGGTGCATGTCTTCCCTTTCTCTTTGGCTTTGATTTTCAGACAATATTTTACCCGATGCCCTTTCTGATGACAGTAAGTGCATTCATCTATCGCCAGAGCATTTGACCCACTTCTTGATTTGGATCGAGAATGATCTCTTTTACCACCTTTCTACTTTTCGATCTTCCCCTTGCAGTTAATGCTTCAGACGATGCATCCCAATGGATTTTGAGGTCCATCTTCCTGTACTCATAATTGAGCAACGTTGTAGCAATCTCATCATAATTTAATGATTATTTTCTTGTTAACAAAGTTGTCCCGAGATGTTCGTATTCTTCTGGAAGAGAATTCAAAAGGCACAAAGCCTTATAATTCTCTGGAAGAATATCTTTTAAATTCAATAGATCGCCGATTAGCATATTGAATTCATCCAGATGCTCAGACAAAGTAATACACTATCTCATATTCATCTGAAAAATATGCTTTATGAGGAAGAGTTTATTTTGTATACTCTTCGGCATATACTTGTCTTCCAACTTTTTCACCACAATACTTTAGCGCAGGTTTCCTTCATGACGAAATATTTTTGTTCCTTTGCTAAACACAGTCGGATAGACCCACACGCTTGCCGATTCAACTTGTTCCAATCTTCTTCTCCCATGGCATCCGGCTTATCTCCCAAAGCATTCTCTAAATTTTGTTGTGCGAGCACATCCAATACTTCACATTGCCACATGCCGAAATTGTTCTTTCCGTTGAACTTTGCGATATCAAACTTATCGACTGTAGTGGTAATCATCTTCGAACTGGAACTTGAACTTGACGTCTCTGTCATGTTCCTCAATACTTTCATACAAAACTATCAATTCACACAAACAAACCCAAAGAAATACTTTCTGCTCTAATACCAATTTGTTGCATCTCGCGAAAACGTAACAGATTGCGGAACATAATTGATAGTTGCAATAGAAAGTAATAAATTTAAATTATAAACAAGACGACGTAAAATAAATAAAAATAAATAAAACACGTACCACACAAGAAATTTAACATGGTTCGACAAGTTTGCCTACATCCACTGGCAAAGAGAATAGCTTCACTAGTGAGATCGAAGAATACAAATGGAGAGAGCTACACAACGTCTATGACGTTAAATACAAACGTGTCTAAGCGACACCGCGGATATACGCAGGTGTGTATATCCTTCACAAAGAAAAGAAATAAATCTCTTTTTTTTCTCTCTCCTCACCTATCTCTCTTTTCTCTCACATACACAACTCACAAATCAGGGTTTGTAATCCCTAACTCTTCACAATCTCACAAGGGACGAACGAAGATTGATTCTCAATGAAGGATGGGGCTTGTTTCTATATAGCCTACAAGAGGCGGTGGGGAGAAGCGGTGATGGAACTCTCCATCACCTTCCTCTACCTTCTTTTTCTTATTCCTCGATCAACAAGTTTCAGGCTAATCCAGCCGACTTCTTCATGCCGACATGCCAAAATCCAGGTTCTTCTTCAACCATTTTCTTTCAATTTTGGTTGTTTGTCCTACCGACATGCCGTTTTCAACAGTGACAACCTTGAATATGAAACTAATATTGGCCTTTAACAACTTGCAATTTTATTCAATATTTTGGTAGGGATCACATGTCCTTAGACTCTTGACAAGTTTGTTCCTGGGACATGGAATGACCTAGGGCTAGGCATTTTAGACCGAACCCATGTCCTAGGGCTGGGCATTTCAGACCAAATCGAGAATATACTGATTGGGCTGGTTTGGGCAAGTCTTTTTAATGTTATTTTAATCTTGGATCCTAAAAACCTGGCTGGACTGAATTCTTGATTCCAATTCCCAGAACTTACCGGTTAACCAGCTCGGCCCGAGTATTTCAAAAAAACTAAATGCAAAAAAAAAACGGGTGTTTGCCGCCTCTCCCACATAGCAACACGGCCCCTCCCGCATCCCACCCGCCGCCACCTCTGGGAGATCGAAACAGATAGAAGAGAGTAGGTGGGGCATCGACCGGTAGGGAGGAGGCATAACAAGGCATCAACGACGAAGCGAGGCAGGGTATTGGCGAGGCTTGCAGGGACACAACTGTCTTGTTCTTGTTGTTTTTGTTGAGAAAGGAAAAAGGAAATAAAGAAAGAAGAGAGGGAGGAAGAGAGAGAAGATAAGAAAAGAAGGGTAGTGGGCAGCGACGACGGCGCTGGCAAGGCAAGTTGTTGTTGCTTTTTTTTTTTGTTGATTGCAGATGGAAAGGTAGAGGGAGAAGGGAAAGGGGAGAAAGAAGAGGAAAAAAATTACACTGGGCTAAAATGGGGAATGGACCAAGACCGGTCTGGCTCAACCCAAAATTTCAGTTACCCAAGACCTCGGTTAACTGGTTTCACCCAATCCGGGCTCGGTCCCTAAAAATTCGGTCTTTAAAAGACTGATCCGATTCTCGGCTTGGGGCTCTTTCCGGTTCCCAACCCTAGAATGACCTAACAACACTTTCATACAATTCTTTTAATGAGGTGTTTAAGCCCTAGGCCTAAAAAAGAAGTGCTAATTTTATGCAATTTGTGATTTAACATAGAATGATCACGGAAATAATAGACTTTGGTTGAGCAAAGAGTTGCCATCAAGTTTTAGAAAGAACGACTTTATTCCTAATTCGCATAATTGGTATATTTAGCCTTCCATTCTTTTTATAATTTGCAATAAGCTCCCATTTATAAAGATGTGGGGATTTATTTTTAAGCTGAAGAGTGATTCCACCAAAAGTCATACCATTTATCGAGTGATTAACAATACCTTGAGGAAGAAAGTAACTTATGAAAGTTAATTTATCCTCTAAAAGCATTACATTATTGATTAGAATATTTTAATTTTCGAACACTATAAAAAAAATAACATTACGGAAAACCAACAAGTCATATGCATATAGCAAGTATGAGAAAGCTAGGAGGCTGAATTTGAATTCCACTAATTGCCAAGATTCCAAGTTTTGATTAAGTCTTCAAGACTGGGCTTCCACCACTAAGAGAAGGAGAAATGGTGATAAGGGATCCGTGTCTTAACCCTCTAGTTTGGTGAAAGGGAGGAAGATGACTACCATTAAATAAAACATAATAAGAAACAGTAGATACACATTGCATAATAAGTTCAGTAAAATCAGTTGAAAATCCTAATTGTTGTAATATATCTTCAAGAAAGCCGCCAATCCACTTTATCATATACCTTGACCATATCAATCTTGATAGCAGCCCATTCTTTCTTCTTAGTTCTTTGTTTCTAATGAATTTGAAACTTTCTTGTGCTATAGTAATATTTCTCCCTTTAATAATGCACCTTGAAAAGGAGAAATAATAAGTTTAAGGTGAGGTTTGAGCTTATTGGCCAAAATTTGGAAATGAGCTTATATTGTATTTATTACATAGACTAATTAGTCTAAATAGACTAGGATTTCTAACCTTAAGAATTATAGTGATGAAAGTGTGATTTAGATGAGGTAAAACAGACTTAGAAGCAAAACTATCTTGTACTAATTTGGAAACATCATCCCCAAGAATATGCCAACAATGTTTGAAAATTATGAGATTAAAGCCATCAGGCCCTTATTATTGGCTATTTGCTTCAATGTTTTATGAATTTCGTTTTTGAAGGTACATTAGTCAACTTCTCATATTCATCCATAGAGATGGAAGGAGAGAAGAGGTTGAGAATTTGAGTTGATCTTTCAGGTTGAACATGAGTATAAAAATTGGAAAAATCAGAGTAGTCAAAGTAATGGCTTTTCACTGTTTAAGATCAAAATTTAGGCCAAGTCATGACATCTTGCTTCGCTTCGGTTAAAGCCAGATCACTACTCTAAAGCCACAAAAAACCATGGGTTTTTTCGCTTTTTTTGCCGAAGCCTGAAGCGCCTAAAGTGGTGGCTTCATGTTACAAAGCGTCTCCAATTTTTTTTAACTTTCCAAATTCTCTTACTAATTTTCTGTGATTTTGGTTGGAAAAAAAGAATGAAAAAGGATAGAGAAGGAAAAAGAATATAAATGAAGAAGATTTTAGACGAAGAACCAGTCGGATTGCTTGAATGCAGGCGGAGGGGGAATAAGGAAAATGATGAACAATAGGGAATTATCTTACTGATTTTGGTCGGAAAAAGAACGGAAAGGGAGAGGGAATGAATGAGAATAGAAAGAAGAGTGAGCTAGGGAACCAGGTTTTGCAACTAAGTTTTGTAATTAGGATGACGTGGCATCGTTAGAGAATGTTTTTTACAACCTCGAGATACACATAAACACTTTGGGGATTTCATCATTCTTTCAAGATCACGCCACATCACCATGATTACAAAACTTTGTTGCAAAAACATGGTTTCCTAGCATTTTCGTAGAAAGAAATAAGAGAGGAGATGATTTTAGGTGGACAAACCCGCTGGATTGCTCAAATGTAAGCGGAGGAAGACGATGAACAATACACATGGGAGGAGGAAGACGATGAACAATACGCGCAGGGGGAGGCGGAGGGAAATCTGTTTTAAACTTGGGTGGCTATTTGCATCCACTGTATTTCTGCGGGCACCCCGCCTAGAAAAAAAAACTAAAACTAAAATTTTAAATTCAATTAACATTAACACTATGTAATTAATATAGAATTAAGGAAATCATGGTTTTAATTTTTCAGAGCACATACTTCTATTATGCATTTTTTTTAAATATAATATGAATTATTTTTTAAAGGTCGTTTCACTTGCGTAAAGTCACCGCCTCACGCTACGCTTTTTGAAAAAAGCCAAACCATTAGATTTCGCATCGACTTCACTTCACACTTTGACTACCTTGAGAAAAACAATCATTAATATGCAATGACAAAGGAACTTGATCAACTATCCAATTATTTGAGGAGTCTTTAAGCTCCTACATAAAATTCCTCCTTTTTTTTTGTGAGTACTTAGTAGTACTTACGTGAAAAAACCTGTTATTTTTGTCTCCATCTTTAAGCTATTTTTCTAAAAGAAATTCTAACTCTTTGAGTTCATTTTCTTGAGATGGAGTAATTGAGGCAAACATAATAGGTTTTGATTTTCCTCTTAATAATTCTATTGTTGTCAAAAATATCACCAAACTCATTTTTATTCCACTTAGAAAGCACATGACTTAAGGCATTCAATTCAATAAAACCAAAGAGTATTAAGATTATATCCTAATTCCAAGTGTTTTCGATCAAGCACATGCATCTAACATCTCTAAACTACATGTCAAAAAAACTTAAAAGATTTTTTTTTACAACATTGTTCATTAGTAATGTTTAACTTTAAAAGATGATGATTAGAAGAGGCCATATGACAAGAATTCAAAATAGGCAAAGAAAATAAATCAAGAATGAGATACAAACAATTTATCAAGGTTTACTTTAACGTTGCGTTTGCCAATTCCTTTATTAATCCAGGTAAAAGCAAGTGATTAAATGCATCGCAAAATATAGTAATATTAAGAAAGTTCAATTTAAGAGTCGAAATGAAGCACTTCCTAAGTTTTATATAAAATTGTCATGACTTAGACGTATTAGAAGGCACAATGGTGTAGATGAGCATATGTCGCGTTTTGTTTCCAAGCATTACATGGTAGAAGTCTAATCATGTTTATGCATGTATTTTAATTACGAGTCTAAATAACCACAAATGGAAGCTAATCACTATTTGAAATAGTGCCCAACTTTTTTAAAGATCTAATTTTATTATCTTAAGAGTATATCAAACTTGAACATGAAACCATCTGAACTATATAATTCTAGAGCTTTGCTAGCTGTCGAGGAAACGAGCGAGGAAACCAGCGAGGGAAATGAGGTGGAGGGGGTGGAAACCGTTCACCCCCTCGGGATGTGCGCGCGAAAAGTCAATGCACACATCCCGAGGGGGTGAACGGTTTCCACCCCCTCCACCTCATTTCCCTCGCTGGTTTCCTCGCTCATTTCCTCGACATCTAGAATTTTTGATAATTCTAAAAGGGGCAAATGAACAGTGAATGTATCTTCAATTAGACAATTTTGCTTCTGATTTTGCTCTCTCAATTTTATAATAGTTAAAATTAAAATCAAGCCCTTTTAAATATTAATTAATTATAATTAAGTTTTCAACATAATTGATTTGAAGACCCTCAACTATTTATAAATTATAAATCTTTGGATGCTTTTGGTTTTACAATATTACCCTCAACTCAAATTGATACTTTTTTTTAGAGTGATTCTACACAGCAAGGAAACGGGCGAGGAAATGGGCGAGGGGAGAGAGGTGGCGGGGTGGGGACCGTCCACCCTGCTCGGGATGCGTGCTGTCATTTTCAGTGTGCGCATTCCAAGCGGGGTGGACGGTCCCCACCCCGCCACCTCCCTTCCCTCGCCCGTTTCCTCGTCATTTAGAATTTCTCTTTTTTTTAATCAGAATCAAGGTATCTCAAATACTAATACATTAGCCACATAAATCTTCTGTCAGGTGGGAAGCCCACACCTTCAATCCACACTTCGGTGCTCTTGGGCGAATTCTCCTCAAATCCTTGCTCTATAGTTTACGAAACGACCTCTCATAATTTAGACTCATTCTTTTCTTGAATCTTCGCTTTCTAGTTTATGGAACTTCACTTCCAAAATTTGAATCATCGCAAATCAATCTATTGATTTTTATATTGATTATATATATAATGTTTTGTGCTTATAATAATTTTTAGGTTTCGACACACACATATATACACCTCTTATGATTTTTCATAATCTAACTATTTATCATATGCATGTTGTAATCTAAAATAATTAAATAATAATTATTTTGTTGATTTGATTTAATAAATTAAATTGGTGAAATTGAAGTTAATATTTTAAAAATATACATTAATAAAATTCTAAAAGTAAATTAAATATATATACACTCCCAGTCCGAGTCGCTTTGAGTATTAGCAAAGTTTGAAATTAAGCGCTCTCACGCTCCCATATCTGCTCGCGCTTCACGCTCTGATGACTAACCCAACCCCTCAATATAATTAATTTCACGACCCCTAATTGTTTAGGAAAAGACCCTTACACAATGAGTTTATTTATTATTATTATCATTTAAATCTTAAGTTATATTGTGACATAAAAAATAATCGTAGCGTTGGTCGATGGCACATAGCACGCGCATAGCTCGTTTATTGAGGAGGAAAGAAATATGATAACAAATATAAAATTTTAATATTAAAACAAATTAAATATGCCTTCTAATTCATCTTCGTTGAAAGATAAATAATTTATGTTATTAATGATAAAAAGAAATAAAAATTAAAATTATATGCACTCGGGCACTCGTGACTTGTCCCATATAACGTCCATAACTAAAACTCTTCTAACGACATCACATAAGCAAAATAAAAAAGACGACATTTTTAAATAAAGAGTGAGGTTAGGCAACCAGGTTTTGCAACAATGTTTTGCAACCAGAATGATGTGGCATAGTCAAAAGAGGTTTTTTACAATCTCGAGATATACATAAACTTTTTGGAAATTCATCATTTTTTCGAGATCACGCCACATCACCCTTTGTTGCAAAACATGATTACAAAAACCTGATTTCCTAGTATTTTTGTTAAATAAACCATGTAAAAAAAATCCAAATTAAAACCACAGACACATAAACAAAAACACGTAAGCTAGTTTTATGTCGTCCACTCTATGCATCTATTTCTTCCACAATTCCAAAACAACAAAAAAACACTTGACCTCCACTGCTCTCACAAACCCAGTTGAAGATGCTTCGAAACAATTCGTTTTTTAGTCTCTAATTGGGAAGACCCTCTCGTTGGTACATTCATTTCACACAAAAAAGTTATAGAGGTGGAATTTTTTTGGATAATTTGCATTTTGCCCCATATTATACATAGCTAATTAATAAGTAGATCCATCATTAATCAATGTTACAATTACCCCCTTGACTAGCGGTCAATGTCCATTGACCGTCAATTTTCAAAGCAGATTACCAAAATGCTCATCAGAAAACAAAAGCTGAGAATGAATCTTTTGTATCTCGAACATCTCATCTCGAGGAAATCATAAGGGCCAATTGAAATCGTAATCGTATCTCGAGAAAAATCCAACAGTTGATTTAAAAAAATCTTTCATCTTAAACAACTCATCTCGAGAAAATCTAACGATCCAAATTTTATAATACACACATCTCTAGGTAAATCTAATGGTCCTAATTTAATTATCCACGCATCTCGAGAAAAAATGATTATCCAATACGCATCTCGATGACAATCTGCTAGCCCAACACTCATCTCGAAGATAATATAACGATTCGGCGCACATCTCGATGAAAAATCTAACGGCTCAAATTTATTTTTCACACGTCTCGAGAAAATCTGGCGACTCAAATTTATTCGTGCGCACATCTCGAGAAAAATTGAACGACCTCAGATTTATTCTTGCTGAGGAAAATCTGACGGTCCAACACATCTCGAGGAAATTTTGACGACTCATATTTATTCGTACACGCATCTTGAGGACATCTGACGTCTCGATCAAAAAAAATTTAATTATCTTCCTCCTCCCTCCTCTTCATCCCCTTCATCCTCCTTTATCTCACAACCTCGCCACCACCTCCCCGTTCATCCTCCTTCATCTTCCTCATTTTTCCACTTCCTATTTCATCCTCCACTTCTTCCTTCCTCCTCTGTTTCAAAACCCTATACTAAAGTTAGGGCTTCATTCCTCATTCCTCCACTTCCTTATTCTTCCTTCCTCATTTTTTCTCCTCCCTCCTCCTTCCTCCCCATTCATCTCTCAATTCTGTTCTCTTTCAGGAGGCAAAAGTAAATTAAAATTTATACAGACATCAGTTCCTCGAGATGCGTACACAAATAAATACGATAAATCAATTTCCTCGAGAAACGTGTTGGACTGTTTAAGTTTCCTTGAGACGTGCGCACGAATAAATATGAGCCGTCAGATTTTCTCGAGATGCGTGCACGAATAAATCCGAGTTGTCATATTTTCCCTGAGATTTGTGCTGGGTCGTCAGATTTTTCTCGAGATGCATGTTGGGCTGCCAGATTTTCCACTAGATGCGTGTTGGACTTTCAGATTTTTCTCGAGATCCATGCATAATTAAATTTGGCCGTTAGATTTACCTAGAGATGTGTGTACTATTAAATTTGGACCGTTAGATTTTTCTCGAGATGAGTTGTTTAAGTTTAAAGATTTTTTTAAAATCAACTGTTGGATTTTCCTCGAGATACGATTATAATTTCAGCTGGGTCTTAGGATTTTTCTCGAGATGAGATGTTCGAGATACGAAAGATTAAATCTTAGCCTTTGATTTCTAAGGGACATTTTGGTAATCTGCTTTGAAAATTGACGGTCAATGGACGTTGATCGCTAGTTATGAGGGGTAATTGTAATAGTGATTAATGATGAATCTACTTATTAATTACCTATGTATAATAGGGGGTAAAGTGCAAATTACCCAATTTTTTTTTTGTTGATTTAGGTGCTCGATTTCGTAGAAGAGTTTATAACGGTTGAATTTTTATGTGATTCTTCTTTTAGTTCACGTCATGTGCACTCTTAACTGTAATCTGCTTGGAAGTTGCTTTGTTTGTTGGAATGAAATTGCCCCATAGTTGAATCTGGTTTGATTTCGTGTTCCATTCATGTTACTTGTCTTAGTTTCATTTATTAGTTTGATTTTTTACGTATTAAAGTTGTCCACGATGCCTTTATTCTTCTTCTTCTAAAAGGAAGACCCTTTTGTGGTAAAACCGCGTTTCCTTCTTTGAAATCAAAAGGGTTCTTTCTGATTATCAGCTAGAAGAAGCTACTTTGGTATTTATTATTTTGATTATTCAGAGGTACTTTTGATGTTTCAGTTAATTCCCATTTGTTATTAGATTGATTCAAGTCACCCCATTTGTTGTTTCACCATTTTTTTCAGGGAAAGGTGCACCTTTCGGGGTTTCAGTTGTTTCTCCTTTTGCTTTTTGTTAGATTAATTGAAAGCACTCCTTTTGTTGTCTCTTGAATTTTAGTAGTGGTCTTTGTAAAGGTTGCTCTTTTGAATTGATTATCTCCAAAACGATGGAATTGAATTGATTGGGGTTGTATGTTTTTATAGGAAAAGAATGGCTGTGGTGTTTACCAATTTCTCTGGGTGGTTATGGGGTGGAAAGGAACATGAGTCTACTACCACTGTCCCTTCTGCGACTTCTTTGAATTCTTCATTGGAATTAAATTTGGGTACAAGGGAATCGGATACTGTAAAGTTTACATCTGTTGAAGGGGCGAAGATGCGGGGGCCAGCGTCAAGAAAGGTTGAGAGAAAATGGCATAGCAGGGAAGAAAGGAGAATTGATAAGGAATATGATGTAGTATTGGTTCCTTCAGATGGTGGGTGGGGTTCATGTTCTGAATCAGACGACTCAGATTGGTCTATTGGTTGGATGGAGCCACATGCACCAGATTTTCAGAGCTTCGATGAATCAGAGAATAGTTTCGCAGTGTTGGTTCCTTGCTATGTTCATGGTAATCAGGCACTTGTTGATCGTTCGAAGAACCAACGTCTGGGTGCCATTGTTGATCTCACTAACAAGTATTCTGATGGTAAGAAAATTTTCATGTCCACTTTTTCCTGTGCAAATTTATCTGCCCATTTTGGTTTACCTTTTTCGTATGGATTTTGTATGCTTATAGCTATGATACATAGTGAGGATTGATTTGGTTTAGACTGGAATAGGATCATCCCAAATGCAAAACAATACTGGTGTACACAGTTTAAGGACCTCTCATGAGAGATTGAAATATGTGCGTATAGTTCTAAGCTATTGAATAATCCAGAAAACCAGCAAATATTCAAACAGAATGAATAAGAAATTATGTTTGGCTTCTAATGAACGTAGAGATGAAGGAAGCAGACATGGATTTTCTGCATTGTCCTAAAGTTATTGCCTTGCTATGGTTACCACAAGTGGATGGACATCCACTTAATAGGGGGGTCGATATTGCCAAGGGAAATCTCCATGTTGGTAATTCCAACTTGACTATTTCAATGATTTTAGACTCAAAATCATCATAACTTTGGTTACAGATAAAAAGTTAGATTTCAATGATTTTTATAAGGAAAATTATAAAAAAAAATTCAATGTCAGATAAAGATGCGGTTCCAGTCTTTAGTTTTGCTTATTTTCCTTGGGTCGTTCTCTCGTCTCGTCATATATATATCATTTTTTTTCTCTAGTCTCTTCACACACTCTTGGTATTTTGTTATGGGTAGGTATTGATGAGGTTAAGGAAAACAAAATTTTTGATTTTTTGTTTTATCTCATTTGTTTGTAACACATTGCCATGGACCGATTAATTGTGATTAATTGGTAAATCTACAAAAAATCGTCAATTACCTGGCCAAAGAATGATTCAAACGATTAATTAAAAACTCGTAACGCTCTACTAGCTAGAAGAGATTAATTGGAGATTAACGATTAATCACTGATTTAATGACATGGTCCAAATGGGAAGTAGGCGATGCTGTAGGCTATAGCTACCCATGCAGATGATAGTAGCACTGAATGGGCGGCTTGTGATTAAACATGCTCACTAAGGTCTGTCATTGTGAGATAACCGTTTGTTCTTAAACCAACATGAGTATCAAGTTCAAATTCTTGCAATCCACTGCCACTTCTATTAGACAGTACTCTCTGGTTTGGCTCTCGAACTCATCTTATCTATTGCTTGTGTTTTACCAAGGATGCACGGATACAGACACACGCGTCGTGTCGTGTCGGACACTGACACGACATGCCGACTCGACAATTTTTCAAAAACTAGGACTCAGGGACATGTCATACTATTTTTTAATAAGTCATATAAATATAAATAATAATCTATATAAAGTGTCTTGAAGAAGATGACATTGTTGCAAAAAAAATTTTAAGTAGATAAAAAGTATAATAGAAAAGTAGATGAGAGAAAAAAAAATGAGAGAAAAATAAGAAGCAGATATTAAGAAGAAGCATAGACTACCTCTATGCTTTAGTGATTATTTGCTCTATTTGTCCTAAATCGCAATTGAAATAGTCATTCACTTCAGATTGATAAACAACCATTATATTACGTGGTTATTTGCAAACTTCTAAAAGTAAAAAATAAAATAAAGTTAGTTTTCGAGTCTTGATTGTGTCCTAATCAAGTTTCGGGTGTATCGAAGGCGTGTCCAACGCGTTGACCACATTGACCATGTGTCTGACACCTGCCAATACGTTGACCAAGTGTTCGACGCGTATCGGAGGCATGTCGAGTGAGTGTCGTGTGTCGGATACGTGTTCGACAAGTTTTCAAAGAGTCTGTGATTTCTTGTGTTTTGTTAATCTTTTCTGTTTCCCCACATGCTGAATAAAATCGTCTCTTATAAAAATCAAGTTTCTGTTAATAGCTTTAGCATCGCTCTGTGTCTTGTCTTTGACATTTCATGCTATATAGTGTATTGGCAATTTGGCATTGATATCCTCTTGATTTATTTTGTTGCAGTCGAACATGCGTAGTTCTTATATTTTCAATTATCTACAAATTTAGCAGCTCAAACATTTTTCGCTTTCTTAACCATTTTGCAGAGAGCAAAGAATATCTGGAACATTGGCTCTCTTCCCTTCAAAGCACCTAATGATCATAAGATTGTGCATTTATGGAGATGACGTTCTTGTTCTCTTCGTTTTTTCAGTTTGTAGATATGCTGGTGTTGTGACCAAAAAAAAGAAAAGGAAAGGCAAAAAAAAGAAAAAAAAAATTGAAATAGTAAGAAAAGAAAGAAGCGAAGGAGCATATGAACAGTGAACATGGATGTGGAAACATCAAATTTTGTCAAGATTGGCTTGGCATTCATTTCGATATGCTATTTATAAGCTTGTGACTAATACGTTTGTGCCGAGTGAGGTGTGGGTGTGGATTTGGAGCAAGTAGAAGCTCTTCCAGTAATGTGTTCTGAAATTCTGAACTAGAACTAAAGATGTTTCAAGAAATGGAAGGACTGCCTCTGTATATAAGCAAATTCTTCGATGTAAAGAGCTTCCCATGGGTATTATTGGGGAATTCAATTAATATTTCAAGTAATGTAAATAAATAAATGATTCTCTGCCCTTTGAATGTGATTCGAAAGGAACATTTGGTCCATTTTAAGTTTTCAAGGTTATTTTTTGGTCATAAGTAACTACTAGCTACAACAATGTGATTAGGGCTCAAACTGTAATGATATTATTTCATCATTGTACTTCTTTTCCATTTAAAACATTTACTAGGCACATGCAACGAGCTGAACTTGGTTTTAGCCCGCCAAAATCGAGTCTGGCTGTCTATGGTTTGGACAATACTTCATGAGTTCTTTCAAGAGGCATGTACAAGTATTTATATACATACCAATGTCACACAGGCTTGAAAGTAAGCAATCTTGCACACTTCTAGCTCTAAACTGACTTGAGCATTGAAGTGTTTTTTGCAGGTACAACCACACCGTCCCCTGCTTGACGAAGAAGAAGCAATCAAACCAATTGATCCCATAGGTGGCATCTTGAGAGCCCAATGTCTCAATATATTGCAACGAGTGTTGGGGTGATCCAAAATTGCCCCGACAGTATTGTCTGGATGTCCAGGTATGCTTCTAACTCTCATGCACAGACACACAAATTGGGAGGGGAGCAGGGGCTTTGGTAACATCTACTCATAACAAGGAGTCCAAGTATTCCATGATAAGTGATGCAGTTTTTTTTCGCTTCCTGTTTTGACCTAGTTCTGTTGACCTGCTGACCTGCACAAGTATCGTACATGAGCCACAGACCACCGTGGGGTAGCCGGGATACTCTGATACTAAAGTCAGACATGGCTCTGAGGAATGTGTAATGTTGTAACATGAAATTTGTAGCGTACCTTAGCTTACCAACCCCATGTCTTATTTATAGTACAAGGAGTCATGGTTCTGCCAGGCCATCGCAGGCGTAGTTTAGGAATGAGATCTTTGTGGATATCCCTCCCTAATTAGGAATCGTGTTATAGGAGAAAAGTTTCATGTTAGCTCTGTGCTCCTAGATATGCGGGAGATAGTCACAATCCAAGAGCAATTCGTAAAAGGGAGTTTCCCTGTGTGAAAAATACTCTGGTGTTTGCTTCCTAATTGGAAGCATATAGCAGTTGTAGTTGCCCGTCCGAAGCTGATCCTCGAGATACTTGCCTGACGCTCGAGGGCTTACGGGTATTGAGGATAGTTGTGAGACGCGTGGGCTTAAAATGTTGTGAGAGTTCGGGTTCGTTTGGCGGACTGTAGTGGGGCCGGCTTAGAACTGTTTGGGCTGACGCTTGAGGCTGTAATTCCTCAAGATCATTATGACACGTGTACGAGTCCAGGGTGTGATCATTTTTATGTATCACTAGCTACTCCCCTGAATTAGTGGGCCGTCACATCGGTTCGCTAAGTCATCTCTTAAAGGGATGCGTCACTCATGATGATTGAGTCTGAATCGTTGCTTGAGCCACGCGCTGCATTAATTGAACGTGCGTTGGTCCAGGGAAAAAGAGGCGGGAAACCACCCTCTATTTAGGTCATTCGTTGTATAGAGTTTGATTCTTCTACTTTCCTTGCTTTCGAAGCTACCGTTTTGATTAGAAAATATTGTTCATCTTCCTCATGGCTCAAGAAAACCTTCTTGATGACGTTGTCTTGGCCGAGGGCCTGGAGTTTTTCGAATACAGGTTGTTGTTCGAACCTGGTCTCGCTGAAATCTGTACGAAGTTTGGGGTCCCTAAGGACCTGCCGTTGTATCTCCCGACGAGCAACCAGACGCCAATGTCACATCCGGCTGATTTTATCTGTTTGCACCGCGTGATGCTTCAAACTAGAGTGCATTTTTCGGTTCTGGATGTGATCTGAGAGTTCTTAGACTTCTTAGGGATTATTCCGGCTCAGTTGGGGCCCAATGGATATAGAATCATCCTCATGATTCTGCTCAGTGCTAAGGAAGCCGACGTTAGCGTGACTCCGTGGGTGATTCAGTTGCTGACCTCTCATCGGCTAAAGAGTAATGTTGTTTGCAAGATGAAGTCGCCGAATTGCTTCATTAAGCCACCTAATGATTTCCAGTTCTGGCAGAAGTACTACTTCTTGGCCCCTGCGAATTCGAAGTATTTCCAATGCAAGGGTTGTCCGCTCAAGCGACAGTTCAGGCCGCTTCGTAAGTTCATCTCTTTTCTTGTGACTTTGATGTGTTTGATAGTGGGTCGATTTACCATCGCTTGCATTTTTCTGCAGGAATGTTTCCCTATACTCCTCTCACCTTAAAGGAGCAAAATACCATGGAGAAGTTCCGCGTCCTGCCGAAAAGAAATGTGGTCGATGTCATAAGGGTTTTCAACTTCTTCCGTAGTGGGCTGTGGGACAACTAGCACATCGCCCCCATTCTGTATTGAGAGTCGCGCATTAAATTGGAAGATGGGCCCCCTTCCAGGAAAATGAAGGCTACTGGGGCCAAAGCTTTCGTTTTGTTTGATGCAGAAGAGTCGTTTGAGACTTTTGCCTCATTCGTGAGGAAGAGGTCTCGCGTTAGAACTGGGCCGTCTTTGGCATGACCCACTTTGGTAAAGGGGGGGCGCAAGTCTGCTAGACCTGTTGAGGCGATGGCTGATGTTTCCGGCTTGGAGAAGGATTACATGTGATTGGCAGGAGTTGTAGACAGGTCGAACCTTAGTGACGCGCAGGTCAAGGTTCTGAATGGCCATCTTGTATGAGTTGCGATGGCTGCTTCCACTGGTGTTGATTCACATGAGGCCTCTCCGATAGAAGGCTCTTGCGAGGATTTGCCTAAGGTGGTAGAATCTAATCGCCCCATAGTTACTTCGCCTGATAGTGGTCGCGGTATCAACCGCGTCTCTTACAGTCTGTATTGCTCACTGTCTTGCTCTAAGCCTCAGCTAGAGGTGTTTGAGAGTCCTTTGGATACTTCACTGCCTTCTCTCCTTCCAGATCCCATTGAGTCGTCTCGTACAAAAGGGGTTGTTGATGTTGACAAGGGAAAGGCCACAGATGAAAGCCTGAGTATTGTGGCAACCATGAAGGGCGGTGCCGACATAGTTCTAGATCAGGGAGAGCTTTATCTGGACGCACGGATAAGCCTTTTTGCACCGAATTTGGTGAAGCTGAGTTCACAGGTCTGGCACCAAGAGGTGGACGGAGAATATGCTTTGAGGAACCAAATAAGCAAGTGTCACAGCTGGCTGATGGATCACGTTCCAAAACCCGATGAGGATTCGTTGGAATGGTGTATGGATAAGGGCTTGAAGTACCTTATGATGGGTATGTCTCATTTGAGCCACGCGACCGTTGCTGGGACGGAAGTTGAGGTGGCTCGCGAGAGACTATACACTTTGGAGCGTGTTTTCTCGCATATGCAGATGTTGTATTCTGATGCGATCCATGAAATTGAGCGGCTTAAGAAGCAAGTCGAAGAGAACCGGTTGAATCGATCAATTGTGGCTGTTAAGGCTCAAATGGCTCGTCTGGAGGACCTTGAGCGTGATCTGACAGAGGCGGTGTTCGAAAGGGATAGATTTAGGCAGGAATTGAGTTGTATCCGCCAAGAAGTCAAGGTTGCGCAGGAAGCTGCGGCTAAAGCGAGTTTTGAACTATAGTCTTTCGCTGAAGAAAGTGCTTCGAAGGAAGCCGACTGGGCTGTTAAAAAGCAACAGTTGGAGTCCGATGTGGAGATATATGCTCAAAAGGCGAGGAAGGCCGAGGACCAGCTCGAATTGGGGCGACATGAACTTAGTGTCGTGAAAAGCAGTCTGGCCACAGAGCAATCTCAGGTCAGCACGCTGACTAGAAAGTTGGAGCTACTGGAGCGTGAACTTGTAGATGCAAAGGTGCGGGAAGAAGAGTTTCTCCAGGGACAAAGAAAATGTGAGTTCCGCTGGGTTGTACATGGACGGTTGGAGTTGCTAGCACTGATGAAAGAGGAACATCCGGAGTGAGATCTCAGCCGTTATAAGAAGATGTCTTATGTAGACTTGTCTGTTACCTCGACGTCATCGAGCGAGGAAGACAGTTTGAGCCCTGATGTTCAGGCTGGAGCGTGTGTGGACGCAACTTTTACTCCTATTAGGGTTAACTCTTCCGTTTCTGTACCTTCTCCTGATAAGGAGTGAACTTTGTGTGCTTGTACTCTTTTTGTCATTGACCATTAATAAAAACAGTTTTATCCGTTCCGTACTTATTGTCTCTATTGCATATTTTTCGTTTCACCTTGTCGTTTTACTTTGGCATAAGTTGGTTGAATCAATAGGGCGTTGACTGGTCTGTCTGCGGTAGGGAGCTTGACCCTTCGTGCTATCAACGACTTGGGGTCATCACGGTGTAGTCATGTCCGGTAGTGGGCATATTACGAACAATTTAGCTGGGGGTTGAGTCATCCGAGCTGCACCCTGCCTCCAAGGTAAGCTACTTGAGGGTTACCTTGCTTGTCTGACCAGTCAGCTGTAGCTGCTGCTGTGAGCGAATTGTGATGGCCAAGCATGCATGTCAAAGCGTTCGTGCCGAGTCAGGCGTCGTAAGCTCGGGTTGGCATCTTAAGTAGCTTTTCTCTTGTCAGTGGTCGTACAATCTTTGTATCGGCGTGAGTGGCCTTCGCTTAACATTGGAATGTCAGTCCGTTTGAGCTTGAAGACGCTAACTCAGTTTGATTCATGTTCGCGTCCGCTGTTTTGAAGGGAAACAGAGGTCGTGTGACGAGCTGCTTGAGGTCCCCACCTTCCGAATTGTTTATGAGCGAGCCATGTGGACTACAGGTTCGGGGAGTAAAGGTTTGGCGATCGGGCTGAAGAGCAGTGGTCCCATGGTAAGCCGTCGTAATCAATTCGGGACTGACTAGGCTCCCACCTTCCAAATCATTTATGTCCGAGCAGAGCAGACTACAGATTAATGGAGTAAAGGTTTGACGACCAGATTGAAAAGTAGTGGTCTCGTGGCAAGCCGTCGAAATCAGTTCAGGACTGACTAGACTCCCACCTTTCAAACCATCTACACCCTCCAACGCGGTGGGGGCTACGAATTCTAGAGGAGTTTGGAAACCAGGCTAAAAAGAAGTGGTCCCGTGGCAAACCATCGAAATCAGTTCAGGACTGACTAGGCTCCCACCTTTCAAATTATTTACACCTGTGCGCATCCGGCTACAAATTTGGAAGGGTTTGACGGTGATGCCGAAAAGCAGTGGTCCCGTGGCAAACTATCGGAATCAAGTCGTGGCTGACTGGATTCTCACCTTATAGACTATCTATACCCTCGCAGCATGGGTTACAAGTCCAGGTTTGGTGATTTGGCGGTCACGCTGAAAAGCAATGGTCCCGTGGCGAGCCATCAGAATCAGTTCGGGACTGACTAGTCTCCCACCTTCTAGACTATCTACACCCTCGCACTGGGGGGCTACAATTCCAGGTGTTTATCAGAAGCTTTCATTGCTAGTCGTCACTAGCTAAGCTTACCTGATTAGGTTTGGCGATGATAGCATTGATTAAACTTCCACTTCCTAAATCCCTGATGCCCGCGCTAAGCGGACTAGGTATCGGGATGAACCAGAAGCCATCGTCATCAGTCTCGGCTGATTAAGCTTGCACAATTTGAATAGAGGTTTCGCCTAGGGGGCGTGCGAACCTAATCCATCGGCATGTTGCATGGAGTTGATGAAATTACCTTAAATCAGCTGGTGATCTGTAGGTATAATCAGTATGTCAGGGTTGACTAGGATCTCTAGTGCTCGTGCCAAGCATGTGACAAAGTGTTGTTTGAATAATAGGCTGAGCCTATGGGCCTGCAGATGAAAGGCTAGGGTTTCCTGCATGGTGCGTTGCGTGTACGGCGTAGATTGCACGGTGACACGTGTGTGACATAAGCTGCGTGACGGTTGAGTATTGGTTACTCTTCTTCAATTGATGGGGTTGCGTGCAATGCCATTAATTGATTGGCGTGGTATTTGCAGTTTCTTTGGGAACCATCGTCTTTCAATTTCCTGCACGGTATTCAACGCTTGGCAATTAATGGTTGAGTGCCTGCTTGGTGAACCATCATGTCTATATAATGGTGTGTTCTAATCGTTGTAGGCACTATATTTCGTAGAGCTTATCTTCTGTAATGTCCTTGCTTGAAGAAGATGCTTCGGGTTTTTCAGAAGCTAAGGAAAATGCTTTGGGTTTTCCAAAGGCTGAAGTTGAATATTCATCTCTGGAATCTCTAAATGTTCTGACATTTGCGCTGATCAAATCATAGAGATAATTGTTGTTATGCGTGGTTGCCTAATAGGGGTGGGCACGTAGTTGATCCGCTGAGGTCTCATAATTTCTTCTTATATTTCGGAGAAGTAGTGCTAATTTCCTACCAAGGGAGATGCCTTGGTGTTACACCGTACCACTTTTGCCTTCGTGTGCTCAAATCATACTGCTAACCAATGGTTGATCAAAGTGTTAGTCGACGTGCGATGTCTTCGGGTGTGGTAGTTCTCAGTCACACCTGCCATCGCATGTGGGAAAAGTGGTTTTTCTTGATAACATTGTGAAACTGTAGTTGCGTCGCTGCTTGTGGCCATCCTCATCTGTCTGCTTCTAACCTATTTGAGAAAGTTAGAAGGGGGGTCAGATGTTTCTTGAGGAAATCAGCTGTCCGTTGTGAGGTCTACAATGTTGTAGTACGAGACTTTCCCGGGTTACTTTGCGGAGCGTTCTGACTGCTCAGTCTTTCAATCTCTTCTGCCACTTCGTCTTTATTTTGGGAATGTATCGAACATATCACATTCTCTTACCTTTGCTGTCACTTGCATATTGCTCGCATCAGAGGGTTTGCAAGTCTTCAGCAGACGTTGTCCATAGTAGAATTGTCTAAGTGAGTTTTTTACTTCAGTTTGCACTGTATTCAGACGCTTATAGTGCTCAGTCTTTGTATCCCTCTCAGGGCGTTCGCAACATATAGCCTTTTGTATCTACCTCAGGGCATTCATAATATGTGGCCTTTTGTATCTGCCTCAGGGCGTTTGTTGTTACATCTTTCCGATAATCAATAGAGTTTATTTTTAGTAATTCTTCCTTTATTTTTTAAATAATTAAAAATCACATAAGTTTTGTAAGAACTAAAATTCAATATTGACTATGGAAAGAGAAACAAACAACTTAAAGCAAACTAACTGTTGACGGAGAGAAATTGATCATGGCCTTGAGGTGGATTCGAATTGCTCGGGCTCATTCGGTGGACCGTCGAGGCGTTACATAGGTTACTAAAGATTAAACCTTGCAGAGGGGCGGATCTCTGTGCCGACAAAATGTCAGGGGGATGTGTTCCCGCTTGCCATGGCCTTTTTTACTTGCTGGGCGGAAAAACTTGTTGTTCTTGTACCACTTGAAAGTGATGTCTCTATCGTCTTTTGGCATTGCACTGGATCAGGTTGCTCTGCATGATGTAGCTGAATCTGGGAGCACTCTATCTGTTTCAGTGAGGCGAAGTGGCAGCCTCGTGTCGTAGGTTGGTCTCCACGTATTGTTCATTCAGAGTGGTTAGCAGTATACTTAACACACTGGTGAAGGGTGGAGACCACTGCTTCCATCTGGTGGAGCCAAGGTCTTCCGAGGATGAGATTGTAGGATGACGGTGCGTCTACCACCATGAAGTCCAGAAATAGGATTTTACTGAGCTGCGGCTCTCCTGCTACCGTAGCCAACCTTATCTTTTCAATGGGGAAGCATTTCTCCCCACTGAATCCGATCAGCAAGTGTTTTGAAGACGTTAGGTTTTCCTCCTCGAGGTCCATGCTGCGGAACGCGCTGTAAAACAAAACGTTAAGTGAATTTCCTGTGTCAACCAGAGCTCTATTTGCTTCCCACCTTGCTATGGAGATCGAGATGGCTAAGGCATCGTCGTGTGGCACTCGGACTCCTTCGAGGTCCTTGTCCGTAAAGGTCAAGGTGGGAATGGGCCTTTGAACCCGTGAGTGGCAGATGTGTCTGTCCTCATCCGCGGATTGTGTCCGCATATCCAGTAGTGTCCGCTTGCAAGACCTGTATGACTAGTCTTCATTCGGTCTGACTCCATGAAGGACGTAGATTATCTCTGGAATCGCCTTCTCTATTTCTTTAACTGACTCCCACATGTCCTTCGTATGTTCTGTTGGTTTCTCAAACTTTAGGAACTCTTTTAGCTTGCATTTGCGGATCCAGTACTCAACTTCGTACCTCGGACTCTTGCAATCGTTGGTGTTGTAGTCGCTCTCCTTGTGGTACGCACAAAACTTATCGTTGTCGTGCTTGGAGGGGTTTTCGCTTGTCTTTGGGGGCCACTTTAGTTCCTCCCAGGCTTTCATGGAGTTAAGTACGTCTGACAGGTCAATGTAGTTGAATGATTTCTCTGGCCTGGGCTGACCGAGGTCCGGCCTGTTGTCGTTGCGCTTCCTTTTGCCCCTTTCCTCGTCCTCGCAATTCTTTCCCTCCTTCTTGTCCCTAAGAGAGGAGGGCTATAGCACCCCGTAATTTTTGTACTTACTGAAAATATTTATATTTTTGTGTGATTGTCTTCATTAAGTTATGGGCATACGTATGAGCTATTTATTTGACCATGTGATGTGTAGTTTGTTTATTTAAGAATTAATTTCCTACTTACCTTCTTCTACCGAATCTCGGGACGAGATTCTTTTGAGTTGTATATATTGTAATACCTGCCTAATTAAATAAATATAAAAAATTTCTTTTGTAAACCCTAATGTCGATGGGTTGCTACTAAGTTGTATTTGGGCTTGGTTTTGGGCTTTTATTAAACTAATAAGTAGGGTTTTTATTTTTGTGAAAGATGGCGGGTGTTCTCAGAATTTCAGTGGGGGTGGATAACCACCCACCATATAAAAGAGAAGAAACAAAACCCTAAACCTTCCATCTTCTTCGCCGCTCTCTCTACTCTGCTCTTCAATGGTGGGAGAAAGGGCCGAGCAGGAGAGGTGCTCGAATCGCTGTACTCAGTCCTTGCTCGATGTTCAAGTCGATTTGGAGTTAGCCCGGATACAACTAGAGAGGGACAGCAAAACGTTTTTTGTGCCCTTTTGGAAATGTCAGGGGCCAATGGTGATGTCCATGTAAATGGGAAGACCCTTGATCATAACTCGACGGTGAATCTCCATGAAGGGGATGAAGTGGTCTTTAATTCGTCCAGTGATGCTTATATCTTCCAGCAAGTTGAAAGTGGGAGCTTTGCTGCTTCGGAAGCATCTTCTGTTGGTGTAAAAGAATCGCAGGATGCTTTTCTTAAGACAAGATCTGGAGACACTAATGCTGTTGCAGGAACATCAATATTAGCATCTATGTCACACCTTAAAAATGGACTGCTGAGTCGTTTACCGCCTCCCAACAATGAAATTAGCAAGGTACTTCAATCAAGGCCACTTTTGCAAAAGCTTGCTGATGAGCGCAGGCAAAGGGAAATGATGAATATGCCTGTCATCCAGAATCTAATGAATAATCCTGAGCTAATGCGTAGTTTAATTATGAGTAATCCTCAAATGCGTGAGATTATTGATCGAAATCCAGATCTCGCTCATATACTCAATGATCCAAGTACTCTTCGACAAACATTAGAAGCTGCGAGGAATCCAGAATTAATGCGAGAGATGATGCGGTATTTTGACAACATGATTCTTGGACCAACACGATCTCCTAATGAAGGCGAAGCAAGCTTCAACAATGGCGGCCATTATGCAGAAAATCAAAGACATCGAAGATGAGTTAGGGAGCAGCAGGGAGCATGCGATGGTGTCTTTGATCGAGTCTGGTAGTGGTGTCGAGATGAAGCCTTTATTTCTGAGTCAGAATCCGAGAGTGATTTTCAGAAACGATAGTGAGTCTTCTTTCATTTCTCTTTATGAGTTCATTTTTTTTTTTTTTGAAATACCCATATCTTTGTTTGTTGATTTTGGTGTGTTTGATGGCTTACTGGCGATTTAGTGTGTTTAGGGGTAAGTGTTATCAGTGACACCGTAGGCATCACACCTTTTCACCTACTGCATGTTTGTTCATTTTTCTGTAAGATATATTGGCAGTAAACTCCAGAAAGCTGGTCACCTGCAGATTTTATAATCATCGAGTCCTCTTCTGATATGTTTTCATGCTATACCTTCTTTGCATAGGTGACCAATGCTTGAATGTTTTCATACTTTTAGCACCTGAGGGAGTCTGTTCATGAGATAGTTGTTCCCTTACCGAATATTGTCCTCAAACTTTATTTATTCTTTGTTGCCTAAGCGACAAAGGAATATCATTCTATATTTCTTCACTGAAATTTGGGATGCTACCACAAATGCTCAAACCATATGGACTTGTTGAAGCTTGATTACCTTTTGGTTTTCACCTTTTACATCCCTTCTTTCCCATAGTTGATGTGGGACCTAAACATCATCTTGGGAGTATAATTTTCCACTTGTTTCCTTCGGTAACATGGGATTAAAAACTAGGGTTGGTGACACTTACACAGAATTTTACCATGGTTATGGCAGGGTTATACAATACACTATTTCTAACCTTGCCATGGACTTGTGTTTTTAAGTTTAACTAACAATGTGGGAACTGGTGTGGGTGAGATATTTTTGTACCTTATCTACAAAAAAAAAAAAACTTAATGAAGGAATGTGTCCGTACGGTTTATTAAAGTTGGTTGTCAAAGTGTTGTGCCACTATCAGAAATATTTTCTCGTTAATTGTCACAGGTTATAGATACATTGCTCATTTGTTTGATGAAATTCCTTAATGAAATAGAAGATGGAGTTGGGGAAGTTTTACAAGAATGAAATGATTCAATTTTGCTTAGTTCCTAATGTATCTCATTGTCATATGCTCTTTTGATCATGACCTGGAAAATATTATCTTTGGAGTATTTCTTTGAACTTATTTATATAACTGGCGAGATTGATCCCAATTGCATAACATAAAATAGAAGAAAATTTTCTAGTAATAGGTATTGGCTGAAATTTAACTGAGCACTTGTTTTAGCTTGAGTATTTGTATTGTTATGTGAATTGGTGTGCATATTGTTTTCATATGATGCAAAGAGATGAGATGTGTGAATTGACAATGTGTCAAATATTACTTTTCCCCAAAAAGAATGGTGGATACTGTGATTGATTTATTTATGGTTGACAAAGCGTCACCATAAAAGAGTTGATGATTTAATTATTTTTATGCTCTTTTCCACAACTCCGAGAAAAAAAAAAGAATGTGAAATTTTTGTATACAGACTTGCTTGTATACATGTGATATTATGGGTATGCAGACTTGCTTGCATATCGGTGCACCGTTCCATGTGTGTTCGGTTGTACGTGTAGATTTAGGAAGAATACTTGCCATGGATCGGACTTCGGGTGTGATGACATGTTCCTCGAGGTGGCACCCCACTTGGAACATGTACGCTCCGAGTGGTTTCGAAGGCAAGGGAGGCACACTTGGGTGAGGTGTGTTCGGCACAGGAGGAGAGTGCGATTGTGGAAAAGTAGCGAGATTTCTTTTTGTGTATGTGCGTGATTACCTTAAAGGAAGAAACTAAATGCTCATTCAACCATTGAATGAGAACTACACGTCTTCCTAAAGGTAGAAAAATGTGTTTGTTTAATATTTCAATAATAGTCTAATAAGATTATGAATTGTATTGTTGTTGCATTTATGAAGATTGATAACTCATAAACTTTATTTATTAGTAATAAATAATGCATGTTTATTTATTAGGATGATAACACCATTGCCTCATTGAGGAACTACCTGATGGTGTGGTCATTTATTGTTTGGTTTATTTAATGTTATCATGTGCGGATTTATTGATTTTGGGATGAAGATTTCTCACACCGGCTTTATTGCTGACCCGAGTGAGCTTTTGCTTCTTGGGTACATTCCTTTTTGGAATGTAGCCGAGTAGTCTTTCAGGTTTAGAGATTTTGAGCTGCATTACTGGAGTTCCGCTAGTGAGCTAGCCATGCCAGTCTTCTCCGGGTTAGACTTTTTATTCGTGTTAGTTGTTTAGTTGATGCTGCTATTTGTTTCTGTTATTATTGAATTCTCACGTCCCGAGTTTTGGGGGAAACGGATAATCCTACGTGGCTTTTTGGGATTTTCGTTTCCTTCGAAAATCGGGGCGTGACAAGGGCTTCATGTCGCCTTCGATTTCCCTTTTAGCAATCCTTGACTCCTCCAGGGTGATGTGTCTCTGGACGATCTTGAGGAGCTCCGCCATGTCCAGATGGGGTTCCAAGGTGAGGTCATCAAAAAGTTTTCCCTCTCTGAGACCCGCAGTGAAAGGCGTCATGGCTGTATTGTCGCTACACCCATCGATAAGGGTCAGCTCGTTGTTAAATACTCTCGGAGTGTCTCACCGGACCTCTGCCTTAGAGAAAGCATGTAGTGTGGGTTTTTTCTGAAACATTGGCTTCTGACGAAACGTGTAAGGAATTCCTTTACCAGTGTTTTGAAGGAGTCGATTGACTTCGGTGGAAGGCTGTGGAACCATGTCAGCGCAGAGTTTTTTAGACTGGTGGGAAAGGTTTTGCACATGACGGACTTAGATCCTTCATTGAGGGCCATTACTTATTGGTAATGGCGCAGATGATCGAAATGATCGGTGGTCCCGTCGTAGGAGTCGAGCTTCAGGGGAGTGAACTTCCTCGGAAGAGCCTCGTTTATTATCCGGTCAACAAATAGTGGGACAGAGAGGCGATATAGTACGTATGGATCATGAGCCCTTCCGCGAAGGGGGTTCCCAAGGCCAAGCTTCTCTGTCCTGACGGTGAGCACAGCGTTAACCGCGCAGCCTCCCTTTGTCCAATGAGAACTAGCGGGAGCCTGGCTCTCCTGCGTTTGCTCCCTATCATCATCTGGAGGCAGAAGTTTGTGCTGCTTTTGGTCTCCGTTAGCAGGTAGTGGATTTTGTCGCGTAAGAGTCTCCATCGCCTTGGTGATCTGTTGTATCTTAGATGCCAGCACATCGATTATGGGTCCACGGTTACTGCCATTGATGTGGGAGCGTAAGTTGGCTGCTCGTGCACAATAAAAATTGCAGAATGAGGCGGTATAGGGGCAACCTGAGCGTTGGACCTGTCCCCTGGTTTTCCGTTGTTGCGTGACCTGGTGGTCACCATCTGTTTGGGTTTTGATAGGAGACGACGATTAGTGTAAAGTTATGAACTATTTCGTCTCCACGGACGACGCCAAACTGATGCGGCCTTTTTCCGCTCCCTGCTTTGACCTAGTCCCGCTGATCTACACAAGTAACGCACGTGAGCCACAGACCACCGTGGGATGGCCGATGACACTCCGATGCTAAAGTCAGATAGGGCTCTGAGGAAGGTGTAATGTTGTAACAGGAAATTTGTAGCCTTCCTTAGCTTACCAACCTCATGTCTTATTTATAGTGCAAAGAGTCATAGTTCTGTCAGGCCATCGTAGACATAGTTTAGGAAGGAGATCTTCGTGGAGATCCCTCCCTAATTAGGAGTCGTGTTGTAGGAGGAAAGTTCTATGTTAGCTTTGTGCTCCTAGATACGCGAGAGATAATTCTCAATCCAAGAGCAATCCGTAGAAGAGAGTTTTCCTGTGTGAAAAATACTCTGGTGTTTGTTTCCTAGTTGGAAGCGGAAAACAACTATAGTTTCCCGCTCGAAGCTGATTCTCGATCTACTTGCCTGAAGAGGGCTTACGGGTATTGAGGATAGCTGTGAGAGGTGTGGGCCTAACATGCTATGAGAGTTCGGGTCTGCTTGGCGGACTGCAGTTGGGCGGGCTTAGAACCACTTGGGCCAGATCAGTGTTACACTGATCTGACGCTTGAGGCCGTAATTCCTTGTGATCATCATAACACGTGTACGGCTTCGAAGTGTGACCGTTTTTATGTATCATCAACAAGTAACTACAATTATGGGATATAACCAACACATGGGATCAACTAGAAATATTATTAATAGAAAAAAAAAAAAAAAAAAAAGCAAGGGAGCTGTGTATGCTACGTATATATTTTGTGCACTCTGTTACACTACACCAAATTGGCACTTTTGTAACAACTCTCAAAACAGTATCACTTTTGAGATGTTACAATTCACCAAACAATTTCAAGTCAAAACTAAATTTAGTTAAAAAAATGAAAAACAGTAACACAAAAAAAATGATACAATAAGTTGGATCACCATGAATAGTATCACTTTTATAACCATACTCTTCATGGTGATACAATTATTGTATCATTTTGTTTGTGAAAATGTGTAAAATTGTTAAGTGAATTGTTACACTTCAAAAGTGATATTGTTTTGAGGGTTGTTACAAAAATGCCAATTTGGTGTAGTGTTACAGGAAGTAAGAAAACTGGGGTCTTTGAAGGAGAAGAAAAGGTAGGGGTGGGCATCCCATCCCGCGATCCCGTTCCCGTTCCCGTCCCAATCCCGTCCCGTCCCGTCCCGATTTTTCCAGGTCTTAATGGGATTGAATAATTTCATTCCGATCCCGTCCCGTCCCGATCTAGAATGGGATGGGATGGGATGAAGATTTTCAATCCCGTCAATCCCGTCCCGTCTCGAACTAATTTATTAATATTAATTATTAATATTTTTATTTAATTATTTATTTTAGAATTGTGGAATTGCGCGAAGTTCTTGGTAAGTGTCAATCATTAGGATATACCATATAGTAACCTTATAATACTAATGCTTTCTTAGTATGTGTGAAGTAAAAGGCATAAGTGTCAACTGTTACACTTATGCCTTCTATAGTATTGTGTAGCATGTATGTAATCTGATTTAATTAGTGTCTTTTTTTTATTTAGCAAAAGAAAATGTGTATACTTGTTCAAGCATCTCGACTGAAATACCTATAAATGGTACTTTCCAAATAAACAGTATTGTCACTTGTTTTGTTGATCTTGTTGCGTTTGTGAACGAATTTAAGTGGGAACTTGGATTTGAATCCATTAAATTAGACCCTTAGCTATGATCAAATCATAACCATCACAATTGTCGTCCCAAAATAAATTATATATGATTAGCATGTTGATCCCGTCCCGTCCCGATCCGGTATGAACGGGATGGGATAGGGATGGGTATATCTCGTCCCATCCCGTCCCGTGCCCACCCCTAAGAAAAGGTTCAAAATGTAGGGAAATGGGATCAACTGTGGTGGTTGTGCTTATAACATCTGTTGTTGTGTTGTTATCTTTGTCATGGAAAGTCTTCCTATAGATATGGTGGAAGCCCATGAAGCTCCAAATGCACCTAAGCAAGGCATTACGGGAACCTAAAAGAGATCTTCATTGCAACCAAGGAAGCAAGATCCAAACCTATGGAGCACTCACATCGTATCATAGCTATGTGTCATCCCTTTCATCGATCAAACGGTTCTTCAGTATGGTAATTTCTGTCCTTTTCTCTCTACTATTTGTTTTTATTTTTATGCAAATTACTTTTTATGATGAATCTCATGGGAAAAAAAGTAATAATGAGTGTAGGAAGTAGTTTTTACTTGGTGCAGTACACTGAGATGGATTGCATTAATATTGTAGGTCAGATATCTCTTACTTGGTATGGGCTAACTCCATGGTTGCAAATTATGGACCCAGATCTTGTCAAAGAAGTTTGTCGTGTAATTTTGGTCACTTTTCGAAGATGATACATACCCCATCTAGCAGAATGCTACTAACAGGGCTTGGAAGCCATGAAGGTGAAAAATGGGCCAAACACACAAGGATTATCAACCCTGCCAGCCTTTCTTTTGAAAAGTTGAAGGTTTGTTCTCTTATCTTTCTTAAAGCGTTACATCTGAATTTGAGTGTTATCCTATATATCTTTGCATCTTTTGTCCACTTTTGTGAAAGGCATTGACTTTTTTAATACCATCAATTTCCTCTTTCACACCATCATCCACTTTTTTTTTGGACTTGTTAAAGAACACCACTAGCAACAAAAACCGCCACCCTGATGCCTACCAAACTACCCCTTCTACCGCCATTGGCCGCACTCCATGTCTTCTTCTCTTCTCAGGAACAGAGACGAGCAACAATAACCACCTGCCCCTCTTCTTCCCTTTTTTGTTCTCCTTTGCCCTTGCGGAGGCCCGCGCAGGAGCGAAAAAAATAGGAAAAGAAGAACAAAAAGAGAGGAGAAGAAGAGGGGCGGTGCGGGGTGGCTGCTACTGTTCCATCTCTATTCTTGAGAAGAGAGGAGAAGAAGAGGGGAGGAGAAAAAGAAGGTGGAGGCGGGGTGATGCGGCCGGTAGCGAGTGGCAACACTGCCGCTGCTTTTATTGTTGTTGTTCTTGAGAAAAGAGGGTGAGAGAAAAGAAAAACCCCTTTTATTGGTGGTGTTAAAGAGTAGGCAATGGTGCTATACAAAAAGATGAGGTGATGGTGTCAAATAAGAGAATTAGTGGTGTCAAACACTCGCTGCCGTGACATTTACGCTACACACCATATCAATTTTTGCTGCAAAAGTTTATGGAAACTACAATTAAATTTTTGTTTTGCATTACCTACCTACCTTCAAATCTTACATGCAGGTGTTTACCCTCAAATAGAAAGCGAAGAATGAAAGAAATCTATAGGGGTTTTGCATACACTATTGAGGACTATGATAGAGAAGAGAGAGAATGAAAAATCAAGAAAATGAAAAATCTAAGAATCTTGGGATGAATATCGACGAAGTTATTGACTACTTTGCTGGCAAGAGACTACGGGGGGTGTATTGTATATGGATTCTTATGGAATTGATAAATAATTTGAAAAGTCCACGGACTCTTTAAATTGTCCACAGACTCTTTAAATTGTCCACGGACTTCTGCTGATTTCTTAAATCCATAGACTTTTGCTACAGACTTTCTAGAGATTTATGAAAATCCACGGACTTTATATGAACGACTTTTATAGATTTCTAATTATTTGCAAGATAAAAAAGAAGTTGGTAAATAGTGATGAAACAAAAAAACGTCCGCATATAATTAACAAAAGTGAGAGATACATGTGCTAAAAAAAACTAGCCCTTTCAATCCCAAACTTATGCGTTCTATCATCTACATATGGTTCCCTTCCAATGATATTTTAAATATTTGTATGTTGATTTATCAAACTCTACTATCAATTTCCCACAACTATTGTTGAATCTAATGAAGGTCATCAACAGTTCATACTATCAATTTTTCGTTCATTATGTGAGGTGAAATCAGAGACCCCAAAACATGAAAAATTGAAGATTTTTATTCAAACACTGAAGATTAGTAAAATTCATAGAAAATAGAGAAATGGGTATTGTTACCTTCCATTGGAAATCTCATTTTTCTCAAAGAGCCCAAAGAAGGGACCTTGACTAGCTTCCCCAAGCTTCTTTTGACGAAAGTAATCTTGAAGCTCCTTAGCCATTTTCCTCTGCAATTCAACAGTCACCACTGAATTACTCTGCTCCACCACACTTGAAGCTGGCTTGGATGGAGATGGAGATGGAGGAGAAGGGGAAGGAGCAGGCTTGAGAGTGGGTGAAGGGGGTTGTCTTAGAGAAGGAGCACTGGGTCTTCGAAGAGGTCCTTCTGCATTGGAGCTCCTTATAGTGATGAACTTGTATGAAGAAGAAGATGAAGAGGAAGGGATGGAAGAAGAGTTGGAGGAAGAAGAGGATGAAGAAGTGTGAGAAGGGAGTTTGTAGCAAGGGAGTGAAGAAGCTAAAGACATCTCTGTCAGCTCAGCACAGCTCTAGTTTTGTTGGGATTGTAGGAATTTCGGCAGAGAGAATGAGAAGAGGAGGAAGAGGAGTAGTCCTTTTTTGTGTTATCATAGATGGAACAAAAAAATATTTAAAATATCATTGAAATCTTTGATACGGAGGCTGGCAAACTATTGAACTTTGTTATTTATATTTAACACTACAAAGTCCATGATAATCCATGATTTTCCAAATCCATAAATATGAATGATATTTTGAATACCCTAAAACTTTTGTGGACTTTCTGAAATCCATATTGAATACCCCTAGACTTTGTGGATTTCAGAAAGACTTTTTAAAATCCTGATTGAATACCTCTATACTTTTGTGGACTTTTTAAAATCCAAATTGAATACACTTGGATTTTCAAAATCCATGGAATTTATTAAATTGCCCACAGAATCCAGATACAATACACCCCCCTACAACTTGTCTTGTGTGGACAATGATAGTGTTGAGTATATTGCATCCTGACTGGTAGGCCCAAGCAAGGGAAGAGGTCTTACATGTCTTTAGGAAAAGAAAATCAGAATTGATAGATTAAACCGTTTGAAAATTGTGAGTTTTTTCTTAATATATATCAGGAAACCTCTTTTAAATAGTTTCATTAATCTGCTACTTCAATGCAGGTTACAATAACTTTCTACGAGGTTCTTCGATTATACCCACCATTGGTTATGATGTTAAGGACTACTTACAATTCCATGAAATTATAGGTAGTATCTCTTCCTCCTGGAATACAAATTGCATTACCAACGCTTCTCATTCACCATGATCGTGAGCTATGGGGTGATGATGTTGAAGAGTTAATCCAACCAGGTTTTCTGAAGGAGTTTTGAAAGCCACAAAGAATCAGGGTCTCATTCTTCCCATTTAGTTGGGGTCCACGCAGGGGCGGATCTACAGCTTGGTTAAGGGGGCCAATTGACCCCCTTAGGTTTTGAAAAATATCTATCAAAGCATATACAATTTTAATCTTGCCCCCTTAAAAATTTCATCTTGCACCTCTTATAAAAACAAGAATTACAATAACAGATCACGTATCACAATTGAACGAAAAAAATTGAGTCGCCGCCTCTAATCTCGGCCTCCACGCCTTCTGTCCTCAACCTCAACAATAGCTTCTTCTCCATCCCAGCAAAACAAGGTGAGTTTGTTTGATTATGGGTTCTAAATGAAATCAGCAGGACAAGTGGACAACAACAAAATCACCTTAAGCTTTAACATCTCTTCCTACCTTGGTCTATGTCTCCCTCTTTGGCGATCCAAAATTGAAACAACGAATCAACTTTGAGAGATCAGAGAAAGATCTTAGAGAGATCAGAGCGAGATCAGAGAGATTAGAGCAAGATTATAGCAAGATTAGAGAGAGATCAGAGAGAGATCAGAGAGATCAAAGAGAGATCTGATCAAAAAATTGAAAGAGATCAGAAACTCGATCTCTCTATGATGAAACCGAGCTCGATCTATCTTGGATCCGCCTCAGAGTCTGATGAAACAAACTCAAAATCTCTAATAAAAACTCGATCTCTCTGAGTCTCTAATGAAAACAAACTCGATCTCTCAATCTCACTGAGTCTGATGTAACAAACTCGATCTCAGTTTGAAGAAAACAAACTCGATCTCTCGATCTCTCTGAATCTGATGAAAGCAAACTCAAACAAACTCCTCAATCTCTCGATCTCTCTGAATTTGATGAAAGCAAACTCAGAGATGAAGAGTGAGTTTGAGTGAGATGAAGAGTCCTCTGCTTTGAGCTTTCTCAGAGACGAAGTTGAGTGAGATGAAGAGTCCCCTGCTTTGAGCTTTCTCAGAGATGAAGAGTGAGTTTGAGTGAGATGAAGAGACGAAGAGTCCCCTGCTTTGAGCTTTCTGAGAGAGTTTGAGTGTGAGAGAGCTTTCTCAGATATGAAGAGTGAGGCTTGAGTGAGAATGTGAGATGAAGAGTGAAGTAAGGCTTGAGTGTGGGTTTGGTTTGGCCATATGGGGTTGGGTTTGATAAAAAAGAAAAATGAGAGAGAGATGAATGAAAGGATTGTTATATTAAAATTTATTCAAAATATTATTCTAATCAATCAAACAAAGGGGTAAATTTCTTTCTTTTGTTCCATATTTGTTTAAGCTTTAATGAGGTATTTCATGTTTCTTTAAGCATCTAATTTATTATCTTATCTTTATATAGGGGAATTTCATATTTGATTTTTAATTTAATTTAATTTTTTTATTTGTTTAGGCTTTGACAAAGTGGGTATTTGATCCTTAAAGCTTAAGAAAGTGTTTAATTTCATCTGCTGAAAAGGCCATTATCTCAAGTTCTTGATATTTGGTAAGGTTTCTTCTCTTTCATGTATTAATTATTGATTTACATTACAAATTTGATAATTGAAGAATTTGGGAATCTGGGATAGCATTTTTTAATATGAATATTGGGATTGTTTGTTGTATTTGTGTAGTTAAATATTTGTGCACTTGTGCTGACGAGTGATAGATAGATACTTTAAAAGAATAAATGATGTGAGTTCTAGTTCTACTGCTCAGGCTGTCACTGATAGGTCTGATAAGGAGCTTCCTAGTTCCAAAAGGAGTTGTATTGAGACTAAGTTTGATCCAAAAACTCTTCCAGCAGATCCTGGATTACGTAAGTCAATCAAGGAGTATCATCCCAACATAAGGGATGAAATTCGAAGAACATACTTGCAAAAATGTCCTTGCCAACCTGACACATAACTTTAAGCAAACTTTGCAAGGAAAAGTCTTAAGGCGTTTCAATCCTTCATGGTTTGATGAATTTTCTACATGGTTAGAGTATAGCATAGAGAAGGAGGCTGCATATTGTTTGTGTTGCTACCTTTTTAGATCTGAGAGTAAAGATCATGTGGGTACTTGTGAGGCTTTGTCGTTGAAGGATTTACCAATTGGAAGAAAAAGGATAAGTTACAAACACATGTTGGAGGGTCTAACAGTGATCACAATCAAGCTTGGAGTAATTTTGAAGCTTTAATTAATCAACAACAACATCTTCGAACTGTTGTGATTAAGCAAACAAATGAAGCTCGAAATGATTATAAGGTTCGTCTAAATGCTTCTGTTGTTTGTATTCGATTCTTACTCCGACATGGATTAGCTTTCCGCGGTCATGATGAATCTTGTGATTCGAACAACTGAGGGAATTTCTTGGAAATGTTACATTTTCTTGGTGATCACAATAAAAACATCAAAAGGGTAACTTTGGATAAATGTCCTGGGAATCTCAAATTAATAGCACCGGAAATTCAAAAAGATATTGTGAATGCTTGTGCAACCGAAACCACAAATGTTATCATTCAAGACCTTGGAGATTCTTTGTTTTCCATATTAGTTGATTAAGCCCGTGATGTATCAATTAAAGAGCAAATGGCTTCTATGATCCGTTATGTGGACAAACATGGGCATGTGATTGAAAGACTTTTAGGTATTGTACACGTTTCTGACACTTCTGTTCTATCCCTAAAGGCATCAATTGTCGCTTTATTTTCCAAGCACAAGTTAAGCATTTCAAGACTACGTGGCCAAGGGTATGATGGGGCAAGCAATATGCAAGGTGAGTTCAACGGTCTTAAAGCATTAATCTTAAAGGAGAATGGAAGTGCATTTTATATTCACTGCTTTGCACATCAACTTCAATTAGCACTTATTGCCGTTGCAAAGAATGAAGATTCCATTGTTTTATTATTCTCTTTGATCACGAGTGTTGTGAATGTGGTTGGTGGCTCATGTAAGCGTCGTGATATTTTTCTAGAAGCACAATCTATTAACACTCTCAAAGCACTTGAAAGTGGTGAACTTGCAAGTGGAAGTGGCCAAAATCAACAATCAACTCTTAAAAGAGCCGGAGATACACGTTGGGGCTCACATTACAATACTTTGGTAAGCTTGATTAAGTTGTTCAATTCTATCATCAATGTGCTTGAGTGCATTAAGGAGACCTCAAAATATGCTGAGCAAAGAGTTGAAGCATGCACTTTATTAGATTTACTACTATATTTTGATATTGCATTTGGACTTCATTTGATGAAAAATACATTAGGAATCACAAATGAATTGTCACAAGCATTGCAAAGAAATGATCAAGATATTGTGAATGCCATATATGGGTTTGGTCATAGTAGCTAAGAAACGCTTACAATTGATGCGAGATGATGGATGGAATAATTTGCTAGATGAAGTTTCTTTATTTTGTAGCAAACATGTTATGGAAATGCCTAACCTGGATGAATTTTATGTTGCTCAGGGACGGTCACGACGTAATGTTGAAAAGGTGACAAACATGCATCGTTATCGGGTTCAGTAATTTAATGTGGTTATTGATTTGCAACTTCAAGAGCTCAACAACCATTTCAATGAAGTGAATACTGAATTGCTTTTATGTCTTTCATGCTTGAGTCCAAATGAATCCTTCTCGGATTTTGATAAGGGAAAATTGATTCGTTTTGTTCAGTTTTATCCAAGTGATTTCTCAGAAGTACAACTTGATGCTCTTGATAATCAGGTAGAGACATTTATCATTGATGTGAGGTCAAATAGCGAGTTCTTGAATTTGACAGGAATTAGCAATCTTGCTGAGAAGATGGTAAGGACAAAAAAAATATTTTGTATCCTTTGGTCTATAGGCTAATTACTTTAGCCTTAATATTACCAGTTGCAACTGTCAGTGTCGAGAAAACTTTTTATGCTATGAAGATTGTCAAGAATCGATTACGTAATCGTATGGGTGATCAATGGATGACAGATAGTTTGATTACATATTTTGAGAAAGATATATTTAATGGCATCGATGATGAGGTGATTATGCAGCATTACCAAAACATGAAAACCCGCAGAGAGCTTTTACCTAAATCTATTGCGCATCTACATTGACTCATTATGTATGTTTCTCTTGTAACACTTTTAAAACTCTATTTTAATCATATTTATCTATTTATTTTAGGAATTAAATTATCTATAATTTTTTTGCCCCCCTTTGTCTGCAATTCTAGATCCGCCCCTGGGTCCACGGGTATTCCTTGAGCAAATCTTTGCCATGATAGAAGCAAATATGACTATAACTATGATTCTACAACATTTCTCATTTGAAGGCCACAAAGAATCGTTGTTTGGTCGTGAGATACCGTTGCACCGATCAGACCTCTCCTAGTTCGATCGTCTCCTCTGCATGGTGGCACCCCCAGCTGCTAAAGAGGTCGCCAACTCGGCTAGGATAGGGGGGAATTCATGGGAGGGGCCAAAACTCTCCTTTGCGCAAATTCTCGACAAGGTACTTGCTGAGGAAATCGATGATTCACCTGTGGAAGGCACAAGGTTTCGTAAGGAAGGTGATCCCGCCATTGGGATCACTGTTTCAGATGAATCTCGTGGTGAAACTTTTATGGAAAAACATGTTATTGTGCTTAAGTTCTCTAGCTATCGACCTACGTTAAAAGATATTCGTGATTCCATCCATAGAACATGGGCAACTAGATCAACGACATATCATAGTGAGACTTCAATCCGAATCAGAAGCGAAGAAAGTGTTGTCTAGGGATTTTTTTCTGATACGAGGTGTTAGGTTCAAGGTGTTTGGTTGGCATTACCAGTGTTCTAAAAAGCGCTAGGTGCTGGGCAGGCGGCGAGCAGGTGCCTAGCGCCCAGGGGCCTAAGCGGTGCCTAGGCGGCACCTAGGCGGTCTTAGGTTTTGTATTATAACTTTAATAATTTACAAAAGTTCAGCATAATATATTATCAATTACATCTAATTTAATGCCAAGATACATATGCAAAATTTAAAAACATGAAAAATTAACAATCATGAACAAAATTTATTAAAATTCAAAGGATTGAAGTTAGTAATGATGGGTACTTTATATAAAATTGAATTTGTGGACAAATATCCAAACCTACTCTTTTATTTTTCTTCAAATTGCATGAATAATCTCAGTCATGTTTGATAAAATCTACATTAGTAAAATTGGTACCGGTAGATCCTTTGAGAATTTCATTAAGTAATCATCATTTGCTACAATTAGACATATATTGAATAAAAAACAATAAAATAGTTTATTTCTAAAAAAGATGAAAGAAAAATAAAATAAGAACACAATCAGCCTTATTAAAAAAAAAATCACCCAGACCGCCTAAACCCCGCCTAGGCTGCCTAGACCCCGCCCAGACTGCCCAGAACCCACCCAACCATTAATCTGGGCGGTTTTCTACCTTCTAGCGCCTAGGCCGATTTTTAGAACACTGAGCATTACGAATTTAGTTTGAAAGCGGATCCGATTATGGTTTCGTTATGGGTTGAGTTGCCAAATCTGCATTTGCACCTATTTCATCCCCCACTTCTGAAAGTTATAAGGAACTCATTTGGAGATTACCTACGTATGGATGATTATACTAGGTGTTTAACAAGACCAGGTGTTGCCCGACATTGCGTTGAGATGAGTATGGTGAAAAAACTTCCAACTAAAGTTTGGATTGATAGGGCGAACAATAGGGGTTTCTGGAAGAAAATTAAATACCCAGGGTTCAAATACTATGAGCACTGTGCGATGATTGACCATCAAGATTCTTATTGCAGGAAGTTACTATGCCGTAACGTAAACAAACCCGCAGAAAAGGAAAAAAATGTTGAGGGAAAGATGGAGTCTAAGCCTGTGAAGCAGGTATACGTCCATGTGGTCAATAAGCTGAAGGATTCAAAGGAAGGGATCGGAACAAGTGGGGGAAAAAACAATCAAGGTATAGAAATCCTAGATGGAGAGGAAGGAAAGAAGTCGGTGGGAGAGGAAACTCAAAATATTAAGCTGCCAAATAAATACGAGGCATTAGTTGCTGCCCCGGCGGAGGAGGAAACGACTTCAGTGCATGTTGAACAAGAACATCAAGTTGTGTAGAGTGCATCTTATGGTGGAACTGTTAAGAATCATCCTGAGAATGATCGGGAAGGGCTCGTTGCGGCAGGGTATATGCTAAGTGATATAGAGAAAGCAGTCAAATTAGCCTTTCTTCAAAGAAAGCAGAGGCTGATTCAATGAAAGAACCAACAAATGATGAGAAAAAAATGAGTCTGTTGAAAAAACAGAGTTTAAGGACTCTGTTTCACTGCCCATTAAGGTAGTACCGGCTGCGATTGTGACGAAATCGGGTAGGGGGTATTATTTATATGAGCGTGAGACGATGCAAGAAGAACCAAAGGAAGTGATTTCTACTGATCAGGTTCGTGAGGGAGGAAGTTAAAGCAAGATTAAACGTTCTTTGGAGCAGGATGTTGGGATAGGAAAGAAGGAAGTTGTTGAGGGCCTTAACTCTGTGGAGGTGATAAACTTGCAAGAAAAGAGTGTTATGGAAGGAGTGAAACAAGGGAATCAGTCAGGCAAGGAGTTCGTGGTGGAAACGCCCTAAGCAGGGGTTAGCATCAGGCTTGAGTTCAAGAAAAGTAGATAAGGAAGAAGGGAAACGGGAGATGACATTTTTGAATTTGGAACAGGGAGGAAATTTGAATATGGGCGAGATTCTTCATAAGGCAATAAGTTTGATCAACGAAGGGCACGGGCTAAAAAAGGAAAAAATAAACATAGACACTTGGGAGAATACTAGTGAAAATAGTGATGAAGCAGGTTTTGACACAAAATTGGGGCCTCAAGCATTGTTAATTAGGGATGTGAAGATGGGAGCAAGCTCAAATGGTACTCGTGGTAGTAAAAGGAAATCGGTTGCTAAGAGTTTTCCAAACACCTGCACCAAAAACTTCAAGCTTAATTATCGCAGATCCTCAAGAACTTAAAAACACAATAATAAGTACAGAGATTGATCCATGGAAATTGTGGGGCTGGTCTATTTGGATAAAATGCATACAACATATATTCACAATTGATAGAATTTTTTCGAATCAAAATGTTAACAGTGATTGATTGCAAAAAATTTCTGCAAGAGAACATGTATATGCCTTCTATTCCACTCTAGTTCTTATGGCAGATTTTTGCGTGTTTGAGCAGACCTTAAGGTCTTGGAAGGTAGCAAAAAATTTCAGTGTGGTTAATTTTCCTAGTGTCAATTCTTTCATTTTTCAAATGTTTTGATTCGGGTAAAGTCGTAACGCACCCCCTAACAGGTTGTAAATCATTTTTGATATTGAATAAAGGTTTGGTTAAAAAATATATAAAAAAAACCCTGCAACCCCAACAAGGTGCTCAACTTATATTACATATACTATAATTGAAATATAGTCCTCGCATTGGACATCTCATTAGTATTACTTGACGGACATCACGTATGTTGTTAGAATTCTCAGTCAGTTCATGCAGTTGCCTTGTAATTCATTAGATATGATGTTGTCGATAACATTTTTTTGTGTTATTTAAGGATTTGAGGAAGATTTATTTTCTTATCTTCCAAGCTCCCTCGACACAAATTACCTTTATGTTGGTGTTAAATTGTGTGGACGCAGAGAAAAAGGAATTAAGAAAATTTTGTGTCTCAAATTTTAGTTTCATCAAATACACCAAAATTTCATCAAATACACCCGTGTGGTTCTTGAGTAATCATTGACTATGCTTAAAATGTATTTGGCACCGGAGTGAGAGATAATTTTGTATGGTCCCCAAATATCGCAGTGAATTAAATCAAATGATGCAATACTCTTTATTGAACTTGAGGGAAATGGAAATCTAGTTTGCTTAGCTAATGGACAAAAATCACAATTATGCCGAGGGAGAGAGATATCAAAAAATTGTTTGGATATTAAACAAAGCCTTCCATCAGAGGGATGTCTCAATCGAAGATGTCACACATTACTTTGGATGGTCACATGGTAGGTTTAAGAAGAACGAAGATGCAGAGCAAGATGGTTTGGATCGAAGTAGTACAAGTTCTCATACTTCCTAACCAAGCCAATCATCTTCTGCATGTGCAATTCCTGTATGTAACGAAATGTAAGAAGAAAACAAACAAAACAATGTAGGGAAATAGTAAGGTGTGGTACAGACAAAATATTGACATTAAAAGTAGGAACACATAAAACATTAGTAAGGCGAAAAATATATTGAAGTGATTGGTGTTTTGTCCCTAGTCGGTAACCCAACTAGTGGAAAATAAGTGTGTGAACGAGTAGTAATAAAGAGATTAGGAGAGTGTGTAATATGGTCCACTATCTACGATCCAAACATCTGGTGAACATGTTTGATCGTGAAAACTAAAACAAGAAGGATAATTCAAACCTGCAAATTTTGCTTGGATTGGATTAACGTCTTCCATACCAATAACATCCATAATTTGCTTATACTAATCAAGAGTGAGGTGGGGCGTATATGATGAGTGTGTTGTGCTGGTACCTGAACATTTTTGGTAGATGATTGTTGTCAAGGACAAGATTGGTTGGACTTATTGGTTTTCCCTTGATATGTATGACCGTTGTCATTGGATCGTAATGGAGGTAAAAGTGGTTGTCTAAGAGGAAATTAAACCTTTGATGATATAACAATTTTCCACATTGTAGTGTGTTTCCATTACGTTAAACATAGTTTTTGGGCTCTCGTTGGTCCCATGATTGCCATTAATGGTGGAAGATGATAGTCGGTATGAAGGTGTTTGCTTTGCACCATTGTCCTTATTTATGTTGTTATTAGAAGCACTAAACATAGTCATGCTCTCACTGGTACCAGTGGAAACGATGGTAACTTGGTGTTGTTTTTCATCTTGGAGGAGGAGATTGTGGGCTGTCTCACCAGTGGGCAGCGGTGTCATGAGCAATATGTTGCTTCGAGTACCTACATAAGACTCCTCGAGTCCCATTAGAAACTTCATTAAATGTCGTTGTTCTTCATGATCCAGGACTGATTTTGTCGCACACAAGATTTTCCATATGGACATGTATTGATCTTGTTGTAGGATGACATATCATCCCAATAGCTTTTGAATTTTGTGTAATAAGGGGGATGGACATAAGAAATTGCAGTTTTCCAAATAAGAGCCAATTCCATGGGTATACCATGAAGTGACAAAGACTACCCCTTAAAGCAAAATAGGCACAAGGAAAGAGCAATAGGTTGGACCAACCTACAAAAACGAAAAGGTCCCTCCATAACCAGTCATCCATAATATAAATAAATCATTTTCGTATTTGGAAAATCTACAAAGGGCTATAGTCATAGTGATCCTCCTATTCAACTACTTCAACCATTTCCAAATACCTCACCTCATGGCATTCTCAGAACATGCGAGGATTAAATCATTTAATGTGATTCCTCGTCCACTTTACCTAAAAGTCGGTTTCGAAGAAACCCCCCCCCCCCCCCCTATTTTATCTTTTTTCTACTGGGTTATAAACCAACCTAGGTAAATCCATGAGCCTGATTCAATTATTCCTTCTATTCTTAATTCTGATTAACAATATTCTGACTTGTCTCGTGGCTCATCAATCAGATAAATTTTTTAAAGAACTTAAAAAGCTCACCAAAGGCATCAAAGAGTTGTTCTGGCTAAAAAAAGGGTAACATTGTATTATATTCTTACATGGGCTCAGAGTTTCTGAGACTGTGAGTTAAAACTTTAGCAAATTTATGTGCGTTCACCTAGGCTTTCACAAAATTCGTTATAAATTAAATATTTTTTCTTCTATCTTCGCGCCTGCATTCTGCTTTATTTTTTTTGCATTTCACTATGCTCATCTTTTCTCTCTACATGCACGTCTATCACATCTTGCATTATTTTCATATCAAAAAAATTTTCAAAAAAAAAAAAAAAAAAGTAGATTCCGACAAAAAGGTTTGTCAAATATACCATCATATACGAATCTTGTAGTACTGATTAAATGGAATAATTCTAGTATTGGTAGATGTACAAAATCCGTATCTTCTGGCTCATCAAGCCCTTCCAAAATCATATTCGTTTCGTGTTTCACAGGATTTACCGGCATGTGTTTGTTCAAGTCTGTCCATTCCCTATTTGTTTCCAAATGCATAATGTTCTTGCTGCGTAGTCTTGTAGTTCTTCCCTTTCATACATTTATAGTTAAGATAGCAATCTCTTTCTCTATTTGAAAGATTCGAGGTGCGTTGATGTTCGAGAATCTCTCTTCCAAATCCATCCAGAGTTCATGCACTGAATCGGTGTAGATGATGTTATTCGCGATCTCAGGTTCCAGCGAATTGATGATCCATGATAAAACCATATCATTGCATCTTTTCCAACAGTTGAATTCGGCAGGTTTGATCAGCTCTAATGGCGGCAAAAAGAACCATTGATAAAACCAATTTTGTTTTTTGCGCTTAGGGTTGTTTTGATGTATCGGCTCTAGTTGCTATAGTTGTTTGTGGAAATGGGTGTTTTCACAAGGACTGTTTCAAGATGGTATGATTGATGCAGGTAATATGGTTGGTTGAGCTTGGATTGAATGTCAGTAGGTGACTTGATTGGCTGTTTTGTTGGTTGTTGTTTTCTCCCACCATGGTAGGTGTATGAGAAATTGGGTGGAGATGCAGAACTTAGTGATCTGGTACCATATAAAGTTCATATAAGAGAATTGCTATTCACTTATATATTCATAATGATAGAGAGGTGTCCCTTTTAAAGGGCTAATACAACAATCTAGATCTTAAACTATTGTTATCCTATCTTTTCGATTAAGTATATATCAATTACAAAGATTGGTTTCCTAAACTATTGTTATCCTATCTTTCCGATTAAATACATATCAATTGAAAGAATCAATTACAACAATTATGCAATCACGTGGTTGAATATCTTAAGAGTTCTACACTGGTTTAGGTCCTCAATAAAAAAAAACCCCATTTGGTTTTAAAGAATGATATAATAAAATATACAATATATGGTGATCATATGAACAATCATCAAAGAGGAATTCTAAATGTCGAGGAAACGGGCGAGGGACGGGACGTGGCGGGGTGGGAATCGTCCACCCCACTCGGGATGCGTGCACCAAAAATGATGGCACACATCCCGAGCGGAGTGGACGGTCCCCACCCCGCCACATCCTGTCCCTCGCCCATTTCCTCGCCATGTAGCATTGCTCAACATCAAAATTTTGTAGTGCATATCCTCACTCTGTTGGAGTAGCAGGCCACCCGTTAGATATAATTAAGATACCATTTTTTCCAATTTATCACATATTATTCATCACTAAGAGGGCATTTGTTTTTTGTAAATGCTTAGAAGCTAACTTCTAACAATGAATTGTTTGTGTTACTTCTAAATGAGCTACTAATTAGAAGTTGTAAAATTAAAAGGTGTTTATTTTTAGATGTTGAATGGAAACTGTCTGACAATTTTGCCCCACTGAGCTGAAAAAATTTATAACAAATATTGTGCTTAAAATAATACCGAATACGATTGTGGCGTTATTAATTGTTGAATATGAGCAATACATATGTGGCGTTATAATTAGTTATTTGATGAAATCATTAATCCAAATATGAGTTATTTGATTTGATATCTTATGATACACATATGGTACAAAAACTACATACTAAAAACTTGAAAATATACATGAAATAGAGAGTTAGAGAGATGAAGAAAAACTTGAAAATACATAGACAGAAAATAAAGATAAATGAGAGAAAGAAGAACCACAATGCTTGGTGAAGAGAATGAAAGAGTGCCGCCAAAATTTAGCCATATTTAATATTAAAAAGTGTCCATTGGTCCACTATACATAGCAACGCAATTTAAACACCACCTATTGGGACGGGCCTTCCATCTGAGCCTAGGTGGTATGGTGTTTTTCCCAAAAGGCCTCGTTGCTATTAGGGAGTGGACCATCTCCTTATAAACCTTTGTGACAACTTTTCCTTACTTGATGTGAGATTATTCAAGCCAACACTTTTCCAACAATCTCCACCTTGGCGCGAATCGTCACACATCCTACAATCCATCCACCGATCTGCAACATCTCGAAATACACATCCTCCTTGAGTTTCATGTGCAACTACAATCATGTGGGTACTGGCTCGACTATTCCCGGCGTTGTTGGCTCCACCTAGCGGCAACCTCCGCACTAACTCCACCTCGTCCGGACTTGTAGGATACTCCCAGACACCACCTCGGCAAGGATTTAGAGCCTAATCTGGATCATCATTCATCTGGCAGACCGTGCACCTATGATGCTCCACCCGGTCTGGCTCGCTGCCATGCGCCTACTCTTCTTGAATGATCATTGCCGATGGATGTTCCAGTTGAACCATCGGCTCTGATACCAATTGTTAGGGCGTCACGCACATGCACTTACGCGCACCCCTTGGTCCACTATATATAACAACGATATTGTTCCAAATTTAAACACCACCTATGGGGTCGAGCATTCCATCTGGGCCTAGGTGGTATGGGGTTTTCCCTAGAAGGCCTCGTTGGAGACAATATCGTCACACATCATACAATCCATCCACCAGTCTGCAACATCTCGAAGTACACCTCCTCCCTCCTCGAATCTTATGTGCAACTACGATCATGTAGGTACGGGCTCGACTGTTCCTGGCGTTGTTGGCTCCACTTATGCGCAACCTCCGCACTAACTCCACCTCGTCCGAAGTTGTAGGATACTCTCGGACACCACCTCGACAAGGATCTGGATCATCATTCATCTAGTGGACCGTGCACCTACGATGCTCCACCTGGTGTAGTTCGCTCGCACACCCCTTAGTCCACTATACATAGCAACGATATTGTCCCCAACTTGAATAACACTTATCGGGTCAGGCCTTCCATCTGGGCCTAGGTGATATGAGATTTTCCCTAAAAGGCCTCGTTGCTATTAGAGAGTGGATTATCTCCTTATAAACCTTTGTGACAACTTTTTCTTACTTAATGTGGGACTATTCAATCCAACGTTTTCCCAACAAGAAGATGGGGGAAGCAATTGTCATTACAAAATTATGTTAAGGTTATTATTGAAATAATTTTTTACTAAGCACTCAATGCTAATTGATCATCACCTCCCTGTTGCTTACTCCAATCAAAAGCAGAACTTCTGATCAAAACTAAAAATAAACACTCAAAACAAGATGATCCACCTTCAAAGAGTTGAAAAAATCATAAAATATTCAGAAATTCTAAATGGCGAGGAAACCAGCGAGAGAGAGGGTGTGACCGCTCATCCCCCTCGAAATGCGTGTATGCACCCTCGAGATGCACATCAATGCGAATCTCAAGGGGGTGAGTGGTAAAACCCCTCCCCCTCACTGGTTTCCTCGCCCCTTTCCTCGACAATAAGAAATGTTCTAAAATATATTACATATTCCAAGTTGTGGAAGATGACAAACTGATGAGATTGAAAAACAGTTCATTTCCAAGAAAACATGCATCTGTATATAAAATATTACCTCAGTCACTATATAAACTAGTTTTAGCAGACATGTTTAGGACACAAGAAAAGAACAAGAAGGGTTTGGAAAAGATGGGAAATATTGTGTTGATATTGCTCTCAACATGTCTTGTGCTGCTGATTACTTTGGCCTGGAAAGCCTTTTATTGGGTCTGGTTGAGGCCTATCAGGTTGCAAAGGTACCTAAGAGGTCAAGGGATACATGGTGCTCCCTACAAGTTTCTCCATGGAAACCTCAAGGAGAACGTGGATGCAACAAAGAAAGCTCGAACGGAATCCATGGGGCTCTCACATCGGATTCTTCCTCGTGTCATCCCTTTCATTAGTCAAACAATTCAGAAATATGGTAACTTTTGTTTCTGATTATTTTTGCAAAATTTTCAATTTGCAACTTATTATTTGGATCTCTGTTTATTAATTTGTTTAAAACAACTAATCCATGGAAAAGTTCTTTTAGATGCACCCACACTATCCACAAAAATTACGTTGACAAACTAAAATATGTTTTGATGGTTTTCGAAAGATTAAAATGTCTCTTCAAAGTCCATTTCTTGAAATAAGCTCCAAATGAAAATTTTGATTTGTAGGTTAGTGAACCTTAACTTTTCTATTAATTTAAGTAATGGTTAGAGCTTACTGTTTGTCAATAAAAACCAAAAGAACAATAGATAAAAACAGAGTTGTCGAACCAAAACATCACAATAATTGCTAATGGTCAAGAGGGCAGTGTCAGCAATGGTTGTGCTTGTCAATAGTTCTTTCATTTAACTATTTGTCAATGTATTAGTGTTGTAATTATCATTAATTATTTTTTGTTTATGAAATGCAGGTAAATTTTCTGTTATTTGGTATGGACCAAATCCTAAAGTTTATGTTATGGACTTAGACCTGATAAGGGATATGTTGTCTAACAAGTATGGTCACTTCTCCAAGACAAGAATAACCCCAATAAGCAAGTTTTTAGTTGCTGGACTTATAAGCCATGAAGGAGAAAAATGGATGCAACACAGAAGGATTATAAATCCAGCTTTCCATATGGAGAAGTTAAAGGTTATTTCTTCAATGCTACATTTAAACATAAGTTTTTTTCCTAGTGCATGCATATAAGTTTTTGAACGAAGAATGGGCAGTTACAATCAATTATTTTGCTGTCATCTGCGCCATCGCGTGGGGTGTAAACTCCCTACTGTAATAAGTATTCAATAAAGTTGACAAAGCTGCTTCATGGATATCGACCTAGGGAAGCTCCATACTTTGCTTATAAAGATAGTTTAGAATTCGAATTTCATTCAGATACTGATTATAGTGGCCTTACCAGCTCCGGGTTCAAGATGATTGGATGTCTCGGATTGTGCGCTCCTGCGCACAAATCTTGCTTGAAAGCCTACTATCAATTTAGCATATACAGCCACTACGTCTATTGTAGTACTACTTTCGCTGCTCTTCTACTCCCTGGCACTCATGTCGCCATACCCCCAACGGAACCAATGAGCTCCTTGATTCAATTCCTATTCCTCAGCACCCTCTGTTTCTGCATCCACTTGCCCTGGAGACGATGGATGAAGATCCACCCGTCCGCGATGCATGGAATGATTGGGGTGGTGGATCAGGAACCAGCTGATCAATCCCAAACTGCCGTAACACTCTCTCACCCAGGTACCACTCGACGTGGTCCATTGTGCTGAGGTCGCTAGACAGGTCTATGTTTAGAAATGTAGACTCCTAAAAAGTATACACAAGCTTGTCTCCTGATATAATCACCGCCTGCACTATCCACCATGTTGACATAAGATCCTGCTACTGAGGAAAGGACTCTTAAGAGACATGCTTGCGATCTAAAGAAAGTGAACTGCGGAAGGGCCATCCGCTAAACCCAGCCAATGCAGGGACCCAAACAGAAGAAGAAAGGGAGGGAGGACTGGATGAACTCTTCTCTAGATCTTCTTTTGGGTGAAATTGATATTACTTTGTTATGGAATAGACCTACGTAATTGATCTCTAAAGCATGATCCAAAGAAACCGGTACTCTTTAAGAGAAGCAATGCAATTGCAGTAGCGCACTTAGATACAAATGATTTTTGTAGTTATATTTTTGTGAACTTTAATCTCCCATGGGTAATTATCTCTGGTGTGTTCTTTACAGATGATGTTACCAGCATTTTATACTAGCTGTAGTGAGATGGTGAACAAATGGGAAAAGTTGGTTCCTGATGATTCAGGTGAATTCGATATTTGGCCAGAATTACAAAACCTAACCGCAGATGTCATTTCCCGAGCGGCATTCGGAAGTAGTTTTGAAGAAGGACGACGTATATTCCAACTTCAGACTGAACAGGCTGGGCATGTTATTCAGGTAGCTCAGTCGGCACAATACCCAGGATCTAGGTATGCAAAATCTATCCAACTTCAATAAAATCTGCTTGAGTACATTGACACAAAACGTGCACCTTGTTTCATTAGCCCTTTGTGGCAAATATGATCCAGATTAATTCTACTTTTCTTGAATTATACAGTTTACTGCCTACAAAACTTAATATGAGGATGAAGGAAATTAATAGAGAAGTGAGAACTCTGATTAGTGATATCATACATACTAGGGAGAACGCTACTAAAGCAGGGGATGCTAACACAGATGACTTGCTTGGATTGCTAATGCAATCTAATTTCAAGGAAATTCAAGAAAATAAGAACACTAAGAATGTTGGAATGACTATAGATGAGGTTATTGAGGAGTGTAAGCTATTCTACTTTGCTGGGCAAGAGACTACTTCGACTACGCTTGTTTGGGCGATGATTTTGTTGAGTATGCACCCAGAATGGCAAGTCCAAGCTAGGGATGAGATATTTGAAGTCTTTGGCAAAAGAAAACCAGATTTTGATGGACTAAACCACCTCAAAATTGTAAGTGATCTAGCATTTGCATTGATGGCATTTTACTCATACCTAGATAACTAGATAATTGTCCTAATCATGTAAATTAATCTTGGATGCAGGTACCGATGATTATCTATGAGGTCCTTAGATTATATCCTCCAGTAATTTTTCTTCAGCGATGTACTAATAAGACGACCAAACTAGGAGAAGTATGCCTACCTCAAGGACTACATATTTCAATCCCGACCATTATGATTCACCGTGATTGTGAGATTTGGGGCGATGATGCTGAAATGTTCAATCCAGGTCGATTCTCTGATGGAATTTTAAAGGCCTCAAAGAATCAACTAGCATTTTTTCCATTTGGTTGGGGTCCACGGATATGCGTTGGGCAAAACTTCGCAATTCTAGAAGCAAAGATGGCTCTGGCAATGATCCTGCAACATTTCACATTTCATCTTGCACCCTCTTACGTCCATGCTCCTTTCACTATTGTAACTCTTCAACCCCAATATGGTGCTCAACTTATCTTGAACAAACTCTGATTTCCTTTTGTTTAGTTACAAAGTCGTATCTTTTAGATGTTTATACAATAATTTTACGCCGAGTGTATGCAATTTATGGTTGTTTAAACAGTATATAACCATTATGATTGCTTTTTAGTAGTTGTATGATAACAATACGTTTTCGTTAAATATTTATGTGCCAGAACCATGTCGTGAACAATAACAATAACATGATTGGGATTGAATAAGAGTACTAGAGAGAAATGGCCTCTGAAATGAGCTTTGTTCCAAATGATTTTCAAACCTATGAAGATGTTTGAAAACTCACAATTCTTTCCACAAAGCCATTGACCCTAATACCCTATTATTTAGAGACTTAGGGGGTGTTTCTTGTGATTAATTACTGACACTAGTGTGTACTGCTTATACTTTAGTCTAATTATACACTTTAAGTCTTTGTACCAATTTTGAGTTTAGGTCTTACACTCATGCATGTTTTAGTGTTGGTCCCAAGACTACGTTAACCTTTCTGAATGTTCATTCTCCTTCCAGTGATTAAGTGAATTTTTATTTGTTTTATTATATACTTTATTATAGGGAAATTTAGACTTTAGATTTCATAGTCATATGAATGGACGGAGACACTAAATCAAAATGGGTAATTAGCAACATAAATATTTTTTAATTTCTAACTGTTCATTGTGTAACGTTACTAATTATTAACTTAAATTACTATTAGTAATTTTATAAATATATTATTTATAATAACTAAGAAATAAAAAATATTTATTTAAATTACTAATTTCTAAAATGAGAAATTATAACTCGACCAACACTCCATTTGAAACTTCTCTCACCCAAACTCATTTCAAAGAGAGGTTAACAATTCATTTCAAACCCATTGATCGATCTCAATCAAAATGCCATCGATTCACTCTTTCGATCTCCATCTCAAACTTCACTCTCCCTCAATCGATCTCAAACCTCCAACAATTCCATTGATTGCTCTCACTCTCCCTCTCGTGATCTCTGGTTTCTTCTTCGTTCGATTTGCATCTGAGCAAAGACAAACCTCTATTGCTTTTCTTTAAAGCTTAATCGATCGCTCTCGTTCTGCTATCAACACTTGTTCAATCGTTCAATTTGCTTAAACCCTTGTGTGTTTTAGGTTCATTTTAGGGATTATTTGGCACAGATCGGTGTTCTTTTACTTTAACAACTCGTAAAATTTTTCGATCGTTCTTGTAAAAAGTTCAGATTCTTTGTAATTTGGACGATCGGACACCTAAATCACAAAAAGATTGCAAGTTGCGAGTTTGTAGACACTTTTCAAGTATCGATTTCATGTTTTGTGTGAATTTCTCTTTCAATATGATCCATTTAGACCGATAAATATGGTATTTCCGGCATATAAGCGTTGTTTATGCAAATTAGTTACTTATGTTGAGTTGTTGACCAGGTAGTTGTTGTTTACATGAATTTTATCGTGATTTTTGTAACGTTGCGTTACAATCAATTACTTGGATGACAAAAGCCCTAATCAATCTCTTATTTAGTCTAGATTTCCTGCAACTGAAAGAAGAAACATGAACCTCACTGATGATTATTTTTGTACTACAATGTTATGAAAATGTTATAAGCTCGACGTACCTAAATCCTAAAAGAACGTATCACATTCAGCACTTGGAACGAAACAACAAACAAGAAAATTATACCTCTTATTTTCATGTTTATTTGCATGACAGTGGATCGTATCAGTTTATATGCACGTTTCTCATTATTTGCTTATGAATGTCAGGACGAAATCAATAAAGATGACCTTTATAATTTTTCAGTACAAACTCCTGATATCTTGTATTATGAAGTATTGGACATTCCTTTGGCACAATTGCAAGGTTTAAAAACTTTGAAGGTTGCCTATCATCAAGCAACAAAGGATGAAGTGAGTATGCATGCAGGTTCTAGAGTATTTCTCACACGTAATATCTTGATTATGCCTCATTACGCAATTATTATTTCAGGTAGTGATCCGCATTCAATACTCTTCAGAAAGGATGAATTACATAATCTCAACAACAGTTTGCCTAACAATACCACTTTTGTCTAGATCATCATATGTTTTAGCTACCTCCTCAAATTCACACTTTCTTGTAAAGAATACGAAATCTCTTGTTTTACTATAGAGTTGGAAGCAATGTGATTTGAATCATCAGAAACTTATAATACAGTGATCAGCCAATTTGAACAACAACAATATACTTGCAAAAGACAAATTATAAACCAGTTGCATAGATTAAGATTTGAAGTACTCTCGAGTATTGATAAGCTTTGCTCTAAAATGTTTTTGCTTCACCTAACTTACTATTCTGGGTGTTTTTGCACTTGTTGATTGAGAGATCTTTGACAATACTAATCTATAAGGGAAATAGATTGAGATAACAGATTTAGTTCAAATTGACTTATCAGGGATAAGTGGTATTTAAAAAAAAAAATTTGTAACACGTGGAGATGTTATTAATATTTGAACATTGTAACATACTACAATGTGTTACAAAAAATTTGTAACACATGGAGATGTTACGAAATTTGAAGGTTGTAACACAATGATGTGTTACTAATATTTGTAATGCCATGATTTATAAGATTTTTGTGGTGTTACAAAAAAGTTTAGTAACACAGCTAGTGTGTTACAAATTGTCATTTATGGTGTAATGAGAGTTGACCCAGACTTAAAACTGGACAATATAGGACCTAAAGTCAAAGCTAGTGCAAACTATGCATTGTTACAAATTGTCATATTGGATGGTTTTATGAACTAGGGCCTTTTGACTTTTTTTTCAGTAAAAAAAAATGTCAAGTAAATACGTGCGAAAGATATATGTAGGACATATTTACCAAAAAACTTGGTTAAACAATTTTTTCATAACGCTTATGTCAAGCTTGTCAAGAATAGCATAGTTCTTTTAGAACAGTTTCTTATTAGCCATCATTACAAACTTGTTATATTTTTTAAAAATGGTTCATCATTAAGGGGTCGTTATATCTTTTCTCAATTCTAATGAGAAACCATCTAAAAAAATATAAAAATTTCATATTCACGGCTAATGATGAACTGTCCTAAAAGAGCTAGGGATGGCAGTGGGGCGGATTTTCACGGATATCCGCCCCACCCAATCCGTTTGGGGCGGTTTTGGATATGGCTGAATGGGTTTTCGGGTGGTTTTGGGTATCCAAAAAATATCCGTTCACTATTCGGGGCGGATACGGATTTGGCCATATCCGCCCCGCGGATATCCGTTTAACCAACAAATTTACAAAAATGCCCTTCGCCTATATAAAGGATTAACCTTTTACTGTTTTTCACAAATCACTCGCAATACAAATCACACCTCACACCCTCACCAAACGCTCCCCTCGCCCTCACCCTCACCCTCACCCTCACCAAACGCTCCTCCCCACCCTCACCCTCACCAACTCCCTCTCACAGACACAGAGACAGAGAGCACAAGCTCTCGTCTCACTCTCAGAGCAGCGTCGCCCTCCCTCACACCATGTCGCCCTCCCTCACGCAGCGCGGCCGCGACTCGCGAGATCTGCCTCCATCGCAGAGAGATTAAAAGTTTCCTGCTATCTGCCTCCCTCACACTGCGTCGACCTCGAGAGGTCCCTCACACAGCGTCGACCGCGAGATCTGCCTCCATCGCAGAGAGATCTCCCTCTCACAGAGATCGCCCCTTCTCCTTTTCCAGATCTCCTTCTCCTTCTCCAGATCTCCTTCTCCTTCTGATCTGATCTTAGCAATAAGATCTTAGATCCAGATCTCTTAGATCTGATCAAATTTGATCTTGGATCCAGATCCGAGATCAGATCATCAGATCCGAGATCAGATCATCACATCATCAGATCAGATCAGAGATCTGATTTCAGATTTCATCAGATCTGATGAGATCTTGACCTCAAATCTGATGAGATCTCGACCTCAGATCTGATCTCGATCTCAGATCTCATCAGATCTGTTCTGATCTCGATCTCAGATCTGATCTGATCTCCATTTCGATCTCATCAGATCTGATCTCGATCTTAGAGTTCAGATCAGATCTGATTTTTTTTTGGTAATTTGTTGTAATTTTAGATCGAATTTGTTGTAAATTTTAGATTTTTTTTTTTTTTTTGTAATTTGTTTATATTAGAGATTCAGATATCTGATTTTTTTTTTTAAATTTGTTGTATGTTTTTTTTTTTAATTTTTTTTTTAATTTGTTGTATGTTTTTTTTTATATTTGTTGTATGTTTTTTTTTTAATGCATAAATGATCGTAATACCGTAGAAAGAAATTTTCATGCGGATATCGGGGCGGGGCGGATATCTGCAAATCCGTCTGGGGCGGGGGCGGTTTTGAAAAATAATACCAAACGGATATGCGGGGCGGATTTTAATCCCCGCAATTGTCAGCGGGGCGGGGATGGATTTGCTTAAATCCGCCCCAATCCGCCCCATTGCCATCCCTAAAAAGAGCTAACCATTTTTTTTTTTTACAATTTTAAACATCATAAAAGAAAAACTAGTTCCTAAGTTCTTGCTGACAATGGGCATTAAATACTTTCAAACACATTCTAATGCAATTAAAATTAGTTTTTATGAGCTATTTTTTTAAAAAGTTTTTATGTGCTATTTTTTTTAAATAAAAAAACATTAAGAGCCTAATTTTTCACTTCTTGGACAAAGAAGTTTTAGTAGGCAAATCAAACGGGAGCAAACTCAAATTTGAGAAAAAAAAAATTTAAGATGCCTTTATATAACATGACATCTCTAAAAGCACATATTCACAAATTTTCTATAATTTTGACATGTTAGGAGGGTTATAAAGTCAGTGAATCAAAACTATTTTCTCATTTTTTTAATCCAATTAGTAGATAAAAAATCAAATTTTTTTTTTTTACGTTTGAAGATAAATAACTTTCAATTTTGTTGTAATGACCCGATCCACATGGTAAGATATTGTCGGCTTTGGGCCTTACCATCCGCACAGATTTCAAAATGCATCTTATTGTGGAGATCCAAGCTCGCACATATATAGCACATCCCCCTCCCTCACCCAGGCAATGTGAGTCTATGATCCCCTTGGTAACATCTGAGCTCGCCCACACATAGTGTTACAATGCACCCCGGTAGGGCCCAACGTCTTCGTTGGCACACTTTCAGCTCACCCACACATAGTGTTTCAATCCACCCCTTAGGGCCCAACGTCATCGTTGGCACACTTCTGGTTGGATCCGACTCTAATACAATTCTGTAATGACCCGATCCACACAGTAAGATATTATTCCCTTCAGGCCTTACCACCCGCACGAATTTCAAAACATATCTTATTATGAAGATCTAAACTCTCACATATATAGCACATCCCCATCCATCACCTAGGCGATGTGGGACTATATTCCCTCTAGTTGCATGTCAACCTTTGAACCCGCTTATACTTAGAGCTGTCAGCCTCAGATCCAGCCCACGCAGGGTGTTACATTCGTTGAGGACGTTAATAATATGTAAGTGCATAGAGATGGCAACGGGGTAGATTTGGGAGGACTTGGGCAAGTCCATCCCCGCCCAGCCAGGGAACGTGGATCCCCGAATCCTCCCGAATATCCGTTTGTATAATATTTTAAAACCTATCCCCATTCCGAACAGATTGGCGGATATTCGCCCCACCCCGATTAGCCGTTAATTTTTTTTTTTAATATTTTTTCTGCTTCTCTTAGATCTGATGGTGAAGTGGTTTGTGTGCTCGTGTCTGGAAGAAGGCTGTGGGGGAGGGAGAAGGTTGTGTGACGAGAGAGGGAGTGTTGTGCTGGCGAGAGAGGGTGGTTGTGCGGCTAGAGAGGGGTTCTTGTGTCTGTTTGTCTGCGAGGAAGAACCAGATCTAGCAGTTGCTTGCTTCGATTGTTCCCTTCAATTACAAATAAGATTATGCTTTAGTAGATAAGGAAAGTCACAAGTCTCAATGGCTCATTCTCTCTTCCGAGCTTTTCGGTTTCGAATGGAGAATAGCAGGTCTCTTCAAACGACTTTTCTTCCTTCATCATCAAAGTCACAGTAATCTGACATGGATAATTTGGAGAATAAGAGGTTTGATAGTTTGGAGTGATGGTCGATGTTGTTGGATTCAAAGAATGTGGAGACTTGGGAAGTGTCTCAAGATGATGATCACGAGGAATGGACGACTGATCTTTCGCAGTTGTTCATCTTGAATAAGTTTGCTTCTGGGGCTCGTAGTAGGATTCTAAATGCTAAGTCTCTTGATGTTTTCAGCAAGACAAGGTCAAAGAGAGATAATGTAAAAAGTAGTGGAGAAGAGTGAAACACGTGAAGATAGAGGGATAGTAGAGAGATTTGTGGCTTTTGAGAATTTAATAATTGAAATATGAGAGAGAAGATGAGGTAGACTTGGGGAGTTTGTACTCCTCAAGTATTGAAAGGCTAACAATGATGTTGGAGTTTGTACAACAAGGTTCACCCTATACATAAACGGATATCCGCATAGCGAAAATGACTAAATCCGTATCCGCTCCGAATATTCAACGGATATCGTTCAAATCCCCGAAACCACCCAAAAATCCATTTAGCCACATCCAAATCCGCCCCATGCGAATTGGGTGGGGCGAATATACGTCCCACTGCTAACCCTATAAATGCAAATTTTCACTGATTAAGGCATCTTTAGCCAAGTGTCAAAGATTCTACTAAACGGTGGCACATGTCAAAGGTTTGAAGTATGACAAGAACAATTCCAATTAAGACATTGTACCTTATGAAAGTTAAAGGGTGAATTTGCATTAGTGATGGGACTTTCTCACGTATAGTATTTCACCCTATTTCAAACTTTAAAGCGGCTAGTAGAAACTACAAACCTACTAATTTAAGGGGCATTAGGAAAGGGCAATCCTTATTAACTCGAGCATTTTGCCAATTCTAAGGCTGAGGACATGCTTACTGTCACGATCTGATCCACATGAAACAATATTGTCTGCTCTGGGCCCAACCTAACTACCCGCACGACTTTAAAATGTGTTGTGTCATGTAGATCAAACTCGTACATATATAGCACATCTTCATCCCTCACCCAGGCGATGTGGGACTATAACACCGAGGTAGCCTGCCAGCCTCTGAGCCCGCCCACGCTTGGTAGCATGTCAGCCTCTTGAGCCTGCCCACACATGGAACTGCCAGCCTCGAAGCCCGCCCACACAAGGTAGCCCGTCAGCCTTAGAGTCCGCCCACTCAGGGTATTACAATCCACCCTTCTTGGGGCCCAACGTCCTCGTTGGCACACTTCCGGCTGGGTCCGGCTTTGATACCATTCTGTCACGACCCGATCGACATGAAACAATATTGTCTGCTCTGGGCCCAACCTAACTACCCACACGGCTTTAAAACGTGTTGTGTCATGTAGATCCAAACTCGTACATATATAGCACATCTCCATCCCTCACCCATGCGATGTGGGACTATAACACCGAGGTAGCCTACCAGCTTCTGAGTCCGTCCACACTTGGTAGCATGCAGGCCTCTTGAGCCCGCCCACACATGGAGCTGTCAGCCTCAAAGCCCGCTCACACAAGGTAGTCCGTCAGCCTCAGAGCCCACCCACTCAGGGTATTACTAATCTAGGGCAATCCTAGCTTGTTTCGAGCTTCGTTATAACACAAAACTTTATTCATTTTGCAATCAAACGCCACTACAATTTTCCAAACTTTTTGCAGTAAACAAAACCACCATAGTAAGAAACTACTTGTTAAATTGAAAAAAAACAATAAAAGGATTCATGAAACATTAGCCAAAGTTGTAAGAAGCACAGCCAGTATACTAGAAAGTAAACATCTTGTGGAATTTGAGAGTCAACCAACATTCAACCTATATCAAAAGGTAAAAGAATTCAGCTTATAAATTAGTTCACCCAATCAATGACTCAGCAAAGCACTACTACTTATGTCGTAATAGGCTTTAATTTTTCAATTATAAGTGCAATAGTTTCCTAACTCATAATACGTGTCAATTTCAACTATAAAAGCAAGAGTTTGATAATTGTAAATTATAATTCATTTCTCACCTAGAAAGTTAGCAAAGACCCCAACTTAAAACTCAACATAGCAACACCCCCACAATCCCAAATGTAGCTATTTACACGGATTCCACAATAAACAATCCCTTTTATAATGAGGGTGACTATCCCCCCCCCCCCCCCACTGAATTTTCGAGGGCCCCCACCCTCTAAACTCACGAAATAAAACCCTAAAATTTGAAATTTAAATTCAATTAAATGTAACTCTATTTTATTTAATTCAAAATCAAATAAATTAGTTTTATGAAATTTAGGAGTGTTACATTTACCCTACATGCTTTTAACAATAGGGTTATTTACATTTTTGGTACGCATTATTTAGGGACAATTCACATTGGGTACAAAAGTTTACCATAATTATAAAGTAGGTACGAAATTGGGTTTTGACTAATTGTCAACGATATTGACCAGTCAAATGTTCCGTAGTTGAAGTGCCTTTCATTAATTAGTGTTTCGCAAAGACATCAACACATATCTCAATGCATGATTCAATGGTTGGGATTTATTTTTAAAAAAACTTCTTTTAAAATATTTTTTTGAATTCTCTTCCCCACCACCACTGCCCCTCCCTCCTTTTACTCATTTCTATCTCTGTAAACTCCATCTCCAAAACACCATTAACACCTCCATTGTTGGGGTTGAGGGCATGCTGATGAAAACAAGCTGGAGGTCTTCGGTTCTGCATGGTGACCCGAACCAAGAACCCCACGAGATGGGGCACATATTTCACCTTACGAAGTTGCAAATGACGAAGAGCCAACACTATCTCGCTAACGGAGGAATTAGATCCAAAACTGGTCGATTCAGTGGTAATTGGGTACTCAACGACATGGGTGGCGAATTTGACGACATAGTGAACAAAGTCAAGCTCTACAACCATTTTACGAAGTAAGAGTCAATCGCTTGACTCACTGGAGACCCGTCCTAACTCGATGGGTGGATTTGTAATATAGTGTTTTGGGATTAGTTACGAAGAAGGTTTGTGCTGAATTGCCAATTTTCTATAAGCTAGAACTTGTAGAGAGAGTGAGTTCAATCATATTAACTGGAAGTTAGAGCAGAGAGTCGTGGGACTATAACTATTTTGGTGGATATCAATCATACAACTACACCGTAAATTCACATAACACTATCATAAATAAGCACATGAACAATTTAAGCTGGGCTTAATATTCCAACATGTTGTTCAATCTATTCAGTTCCCAGGATCTAGGTATCAATTTCATGAGTTCACCAGTGTACAAATTCTCACTTTTCCATAACAGAGCTTTTCAAATTTGTATCATGTTTTGATCAGTCCTTTTTAGTTTGATTATAATTGACTCTTCAAAAAATGTAATGATTATCTAATCACACTGCTTGATTTTTCATGTGCATTTTCTTGTGCAATTATACAAGCAAAAGGATGAAGGAAAATAACTGATAAGCAAATGCTTTACTTGTTGAAGTCATACATAATAGGGAGAAAGCTATGAAAGCAGGTGATGCTAATAGAGACGACTTACTAGGATTGATTGCTCATGGAATCTAATCTTAAGGAAATTAAAGATGATAAAGGTGTTTTTGGTTGCACGAAATCTTATTTCCTGGGAGTTGACTAAGAATCCTATCTTTAAGGTTAAATTGAGGTGGCACTCATTATTCACCATAAAATTTTATGATCAATGGGGGAATGAAAGTTTCATGAACATGAGAATCACACCCTATGGTCCCCTCCCCCCCAAAGCATGTGATTCCCATATTCATGACTTCCATTCCCACCATTGATAAAAAAATTCAATGGTGGATCGATGAGTGAACTTCAAATTAACGTAGATATAGTAGGTCCCTCGTGGGTTCTCATGGAATAAAATTCTCATGAAAGTTGATAGATCATTTTCCGTTCTCATGAATTTAGATCCCCGAATCCGCCCGGATATCCATTTGTATAATTTTTCAAAACCCATCCCTATTCCGGACGGATTGGCGGATATCCGCCCCGCCCTGATTATCCGTTAACTTTTTTTAAATATTTTTTCTGCTTCTCTTAGATCTGATAGTGGAAAGGTTTGTGTGCTTGTGTTTGGAAGAGGGTTGTGCGGGAGGGAGAACGTTGTGTAACGAGAGAGGGAGTGTTGTGCCGGCGACAGAGGGTGGTTGTGCGGCTAGAGAGGGGTTATTGTGTCTGTTTGTCTGCGAGGAAGAACCAGATCCAGCAGTTGCTTGCTTCGATTGTTCCCTTCAATTACAAATAAGATTATGTTTTAATTGATAAGGAAAGTCACAAGTCTCAATGGCTCCTTCTCTCTTTCGAGCTTTTCGGTTTTGAATGGAGAATAGCAGGTCTCTTCAAACGACTTTTCTTCCTTCATCATCAAAGTCACAGTAATCTGACATGGATAATTTGGAGAATAAGAGGTTTGATAGTTTGGAGTGATGGTCGATGTGGTTGGATTCAGAGAATGTGGATACTTGGGAAGTGTCTCAAGATAATGATCATGAGGAATGGACGACTGATCTTTCGCAGTTGTTCATCTTGAATAAGTTTGCTTTTGGGGCTCATAGTAGGATTATAAATGCTAAGTCTCTTGATGTTTGCAACAAGACAAGGTCAAAGAGAAATAATGTAAAAAGGAGTGGAGAATAGTGAAACACGTGAAGATAGAGGGATAGTGGAGAGATTTGAGGCTTTTGAGAATTTAATAATTGAAATATGAGATAGAAGATGTGGTAGACTTGGAAAGTTTGTACTCCTCAAGTATTGAAAGGCTAACAATGATGTTGGAATTTGTACAACAGGGTTCACCCTATACATAAATGGATATCCGTGGGGCGAATATGACTAAATCCGTCTCCGGCCCGAATATCCAACATATATCATTCAAATCCCCAAAACCACCCGAAAATTCATTTAGCCACATCCAAATCTGCCCCATGCAAATTGGGTGGGGCGGATATACATCCCACTGCCAACCCTATAAGTGCAAATTTTCACTGATTAAGGCATCTTTAGCCCAGTGTCAAAGATTCTACTGAACTGTGGCACATGCCAAAGGTTTGAAGTATGACAAGAACAATTCCAATTAAGACATTGTCCCTTATGAAAGTTAAAAGGGTGAATTTGCATTAGTGATGGAGCAGTTCTACATTGCGAGGAAATGAGCGAGGGGAGGGAGGTGGCGGGATGGGGACCGTCCACCTCCCTCGGGATGCGCACACCGAAAAGGACGGCACACATCCCGAGGGAGGTGGACAGTCCCCATCCCGCCACCTCCCTCCCCTCGCTCATTTCCTCGCCCACTTCCTCGACATTTAGAATTTCTGTTAGTGATGGGACCTTCTCAAGTATAGTATTTCACCCTATTTGAAACTTTGAAGTGGCTAGCAGAAACTACAAACCTACTAATTTAAGGGGCATTAAGAAGAGGCAATCTTCGTTAACCCGAGCATTTTTCCAATTCTAGGGCTGAGGACATGCTTACCCTACATGTTTTTAAAAATAGGGTTATTTACATTTTTGGTACACATTATTTAGGAGCAATTCACATTGGGTACAAAAATTTACCATAATTCTAAAGTAGGTACGAAATTGGGTTTTGACTAATTGTCAACGATATTGACCAGTTAAATGTTCCATAATTGAAGTGCCCTTCATTAATTAGTGTTTTCGCAAAGACATCAACACATATCTTAATTTACGATTCAATGGTTGAGATTTATTTTTAAAAAAAACTTCTCTTAAAATATTTTTTGAATTCTCTTCCCCGCCACCACTGGCCCCTCCCTCATTTTACTTTCTATCTCTGTAAACTCCATCTCCAAAACACCATTAACACCTCCATTGTTGGGGTTGAGGGCATGCTGATGAAAACAAGCCGGAGGTCTTCAGTCCTGCATGGTGACCCGAACCCAGAACCCCACAAGATGGGGCACATATTTCACCTTACTAAGTTGCAAATGACGAAGAGCCGCCACTATCTCGCTGACAGAGGAATTAGATCCAAAACTGGTCGACTCAGTGGTGATTGGGTACTCAACGACGTGGGTGGCGAATTGGACGACAGAGTGAACAGAGTCAAGCTCTACAACCTTTTTACGAAGTAAGAGTCAATCACTTGACTCACTGGAGACCCGTCCTAACTCGATGGGTGGGTTTGAAATATAGTGTTTTGGGATTAGTTACGAAGAAGGGCGACATATTTTCCAACTTATTCAAACTGAACAATCCAAGCTTCTAATAAAGGTTGTGATGAATTGCCAATTTTCTAAAAGGTATAACTTGTAGAGTGGGTGAGTTCAATCACATATCAACCGGAAGTTAGAGCTGAGAGTCGTGGGACTATAATTATTTTGGTGGGTATCAATCATACAACTACACCGTAAATTCACATAATACTATCGTAAATAAGCACATGAACAATTTAAGCACATAAATAATTGGAGTGGGCTTAATATTCCAACATGTTGTTCAATCTATACAGATCCCAGGATCTAGGTATCATTTTCACGAGTTCACCATTGTACAAATTCTCACTTTTCCATAACATAGCTTTACAAATTTGTATCATGTTTTGATCAGTCATTTATAGTTTGTTAATAATTGACTCTTCAAAAATGTAATGATCATCTAATCACATTGCTTGACTTTTAATGTGCATTTTTTTGTGCAGTTATCTCCCTATAGAGACAAGCAAAAGGATGTAGGAAAATAGCAGATAAGCAAATGCTCTACTTTTTGAAGTCATACATAATAGGGAGAAAGCTATGAAAGCAGGTGATGCTAATAGAGACGACTTACAAGGATTGATTGCTCATGTAATCTAATCTTAAGGAAATTAAAGATGATAAAGGTGTGTTTGGTTGCATGAAATCTTATTTCATGGGAGTTAATTAAAAATCCTATATTTAAGGTTAAATTGAGGTAACACTCATTATTCACCATAAAATTTTATGATCAATGGGGGAATGAAAGTCTCATGAACATGAGAATCGCACCTTATGGTCCCTCCAAAGCATGCGATTCCTATATTCATGACTTCTATTCCCACTATTGATAAAAATATTCAATGGTGGATCAGTGAGTGAACTTCAAATTAACTTAGATATAGTAGGTCCCTCGTGAATTCTCATGGAATAAGATTCTCATACAAGTTGATAGATCATTTTCCGTTCTCCCAAGCCTTGACCTGCAAAATGAACAACCGTGAACCAAAGACTACCGTTGTGGTGGCTGATGACACTCCGATGCTAAAGTCAGACAAGGCGTAGAGAATAATATATTGCTTGAGATTAGTGTTATGTTGTGTACTTGAGTTCCTCAGCCTCGTGCCATATTTATCATGCGAGAGTCCTTGTTCGGCTATGCCTTTGGTGGCGTGGTTTAAAAAATAATATCTACTCATGCAAGAGAGTTTCCATGCACGACTTAGAGGGTGTTTGTTTTTGCTTCTGAATAGAGTCAGAAGTCTTAATAAGAAGTTGATCACATTGTTTAAAGTGTTTGTTTTTAGTTCTTATCAAAAGTTCAACTTCTGATTGGAGTAAGCAACAGGGAGGTGTTGATCACTTAACACCGAGCACCGATTAAAAATTATTCCAATAGTAACCTTAAAATAACTTTGTAATGATGATTGTTACCCCCATCTTAAAATAAATAGGGCTAAATTTTGATGAGACGTCTTCATTCTCTTCACCAAACATTGTCGTTCTACCTATATTCACAAGGACTCTTCAACGGTGATAAACTTATCTTGTTCATCTCCTTCATCTTTGTGTTTGTTTCTCTGTATTTTCAAGTTTTTCTTCATCTTTCCAACTCTCTCTTTCTCTAATGTATATTTTCAAGTTTTCATCATGTAGAGTGTAATTTTCATTATGTAGTATGCAGTGTTCTAAAAATCGCTAGGCGCTGAGCGGGCGGCGAGCAGGTGCCTAGGCGGTCTTAGGTTTTGTATTATAACTTTAATAATTTACAAAAGTTAAACATAATACCTTATCAATTACATCCAATTTAATGTCAATATACATATGCAAAATTTAAAAACATGAAAAAATTAACAATCGTGAACAAAATTTATTAAAACTCAAATGACTGAAGTTGGTCATGATGGGTACTTTATATAAATTTGAATTTGTGTAATCTTTTATTTTTCTTCAAATTGCATGAATAACCTCAGTTATGTTTGATAAAATCTACATTAGTAAAATTGGTACCGGCAGATCCTTTGAAAATTCCATTAAGTAATCATCTTTCGCTACATTTAGACATATCATCATCATCATCATCATCATCAAAGCCCATTCCCGAGATTTTCTAAAAAAACAATTAAATAGTTTATTTCTAAAAAATAGGAAAATAAAATAAAATAAGAACACAATCACCTTATTAAAAAATAAATAAAATAATAATAATAATAATAAAAATAAAAAAAAATCTCCCAGACCGCCTAGGCCGCCTAGACCGCCTAGGCCGCCTAGACCGCCTAGCCCGCCCAGACCGCCTAGCCCACCTAGACCCCGCCCAGACCCGCCTAGACCCGCCCAGACCGCCCAGACTGCTCGCCCAGGCATTAATCTGGGCGGTTTTCCACCTTCTAGCGCCGCCTAGACCGATTTTTAGAACACTGGTAGTATGTAGTTTTGAAAGTTTTGACAAATTGATCACCACCGTATAATGTTGGGTTTTCGACCCACCATCTCTTCATTCATGTGTGTCTCGTTAGTGGGGCAAATTTGTTAAACAGTTTTCATTCAACACCTAAAAACAAACATTTTTTTTAATTTTACCGTTTTTAATCAGCAGTCCATTTAGAAGCAAAACAAACAATTCATTCAGAAGCTCATTCAGAACTTCTAACTCCAGTTATAAGTTAGCTTCTGAGCACTTACAAAAAATTACCTTATATTCTAATGTTTATTTTCTAATTGTAGTCAACGTCTTACTAGTCTGCCTATCTTAGGTCAAACTCCTAAATATTTGTCTTATTTGATCTTACGGGTTCTGGATTTGACCATTTGACTTATGGGCTTAGCCTTGTTGTCTGGGGTTCAATTTCTAAATACTCGCCTCAATGGGCTTTGAGTGATTTGGGCTTTGTTCCATGCTTTATGGGCTGGATCAGATTAAGCGCTTACTTGAACCCGCTCCACTCTATTTAATGAGATCATCATGTCACGTGTACAACATCACATCGATTAAGTGAAGGTTTGGTGTATCATCAAAAGTAACAAAAACAATGAAAATTTGATATATAGCTTATTAAAAACTTAGAATCATTGTAGACTACTTTTCACCATTAATTGATCAGTGTGGAAGAGGATCAAATTTCGGAGCAAGACCTCATATAGGTAGTGCAAAGAGATGACCATTTGATAGGGTCTTCGTTCACCTGAAATTGAGTACTGAAGGATGATGCTATTAACCTTCTAGGTAGAGAGACCTTAAATAGGTAGTAATTTGCTTACTCATTAATAAAAAATAATAGAGGGCAGGGAGATCTAAACCATAGATATAAATTGAAAGAAACAAATAAGAATTGGTAATAAATCTGGGGATCATATGGAAGCCCTTCCAACCTTGAGAATATGGATGGCACTGAGCAGGTATGCGTTTAGCCATTGATAGATTAATTTAAGAGGGTGCAAGCTCAAATGAGAAATTAATATTGCAGAATCATTGCTAGAGCAAACTTGAATTCCTGATAGAAGACAGACTTCTCCCAGTTTTGTTGCTTTGTTAGTAACACATGTTAGAGACCAAGATATAATCGAAGTACCTCATGTAAAATCATGCTCACCTGCATAAAAGGTTTATATAAATTAATTGATCACAAGGAATTTTTACATAGCTAGATCCAACTATATGATTAAAATATAGGCATTGGCACATTCAAATACAAGAAATTAATACTTACAATTTTTATGTTTTGAAGTCCATCAAAATCTGGTTTTCTTTTCTTAGAGGCTTTTAGCATGACAATGGGGCAGGTATATATGGGTTTAGCATTTGGTAAATTTGAATATGGAAGACGAAAAATGCTTTTAGATAAAGTCTAAATGATAAGCCCAACCTCAATATTCAGATTGAACTTTGATTTTTCATACATTTTCATAGGTTTGAAAATGGGGGTTTCTACATGATGAGGATGATAGCATAGTCAGCTGACTGAGACTTGAAGTTATGTATTTTTATTATTATTGTCACTATTTTTAAGTCAAATGAATTTATTTGTTTCAACTCTTAATGATGGATCAATAAGTGTGATTCTTCAGTTTATTAATTGGCAAATATCAATCAGGTGATCACCCATGTACTTTATCTTATTTAAAATTAACAGTCGATGAACTTAACCTACTTGACACAAGTAATCCTTTTGTTCAAGGCTTTTAGTGATGATTCTGTAGAGATGACTTTAATTAGTTCAAGTGGAAATATTTTGAAAGGTAACAGTCGGGGTGATTGAATATATTAATGGGAAGTAAAACACAGTACTTGGTGGTCTGGGTGTTGTCTTGATCCGTGTGGACTGGAACAATTAGATGCAGTGAATCGTCCGTGGATTGGACTCACTCGCTTGTAGTGAAGGTTCGGTCCGCATATGGTCCCACTTATTATGAGGATTTTATTTGGTGTGGGTTGTGAGAGGTGCATTAAGATCTTATTACGTAATAAGAAAACTCCTCAAAGCTGAATTCGTCATGAATGCGGTGGCAAGAAAGGTTATGTGATTTTATTGTGATGCATGTAGTGATGTGTTCTTAGGAAATTATTTTGTCTTGCTTTTTATTTTATTATTACTTGTAACTACTGTGTTTTACTTCCCAGTAATATATTCAATCACCCCCGCTGTTACCTTTCAAAATATTTCCACTTGAACTAAAAGTCATCTCTGCAGAATCATCACTAATGTGTCAAACAAGTTGAGTTCATTGACTTGTTAATTTTAAATAAGATAAAGTACATGGGTGATCACCTTATTGATATTTGCCAATTAATAAACTGAAGAATCACCCATTTTGATCCATCATTAAGAGTTGAAACAAATAAATTCATTTCACTTAAAAAGAGTGACAATAATAATAAAACTTAAAAAGGTGTTTACAAGCTAGGTCATTATATAACTAGGGTTCGAAGTTTAGGACACGAAGAAAAATAATAATAAGGGTTTTGGAAGAGAGTTGTTGCGTGTACCTAACTATATGGCCGGTTGCACTAACTCTTTGTTGCACCGGTATTTTGGAATGTTTCGACTTTGTTGCACCAACTTTAAATATGTAACATCGACTTACCATTCTTATCAATAAAAATCATTTGATGGTTAAATTTTCTTTATAAGCATTAATTAATTTTGTACTAAAGAATAAAAAAAAAAGTAGATGTATTGATACAACTAAATTCAGTCAAAAATTCTTAACTTCAAATTTGCATTCAAACATCAAAGAACACTAACCACCATCACATGTTTTACAATAAATAGTAAACACTATGGCAAGTTGTGTAATAAAAATAAGAAATACATCTTAAAAAATCTTTTAAAACCACATTGCAAACAAATTCTCTCTTCTCTATGCATCTAATCTAAAGTGCAGAAGGGTACAATGTCTTTATCAATATGTATCAAAAATAGATAACTATTTATTTAAGTGAGTGCATCAATTTAAAAAAAGCTATTGCAACTATTATAAATTTTTTGAAAATAAAATGTATTTAAAACCGCAAAAAATCCTACATACAAAAAGTCATTATTGGAATCCTTTCTACAAAATCCTCAGTCAACAACATTAGTACTCTTCTTTTTTTGGTAATTAATTAGAGTTTTTTTAGGATAACAAAATATGGTTGGGTACACCGAGCAATTTTTAAAAGTTAAATTTAAAAAATAAAGTTGGGGGCATTGAGTCAAACAGTTGGATACAGATAACAACTCCCTTTTGAAAACATGGAAAATATAGTTCTGATATTGCTTTCTATATTTCTTGTACTACCAATTACCTTAGCCTGGAAAGCCTTCTATTGGGCATGGTTGAGGCCCACCAAGTTGCAGAAGTACCTAAGAGATCAAGGGATATGTGGTGCCCCCTTACAAGTTTCTCCATAGAAACCTCAAACGTCAGGCAACCGTGAAAGCTCTTTCGAAACCCATGGAGCTCTCACATTAGATTATGCCACAAATTATCCCTTTTGCTTATCAGACAAGTGAGAAACATGTTATTGTACTGACAATTACATTTTAATATGTTTATTATGGTAGTGTTGTGTGGTCAGGGGCACAGAGCCAGGATTGCAGATAAAGAGGGCAAAAAAAAAATCATAGATAATTTAATTCTTAAAATAAATAGATAAACATGGTTAAAGCAAAGTTTCAAAATTAGTACAAGAGAAATATAATTAATGAGTCAAGGTCGATGCACATTGAATTTTGTTCGAAGTTCTGACAATTACATTTTAATATGTTTATTATGATAGTGTTGTGTGGTCAGGGGCACAGAGCCAGGATTGCAGACAAAGAGGGCAAAAAAATAAATCATAGATAATTTAATTCTTAAAATAAATAGATAAACATGTTTAAAGAAAAATTTCAAATTTAGTACAAGAGAAATATAATTAATGAGTCAAAGTCGATGCACATTGAATTTTGTTCGAAGTTCTATGCAGGTTCTCATATTCTAGTAATGCTGCATAATCTCCTTATCATTTACTCCTTAACATTTGTGGTTTCGGTTGCACAAACATTCCCAATATCTTTTTGAATCTCCGGTGATATTAATTTGACATTTCCAGAACATTTATCCAAAGTTACCATCTTGACATCTTTATTGTGGTAACCAAGAAAATGTAACATTTCCAAGAAATTTCCTCGGTTGTTTAAATCACAAGATTCATCTTGACCACGAAACGCTAATCATTGTCGGAGTAAGATCAAACACAAACAATAAAAACATTTAGGCGAACCTTGTAATCACTTTGAGCTTCATTTGTTTGCTTATTCACAACGGTTCAAAGATGTTGTTATTGATTCATTAAAGCTTCACAATTACTCCAAGCTTGATTGTGAACATTGTTTGGCCCTCCAACATGTGTTTTAACTTATCATTTTTCTTCAATCGGTCAATCCTTCAACGGCAAAAACATCACAACTACCCACATGTTCTTTACTCTCAAATCTGAAAAGGTAGCAACACAAGCAATATGCAACTTCTTTCTATTTGCTATACTCTAATCATGTAGGAAATTCGTCAAACCAATAAGGATTGAAATGCCGTAACACTTTTCATTGTTATGTTTGCTAAAATTATGTGCCCGAGGTTTACAAAGACTTTTTTGCAGTTGTGTTCTTTGAATTTCATCCCTTATGTTGGGATAATACTCTTTGATTGACTTACATAATCTATGACCTGCAAAAAGAGATTTTGGATCGGACTAAAACTCAATACAACTCCTTTTAGACTAGAAAGCTCTATCCATCACTCATCATCTACCACAAGTGCACAACTAGCCAATTACACAAACTATACAACAAACAATCCCAATATTCATATCCAAACTTCAATTATTTTCCAAACAGACTCCATTATTGGAATTGCACACCACAATTTTCATGGAAATTGAAAATTGAGACATACCTCATATCCCGAAGGCAAAATACACGGATAAATAAAGATATAGGTCAGAGGTTTGATCTGAGGACAAAATTCAGAAATGCAAGCAAATTGAGATCAATGAAATGTTGCCCTAGACTCCCAAATTCTCAAATTATCAAATCTGTGATGTAAATGATTAAATTAAATGAATCTAAAATATGTAACTTAAGACTGTAAATCTAAAATCTATAAATCTAAAATATGTAACTAAGTTAACTCACGGAGTCGGAGTCAGTGAGTCACGGTGAGAACTGAAACGCCGCCATGCCAGAGGACACTGAACTAGACATCAGAAGGATAGACCGAAAACGAGTCTCGAAGTCGAATGAGAGATTGAGAGGAGTAGATCAGGTAGAACAATGGAGCCTGAAAGAGGCGTGGTTTGGTCACGACTCACGTGGACCGGTAGAAGGTTTGGAACCTGGAGGTGTTGTAATTTTATGAATCGTCTTTCAATATTTTTGTATTTTGTAGCAAGAGTCAAGAGACATAGGAAATAGGAGGGGGCAACCTAAAATTTAAAGGGAACAATATCAAAAATATGAGTAACTTAGTGGATTTTTTTAAGTTAAGCCAAAGCATAGATCTGCCCTTGCCTACTTGACAAAATCAATTGTTTCAATAACTGACGAAACTTAATTTGTGGGTGAAATAACGCTCCAGAAAAGACAAACTTCCTTTTGAAATTTCTAAGTAGGTGAAATAAAATAGGGTCCCAAATATGTGTCCCCGATCTCAACCCCTTTTCAAAAACCTGCTCCCCCCCCCCCCCCCCCCCCACCCTACCTTTCCGTCAGTTGACTATGCTATGCTATCTATTTTATTTTTTTTGGAAAGTGAGCTGGGCTTTTTAGGATCCCCGAACCTTATATTAATAAAAAAAAATGATGATAAAGTTTACAATCGCTCATACGTTTACTCGTTTCATCATCTACAAAACAATAAACTTGCTTCAAAGCTTCAACAAAGAACCTAATTAGTTCTAGATTCACCGTCTCCAAGTAACCTTGCAAAGTGTTCTGCTACTAAAGTGGTTGCATGATAGACCTGCCATAACTTTTCTTCCTCGTAATTACCAATCAATCCTTTAAGCACTCTCATGACCTGATTGATTTCTAATGTGGGCCCCAGGATGTATGAGAAGTCGTCGTAAAGAATCGAAACACAATGAATCATGATATAGAAACCATTGAATGCTAGCACTAATCTAGCATCCCTACAAGGTTCTAATAAGCATTTGCATTCTACCTGTATTATCATCATCAGTTACCTGAATTTAGGATTTGTCTTCTTGCTTCGAGAAGACCTTCAAGGAACATATTCCGTGGGAGGCTGTATTGTGGTAACCTCATGTTCTTCTTCAATAGTGTTTTACCCCACCTTTGCTGCTTTCACTTCAAGTAAGCTTTTAATTTCGGTGACCAATGCATCCCTGCCTATTCTTGCAATTTCTGAATTCAAAACATTGATGGTTTGGGGTGTTAGCCAATCCATGGGCATTGTTGGAGAGTTCGTGTGATCTTCCCTCTGTCTTCCATCAGTCATCTCTCGTCCTACTTCAGGAGATGTAGAAGCTGATTTTGAGGTTGCATCAACCTCTTCACTGCATCTTTCGTAATTTGGGGTAACTTCAAAAAAAATATCGTTGTGCCCCATTTCGATCATGTCCCCTGATAACAACAACGTAGCTTCAGCATTAGGAGGTAAGGTTCCTAAGATAGGAGAATCAGCAACATCATTATTAGCACTCTGATCAAGCACCGCAAACCTATTGCCTTCTATCAGTCTGCCCTGCTGTCTAACATCACTGGGTTCATTCTTGTTTGTATCTGTCCTGCTTCTAGTCATAGTCGTATTGTTGTCATTTCCCACATCAGTAGTATTGTTGTGAATTGCTTGGGTTCCATGATTACGAGCCTTTTGAGCATGTTTTCCATACACTTGTGTCCACTCATCAGCATTCTTCTTTTGATTGAGTTGATTATTTCCCACTGCTTTCCAAATCTTCTGGACAGGTTTAATTGTGGGTTTATTCTTAGAACACTGTGACGTAGTGTGCCCAAAACCAGCACAAACCTTGCACTTAACAGGGATCCATGCATATTCCACGTCTACTGTGCGCATCATGTCTTCATTCACTAGCACGGAGACGATTTTTGGAAACTGGCTATTCAAGTCTACCTCGACACACACTCTAGCATAGGACAACCTCGATTTCTCTTTTGTTGCTTTATCAAGCATTATGGGAATACCGACAACGCTGGCAATTTGTTGTATACCTATTGGGTTCCATAAGAAAAGTGGAATTTTCTTCAAGGTCACCCAAATAGGGACTGTGGTGAGTATTTCCCAGCAAGACACAATCCCCTTGCACTGCCACTGCGCCATTAATGCTTATACTCGTTTGCTCACCTTGCTCTTTATTGTTTTGTTGAGATATCACCACGATAGGAGGCGTTTCCAATATCACATCATCTTCGTGACTCAACCTAGGATTCGAGTCAGGTCCCCTCTTGCCAATAAGTGCTTCTCCACGAGGGGGTGTGGGAGAGACATTGTTAGTTTGAGTAACATTCACCATCCAAAATCAATCAATGACTTGTAGATCATTGGTGAACAGAGCCTCACAGTAACTCGAATCTACTGTAGCAACAGTAGATCGAGGGAACTGTAGAGGAACAGTAAAATCGCCGCTCTCCCCCAAACCCTAGTTGCAAAACCCTTTTGAAAACCCCATATTTTCAAAACTATGAGAATGTTTGAATAATCAAAGTTCCGTTGATCCTTTCTAATAGTAATTTTAATATCGGCCTATCCAAAATCTATGAAACGCTAAATACCAACCTTATTGCTATCCCTACTCTCAAAGGTGGATGTCACTTTGTCAAATAAGGTAGTAGGTCAGATGGTTCTTTCGCACCACCTCACATTTATGTACGATCCCCAAATTTATTTGTTTCTTTTAAGTATTATCTAGCTATGGTTTAGGTCGTCCGTCTCTATGTAAATTTAATTTTTCTTAGTGAACAAACAAAGCATTCACTCAACTTGGATGATATCTAAGGTCTCCCAAGATTTGTCGATCAATGGTGAAAAGTAGTCTATAATGGTTGTACTTTTTAATAAGTGAAATTCTAGACAGCCTGGATTTGCTGCCTGGGGGGCGAAAATACAATTTTGCCCTCCCCCTCCCCTCTTTAAACACCTTCTCCAAAAAGGTGTTTAAAGAGGGGGAGAAGGTGTTTAAAGAGGGGAGGCCCAAGCAGCAAACCCAGGCCTGTAGAATAACTCTTTTAATAAAGCTATATAATTAAAGTTATTGTTTTGCTGACTTTTATTTGTAATTTAATTTTTTTTTCAAGTTTCCCGAAATTATGACAGGCAATAAGACAAACTCATATCATGGACAAAGCTGGTTATCCAATCAAATCAAGCAAAAATAATCTTTGATTTGCTATATATATACCTTGATTAGTGACATAGTTTAGCGAATTCGAAGGGTTCACAATGGCAGAGTTTGTATCTGTGTTGCTGATAACAACATTTGTACTGGTGATTTCTTTGGCCTTGAAAGCCTTCTATGATTTGTGGTGGAAACCCATGAAGCTGCAAAGGTACCTAAGAGAGCAAGGGATAAGGGGTGACCCTTACAAGTTTCTCTACGGAAACATCAAAGAGAACATGGCTGCAACAAAGAAAGCTCTGTCCAAGCCGATGGAACGTTCTCATCGAATTGTGCCACGTATCCTTCCTTTTATCAATGAGTCAGTTCAGAAATACGGTAGGGACTGTTGTTGTTGATTATTTTTTTCATAGTTTCTGTGTGGTTGTATTCAATATATTCTACGAAGGTTTTCCAATGATTTCTAAATTAAGAATATTGCTTTTGTGGTTTTTGTAAGTGGTTCATGCTCGTAAGTCTTTGGTTGATTGAAAAATGCAGGTAAACTCTCTCTTTATTGGCATGGAACAAGTCCCTGCGTACAAGTTATGGACCTTGATATTGTAAGGGATATTTTATCTAACAAGTCAGGTCACTTTGCTAAAGCAAGAGTTAGTCCGCTAGGTAAATTTTTAATGTCCGGGGTTGTAATCTATGAAGGGGAAAAAGCGATCAAGCACAGAAGGCTAATCAACCCAGCTTTCCATTTAGAGAAGTTGAAGGTTGTTCTCTTTTACGTTCAACACAATTTCATCCGCATAAAATGATGCTAATGTTCAATTGGTTATTTTTTCGGTGTTTGCTGTAGATGACGTTACCAGCATCTTACATTAGCTGTAGCGAGATGGTAAGCAAATGGCAGGAGTTGGTCTCTGAAGGATCCAAAGAGTTGGATGTGTGGCCATATTTCCAGGACTTAACTGGAGATGTTATCTCCAGAGCAGCATTTGGAAGTAGCTTCAAAGAAGGAAGACGAATATTTAGACTTCAGACCGAACAAGCACAGAATGTGGCAAGAGCTGCTCAACCGCTATATATCCCAGGTTCCAGGTATATATGGATCGATGCAGGCTGATTAATAAATCATAATTGCTTTAAAAGGTCACTAGATAAGGACTTTGTGAACTGGACTAATAATTTAATAACTGCTTTTGAAGCTTCTTGCCCACCAAAGCAAACAAACGAATGAAGGAAATTTATACAGAAGTGAGAATTTTGCTATGTGATATAATTCACAAGAGAGAGATGCTTATGAAAACAGGGGAAGCAATCACAGACGACTTATTGGGATTGCTAATGGAATCTAATTTCAAGGAAATTGCAAGTAATAAGAACTCTAAGAATGCTGGGATGACTTTTGATGAAGTTATTGAGGAGTGCAGACTATTCTACTTTGCTGGGCAAGAAACAACTGCAACATTACTTGTTTGGACAATGATTGTGTTAAGCATGCACCCAGAATGGCAAGCCCAGGCAAGGGATGAGGTCTTACAAGTCTTTGGGAAAAGAAAACCAGATTTTGATGAGCTAAGCCACCTCAAAGTTGTAAGTATTTTTTATATTTTAATCACGACCGATCTAGCTAGGCAGAAAGTTTTGATTAATTCATTATAAACCTTCAATGCGCAGTTGACCATGATTTTATATGAGGTCCTCCGATTATATTCTTCGGGTGTCTTTCTGAAACGTGTTACTGTTAAGCCAACAAGACTAGGGGAAGTGTGTCTTCCAATAGGAGTACAAGTTTTAATACCAACACTTCTCATTCACCATGATCGTGAGCTTTGGGGTGCTGATGCTGATGAATTCAATCCGAAAAGATTTTCTGAAGGAGTTCTAAATGTAACAAAAAATCAAATGAAGTACTTTCCGTTTGGCTGGGGTCCTCGAACGTGCATAGGGCAGAACTTTGCCATGATAGAAGCAAAACTTGCTGTAGCTATGATATTACAACTTTTCTCGTTTGAGCTCTCAACCACTTATGTCCATGCTCCTTGCAATATCATAACTCTTCAACCTCAATATGGTGCTCAACTTATCTTGCATAAACTCTAATGCGATAGTAATGATCCCGAAATAATGTATGCTGTTTTAAGATTACAGAATATATCATCAGATATGTAAATATCACCAGCTATGTAATGGAGTTTTCTTACTTGAAAGTGTCATTGTACAAAACTATATGATCTATCTAAATAAACCTATTGTCTCAAATCTATATTACTAATTTTCTTGCTGAGGAAAACTATATGGAAGCCCGAAGCCACTTAGCAAAAATAAACAAATATGGTCAGACTGAAATGTGATTGTTCTTGTTAAATAATGCAGTAGGTCACATGGGTCTCTCACACCTTCGCTTTTATGTGCATTCCCCAAATTAAAACAAGGTACGTAAGACGAACTTGTATTTTAAACAAAGATGGTTAAGGATTTGTTTCAACCAAGATGAATCTATGATTAATTAATATATAATGCATTTGGTTAATTATTCAATTCCGCGTTTTATATGGTTCAATATTTTTAAACACTGTGGTATGACGCAATTGCAGACAGAGATAAAGTTAAGTGCTTTGGCATGAAAAACCTTCTACTGGGTCTTCTGGAAAGGTACCTTGAGGAGCAACGGATAAGGGGTAGCCATTACATTAAAGAGAATGTGAGCGCAACACAGAGAGCTCGATCCAAGCCCTTGAAGTTTTCGCATCGGATTTTGTCATGTCTCATCCCTTTCCTTAATCAGACATTCTCCGCTAGCTCGTTCCTTAATTTGAATCATAACATTTTCTGGATCTCTAGCGAATATAACAAGGGTCCCCTCATGGAATTTCGCCTAGGGTCACAATATCTTTTAGGGCCAGCACTGAGTACAGCATACAAGATGGGTCTGCACATCTAATCTGTCCTAAATCACCACGTATGTTGGCTATATTTTGTTCAGTTGCTACAATGTAAAGTGATTTTGTTTAGGATTTCTATCTTTTAGGTATAGAAATTTTACTGATATGATTAACTCATCATCTTGATCTAGCTAGCTACTAATTCATTTCTCAAGCATCCCAAGTTCTTTATTTTTATCTTCTAAAACTAATAACGTGATGCTAACATTTTTTGTTATTATTGCCAGTGTTTGCTATAGATGATTACCAGCATTTTATACTAGCTAGTCGTATCAGGATCGTAAGCAAATGGCCAAAAATGGTCTCAAAAGAGTTGAAAGAAAATGATCTTTGGCCTCACCTCGAGACTTAACTGTGTGGAAGAACATATGACGTAAATGTGTGGCAAAGAGAGAAAGTTTGTTTATTTTTGTTTCTCATAGTTAAAAATATCACAAGTGTTTTCGCTAAATTTTGTAGCCTTAATGAGGTTCTTTGAGGCATGTACTTAATTTGTAGGGCAACAGTCGACATCGACTTTACTAATATAGACAATGATTGTATTGGGAATGCATCCTGAATGGGTATGCTCCTGAATGCCAAGTCAAGCAAGGGATGAGGTCTTACAAGCCTTTGGAAAAGAAAAAAAAAAAAACAGGTTTTGATGGACCATTCAACCTAAAAGTTGCAAGTCTTGCTCTTAAACTGAGCACACACTTATTTTAGCCAAGTACAAAGATTTGATTAATTGGCTTAAATGCAAGTGACCATGATTCTATCTAGGGTTACTTTATAAAACTACTCCCTCAAATGGATCTAGATTAATCAATCCAAGAGAGAACCTAATTAATTACAGTCGTATTTGATCACTCACTACACCAAATTGGCACTTTTGTAACATCTCTCAAAATAGTATCATTTTTTAGATGTTACAATTCACCAAACAATTTCAAATCAAAACTAAATTTAGTCAAAAAAATGAAAAACAGTAACACAAATAAAATGATACAATAAGTTGGATCACCATGAATAGTGTCACTTTTATAATCATACTCTTCATGATGATACTATTATTGTATCATTTTGTTTGTGAAAATGTGTAAAGTTGTTAGGTGAATTGTTACACTTCAAAAGTGATACTGTTTTGGAAGGTGTTACAAAAATGCCAATATGGTGTAGTGCCTGTTCAATGAAACTCCGCGCCTCATCCCTTTCCTTAATCAGATGTTTCTGAAATATGGTAAGGGTTGTTGTTGACGATTATTTTCTTACAAAACAATGCCAATTCAGCTTGCAAAATAAAGAGAAGCTAGCTATAACTGTAGTCTATAGGGTTTCTTACATTTTAATAAGCTATATACCAAAATATTTTTTTTTCCTTTTTCTTTTTGTTGATCTTCTATTATAAAATTTTCATTTTGTATGTTTCAACGATTCCAATAGAAATGACAAAAGCATGCATTAAAGCCTATGTCATGGAGATTGCCAAACCCCGTTACCCTGATTTCCCACAGGGTCGGCAAAATCTAACTCTATCTCATGTATCAATACAAGTATTCCAAAAATTGTAACAGGCATCAAGACAATTGGACAAGACTGGTTATCGATTCATTTCAAGCAAGAGGAATCTTTGATTAATATATATCAGTTAACCTGCTTGCTTGCACAGCTGAAAGCTTAACAGATCAACAATGGGGGAGATTGTATTGTTATTGCTGGTATCATCTCTTGTACTGGTGATTTCTTTGGCCTTGAAAGCGTTCTATGGGTTTTGGTTGAAACCCATGAAGCTGCAAAGGCACCTAAGAAAGCAAGGGATAAGGGGTGACCCTTACAAGTTTCTCTACGGAAACCTCAAAGAGAACATCGCTGCAACCAAGAAAGCTCAATCTAAGTCCATGGAACTTTCACATCGAATTGTGCCACGTGTCCTCCCTTTTATTAACCAGACGGTTCAAAAATATGGTAAGGCTTGTTGTTCTTAATAATTTTTTTCATAGTTTCTCAGTGGTTGTAATCAAATATATTCTCGGCAGTGGTGCTACATAATATTTTGATGGTTTATGTTGATTTCAATGAATATTGTTTCATGGCCTGATCATTGTTTCATGTTCTTCTAACAAACTAATCATTGGTTGATTGTAAAATCCAGGTAAATTATCTGTCACTTGGAATGGACCAACTCCCTGTGTACAAGTTTTGGACCTTGATCTTGCAAGGGATATTTTATCTAACAAGTCAGGTCACTTTTTTAAATCAAGAGTGCCGCTAGGCAAAGTTTTAATAACTGGACTTGTAAGCTATGAAGGAGAAAAATCAGTTAAACACAGAAGGATAATCAACCCAGCTTTCCATCTAGAGAAATTGAAGGTTGTGCTCTTTTACATTCAACAGAATTTCACTTGCACAAAATGTTGCTAATGTGCTATTGATTATTATCTTCGGTGTTTGTTACAGATGATGTTACCAGCAATTTATACTAGTTGTAATGAGATGGTAGGCAAATGGCAGAAGTTGATCTCGAAAGAGTCCAAAGAAATCGATGTGTGGCCTGAACTCCAGAACTTAACTGGAGATGTTATCTCTAGAGCAGCATTTGGAAGTAGCTACGAAGAAGGTAGACATATTTTTAAACTCCAGACTGAACAAGCTAAGCTTGTGACAAAGGCTATTCAATCGGGGGTTTTCCCTGGTTCCAGGTATGCATTGATTAAGCCTGCTTAAATTAGGACTTAAATACAAGAAATTAAGACTTGCTCAACTGCACTAATCGCTTTACACTGTTTTTGAAGTTTTTTACCCACAAAAACAAACAGACGAATGAAAGAAATTTATAGAGAAGTGAAAACTCTTCTTTTTGATATCATACACAAGAGAGAGAAGCTTATAAAAACGGGAGAAGCTAACACAGACGACTTATTGGGATTGCTAATGGAATCTAATTTCAAGGAAATTACAAATAATACGAGCTCTAAGAATGTCGGGATGACTATTGATGAAGTCATTGAGGAGTGCAAACTATTTTATTTTGCGGGGCAAGAAACAGCTGCCACGTTACTTGTCTGGACAATGATTGTGTTAAGCATGCACCCAGAATGGCAAGCCCAAGCAAGGGATGAAATCCTAAAAGTCTTTGGGGAAAGAAAACCAGATTTTGACAGACTAAACCACCTGAAAGTTGTAAGTGATCTTTCTTGAATTTAATCACAGTACTAGATCTAGGTAGGGATAAAGTTTAAGTTAATTCATTATAAATCTTCAATGCAGGTGACCATGATTTTATATGAGGTCCTTCGGTTATATTCTTCGGCTATCTTTCTGAAACGTGTTACTAATAAGGCAACAAAACTAGGAGAAGTATATCTCCCACCAGGTGTAGAGGTTTTAATACCAACTCTCCTCATTCACCACGATCATGAGCTTTGGGGTGATGATGCTGAAGAATTCAACCCGAACAGATTTTCTGATGGAGTTTCAAATGCTACAAAGAATCAAATGGCATACCATCCATTTGGTTGGGGTCCTCGAATGTGCATAGGCCAGAACTTTGCAATGATAGAAGCAAAACTAGCTCTGGTTATGATTTTGCAACGTTTCTCTTTTGAGCTTTCAACCACTTATGTTCATGCTCCTTGGACACTCATAACACTTCAACCCCAATATGGTGCTCAAGTTATCTTACATAAACTCTAATATGGGAATAATCACAACATAATGTATGTTGCTTTTAAGATACATAAACTCTTATTTTTCAGAATCTAAAGCTCGCTCCAATCATTTTTTATTTGGAAGGCAAGTTGGGTTTTTAACAAGATCTCGTAACTATCTCAGAAATAACATATGCCCCGGGCATGGTTCCAACCCTGGACACGTGGTTCTATCTGCCACAACTCTACCAACTAGTTGGTGCCCCATTGGATGCTCCAATCATTTTATTCCCTACATTTTGTCATTTTTGTTTCTTTTGAAAATGAATCTTCTCTACCTGATTAATTGTCATCTACTCATAAAGCTTAAGCTGACAAAAAAAGGCAAATCTAGAAAAAGTCAGTGATCAGCGTCTATGGAAGCCCCGTATCAAAAAATAATAATAATAATAATAACTCCATATTGTTCTGGGTGAGAACCGAATCTCGAAAGGGTATGATTTGATTTGTTACAATTTTCTTGCTTAGGTGGAAACTTCAAAATAATCACTCAATCGATGCACTCCCCTATAACAAAATCACACGCTGCGACTTCCTAATTTTTACAAGGAATTTGGAAGTGGTTCTGAAGAAGGGTGACTTATATTCAAACTTCAGACTGAAGAAGCTGAGCTTTCTATTCAGGTTACCCAGTACATACAATTCCCAGGATCTAGGGCTACATGAAATTAGTTAGATGTGCTTGTTCTTATTAATTATTATAGTGTCCACCAACTGTAGTTCAGTTGGTCGAATCCACTCTCTTTGTGAGAGGTCTCGGGTTCGAGACTCACCAGTTAGGATTTTGAGTTTTTGCCCGATTATTAGGAGCACATGTGCTCCGTCGTTGATAAGCCTTTGGATATTAAATACAGCATCTTAGATGGACTAGACCGGAGCGAAGTAAAAGCAAGTCTTCATACAAGATGGAGGCGATGGACCAGAGCGAAAACAAGTCTCCATGCGAGATGGAGGCGACGAGAATATTAAGTGGAATATTGTAGTCTTCGGGCCTGGTTTAGTTAACCCTATAAGGTTAGTCATGTAGCCTTCGTGCATGGATTAAACAATAAATAAAAAAAAGGTCAACGACCCAATCAAAAAAAATTAATAATAATTAATACAGTAGGTCAGATGGGTCTTTCGAACCTCCACATCCCCAAAGTAGAACAGGTAAGACAAACTTGTATTTTAAACAGGATTTGGTCAACAAAGAAGAGTCTTTGATTACTATATAACTTATTTGGTAAATTATTTAATTTCTCATTTTATATGGTTCAATAGTTATTTCACATTGTGGTATGACTCAGTTGCAGACATGATTTTATAACATTTCTCATTTGAGCTATCAGCTGCACATGCATGTCCATGCTCTTCATACTGTTTGAAAATTTTCCATTATGTTTCAAAACTTTCAAGTTAGAAAAGACCAAAGCATGCATTAAATCTCATGTATAAATTCTAAGTTCTTCTTAAATTATAACAGGCAACAAGACAATTGGACAGAGCTGGTTATCCATTCATTTCAAGCATCAGGATCATTTGATTACTATATAACGCTTGTTTGGTTATAGAGGTTAGCAGACAGTGACAGAGCCATATACAAGACATGGGGGCAGTTGCCCCCAAAAAATTTTGAAATTCAGATTTAGTATAGTGAATTGTGGGTAATTGTGGTATATTTAACTAATTGCCTACCTAGAATTTTGCTATTTTTTCTTGCCCCCTCCACTTTGCCCCCCTTTGTGAGCATCCTGGCTCCACCACTGTTAGCAGAGTTGAAAGGTAGATAGGTCCAAAATGGGAGAGATTGTGTTGTTCTTGCTGATAACATCACTTGTACTGGTGATTTCTTTGACCTGGAAAGTTATTCTATGCCTTCTTGTGGAAACCCATGAAGCTGCAAAGGTACCTAAGAGAGCAAGGGATAAGGGATGAGCCTTACAAGTTTCTCTATGGAAACCTCAAAGAGAACATTGATGCAATCAAGAAAGCTCAATCTAAGCCCTTGGGACTTTCACGTCGAATTGTGTCACATGTCCTCCCTTTTATCAGTGAGACAGTTCTGAAATACGGTAACACTCATTATTTTTTCATAATTTCTCTGTTGCTGTAATCAAATATATACTTGGTGCTGGGGCTACAAATAATTTGGCAATGGTTTATGTTAATTTTTTAAGAAGATTGTTTTGTAGCATTATAACTTTTTAACGTTCTAACAAAATAATCTGCGGTTGATTGCTGTAAAATACTGGTAAACTATCTGTCAAGGCATGGACCAAGTCCCTGCGTACAGATTATGGACCTTGATCTTGCAAGAGATATTTTATCCAATAAGTGTAACCACTTTTCTAGATCAAGATTAAGCCAGCTAGCCAAGTTTTTAATAGGCAGACTTTTAAGCTATAAAGGAGAAAAATCGGTTAAACATAGAAGGATAATCAACCCTGCTTTCCATCTAGTTAAGTTGAAGGTTCTTCTCTTTTTCATTTGACAGAATTTCACCTGAATAAAATGACGCTAATATGCTATTGATTATCATCTTTGGTGTTTGTCAAAGATGATGCTACCAGCATTTTATACTAGTTGTAGTGAGATGATAGGCAAATGGCAGAAATTGGTCTTAAAAGAGTCCAAAGAAATTGATGTGTGACCACTGGCCGCAGTTCCAGAACTTAACTGGAGATATTATCTCTAGAGCAGCATTTGGAAGTAGCTATGAAGAAGGAATGTTAATATTCAAAACTCCAGACTGAACAAGCCGAGCTTGTGAAAAAGGTTGCTCAATCAGCTTTCCTAGGATCCAGGTATGTTGATTAGGCTGATCAACAAATCCAAAGCATAATTTCTAAAAAAAAAACGAAAAATTAGGACCTCTTCAACTGTACTAATTTTTTAAAACCTGCTTGTGAAGCTTCTTGCCGACAACAACAAACAGACGAATAAAGGAAATTTATACAGAAGTAAGAACTCTTTTACTTGATATCATACAAAAGAGAGAGAACCTTATGAATACAGAGGAAGCTAACACAGATGACTTACTAGGATTGCTAATGGAATCTAATTTCAAGGAAATTACTAATAATAAGAATTCCAAGAATGCTGGGATGACTATAGACGAAGTTTTTGAGGAGTGCAGACTATTCTACTTTGCGGGGCAAGAGACAACTGCAACGTTACTTGTTTGGACAATGGTTGTGTTAAGCATGCACCCAGAATGGCAAGCCCAAGCAAGGGATGAGGTCTAGTTACAAGTATTTGGGAAAAGAAAACCAGATTTCGATGGACTGCAACGACTTAAAGTTGTAAGTTTTTCTTGTATTTTAATCACACTAGATCTAGTTGGTCAGAAAGTTTGGTTTAATTCATTATAAACCTTAAATGCAGGTGACGATGATTTTATATGAGGTCCTTCAATTGTATTCTTCTGCTATATTTCTGAAATGTATTACTAATAAGGCAACAAAACTAGGAGAAGTATGCCTTCCACTAGGAGTACAAGTTATAATACCAACACATTCATTCAGCACAATCATGAGGTTTGGGGTGACGATTTTTTTTATGCTGAAGAATTCAACCCGAACAGATTTTCTGATGGAGATCCAAACGCTACAAAGAGTCAAATTGTGTACCTTCCATTCTGTTGGGGTCCTCGAATGTGCATAGGCCAGAACTTCACAATGATGGAAGCAAAACCAGCTCTAGTTATGATTTTGCAACATTTCTCTTTTGAGTTTTCAACAACTTATGTTCATGCTCCTTGGACGATCATAACTCTTCAACCCCAATATGGTGCTCAAGTTATCTTGCATAAACTCTAAAGTGGTAATATGATCACAACATAGTGTATGCTGTTTTTAAGATTACAGAATATATCACAATATAATGGTGATTTCTGGATTGAAAGAGTCATTGGACAAAAGTATATAGAACTCTCTACACAAATAAATTGTCTCAAATACATATTACTCAATGCTTTTGCTTATAATGACATATAACCAAGATTTGAAGTTTTAATAGGTCTGGATTTTAGAATCTAAAGCCCTCTCTAATTAGTCTAATTGCTACATTATATCATTTTTCTTTATTCTGAAACGAATCTTCTCTATGGCTAATGAATTGTCATATGCTCTAAAATTTTAAGTTGATCAAAGAAGGTAAATCTAGCAGAAATCATGTAGTCAACATCTATGGATAGCCCTTGGCAGAAAATGCCTCAGTGAGCCTACTAGGGGATAATCGATCCTCCAAAAGGTACATATCTTTGGGAATCAAAATATGATGAGGTTTATTCTGTTACTCTTTTCTTGCAGATGTGGAAACTTCAAAAAAAAAAAAAAAACCCCCAATAGATGCATTCACAAATGTACCAAAATAACACTCCACTTCCTACTTTCAGCAAGGCATTTGAACTAGTTATGAAGAAGGGAGATATATATTCAACCTGAGCTTGTTATTCAGGTTCCTAAAAACTTTGTTGGGATTCCTAATAGAAATTTCTGAAGGGGTTACATCATACACGAGAGAGAGAAGCTTACGACAGCAGGGGAAGCTAACTCAGACAACCTATTCGGATTGCTAATTAATGGAATCCAATTTCAAAGAAACTCAAGGTAATAAGGACTTTGCAAATGTTGGGATGAGTATTGATGAGGTTATTGAGTGCAAACTATTCTACTTTGCATTGCAAGAGACTACTTCAACCTCAATTGTTTGGAAGATGATTGTGCTAAGTATGCACCCAAATCGGCAAATCCTGAAAAGGGCTGAGGTTCTTCAAGCCTTTCGGAAAAGAATACTAGATTTTGATGGACTACATAAACTAAAAGTTGTAACTTAATTATATTCTTATTGTACACATGGTTTACATAGATTACATACACAAACCTTCAATGGAGGTGACCATGGTTTTATATGAAGTCATTTGGTAAAATCCTTCAGTTTGCGTTCTCAAATATTTTAAGAAGCCAACGACTACCTTGCACCACCATATCCTCTTTCTCACATCATCATTGAGTTTTTTTTTTTTTTTTTTTCTCACACCGCATATATAAACAAAAATCATCTATTTTTTCTCCTCACCATTCAAATCGACAATGATTCCTCCCTCCTCCATTCGAAATCGCCTCAACCAAATATCTTCAAAATCTCTCCCCACACTCAAATCTCCTCCCGCTCCCTTGAAAATTCTCAAAATTCCTTCAAAGTCAAAATTCTTAAACCCAAATTCAATAAATATGCATAACTTAACATAACAGATAAACTCAAACTCAAAACGAAAAAAAATGCAAAACAGGGTACTTTCGACAAATTTAAACTCTCAATTGAGACCGATTCTCAAGCTCATCAAAACACAAAAATTGTATTACTATGCGTTATCTAATAAACACAACTTGAATCACTTGAAAATGTTTTGAAATGAACAAGTTATGGTCATTTTACTAAAGTCGCACAAAAATCTGTCCGAAAAATGAAAATGGGATAGTGTTTCTGATTTTCAGCCAACTTATGTGCTCGATCGCGACCGATTCTCAAGTTGATCAAAACACAAAGGTTGTATTACTCTCTGTTATCTAATAAACACAACTTGAATCACTTGAAAATGTTTTGAAATGAACAAGTTATGATAATTTTACTAAAGTCGCGCAGAACAGAAAATTATCATAACTTGCTCATTTCAAAACATTTTTAAGTGATTCAAGTTGTGTTTGTTAGATAAATAAGAGTACTACAAATATTGTGTTTAGATAAACTTGAGAATCGGTCTTGATCGAGCACATAAGTTGGCCGAAAGTCAGAAACACTTTCCTGTTTTTATTTTTCGGACAGATTTGCGCGAATTTAGTAAAATGACCATAACTTGTTTATTTCAAAACATTTTCAAGTGATTCAAGTTGTATTTATTATATAACTCGGAGTGATACAACTTTTGAGCTTTAGAATCAGTCTCAATTGAGGGTTTAAATTGGTTCGAAAGTTACCATGTTTTTCGTCTTTAAGTTTGGATTTGTTTGTTATGTTAAGTTATGCATATTTATTGAGTTTGGGTTTAAGGGTTTCAAATTTAAGGACATTTTGAAAGTTTTCGAGGGAGATGAAGGAGATTTGCAAGAGATTTAAGTGTGGAGAGAGATTTGGAATAGATTTCCAAGAGATTTCGAATGAAGGAGGGAGGAACCATTGTTGATTTGAATAATGAGGGGGGAAAATGAATGATTTTTGTTTATATAGGTGGTGTGAGAAAGAGGAAATGGTGGTGCGAGGTAGTCTTTGCCTTCTATGAATAATAGCTACAAACCTAGGACACATTTCTTTCACGATGATCATGAGCTTTGGGGTGATGTTGTTGAACAATTTAACCCAAACAAATTCACTGAAAAGTGCAGTTGATTTAATTAAATTTTCTTTTTTTTTAATCCTTTAACCCCTCCCACCCCAGATGTCGCCGGCAGGGTTCGAACCTGTACCTGTGATTCTATCCGCCACAAGCCTACTGCTAAGTTGGTACTCCATTGGCCTTAAATTTCCATTTGGAAGTGCTTGACAAGTCACATGAAATTTTTTTTATGTAAATTGATTTGCAAGACTTACCATTATGCAAGGATTTTTAGCAAAACAATTTCACCAACTTCGCTGTAAATGTTGTTGACTCGTTGAAATTTGTCTTTGTGGATGCTTGACAGATCACATGAATTTTTTTTATGCAAAATTGATTTGCAAGACTTACCATATATGCAATGCGTTCACCACTCAACACTTAAATCAATTTGTTGGAGCATTTTTCATTACCCGCATTTACTCGCACATTAATTTATGGTAATGTGAATGCCATATGATCTTATAGAATTATGGACAAGTAATATATCAATTTTTAGCGAGTTCTATTTTGTATATAATGAGTCAATATTAGACAAGAAAAACTCAAGTAATTCTCCAAAAGACCCTATTTTCAAGTCAATATAAGTATTAAAAAAAAAAAAAAGTAGTCTTTCAATTCTTTCTAAAAAAAAAAGTTCATTGAAAAATGAAATTTATATTTTTTGTTTTAAAAACTACTTTGACCAAGTTGATATGTAGTTGTCCTTTTTATTTTTGTTAAACTCCTATTTTACCTTTTTTAACATATAAAGGATAAACGAAAAATGACTTATAGGGTTTAGTTTTTAACAAAATAGATAATTTAGATATTATAGTTGATGTAATGGCTAATTTGTACCTACTTTTATACTTTTATGATCAACAATGACTATTTCATTGACCTAGATTAACTCATAAAGTTATATGACATGTTTATCCTTCCTAAAAAATAGAAAAATCTAATTTTATACTTTTTATAACCAACAAATACTCTTTTATTAATTATTCTTTTTTTTTAAGATACTCTTTGTGTCAAATTTCTTTTCTTCCTTCAACACTTAGGACCATTGATGCTAAAAAAAATAAAAAAGAAACAGAGAAGTTGTAAGTGTAGCAACGACAAGGATTGTGATTTTGCAAAATTATACGAAATTTCGCCAAAATTTTTGGTTTTTTTAATTACGAAAAGAAAAAATACAAAAGAAGAAAATTCATTTTTTAGGGTTTTTTTGAAAAATTTCGAGGTCTTTTTCATAAATTTTGGGGTTTTTTAATAAATTTCGGGGTTTTTCATCCAAAAAAATTGTAAAAGTACAATAAATAGCTACTAAATTTTACATTTTTTTTCAAAAAATTTCGGATTTTTCATAAATTTTGACTTTTTTCTTCTAATTATCATTTATTCTAATTATTAGTTGATTTTTTTAAACCTCCCTCTAATTTCCTAATTAATTTTCTTCTACTTATATATTGATTTTTGAAACTAACCCTGATCTTCTAATTATAGGTATTTTGTTTACATTTAGGCTCCGCTTGGTAAACTGTAAAAAAAGATGCATTTTGCAAAGTAATGCATGTGCATCATTTTGCAATGCATTATTTTGCAGTTGCTTGGTAGTCAGAGAAAAACAATACTAGTTCCACAATTTTTTTCCATTGCGTGCATTTCAAATACCTTATGTTCTCCAATATATATTTATCACATGTATTTTCTTCAAATATGTAATTGAATAATATGTATAAAAAATAAGGACTCTTTGGAAAAGTTTAATTATAATAAACACTTGTAGAGGTTATGCATTTTAATTCCATAACTGTTTTACGTAAATCTTACTAAGTACCTATTTTTTGTAACCGCTTGCAAATGAATACAATTGCATTATTTTACGAGATACCAAACAGAACCTTAATGTGTTTAATACATTTATTTACTTGCATCTTATTTTTCACATATTTAATATACCCTCAAAATTCATTATATATATTTCATTTATCGTCAAAATTTTTACGTTTTTTCTTTACACTGAAATATTTCTCGAAATATTTCTTAAAACCAGGAGACCGGAATTAACTCAAAAAACAAAGTCACAATCCTTGGTTATAATTTCATTGGAATGTAAAACTTTATGACAGGTTAATCAAATTGATTATATTAATTAATTAAAACCAAATTTCTAATCATTAACTCATTATGAAAAGTTTATCAAACCTTAACATAATAATTTTATTAACTTGTCAGTCAATGAAAACTTTAAAAAAAACTTATAATTTGTTATTCATAATTAGAATAATTAATATCGATATCTACCAGCTGCATGGAGTGGGAGGGGTTAAGGGTTAAAAAAATAAATAAATAAAATAAAAACCAAAAATAGAATTATTAATAAAATAGTCATTGTTGGTCATAAAAGTATAAAATTATGTTTTTTATTTGTTTATAAAGAGTAAATATGTCCTATAACTTTATGAGTTAACTTGAGTTAATAAAATAATATTTGTCGGTCATAAATTTATAAAAGTAGGCACAAATTAGTCATTACATCAACTACGATATCTAAATGGTCTATTTTATGAAGAAGTATGCCTTAAAAGTCATTTTTCGAATTATAAAATCTGATTTCTCCCACCACTTTTATTCTTTCTTCTCTTCCTATCTCTTCCCTTATATCCTCTCTTATTCAAGGTACAACCGACCACCACCATCATCATCTCAAACGTATAACAATCTCGCTATTTCCATGTCCATTGTCGGAGTACAATCGAAGCTGCATATTCTGGTACAACATCCACCACCTCCTCTTTTCTCTAATTAAGAGTGCCACAAGTCACCACCGCCCAGATTCACCATCATTCCCACTTTCAAATACAACAACACATCCATCAGGTTATGTTTTCACTTTCACACCCGTAGTGCAACTAAATTGCAGTTGCAACCAAATTTGCAGTTCAACTAGTGCAACATCAACCGCGTTCTCCTCTCCTCTCTAATTAAGAGCACTACCGAGCTCGTGTTTTCACAATCACCATGTAGTGCAATCTAAGTTGCAGTACAATTTTGTTAATTCTCCCATTTCGTTAGGAGCGAGGTTTGCCCCCAGTGGGCCACCACAAATTGCCACTTGCACCCCTCCATTCAGATTCACCACCGGCCACCTATTTCATTTAGATCCTCCACCATTTTGGATGCGATGCAAACTACGTCACACTTGCACAGGGGTAAATATGTATTTTCAGGTTGGTCATATTCAAGGAGTTTCTAGACAATAAATTAATAATTGTTCTTTTTTAGATAACCATGATCTGATTGCAGTTATTTTGAGGCAATTCATCCAAAAAAAATTTGCAAGACGTTAGGGTTCGCAGATCTGCATAGGGCAAAACTTTGCAGTTATGGAAGTAAAGATGGCTCTAGCAATTATTCTAGGCCATATCTCCTTTGAGCTTTCACCCTCTTATGTTCATGCTCCTTGTACTGTTGTAACTCTTCAATCCCAATATGGTGTTCAACTTATTTTACATAAACTCAGACTTTATATTTATCAAGGTTGAATGTGTACAGATTATAGAGTATTTTCCTAGTTGAAAGCGGTCCTTGGCAAAATTTTGAGAATCGGGTCTAGTCCTTGTGTAGCTCTATTGTATAGCTCTAGACTAAGTAGGTTTTTTCCATTTTATTCTATTTAACGTGGTTTGATCATGTGCGGAGAAGATCAAACACGACACCAATTAGAAAATGTCTAGATTTGCAAGTTAATGAAGGATGTAGATAGAGGAGATGACTGTTGAAACTTAGAATGAAAGCGGTGAAGAAAGAAATCATTGAGCTTGAATTAGGCGAGAATATGTGAGAAGATTGCATTACTTGGAGAACAAAAATTCATGTAACCGACCCGAAAAATGGGCTTTGATGATGATGATTATGTTTATTTTGAATCTAATCTTTGAAACTTAAAGTCATAAAACAAGAATACCCTGACTATACAAACCCTCTAAACTCCCAATTCCAAATGAACATTAATCCGTGACACATGCCCTTAGAAACAGAAGGCACAATTCTCAGCTAATAACAGGGCTTAAAATAAAAGCACTTGCTTACAAAGGTAATACAATTTTACAACCACAATCAATCCAGACAAAGTTTGTGACTTCGTGTAATGGCCTTGGTCTTTACAAAAGTGGATGCTCTCACAAAAATGGATAAAAATTCATTTCCAAATGGTAGGTGGTGTGTCACAGTCACTCCTCTTCCATTATTTAGCAGCCTAGCAAGACCCTTGTTTTTTCTCTATTTTACAAAAAGAAGATCCATATAGAATACATGCAATAATTACTACATGTTGGCTTTATAATATAGTTTCTTAGTTAATTAGCCATGACAAAGACCCTCCCCTTGACACTATGCAACTTGTGAGCTCAGTGAGACTGAAAAATTGGAGAAGTTCAATAAGTGATGGAGAAAAACAGAGAGGATTGGAAAGGTAACAAGATGGAAGAGATTGGGGTAGCTACACTTGCAACATGTATTGTACTAATTGTAATTTCTTTGGCTTGGAAAGCCTTCCATTGGGTATGGTGGAAGCCCATGAAACTGCAAAGACTCCTCAGTGATCAAGGAATAAGGGGTTCTCCTTACAAGTTTCTCCATGGAAACCTCAAAGAGAACATGGCTGCAACCAAGGAAGCAAGATCAAAGCCCCTGGAGCTTTCACATCGTGTTGTGCCATTTGTCATGCCTCTAGTTGATCAAACCGTCCGAAAATATGGTAATTGTTTCATGTTTTTAGGTTTTCGTTGTGTCAATTCTTTGCAGCTGAGATTCTTGCGTACCGATACAACAATTATTTGGTTGATTGTAAAATGCAGGAAAACTATGTGTTATTTGGTATGGACCAACTCCAAGGGTGCAAGTTATGGACCCAGACCTTGTAAAGGAGATTCTATCTAACAAAACTGGTAGCTTTACTAAGACAAGATCAAGCCCAGTAGGGAGGTTTTTGGTAGATGGACTGGTAAACCATGATGGAGAAAAATGGATCAAACACAGAAAGATTATCAACCCAGCTTTCCATCTTGAGAAGATAAAGGTTCTTCTCTTTCATTCTGATACATTATTTTCATTTTAATTGAGATGCAAATGCCAACAGTGTCAACAGTGCCAACAGTTTTCCGAAGAACATTACTTCATATAGATACTTGATTGAATCTTTGCTATGTACATTGCTAAGTTTATTATCATTTCTGTTGATTCTATAGGTGATGTTACCTGAATTTTATACTAGTTGTAGCCAGATGGTGAATAGATGGCAAAGGTTGGTTTCTGAGGATTCGAGTGAACTGGATGTGTGGCCTGAAATTCAGAACCTAACTGCGGATATCATCTCAAGAGCAGCATTTGGAAGTAGTTATGAAGAAGGGCAACGTATATTTGAACTCCAGACCGAACAAGCTGAACTTGTTATTAAGACTGCCCAATCCATATACATCCCTGGTTCCAGGTATGCCCGAGTATAAGTTATGTAAATCATTTAATAAATTGAATAATGGTACACATTTAGAAATAAATATGTCCACTAAAATGCTTCTTGGTAACGTCCAGCATTCTGCCCACCAAAACCAACAGGCGGATGAAGGAAATTTATCGAGAAGTGAGAACTCTGCTGAGTAGTATGATACAAAAGCGGGAGAAGCTTATGAGAAATGGGGAAACTAACGTAAATGATTTACTAGGATTGCTAATGGAATCAAACTTCAAGGAAATCCAAGATAATAAGAAGTCTAAGAAAGTTGGGTTAACTACGGACGAGGTTATTGAGGAATGCAAGCTATTCTACTTCGGAGGACAAGAGACAACTTCAACTGCGCTTGTTTGGACAATGATTGTGTTGAGTATGCATCCAGAATGGCAAGCCCAAGCAAGGGAAGAGGTATTACAAGTCTTTGGGAAACAAAAGCCAGATTTCGATGGACTAAACAACTTGAAAATTGTGAGTTTATACTTAGCTTTTATTGATATTAATCACACTTGACATAGATAAAAGCTTTGTGATAAACTCCTAAACTGTCAATGCAGGTGACGATGATTCTATATGAGGTCCTCAGATTGTACCCATCAGGGGTTTTGACTATAAGAGCTATTGATAAGACCACAAAACTAGGAGAAGTGTACCTTCCAGCAGGAGTACAAGTCACCATACCAATATTTCTCATTCATCGTGATCCTGGGCTCTGGGGTAATGATGCTGAAGAATTCAATCCAAATAGATTCTCTGATGGAATTTCAAAAGCCACAAAGAATCAAACCTCTTTCTTGCCATTTGGTGGAGGTCCCCGGATATGCATAGGGCAGAACTTTGCCATGATAGAAGCAAAGATGGCTCTATCAATGATACTACAGCATTTCTCGTTTGAGCTTTCACCTACTTATGTCCATGCTCCTCACACTATAATTACACTTCAACCCCAACATGGTGCTCAGCTTATCTTGCATAAACTGTGATCCATTTTTTGTATATCTGTATGTAAACTTATGGAAAGATTTCTATCGCAATCACATGGATAAGAGTAGCATAGAATGAGATGGACAGGAAACCCGCTACTCTTATTGCTATTTTCACCATCAATAACAGATGCATAGTAATTGAGGGGGGAAGTTTATGCAGTGAAGAATTGAAGAAGCGAAGGACAACGGTAATAGATATGTGAGAACATATCATATCTCATCAGTTTGGAAGAACATCTAGAAAGATATATCAAGCTTGGTATGAAGACCTTTGATTTAACTGTCTTCTCTGTTTGTCATGTATTATGTTTCTATATGCTTTGATATTTCGGGAACAGCTACCACAAGAATGCCAACAACAACAAAACTAAAGAAAAGGAAAATTGCAAATTTTGGTGTCAATATGCACAGCTAATATTGTTGCACCAAAGGGTGCTAGCTCAGTAAGATTTGTGGCTGATGAATGAGTTTCACAGAGAAAACTAGTTTTTACCTCGGACATTTAAGGATTATATGGACAAGTTTTGTAAAAATAATTTTCACTATCTATAGGACTGGATTTAAGGTATAAAACAAATTTAAACGGCCAAAAACTAGAAAATAACTTGCCGAAAGGTATAATAATAAGAAAAACATGACTATCACAAGGTGACATTTCGCATAGTGCTTGCCAATCTTTCATTGATGCTCTCTAAGCCACCACCAGCCTATCTCTCTTTCGATGACGTTGCCTCAGAAGACATTCAAATTAAAGTAGAATTTGTATTTTGTTCTTGTTGCTCTTCTTTATTGAAAATGCCTACAGAGAGATTCGAAAAGCTAAGAAGAACACAATGCAATATCACAGAGACTTGTGTACTCACATGCTTGCAACTATCCAAATTTTGTTTTTATCACAAATTATAGTCATCCTTGAGGTATTACAATCTAGTCATACTGTTGTTTTCTATCATTATAATGTGTTCTAACATTGAACTATAAATTACAATGTCATGGCATAAGAAACGCATAAACAACCAGAGGAATATAAGCGAATGATCCAAGATGGAACTGATTCTGCCAATCATGCTTGTAACATGTGTTGTTTTGGTAATTTCATATGCATGGAGAGCTTTCTCTTGGATATGGTGGGAGCCTATGAAGCTCCAAAGGAAATTGAGGGAGCAAGGCATAAGGTGTCCTTCATACAGGTTGTTGATTGGGAATCTGAAGGAGCTTGCTGGTGGAACCAAACAAGCTAGATTGACGCATATGGAACTTTCACATCGGATCGTGCCACGGGTTCTCCCTTTCATCAATGAAGTAACGGAGAAATATGGTATCTTTATTTTCTTTTTCTTTTTCTTTTTCTTTTTCTTTTTCCTTTTTACCTGACTTAGAAATTATAGAGGTTTAGTTATATCAAACAAATTTTCGTGTTCTCCCCTTCACATGGAGTAGTTTTGTACTGAAAAATGCAGGAAAGATGTCTGCATATTGGTTTGGTCCAAGTCCGTGGTTGCAGATTATGGATCCAGATCTTGTGAAGTGTGTTTTATCTGACAAATTTGGTCAATTTTCTAAATCAAGGCCAACGTCGATATTCAGGTTTCTGATCACTGGACTCTTGTCCTATAATGGCGACAAGTGGATAAAACATAGAAGGATTGTTAATCCAGCCTTCCATCTGCAGAAGTTGAAGGTTCTATAAATATTTTCTTTTATTCTCATAATTTCTGTTCAAATATTGGATTGCATCTCTCTTTATATCATTTAGATCTGCAGTTTTTTACAATCCTAAGTATTGGATATAGATGATGTTACCAGCATTTCATACTAGCTGTTACGAGATGGTAAACAAATGGCAGCAGTTGGTTTCAGAAGAATCGAAAGAGTTGGATGTATGGCCCGAACTCCAGAACTTGACTGGTGATGTAATATCAAGAACAGCGTTCGGAAGCAGCTATGAAGAAGGACGGCGCATATTCCAACTCCAAACTGAACAGGCTGACCTTGTAAGTCAGGCTGCCCAGTACGCTATTATCCCAGGTTTCAGGTACACAAAGTGATTTAGAAGTACATGAACCTTTACGGGTTCAAGTTATAATCTATAATTTCAATCATGTCACCTTTCGCATTCCTTCAGATTTCTACCAACAAAAACAAACAGGAGGATGAAGGAAGTTCATAGAGAAGTTAGAACCCTATTGAAGGATATCATAAACAAAAGACAGAGTTCAATGAAAATTAACAGTGACGACTTATTAGGCTTGTTGATGGAATCTAATTTGAAGGAAATACAAGATAATGAGAACCCTAAGAATGCCGGGATGACGATCGATGATGTTATTGAGGAGTGCAAGTTATTCTACTTTGCAGGGCAAGAGACAACTTCGAGTTTAATTGCATGGACAATGATTGTTTTGAGCATGCATCCTCAGTGGCAAGTCCAGGCAAGGGAAGAGATCTTGCAAGTCTTTGGGAAAACAAAACCAGATCTTGATGGACTAAATCAACTGAAAATTGTAAGCCTTGCTTTCTTAATCATGAAAAATTTAATGTAAATCTTAGTTTTAACATAAATGCTTCATGCAGGTAACGATGATTCTGTATGAGGTTCTACGATTATACCCACCCATAGTTATGATTATGAGAGCTACTCACGAGGAGATGAAACTAGGAACTCTATGTCTTCCACCAGGGGTGCAAGTTGCAATACCAACACTTCTTGTTCATCATGACCGTGATCTTTGGGGTGATGATGCAGAAGAATTCAATCCAGCAAGATTCTCTGATGGAGTTTCGAAGGCTACAAAGAATCAAGTCTCATTCTTCCCATTCGGTTGGGGTCCACGAATATGCATTGGACAGAACTTTGCCATGATTGAAACAAAGATGGCCTTGGCCATGATTCTGCAACAGTTCTCATTTGAGCTTTCACCCAACTATCTCCATGCTCCTACTACTGTTATTACTCTCCAACCCCAGCATGGTGCTCAGCTTATCTTGCATAAACTCTGATTTCCTCACAAACATGACAGCGTACTCAATTTAGGTGTCACTATATCCAATAATATAATGAATCTCACAACTCAGACAACAGAGGTTTGTAAAGCAAAAATGCAATCTACGAGTCCTAGCTTTGTGACTTACAGTCTTCAGTTTCGATACTAATATTGTCAACCAATAGTTGTACTTCAACCATTCATGTATATACCAAAGGGAAAACAGAACCACTCATTATTCCCCAAGTAAATCCAACATGATAACTTTTTGGTAGATCTGTCCATGCAAATGGGATGTAGTCCAGTCAATGAACCTACAACTTAGTATGTAACATTTAAGACATGCTTGAGAACCATATTAGAAATTACTCCCAAAATTGATGCAACAAATAAGTCATCAGAACAACTTGGTGATTCAGATTTTAACACCGCAGTGATAGATAGCAACTCATAGAAGATGACCCAAAGTAATTGGAACATTCTAGAATGATAGGGAAAGATAACACTGACAAAACCCTATGTATTAAAGCACTGCCATTGATAAGACCACAAAACTAGGAGAAGTGTACCTTCCAGCAGGAGTACGAGTCACCATACCAATATTTCTCATTCATCGTGATCCTGGCCTCTGGGGTAATGATGCTGAAGAATTCAATCCAAATGGATTCTCTGATGGAATTTCAAAAGCCACAAAGAATCAAACCTCTTTCTTGCCATTCGGTGGAGGTCCCCGGATATGCATAGGGCAGAACTTTGCCATGATAGAAGCAAAGATGGCTCTATCAATGATACTACAGCATTTCTCCTTTGAGCTTTCACCTACTTATGTCCATGCTCCTCACACTATAATTACACTTCAACCCCAACATGGTGCTCAGCTTATCTTGCATAAACTGTGATCCATTTTTTGTATATCTGTATGTAAACTTATGGAAAGATTTCTATCGCAATCACATGGATAAGAGTAGCATAGAAAGAGAGGGACAGGAAACCCGCTACTCTTATTGCTATTTTCACCATCAATAACAGATGCATAGTAATTGAGGGGGGAAGTTTATGCAGTGAGGAATTGAAGAAGCGAAGGACAACGGTAATAGATATGTGAGAACATATCATATCTCAACAGTTTGGAAGAACGTCTAGAAAGATATATCAAGCTTGGTTTGAAGACCTTTGATTTAACTGTCTTCTCTGTTTGTCATGTATTATGTTTCTATATGCTTTGATATTTCGGGAACAGCAACCACAAGAATGCCAACAACAACAAAACTAAAGAAAAGGAAAATTGCAAATTTTGGTGTCAATATGCACAGCTAAAATTGTTGCACCAAAGGGTGCTAGCTCAGTAAGATTTGTGGCTGATGAATGAGTTTCACAGAGAAAACAAGTTTTTACCTCGGACATTCAAGGATTATATGGACAAGTTTTGTAAAAATAATTTTCACTAACTATAGGACTGGATTTAAGGTATAAAACAAATTTAAACGGCCAAAAACTAGAAAATAACTTGCCGAAAGGTATAATAATAAGAAAAACATGACTATCACAAGGTGACATTTCGCATAGTGCTTACCAATCTTTCATTGATGCTCTCTAAGCCACCACCAGCCTATCTCTCTTTCGATGACGTTGCCTCAGAAGACATTCAAATTAAAGTAGAATTTGTATTTTGTTCTTGTTGCTCTTCTTTATTGAAAATGCCTTCAGAGAGATTCCAAAAGTTAAGAAGAAAACAATGCAATATCACAGAGACTTGTGTACTCACATGCTTGCAACTATCCAAATTTTGTTTTTATCACAAATTATAGTCATCCTTGAGGTATTACAATCTAGCCATACTGTTGTTTTCTATCATTATAATGTGTTCTAACATTGAACTATAAATTACAATGTCATAGCATAAGAAACGCATAAACAACCAGAGGAATATAAGCGAATGATCCAAGATGGAACTGATTCTGCCAATCATGCTTGTAACATGTGTTGTTTTGGTAATTTCATATGCATGGAGAGCTTTCTCTTGGATATGGTGGGAGCCTATGAAGCTCCAAAGGAAATTGAGGGAGCAAGGCATAAGGTGTCCTTCATACAGGTTGTTGATTGGGAATCTGAAGGAGCTTGCTGGTGGAACCAAACAAGCTAGATTGACGCCTATGGAACTTTCACATCGGATCGTGCCACGGGTTCTCCCTTTCATCAATGAAGTAACGGAGAAATATGGTATCTTTATTTTCTTTTTCTTTTTCTTTTTCCTTTTTACCTGACTTAGAAATTATAGAGGTTTAGTTATATCAAACAAATTTTCGTGTTCTCCCCTTCACATGGAGTAGTTTTGTACTGAAAAATGCAGGAAAGATGTCTGCATATTGGTTCGGTCCAAGTCCGTGGTTGCAGATTATGGATCCAGATCTTGTGAAGTGTGTTTTATCTGACAAATTTGGTCTATTTCCTAAATCAAGGCCAACGTCGGTATCCAGGTTTCTGATCACTGGACTCTTGTCCTATAATGGCGACAAGTGGATGAAACATAGAAGGATTGTTAATCCAGCCTTCCATCTGCAGAAGTTGAAGGTTCTATAAATATTTTCTTTTGTTCTCATAATTTCTGTTCAAATATTGGATTGCATCTCTCTTTATATCATTTAGATCTGCGGTTTTTTACAATCCTAAGTATTGGATATAGATGATGTTACCAGCATTTCATACTAGCTGTTACGAGATGGTAAACAAATGGCAGCAGTTGGTTTCAGAAGAGTCGAAAGAGTTGGATGTATGGCCCGAACTCCAGAACTTGACTGGTGATGTTATATCAAGAACAGTGTTCGGAAGCAGCTATGAAAATGGACGGCGCATATTACAACTCCAAACTGAACAGGCTGAGCTTGTAAGTCAGGCTGCCCAGTACGCTATTATCCCAGGTTTCAGGTACACAAAGTGATTTAGAAGTACATGAACCTTTACGGGTTCAAGTTATAATCTATAATTTCAATCATGTCACCTTTCGTGTTCCTTCAGATTTCTACCAACAAAAACAAACAGGAGGATGAAGGAAGTTCACAGAGAAGTTAGAACCCTATTGAAGGATATCATAAACAAAAGACAGAGTTCAATGAAAATTAACAGTGACGACTTATTAGGCTTGTTGATGGAATTTAATTTGAAGGAAATACAAGATAATGAGAACCCTAAGAATGCCGGGATGACGATCGATGATGTTATTGAGGAGTGCAAGTTATTCTACTTTGCAGGGCAAGAGACAACTTCGAGTTTAATTGCATGGACGATGATTGTTTTGAGCATGCATCCTCAGTGGCAAGTCCAGGCAAGGGAAGAGATCTTGCAAGTCTTTGGGAAAACAAAACCAGATCTTGATGGACTAAATCAACTGAAAATTGTAAGCCTTGCTTTCTTAATCCTGAAAAAATTAATGTAAATCTTAGTTTTAACATAAATGCTTCACGCAGGTAACGATGATTCTGTATGAGGTTCTACGATTATACCCACCCATAGTTATGATTATGAGAGCTACTCACGAGGAGATGAAACTAGGAACTCTATGTCTTCCACCAGGGGTGCAAGTTGCAATACCAACACTTCTTGTTCATCGTGACCGTGATCTTTGGGGTGATGATGCAGAAGAATTCAATCCAGCAAGATTCTCTGATGGAGTTTCGAAGGCTACAAAGAATCAAGTCTCATTCTTCCCATTCGGTTGGGGTCCACGAATATGCATTGGACAGAACTTTGCCATAATTGAAACAAAGATGGCCTTGGCCATGATTCTGCAACAGTTCTCATTTGAGCTTTCACCCAACTATCTCCATGCTCCTACTACTGTTATAACTCTCCAACCCCAGTATGGTGCTCAGCTTATCTTGCATAAACTCTGATTTCCTCACAAACATGACAGCGTACTCAATTTAGTTGTCACTATATCCAATAATATAATGAATCTCGCAAACTCAGACAACAGAGGTTTGTAAAGCAAAAATGCAATCTACGAGTCCTAGCTTTGTGACTTACAGTCTTCAGTTTCGATACTAATATTGTCACCTAATAGTTGTACTTCAACCATTCATGTATATGCCCAAGGGAAAACAGAACCACTCAGTATTCCCCAAGTAAATCCAACATGATAACTTTTTGGTAGATCTGTCCATGCAAATGGGATGTAGTCCAGTCAATGAACCTACAACTTAGTATGTAACATTTAAGACATGCTTGAGAACCATATTAGAAATTACTCCCAAAATTGATGCAACAAATAAGTCATCAGAACAACTTGGTGATTCAGATTTTAACACCGCAGTGATAGATAGCAACTCATAGAAGATGACCCAAAGTAATTGGAACATTCTAGAATGATAGGAAAAGATAACACTGACAAAACCCTATGTATTAAAGCACTGCCATTGTAAAAGAACCAATCTCTTCTGAAGTAAAACCGTAACACAAGAACCAAGTGAATCCATTTGTGCAATATATCATTATTTTTACAGAGTTGATGAACTACACTGCAGGGGTAAAGATGAAGCCACTTTACAGCAAAATGTGTTGGAAAAGGCCTAGTCATAGCAATTTCTGAGGGAATTGTCTGTATACTAAAATAAAACTGTCCTTTATGTACGTTGAGGGTTATGCCAACTTCCATAAGAACGACCATCTTTGTAGTTAGGCAATGAAATCTATGGAACCTCCCACAGCTTTAGAATTTTGGAGCAACACGTACATCATCATTGTTGAAACCATTACAGTGGAAACCTTATAACCATTCCTCATCACTCTTTTATCAGCATTAAGCAAGACAGCAGAAACAATAGTGAATATCCCACCATTTATTCCATCTAAAGCCTAGACTGATCACATCAATTTGGATGGGAGAGAAATGGACGAGCTTAATATTTATTCTTACAAGAACAGCGGTGTTTTGGAAACTTGGTGGGTTTTAAGGATCCCCGGACCACCTTTATATTATACAACAGGATGGCAGACATGGATGGCGTTTATCTCACTTTTTCCTTGACAAATATATCAATACCTAGTACAAATAAATGACTAAAAAACTTGTTCACTAGTTTTTTTCACCTCTCAGGATTTAATCTTAACATGTCTAAGTTCAATAATGCCCTTACGTATGTCCCATAAACTTTAGGAAAACTCTACTTATAATTCAAAACTAAGCAAAATGCCACCTATATAAAATAAGAGAAAGTAAATGAGAGGGCAACTAGATATGAAAAAAAAAATAATAATAACATTGATAAAACCAGATGATATTCATATCTTAAGCCACAGGAAAAAATGTGAAAGAGAAACATACATGGAAAATTCTCAGGAGGATCCTCGGGTGAGTCTCTGCATCTCATTTTGGTCGTTCAAGGTCTCAATGAGAAGGGGAGGAGCATACTGGGCTGTCCCTTGGTGCTCCTCAGAATCTTGGCAGAAAGAAAGGATGATGGTATCAATTGACATCTCCACCACTGCGAAGAAAAGCGTGGCAACAACATATCCAAGCCACCAACATACCTGCATTGAATATAAGCATGTGTGCGTCGCCATTTATTAATTGAGCCAGATACCTTGTTATTACATGGAAAATTGAAACTTGAAATGACGTTTAGAAGAGACAATGATTGTGTTTTACATATTAATGAAGATGATTGAACATTATGAAAAAGTTAGAACGAAACCAACATAGTGCACACCAGAATATACAAAACATGATGAAATATAGTTTGTTTCCTATTCAAAATTAATATAACACTTGCACTGTGTTTTGGTTGCAAACAAAAAACTCCATTGAAATCAGTAAAAAGAGAAGAAGGTGAAGAGAGGAGAGAGAGGAAGACAGAAAGGAGAAGTGGAGAACTTCATCCTCACACGTTGTCTCAAAATCAGGGAAAACCTTTTAGCAAGAGTAAGGGAAACTTCACTAGGGAAAATCTTCAATCCTCTTCAAGTGCTACATTTTTGTCTTTGTTTCCACTCTCTTCTATTTTTTTACTGTTTTCCCTGGATATGATATTTCAAACACAACCTGAATTTGATATGCTGATACCAGCTTCATGATTCAATTGTTTGTCACTTTAAACATAGGCACCAAAACCTTTTTCATAGGAATCTATCATCACTCTGTAAGTCTTTAAGCTTTTATACCGGTCCATCTCCAACAAAGACAACTTCGAATATACAGCATATCCTTCAAAATACCAGGTGCCTCGAAAATGTTTCACAATAAAAATAAATCTGACTTTGATGATTAAGACTAAGTTTAAGAGATTCAGTTAAAAGAGAGTCAGGCAGGGAGAAAAAAGGTGAGAGGAGAGAGAATCTGATGCTGAACATGACATTTAATAGTTCAACCTCATGTTTACTCCAAAATTATAGAATAACTTAATTAGGTGAGGGGAGGACTATTTTCCATGGAAAATAAAACATGTATCATCTTCAATCTTAAGTGCTCCACTTTTTCTCACTCTATCTCTCTCTCTGTCTCTCCTTTCTGCTTTTGACTCTAATCCCTGAGAAAGTTGTTCTTTAAAAGCAACACAGCCTAAGATTAAAATACAAAAACTTACCAGAACTGGGAATAGTGGGGAAGATATCTTGTTATGCGCTGATTTATATTTATGAGTGTCCAACATAAGGAATGCGAACACGGCACTGAAGAGGCTGACACATAACTTCCCGAGGAAGAGGATAACATCTCCAATCACATTTACCCTTCCAATACGAAGAATATTATTCACGATTAATCCCGTAGCAATTGCAGAAGCTCTGCAGAATCCTTTTCCAGTTATAGCAATCTACATGAGAAAATAACAGTAGAATAAAGAAACCTAGTAATGATCAACAGATTTACACTAAATCGAGAAAGGAAGAATGTGAAATCATAGAATTTTCTCTTATGGTCCCATCGTAGCATTGTCCCTCATCTTGTAAAACTAATTATTCAAATACTGAATTTGCTATTATAAAATAAGATTCTAAATGCTACAACTATTATCTAACATAGATGATACCATGAAAAAACAGCAATCTCCTGCTGATCAAAAAATTGGAGGTAAACTTACCATTATGTAGGCATTTCTGTTTACAGATCTAATGGTCCAATCAATGCAGCCAAGGCAGCACTGAGAGGAACCTGAAGCCAGCTTTCCCACAGTGGTTTCTGCCAATGTACCACCGCCTTTCAGCTTGCGGCGAATTAATTCCAGTATATATCTAAACCACTCTACAAGTGATACAATCAGAGAGCCAAGTGCAACAGACCCGAGGTTGTAACGGATGAGACGCTTCATTGAGGAGAATACAGGAACAAATGGTATGTCATGCTGCATGAGAAAGTTCAGATGTTCAAATTTAATGGAAAAAACATAAAGATCCACAGAAAACAATCAAAACAGAGAAAAGTGAGAGAGGAGAGAAAGATGCTGAAAGGAGGGAATCTTTGAAGTTTAAGATGATGTTCAAACTCATGTTTTCTGTCAAAATGGTAGAAATGATTATATAGGGAGAGGCAAAAAATATTTCTCAAGGAGAACCTAAACAGAGCCTAAAGGCCAAATTCATTGATGAAGGAAAAGACAGAACAGTTCTAAAAGTTGTGATCCAAAATGAGAGTAAATGTAAGGTTTATCATTGTTCAAATAATGAAACACCCATTACTTGGTTGCAAATATCATAATACAAAAATAATAATAATAATAATAATAATAATAATAATAATAATAATAATAAATAAATAAATATCATAATGGGCTGAAAGTTTGTTGGAATGATCGACATGATGAAGAAACCGCCCTTACAAAATATCATTGATGTATAATTCTTACACATGGACCAGTGAAGTTTTAGTTATATAGAGACCTTCCCTTCTTTCCAAATCAGACTACAAAATCCATTATTCAAAAAGCTAACATATCCCTGTTATAATATAGCCAAGATCACATAATATGAGAGTTATATAACTAATTTTCTTTGGTGACTAGATCCAGACCTAAATCATGTATCAAATAACACAAAAGAGCAATAGGTATCAAAAATTACCAACAAAAGTCTCGCACTCACACCCTCAAAGAGTGGGAGTAAAGGACAAAAAAAGAACAAATAAAACTTAAACCTTGATTGACGCACCAACTCTTTAATAGAAACAAAAACTTTGACAAATAAATATAAAAAACTCACAAACATAAACATGGTCTATGTTATAAAATCAGGGATTAATCACTTAACATGACTGGACCGATAAGATTTAACAATTAATCGGTTGGGCTAAACAGGATAGGATTAATCAAAGATATCTGGGTCCGAGTCAATGATAAGTTAGTGCGTCAACTAGCTGAAATCCACCAATGTTATATAACTCCCCAAAAGAAAAGAAAAGAAATAATCTGTGCTCCAGTCAACCCTAATCACATGCTGCCTTCTTCACTTGTATATTTTCCATTAACTGATTAATTTTATTAACTAAAATTAATCAGTTAATATTGTTCTAACTTATAAGATGCCTTACATCATGACTTTGAGTTATGAGTTGTAGTAGTATGTAAATATATTTATATGTTGACCTTTGATAGTTATAATAATACATTTATATATTTGTTAACATTTGATAGTTTATCTGTTTTAGTATATAATAATCTTCATCTTTTTTTGGTATACTACACATTGCTTGGAGGGATAGAAAAATATATATACTTAGAAAAATCGATCAACTAATTCTGATTAATTGTGATTAATCCCCAATTGACTCATCTCACTTTTGGACCGATTAGGGTCCGATTAACAATTTAACTATATAGAGCATGATGAAGAACTCAAATATGAAATAACTAGAGACTGCCATACTTCGTTAAATTTCAAGTCTTTATTCAACAGAAAATATTAGATAAAATAGCTTACTGATGTTCCACCACGAGCCCAATAATAAGATGCAACACAACCCGCAATCACAGTTGAAGAGAAAGCAATAAAGAACTGTGTCGCCCAATAACATCCAAACAGATGGAAAAGGATAGCAATTGTTATATGAGGAGTGTAATGGATGCTGTAACCACAGCAACTGTCACAGTTAATCCTGTTAGATCCAAGATCATATGCACAACAATTGGACTTGCAATTGTTCCGGATGATCTGACCAGAACTGAATAAATGAAGGGTTGCAGAAAGCCAAAACATGTAAAAGATTGTGAGGATAGTATACGGTACAACAGGAAAAATTATGAGAGCCTGAACTTCCCCAATGACCTTAGCAGCAACCTGCATGAAAAAGAAAAGCACCGACATGTGACTTGCAACTGTTGTCATACCATCACAGAATCTACTTTCCAACACCATGTTGATTTTGTACTTGCCTTGAGTACAGCTGTTGCCATAAGGATGCGCCGCACAATAGCTATAGATGAGAGGATGGAAACAACCATGACAATAGTCATAAGTACAGCAACGGCACGAATATGATTTTGTTCCTGAAATAATAATATAACATCACTAAGCAAACACATTCAACTGAAAGCATGAACAGCGGAAATTCTAAGTTGATTTGTCAACCCACCCTTCCGGTTATGTGAATGTACGGATCCTGCAAGCCAATTGTAGAGGTAATTGCATCATTCCCGATCCATCCAGCTAAGAAGTGTGAAAACAAATAGAGAGTCAGCTTCAGATTCATATCCCATTACACAATCTAACCATCAAAAGCAATGACCAGGAAAACAAAATGAAAATCCATAACAAGTGATAAATTTCTGATGCATCTAGGACTAAGAAGTACAAGCCATTTCAAAACAATGCATAGCAGAGTTTAGCCTAAATTTCTGAAAATTCATATTCCAGGTGTATTCTTTCTGCGTACTACATATTTCTGTCACATACAGTGAAAATTTACAACAATGCATAGCAGAGTTAACACTGAGAGCTGTGGAAAGTTATGGCAGAATGAGCAAGGTGTTGTTTTGTCACCAGGATATAAAACACTAAGACCTCTGAATGGTGTAGCAGATGGGGAAACAGGAAAGATTGTAATTTTACCTTTCAAGTAGTAAAACATTGTGAATGAAACTATGAGAACATTAAAGAGGATGACTGTCATCCACGTCATTGCAGTAACAAAATGCTGAATCATCAACAGCCAAATAATTGACACAAACAACGGCAAGATTCCACCACAAACAATAAATACTGGCCATGCCTTTCCAATATCAGCCACGTACCTCTGCATGAAATAAGTAGACTATAAATCTTGAACTCCAGATGCATACAAATGGTAGCATACCAGAACATTAGTGCGTAAGAAATCAACTGGACCCCTAGTTATTGGAGCTTGAAGCATCAATAAATTATAGAAATCCCCCATTTGCAAATTTCTATTATTTCCTGGAGTTTTAAGTGAAATCCATTTCAGAGATTGCTACTTCTACGAGAGAAATAAAAAATTTTAAGTTTCTTATGGTAATTGTTTAGTGGAATCAAACAAACATATCTTACAATCTAGGTTTCCCAGTCATCTACAATGCTTGCAACAAGAAGCAAGGTAAAATCAAAGATTTCCACTTCTCCAACATAACAGATGGTGGGCACAACTCATGGGACTTTCACCTCCGAAGAAACTTAAATGATTGGGAACTGCCGCAGATGGCGAACATACTCCGAAAACATCCATTTAGATGCTGATGGGGATACTTAGCTGTGGGAAGGAAAGGGTAAAACCTTTACAGTTAAGGACTGCTGTGACAAAATACATCCTCCCATTCAGTTTTTCAGAGGCAGACGCTCAGGTTCATAGCCTTCAGCATTCTATTTGGCTGAAAGATATCCCTCCAAGGGCATGCTTCCTCCTTTGGACCATCATGCACGGCCAACTCCTTACTGTTGATAACCTCAACATACGAGGGATGATTCCACCCAACCACTGCGTATTATGTGGTTCACCCAAAGAAAGCATTTATCACATCTAGATGACTTGTGGCCCTTGGAATCTGGAGAAGTTGTCTTGAAAAATTCAAAGTTCATGCCTCTTATCTCCGCCTCCATCCTTCAATGGTTTGAGCCTAGGTTTTCCACCAATATTCAAAATCTCAACCTATCTGCTATTGAGAAATGGACGTGGGGTAGAATTACTCATGCTTTTGCATGTTGTAGTTTGGAGGGAAAGAAACAATAGAATTTTCAAAAACTCCTTCAAAGATGTACATAGCCTATGGATAGATATCAAGGTAACCCTTTGGGTTTGGGGACATACCTTGGGCATCTTTAAAGATGCAGATTTCTCCTCTTGTATGTTCGATGGGGAGATAGTGTCCAGAACAGAAACTCGTGACTCTCTTTGTATGCTTTTTGCTTTCTAGCTTCATGTGGTTTTCTACCAGGGATTGCTAGCTTTTCATATAAATAAAAATCACTGTTTACTGATAAATAAAAATAAAAAAATAAAATAAAATAAAATAAAACCCTAGCCCTAACTGAAATACAAGCCATAAATTAAGGTGTTAGATCCAAACCAACTTATTGAAGGAAATAATAATTAAATTAGAAAACATAGTTCTACCCGTATACCTATCACTTTCATATAGAAAGGACCTCATAATACAAGTACCAAACCTGGATTATTATATGTGTTTGAAAATGATAACTATTTCTCTTACTAATGACCGATTAAATATGTAGAGCAGTTTCAAATGAATGAAAACATCTCAAATCTGCCATAACTTTTCATTAGATCACGTAGTCTATGGTGTCCACATTAATCCAAAATCGAGAAATGGAAATGAAACGTATTACAATTGTAAAGATAGTTTTTGGAGGTTTTCGCAGTCTTTTCGACCATTACCTGGCTTTCTAATAAATTAAACAAAAAAATAATTATATAATACACTGTGCAACCAAATGAGGTAGCTGTGGTCTTAGACATGTCTGCAGGCACATCCCATGGAATAGATTGATATGAATAATCAAGACTGAAGCCTCTAACCTTTAGGACAGATGATCTAGAATTAATGGATCTATGAATAGATTTGTCTATTATAATGTCCTCATTGATAGTTACTCCACCCATCTGTTCCCATTGCTGCAAAGACGCATTTGATGCACGTGCAATGAATTGGCAATTCCACTGAACTGAAAAATAAATAAGAGAATCTTAAACACAAAGTTTCTAGTTAATATATAATAACTGTATGAACTATTAAAAGAAAAAAAGATAAAAAGTGAAAAGATAAACAAAAACTATATAAATTCTACACCAGGAGTCGGTGATAGCAATTCAAATGAAAACTATATAAATCAATGGTGTCATCATGGAGATTTCGATGATGACTTCCTAGGGTACTACTTCACTTCAGAATAACGCAATCAATTGCGCTTCAAAAAACTTCTTATAGAAAACAACATTCTAGAAATGGGCAAATTGATATATGTTAGTATGACTGTATGATAGAAGTGGTTCAGCAGCTTTGCAAAACATTAAACCTATGTAATGATTTTGTCTGTGAACTCTAAACACACGCAATGATTTAGTCACGAGATGATTTCTTTCTGGACTCTTTCTTCAAATGTAGATCGGAAAATCAAGAAGGTCATGCGGGGGATCTCAGTGAGCCTGCGCATAAATATTTTGGGCCTTTTTGGGTGGCCCGGTTTCGGATGTTGAGTCTATGGTTGAGATATGGGCTGACAAAGAATTGTTTTCCTTTATGGTCTACTCCAGGCACCAGCCCAGGCCAAGGAGATAAATTCGACAATTTGATTGAATTGAGTTGAATTATGTGAGGTTTGTTCTGACAGAAAAAATCTCGTTCTGGACATCGCTCCCACGGATGAACCATGTAAATTTTGTGTCTCCTGTGTGCTTGTCTGTTGGTTTCTTAGTTTTGTTTTCTATTCCTGCTGATAACAATGAATCCAGATGGACCAGATCTTACATTTTCTGAAGTGTGGGGGCCTGTGCAACCCTCCACACGACAAGGGTCAATGAATGCAAGGCAGCATTATGGTCTATTTAGGTTTTCCATGATTGATTAATAAACAGTTAAATAAATAGTTAAGAGTTGTCATTTTGATTGACTGACGAGATTTCTAGGATTCTTCCTTTGTGAAAGCCCCCAATTTTTTATTTGAGTTTCAGATCCTAATTGCTTCAACTATGACACATCCTATAGCAAATGCAATGAGTATGTGTCAGTGTCCGAAACAACTTAGGTACGAGTGTCAGACATGATGGGTGAGCACATGCATATTACACATTATTAATTCTTATTATTATTATTTTCACGTAAAAAAAATTATTGATATTTTTATTCGGGATAAATGTCTGCACAAACTATTGATAATTAACTGAGCAGTTAAGCAGGCAAAATCCTTAACATAATCAATATTTATCTAACATCTGCAACACTTACCGTTTACGCTTGGAAATATTACAGGGTAGCAGGGACCTTGAAGCTGGAGAGAGCTGTTCCTCATCTCTGGTGTAAGGAACTCAAAGTAATCATAGTTTCTATCTAGCCATTCATCCATTGAGGTGTGAATTTCTCCTTCGGGATAATCACAGACCCAACGAAGAGACTCTTCAGACGGGGGTGGGCATTTCTTTAAGCAGATACTTCTAGCACTGGCAAGCTTGAATTGGCTGTTCTTAAGGCCACTTTCATATACTTGGTTGGGATTTAGCCAATATCTCAGCTGCAACTCACTAAGATCAGGATGTGCATGCCTGTTGCCACAAACATTTCCTTTGTAGTCCAGCCCATATATCAGCCTGTTCAAACACATACAAATATGCTTAGTTTCCATTAATAAAGTAAAAGGGAAGAAGATAAACTAACACCCTTGACTTTTTGTTCATTACTGAGATTTAGAGTCTCCAAGTCCAAATCTATTAAAATCAGTAAGAAAATCAAGAATATATCACTACAAAAAATGTATACAACTATATGTGTAACAGTTACATGACTACAAATGCCATTGCCAGACAAGGGTACGGGTATCTGACACATCAACAAAAGAACCCATCAAACGATAAGTTTTGATGATTTCTATGCGACAACTAAAGCTAAAGCTAAACTGGATCTACGATAAACCCTAAATAAGAGATAAATAAGAAAACATAAATTTCATTCAATTAAGAGATAATTAAAAGATAAATAAGAGACAATAAGAAAACATAAATTTCATTCAATCAACTCACCAACTACAATGTTCAAGTCCATGCCTTATAAGCTAATTAACTTCTTTGGCAAGCAATCTAATCTAACCCTAACCCTACTTGGCCAGTGCCCTAACTAATATGGGTTTTATTGTATTTGGCACAATTACAAGTAATACTAATTAATTACCCGCTTACATCAAGTTCATAATTACACTATTTTTTCTTTCAATTATAAACTTCATTATCATTACTACATAGTATTTGATGCAGTCGATTTTCGCTCCCTGCTTGACCTTGACCTGCACAAATAACGCACGTGAGCCACGAACCACCGTTGTGGTGGCCGATGGCACTCCGATGCTAAAGACAGACAGGGATTTGAGGAAAGTAGCGTACTTTTGTTCACCAACCTCATGTCTTATTTATAGTATTGGAGTCATGATTAGACCAGGACATCGGTGGCGTAGTTTAGGGAAAGAGATCTTGGAAATCCTTCTCTAATTAGGAGTCGTGTGGAAGAGGGGAGTTTCCATGTTAGACCTGTGCTCATAGATACGCGGGAGATAGTTTCCAATTGGAGTGTTGGTCATAGATGGAAGTTTCCACGTACGATGTATAGTCTGGTATTTGCTTCCTAGTTGGAGACAAAGTATTGTTGGCTTCTGAAGCTGATCCCCGAGATACTTGCTTAAATAGGTCTTACAGGTATTGGGGATGGTTGTGAGACGTGTGGGCTTAACAAGCCGTAGTAATTTGGGTCCGGCTAGTGGATTGCACTTTGCGGGCTTGATGTTGTTTGGGCTAGACCAGTGCTAGACTGACGCTTGGGCCTGTTATTCCTTGAGATCATCATGACACGTGTACGGTGTAGGAGATGACATTTCGGTGTATCATCAGCTGCTCCCCCCGAGTTAGTGGTTCATCATATCGGTCCACTAAGTCACTTCTCGAAAAGATACGCCACCCGTGATGATTGAGTTTGAACCGTTACTTTAACAGCGCACTCTATTAATTAATCATGCGTCGGTTCAGTGGATAAAAGGCGGAAAATCAATCTCTATTTAGATCTCTCTTTCTGTAGAGATTTGACTCTTCCATTTCTTCGTTTTTAGAGACTTCGTTCTGTTCAACTTTTAATTGAAAGCTTGTTCACTTTTTTCATGGCTCGCCAAAATAACCTTGACGATGAGCTTTTTGCCAAGGGCCTCCAATTTTTTGAAAATAGGTCGGCCTCCGAATCGAGCAAGATTTGGAAGACATATGGGGTCCTTGAAGACTTGCAATTCTACACATTGAGTGATGATCAAACGCCAATGTTTCCTCTGGATTGATTCATCTGTTTGCATCGTAGCATGCTTCAGACTGGTGTTCGTTTTCCTATGATCGATGAGATCTAGGGCTTTCTGGAATTCCTAGGTATCCCTCCTGCCCAATTGGTAACGAATGGGTACAAGATTATTCTCCTTATATTGATCAGGGCCAAGGACACTGGTGTTCGGGTGATTCCGATGGTGATTCAGTTGTTAACTTCTCCCTGACTAAACGATCACGCCGTGTGTCAGATGAAGTCACTGGCTTGCTTCAGGAAACTGTCGAATGACTTCAAGTTCTGGCAGAAACACTGCTTCCTAACTCCTTCGGATTCTAAGTATTTCGAGTTCAATAGTCGTCGGCTTGAGCGGGAGTTCAGGTCACTTCGTAAATATGATTTCGTTCTTTGATTCCGTTGCGTTGATTGTATGTTGATCGTTGCGTGTTCTCTGTAAGGAGGTTCCCTACTAATCTTTCCTCGGAGGAGGAAGCTGATATGAAGGCATTCTGTGGCATGCCCCGAATGAGGGTGGAGGATGTTATCTGCCCTTCCAATATTAGTCGCAGTGGGTTATGGGCCCACTGGCATGTCACTCCCACTATTTTCAGAGTGTTGAAGGTTCAGTCCAAAGGTGGAGCTCCTTCCAAGAAGAGGAAGGCTTCTAAAGTTAAGGCTCCTAGCATGTCAGACACAGAGGGTCTTTCTAAGACGCTTGCTTCCTTTATAGGCTCGAAGAGGTCTCGCATTGGGGCTGAGCCTGCTTCCAAACGGTCAGCTTCGTTGGGGGGAGGGGGGAGTGTGATTTTGACTTGTCCGCAGAAGAGGAGGTTGTAGCATCTGATTTGGAAAAGGACCACCTGCGGCTAACAGGGGTTGATGATGCGTCGAAGCTGAGTACCGAGCAGGCTGAAGCATTGAATAAGAAGTTGATGTTGGCTGTTGTGGCAGCATCTACGAATACTGACCAATCCAAACCTGTTCAGCTGCCCCCCCCTCGCCCCTTAGTAGGTCCACCCATGTCGATGGCACTCCGATGCTAAAGTCAGACAGGGATCTGAGAAAGGCTTAAAGCTGTAAACAGAAAATTTGTAGTGTACTTTTATTCACCAGCCTCATGTTTTATTTATAGTGTTGGAGTCTTGGTTCGACAAGGCCATCGGTTGCATAGTTTAGGGAAAGAGATCTTGGGGATCCTTTTCTAATTAGGAGTCGTCTGGGGGAGGGAAGTTTTCATGTTAGACCTGTGCTCCTAGATACACGGGAAATAGTTTCCAATTGGAGTGTTTTCCATAGATGGAAGTTTCCACGTACGACATACACTCTAGTATTTGTTTCCTAGTAGAGGACAAAGTATTGCTGGTTTGCCCGTCTAAAGCTGATGCATGAGATACTTGCCTAAATAGGTCTTATGGGTATTAGGGATGGTTGTGACGCATGGGTTTAACAGGTCGTAGTAATTTGGGTCCGGCTGGCGGACTGCACTTCGCGGACTTGATGTTGTTTGGGCCGGATCAGTGCTAGACTGACGTTTGGGCCTGTTATTCCATGAGATCATCATGACACGTGTACGGTGTAGGAGAGAGGACATTTCGGTGTATCATCAGTATTGTATTCCTACAATAAGACTCATGAGGCTTAGCACATTAATACTTGCATAGTATTGTCTTCCCACAATAATACTCATAAGTTATAACATGATAAAGAATTAGAAAAGAATTAGAACCTTCAAAAGATGTGTGAACAAGTGGATGACAAAGTGTGTGGTGTCCGGAGTATCCAATCATGCATTTGAGTGGAAGAGTCCAAAAAGTATGGACAATCAATTTTGCTTCCTGTATGTTTATTGCATGTTTAGTTGGGATAGTTCTCACTAATATTGCCACGCGATGTATAGCTTACTAGCCTACTGAGGAAGGGCTTGTTAGTATTATGAGCCCTTCTAGGGAGCGAGGGAAGGAGCGACCTCACTCCTTCCCTCACTCCCTAGAATTTTCGTAGTATTATAATGCCCCTCCCCACCTTTTACACCTAACCACAACACTTGTTTTTGTGATCCCAAAAGGTACAGATACGGCCATACGGGATTTATTTTGAAAATTGGGTATCCTTGTTGATGTTATGGATTTAGGCACGGTATCCTATAGCTCCAACCCATCATTTCATAAATTGTTGTTGAATTTGGGTACTGAAGAAATTGTGCATTAGCCTCCCTCACGTCTTCCATAACCACCACCATTGTTTCCACCATAACCACCAACACCTCCTTCACGTCTGCCACTATATCCACCACGACCTCCTCCATACCGACACACCTCCATATCCTCCACCACTACCTGACCAGTAGCCTCCGCCACCACTTCCTCTGAACTAAGCATCGTTTACAGTGATGTTCCTCCCGTCAAGTGCTTCTCCATCCATCCCCTTGATAACATCCCTCATTGACTACTTGTTCGAGAATTTTATGAATCCCAACCAATTTTGACCTCTATCACCCGATCCGAGATAATTTTAGATTCGAGGATCTCTCCGAAGGTGGAGAGCGCCTTCTTGAGGGCTTGATCATCAATAGCCCATGCGAGACCGACAATGAAGCACTGATACTCAACATTTGTGTAAGCCATTCGAACCGAAAGAACAAGTGATAGAGGGGGAGGAGAGAAAGCACATGCCTCTTTATTTCATGATTAAAGGCTACATTGCAGGCTCTTCATTGATTTCATGCTTGAATGCTACATAGCAGTTCCAAAAGGATAGTTGAAACAATGACCAAAAGCAATAACCCATGCCCAAAGGCACATATGACATATCACCATCCTCGTCAGGTAAACCTAACCATATTGGAGGCCAATTAGCAATCATTGCTAGCGACAAACCACGTGGCATGAGGAATTGCTTTCTTTGCGGTCTATTTAAGCAGATACACCATCAAAGTTGTGCCTGAGGGGCTAGCTGATGCTGGAACATGTACATGCTCCTAATAGTACGACACTTGAAACCTAACAAGACACTACTAATGGGTTTCGAACGCACACCTGTGTTGATTGTTGTCTCTTCCTTCAGATTAGATGATTAAATAGTTGAGAAAGATGATTTATGCATCTTCCTCATTAAGAAAAAATGTAGGTTCCCATTGAACCATTAAAGGTATGAAAACATATATCCATTCACCACAACCTTTCCATTCCAACCCCTACTTCTCTACAACCATCCAATCCCAACTATAATCCATAAAACTTAAACTATGATACATTCTTAAATTCGCACATCTCCCCCTACCCCAATTTGGCATTTCTACACTTCAATCCCTAACCTTGATCATACCTAGAACTTTTCACATCATATAGACTCCAACACTGTTACAGTTGGAAAGAAACATGGGAGAAAATGTTGAAAATGCTCACAAGAATCACATGGACCAGAGGAACCCCTGCCCCCAAAGCACCTTCGGAGCGTACTGTGAACGACCATGGCATGTTAATCAATCTAATACTATTAAGCCCCACATAGCATAACAAAGGAAAGGTGAAATCCACAAAAATCAATTTGGCAGAATAAGAGCAAAGTTCCACTTCGCATAGAAAAAAGAAATTCATCAGGGCATTTAAAAGACATTTCAAAATCACACTTTCAATAAAAATAAATAGAGCACCTCCATAACACACTGATAGCAGCTCCTTATAACAAGTCGGAGAAACATGAATGCACAGCGAAGGAGGTCAAATATAAGCAAGAGAACAAAGCCAATTCCTCTAGATAAATCACAGATTCCAATTTCATACAGCCAAAACCAGACCAAAGAGAAACATCAAAAAAGATTAAACTTTTGAGATACCCAATAATGCAACACAATATGCAAACAACCAAACACAGCAACAATGCTACCTCTACTTACTCATTAAAACATCAACACGTTAAAGAATCAATAAAGATGAAGAAATGAGTTGAGATGGGTTACTACAAAATCCCATTTACAAGCTACCATAAAAAACATTATGAAAGAAAGATAGCCAAAACATCAAAATAGCTGAAATTTTAAGTAAACCCCCATTAAGGGAAATGAGGGAAAAGAAAAGGGTATGTGTTGTTTTGGGGTTACCTTAATGGGTTCCCTTGGTTGAAAGCAAAGCTGGAATTGACAATCATAGCAACCCAAAAGGCAATAAAGAGGATGAGAAACACAATATCCCTGCATTTCCTGTTGTGACTAATGATTCCCCTACTTCTCATTTGAGCTTCTCCTCCATCCCCATCACTTGTTGTTGATGGGTACCTCCCTATGATTGCCCCCAATGGACCTCCCCTCATCTTCTTCCCCTTCTCTCTCTCTATTTCTCTATATGTCTCTCCCTTGTCCTCAACAATACAGTAAAGAGAGCAGTTTCAGAAAGAACACAGAAAGTGTGAATGGGGAAGTGTGAAAAGGCATGAAAAAATTTCATTATTTCTCTGTTTTTTTATTGGTTTTAGTTTGCTGAGAAAGACTGTGTCCGAAGTGGGTGCTTTCAGATCTTTGTAGATTTGATCGGCTGAGCCAGTCATCGGCTCGGGTTTTAGTAAGGGTTGAGCATTGTACTGATTACATGTTGAGCCGTTGATGTTAGACTCGAGTGAGAAAAATATTTGAGGGAAAGAGGATAAATAATGTTTGCAATCTTGAGACATTCAGATTTGTTCAACCATGCTCTACTGTCCCACTCCTAGTTGTAATACTGAGGGCCGGTGCTGACATTTGAGGTGTACAAGGTAAGCTCTTCAAGTGTTACCCAGATGTTGAGGAGACCTACGTGCACAGATATTCAGTATTTTTTATTTTATTATAATAATTTAATAAAAAAATTTATTATTGAATTTCTAAATAAAGAGTAATGCTACAGTGCCTGGCTGTATGCCAGGCTACAGTGCCCGGTGCATATCTACGGTGCTACAGTGCACCGGACACTATAGCCGGGCATATAGTCGGGCACTGTAGAATTTTGCCTAAATAAAATAATGATATAATATTACAATAATGCTAGGAAACCATGTTTTATAAACATGTTTCGTAGCCATGTTGAGGTGTATATCCACCTAAACATGGTAACAAAAACGAAAATGGAAAAAACGATTGAATTTTTAGGTCTCTTTAACCATACTACGTTAAACTCAATCATTGACAAAGTGTGATCAGACTTTGTATTCTTCTCAAATACTGCGTTAGCAAGGAGACTGTATTGCAAGAAGAGAAATATGTATTTTTCTCAGAGACTACGTTAGCAAGGAGACTGCGTTGCAAGAAGGCTCATATGTATTCTTCTCAGAGACTGCGATTTTAGGTCAGGTTCTCCTTTATTCCTTCATGTGTTCTTGTGATTTGTAGGTTTTTTGTATGCTATTGCCTTTGTATCAATTTGTGGTTCTCTATCCCTTGATATTGTATACACTGGTCCTATGTACAACATGCAGGTCGGTTCTTTCTGTCTATGTGTATCTATTTTACAACATGATTCGTCTACAAAGTAAGGGAGGCTTCTGAGAAGCTTTGGAGAGGCTCTACTTGCCATCAATGGTTTAAGAGCCAAGACGAGCCTTCACCAAACTCTCTCTCTTCTTTCTTCTTTTTTGGGTTTCTCTCTCTCTTTCTTTTCTCTCCTCTTATTATTACAAACCCTGTTTTTCTGCGGCAATTTTTCGGATCCACAATGGTTAATGACATGGATGTTCACATCAATAAAGGCTTCAAATAATTTATGTTAGGGGCGTAAGTATAATTATTCAATGTTTGAGAGGGGCTGGTTTTAATTGTAAAAATATGAAATGTTAAGGTAAAATGAAAATTTCAAAAGTTAAATGTAAGGGCATTTAATAATTTCTAGATAATTTGAGATCTTCAAATAAATTATATATTGGGCATAGTTATAATTAATTAATGTTTACAGGGGCTAGTTTTTATGGAAAATTAAAAAATTAGATGTGAGGGCCTTTTTATAATTTATAGATAATTGAAGGGCTTTAAATAAATTATGTTAGGGCTTAGCTGTAATTAACAATATTTGAGAGTGAATGGTTTTGATCTAAATTTGAAAAGGTAAAATTGTTCACCTACCAGTTGGTTTTTACTGTAGATATAATAGAGTTGGGAGGGTATTTTGGGCATTCAAAAAATCGGGACGAAGACACATGGGTTTACTATTCTTAACGGGAACTATCATTATATACTGTAGATATATAACATACAAGCAAAAAATATTTTTCAATATGAGTTGAACACGAACCTGGTGATCTTAAAACAATGAAATATTTTCACATTTGTCAATTTTGCGATGCAATCGGTATCTCGATGTTTGAAAACACTAGATTATAAAGAGAAAAAAAATTTGACGGTGTTTGTTTTTTGTCTTAAATAGACTCAGAAGTTTTAATAAGAAGTGGGACACTTTAAAAAGAGTGTTCGTTTTTAGTTCTGATCAGAAGTTGAAATTCTGATTGGAGTAAGCACCATGGAGATACCGATCACTTAGCACTGATTGCTCAATGAAATTTTTTTTTCAATAATAACCTCACAATAAATTCGTAATGATTGTTGCTACCCTTCTCTTCTACCAACTATCCCTTATTTTCTTCACCTCATTTTTATCATGCGAGTAGTGCATCCACCATCACAACCACCCTCCCTGGCCTCCCATCCTCATCTTCTGCTTATTCCTCTTTCACTTTCTCTTCTCTCTATTGAAGATTATATAAGGAATGAAGATGGATATATGGTGACTTTTGTGGTGGAAAGGCATCTCAATTGTATTTGAAAGAAAGAAAATAGGTGGAGAAGGGGGTTAATGTTGGTGGTTTGTGGTGGTGGGCAAAAAAAAAAAAAACTTAAAGTCAGCACCTAAAAACAAACACCTTTTAATTTTACAACTTCTAATCAACAGCTCATTCAGAAGCAAAGCAAACAATTCATTCAGAACTTCTAACTAACTTCTAAGCATTTAGTAAAAATAAAGTCCACATTAGTGCCCCCTGATGTGTCGCCTTAGGCCTATGCCTTTTGGGCCTTCCCTTAAAGCTGCTACTAGTAATACCCCTTATAGTAAGATCATCCACAATAAGCAGGGCATATTCGCACTTTTAGAAAGAAAAAAAATTACACATGCGCAGTAGCTAACCTTGTCAAGCCATCTAAGATGGGCTCAATTTAACCATTGGGGGCAATGGGGTTAAAACTTTACCATACCATTTGAGATGGTGTTTTATCTTATGCAGATATTCATAGTGGTCATCCCAGTAATAACATTAAACAAATTATCACCCTAAGATATGTTAGTTACGGGTGGTTGGATGTGTAAATTTGCACATTTTGAATATCCAAATGCTTGCTATGGATGCTCTTTGAAATTAGATTTATCCTACTAAATGGGCATATTGCTCTACCGAAGTTGCTAAGGTTCTTTTTTGATAAATAAACTACCATCACATGTTTCCAGAATTAAATACGTGACTCAAATACCATCTTAAGAAAAGTTCGCTCCATCTTCTACCCAACGTTGTCTTCTTCCTCATCTTAAGCACCTCATCCTCTCATTGCTCTTTAATCCACATACAATAACAACCATAAATTTGTATAAACAAGTAAAAAGTAGAAAATGAGATAGCGTTAGTTACTAATCGAGATAATTTGTTTTCAATTTGGGTGGTTTCAAATAGGCTTCAGGATTTGATCGTTTAGACAGCAAATAATGTTTGTAATATGAAAATGCGAGAAGGAAATCAAAATTTGGAGATCCACGTAAAAATATAAAGGATGTGATCACACTCTCATATCAAATTTCGGAGCTTCACGAAACATAATTTGAAGTGGTGAAAGTTAGATGGTTAATTGAGTCAACACAGTCATGTGACCCATACTCTAACCTGGACAAACTCAAGATCAATTCGTTGAATTTGTAAAAATGATGGGACCCACAATCTCAATATCCATAATCTAAATGCTTCAAGTTCCCTAGCGGGGACCTTGGGAGTTATATTAGATGAACCTAATTTAGTATGTGCAAGGCATCAACCATGTTCTATACAATATAAATCCTTACTAGAAAGGGTTTCTATGTTATAAATTATTGTTTCACCTAAATAACACCTCACAAGATTCTTGCGACAGTGTGGAGACACGACCAACAAATCTTCACTGTGTTTGAAATAATTCTCGTTGTCTCTTGATGGAGAGCCACTTCAGTGGTACATTCAGATCCAACGAAGAAGCGTCCCATCCCGGATTGAGAATAAATTGCGAACTCTTCATGGTCGAGTCTTACATCTTCCAAGTATCCCCCTAACTGAATGCATGCTAGTTGGATTGCTCTTCTTCAAGAATTAAAATTTATTATCCAATGTTTGAACAACAAAGTTGCTGCTTCAAGAGGCTCTACTCTCCCCTCTGAATAAGTAAGGCCCTGTTAGCCTAGGCTGAGATGGGGATAAGGAGTCAGGATTGAAGTCCCCCCTTTGCTCAGCTAGGCACTTAGACATGGGTTAGCTCTGTAAATGTGGCTTTTTTACCTGGGTACCAGGAAAGTTGACTCAACGTAGAAAACTTCAGTGCGCTCATGTGCACTCCGGCTTTCAAGCTGCAAACGAAAATGACGGAACATAACTACATCTAAGCAACCCCAAGCCGCGTCGGGTTGTTCTTGCCTCTGTGCGCTAGCGCGCCATTATGTTTTTCAGCAGGGAGTTGCTTCAAGAAATCCCGTATTTCTCGTCCACTCAGGGGGTGCGGACACACCTGCACGGATTACAGGTGACAGTTACAAGAATGGCGGGGAAGTGAACAATACACACTCACTTCTCTCATCGTCATTTTCTTTTCTTAAACAAGAGAGAGTCTGCTCGCTGAGATTAAATGATCGCCTCCACAGAGTTCGCCTGTACATTGATAGGAAAAAGGTCTCCTAGACAAATAGTTGTGTAACGAAATAAGATGTTACTCGGATAGCTTCAGCTAGGCTGATATGAACGAAAGAGCAGAGCTCCTAAACGCGAAAAGAAGTTCATTCCTTTCTGGTGATAAATCAAGAATCTATTTCTTTCACATTGGGGGCTATTGGTCACTACCTCTCATAGTCCTCCAGAGAGAACTAGATGTGCAAGAATAGTGGACTCTGGAACTTAATACAGAGATAAACATGGCAAAAGCTGAATACAAAGTGACCATTCCATAAAAGATTTCTCTAGTGTAAATGATTAATAGGGATATGCAGAGATACTCCCCCCATAATTAATTCTAAATTTATAGTACCCCAAATTAAGAAAATTTTAGTGATACCCCAGGACTAACAATGAACGTGAGTCTTCTTGTTTTGACTGTGAAAATAGTATGCTTTTGGTACATAACCATTCCCAACTTTGAAAATACCCTAAATAACCCTTGACCAAAGCAACCCAAAGCTGACCTATTGATACCCTAGGATTCTCCTCCTTTTCATCAACTTATGTTCATTTTCTCGAATTGAAACCCTAAGTTGTTGAAGATGGGAAGTGGTGAGAATCAACCTTATGTTCAAAAGTTTCTAACCTAAACTTATTTCCAGTTGGATGGTACGAAATAGGGGGTACCACTAATTAATTTATTAATAAAATGGGGCATGTCTAAATTTTACATTAACAGTGAGAGGCATGTATAATATTTATTAATAAAATGAGACTGAGGCAGGGATGGGCGGTGATGGTGGCGGTTGCGTGGAACTCAAATTAGGCAAAGAGACCAGTGGTGGACATGGATGAATTCAGACAAAAAAAAAAGATAGGGGAAAGGAGCCAAGCCATCGATGGCAGTGGTGGTGATGAGGAGCTTCATTCAAGCAAAGAAAAAAAAAATGAGGCAATGATGGTTGTGGCCGGTGAATTCAGACAAAAATGAGAATAATGAAGGAGCTAGGGGTTATTGGTATTTGTGGTGGCGGAGAGTAAAATCCATAAATTATTTTAAAGTGAAAAGAGGGGACAAAAGGAAAGGGAAAGGTTGGGTTGAAGAAGGTGTCATTTTTTTTTATTTAATCAAGAGATGTTCATCGAGATGTGTCTTAGGGCAGGGTGTTATGGTATTTTTGAAGTTTGGAGAGATCACGTGCAAGACACATAATATTTCACAGTCAATACGAAGAGACTCACGTTGACTATGAGTCATGGGGGTATCACTACAGTTTTCATAATTTTGGGTACTCTCAATTCATGATTACTAATTGGATGGGGTATCTCTGCATTTCCCTTATTTATAACTTAGAAACCACGTGTCACGATTAGGTGAGAAAAGTGTTGCAGCACGATTGTTCGGCGCTCAAGAATATATATATGTCGACAAGCTAGCTAGGCTAAAATCAGCAAGTCCAAACATTTGAGATTGCTTAGAAGTCAAATATCACTTATTAAGGACGTGGAAAGAAAAAAGATAGAAAGATTGTTAAATTGCTTGAACAAGCTTCCATTCCACTGCTGAGTGATTACATTACAATGCTTGAGAATGCTGGATGACTAGTAGTTTGTACCAGATGAAAATCTTTTCAAAGCCTCAGTTTTGCACTTCATATCTTCCTTATATATAATAGATTTGAGATATGGGTTCAATGCCTTTACATATAATAAAGGTAAAATGATCACTTTTTTTTGGCTTATGATGAGCGACATGCAAGTTAAATCTCACCAATTGACTTTAGGATTTGTTTGATTGTATGGAAAATAATGATGAGAATTGAAACCACTTCTACGGATTTTGTTTCCAAGGGGAAACCAGGAACTTGGAATGGAAAAATTAGTCACCGGCAGAATTTATTTTCTGCTGTTAAATAGACAACCAAATATCAAAAATTTGTTTGACATGTGATTTGGATTTCATTTCCAAAGGAAAATAGACCCTTAAAGCAAAATTTATCAGTCACAAAATTTCAACCAAACACCTAGAAAATATTTCATTATAGAAAAAATATATTTTCCATGCAACTAAACTTAACAGTAAACACCCTAAATTCTTCTTGACTTTCTGCCCTTTCATGAAATGCCCAAATTATTTTGAATCAAAATGGTTTTGAATTTCACTGTCATCGTCTTTCCCACGTTAAATGCCATGGCCTCTCCCCCTTCTTTGACCCTTTCCTAGTTTCTCTCTCCCCTCATTTCCTTCCGTTTTACAATAACACAGCATGCAGGCACTCTCTTCCTTTGTTACTCTTTATTTCTCTATTTGTGTCAATTTTCTGTTTTTAAGTTAAATGAGGTTTAGTGTGTTTTTGCAGTAAACAACTTGGAATTCTTGGTGGAGTGAGCACCACCATTCCGAATTCGCAATATCATAACATGGTCAGTTCTTTTGTGTTTTATATTTTTTGGGTTTTAATTTGTTTTGGTTTTTTTGCATCTTTTTTTGTGTTAATTGGATTTGGATTCGTTGCGCTTATTGCATCTTTTTTTTTCGTGTTAATTGGATTTGGATTCTACCCATTTAGTCTAATCCATCATCAGTAATGTTGTCGAAGGGAGTTTGCTGTTATTGATGAAAGGAATTAGTAGTTTTTTTTTTTTTTTGAGTATTTCAAGTGACAATAGTGACTTGATGAAACAGTTTCTGAATTCTGAGTAGCTTAACTTGACTAGCACTGGATGAAACAAGGAGAAGTCAGCTCATATTCTTGTAGAACAAGTTTGTAAGATAAAAATCAGACCCAGATGAATACCAGTTATCGAATTCTAATATCTAATTTACCAATTAGGACGGTGAGATACCTTTCTAGGTCGACATCCCTATACTAGGTCTTCCAATCATTTTTTAATTATTTTTATAAATTTCTCAAGTCATAACAAAAGTGCCTTAAAACACTATAATGAATGCGAAAATTGGCCAGTGTATATCAGAGAGCACTAGTTAACAACTTGGGACTTTCTGCATGAAGGTCATTGTTAGGTTTACTTCCAAGTACTATGAAGAGATTTTAGAACTTCAAACATGCATCCGACTCTTTGACAAATAATGATTGAGGAAGATGGTGTGAACTCACTGTATAGAGTTGGAGGTTTTGGTGACGAGGGATTCATAACCATTTGCTAGCTCTCATCATCCTCAAAATCACGACCTTCTTTTCAAGTTTTTATTTCTTCCACTGGCTTCAGGAAGGTGTAGACACATACTCTCATCCACACCAGGTGCAGTGATCTCCATCCATGACCAAATACTTCGAACGTAAAATACCAACTTAACAAAGTCTACACCAGCATAAAGTTTCAAATGATTTCACCAAAATTTGCTCTTTGAAAAGCCACCTAATAGCATCCTGAAATAAATGATACATTCAGCAAAAATTCGCCATATTTTTTGCATAGCTTTGAAATCTGGACTAAGAAATTTGATTATTCCAATGATTTGGAACAATACTTTTTTATAGTAGATGTGTAGAGATGTCATTAAGCCAACAGTTGCTCTGCAGCATTGACTTACTTTTGGCTTGCTACCAGTAATTACTGCAATTATTATATTTGGGGCTAACAACTGTTATATGTATTTCATAGAACCTTTCTTGAGAGTCAGCCCACAGCGCTAAGCCGACTCATCACCATTCATCCTAGAGATGTTGAAAATGGATCCATCTCTAAGATGATGGATGGTGATGGGCAAGTCTGGCGCGGGTCTAGCTCTCTAGAACAAGTGTATTTCATATCAACAACATGCATTCTTAGAATTAAACATAACAGGAGGACCCAAACCCAAAAAATTTCGGGATTTTAGTGGTTTGGAGGAACAATCGCTTCCACTAAGAACCCAAACCTCACATTTTTACTGGTTTCAAAGCCTTGAAAATGTGTCATCCCACTATATATGAACCTTGACATGGTATTGTGATATGAACTCGCACAACAATATTTTGACAAGTCGAGTGGGGAGAGAATGGGGGAAAACCATTTGAGATCAGAGAGCCCAAAGGAAGATGGCATGCCCAATCATCCAAACACCCAGGGAAGGGCTATGGATTTCTGACATAAGATTGCAAACACATGAAAGGAGAAGGTAGTTATGATCAACCAGATCCAATTACTCATCGTCAACACCAAAAATTCTAAAGAGCCAAGACCCTAGCGCCAGTGAGGTTGTGTGTGTGTGTGTGTTTATGTTCGATTGGTGGATTATGAGGATCTCTAAGATGATGGAGGGTATTAAGGATCCCTGCCACAGGGCTGGCGCGCCTGGCCTGGCTCTCTAGACCGACTGTCGTCAACACTACAGAGTTCTTCTGTCACGAAGGATGAAATCTATTTACCCCAAGAAAAGGTCAAGCAACAAACAATATGGTTAGAACCTTAACAACTTCGAGTTAAGCAGACCCTATCTGAATTGTTTATGATGCATCCAAAAATCGTCCTCCTGTGAGTTTGACCTGCAAAACAACTGTTAGACTGCAAATGACCACCTTTTTTTGTAGCCGAAGGCACTCCGATGCTCAAGTCAATAACTCTGTTAGAAGAATGATGTAAATCTGGACAAAACTCAGTTAAAATTGCATACATTTATCGAATGTTTCTTTTACCTTTTATAATGGTCGTAGTTAACTCCCTGCATGACTTAAGCATGTGAGGCGCAATGGAAGGAGATGTTTCTGTAACAGTCTTCTCCTTAATGGAGATACGTTCGTGGAGGCATAGGTCCCTCCACAGCTCTTTCTTGGTGTAACGTTCTTCTTCTTTATGAGAGGACAATGCTCGCAACCTTATTGGAGGCTGTCACGGGCGGTTGGCTAACAAAACTCCTATGCTCGTGTGTCAACCACGTCATCATATTGACGATGGTCTCCAGCATCTTAAGGAGGGGATGACACATCTTACTTATGCGGCCGTCATGGGCTTAGAATGTAAAGCGTCTCGTGATCAGGCTGCTCATGTCGGGCGAAAGCTTTCAGGACACATTTTGGTTCTTTTCCATGTTCTTCATCGAATGGATTTGTTGAATGCGTAGTACACGGAACATGAAAGGGTTGCGGACTTTCTGCGAGAGTTACTGAGGGAACTCGAGGCTACTCGTGATGTGCTTGTTTCCGACCTCGAGACATCTGAGGTGGAATTGGGCAGCTTGTGTTCTCGTCTGGATGTTGCTGAGAAAGAGTTGTTTGACCAAAAGGTCGAACATGGCGAGGATGTTCGCTCCGCCAACGAGTGTTCTGAAAAGCTTAAGGTTGCTACCGCTCGCATTGTTGAGTTGAATTTCGAGATTATTGAGACTAAGTCGGTGGCCACTGCTAAACTTGCCAATGTCGACAAAGAGTTAGTGTCTACCCAAACTGAGTTGTCGACTGTTAAGGAAAAGTTGAAGGCAGTGGAAGCTGCGGATTTTAAAAGAGTGGTTGAAGGTCGCCATGAATTTCTAGATTTTCTGGAAACGCAAGTTTTGAACATGTCCCCCTACCGTAGCCTTGCTGAGAAAGAGCTCGACGACATCGAGGAAGTTGTTCCGGATTCGATGGGTGATTCGGATGTTGAGAAGCCTGCTGACCCTATGCTTCCTGAAAATGTTGTTCACGATAGTGATTCCTCTTAATTTTTTTTTTTAATCTCCTTTTTTAGAAGATAAAAGGAAATTTTGTTATTTCACATTTTTGTGTCTCGTATGTCTAGCTTGTTTAGCTTTTACTTAAGACATTTCTGGGAGATTTCCGACTTCTGTCGTTCGGATTATCGTGTGTTGCTTCGATACTCGAGGTGATCACGACAAGGTTGGGGAGAAAATTAGATTGTAATTTTTTTTATTATTGAACTTATGAGCGTAAGGAATCATGTGATTTAGATTTGCATTTTCCCTCATGATCAGAAGAGTTATGATATGACATTATCAGACAAGTATGAAATAAATCTTCAACCTTCGGATTGAAAATTTTCCAAAAACCTCACATACAACTCAGTTCTACACAAGGATGCAAAGGCCAGTTTAGTTCTGGTCAATGGTGAATAGGTCTTCCCATTGCAAGCTATTAGCACCATCAATTACATAACATTCTAGGCATATGGAAGCTCTAGTTTACAAAATCTTATTTCTCATTTGGATTATGATGTCATACATTACAGTCGATGTAAAAGTCTGACTCTTATGTCCTGGTACTTTATTACTTCGTGGTTGATCAGGCCAGAAGTTTTTATGTCTGACTCGTTCGTCCAACATATTTGTTTTCTCGATACTCTAGTCATGCCGAGTGTTATCTCGAGTCTGTTTTCAGTCTAACTTTTTGTCCTGATCAGATTTGATTATTTCGAAATTGAGAGCGAAAGACTTTATTGATAATATTTTTTCAAGTGTTCTACATTCCATGGTCGTGGTATCAATTTGCTTTCTTTGTCTTCCAACCAGTATGTTCTTGATCTGTTGATTTTCATCACTTAATAGGGTCATTCCCAGTTTGGGTTGAGCTTGCCTATGCTGATTTCTTTCATATTTAGTTGGACTTTTCGTAACACCCAGTCTCCGACGTTGAAGTTTTGGATCCGTACTTTTTTGTTATAGTATGATGCGCTATTTTAGTAGCACACAACTTAATATCCTGCTTTGTGATTGTAGTATAGAATAAGTAGGTATCGTTTTAGATCGGGATTAGAAGGCTTGCCAATTAACACTAAGAATAGCTAAAAAAACAACTAATAATCTAATTAATTAAATAATGGAGGATTGAATTTTCTAAATTAAACTATGAAAATAACTACGAAAATTACTATAAAGATAATAAAACTAAAGAGATGGCAAATATGAGAAATTAGCTAAGGGTTTATCTCCACACACCAAACATATGCTTATAAATCAATCTTCAATAATCACTTGCTAACTCGTGAGAGACAATGCTCAAGATTAACCGTGACCGCACTGCATTAATCTTATTATTTTCCCAAGTTCGTTGAATTAAACTAAGTGTCGCTTTCAAACTATTCTTATCATGCTATTTAAACAGGAATCGCAAGTTAAATAACAATCTAAGATCGTTAAGTTTTGTGAAAAATATGAACACTAACTAGGCAATTATAAGTATGATCAGCATCTTGTTCTTACCTAGGTTTTTACTTAACCTTACCAACGTTTATTGGTATTTACTACTTGTGAGTACAAGATTATAACAATTAGGTGAAACTCTCCTATACTCTAGCCCTAGATCCTAGCATGCTTACTAAGTTGGCCACCTTAACAAACATACAAAGAAAATTTATCTATAAAGTAGTTAAGCAAAACACAATCACTAATAGGAAGGAAGATTAAATTCAATTAATTTATAAAGCACATGTTCGGGGCTTCGAATCCACCCCTAACTAAGAGGAGTTTAGCTAGACATATTAATTATGTTCGAATAGCAATACATAATTAAATATCAAACTAAAACTAAGAGAAAGAGTTAAGAAATGAGACAAAACACTGAAGCCTGATCCGTGGTGGTAGAGAGAGGAGTGCTTGGGTGCAAATAGAGCAAACTCTTCCTTCACCTTTCTCACTCGATCTGCTCCTTCAGCTCCCGATCTGCTTCTTCAGTCTCTGCTCCAGTGAGAAGAGGATGCGAGGGGGATGGTGATGAAGGCTTTGGCTGAGAACGAGAAGGGACGAAGAGGGAAGGAAGAGGGACTGAGACGGTGGCTAGGGTTTGGCGAGGTGGCGATGGGTGGCGACAATCAGGGATAGCGAGAGAAAGAGGGACTGAGACAAGGGTTTATCGATGATGGTGGAGGCGATCGGCTGGGAGAGATATCAAGGTGAGAAGGAGAGACTGTGACGATGTCTGTGTGGCTGTGATGGGAGCGAAACAGGGAGAGGATTGTTGTTGCTGATGGACTGTTGCGATGATGGGTTAGGGCTTGTTGTGGAGGCTATCAATGGGGAGGCTATTGCTGGATCTTCTAAGCAAGGTATCATCCCTTTTATAATTGTTTTGTTTCCTTCTTTGCTTGGTTTCTTTCTTTGCTTGGTTTCCTTCTTTGTGTGGTTTCCTTATGCAATTAGTTGCCAATTTGCTTCACTCAGTTTCTATTTTAGAATCTTGTAATTGGAAACCTACACAAACACGAAAATAGTAATTAGTATCATAATTAACAAGTAATAGCTAAAAATTTATATAGAAATATGATACTAAAAATAGCCTAATTATGCTCCTATCATAGTACCCCACCATGCGTTGTTGGTATGTTGTTTTAATCGAGGCTACTTCTCTTTTTTTTTAGGAGATCCAGCTCGACTCTTAATGCTTCGACGTTGTCCCCAGCGCGAAATTCTTCGATTCGGAATGTTGGCATTCCGACCTCCACGGGTATCATAAGCGAGTGCGAAAGGTGTTTCTCCTATTGGAGTTCGTTTTGTTGTCCTGTATGCCCAAAGGACACGGATTGAGGGGGGCTCCTGCGCACAGTGGGCAGGAGCAGCTCCTGCGCGGGCCTCCCAGCCGTTGGATCAGAATCCAACGGTTCAGATCATATGGGAGGAGAGAGGTTTTTGGCGAGAAATTTTTTTAAATAAAATTTGAATTTCAAATTCATATGATCTGAACCGTTGGATTCTGATCCAACGGTTGAGAGGCTCGCGTAGGAGCTGCTCCTGCCCACTGTGCGCGGGAGCCCCCCTCAATCCAAAGGACACCAGGTAATTCGGACGTCCATAGTCATTTTGCTACCTCGAGTCTTCTTTGATTGCCTCCAAAATTGTCCTGTTAATGACTTCGGCTTGCCTGTTTGCTTGCGGGTGAGCTGGTGCGGAGAAGTGTTGTTGGATATTCATGCTCTTGCATAACTCCCTCACCCTTTTGCCTTCAAATTGTTTTCCATTGTCCATAACGATTACTCTTGGGATTCCGAATATGTATATGATGTCTCTCCAGATAAATTTCCCGACTTGTGCTTCCCCTATCTTTGTGAGGGGCTCTACTTCCACCCATTTGGTGAAGTAATCTACTGCTACGATGAGAAACTTTTGTTTGTCGGATGCTAGGAGTGGTCCTACGATGTCCATTTCCCATTGTGAGAACGACTAGGGGCTGCTCATTGGAATCAGTTTTTGTCCCGGCATGTGAGCGTATGGGGCGAATCTTTGACATTTTTCGCATTTACGAACTAGCCTCTAAGCGTCCGCCTGCATCATTGGCTAGTAATACCCTAACGTGAGAGCTTTATGGGCCAATGTTCTCCTCCCCAGGTGATTCCCACATGTGTCGTGGTGTATTTTCTCTAGGACGTATTCAACATCTTCTGGTGTAAGGCATCTTATTAATGGGTTCGTGGTAGATCTCCTATACAGTTTGTCATTGACCATTGTATATCTTGCTGCCCGGTTCCGTAGTTTTCTGGCTTTCATCTTATCTTTTGGGAGTTCCCTGTTTAAAATGTATGTCAGGATTGGAGTCATCCAATTAATACCTTGGTTTATGGTGCATGCTTCTTTTTTATTGATTTTTCAGTATGGAACTACCTTGTGTCATGATGAGTGGATTGTCATTATCCTTTGTTGTTAAGGCTTTTTTAGCTAGCTTGTCCGTTCTTTTGTTTTTTGCTCGTGCACATTGTCGGATGGTGGCGTTTCGGAAGCCTTCTATTAGCTCTGTGGTTTTTTGGTGGTAGGCTTTCATTTGAGCGTTTTTCACTTGGAACTCGCCGCTTAGTTGATTGACCACCAGCATGGAGTCCGTAAAAACATTAATGTCCCTTATTCTCAAGTGTTTTACTAATAGTAATCCTGCTATCACAACCTCGTACTCGGCTTCATTATTGGAGGCATCAAAACTGAATTTTATCTTATTTTCCAATGTAATGCCTTTCGAGGTGTATAAGACTAGTCCGACTCCGTTTCTTACCTCGTTAGATGCCCCATCACAACGGATGATCCATCATTCAAGGATTGGTTCAGGCTGTTTTGTTTTGCTTTCCTTACCCTCGGGTTGGTTGTTGCTTCCTGTGAACTCTGCAATAAAATTTGCCAATGTTTGAGCTTTGATAGCAGTTCTAGGGGCATAAGTAATGTCAAATTGTCCAAGTTCTATTGCCCATTTTACCATTCTTCCTGATAAGTCCGACTTGTGTAATACTGACCGAAGTGGTTGTTCGGTCATGACCGTGATCAGGTGTGCCTGGAAGTATGGTCGCAATTTCCTTGATGACACGATTAGAGCAAATGTCAGTTTCTCTAGGGCCAGATAGTTGATCTCTGCATCTACGAGTGTTTTGCTGATGTAGTACACCGGTTTCTGCACCCCTTTTTCTTCTCGTATTAGCGTTGAACTCACTGCATGATTGGACACAGATAGGTACAGATACAATGTTTCTCCTATGCTTGGTTTTGTTAGCAACTTCGTACTTTCCATGTATGTCTTAAAGTTTTGAAAGGCTCTTTCGCATTCGTCATTTTATTTGAATTCTTGTTCCCCTTCAAGATTTTGAAGAAAGGCAGACACTTATCTGATGACCTGAAAATAAATATGTTTAGAGCTTCTATCCTCCCGTTAAGACTTTGAACACCTTTTATGTTTGTTGGCGATTGCATGTTGATAAGCGATTGTATCTGCTTTGGATCAGCTTCAATTCCTCGATGGCTGACTATATACCAAAGGAACTTCCCTGACTCCACTCCAAAGGTGCACTTCTCTTGGTTTAGCTTCATCTTGTATTTTTGAAGCTGGGCGAAAGCCTGTTCGAGGTCTGTAACATGGTCTACTCTGCGTGAGATTTTGAAGAGCATATCGTCGATGTAAATCTCCATTGTTTTGCCGATCTAATCTTTGAACATCTTGTTTACAAGCCATTGATATGTTGCTTCTGCGTTCTTCAACCCAAACGACGTTACTTGATAACAATATATCCCCCTTTCCGATATGAAAAATGTTTTTTCTTGGTCGAGAGGAGGGTACATTTATATTTGGTTATACCCAGATTACACATCCATGAAGCTCAACATCTCGTGTCCAGCAGTTGCGTCCACTATTTGTTCTATTCGTGGAAGTAGGAAGTTGTTTTGGGGAATGCTTTATTTAAGTTGGTGTAATCTACACACACCCTCCATTTTCCGTTCATCTTCTTTACTAGTACTGTGTTCGCCAGCTAATCCGAATAGTGAGCTTCTCTTATCATTCATGCGCTGAGCAGTCGGTGTACTTATTCGTTTATCACCTGATTACGCTCCGGAGCCACCGATCTTCTTTTCTGGAGTCACTTGCAATTTGTTGAAAATGATGGATGGATCTATTTTCACCATGTCTTTCATTGTCCATGCGAAAATATCTTGGTTATCTTTTAGTAGTTAGATCAGCTTCGTTACGAGTTCAGGTTGGATTTTTGTGTCAATTCGGACTGTCATTTTAGTTTCATTGTCTAAATAGACCTTGACCATTTTTTCGGTGTTGGGTTGATCTCGAGGAATGGTTGGAACCGTATTGTCATTTGGAAAATCCAAACTTGTTTCATCGGATCGCTATGAAGACTCTTCCAGTCGTTGCAGTAATTGCTATTTGTGAGGAGTTTTTATAGCAGCGAAATGACATTATCGGGCTGCTGGTTGGTCCCCTTTTATTCTTTTGATGCTATTGTCGATATGGTACTTCACGCATTGGTGCATAGTGGAGGATACTGCACCCATCTTGTGTATCCATGGTCTCCCGAGCAGCATATTGTATGCAGCAGGAGCGTCGACGATGAAAAAAATGTCATTAGCGCTTGCTGCTTCCTTGGTTCTCCCACTTCCATTGGTAGTCGGATCATTCCTAGTGGGTTACATTGTTCCCCACTGAAACCTACCATAGACTGATCGCTTGATGAGAGCATCTCAGTGGTGAACTGCATCCTTCAAAAAATTGTTAGGTATAATAGGTTTGTCGAGCCGCCGATGTCGATCAATACCCTGTTGATTTCCCATTTTGTTGTCATGATCGATATTACTAAATCATCATTGTATGGGAAATTAACTCCATGAGCATCCTCGTTTGAGAAGGTTAGAGTCATTTGCATTGTCTTGGCATGTTGTGTGGATGGTTCCTGGAATCTGATTTTTGTGCGTAAGTCACTGACTATGCACTTTCTGGATCGATTGGATTGCTCATTTTCTCTGCCTGTGCCATACAAGACATAGATTGTTTCCCTTGCTTACTCATTTGAAACGATTGTTTCGCCCTCGAGTTTAGCGAACTCTTTGAGTCGTCCTTGTTTGACATCTTCTCTTCTTGCTATGCTTCAAGAATCTCACTTCGACTGGTTGTCAAAGTCGAGAATGCCCTATCATATTTGGGCTTTTCCAGTTGTAGACTTTTGGGCGTTCCTGATTGCATTTGGAGCTATTGTTAGCCCGATGTTTCTTAAGTTGGATGATTTCTTCTTGAAAGTTGTTGACTTGTAAGTTTCGGATGATCCTATCTATCATTTCGATAATGTTGTCCATCTGAGCCACAAGCGTTTCTACTCAAGGATCCGAAGATATTTCCCATGATGTCAGAGTCGTCTGAACTATTACCTACTGAAGTTCTCTACCGGTAGGTATGGTTGTCTTTGGATCAGTATTGGGCGGCATGTCGTATCTGTTATCGTTAGACCGAAGATTTGTGGAGTACTCCATTTTCTTCTATCAGGTTGCGTGAACTTTGTCGTTGAATCTTATTTTTAGGAAGAAAAAAAAACTCGTCGATCCCCGCTGATGGCGCCAAACTGATGCGTCCAAAAATAGTCCTCCTTTGAGTTTGACATGCAAAACAAATGTTAGACTACCAAGGACAACCTTTTTGGTGGCCGAATGCACTTTGTTGGAAGAAGGATGTAACTCTGAACAAAACTCAATTAAAGTAGCATACCTTTGTCAAATGTTCCCTTTACTTTTTATAATGGTCGTAGTTAATTCTCTGTGTAACTTAAGCATGTGAGGCGCAACGGAATAAGATGTTTATGTAACAATCTCCTCCTTAATAGAGATGCGTTCGTGGAGTTGTAGGTCCCTCTACGGCTCTTTCTTGCTCCAACGTTCTTCTTCTTTTTTAGAGAACGTGTATCGTGCTTGGATTTGGGCTTTTATTCGTCTGGACCTGGGTTAAGATCCTGTTTACGCCTCCTTAGTAGTGGGACTAGTCCGAGCCTCTATAATTAGTCTCATTCTTTTTGGGCTTTATGAGCTGACCCAATGGATCGGGCGATGTATTCTCGTGATGAGACTTTACGCCATGTGTACGGTCGTGATGATCGATCTATTTCGATGTATCATCAGTTTCAATGGAACTTGTTAGGGCGTCATCCACCTGCGTGTACACTTTGGTCCTTGGTCAATGGAACATAGCAACAATATTGTCCCCAACTTAAGCACCACCATATTGGGTTCCATCTTGGACTTGGATGGTGTGGAGTCTTCTCCAACTTGATGTGTTCAAGCCAACTCTCCACCTAGTCGCAACCACTACCACTTGTTAGGGCATCACGCATCCCTTGATTCACTATACATAGCAACGATATTGTCCCCAACTTAAACACTACCATTTTGGGCCCCCATCCGGGGCCTTGGTGGTGTGGGGTTTTCTCCAAAAGGTGTCATTGCTATTAGGGAGTAGGTCACTCCCTTATAAACCTTTGTGAACTCCCCCTTACTTTATGTAAGATTATTCAAGCCAACATTATCCCAACAAAACTTTGTTAAAGAAATGTAATTTTTTCATTACTTTTCAAAGGCAGAAATAATTGTAGATGAAAGACCACTAAATTTGAAAAAGACCCATACAACTTGGATACGGTTCAAAATGATATTGCAGGACAACTAGGCATGTGTCGGGACTAGTACCGTTGGTCAGGGAAATCAAGGTCAGAGGCCTTTCAAGACTTTCCTAATGGTCTCAAAACTCAATGTTCCCTTTTGAAGAGTGCCCAAATGCTTAGCATCTATATTATAGGGGGAAGGTTTGAGCTCTTGACTGTGAGGACGTGTTGCCTCCATTGCATAGTCGGGCCAGACTATACCGCTAGCATTTTTATTGTTTTCTTTGCATTGCTTTTCAACTTCAAACTTGTATGTCCATCGATCGATAGCATCGAACTAGTCTTGAGCAACGTCCTTCCGAACGTTCCTCCCCATTGTAATCTATTGAATGTTAATGAAAGCTTTTGCTGACTATTGTGCATTGTTATATTGTCTACAGATTGATATTGTGCATTCTCAAGTTAATATTTGTGCCCGTCAAAGTAACTACTCATAGGCTTACTAGTGAATTGGATAGCTAGTGCCGCACGGATTGCTAGTCCGTGACAGTTGGTATCAGAGCCAGAGCTTGTTGATTGCAAACCAGGATGCAGGAACTAAGTGAGCGCCTTGGCGCTATGGAGGAACGACAGGCTAGTCGAATGCAAAGACTAGAAACCAGAATGGACCAGTTGAGCTGTTTGGGATAACAGATCAGTCGCCTTGATGGACTCTTTCACTTGGCAGACAGAGTGGATTCGCTGGCTGAGCACGTCGACAATTTAGAGGGAAGAACAGTCACTATGGAAGAGTCGCCTCACCCCACAGCTCAGGTGATGAGTGACTTCCAATTACAATTGGAGGACTTATTTGCAAGGGTTGGCTTGCTGACCAAAGCCACAGGGACGATTGATCACCCTAGGATGAAAGTGCCTGAGCCAAAGTCATACGCTGGGGTACGAGATGGGAAGGAGCTAGAGAACTTCTTGTTTGATCTGGAACAGTATTTTCGCGCGGTGAACCCCGAATCAGAAGAAGCCAAGGTCACCATGGCGACCATGTACTTAGCAGGTGATGCGAAACTATGGTGGAGAACCAAATATGCAGATATAGAAGAAGGTCCCATCCTTATTAGAACTTGGGCAGACCTTAAAAAGGAACTCAGAAATCAATTCTTGCCTGAGAATACTGATTTCTTAGCAAGGAGGAAGCTCCACACCATCAAACAGACAGGCAATATTCGAGACTATGTCAGGCAGTTCTCAACTTGCTTGCTAGATATTCGAGACATGTCTGAGAAGGACAAAGTTTTCTGTTTCATGGAACAAGCTCAGCCGCTTCTGCAAGCAGAATTACAAAGGCAGAAGGTGACAGATATTACAAGTGCTATTGCAGCAGCAGAAAGGTTTAGCGATTATATGCCCATGGCTGGATCCACTTCGCTCAATCACTCCACAGCTAGAACTGGCAGTACCAATTCGAGCTCAGGGTCGAATGCTCGATCACCTCACCAAAACTGGGGAAAGGAAACTACAATTCTCGGCCGTCCAACCAGAATTGGAGTTCCAACAGAAATTGGAATGCCAGCCCTAACAACTCAAATAACAACAACAAAGGAGGGCAAAACTACTCTGGGCAGTGGAGACCATCTGCACCTGCCCCATGCATTCTTTGCAATAGCAGGGATCACCCAACAGGCAAATGTCCATCCAAACCATCCCTACACTCATTGATGCCTTTGCTTCAAACAGAACCTTCTAACTCGACCGCATCGAGCTCGAACCCCACCAACAGTGAGACCTCCCAGATGGGAGCTCTACGCAAGCTCAATGCTGTCAAAGGATAAATGTATGAGCACCCACACAAGAAGGCTTTACAATACATCGACATCATTATCAATGGGTTCCCTTCCCAAACATTGTTGGATTCAGGAGTGACAGACAATTTTATTGCCCCAGAGGAAGCTAGACGTGTGGGTCTGAACTTAGAAGGAGATGTGGGTAAATTGAAAGCTGTCAACTCTGAGGCAATCTCTATTAATGGTATGGCTAGAGCTGTGCCACTACAAGTTGGTCCATGGGAAGGAAGATCAAACTTCTTGGCCGTCCCACTTGATGATTTTAAGGTGATTCTTGGCCAAGAATTCTTCCAAGGAGCTGCAGCAGGACCACTACCTTTCATGGACTCCTTGGACTTTTTCGAACCCAAACTACGCATTGTACCAACCTCAATTCGACCCACAACTCATGATAGAATATTGTCGGCGCTCCAAGTCAAGAGAGGCTTGGCCAAAGGAGAAGATACATACTTAGCTGTGGCAAAGCTAGAGATGGAAGATGATACTAGCAAAATCCCCGAGGAAGTTGCCCAAGTTATTGCTGACTTCAGCGAAGTGATGCCGAATGAATTGCCAAAGAATCTACCCCCTAGAAGGCTCATTGATCACGAAATTGAGTTAGTGCCTGGTGCCAAGCCACCCGCACGTAGTCCATATCGCATGAGCCCTCCAGAGTTGACCGAATTGACAAAACAACTAGATGGCTTGTTGGAGTCGGGATTCATTCAGCCCTCTAAAGCACCTTATGGGGCACCTGTTCTTTTTCAGCAGAAACATGATGGCAGTCTTCGCCTTTGTGTTGACTATAGAGCCTTGAACAAAGTCACTATAAAGAACAAATACCTGCTACCGCTCATTGCAGACTTATTCGACCAACTTGGATTCGCTAGATACTTCACAAAACTCGACTTGAGATCAGGTTACCACCAGGTCCGCATTGCTGCTGGCGACGAACCCAAAACTGCTTGTTCTACTAGATATGGGTCATATGAGTTCCTAGTAATGCCCTTCGGCTTGACCAATGCTCCAGCTACGTTTTGCACCCTTATGAATGGCCTGTTCCGTCACCTTCTGGACAAGTCTGTGGTTGTCTATCTTGATGATATTGTAGTTTATAGTGGGACTATAGAAGAACACCTACATCATTTGCGAGAAGTGTTGCAAATCCTTAGGGATAATCATCTCTTTGTCAAGAAGGAGAAGTGCGCATTCGGCCAGACCCAAATCAATTTCTTGGGTCATGTTATTGGCAATGGCAAGATTCAGATGGACATGGAGAAAGTCAAGGCAATCCATGATTGGAACACTCCTAAGAACGTGTCTCAACTACGTTCTTTCCTTGGACTCGCAAACTATTATCGTCGCTTCATAAGGGGCTACTCTAAGAGAGCTGTTGCACTGACAAATTTGTTGAAACAAGACCGAACATGGGAATGGGATAGGCAGTGTGAAGCTTCATTCCAAGACTTGAAACTGGCTGTGATGAAAGATCCAGTATTGGCCTTGCCAGACATCACCAAGCCCTTGAAGTACAAACAGATGCATCTGATTATGCCTTAGGGGGAGTTTTGCTTCAAGATGGTCACCCGGTAGCATATGAGAGTCGAAAGTTGAATGATACAGAGTCCCGTTACTCAGCTCAGGAAAAGGAATTGCTAGCCATTGTACATTGTTTACGGGTGTGGAAACACTACCTTTTGGGATCTCAAGTCCTTGTTAAAACGGATAATGCTGCAGCAAGCCATTTCCTTACTCAGAAGATGTTATAACCTCCAAGCAATCTCGATGGCAGGAAAAATTAGCAGAATTTGACTTAGTATTGGAATACAAGTCAGGGCGCACTAACAATGTAGCTGATGCACTTAGTAGAAGGGCAGACCTTGCAGTGCTAAGCCATACCGGTCCAAGTCACACCATCTTGGAGAATATCAAAGCAGGCCTACAAACAGACCCACAAGCGAAGGCGATTACTGAGTTGATCAAGCAAGGCAAAACTCGACGGTTCTGGATAAAAGATGGAGCAATACTCACAACTGGTAATCACCTCTATGTTCCAAGAACTTCTGGTTTGAGGAAAGAACTTTTGAGCGAATGCCATGACACCCATTGGGCGGGACATCCAGGTTGGAGACGAATACTTGCATTGCTAGAGAGGGGGTACTATTGGTCGCAGATACAGGAGGATGTAATGGCCTATGTTCGAACATGTCTTATTTGCCAGCAAGATAAGGTTGAAAGAGATCGACCAGTAGGCTTACTAGAGCCCTTGCCTGTTCCGACTCGTCCTTGGGAAAGTGTTTCCATGGACTTCATTACTGGGTTACCGAAAGTGGAGGATTTCAGGTGTATCCTTGTAGTTGTTGACCGATTCTCAAAGTATGTGACCTTTGTGCCGACCGGACTGACTTGCACAGCCGAAGATACGACGCAATTGTTCCTCAAGCATGTAGTAAAGTATTGGGGACTGTCCGAAAACATTGTTAGCGACCGTGATGCTCGCTTCACAGGAAAGTTCTGGAAGGAGTTGTTCAAGCTCTTGGGATCCAAACTTAATATGTCGACAAGCCAACATCCCCAACCCAACGGATAGACTGAGCGCTTTAACTCTATGCTTGAAGAATACCTTCGTCATTTTGTAAGTGCAAATCAAAAAAATTGGGTGGGACTACTTGATGTTGCACAATTCTGTTTCAACTTACAAAAGAGCTCAGCTACTCACTCCAGCCCCTTTCAGTTGGTTACTGGTCAGCAACCATTGACACCACATACAATACTTACCGGATACCAAGGACCCAGCCCAAGAGCTCTTGAATTTGTCAAAGCCTGGTAGAAAAACATTGAAGTTGCTCGAGCCTATCTTGAGAAAGCATCCCGTCACATGAAGAAATGGGCCGACAAGAAACGACGGATTGATCCTTTTGAAGTCGGGGACTTGGTATTGGTGAAGCTAGATATGTTCAACAAGTATAAAAGGACAGCTAGAGCACACAACAATCTATTTCGCAAGTATGAGGGACCGGTACAGATAATTGAGAAAGTCGGCAAAGTCTCCTATCGCGTCAAGTTACCACATTGGCTCCGTTTCACCCATCCTGTCTTCCATGCAAGTAACTTGAAGTCCTACCATGCAGATGCCACTGATCCCACAAGAAATGTATCTACCCGAGCATTGCCTAAGCCTCCTACTAAGCCAGATCGAGAAGTGGAAGAAATCTTAGCTGACCGACTCATCAACAACACAGGCGCGGATAGAGAGTATTTGGTCAAGTGGCAGGATGAACTTCCTTCAGAGATCAGTTGGGAGCCAGTCGAGCATCTGCTGTCGTACGTCTCAAAGCTGGAAGAGTACTTGGAAAAGTTTGCTGCGAGGGCGTCAGCGAATTGAGTGTGGGAGAGTGTCAGGACTAGTACCGTTGGTCAGGGAAATCAAGGTCAGAGGCCTTTCAAGACTTTCCTAATGGTCTCAAAACTCAATGTTCCCTTTTGAAAAGTGCCCAAATGCTTAGCATCTATATTATAGGGGGAAGGTTTGAGCTCTTGAATGTGAGGACGTGTTGCCTCCATTGCATAGTCGGGCCAGACTATACCGCTAGCATTTTTATTGTTTTCTTTGCATTGCTTTTCAACTTCAAACTTGTATGTCCATCGATCGATAGCATCGAACTAGTCTTGAGCAACATCCTTCCGAACGTTCCTCCCCATTGTAATCTATTGAATGTTAATGAAAGCTTTTGCTGACTATTGTGCATTGTTATATTGTCTACAGATTGATATTGTGCATTCTCAAGTTAATATTTGTGCCCGTCAAAGTAACTACTCATAGGCTTACTAGTGAATTGGATAGCTAGTGTCGCACGGATTGCTAGTCCGTGACAGCATGGATCTTTCAAACTATACAAACCATTAGCACCAAGCTGTTGAGTTATCCCACAGATTAAAGAGCTCTAACAAATTTCTAGACATTTTGGATGATATGTGGGTTCGAATTCCTCTTGACAAGGTAGGAATTCCATCCAACAATGAAAATGGATGCCTTTTTGGATGACGTTATGTTGTTTCAGGTGGATAGTTTAAGTATATTTTTCTGACATTTCCAGCTTGTTCAGGTTTGAACATTAACTTAGTTAAAAACGTTATATATGGTGCAGGCGAAGAACAATATTGAGTTGGGGTCTAAGGTGGGGAGTGATAGGAGCATAATTATGCTATTTTAGTACTATATTTTAATATATAATTTTGGCTATTACTTGCTAATTATGGTACTAATTGTTATTTTCGTGTTTGTGTAGGTTTCCAATTACAAGATTCCAAAATAGAAGCTAAGTGAAGCAAATTGACAATTTAGAAATACTGATTGCAAAAACAAACCATGCAAAGAAAGAAACCGAGAAGAAAACAATTATAAAAGGGACAATACCTGCTTCGGAGAGATCACACAGCCACAACCTACCCATCCATAGCCGCAACAAGCATCTACCCATCCACAGCCGCAACAAGCATCTACTCGTCCTCGTCGCTAGCCACAGACCATTGCCATCACCATTAGATCACCCTGCTCACAAAATCATCTCGCAATCCAACCACACCTATCTCTTTCTCCCACTAGTAGAAACCCCTTCAACCTCAATTCCCATCGCCTTCACATCACAGATCGCAACCATACCTTTAGCAACACCTATCTGCTCATCACCATTCATCGACCCTTTCTCTCGAAATCTCTCCGCCATTCTCATCTCCCTGCCTGATCTCTTTCTCTCACACATCAAATAAGCCTTCATCTCTTTTGCACTTTTTCTCCAATCACAGAAACCCACAGGAGCAGATCGTGAAGAGAAAGAAGAAGAGAAATTTATTTATCTCCCTTCATGCGCTATTTCGCACTACCGCTTCCTTTCTCCATCACCACGAATGTCACGACCCGATCCACATGATAAAATATTGTCCGCTCTGGGCCCAACCTAACTACTCGTGAGGCTTTAAAACGCGATGTGTCATGTGGATCCAAACTCGTACATATATAACACATATCCTTCCCTCACCCAGACGATGTGAGACTATAACCCCCTAGTAGTTTGTCAGCCTCTAAGCCCGCCCACACATGGTAGCCAGCCAGCCTCTGAGCCCACCCACACATGAAGTTGTCAGCCTTAGAGTACGCCCACATAGGGTGTTACAATGGATCAGGCGCCGACAATGTTTTATTTCTTTTCACCCTCTCTCTTATTTTTTGTTTGATTGTTAATTATGAATTGTTATTCAAACATAATTAATATGTCTAGCTAAACTCCTCTTAGTTAGGGGTGAATTCGAAGCCCCGAACATGTGTTTTATAAATTAATTGAATTTAATCTTCCTTGTCAATTAGTGATTGTGTTTTGCTTAATTGTTTTATAGAGAACTTTTCTTGTATGTTTGTTAAAGTGATCAACTTAGTAAGCATGCTAGGATCTGGGGCTAGAGTATAAGAGAGTTTCACCTAATCGTTACAATCTTGTACTCATAAGTACTAAATAAAAAATGAACATTGGTAAAGTTAAATAAAAACCTGGGTAAGAACAAGATGTTGATCATACTTGTAATTGTCTGATCAATGTTCATATTTTTCACAAAACTTAATGATCTTAGATTATTATCTAACTTGCGATTCCTGATTAGATAGCATGATAAGAATAGTTTGATAGTGACGTTAAGTTTAATTCAACAAACTTGGGAAAATAATATGATTAATGCAGTGTTGTCACGGTTAATCTTGAGCATTGTCTCTCACGAGTTAGTAATTGATTATTGAAGATTGATTTATGAGCATACGTTTGGTGTGTGGAGATAAACCCTTAGCTAATTTCTCATCTTTGCCATTTCTTAAGTTTTATTATTTACTTCTTAGTTATTTTCTTAATTTAAATTAGAAAAATCAAATCCCCAAATATTTTCGTAATTAGGTTGTTAGTTGTCTCTTAGTTATCCTTAATGCTCGTTAGCAATTCCTCTAATCCTCAGTCCAGAACGATCCCTACTTATTCTTTACTACAATCATAAAGTAGGGTATTAAGTTGTGTGCTAATTAAATAGTGCACCAGGGAGTTGCCAGCCATATATTTGGGCATCAGGTACTAAATACGGAAACAAGCGTTTGCAAGACTTGGTGGTGGAAATAATGGGGTAAAACATATTATATATGAGGGTATTTGTTTTTTGTTCTTAATAGACACAGAAATCTTAATAAAAAGTGGGGACACTATAAACAATGTATTTGTTTTTAGTTTTAGTTTTGATGAAAAGTTGAAGTTCTGATTGGAGTAAGTATCATGGTGGGTGTCGATCACCTAGCACTAAATGCTTAATGAAAATTCATTTCAATAATAAACTCACAATAAATTCATAATGAGTGTTGTTATTCCTTTCCTCCACCAACCATCCCTTATCTATATTGTGATCTGTGTCACCATCACCATCACCACCACCACCCTCCATGTCCTCCCCTCATCTTCCTCTTTCTCTTGTATGAGGAATGAAGAGATATATGGTGGTTTGTGGTGGTGGATGGGGATCTCAATGGTAATTGGAGGAGAGAAAACAAGTGAAAAAGAAGTTAGTGTTGGTGATTTGTGGTGGGCGATGAGAGTTATCGTGGTGGGAAAAAATGTTAAACAACTTCAAGCCAACTCCAAAAAATAAACACATTTTAATTTACAGCTTCTAATCAGCAACTCATTCAGAAGCAAAATAAATAGTTCATTCAAAAGCTCGTTCAGATGTTCTAACTCCAATTAGAAATTATCTTCTAAGTACTTTAAAAAAAACGCCACCAAGTTGTCAAAAGGGCGGATTAGGTCCAGTTTGAATTGCTTTGGCTAACATGCCTTATTTGTTGTGTCATTTTTCTTGTGCTTACATCACTTGCTGAAAAGATCAAGAGGATGATTTGGAACTTTTTTTTATGGTATTCATATGGTGATAAATGATGATGCATGTGTATTTGCTTATTCTTTTTGGAAAAATGTGAAATTTGAATACCTATTTATCTGCCTATTATTTGCTCCAGCTAGAGTCCTCCGATTGATGCTTCACATCAGTAGAGATGTGTGTTATGATCCTCCCAATTCTAGTAGGTGGGGGTACTTGGCTTGGGGTGATAGGTGGTTATGATCTGATCATCATCAGCCACTTAAACACAACATTGGGCAGTTGAAACTACTCTTGATGATTGTCCTAAACTTTATTTGATTTATCCCCCTTGGCCAAGGATGAATCTACGGTGTGTTTAGTTGGATGAAATTATATGTCATGCAAATCCATGAGGATACATTTAAGGTTAAATTGATGTAGCACGCATGATCCACCATTAGATTTTGTGATGAATGGTGGGAATGAAAGTTTCATTGACATAAGAATCACATTCTTTGATCCCCCAAAGCATGTGATTCTCATGTTCATAAGACTTTCATTTCCACCATTGATAACAAAATTTAATGGTGGATTGGTGAGTGAACCTCAAATTAGCTTAGATTTAGGTGGTCCCTTCATGACTTTCATGGCATAAAATTCCATCCAACCAAAAATACCCTACTTCCCTAATTCGGTTTGAGAACTCTGAAATGCATTAACGAAGTTTCCTTTTGATCTTATTGCACTGTTGCGTTGCTTCAAGATTTCAAGTAGTTTTCAATGACTACTGGAATTGTAGGCTTGATTGTATTTGGATTATGTAACGCCATAAGGCACGAATGAACGGTGACAAACATTGGGCATGTGTTTTCAAATCTAAATTTCGGTTCCCATTTGCCCTTTCAATTTCTTAATATTTACAAGCACAATCAATAGGCAAGTGAACAGTGACAATGGGGTATTATGTCTTTTAAATAAATAAAAAACTGTTACACATGTTTACTATTTTACCCTCCCAATTTCTTAATATTTACAAGCAAAATCAATAGGTATGTCAATAGTGACAAAGGGTGTGCGTCTCTTAAATGACAAACACAATTACACATATTAATCATCTTACCCTCCCAAATTCAGACTATTTACAATAAATAAACATCCCATATCAAACATTGGCTAATTATGCCTAAGCTTCTAACATAATTTATTTGAAGCCCTCCAATTATTTATAAGTTATAAATAGATACTTACATATTACCTTTGGATTCCTACTTGCCCTTACATTTCATATTTTTTACAATCAAAACTAGCTCTTTCAAATATTGATTAATTATATCTAAGCACTAACATAATTTATTATTTAAAATTCCTAAATTATAAATAGACTCTAACATTAAAATTTAAGTGTTATCGACCCACTGCCTAGGAACCATATATTATGATATATCTTCGTTAGCCATTGAATCTTTAATCAAATTACAGCAAGTCTATGTTTTTAAACAACTTACTCTCATGTTAAGTAGTGTTCTTCTCAGTGCTGACTTATGTGTTTTTCTTCTGTTCCCTTTGGCAGTATAAATTGACAGGATTCTTTACACATTGGAAAAACATTATAAGGCTTGGGGTTTGTTTGGTCGTTGGCCATTTTTTTTTTATGAGAAATGAAATCAAATTTTCATGTTCAGTGGTTTTCTGTTGTTTGGTTGTGTATATAATGACAAGAAAAGAATTATACATGTGACTAGTTTTCCCATTCTCTCATGGGAATTCAAATCTTTGGTCCCTCCTAAAAACAGATTTCACGGAAATTGTTTCAATTCCCATGTCTATTTTCTATCCTACCAAACAGACACTTGGTTTTGTGTAGTTGTACGCATCCAGTCAATTGACTATGCTATCGACTTCCCTTACAAGGGAGAAAGGACAAGGAGGAACATATCTAATTCAAGATTCAACATATCTTCTATAAATCAAAGAACTATTTAAAAGCTTGACTAAAACATAACTGAAAAAAAAAAAAAAAAAACAAACAAACAAACAAACTTTAATGAGTCATATTTGACCCACTATACCACCTTCTTCTATACCTGCCCACAACTTAAATGTAAGTTAACCCTCCTCATATTCATAATAGCATGAAAGCAGTGTAAATTGAGGATGCATTAAAAAAACATTCAGAAATTTCAATAAGGTGATCAAACATAGGTCTGAGACATTATTAGAAGTATGAGTTTCCTTTTGCATTTTTTATGTGAATGTTGGAAGTACCTTGCACTGAAAAGTAATTTGTTTATAAGAAATGATACAATGGGGACGAAATTAAGAAGTGATGTAAAAAAATTTGCACATACTTAGATTCGGAAATGGATCTTAGATCTGGAGATGAGTCGACTTGGATTTGTAGAGTTAGATGGAGGGATGGAAATTTCATCGAATAGTGTTGTCGAAGAAGTGTTTGATAGAGAAGGAATGCTTGGTAAGTGTGGACGGAGACAAGTAGATGGAATAGGTCAAACGGGTCAGGTTGTGGCGTTTCTTGATAGATTGGTTTCGTGTTTTAGTTTTTTACCTGATAATCAAATGGGGCGTGTTCGTGTCTTATATACATGACCCGCCAACCCGACTGACTGGACACGACACAACACGACCCGTTGCCAGGTCTAGTTTTGTTTTGGGGAGATCTCTTCACACCAAATCATAATAATCGAATTTCAATCATATAAATTTTGTAAGATTAAAATACAAACTTCCGAAAGTTAAAAATTGTTGTTTTGAGATCATAAGAATTTCTTTTTAATAATAACTATGTAGTGCGAGATAATTTTCAAAAGTGTTATCTTTTAATTTGTATAACTACTAAATAAGCCTTTTTTTAAGATCGTTAATTAAATAATTAATTTTGGATAGAATGAATAAATTATTTTGATTGGTGTAATGGTTACACATGACGTTGGAGAGAATTTAGAGATAAAACTCAAAACTCAAAAGGAGTTCAAGTTGTACAAACATCAAATAGTCTCCCATGTGCTTTGTTGTACTTGACAAAAAAAGCCCATTCAATCGGGTGGCGGGTCATGTATATAAGACACGAGCACGACCATTTAATTATCGGGTAAAAAAATTAGTGTTCTAAACTAGAAGGTAGAAAACCGCCCAGATTAATATGGCTGGGCGAGTTCTGGGCGGTCTAGGCGGGTCTGGACGGGGTCTAGGCGGTCTGGGCAATTTTTTTTTATTTTTATTTTTTATTTATTTTAATAAGGCTGATTTTGTTCTTATTTTATTTTTTTTTCCTCTTTTTTGGAAATAAATTATTTAATTATTTTTTATTCAATATATGTCTAATTGTAGCAAATGATGATTACTTAATGGAATTCTCAAAGGATCTACCGGTACCAATTTTACTAATGTAGATTTTATCAAACATTACTGAGGTTATTCATACAATTTGAAGAAAAATAAAATAGTAGGTTTGAATATTTGTCCACAAATTGAATTTTATATAAAGTATCCATCATGACCAACTTCAGTCATTTGAGTTTTAATAAAATTTGTTCATGATTGTTAATTTTTCATGTTTTTAAATTTTGCATATGTATCTTGACATTAAATTAGATGTAATTGATAAGGTATTATGCTTAACTTTTATAAATTATTAAAGTTATAATACGAAACCTAAGACCGGGGCGCTAGGCACCTGCTCACCGCCCGCCCAACGCCTAGCGCTTTTTAGAACACTGAAAAAAACAAAAACACGAAACCGAACTATCAGAAACAAGTTTTGTTTCCTGAGACGACCTGACATGTTTGACCTATTCCATCCAATTGTCTCTGTTCACACCTACCAAGCACCCATTTTCCATCGACACCGCTTCGACATCACTATTCAATGGAATTTCCATCCCTCCATTTAACTCTACAATTCAAGTCGACGCATCTCCAGTTTTCAGCAAATCTAAGACCCATCTCTAAATCTAAGTAGGCACAAATTTCTTTACATCACTTCTCAATTTCATCTTCAGTGTATCATTTCTCATAAACAAAGAACCCTTTGGTACAAAGGTACTTCCACTGCTTACATAAAAAAAAATGCAAAGGAAACTTATGTTTCTAATGTCTCATATTTATGTTGAATCACCTTAATGAAATTTCTAAATGTTTCTTTACTGCATCACTACTTTCATGGTTTATGAATGGGATAAAAGTTAATTTTCATTTAAGCAATATAAGCACCGGGTGTAGAAGGTAAAGTGCACTGCTAAAGTATAGTGATGTTGAGTATTCTAAGTGCAGTTTTTCTTAAGTGCACTGCTAAAGTGTCTGGTAACTTGCCTGGTAGCGGTGTACTATAGTATTGCTCTCCTAAGTGAGATGAAGAGAACTCTGAGATAATACTTAAATCTCAAAACTCAAAAGGAGTTTAAGCTTTACAAACATCAAACAATCCTTTTTCCTATTACACCACTTTGACATGGACTTAACTGAAATTTCATAACTTGGCGGGGCATTTTCAAAAAATAAAAAACTGAGCATGACGAACGCGCATCACTTTTGATCGGGGCAATTCTCTTTGTCAATGAAGCAAGCTTGTTATATTCTATGAAAATACTAGCAAATCAGGTTTTTGCAACTAGGGTGACATGGCGTGATCTTAAAATAATAATGAAATTTCCAAAGTGTTTATGTGTATCTCGAGGTTGGAAAAAATCTCCTTTGATGATGCCACGTCACCCTGGTTGTGAAACCCGATTCCCTAACCTCATTCATTGTTGTTAAGGCGGACACCTAGGCGACCCTTGAGGCGGTTTGGCAAAGGGGCGCCTCAAATTGGGGCGAGGTGGAGCGGTAAAGTGAGGCGTCTGCCTCGGTCCGCCTCACCTGCCTCAAACGACTCAGACCGCCTCAGTCATTTTAAACCTTAAAACCCAAAAAGCCCAAAAGCCCATTGTCTTTGAGGATTTGGGGTGGGGTTAATTACAATTTGTAGTCGAGAGAGATATCAAATTGGGGGTTGCTCATTCATTATTCCTTTCAGTCTTTCCTTCAACTCAACGCCTCAGTCTATCCTTCATTCTTGCTTCCTTCAAATCAACAAATCTGGTATGTTTCTTCCTTTCTTCTTCTTCTAATCTTCTTCAAATCATGTTGCGTCTTTTTTTTTTTTTTTTTTTTTTTTAATGATCTGTTCACAGAGTCAGACTGCTGTGTTTTCTGAGTCCACACCCTCTTTTTGTTATGATCATCAGAAGGAAAATTTGGAAGATTAAGTTGACCAAAAATCAAATAAGCTTTCTCCGAGAAATAAAATAAAATAAAAATAATACGATCTGTCTTTGGGAATTTCATTTTTATCAATAGCACCCTGCAGTGGAGGCCTGTTATTATGAACTAGCAAGCAATACATGTTCCCAATATAAAAACTTTCGAAATTTTCTTATGCAAGTTGTTTAGATTTAGGAATAAGTATTTGATTCTGATTTAAATTTCTCAAAAAAGTTTTACAAAAGAGATACTAAGAGTTTTATGCCAAGTGTTCTCCACATTATATTCACCCAATCTCCTTGTTTGCTAATTCATAGCTTAGCAGTAAGCTTGGTTCTTGACATTTCCAATGTCTGATTCGTTCATCTTTTCAACACTGTTTATCATTTTGTCAATCTTAGTTCTCCACCATGCAAGTGCAACATGTTATTACCTGTAAAATTACAAGTAGATGGAGGAGAAACCAACAACATTGGATTTCAATAGATAATGAATACGCTCTTGCTATCGAGGATCAATGTACAAATAGGTGGTGGGAGGGAAAGAATACACTATTTAAAGATATCAAATACGCAGGTTTCTTGTTTGTTTCTTCAATCCAAAGTCCAAGCTTGCAAAATCACAGATGAAAATATTTCATTAATATCAAGAACTTTTGTTATTATCTTTCAAATAGGTTTTGGTAAGGGCCGACTAATATAGCTACAAATAAATATGTTTCAATTTATTATAATAAAAAAATCTTTAAAAAAATGATAAAGACCGCGTCAGTGCCTATCTTTGATTTTAGTATAATATGTTCCACTTGATTCATGCTTGACAAACTTATGGAAATGGATGTGTTCATAATAATAATATCTTATACAATAACATTAACAATACATATTGGACTTTCCCTACAAATACACCCAAAACAAAGGCCAAAAGACACCAATCCATCTCTCCAAGAATTTATTTCTTCCGTTCTCATCATCAGTTCTTCTTTGTTCTTCCGTAATAATTACAAATGGATCCGTCGAGTGCTGTTGAAACAGGTGTTAAGGTTGTAAAATGCGCATGCGCTCCATTCGCTCACAGGATCAAGTATCTCTGGAACCTAGAAGACAACTTAAGCATCCTGGAACGGAAGAATGAAGAGCTCCTTGCACAAGAGGCTGACATTAGAAGAAAAGTGGAAACAGCTAAGTTTAACCGGAAGATGGCGAGCAACAGGGTGTCTTTGTTGCTGCAAGATGTAACCAAAATCAAAGACCAAGTCAGTTCTATTATTGCATCACTTGAGAAGAACAACGGGTGTTTCTGCGACTGTTATTCTCGCCTAAAGCTTGCTAAAGATGTCGTCGAGATTACTCTGGAAGTTGACAAAATTCTTGGTAAAACCAGCCAATTTGCAAATGAACTGGTTGTTGAGCAATCCCCAGCTAAAGCACTAACACTGGATGCACCAACACTAGTTGGTAAGTCCACGGTTGAGAAGAACTTGGATGAGATCTTGAAGTCCTTAAGGGATCCCGAGATTCATAAACTCGGCATCTATGCTATGGGTGGTTCTGGGAAGACGACAACCATGAAGAAAATCAATAACCAGCTTGCAACAACAGAAGACTTTGATAAAATCATCTGGGTTACTGTGTCAAGTGACTACAACTTAGATAAGGTTCAAAATGATATAGCTGCGCAACTGAACCTGGAATTTTCCACCAATGCAAGCCCAGATCAGCGATCAAGTGAGTTGCACCAAAGTTTGAAGCAGGCCGAGAAATTCCTCATTATTCTGGATGATATGTGGGTTCTAATCCCTCTTGACAAAGTAGGCATTCCAGAACCCAATGGAGAGAATGGATGCAAGATTGTGTTAACTACTCGTTCCTCGGCTGTTTGTCGGGATATGAAGACACAAAAGAATTTCAAGTTGGAGCTTTTGTCCGAGGAGGAAGCATGGGATTTGTTTGTTGGTGACCAAGTCATAACTTTTGAGGTGCAGCCTCACGCCGAGGATGTAGTACGTGAATGTGCCGGTCTTCCCCTTGCCATTATCACAGTTGGGCGTGCCATGAGAGGGGAGCTAGATGTTCGCATATGGAGGAATGCTGTGAAAGATCTCAGAAACTCTCCATCAGAGATTAGAGGTATGGAGGATGATGTTTTCAAGCTTTTACATTTTAGTTACAGCCGTTTGAGAAATGATAGATTGCAGAAGTGCTTCTTGTATTTAGCTTTATTTCCCGAGGATGAAGAAGTTCCAGCCAACCAACTCATAAGGTGTTGGATGGACGAAAACTACATAAAAGAAGAGGGAGACATAGAAGCAGAATTTGACGAGGGTTTCAAGATATTGAAGGAAATAGTAGATGCTTGCATGTTTGAGCAGTTTTTAAAGCAGGATGGTACTGGCAGTAGTAATGACCATATCTTTGCAATGTTTTCTATGATTAGAATGCATGATTTGTTGAGAGATTTAGCCATCAAAATCATTGGAGAGCAAGGTGGAGTTCTGGTTAAATCAGGTTTGGGCTTAACTAAAGCGCCAAATGAAGAGGAATGGAACAATGTATCAAAAATATCGTTGATGGGGAATGAGATTGAAATACTTCCTGACCAGCCCAATTGTCCCAAACTCTCCACCCTGTTGTTGAACAGAACCGGTGTAAGTCACATACCACCTCCATTCTTTCTTCAAATGCCCGTTCTTCAAGTTCTCGACCTTTCTTCTACCTGGGTCCACAATTTGCCATCATCACTCTCTGACTTGCACAACCTCCAATCCCTAAACTTACAAGGCTGCTCCAATCTGACTGAAATACCATCACTAGCGAAGCTTAAGAAACTTCAGGCTCTCGACCTCAGTTTGACTAGCATAGAGAATGTACCCCAAGGGATGGAAGGACTGATTAGCCTCAGATACCTTAACCTTTCTGAAACAAGCTATTTGAAAAGTTGTTCAATCCCAGATCTCCCGCTTTTAGAGGAGTTACGCATGAAAGATAGCAAATTTTGGGAGATGGAATCGCCAACAGTTACCAAGTTCATCAAAGAGATTGTAGGCTTGAACCGCTTAGCAATACTTACTCTGAGCTTTGTGTTATTGGATGACTATGTTAAGGCCTTCGTGGACATCAAGTGGAAAATGCTAAAAAAGTTTTGGATCTTCATAACTAATAGAAGTTATGGGGTATCTGATTATGCCGAATTTCCAGCAAAAAGCCTAATAATACACAATCAGACACTAGAAAACTATTCCTCCTTGCTACTTTTTCCTCCAAACACTCAATTCATGTTTATGAGACATTCAGAAATTGGGAGATTATCTGAAGCCGCAGGCAATCTGAAATTCCTCAAAAAGTGTGAAATAGATTCATGTTCATGGTCCATGGCATCAGGGAATAGTTTATTTTTGGGGGATGAGATGGAAGAAAACGCCTTCCCAAGTTTAGAGCATTTATCAATTGGAATGTATGACCTTCCAGGTTTTTGGAAGGGTATGGTTCCTCATGGCTGCCTTGGTAACCTCCGAGTTTTGGAAGTTGTAAACTGTCAGCACCTGAAGAATCTTTGTGACATTAGTCTTATACAGAATCTCATGAACATTGAGGTTATCCAGGTTACTGACGGGGGATCAATGGAGCAAATGGTAGTCAGTTCCGATGAAGTAGGGCTCGATGATGATTGTGCTAATGCCGTCACCACCATAATTCTTCCAAGGTTACATACTTTAGTCTTGAGTTTTCTGTATGACCTTCACACCATCTCTAGTGCGCAGTGGGTTTGTGTCTCGCTACGCTATCTGAGTATAGACAGATGTCCAAGTCTTAACAAGCTCCCTTTCAGTGTTGACACTATATCTAAGTTGGAGGAATTCAACGTACGATCTGACTGGTGGGAAGCATTAGAATGGGGTGATGTTGACGCCCAGGCCCTTGCTGACCTGAACTCTAAGCTATATGGTGAAGAAGAAGAAGATTAGAAGTATGTGACTTTCATGAAATTATAAGAATGAGTGGTCTTTTGTGTTTGTGCCAACACTATACTAGCTTTAAGTATGTGACAATATTTGAGATGTGCAAGAGTTGTGTTGTATAGAATTTTTTTTATTTTTTATTTTTTTTTATTTTTGATTTTATCCCTTAACTCTCCCACCCTAACTTGTGATATCATCTATCACAAGCCTACCAGTTGATTTAGTACCAAATTGATAGTTGTGTTATATAGATAACATTTAAATAAACCAATATTTTCTCTTGGTTTTTGCGAATTTCAGATGTGCATTTTTCTGCCTTTTAGATTAACTCTGAATTGGTTGATTTATTTTGAAGCAAGAGTTTTAATTTACAGGTGAAAGATGATAGTGCTTGAGAAAACACCCAAATTATTTAGCTATTTCAAAATATATAAATAAAATAAAATGGAAGAGGTTTAATCTCAATGTGAGGAGTGATCAAAATGGTTTCAAATGCATAAAGCCTCCAAATATGATTTGTGCACTTGTCTTGGATCTATATTTGTCTTTGAAAACAGATTGTTCTTCTCCATGTATGATTATTAGTGTTCCATTAAAAGTGAACTTTGTGAAAGCAAGATCACAAGGAGTTCGGTTGATTCTTAAATTAAATTTTTATTTGATCATTGATATGTAAATGCTTCTCTTTTTAATAACTTTATTATCATGTCAAGATTAGTAGCATTTCTATCAAGTGATATCTATGTTAACAGTTGAGCAGAAAATAGTAAACTGAATTCAACATACCATAAAAGTTGCTAGGCATTAACCATCAAAGGCAGAGTACTTTGCCCCATCTTTGGTGATCAACTCAGAGTAGTAAAGCAAAAATAGAAGTAATTGCCATTAGTCTTATACATGCATGATCAGCCTGTAGTAAAGCAAAAATAGATTACAAACGCATGAAGTGAGAAGGAAGTCATGACCAACCAAAGAAAGGATAAAAAATAAAAATAAAACACAACTTTTTTAGTCTCACACTCCTTATTTTCATGAATACAATGTGGGTTTATTGCAACTTTTGGTTCTTTGAGTGACATTGCTCCATTTTTTAGTTGGTTCCTCTGTTTTTAGTGTGTATCATGGTAAGATTCAAGGTCGACTACTTCGAATGCACTTCGCGTTATATTCTATGACCAGTTATTTTTGTTCATCGGACTTCTTCGCGTTCCAGCTTGAGGACAAGCTTTTTCAACTCGGTGAGGTTGATGTAAGTAGGTGTTATTTAGGGGTTAGTTTAATAATATTAGTATTAATTGTAATTAGGCGTATCAAGTAAAGCCCCAAATAGTAGTTTGGGCATTATTAGCCAATTAGGGTTAGGTTAGTTCGCTGGCAAAATAAGTTAGGAATATTATAAATAAGACAAACGATTGTTCATTGTTCGGAGATTGATGATTGAAAGAATAGTTATTTTCTTATTTGTTTTCAATTAGCTTTTATAATAGCTTTATTTCGATTCTTTTTCGTTATTTTGATTATTGCTTCGCTTTTTTCAATTTACTGTTTTGTTTATTTCAATTTATTCCTTAGTTTTATCACATTGGAAAACCATCATAAGGGTTGCTTTCTTCAGAGAGTTTGTGCAAATTTGTGTTTTTTTTTTTTCAATACAGCGGCAACACATGTCGTTGGAATTGTGAATAATATAAGGAGAGCAGTAATTTAATTTAAGAAAGACATGTTTGCTGAGTCTTTTGCAATAAACATCTCCTTGAGCACGTACCATCTCACTCTCTTACAATTTCTTTCTTTTCAACTCTTCCTGTAGCTAAAATGGATCAATTAAGTGTTATTGGAAAGTCAACCATCCAAAAGAATTTAGATAACATCTTAAATTCTTTAAGGGATCCCACAATCCATAAAATCGGCATCTATGCTATGGGAGGATCTGGGAAGACAGCAAGCATGAAGAAGACACAAAATCAGCTTGCTACCACCAATGTCTTTGATAAAATCATCTGGGTTGCCATGTCAAGTGACTTCAACTTGGAAAAGGTTTAGAATGATATAGCTGGGCAACTAAACATGAATCTTTCAACCTATGCAAAACAAGAGGGTCCAACTATTAAGTTATCCACAGACTGAAGCAGGCAAACATGTTCCTCATCATTTTAGATGGTATTCGGGTTCACATTCCTCTTGACAAGGTAGGGATTCCAGAACCCAATGGAGACGATGCATGCAAGATAGTACTATTAGATGTATGTAGTGACATGGGGACAAACCAGGATATCAAGTTGTAGCTTTTGTTTACGGATGGAACATGGGATTTGTTTGTTGGTGACCAAGTCCTTACTCCAGAAGTAACCCGTCACGCAAAAGAAATGGTACTAGAATGTGGCGGTCGTCCCTTGGCCCTTATCACAGTTGGGTATGCCATGAGAAGAGAGCTTGACGTTTTCCAGTATGGAAGAACGTTGTAAAAGAACTCAGTAGCTTTTCCTCAGAAATTATGTAGTTAAAACGGAAAACGGACCCTTAGCGGTCCAATACCGATTTACGATTAATCGAGATATTTTTTCAAATATATGTAGTGATAAATCGGCAAGTTGGATGACCGATTTATCGTGACTTGTCGATTTCTCGCCGATTAATTGGTGATTTATCGGAGACTCACCGATTTTTCTTTGATTAATCAGTGACCGTTAAACTAAACCACTAAATACTAAAATCGTATCGGTCACCCCCGATAAATGATCCCACCGATTCATCCCCGATTTAGCGGCGTATTAATAACACGGTTCAAAAATTCTAGGTATGGAAGACGATATTTTCAGGTTTTTACATTTTAGCTACAGCCGTTTGAGAAACAATAAAGTGCGCAAATGCTTCATGTGTTTAACATTGTTTCCCGAGGACCAAAACGTTCCACGCAAAAAATTGATATGGTGTTGGATGGACGAAAACTTCATTACAAAAGAGGGAAGGACACAAGCAGAATTGGATGAGGGTTTACAGATACTGAATGAAATAATAGATGCTTGCATGTTTGAGCAGTTTTTAGAAATGAAAGACGGTATCTTTGAAATGGTTTATTTGGTTAGAATGCATGATTTGTTTACGGATCTAGCCATCAAACTTAACTTATTGGAGAGAAAATTGGAGTTCTTGTTAAATTAGGCTTGGACTTGAATAAAGCACAAAAAAGATGAATGGAACAAAGCGTCAAAACTCGCGGTCATTAGTGAGCCTTGGGTCTGTTCCTCACTGTGTCACATTGAAATAGAGAAATACAAGAATCTAAAGAAGCTCCCTTTCGGTGTTGACACTTTATCAATGTTGGAGGAGCTAAACGTAGATCGTGAATGGTGGGATGAACTAGAATGGGGTGACGATACTGGAACCAAAGCCCCTGCTGACCTAACTTGTAAGCAATTTGATGAAGAGTAATAGAAGTATGTGACCAAGGGTGGAGCCAAAGTTCTAATAGAAGGGGGACAACGAATTATTGTAGGAGTTAGTGGACTAACGGATCCACTATTTTAGTTAGTGTGGGCGGCAAAATGGGGGGAAAAGTGAATTAATGCATGATTTTTAGGGGGCAATCAATACTATTAACTAAGTGGACCTCATTATTCATAGATAAATTAATGGAATTTTCAAAATTGAGGGGGGCAATTGCTCCCCTTGTCTCCAAGGTGGCTCCGCCCTTGTATGTGACTGTGAAATAGTTAGAATAAGTTGTTTCAATGTATAATTTGAGATCATTGGCTATCTATATAAAAAATTTATCGCTACGTAGCATAGAAAGTTATTGCGCATCCATAAACATTCTCTAAGAAAATTGCATTTTCATTTCACTCTAATGAATTCAATGAGGAACAATAATGATGATGTTAATACCAATATTAAATATCAACTGCAAGGTACTCTTCCCTATTAGTTCCGTAAAGCAATTAGTAAAAGAAATGGCATGAATTAATGTAGTAAACATAGCAATCATGCAATATCAAAGGTTGACTTGTTTTAGGCATGTTATATCAAAGAGCAAAAACCAAATAAAACAACAATGAATCAGCACTAGTACTACATTACTACTTGTAAGTTGCAAGTCAAAACTAACACAGAACATCGTTGGAGATCCAATGCAACAAAGATGTCAAAAGGATTACCTCTATACAAATATAATTTGTGTAGACTGCAAGAGTGGGGTGAGATGGATTACTTCAATGCCCTACTTCCAAGCAACAATCAACACTAAATAGGTGAAGGCATCAAAATAACTGAATTTTGAGAAAACCCCATTGGGGGAAATGAGGGTAAATGAAATGGGTATGAGTTGCTTTCTCACCTTAGTGGATTGATTCCCTTGGTTGAATGAATGCAAAGCTGGAATTTTGACAACCCAATGCAACACAGAAGACTATAAAGAGGATGACAAACCCTGAAACCCAGCCTTTGGTCATCAAAATCCTCCATTAGTGTTAGAAGATCATCGGTCCTTGAGATCTTTATTGTTGAGATGATTAGTCCTCATGGCGCAAAACAAAAGAGTAAAACAATATAACTTTTTACAAAAAAGTTTCAATTTTTCCGGGATGAAATAGCAGAAACTGTGGGTGTAAGTAGCATCCACAACACTTCCCCCTCCAACTCTTAACTCTTAAGCCCTAAACCCTTCACTCATCACTCTGCCTTCTCACCTCCCAAGCTCTCAAAACCCCCCATTCATGGCTTCCAAACTCTTCTCACTGCTAACCCACTTGACCTCCAACTTCAAACCCACCTCAAGATTGCTCTCCCAATCCCCTTTCCAGAATTCCAACTCAATCAGGTCAGTGCACAGCAAGAGGTCCCGCAAGAAAACTCTCCATGGGAAAATCGGACCACTTGGGACCCCAGGCACTATCTTGGCTCCTGTGATGGACGAGTGGATCAAAAGTGGGAAGAAAGTACACCAAGCGGAGCTTCGGCGCCTCATTCGGGACCTTCGGGGTAATCGGAGATACACACAGGCTCTAGAGGTTTGTTTTTTGTTTCTTTGTTTTGATTTTGTGGAAATTTTTGTTTTGTGGGTTAGGCAGAATATTGAGTTTTGTTTGTAATTAATAAAGTTTTAAGATTTGGAGAGTGTTGAGTGTTTGATATACTTGAAATAGGTATTTGTATTTGAGTTGGTTTGGTGTAGAAAGGATTCGATTTTTGTGTGTGGTTGTTGGAAAACTGAGCTGCAGTTGATTTGGTTGTGGTAAGCTGAGCTATTGGAAATGAAAATGTTTGCAATATCTTGTCAGTTGGAGAAAAGCATGTAGTTGTTCACTCTATTTAGTTAGTGGATGCAAGAAAATTGGTTTGGGTGGATGTTCATGATTTTGGATGTGCTTTACAACTTTTCATGTTTTGATAGTTTGATGAAGCCTTTGAGAATATATGGGGTTTACAAAGAAAGTGAAATTCGGAAAAAACGATCCTGTGAAACACTGGAACAGGATAAACTATAGTCTAAAGAATAAGTGAAACTGTGCTAATGCTTATATTTGTAGATATTTCAACCAGAGTTGTCTTTTTTTTTATCATCCTTGTCTATCATAATTTTATCGAGCCAGAGTATTTGTTGTTGATGTTCTTGTTTCATGCTTGGAAAACTCTTGTCCTGAATATTGACTGCATACATTTTCTTAGTATTCTTTACCAAGTGGGTATGGTGATCACCTTAATTTTTGTCCCAGAAGAGCAGATCTCAACTTAAATATTCATTGTCTTTTTTCCTTTCCACGCAAGGTGAACCTTTCCTTTGATTACTGTTGGGATTTTTTGTTTTTTTTTTTGGTGGGGAGGGGGGTGGATAATATTTACATGCTCCAAAAGGTTGCATCTAGGAAATTCTCTTCTTGGAAAGCTGTTTCTAGAGAATCATATTAGCTTTGATCTTCTATTTTGGTTGGGTGGGTACTGGGTAGTCGATTGGTTGATTGGGAGAATATCATTTATATGAAAAATGTTTTCTACTTTGCTTGGTGTCTTATATTTCTGTTGGCTTTCCTAAGGTATATTTGTTTATCAACTGTGGTATGTTCAATCTCTTGTTATCTCATGGTGCAGGTTTCTGAATGGATGGGTAACAATGTTAACCTACTAATAACTGGTAGTGCATTCTCATCGGGTGACCGTGCTGTGCAGTTAGATCTAACTGGCAGAGTGCATGGGTCGGACTCTGCTGAGAGCTACTTTGATAGTTTGAGTGATGAAGACAAAACTGACAAGACATATGGTGCACTTTTGAACTGTTATACCAGAGCGGGCCTAATTAACAAGTCATTATCCCATATGCAAAAGATGAAGGAGATGGGTTTTGCTTCATCAAGTCTTCCTTATAATGATCTCATGTGTCTCTACGCTAATACTAGTCAGCATGAGAAGGTCCCTGGCTTGTTGAATGAGATGAAGGAAAATGGTGTCATCCCCAACAACTTCAGCTACAGATGTTGCGTCAACGCTTATGGTACAAGATCTGATATTAATGGAATGGAGAAGGTTCTTGAGGAAATGGAAAATCAACAAGACATCTCAATGGACTCGAACACTTATCTTGTAGCTGCCAATTTCTACATAAAGGCTGGTCTAACTGACAAGGCTACTGCTTCTCTGAAGAAAGCAGAGGAGAAGCTGGGACCAAAAGATGCAATCCTGTACAACCATCTCATCTCACTTTACGCAAGTCTTGGAAATAAGGCTGAAGTGATGAGACTGTGGAACATGCAAAACAATGTCTGTAAGAGGCATATTAATAGGGATTATATTACCATGCTTGGCTCACTAGTAAAGCTCGAAGAGTTAGAAGAAGCAGAGAAACTGCTGGAGGAATGGGAGAAATCTGACAACTCTTATGATTTCCGTGTTCCAAATGTCCTCCTTATTGGTTATTCTCAAAAGCATATGGTGGAGAAGGCAGAAGCAGTGCTTGATGACCTAGTTGCGAAAGGCAAGACTCCGACTCCAAACAGCTGGGGAATTATAGCTACAGGATATGTGCATAAGAAGGAGATGAAAAGCGCTTTAAGATGTATGAAGATGGCATTCTTAGTACGTGAGAGTAATGAAAGGTGGAAACCCAGTCCTAAGGTTGTTTACAGCATAGTGCGCTGGCTTGGCGATGAAGGGAAGGTTGAAGAGGTAGAAGCTTTTGTGGGATTACTGAAGACGGTGATCACCATGGACAGAGAAATTTATCATGCTTTGATTAAGGCAAATATTAGAGAAGGAAAAGAAGTAAATGGGCTCTTGGAGAGCATGAAAGCAGATAGCATAGAAGAAGATGAAGAGACTAAGAAGATTCTGAATTCAAAAGTAGAAGAATTGGCAGCATGATCGATGATGGATCATTGTGAATCTGAGAACTTTTGTTAGTGAGGTGAGTTTTTATGCCTATCACCTTGCAATGTCAGATGCATTTTATCTCAATATGGGGTCGGGTGAGGGGCTTGAAACCAAAGCACTTGCATGTGTTTTGAGTTTTGGTAAAGCGCAGGTTACCACTGATTTTTTCAGTTGATTGAACAATTTCATTGAAGTGGTTGCATGATATTTGCTTTAATTTTGTACATGTTAGTTAGATGGTGTTGTGGGTTGGAACATGCTATATCATTGTTTTTCTTTTCCTTTTTTTCAAGAGCAAAACAAGAAATCATATTTACTACAAAGTTCCTTTTGCAACCAGTGACAGAATCAGAGAATAAAAGGTCTCGACACATTTAGCTATTAAATATAAACTGCTCCCTAATAAGTTCCTGAGCAACTCCCCATTCCAGTTCAGAGATTATGTTAGCACTAATTGTATCTTCAATAGCTGTAACATTAATTGTTGAAACATGAAAGTAGTATTGTTACACCCCCATAGTGATCAGACCATACAATGTGGATTAAAGTGTCAAAACTCAAAAGAGCCTTGCTTCTTCCAATTTGCCTGCTAAATAACCAAGTTATGCATTTGAGCTTCATATGTAGTGCACGGACAGTCACTAGTCACTACTATGTGAATATGAGTAATAGTTTAATTCTTGCAATTAGGCAGATGACTCAAATACTTAGCCTGCTTCAATCGTAAGTGTCCTGAAGGTAAGGCTAATGCCTTCACGAAGGACCGGATTTCTAGTTTTCATTATATTCTATGTTCAGATCCTTGCCCAATCAATGGTAAACCTAATTTCACTTCAAAAGTATCACTAAAGTATATAATATGTCTCTTCATGTGTAATGAGTTCTCAAAAATGCATAGACATGTCTCTTTGTCAATTGCAAATATGTAAAACACAACTTAGAAAATAGACAAATTTAGAAAGGCAATATCGAAGTGCATCACAAGAAAGTTAATTTTGACTTAAAATGCAACCATGAACTTTTGGCGAATTCAAAGTTTCGAGAAAACTCATTTTCAGCATCTAAAATTTAATTTCCTCAACTTATTCAAATTTTGACCGAGTCTAACCCTAAAGTTTATAATATACATTTTTCATGTCGTTCGTATTTTTAGCATTTTTCAAAAGAAATGAGATGGGCCGATCATGACATTAAAAAAATTAAAATTAAAAATTCATACGGGCATCTTAATGTACAATCAAACAAAAATTATGAACTTCATATTTTGGCAAATTTATAGTTTGGGAGAGAACTTATTTCGACATTTGAAATTTTTTTCCCCAACTAATTTAAAAGTTTATAATAATATATTTTTATCATAGAATAGGCTTAAAGGTAGGATGGTACCATTGATGCGATCATGATGGTCCAGTGCATGCTATATCCCTACTCAAAGAGGTTGTGAACCATATTTGTTACCTTTCAAAGCATTTACCTTGGAATATTAAATCATTCATGATGAGTTTTGGATGTCAGCCAAGCAAGAGAACAAACCCAATTCAAGGACAAAATGCGTGGACACTTATGCCTAGGTCTATACATATCTATGTCATTAGCATAAAATTCTATATATACAAAATAGGATGGTGTTGAGTGATAGATAAAAGATTATTGAGATTTATCTAAATATAATAATCTAATGGATTTTATAGAACTTAAAGCATCAAGAGTGCATGGGTTTGATTCTCATACCAAATATTTTGATATTTATTTATCTTGATATTTAAAATAAAATAATTATATTTACAATGTTAAACTTTTATCGTACCAACGGCACGTGAATACCTTAGTCTATATTGCCAAACAGGATGGTGTTTGAGGTGGGAGATAAAAGACGGCTCAGATTTACCTAAATATAAAAATCCAACGGATCACATAAAACTTAAAACACCAAGAGTGCATGGGTTCGATTCTCATTCCCAACATTTTGATATTTTTTTTTTCAATTATAGATGGTGGTGATTAGGCATATAAGTAAGAATGATTAAAACTTAAGAGTGGTCGTGTTTTGACAAGTTTTAAACTTTTATCGTGCCAACGATACGAGGAATACCCTAGTTATTATATATACAAAATATGATGGTGTTTGGGGTGGAAGATAAAAGACGGTTGAGATTTAACCAAATATATGAATCTAACGGATCACATAGAACTTAAAGCACTAAGAGTGCATGGGTTCGATTTCCATACCCAACATTTTTTTTTTTTTTATATTTAGTTATTTTTCTTCAATTGTTGATTGTGGTGATTAAGCATATAAGTGTGAAGGATGAAAACTTGAGGATTATCATGTTTTGACAAGTTTTAAATTTTTATCGTGCCAAAGACACCCTAGTATCTATATTACAAATCAAGATGATGTTTGGGGTTGGAGATAAAAGACGCCTCAGATTTACCCAAATATAAGAATCCAACGGATCGTATAAAACTTAAAGCACTAAAAGTGCATGGGTCGATTCTCATACCCAACATTTTGATATTTATTATTTTTCTTCAATTGTTGACGGTGGTAATTAGACATGTAAGTATTAATGATGAAAACTTAAGGGTGATCATGCTTTGACAAGTTTTAAACTTTTATCGTGCTAACAACACAAGGAATACCCTTGTTATATATTATATATATACAAAACACGATGGTGTTTGGGGTGAGAGATAAAAGACGGCTGAGAACCATATATATGAATCTAACGGATCAAATAGAACTTACAGCACCAAGAGTGCATGAGTTCAATTCTGGTACCCAATATTTTTTTTATTTAATTATTTTTCTTCAATTGTTGATGGTGGTGATTAGGCATATAAGTGTGAAGGATGAAAACTTAAGAGTTATCATGTTTTGACAAGTTTTTAACTTTTATCATGTCAACGGTACTCTAGTATCTATATTACAAATCATGATGGTATTTGATGTTGGAGATAAAAGACGGTTGAAATTTATCCAAATATCAGAATTTGACGGATCGCATAGAACTTAAAGCACCAAGAGTGCATGGGTTCGATTCCAATACCCAACATTTTGATATTTATTTTATTTTCTTCAATTGTTGATGGTGGCGATTAGGCATGTAAGTATCAAGTTTTAGTGCTAGAAAAATAAAGTAGATTAAGCTCTGTCAAACAATTTGAGTGCCAAAGGCACGCAGAATACCCTAGTCTATCTTAAAAAATGGGATGGTGTTTGGGGTGGGAGATAAAAGACGACTGAAATTTACCCAATTATAAGAATCTAACGGATCACATAGAACTCAAAGCACCAATAGTGCATGGGTTTGATTCCCGTACCCAACATTTTGATATTTATTTATTGTTCTTCAATTGTTGAAGGTGGTGATTAGGCATGTAAGTATGAAAGATGAAAACTTAAGAGTGTCACGTTTTGACAAGTTTTCAACTTTTATCATGCCAATGGCACGGGGAACACCCTAGTTATTTTTATATATACAAAATAGGATGGTGTTTGGAGTGGGAGATAAAAGACGGTTGAGATTTAATCAAATATATGAATCTAATGGATCACATATAACTCAAAGAACCAAAAGTGCATGGGTTTGATTCCCATAGCTAGCATTTTTTTTTATATTTATTTATTTTTCTTCAATTGTTGATGGTGGTGATTAGGCATGTAAGTATAAATGATGAAAACTCAAGGGTGATCATATTTTGACAAATTTTAAACTTTTATAGTGCCAACGGTACAGAGAATACTCTATTATTATTATTATTATTATTATTATTTACATATTATATTATATATACAAAACAAAATGGTGTTTGAAATGGGAGATAAAAGACGGTTGATATTGACACAATTATAAAAATCTAACGAATCACATAGAACTTAAAGCACGGGTTTGATTCTCATACCTAACATTTTGATATTTATTTTTTTCTTTAATTGTTGGTGGTGGTGATTAGATATCTAAGTATGAAAGATGAAAACTTAAGGGTGATCATATTTTGACAAGTTTTAAATTTTTATCGTGCCAACGACATGGGGAATACCCTGGTTATATATATAAAATAGGATGGTGTTTGAGGTGGGAGATAAAAGACGGCTGAGATTTACCCAAATATAAGAATCTAACAGATCAAATAAAATTAAAAGCACCAAGAATGCATGGGTTCAATTCTCATACCCAATATTTTGATATTTATTTATTTTTCTTCAATTGTTGATGGTGGTGATTAGGCATGTAAGAAAACTTAAGGGTGATCATCTTTTTGACAATTTTTAAATTTTATCGTGCCAACGACACATGGAATATATTAGTTATACACAAAATAGGATGGTGTTTGAGGTGGGAGATAAAAGACGATTGAGATTTAACTAAATATATGAATCTAACAGATCATATAGAACTTAAATCACCAAGAGTGCATGGATTTGATTCTCATACCCAATATTATTTTTTATATTTATTTATTTTCTTCAATTGTTGATGATGGTGATTAGGTATGTAAGTATGAAGGATGAAAACTCAAGAGTGATCATATTTTGACAAGTTTACTTTTATTGTGTCAATGGCTCGGGGAATAACCTAGTTAATCTTACAAAACAGGACGGTGTTTGGGGTGGGAGATAACAGACGGCTCAGATTTAACCAAATATATGAATCTGACGGATCTTATAGAACTTAAAGCACCAAGAGTGCATGGGTTTGATTCTCATGCCCAACATTTGATATTTATTTATTTTTGGAAGATAAAATACGGCTGAGATTTATCCAAACATGAAAATCCAATTGCTAAGACTTAAAGTTAACATTTATGAAAATTTATCCCCAATAAGAGTGCAAGGGATCGATTCCCATATCCAACACTTTTTATTTTTTTTATTTATTTTCTTCAAAAATTGATTGTGGTGATTAAGCATGTAAGTATATTTATTTATTTATCGTACTCAAACATTTAGCATATGGAGTAATGCTGTAATAAGGTAGATTAGTGACACAACCTTGGGGTGTGATTAGTGCCCGCAACCTTGGGGTATGATTATTGACACATGTTTTGAATGACAATATATATTTATTAAAGCACTAAATTTGATTTAAAATCGTTTTTTTTTTGCATAAGTCCAGTCCGTTTACAATCCTAATTATCATGGTGATTGAAATTAAAAAAATATTTTTACTGTGAGATAATAGGTTAAGTTATTTCAACAACCACTTAGTTTATTCTATTCAGATGTCCATGTTTTGCATTAGCACTTAAATCGAGATAGAGAATATGTTAAGTTATTTCATGTTTTGCATTAGTTTATTCTATTCACTGAAATTCATGTCCACTTAGTAATTAATTAATAGACCCCAATTTGTAAATAGCCTAATATGTAAATGCTCCAATTAGACCCTAATTGAATTTTTTATTTTATTTTTTTAAATAAATTCATTTAATATAGGTGTTTGTTTTAATCTTTTGAATTACGTTTCAGGAATTATATGAATAAAAGAAAAATATGTCCCTTAAAAGGATAATATTCTTATGCATTAGATGGTTAGATCAATTGGAATGAAATCAACAACAATTTTTTGAAATATTATAGAGCTCTTATTCTAATTTTTTATTGACATTTGCATACTCCTACTATAATTCTGTTTTTTTATTTTTATTTTTTATTATTAACATGTACAATGGGATTTATTGACAAGAATAATGTGACTTATTGACATATACAGTGGGACTTCAATGTTAGAATATTCCTAGCATACATTAGAATACAGTGTTGAATATCCTAGAATACATTTGCATGCATTTGTATACAGTGTGATTTACATATGCATACAACGGGACTTCAATGTTAAGCATGTACACAATGTGATTTACAATTTGCATATAAAATGTGCTACTCTAGAGGTGTTGTATTTCTTGTCATTAGCAGACTTTGTCAAAATTTTGTTGTCTACTCAAACATTTAGCATGTGGAACAATGTTGTAGGAGTTCATTTTATATATTTGCATTTTGAAGAATTACAAATGCAATGTTATTGTGTATGATAGGGCTTAGTATTGGAAAACAATTAAGAAAACAAAGTAAACTCCGTTGAAATTCTTTAAAAAAAAATTATGTTTTGTTGCCTACTCAAACATTTAACAATCGGAGTAATGTTATAGTGGTTTATTATTTTTTTTTGCATTTTGATGAATTACAAATGCAAATTTACGAGGTATGACAAATTTTAGTATTAGGAAATTTTTTTAAAACATGATAGACTGTTAAAATTCAACAAAAAATTGTAATTAATTTAGTTTAAATTACTATTACTGAAACACCAAATATTTGTGATTAAGATAATACCGCAATGGATATTAAAAAGATGAATGACAGGACATATATAAATAAATATGTTTAATGGTAATGGTACATGTGCCGCAACCTTAGGGTATGATTAGTGACACGTGTCTTGAACAACAATATATTTATTAGGCAACTTTTTTTTAATGGCAAACTTTTTATTCTTTTATTATTATTATTATGGTTTAGTTTAAGCCCATGTACCAGTAGTTAATAAAACTTAAAACACCTAGAGTGCATGGGTTCGATTCTCATACCCAACATTTTGATATTTATTTATCTTGATATTTAAAGTAGACTTAACTTTATTTATCATGTTAAACTTTTATCGTGCCAACGAATCACATAGAGGGGGAGGGGAGGTGTGTGGCTGGAATTTATATTCGCATAGAACTGAAATACCCTTGGCCAAAGTTAAAAAATTATTTTCCTGTCAAACAATATGAGTGCCGAAGGCACAGAGAATACCATAGTCTATATTACAAATTAGAATGGTGTTTGGGGTTGGAGATAAAAGACAGCTGAGATTTATCCAAATATAAAGATCTGATGACCCTAGACAATTTCTCATATTTCAATTTCTCTTAAACCTCACTTACACTCTTTTGTCTCTCCCGTTTTCAATTTCTCATCTTTCAAGTATAATTTTTTTTGACGAATTCTATTTTGATTTGTACACAAAAATTTACAGTTGGGTGTTTTTGAGCATTTGCCATAGTATACAATTTCAAATTTCTCAAATGAGTGGCTTTGTATTGTGAAATACATTTTACATAGTGAAATGAGTGCAATTTCAAATCTATGAAATACATTTTATATTGTGAAATGAGTGCCTTTGTATTATAACTTTTATGTTTTCTAATTGATTTCTTAGGCAAAGTGATTGTATTCATGGTGTCGTGGGCTCAAATGAGTTGGCATGTCATGAGATTTACCCAAAAAACTCATATCATGGCAACGACATAGAGGACATACTAGTTATATATACAAAATAGGATGGTGTTTGGGGTGGGAGATAAAAGATGGCTGAGATTTAACCAAATATATGAATCTAACGGATCACATAGAACTTAAAACACAAAGAATGCATGGGTTGGATCCTCATACCCAACATTTTATAAATATATTTCAATTGTTGATGATGGTGGTGTTGAAAACTCAAGGGTGATCATATGTTTTACAAGTTTTAAACTTTTATCGTACCAACGGCACAGAGAATACTCTAGTTTATCATACAATTCATATAAGTGTTTTATTATTTATTGATGATTAGGACAAACATCAAATGAGAATTTGAGATAAAAGAGGTCTGCGATTAAAAGTTTGGAAGATGTTGAGGGTTGAGATTCATCTTCCTCTAGAAGGGCAAAAAAAAAATTGAAAATTTTGTAAAAAAGTAGGAATGTATATGTGGGGGAGAGAGAAAGTATTGTGTTTTTTTTTCAAAATAAAAACTATCATAACTATTTACGTAATTGTCGAATTTTGATAAACTTTGTATCATTGAAATGCAATTTTGAAGATCTTTCCAACAAAATCAATTATCAATATAAACACTTAAAATTTCAAAATATGTATTTTATTTTTAAAACATGTAAGTATTTTTAAGATTTTCAAGCCCAAGTATAGTATTTTTCAAAAAACGGACGAACATTTTATTGAACATTTAAATAAAGACTCTAAACATTCAATCGATTCTAATTTTAACTGAGTTGGCTCTAAAAAAATCAGTATTCTAAAATATGATATTGTTAGAGAACTAATTGAAGGCAATAGTGAGGATGGTGATGTGGGTGTCCAGTATATGATAATTAACAGTAAAAATAAATAAACATATGTAGAGTGTCAACTACACGAGTAATATACTAATTTATATTACAAAACAGGATAGTGTTTGAGGTAGGAGATAAAAGATGGCCAAAAGGGGATTTGGTCGAGTGGTTAAGGCCTTGTGGGATTAGTCCCCAAGTCCTTGCTTCGAGACCCTCCGGCGGCATCGTTTCTTTCGGGGTGATGTTGACCTATAGGTGGCACCTCGAGGGTAGGTTACGGGATCCTATAAAAACCCGGCTCAACTTTCAAAAAAAAAAAAAAAAAAAAAAGGAGATAAAAGATGGGTCAGATTTACCCAAATATAATAATCTAACGGATCTCATAAAACTTAAACCACCAAGAGTGCATGGATTCGATTCTCATACTCAACATTTTGATATTTATTTATCTTAATATTTAAAGTAGAATAAATTCTATTTATCGTGCCAATGACACGGAGAATACCCTAGTGAATATATAAAATAAAAAAATAAAAAACTGATGTTGATGTTGATGTTAATGTGATTAGCAACAATGGGAGATTAGTTGCACACATAGATAAAAGGGAATTTTTTTTTTATCTTTTTCTTAGATAAAGGGATTTGATGTTCATAGAGACATTTGCACTTGTCACCAGACATGAGCCAATTCAAAATTTACTAAACTTGAACAACTTGCTAATGAAGAGGCCAAAGGGCTTGAAGATCCCCACTTCCCAAATCATGCATGGTTACTGAATCAAAAAGGCCTTTTATGGTTTGAAGCAAGATCCTAGAGCTTAGTATGAGCGTTCGCTGACCTTCTTGCTTTACAAGGGGTTGAGGGTGGTATCATGGTGGCTCGGGTGAATGCCGATGACATTATTACAGGATCCACTAGTCACTCGCGTGCAAATATTGGATTAGAGAACTAAAAGCACTCCCTCACCCATGAGAACAATGATAGAAAACCTGGTGATCCTTCATTGCTTTTGCAGTATGATAGGGAAACCCGAAAATACTTATTGTTCCCACAATTTCGTTTTGTTAAGCTATGTCCTTCACTTGCATATTAATTAGGGACAAAATAATTCATGTACATCAAATAGGCACTAAATTTATAGAAGACATCAATCTCATTATAAGAATGCACAACATATAAGCAAGTACCATAGATTATAACACGTATCGTGTCAAGAAGCATAAGAAAACTCGAGGATTTGCCTGCCAACATTATTTGACAACCATAACTACTCCAGAAGTACATAAAAAGGCCTGCTAGGAGAGTTAGACTCACTGCTATTCCACAATACCAAACTGTAAGGACTATTAGTTCAAGAGCCTCACTCAAGACAGAGTAGATTTGAGCTCCCCATTCTTTTGCATCTCCAGTATTATATCACAGCCACCTATCAACTCCCCGTCATAGTAGAGTTGGGGAAAAGTTGGCCAGTTCGAAAAAGTCTTCAAGCCCTGCCTCACATCTTCATCACTTAGAATATCGAAAGACCCAAACTTTACACCCTCTTCGTTCAGAGCATTGACAACCTTAGAGCTGAATCCGCATCGTGGAGCATCTGGAGTACCCTTCATAAACAGCATTGTCTGTGAGGATGAAACAAGCTTCTTTAACCGATCATTGAGAGTCTCTTCTGGGACGATTCTTTTCTCAATTAATACTTTCTTGAGCTCCCCACTCTTCTGCATCTCCAGCAGAATATCAGATCCTCCTATCAGTTCACCTTTTAAGTACAGTTGAGGGTAACTGGACCAATTTGAGTAAGCCTTGAGCCCCTGTCGTACTTCATCATCCTCAAGTATGTTGAAGCTTCCGAAGTCTACTTTCTCCTGACGAAGAATCTCAACAACTTTACCACTGAAACCACATTTAGGTTCATCTGGCTTCCCCTTCATAAAAAGTATAACTGGGCTTGAATGATGAGGGCTGCAAGCCGAGAACTCAAGGATTCACTCAGGCCAGTGGAGCCAGAGATACCGCCCTTCCCAGAAACTGTAGTCTTTCCTGGTTCAGTCACCTTTGGCTCATCTGTTTGGGGAGTCAAAACCCCATGATCTGTAAAGACTTCCTTCAGTTCTCCACTCTCATGCATAGCAATAACAATGTCACATCCACCAAGAAGTTCTCCTTTACAGTACAGCTGAGGGAAGGTCGGCCAGTTGGAGAATTTCTTCATTCCCTCTCGGACTTGATCATCTGTTAGAATATCAAAGCTTCCAAATTTAACTCCCTCGTCCTTCAAAATGTCAACCACCTTACGACTGAAGCCACACTTTGGTTCTTCCGGACTTCCCTTCATAAAGAGCATAACTGGGTGAGAATCAACAAGCTGTTGCAGACGCTTCTTCAGTGGATTGGAAGAACCTGTAGGAGATAGGCTTTCCGTTTTGAGAGACCCATTTTCCTTTGCAAACTCACGAACAGTCTCAATGATGGTGGGTCCAGCAGCCATCCCAAGGCTAGCAGGAGCAGCAGAATTCCCAGAGGAAATGGTTCCAGCAGTTTTAGCAACTTTATTAGCCAAACTGGACGGGTTTGCTCCTTCCAATGTATCAGCAATTTTACCATCCTGACAAAAGAAAGTTGACATGAATTTAGATAAAATCAGTTCAACTCAACCACAAATCAGAAGCAACTCAGAAGTGCAGTTTTTGGAGGCACATCTACCAAGTTCCATCAGCTATTTTAATTCATTAGCCCAGCCAGTTAAAAGTTGAATATCAAAATCATTTTGTTCATCTTCCAGTTGTTTCTGGAAAGTGGGTGAGATAAACAAAAAATATATGACATGTATAACAATTTCCATGGCTCTCACAAACCAAAACGTGTACATCAATATCAATCTCAACAATCAACTGGTAAGACAAGGCAGCAGAATGTAAACTTAAAATCTTCGCAGCTAAAACATGCGAAATTTGACAAAGCAGTTATAATTTTGCAATAACTATTTCAGCATAGACTACTAAAGAAGTAACAGTCAAAATCCACAAAGATAAAACTGTAATAAAGTAAACCAACAGAAGAGAAACTCTCATCCACATGGTAAACAACGTGGGGACATTAGCATCCAGCACAGCAGAGTCAAAAGATATCTTCTCTTCATGTACCCTTTTAATTTTTCTTTCTAAAACTAATCGTAGTTCCTAGGATGATCTTAGCTTTAACGTACACATACTAACACAGACCCCATATTCAACTGCCAAATGTGGATGGCATTCTGCGAAACAAACGCTGAGCAGCAGGAGAAGTAAGCCAGAATTTGCATACAAATATTTTTCCTGTACAATTCAGGGAGAAATTCACTGCCCTTTGGTGACTACATTCCTAGTTAATGCTAATTTGTAGATACAAGCCCAGACAGATACTTTGTAAGGTAACGATTCGACAAACCAAGGCCAATTAGATACTACTAAGATTTTGTTGGAGACTGTATGCCTGCGGTGCAGTTAAACGTTCATCTCTGGTTGATTCAAAGTTCTAATGGAATTTATAGGCATTGCACACACCTCTTTCTCTCACACAAAAACCAAAACAAAAAAAGAACCAAGAAATCCATGAATGCAGATCAGTAAAGCTCATGCAACCATTTTGTATGCCTGAGTAGTGGACATAATATTGAATTTGATGTATTCGCGCGGTGGTGTTTGAATTCAGATTGACAAACTCAAAATAGTGAAGCAACAACCAAAATGGATAAGGATCATTGTGAACATCCATAACTAACCATTGCCATGATTGCAGAGCACATCATTACACTCAAAAGGGATCATCAACAAAATTTTAAAAATGGGGTTCAAACGTCATATAGGTTGAAGGAGGTTTCATAACTGTGATTTTAAAAATGGGGTTCAAACGTTATATAGGTTGAAGGAGGTTTCATAACTGTGATCTACTACTGGTTCAAGCAAGGCATTGCATGTACATAGACCCTCCAATGCACTGTGAAACAAAGAGCGGGATCTCTAGAAAGTTGATCACTTTGCATCAAGGAGGTCTACTGCCCATTCAACTCAGATGCTAGTTGCAAAATACCTCCTGCATTGTAGGGTTGAACAAAAAACCGATCAAACCAACCAAACTTATTTAAGTTCGGTTCGATTTTAAAAAATTCGAAACCGAAGTGGTCAGTTCGGTTTTCGGTTTCTCTGTGATTTTAATCGACTAAACCGAATTGACCGAATATATATAATAAATATACATATTTTATATAAAAATAATATAATATATTTAAAATAGTCGGTCGGTTTGATTTTAATTCGATTTTAGTCGGTTCGGTTATGGTTTGCATAAAGTAGAATAGGTTCGGTTTCGGTTTGAAATTTTTAAAACCGACCAAAGTCGGTTCGGTTTTCAACCCTACTGCATTGGGTTTCCAATTCACAAAAAGATGACTGCTCTCTTGGAGGTGCTTGGCTGTGGGACAGAGTTTTGCTAGCATGTCTCTGGATCCTTTCGAAAGAGAGAAATAATAGAACTTTAGAGGAATTAAGAGAGACCAACTGCAAGTTTGCAAAAAGCCAAAGCTCTTGTTTGTCACCGTGGCGCTAGCTGGGGGATTATATCTGGAATTGAATTCCACGTCCGCTCGTTTGATTGAGGGAGTCTATTTAATTTGTAAAGGACCTCAGTTGTATCATTTACCTTGTGCCCTACTCAGGTACAATGGTCTTGTATCTTTAAAATAATGTTGGCTGTTTTAAAAATAACAATGACGATGACAATAAAATTGAAAAATAGAGATGCACCTGCATCTAGAAGGACATGCAACATCACAACATCACAACTTCACAATCATGTGCAATTTTCTGAAACTTTTTTCCTAACATCAGCTGAACCAACCAAAAGCACCAACCCCTTCGCATTTCTGACCAGGTTAAAAGCATCATATACATCAACCTTGTTGTTCAAAGAGTCCAAACTATCTTCCACGGAATCGACTTCTTGATACACAAATACAAAAAAAAAAATTATCTTACTAGATAATTCCTAAACCTCATACCAAATCTTTTAACAAATGCCAAGGGACCTTGAAGAGCCGTCCCAGAACTACCCAACAACTAACTCTGAGACTGCTTGGACTATCTCCAGCTCTAAATTCAGAAAGTCCAGGACTTTGAACCTTCTAGCAAGCCTCAAGATTCAGCTAAGTCGTTTGAACTTTCCCCAAAGGAACAACTTCTAGCAGCTACACAAACTCCCTTGTCATTCCTAATAATCGACTTGCTCTGTTTAGATGCATTTTTTAAGACAAACAACAACCAATGATTAAAATAAATAAAACCCTCATTGACTACTAATTGGAAGTCATAAAAGACAACAGCTATTTTTTATCGGCAAAACAAACTTTCTATTAATTCAAAAATAAAACAACCTAGTGACCTGAAAGTCACAAAGGAAGGAAACAACCAAACCGAGCAATTACAAGAAAGATAGACTCTGCCACTCAAACATGCAATTATGAAAGGGGGTGTTATGCAAAACACCCCAAACATGAACCCAAAACCAGATGAGAGCTTTGAGTTCAGTCCATGTAGCAAGGAACTCTTTCTTCCTATTCTTGAATATTCCCTCATTCCTTTCTTTCCAAATTACCCAAATACCAGCTAAAGGGTGCTTTTCCAATTTGCAGCCATCTGCAAGAAACTTTGAGCCACAGGTGTAGGAGTATTGGCTTCTTCACATATAGATCTCCAAATCTGCTTGGAAAAGTTGCAACTAAAAAAGAGATGGTCCACTGATTCTCTTTCATTGAGGCTGTGTCTGTTGGAGATGACCATGTGTCATCTAGAGAGATTGTCCACTTTTGCAAACATCCAGCTTTCAATATTGTGTTTTTCCCCCTAAAGCCAATTAGATAAAATGAAGTGAAAGGACCCACATATTGTCAAGCTTCCAACCATGCATTGGGTATGCTTTTTCTCTTTATCTTCTTATTCTTCTTACCTTCATAATAGACTTGTGCAGTGATTAAACCAAACCAAAGAAAGCTGGATGTTGTAACTTGTGAGCATAGTTATTAATATCGGGAGTACCGGATGGTATATACTGGCCTTAGTTACCTTTTTGCATTGTATCTGGTGTACTGGCCAGTATGTACATCACATGTTACACACCCGAAAAAATCTGTTAAAATCCCCAAAATCCTAAATAATCCCAAATAAGAAGATCTGAAACAAAGAATCCTCCTCGATCAGATCTAAAACAAATGGTAACGGATCTGAAACAAAGAATCCTTCTAGTCTCAATCAAATCTACAACAAATGGATCTGAAACAAAGAATCCTCCTCGATCAGATCTGAAAAAAAAATAATAATAAATAAAACTGTTGACTTTTGCTCCTTGATAAGATCTAAAGCAGCTGTGTCTCCTCGATCATGTATAAATCAGTTGCGTTGATTGAGATCTGAAGTTGGGCTTGTAGTTTTCTCCTCATGGATTTGCGACCTGTATTGAAACGGTTGTGTGGTGTGTGCATCGTATTCTTGTGAGAAAAAGTTGTGGGTTTGTATTTTTTAGTAATTAAAAATTGCCTTTTTTTATTTGTTTTAAAAGATTCAGAAAGCTTTTGGGTTATTTTATTTGCACCTCCTCCAAAATATCTCTCACTTGGTCACTTCTTTTCACTGACTGCACCTCAGACAAAATTATTGAGACTTGTGACTTTATTTTGATTAACTATGCATTATATATCTTAAATTTGGGTTTCCGATATATATACGTTTTGATATGCTTGTGAGTCTGAGTAACCAACCGTATCGTGTAACCCCAATAACCTGCTACTTCTTAAAACAGTAGGAGCATGAAGCCGTATCTACCCATCCTTTCCTTTAATATTGAGGGTTCCTATTAGTTAAAAAAGTTCGTAGTGAAATATCAAAATTTTAAAAGTTAAATATTATTGTTTCCTTTGAAAAGGCCACCTTAAGAATACCAAGGTCTCCCTATCAACGAATACCAATTAACATACAAAGAATCAAAATATTTTAAAGGTCAATGTATCTCCTCTCTTCCATAGGGAAATGAGGTGTGACAAGCAATAAATAAAGATGCATGAAATAGTCAACTCAGTCTTAAATTTTCAAGTATCTCATAATAAGAAGTATGGGATAGTTTCACACAACAGGGTAAGTGTTGCCTAACCGTAACGAACTAGCCCAATACTAATAATAGTTTCTATTGATTTCTCTAGCTTTTCTGTGTGAAAACTCTCATCTTTTTAATCCCCAATTTCTTCAATCACTAACATTACCTTACCGCAATAAACACTTCCAGGTTCAATGACTTTTATCTCTTATCAAAGCAAGTTCTCTCTTCCATGATTACCTTGGAACTCAAACTAGCAGAGATGGATATTAAAAATGCATGAAAATTCTGAAAAGGGGCTGTGCTGTTATGACTGAATGGAAGGGTGTTCTCTCTTCCATGTTTATTCCTCTGATCTGAAACCAGCAGATATAGAAGTTGAAAGAGGCAAGAAAATGCTGGAAAAGGGATTGTGGTGTTGGGACCAATCGGAAGGATGGACGTATGGATGTATGGTAAACAAGATATTCCCCCAAGCTAGCATTACTAGAGAATGACCTTCAACTATTTTACATTCATCATTTTTTTCCTCCAATTTTTTCAGATGGATTTTGCAATTATCGAACCAAAGCCAAGATGACCACAGGTAGATGATTTTAAGGTTAGCATTCTAGAGTTTTTTTTTTTGAAAGGCAAGCGTGCTGCCGTTGGGTATAGAACCCAAGACATGGGGATAAACCACCACAGCCTTAACCATCCATTCAGGCTACCATTGGCTTTAGCATTCTAGAGTTAGTCGTTCAGATTCGGTTCGTAACACATAGAAACGAAAGGTGTCAAAAACTTTTCCAGTTTCACCTCAAAAAACCAAACCTTGAAAAACCCTAGTCCCTATTTGGTTTCCCTTCTTCTTACTCCTATGACGTACTGTTTGAGGTGGATCTCCAATCCAATCCAAAAGTAAGGCAAGACTATCGAACTCCCAATCATTTAGGTTCTTTCTAAACCCAAAGTTCCACGAATAGCAATTCAATCACGGATTGAATGATGACTTCTCGGATGAGAATGTTTTTATGATCTGAAATAGAATTCACCACATCTAACCTCCAATTCCTTCATATTATCAATCCCCTCTTCTTCATTAGTCTCCAATTCCTTGTTGCTGACAAAGCTGACAACATCTTACAAAGAACACACCACATTTGGCCTTGTCAAATTCAGACTGACGAAATATCCTCTATCACAGTCGTCCCACAACTTAATTTGCAGTGCCCGAAAACCAATTGCCTCAACAAGAGATTAAGGTGTCCCTCTAAAACTTGAAATGGGCCAGACGCCAAATAAATTTTGTGGCCCATTAGAAAAAACCCCTGGTTTGAATATAGACAAAGACATTCCTGCCATCAGCCCCGTCCATCGCTAAACCCGTACTAACTCAACTCTAGGGGATATGGGCCTTGGCATCTGCTAGACTTGGAACCAACATCTTCTTCCACCAGGCTCATCCTAGGCCCACATATATTTTTCATGCCAACCTTGGCTGATTAGTTGACCAATCCAATGACCCATTTGTCCAGATAGCCTTAAGATGAAAAACAACTGTCCTCATATCTCATTTTCGTAATGGTACAAGCGACTCAAGCCTGCAGAGTTTAGTTGGAGACCTGAGAACATAAATTTGTAGGAGACAAGCCACTCAAAACCCTATACTTTTGGAATTTAAGGTCTAGCAATGGAGGCTTTCTCTGAAACTACTCAAGACACTATTTTGAGGGGTTCAGGGTCTCCATTGAACAAAATGTATATTGCAATACACTGTATGTACAGCCCTATTGTGGCATTTTTTCATAGACGTGTTCAAAACATCCTACCCCTTGCAGAGATCGCACACATTTGTGCCAGACACAACTTTTAAATATGCACAAAAAAAAAGAAATATAGATTAACAAATCAAGATCAACCTTCAACAAAGAACCACTCTCCTATTTGTTCTCTAATGAAAACACAAACTATTTCATAGAATTTACCAATAAGATAAAATTCACTAGCCATCGTATTTAAGGTTTCCAAGTTTTTAATGTTTTTCTTTCTATAATTCATTTATTTTTATTTTTTTGAACAATCCAACAAATAGGGATCGTATCAGTAAGGTCACAAGGGCAGGAGTAGAAAGATACAAACTAAACTATCCCAATCAAAGATACAAACTAAACTATCCCAATCAAAGATACAAACAATAAACTCAAAAACTCAAAAGGCATAATTTTAAACATTTTCACTGTTTTACTTCCTATTAATTAATTTCATAAAATGATTAAGAAAAATGTAATGGATAATACCAAAAGGAATAATTTACGAACCATGAACTTTTCCTTCCCACATATCTTTAAACTAATGACAAGAGCTCCCAATTCTTACTTCTCGATACAAACCCTCAATCTCTGATGAAACTTTCACGCTATGAAGCATATGACATTCCTTCAGCACTGTCTCCAAAAAACTAAGCTAAACGTGACCATACAGACTCTGATTCCTGAATCTCACACGCCTCTCAAATGTTTGAAACTTTGAATTATAGTAGTTAATATTATTACAAAAAAGCAATGTTCCCTATCAGCAGCACACATAAACTCAACGCTGAATATAAAATGCAGCTAGGCTTAAGAAACCCAGCTGTTTGGCATGTTACTCTAGAACTTTCATAATCAACAAAACTACAAAAAGATAAATGAGAAAAGTAGAGACAAACAACCTTGAAGAAGATAAAGTATGGCACTGCTGACACTGAATAAGTCTCAGAGATCTCCGGTTGTTCTTCAGCTTCAACCTGCACATTACATTAGAAAATAAATATAAAGTTAGCATTTTTCTTATTCACAAAGCAAAACATCACATTAAAAAATTATTAAAAGACAAAGGCTGCAACACAAAACAAACACAATGTCTTGAAAAGTATAACGACCCTTGTTGAGTGGACTGGGTTTTGGGTTTTGAATAACTTCAGATCTCATTTGGTTTAGATCTCTCCTTTATGCATGAGATCTCCTCTCTTGCTCTATCTCCCTCTTCTAGCATTGTTTCATGTATCTTGGTGTAGCTCCGTGCAGCTCCTCCTTCATGGGTTGGGCAGATTCCTCACATTGGGCTATGATTGATTTCAGATAGGGTGTGAACTCTTGAGTTGTTGAACTTTAGAGGGGTTTGCAAAGAGTCGAGCAGAGATGAAACGGTGGAGTATGAAAGATTGTCTTTGATCTATAGATATCTTTTCAGGATAAAGGTGGCCATCATTAGATGGGTCAAACAACTTCACTCACGCAGGGGTATGGATGAAGGGTTATTTACACTTTACAGAGGTTTGTTGAGAGGGGAAGGCGCGAGAGAGGTGCAGATGCAAAGATATGCCTATAGAATTGTTTTATGCATAACTTTAGATATGCTATGAGTATCTGAAGCCTTTGAAAACAACAGTAGTGGAGCGCCCTCCAAAAGAAGCCATCGTAAAATGTCTACGTAGCGACATAGGATTTGTTCATGATCAACTTCAGGAAGCTTGCAAAGCTAGCATCTGATCCTACTGGGTTGCTCTTTGAGCAGGAGATATTGTTTGTGATGGTGTTAAGGTTTTATTCAGATCGGATGTATGGCGTTTTGTCTTGTTCATCTTCTAACGCTGGGTAGGATGAGCTCTCAAATGACATGTATGAAGTATCGGTGCGCCTTCATTCTTGGACCTGATTGCTTTCAGGCTTATTTGCAAACAATAGAGAGCGAAGTAAACTCTAGAACAGGATAAATGGAGGTAGTTGTGTTTTCTCACAGGTCTGACAAACAAGAGGACATCTGAAGATGGTGGGGTTGGGTTATTTGCCTGAGAGCAGGCTGCCTGTGGGGTGGGAGGAGTATCCCATGGACATCCTTTTTTGTGTTTGGGAAAGCAGTTGAGGGTTTGTTTGGTTTGTTCTTTGTGGAGTCCTAACAACAGATGGGGGGAGATGTGATTCAAGAAGGTAAAACTAGAAGCGGGTTGTCTATTCTCTTGTATCGAGGCAAGGCATGCTTCAAAAGAAACTTAAACCCACAAAGAAGGAAACCAGAGGAGATCATAGTGCTATGCTGGGAGCCATAGTTCGAAGATTGGAATTGGAGTAGAACCTTGATCCTAGTTCAAACTAGAGGTGAGGAGTCTCTGATAAGGATGGGGCCTTAGTGGAGGGAGATTCCTAAGTAGGCTAAGGGAGGGTATATGTGGAAGTAGGCTGAGGGCAATCAAAGCTCCTACTGATGTTTGTGGTGATGCTTTTGAACAAATTATTCTCAATAAAATTAAGTTTAGGAGTTTGGTAGAGAAGGAAAGGAGAGGTATTGAGGTGAGTGGATGGGTTATAATAGATCTGGAAGAGCTCTTAAAAGGAAGAATTGGCAATAGTTTTTTGGTCCTACGTTTTTCATCCCATTTTTTCTGTTCTTTCTGCTCACCTTCTTCCCACTTTTTCCATCCTTATGTCAATTTGTGTTCTTTCTTATTTTAGGTTGGGTTAGTGCAAAGATATGGGGTGGATTAGGAATTGAGTGGAAAACAAAGATTTTCGCTTGGAGTGGGGCCGTTGTCTGGGAGTGTATATAGGTCTGAGAACTTCAGCAACTGTGTTCTTGCCGTTAGTAAGAGCATTGGATGTTTGCAAGGTTATGGATTTCGGCTCTTAAAACATGGAAGGGTGTGTCCAAAAGATGGAGGCAATTATGTGGAGTCTGTTTTGGTCGAGCAAAGATCAAAGGACAAGGGGGTTTATCTTCAGGTGTGCATTCTGCGTGGTCATGGTGCCATGGGCTGGAGTAGGTTCTCCCTTGCTCTTAGGGAACTTGCCCAAGTCTGCAATAGTGACGTAGGAAGGTAGACCATAGCAGAGGCAGTCATGAGTATCATGACGTGCATTTAATTTCCTAAGTTGAAGCAGTAAACATGGAGGTTCTGCATCAACACAACTTCAAGGTCATTTCAAGCAAGAATCCTCGTCCAGTGTTAGATGGGGATTACAAAGCTGCGAGTGGGTCAATTCAATGAGTATTAGTAGGATGCATGGAGGTTCAAAGGTTAAGAGGTTGATGGAGATCTTAGTTACTCAACGAACACTCATGGAATTGAGATTTAACAAAAAGAGCCATTTTTTGTCTTGTCTTCCTCATGGTCAAGTGGATGGAAGAGTTCTGTCATCTAGGGAACACTGAGGCTACCGTGGTTCCAATGGATGAGTACGAATGTTGGATTCTTTGGGGTTCAAGTGTCAAGGCCGAGAAATGGGTCACAGAACCAAAAAGATACGGCGTATTGGCAATTCAGAATTTAGTGATGGAAATTAGTACTTGGTGGGGTACTGGGTTGTATCCAAGGTGACGGACAAGGGAAAAGGAAGAATTTTCTTTTATATATATATCAAATAGAAGGTTGAATGATATGGTAAGGGATGATAATGTTCATAGAAAAAGAGAGGGTGTGAGGAGACGTGAGAGAAAGATGTGGCCTGTGCTCCAAAAGCAAGTGATGGTGGATACTCCACTGGATCAAACACACAATCTAATTGTACAAGAAAGTGAAGATGGGACAGTAGTAGTTCCCATCTCTAACAAGGTACACTCAGCATTTGAGTGTGTAGATCCCATCCCTAAGGATATTATTAATAAAAGGAATCAATCTGTGTTGAAGTCCCCTTATAGCGCATGTTGAGATAAGAGGGGCCGAAAAGCCCGTTACCCAAAACCCAACACATCCTCGACTGTTTCCAACCCATAGCCAACAAGATGATTGACCAGGCCCATGGGTATTTGAATCAGAGAGGACAACTGACCCAGACATTGACGGCTGATCAATTGGCCTGAGCCACATAGTTGTTGACGACTCAACTAACAGTTTGGAGCTGACGGGAATTGCTTAGGTGACAAGGGAGGAGGGGCATGGCATCCGCAAAAATGAAGACCATCTGATGTAGTTTTCTCATTGTCTAAAGTGTTGGGTTTTGATATGGGTGAAGAAAATGGAGGTGGGGAGGGCAGCAGGCCTAGTAGACGAGGATTTGGATTCTCTATCTAGTGGAGCACGGGATCAAATGTAACCTCCTTAGTGTTTAGGGGGGGAGGGAAGAGCTGTATCGCTTTTGTTTGTGTGAGGACCTGAGGGTTGTTAGGAGTATGTGGCTGTTGTTCGCTTTTTGTTTGTGGGTTAGTACCTTGTGGATGTTATTAATGTAAACCTGCAATGTAATTAGCTGCAGCCTATAGGCCATGTGGCATACTAGGGATTCTTGTTATAATCGTTTGGATTTGCAATGATAAAAACTAATGAGTGAAAGTAATGATAAGGCCATTGTTAGATAGTTTAATCCTTGATGAGCGAAAGTTAATGATAAAGTCATTTATAGACGGCACTGAAATTATCTAGTGGTTAATTTGTTTTTTATTTCATTGTAATTCTCATTGAAACACCTCAAATTTCCAACATTCTTAAGATACATTTGCCCCTGCTATGATTCTCATGGTTCTGATAATCAGTCATCTCCTGCACGTATGGTCAATACAAGTCTATGTCTAGTGAACCGAACTTAGGCTTGTACTCACACATGCAACTCAAAAAATGGATACACTCATACATATTCTGCCAAATTCTCTACAAATCTCTACGGATCGGAGTGAATATTTCAATTTTGACCCAGCCATTCAAATGCCCTGACATGATCAAGCATGGAAGGAGTAATCAACATAATGGATGAAAGTGAAATTTTGATATAGCCGTTTCTACAAGCCATTAGCTAAACCCATAAAAACCCAAACCAAAACAACTACCCATACCCACTCCTTGCTATCCAATTTTCAGCCCTAGCCTTGTATTTCCAAAACACAATACATTCAGCCAACCCATTGCCTTCTCCCTTCTCCTTTAGCATCTCGAAAACTAATAACCATCAAATGCACAACAACTGATCCTTTCTTGTTTCCCAAATAAGAGGCCCTTTACCATCTCCAAAACTGGCAAAACCAACAACCAGCAGATGTACAACACTTGATCCTCTCCTGATTCCGAAATAAGACACATTTAATTTAACATTAATGATACACCTATGCAGTTAATGCGGAAAGCGGTCGCAAAGCGGTCAGGACCGCATTACGATTTTTCATAATTATGGGGGACTAAGCGGAATTATGCGGACAATTTTTTCAAAGTATATATTTTTAAAATTTAATCATAGTCATAGATTACAAAATAAATAATTAATCAAAAGGGTGTAAATATGTAATCATAGTCATATATTATTTTACTAATTAATCAAATGAATTTAATTTTGTAGATTGGAACACCTATAGTTATCTGGACCGCTTTTTTACCGCTTTTTACCGCTTTTTTCCGCATTTTGACCGATTTTGACCAATTTTACTGGTTCCGTTTAAAGCCAGCCCAGTCAACCCTGTGAGATTCGGTCTAGCCCCGCATACCGTTTTTTGGCCGATTTTCGGCCGATTTTAGGCCGCATTAATAGCACAATGATACACACATCATTATTATAATTAATATGGAGCGAGTGGCGGGAATCAAACCCACATAGTTAGCTTAGAAGGCTAGGGGTTAGAGTTGACATCAATTCATCATTTTTAACGTCTCTAATTCAAAACCGAACATGAAACTTTTATTTCATTCAGCTCCTTTATGAAAGATGATATGGAATGCCAATACCAGGTATACAAGCAATGATTTCAAATCCAGAAGTTAATCATACACTGGCAACTTCACATAAGGCAGAGTTTGGTTTTTTGGGGGTGATAGTGGAAAAGTTGCCCTTACTGTCACTCTTCAGAACCGTAAATGAGATTTTCACTGCTACGGCTCCTTGTTCAACTCTTTTGAAGTCATTGGATCCTTTTCTTCGTTCGAGAATCTAAACTACAACTAACATCCCATTTGATTATCACTTATATCTGAAAATCAGATTCACCAACTCTACAATCAAAGGCAAGCGCCTAAGTGAGACCATCAATTTTAGTTGACGCCTAGGCTAGGCGGTGAGGGTTTCAGTCACCCACCTAGGCGTCGACCAAGACTAGATAACTTAGAATCAACAAAACAAAGTCAGCCACACCAAACCCATTCGAAATCTAAAACCTACAGTCGAAGCAACTTTTTATTCCACTTCCTATCCCGTCTCTACTAACTTCCCAATTCTCTATCAATTCGATCGCAAAGATACATTTTCGTTTCTCATTGTGTCAATCACTGTGACTTTGCTATCCTCATGCCTTGATCAATTTGTGATATGCCTCATGGTTGGAAGTATCAAGCTTACTCCTTATTAGGATGGTTTGGGCTCTGCCCCATTGGATAGGTTATGTGGCAAAAAAGTAAAGTAGGTCGTTGAAAGCTTATTCATCTAAAGCCCTTGCTCTTGTATTGTATTTATTCTCACCTAGTTCTGATCTCTTAGCTTCAGCGAAGAATTTATCACCACTCCAAAAGATACAAACTTTCACCCACTAACAAGTAGAAAATTATTCAAATATTTCCAACAACAATCGCTAGGGTTCGCCTTTTGAATTCTTGTTTAACTCACACTTGTTTTAGAGAAATAAATTAAAACCCCACTTTAAATTTTCAAAATTACAGAGGAACATATTAATATCAGAACCCAAAGTTGGTTCCTTTTTTCCATCAGAAACCCACAAAAATAATTTAGTTCAGAATCTAAAGTTGGGTCCTTTCTTCCTCTGAAGCCAAACAAAACCGCCAGACGGATTGAAACAAAAGCATAAACAAGAGGTTTCACTAAAACGTAGAAACAAATAGATAAGGAGAGGGAGAAAGCTCACCCTGAAGAAATGGGTCTGGGGGAAATCAGTGGACAGGTGGGAGAAGACTTGATCCATGTGCTTTGAAGCCTCACACCAAGAGGCCCAGAAGTGGAGGATAACAGGTGCGCCACTGCGGATTACATTATCAAGTTCCGCCTTTGATTGGACGCCTTTCACAGACCCGCTACCCATCTCTTTGATGTTTTTGTTTCAGAGATTGGAAGAGATGAGAAAGGAAGAACGTGTTTCCAAGGGTTTTAAGTAGGATCGGCAATGGGGCGGATTAACACAGATATCCGGTCCGGCTCCGTCCGCACAATTTAGATTTTTTGCTTAACGGATTTTGGGGCAGAATTTTGCTTAACACGGATTCGGAAATTCAAATTGTATCCGTCACAGAGTCAGAGCGGATACGGAGTTGGCCATAGCCCCCGTGATATCCGATTATATATGAATAAATACTAAAATACTCTTAAAAAAAACCCTAAATCCTAAACCATTCTCCATCATGCTCATCTCTGATGGTTATTCGTATTTTACGCACTCACAGCACAATCCTCCCCCCAAACCCCTTTGTTCTTCCTCTACTCAACCAAGCCCAAACCTCCCTTCCAAATCTGGGTAAAGATCAAATCGCATATCCTTGGATTCCGACGGAGATGCACGGTTGATTGATGTGTTCTGACAAATCTATATCTGGGCTAAGATCCATTTGTTTTCCTGCACCGCTATCGATATGCACCAGTGATACTCACGTAATTGATTCATAAATTACCCTATAATTTATATTTTTTTGTGTTTTAAATAGCATATTTTATTATAATTATTTTTGTTTTTGTTTTTTTATGTTTTTGCATGAATTGGAGCTTAAACAATGAAATCGCATTAGCGCGATGAGTTTGAAGAGCTAGCCCGAAGTGATGCAGGCGGTGAAGTCGATTATACAGCCCAAGCCCAAAAATTGACCTAAAACCAAAATCATCATTTGTCTTAACCAAAACCCAAGCCCACCCTAAACTGGATAAAGAAAAACATATTTAATCTATTTTTCTCCCCTCTCCTCTCTGGCCCCTCTCTTTTCACGACTCTCTTCTTCTTCTCTCTTTTTCCAACCACCAACCCCATCTCATCATCCACCCTGCCAGCAATTCTCACTAGCTAGAAAGATCGACAACCACCCATCACGCCCTCACCCACTGTCACGAACAACCTCTCCGTCCTCCCTCTCGTTTGGTCTGACCTCATTCCTCTTCTACACTAAAACAGAAAACAAGTTGACCTCATTGCAGCCAACTCGCCTCCATCCTCCTGTCTCGCAACGCATAGAAAACCTCACCATCTCGTCCTCTGTTCTCCACCTCGCAGCTTCTCAACATCAACTCACCACCTGTCATCATCATCCCTTTCGACCTTTTCCTTCTTCCCTCCCGTATTCATCTCCATTTCGTCTATCTATCTTCCCCCTTTTCACTACACCAAATTGGCATATTTGTAACAATCCTAAAACAATAACACTTTTGAGTTGTAACAGTTCACCAAACAATTTTACACACTTTCACAAACAAAATGATACAATAATTATATCACCATGAAGAGTATGGTGCTACAAGTGATACTATTCATGGTGATCCAATTTATTGCAACACTTTTTTTATGTAACTTTTTTCATTTTTTTGACTAAATTTAGATTTGATTTGAAATTGTTTGGTGGACTGTTACAACTCAAAAGTGTTATTGTTTTGAGATTTGTTACAAAAATGTCAATTTAGTGTAGTGTTTATGTTCCTCTTATCGTAACACAGAGGCGCACACAAACCAACCCACTGACCACCTCGCCAGAGACATCTCCATCTTCTTCACGACCTCTCTCCCTCTCCCTCTCGCCTCTCTCTCTTGTTTCCCCCTCATCCATTTCTCTTTCTCTCGCAGGCTCAACAATGATGAGGATGAAAAGCTCGTTGAAGAAGAATAATAAGTTGGAGGGAATCAATTGTTTTTAAAATAGCTGGCTAATTGCACCATGTCTTCTAGTCAGTACCACCACGACTCTTCCCTCTCACTATTTGCACCCAGAGCTCAGTCAGATCCATTACATTACACCCACGTGAGAAAAAAATGGATTTCCACCATGTTACCTTCGGATTCACCACCGCCATGGGTTTCTAAATCCCCCAAGGCATAGATGATTATGAGGGCTTAGTAGCATTTTCTAATATCTTTTATTGTTTTTTGATGCATTGTATAATTGATTATTGGATTGACTTGTAAACATGTGCATATTATTTTCACCATATATGTCATGCATTCAAGGTAGTTAGAATTATTTTATGTTATTGTTTGAACCCTGTTGATTCTTATTAGTCAAGCATGTGATTAGTTGTGTCTTAAACAAACAATTAATGCCAGAGGTTTGCACATTGGTTAAAGTTAGTTCATTACATTGATACCGAGATAGTAAGAGATTTTATCTCTAATATTGCTCAAATTCTAGGAGATAATAATTGATATTAATATAATTCTTTGAACACTTGTTGGATGATTCGAAAGCCTTAGCATCTCTCTATTTGATCTTAAACTCAAATTTCAGTTGTTTTTCTACTTTCCATTAGTTTAAAAAAAATTTTATTGTTGTAACCCAATTTCAAATTAGTTTAAATAGATTTGTAGTTTTCGATTGTGTTTTCAATTTTCGTGAGATCGACCTGTATTTGTCATTGTCTACCAGTTAGACAACCGTGCAATTGCGGTATAACAATCAAGTCAAATTAACATATTAATTTAGGTTGATAAAATCTGCCTCAACCACCGGATCTCCAGACGAAGTCCCTTCCTTCTCGGGAGCCATTGAAGAAGTTGCAAAAAAGCTTTAGAAGACAAGATGTGATTAGACTTTTTTTTTGTAATTAAGATCCTAATTAATTAAAGACAAAGTGTATGTTTGAACGAAGACTTGTGAGAAAAAGATAGGAGGTGGACCACATGGCCAACTGGAGGGGATTTGAGGTAGGGATGGCAACGGGGCGGATTGGGGCGGATTTGGACAAATCCATCCCCGCCCCGCTGGAGATCACGGATATCCAAATCCGCCCCGAATATCCGTTTACCATATTTTGTAAAAACCATCCCCGAGCCGGACGGATTGATGGATATCCGCCCCTCCCAAAGTACCCGAAGAGGGAAAAAAAAAAAAAAACAGATTCTCAAATATCAAAAACAGATTCTCGTATAATCAAAAATACAGATTATAATATTGATCTCAGATCATACAGAAATTACAAAAAAATTCAGAAATTACAAACCATACAAAAATTAACAAAAAAATTACAACAAATTCAAAAAAATCGATCTTAGATCTCAGATCAGATCTTGATCCTGATCAGATCAGATCTTGATCCTGATCAGATCTTGATCCTGATCAGATCTTGATCTTGATCCAGATCTTGATCTTGATCCTGATCTTGATCAGATCTTTATCCAGATCTTTATCTTGATCTTGATCAGATCTTGATCTTGATCAGATCTTGATCTTGATCAGATCTTTATTCGAGGGGGAGAGGAAGAAACCCTTGTCTGCGAGGGAGGCAGATCGCGGCGTGAGGCAGATCTCTCGCGGTGTGAGGGAGCAGGGAGGCTGGAGGCAGATCTCTCGAGGGAGCAGGGAAGAAGGTACCCCTTCGCGACGGCCTTCGCTGTTTTGAGGGAGAAGAAGGGACGAAGGGAGACGACCTTCGCTGTGACGAAGGATTGGAGACGAGAGAGAGACCTCGCTGTGACGAAGAACTGGAGACAAGAGAGAGAGGGGTAGGAGCTAGACAGGAATGGAGACGAGAGAGACGGGTGTTGGTCTGTCTCTGCTTTTGCTCCTCCTCCTCTGTGTTTGCTTGAGCTGAAAAAATGAAAAAACGAAGTGAGTGATTGAGAGAGAGAGGTGAGAGGCAGAGAATGAGATGTAGGTTTTTTTTTTTTTTTTTTTTCTCATTTAAAGGTTGAGGGTATTTTTGTAATATCAACACTTAAACGGATATCCGCGGGGCGGATATGGCCAAATCCGTATCCGCCCCGAATAGTGAACGGATATTTTTTGAATATCCGAAACCACCCGAAAACCCATTCAGCCATATCCAAAACCGCCCCAAACGGATTGGGTGGGGCGGATATCCGTGAAAATCCGCCCCACTGCCATCCCTAATTTGAGGTGTGTTTTGGTGGGTAGGTTTGGCTTGTTTTTTTCTCTCTTTATCTTCTCTGTATATCTGGGTTCTATAGTGAGAAAAACACAGAAGAGAAAAAGGTTATCTTTCTAGTGACGATCAAGGACCATCATCATCATCATCTGGTAAAGAGAATGATAATCAAGGAATCAACTTATGCAGTTAATTGGGGCGGGCAAATATCCGCCAATTCGTGCGGAGCGATGATGGTTTTAAAAAAAAATTTAATAAACGGTTATTCGGGGCGGAATTGGGAATCCGCGATCCCTAGCATGGGGAGGACAGATTTGCTCAGATTCGCTCCGTTTCCATCCCTAGTTTTAAGAGGGTAACTGTTATTAGCAGACCCTATTTGGGTGTTAGCAAGACCCTAAAAAGTTGTTTTTAAATAAATGTAATTTGAAGAATATTCCCCCTAATTAGATTATGGGACTCCCTTGACCCAACAATTCTTTGACTTCTCTTTTCCTTCATTCTATTACCCTCTTGCTCTGGTTTATTGTCATGGTTTCACCTTAGAAAAGAAACTTGACTTGAGCTTCTTCATCCCTTCTCAACTTTTTATTAGTTCATTTCATGTGCATAAATTATAGTGGATTGCGAGTTGTCGATTACCATTGTCCAATATACACATGTGGACAAGGAATGTGAATTGAGATCATTGGGTATCTAAAATTTTTGGATGATACACAGTCGTTGCGATTAGGCCAAACCGTAAGTTTGTCTAAACCCCGACTCCTCAGACCGTGAAGAAATGGATATCATGGTTTGGTTCAACCGTTTGACTAGGAAGACTTGATTTTTTTAGGACAATATTTTTTAGTCAGTAGTGACACTTATTTATTTTATATTAGTTTATTTCAATAGATATAGGGTTTGATTGAAAGGCATGATGGTGGACATGTCGACATATCCGCCCGATTAACGCCATCGATATCATCAAACTGTAACCACTATGTGAAACTCTTTTGGAAATATGATGCACTGATTCCTCCGGTTGTAACATATCGAATGAGGAGTGCAAAGGCACGACTCATCAATAACCTATAGAGAAAGATCAATGTTTTTACGAAAATTGTTCGGTGGTATGAAAATTGCTAGGTTGTATATATATCGTTAGATGTGGTTATACTTGATTAGTTCCCTTTCAATGGACATATTGGGTAGTCATAAATGAGTTCATGGAAAGTAACATTATGCTCTTGTTTACTTTTTGCATTTTGAGAATGGGAGCCAAAATCGTGTAACTTTCTGTAATTTATAGTGTTTGTTTGAAAAAATATCTACATACAATTTGAATGCTAAGCTACATTTTATGATTAATTTTTCAGTTTCCCTATGCTAATAAATATATAGTTTCAATAAAAAGTTAGATTCGCAAGCTTTTGTATAGTTAACAAAATGTTTTCTACATATTGTACTTTGTTAGCCCTAACTGGCAGTTCACATGGTCTATACAAATTGTGACTATTAATGCTTCACAATCATGCCAATCGTGATAGTGCAAAAACCACGGTTTGAACTTACCATGTGGCTGCAAGAGATTAGGCTGACCTGTCCGCATACAACATTGCATGTGGCTATGCAGGCATTAGTTATGCTCACATCTTTGTACATAAACGCTTAAATATTGTGTTGAGTACACCAACGTAAGGTTTCCTGCATATATTTGCAATCTATCTTTTTACTCCATATTTAAAATACTTTGTTTAACCTTTCATTTATTTGCATTCTATCTTTTTACTCTATGTTTACAATACTTCGTTTATTTTTGTACCAACGCAAAGGTTTTCTATGGTTATTTGTATAGCTACAGACACAATTCCTTGTATTCGTGATCTACCTACTTCAATTGGATTACCAGCTCCATTAGATATCATTGGAGCTCCACAATTAGGGTTTTTATCTTAGGGCTTTGTTCGGATAACGAGCTTCATCCCACAAACAGTAGAATGTTTGGCTAAACACTGTATGATCAGTTTTTGCTTGATTACGATTTTCATCATCAAGAATTTTGAAGTTCGATAGAATGTGGAGATTTACATCTATGGCAAATGTATTCATTCGTCTTTTCTAACTATTTTTGTGTGAGTAAATAAGATGAACATATATAGAAAACTTCGTATTTTTATGTGGGAGTACAAGTACATGCCTGCCCAACCCGAGCATGTCAACCCTAGCCTAACCCAACATACACAGGAAACTTCGAATTTTGACTAGGGAGTACAAGTACTACATGGAACAACAAAATCAAAATGTGGGTGTCAATAGCACTTCCTATAATGTTGTTGCCCCCAAGCTCCTTAAACCCTGAAAAAAAAGCTCGACTCTCACACAGAGCCAGAAAATTGATGAAGCTTTTTAGTAGAAACTCCACTAATGGATTCAAACCCATTTCTCAGACAATTCTTGGTGGTTTCACTTACTCAACTAAAACCCCATTCTCTTCATCATGTTCAATGGACACTCTATACAAGAGAATCTCTCCAGCTGGTGACCCCAGGGTTTCAATTGTTCCAATTCTAGATCAATGGCTTGAAGAAGGCAAACCCATCCAAAGGGTTGAACTTCAGAATCTATTGAAGCGTCTCAGAGACTTCAGAAGATTCCGTCACGCACTCGAAGTATCAATCTCCTCCTCTCACTCCTTATTTCATTATTTTATCCATTTTATTTATTGATAGAAGTAAATATCTATAGTGAATGCTCAATATATCAACTTGATAGTTTTCATAATATGGATTTGGTTTATTTTCCTTATTGAAAATGATGGTAATGGAGGAATTTCACGAATGGGAATATATATATAGAATACCCTTTAGCTAGAGGACCACCTTAATCTAGTTTGTGGTTGAAATTTACCTGTACAGCACCGATGTCAATTTGCGCAATCATGTTAAAGTCTTAAAGATGTCTAATTTCTTACATGGATGTGAGATGGAGTTAGAAAATCAGATTGGACGAATATGTGGAAGGATGGAGAAAATGAGATTTTCTAAAGCCCAGTTCGAAACCTTATCGTAGGAGGTCCCAACCGCCTCAAAGCCTGAAACCCATAAGATCACAAAAAACTGTGCATCAGATGCCCATAGAGCCAACCATGCTGCGCGGTTTGACAGGAGTTTGGGTTATGGGTTTTGGGGTTTAAACTGTGGTATCTATTTTCCGAAAACTTGACATCTTTCATGGGTTTTAACTTTTCAATACAAACAAGGCCATATATTTTCCGTGCAAAATACTACTAAGTAATTGTATCTTGTGTTTTTTTCAATAACTTCTTTTTTGTTATACATGTCTGTTGAAATTATTCCATTCATCCTTTTCATCACCCATCAGTGTCAAGTACCTAAAAAACCTTCACTTGTAAATGTAATTCATTTATATGTAATTTCCACCATTATCTTTTTATTTGAGGATTAATTCCTCATATTTTGGGAAGATTTGCTATCCATGGAACCTTCTCATTTTCCGATGAGGATCCACTTGCTTTAGAGAACTAATCTTTTAGGGAGAAGTTCTTGATGAAGAAAAGTGGCAGATTACAGAAAGGGGAGAGAGGAAGCAGATCAGAGCTACCCTTCCAACTGACCTAGCTAAATGGTTACTAATTGACTAGTCATCAAGGCAAGGAAGGAGCGGGAAATCAGAAAATTCATCATTTGATTACAAAAGTGTGCATCATGTGTTTTACAGAGGAAGAACTATGAACCTATGTTGTAGGGGCGCCGCGAAGGCGCTAAAGGCACTATTTTTTTTTAAATACGCTGCGGCGCTGGACCTTATGCGGGGCGCTAGGTGTTGGGGGCGCTTGAGGCACCAATATCACTTTAAAAATACATATTTAAATAACTTAAGTTGACTCTTAAAATGTTAATTAGTTTATTTACTAATGTAGTAAGTCACTAATCAAAGGAGATTTTTCCATTTATGGGATGATGGAGATGAAAATGATTAAATAATGAAATTAGTTCAAGGAATATTGAGGATATTTGACTTTTACGAGGGATGGAGTTATGGCCTATGGCCCTGTTAAGTCTTCATTTTAGTTACTTGACTTTTGTTATAAATATAATTTGGTTTTTGTTAAGTTTTATGACTTACTAGCTTTCAAACGCTTGGCTTGCACGTGGCACGCTCACAATGCCATGTATGTATGGATGGGAGATTATGTTCTAGCCTATTCCTTGAGTCATGCATTCAATTCTATTATTCAAGTATAAACACTATGTGAGCATCTAGTTCCAATGACAATCCTCTCTCGAATTCCAACCTCTTCGAAAATTAAATTATCATATTTCAATTCTACCTATGTGTACATCCATAACAAATGTACTCTCCTCTATCAAAATTTCATTGTCATTTCATAATTGATATATAATTATGAGTCTTTGCCTTTCAAATTTCATATAGTTATACAAAATTAAGCCCATTCAATATGCTTTACCTACATTTAGTGCTATTTCAATTGCTTATGGACACCTGTTAGTTTCCTCCTCTCAAATCTTCCCTAAATCAAAATTTTCTAAAAGAGTTGAATAAACCCAGTGACACATTCATGTATAAACTGTAGTAATTTATTCACTGTGACATGTTTACACTCCGCTAACATCATATAAAACGTAATATTCATTACAACAGACAAGAAAGCAAGTCATACTCTCTCGACGCGTTGTTGTTGACATTCTTAAAGTTTGAACAGTAGCAGCAACAATAGATATGAAGAGAAAAGAACAGGGAAGGAACATGGACATATATGATTGAGTTAAATAGTTAAGAGTTAAAAGTAGAGTGGTAACACGATCATTAATTTATTTGAATCCAATGGAATGTATCTAAAATTAGGTAAGGGAAAATTGAAAATTCAATCAAAACATCAACATTTCATAGAAAAATATGTCGGCAACACTTGATTTTTGCAATTAATTTTGAGATTCCTAGCAAATATATCCTAATTCGTCTTCCAACTTGTTATGTCCGAGAGACAAAAACTAATGCTTATTTACAAAAACTGATCTCTTGGGTGAAAAAATATGAAAACTGGTCTATGCGAGAGTCTACAGAAAATTCAATGCCATGGATAGAGTCACACTGCCATATTAGTATGAACAACCAAATAGCATTGTTCTACTGAATGTTGAGATGGGATCTGCATATACAATCATTCTGTAATAAGCATTCATCAAAAGAGGTATAGAGGTGAGTTCAAATCAACCAGGCCTACAAAACCTAAAGTCTAAAGCCAATAGCCTAGTGAGATTGGATGAAGGGAGAGAGTACTAATCTGTTGAGCAAGGCCTATTGCGCAGTTTAGGAAAACTGCATGATGGAAAAGAAGATACGTCCATTGCCAAGTGCGCAAACATTTCAAGTGTCATATGTTTGAATAGACAATTCGACATTTGGCTTACGCAGGAGAACTCTATGTTGAGATTGAGAATGCTAGGCGAAAGGGATGTATTTAATTGTTTTGAAAAGGTATTGTTTTCTATTCATCTGTGCCAGCAAATTGGTAAATTGTGGCATTTTCCAATATTCCAAGACCATGTTGTTTCACTGAGAAGTTGGAAGCATCATCTTCTTTCATACAACCAGGTTATCACTTGTCTGTAAGTTGTAACCCACGTATTGCAGCATGTGAAACCATGCAAACTTGGAGAAACTGCACTCAAAAAACAAATGAGAATTATTTATGACTTTAGAGAACAAAGGAGCACGATATCAGCAGTAACTTTCCTTGATATTTTGAGCATTGCAAGAACCTTGCATATGGAGTTGGGCCTTGCATATTTCAACTTCATGCGGAGAGTTGCAGATTGATTGTGAGAGACCCTGCGAAGCTTATCGTTCAACTAATCAATAGATTCCAATATCATGATTCTTGAGTTCATAGAGTGTGTCACTTTTGGAGGGATGAGATCAAGGGCTGAAGGAAAGGATGCATTATTTGGAAACGCTAATCTTAATATCCTATTAAGAGAGAATAAGTCTGTGAACACTAAAGTATCCTTTACTGCTCTTAGATTCAATTTATCATGTCTTGCCCTTAGGCATGATGAAAGGAACACATCCAAAGACGCAAGATGAAACCAAAAATAGTGAGATGCCAAGAAATATTAATGAGAAAGGGTATTTACTACCTAAATTTGAGTATTGCGTTTGATTAATGCCATATGCTGTAAGAGTAAAAGCTGCATATGACCGAAAGTGTTTCGAAACATGCATTGAAAAATTATAAAGTTTGAGCCACCTCAAGAAGATCATGGAGTTTGTGCTTAACAACGTTATTTTGTTGTGAAGTGTGAGGGAATGCAATGAATAGAGAAAAAGTCATGCATGAATGATTGGTTAAATTCTCAAAGCGTTGTCACTTGTCAGAGCATAAAACTTTGATCCACTTCATAATTTGGGTAACAATTTCATTAATGGAGGTCGCTTGAAGCAATCAAGAACAACCTTTCATTACAGACAGCCATGTGCTTTTAGGATAATCCTCTACAGGAATATATTTTGTTCTTTACACACACACACACACATACATATATATATATATAAGATTTACAGGAATTCATGTATCAAACACAAAGCTGTTACAAGTATCAAATGACAAATGTGGTCTTTCGCTTAGCTTAGGTTGTTTATTTATGTTTTTAATGCACCACATTGTACATTCTTCTTTGTTAAGCTGTTAAAGATGAAAATTACAGTTCTAAGCTATGTAACAACGACACGACACGACCCAGATATGGGTATCGGTATCTGAGGCAAGCACGCATAAAATAAATAAGTAATAATAATAAATGAAAAGCAAAATATGGGATATGTTGGGGCACATAAGTTTTGAATTAGCCATATTTATTAATTTGTAGATCAGTATTGCTACTAATTCTAGCTTGCCATAATATGCTTGTAACATTTGTAAATAATTAAAAATATATGAAAAAGTTTATGGTCTAATCATCGAGTTGCTGGCACGCATATCTGACATGATATATGTCTCACGCAATTTTTTTTTGTATAAATAGTGTATCCTTGTTACATAGTTCCTAAGATCTGATTTATGAAAGAAAATAAAAAGCAATTTCATTTGTCACTTAACAGGATATTTTAGATAAATGAAGGAAATAATATCTATGTCCCAATATAACCTTTTTCTTTTTAAGACAAGGATAGCATTAATATGATGATTACTTGTGTCATAAGCTAATCCAGCTGCTACATAACTCATCTTCAGTTGTCATGGGGATCATTTTATACTCAGCTGATCGAGGTAACACAAGGTCAAATGTTCAGTGTGTCTATCCAAGTGTATTGACTGGGTTTTTTGTTCTTGTATCAGGTATCTCACTGGATGAGCCATCGGATGGACTCTGTCCTTTCACCAAGTGATGCTGCTATCAGACTAGACTTGATTTCTAAGGTTCATGGGCTACAAAATGCAGAGGAATATTTTGATAAGATTCCAAAACAATTAAAACAGTTTAAAGTGTATGGTGCTCTTCTCAATTGTTATGCCCACTGGAGATCTGTTGAGAAAGCGGAGTCCATTATGCAAAAGATGAAGGAATTGAAGTTTGTGCATACCTGCCTTCCTTATGCTCTGATGCTAAATCTGTATGCCAAGGTTGGACAACATGAGAAATTAGACATCCTGATGGAAGAAATGGACAAATATGGCATATGCCATAACACTTACACGCTCAACATCCGCTTGAATTCTTATGCAGACACTGCCAACATTGAAGGGATGGAAAAGACTCTGCAGAGAATGGAAGGGAATCCTGAGATCTTTGTGGATTGGGGTTCTTACCATACTGCTTCCAAGGGATACATTACAGCTGGGATGATGGATAAAGCTTTAGAAATGTTGAAGAAATCTGAGGGACTAATCACAGGGACAAAAGGACGTCGAGTTGGATATGAATATCTCATTTCTACGTATGCATTCTTAGGAATGAAAGATGAGGTTTACCGGATCTGGAATCTGTATAAGTTGTCAGAGAAGCTTTACAACAAAGCATACACTTGCATGCTCTTCTTCTTGGTGAAGCTGGAGGACATTGCTGGTGCTGAGAAGATATTTCAGGAATGGGAGTCTGGGGGCACCTCCTACGATTTTCGTGTTGCAAACATTATGATTTGTTCTTATTGCAAAGATGGCCAACTAGAAAGGGCGAAAGCACTTATAAACAACGCTATAGAGAAAGGGAAGAAGCCATATGGGAGCACATGGGAACATTTGGCAGTTGGGTATATTGAAGCTGATCAAATGCCAGAGGCAATCAATGCAATGAAGAAGGCAATTCCAGAAAGGTGGCACAGATGGAAGCCAAACCGCGACACTCTAGTTACCTGTTTGAATTACTTAAAAGACAAGGGAGACTATGAAGGGATAGTTGAGTTTGCTAGATTATCCGGAGTACCTGGTCCCTTTTCGACAGATATTTGTGAGAGGTTGCTGAATCATGTGTATGACGAAGGTCAACCAGAATCTGGTGGGGCCAGCGAGATGGAAGGGGATGCTTTGCATAACAATGAAGATACAGATCGAATTCAGGAAATGAGGTTTAAGAATGTAAATTAAGCAGTGCTATAACAGATTCCATTTGTTTCAAGCTTAATACTGATTTTCATAGACAATTTGTATGTGACGAGTGTTGATTGTCAGACTGTATTTCATGAACTCTTGTGAAATGAGGTTTCTGTGAGCATTGTCAGTTAACCTCGCCTTATTCAGCGGGATACAAGTTTTCATTCTTAGGTTGCCTTTGTTTTCGAGGAACCATTTTCTTGATGAATGTGGGGTTTTATCTGAATGCATGAACAAATTCGACATGCTCATCTTATTTCCTCAGCTCACTAGAAATTTATTTTCCTAGGAACTGCTGAATATGTGGTTTCTCCCCATAGTAATATGACTATTATTTGCGTCTTTCTGCATTCAGGCCCAACCATCATCTGCAAACCAACTGCTCATCCTTTCTCGTGCCGAGGAACTGATTACAAGCTCAGCGCTTGCATATATTGTTTAATCTTTTTTTTTTATCAGATGCAACATATACATTCTTATTGTCCGGATTTGAGAACTTGAGCAAGTAGGCAATATTTAATCAGCATCACAATCAATTTTTTTTTTCTCTCTCATTTAGAATCTAAACATTCCATTGGTCTGCAAAGTTAAACATTCCTTACTGTAGTTACACTTTTGAGCACCTGTAACAAAATTCTTGATGCCAAGGACAAATATTATAGTAAATAATCACACATGATATGCTGGCGCTTTAATTCTTTATCACACCAAATAGGCAAATACACCTGACGAAAGCGAACGTTGGGTTTTCTGAATGTAAGGGGTTCCAAGTGGTTGCTCTGTTAACACTTCACACCATAATTGTAGAAGTTCACATATGTTTGGGAGACAGGAGGAACTTATACAAGATATATGTAAATGGATATCGTAGACTTTTAGTTAAAATGAATTAATCTAAGCTGTTAATTAGGTATCTCTTGGACCTGGCTTGCTTTCACAGCATATAAACACTTGCTAGGCTACTTGGTTTTCTTAATATGCTCTTTAGTCTTTAGTACTCCCAAAATAAATTATAAGGGATATCACTTCTTTTTTTTTCAGGAGCAAATACTCAAAAGTATTTATCCTAGTTTTTATAGAAAGTGGCTTCTTACCAGGCCCAGCTCTGACTAGGCAGTGCCACTACACAGGGCCTAACATTTTCTCTGCAAACAAATGCCTCCTCCTGGCCTAGGATGCACCGACTCTCCGGAAAACCTCCGTATCACGCGTCAAATGCGTGTCGGACACGGATTCGCGCCTGACACGTGCTGGACACGGGGTCAACGGTCAAAATTCGTTGATTGGGTTGGACACGGTCCAGACTCGGCCAGACACGGTCACCATTCGTTGACTTTAAATTTTGCAAATAAATCAAAATCAGAGAATCGATCCTTCCTCCCACAGAGCGAAAGGCAAACCCTAAACAGAGAATCGATCCTTCACACATAAGTTGGTTCATTTAGTCTAAAGAAAATTCCATCACAATTATCAGATAAGTTGGCTTCATGGCGTGAACATATATATGTTCCAAGTAAGAGAATTGTTGTACTCTTATCACACCAAATACACCTGACGAAAGTGAACGTTGGGTTTTCTGAATGTAAGGGGTTCCAAGTGGTTGCTCTATTAACACTTTAACACCATAATTGTAGAAGTTCACATATGTTTGGGAGACAGGAGGAACTTATACAAGATATATGTCAATGGATATCGTAGACTTTCAGTTAAAATGAATTAATCTAAGCTGTTAATTTGGTATCTCTTGAACCTGGCTTGCTTTCACAGCATATAAACACTTGCTAGGCTACTTGGTTTTCTTAATATGCTCTTTGGTCTTTAGTACTCCCTAAATAAATTATAAGGGATATCACTTTTTTTTTTTTTTTTTTTTTTTCAGGAGCAAATACTCAAAAGTATTTATCCTAGTTTTTATAGAAAGTGGCTTCTTACCAGGTCCAGCTCTGACTAGGCAGTGCCACTACACAAGGCCTAACATTTTCTAGTAATGCAAGTCTCTGCAAACAAACGCCTTCCCCTGGCTGTGGATGTGGTAAGCATTTATCCTTGTCTCAACAATAAACAATTCTTAAGAGCAAGACCTAGCGCTAGGCGAGCCTCAAGACCCTCTATCATCTTATTTTCTTCATCTGTTCTTCTTCTATTCTTCATTTGTTCTGATAATTTTTGGCACCGAAAATTCTGCCTCCTTCATTGATATCTCACCGGTTACATATAAACAGAAAACCAAAACTATACAAAACTACAATTAAGGATACAAGCTAAAAATAAGGAAGTTAACCCAAAATAAAGACCAAGTATAAGGAGAGAAAATCTCCAACAAAAGGAAAGATCCTAACTGCAATTTTCCTAGCCCGAAAATACCGCATCTCGCCAACACTCCCCTTCAAGTTGGTGCATGAAGATTTCGAATGTCCAACTTGTCGAGAAAAGACGCAAATTGTTTCCTTCCGATAGCTTTGGTGAATATATCAGCCAATTGATCACCAGTTCGGACATAGTGAGTAGAAATGAGACCATCTTGGATAGCATCCCGAACGAGATGACAATCCACTTCTATGTGCTTGGTACGTTCATGAAACACCGAATTAGCTGCGATATGCATGACAGCTTGACTATCACAATATACACGCATAGGCCGTGTATGAGAGACTCCCAACGAGGATAATAGACCCTTCAACCATTTAAGCTCACACGTGAGCGTTGTCAGAGAGCGATACTCGGCCTCAGCACAAGACCGAGAAACCATGGGTTGTTTCTTTGTTTTCCACGAGATTGGTGAAGACCCAAGAAACACAAAATACCCGGTAATGGACCTGCGAGTGACTGGGCAACTAGCCCAATCAGAGTCACAGTAGCCCTGTAGTTGAACGTCGGTGCTAGCGCGTAAGAGGATTCCCTGCCCAAGACATCCTTTGATATAACAGACCACTTGTAAAGTTGCTTCCCAATGACGGGTCCGCGGTGATTGCATGAATTGAGCCAATGTATGAATCGAATAACACAACTCAGGTAAATCAATCGTCCAACAAGATGACGATACTGCTCCATGAAAGGGTTATTATCTAAAGCAAGTCCATGATTCTGCTCCAGTGGAATAGTGGTTTGGCGCCCAACTTTCCTGTTTCTGCGACTATGTCCAACGCATATTTACGTTGAGATAAAAATATCCCTTCGGCACCACGTGCGACTTCAATCCCCAAGAAGTACTTCAATTTACCAAGATCTTTCATGTGAAAACAAGCATTGAGATATTCCTTAAATCGAGCCAACATTCCCGAATCATCTCCTGCTATAATCAAATCATCAACATACACAAGAACAACCAGAATAACACCATTCCGTTTAAACGTAAACAGTGAATAATCAGAATAAGACTGCAGGAATCAATAAGTTTTTAATGCAGATGAGAGTTTAGCGAACCAATTTCGGGGTGCCTGTCGCAAATCATAATGAGATTTTCGCAGACTGCACACTTTCCCAGGAGATGAGCCAGAAAAACCAGGGGGTGGCCGCATATAAACTTCTTCGTCAAGGTCCCCATGTAAAAATGCATTACGAACATCCATTTGATGCAAATCCCAATTCTTTTCGGCGACCACTGCTAACAGAACTCTCACTGTAGCCATTTTAGCAACAGGAGCAAACGTTTCATTGTAGCCTTTCATTTATACCATAAGAAGAAGAAGAACAACTCTTAACTTATTACTCAATCCACCACACACTCTTACAAGCTGTTATGTATAACTAATGTAAAAAAAAACACAAATTATATATAATTTCCTCTTTAACACCAAAGAATTGACTGAGTGAAGCCATCAAATAACAAACGATTTTCCTCATCCTGTAAAAGACTAGGTCTTGATGTTGTTGAAAGCATCGCATCTGTGCCTCACCTCTCCTTTCCTTCCCATTTTAATCCCATAAGCACTAAGCTTCTCCATTGCTCAACCAAATGCCTCAAAGAAAGCTGATTGATTGTTAGCATACATCAATGCGAACGACCTAGTTCTCGCATCTTGAATCATCGCTCGATCGAAGGCTAATAAGCCCAACCCCCTGGGTAGATTTTGATAGTACATATTGTCGAATTTGTTTGGTGTCATTAAATCATTGAATGCAGAGATGGATGGGTTGGTTCTGTAGTTCTCGCAGGCTTTCTTCAACCCTTCTGCATACCTGGGGTTGAGTGTGGGATCGATTGGAGTGGTTTTGTTGTAGTTGTAGATCCCGGTGGCGAGCTCATTGCAGTGAGATAAGCCAATGGTGTGAGCTCCACTAAGAGCCACCATTTCTTGGACTGAGAAACCTCGAGATGCGAACATGGTGATGATATCTGACATGGGCATTATGGGTTTTGGGAGATTTCCTTCAACAGTAGAGGCTTTTGAGACGAGGTCGTCTTTGCGGCCTAATCGGACCTGGTAGAAGGGTCCGCCGACCATGGTGACGAGATCACGAGTAGCGAAGGCAAGGATGTCGGAGCAGGAGACAATGTCGGGGTATTGGAGCTCTACGACAGTCTTGGCGCGGACGACGACGTCGAAGGCGTATCTAGGGAGGGAGAGGTTGATGTCGGCGTCACGCTCGGCTTTGTTGAATGAGTTAGAGGTGATTAGGATGGAGACGCCACAGTCGTTGAGCATGCAGTTGTGGAAGAAGAGGCGAAGCCCTTGATCGATACTCTTTCTTGCTTCTTCTTCTCCCTTGAGCAGAAACCCTAGCTTCAAGGGAGAAAGCTTGAAGGGAGAGTAGAGTCTGGAAGGGAGAGTAGATAGCTCTAGATTTCACTGGCGTCCTTGAAGCTCTCATCGTCGCGAAAAGAGCCACTTGAAGGGAGAGTATATCTCAGATTGATGGATCTGAGAATACTGCTCTTCGTCGCGAATAGTAGATCTGAGCTCGAAGATGGGAGACCTTTCATTCCCCTTGTCCCAAAACTTTTAATGAAATTTTTCTTTTCAAAAACTTTGAAATAAAACCCATTTGAAATCCATTGATCTGAGTCGTCCATCAGATCTGACGGCCCAAATCTTTGCGCAGGAGCCCCCTGGGTCCTTAGTTATGCTCATATATTTTGTCATAAATGCTTAAATATTGCGTTGAGTACACCAACGTAAGTTTCTTGCATATATTTGCATTTTATCTTCTTACACCATATTTAAAATACTTCGTTTAACCTTTAATTTATTTGCATTCTATCTTTTTACTCTATGTTTAAAATACTTCGTTTATTTTTGTTAAACACAAGGTTTTCTATGGTTATTTGTATAGTTACACACAATTCCTTGTATTCGTGATCTACCTACTTCAATTGGATTACCAACTCCATTTGATATCATTTGAGCTCTGCAACTAGGGTTTTTTTTTTTTTTTTTTTTATTTTTAAAATCTTAGGACCTTGTTCGGATAACGAGCTTCATCCCACAAGCAGTAGAATGTTTGGCTAAACACTGTATGATCAGTTTTTGCTTGATTACGATTTTCATCATCAAGAATTTGTAAGTTCGATAGAATGTGGAGATTTACATATATGGTAAATGTATTCGTTCGTCTTTTCTAACTAATTTTGTGTGAGTAAATAAGATGAACATATATAGAAAACTTCGTATTTTGATGTGGGAGTACAAGTACATGCCTGCCCAACCCGAGCATGTCAACCCTAGCCTAACCCAACATACACAGGAAACTTCGAATTTTGACTAGGGAGTACAAGTACTACATGGAAGAACAAAATCAAAATGTGGGTGTCAATAGCAATTCCTATAATGTTGCCCCCAAGCTCCTTAAACCCTGAAAAAAAAGCTCGACTCTCACACAGAGCCAGAAATTGATGAAGCTTTTTAGTAGAAACTCTACTAATGGATTCAAACCCATTTCTCAGACAATTCTTGGTGGTTTCACTTACTCAACTAAAACCCCATTCTCTTCATCATCTTCAAACGACACTCTATACAAGAGAATCTCTCCAGCTGGTGATCCCAGGGTTTCAATTGTTCCAATTCTAGATCAATGGCTTAAAGAAGGCAAACCCATCCAAAGGGTTGAACTTCAGAGTCTATTGAAGCAGCTCAGAGACTTCAGAAGATTCCACCACGCACTCGAAGTATCAATCTCTTCCTCTCACTCCTTATTTCATTATTTTATCCATTTTATTTATTGATAGAAGTAAATATCTATAGTGAATGCTCAATATATCAACTTGATAGTTTTTATAATATGGATTTGGTTTATTTTCCTTATTGAAAATGATGGTAATGGAGGAATTTCACGAATGGGAATATATATAGAATACCCTTTAGCTAGAGGACCACCTTAATCTAGTTTGTGGTTGAAATTTACCTGTACAGCACCGATGTCAATTTGCGCAATCATGTTAAAGTCTTAAAGATGTCTAATTTCTTACATGGATGTGAGATGGAGTTAGAAAATCAGATTGGACGAATATGTGGAAGGATGGAGAAAATGAGATTTTCTAAAGCCCAGTTCGAAACCTTATCGTAGGAGGTCCCAACCGCCTCAAAGCCTGAAACCCATAAGATCACAAAAAACTGTGCATCAGATGCCCATAGAGCCAACCATGCAGCGCGGTTTGACAGGAGTTTGGGTTATGGATTTTGGGGTTTAAACTGTGGTATCTATTTTCCGAAAACTTGACATCTTTCATGGGTTTTAACTTTTCAATACAAACAAGGCCATATATTTTCCGTGCAAAATACTACTAAGTAATTGTATCTTGTGTTTTTTTCAATAACTTCTTTTTTGTTATACATGTCTGTTGAAATTATTCCATTCATCCTTTTCATCACCCATCAGTGTCAGGTACCTAAAAAACCTTCACTTGTAAATGTAATTCATTTATATGTAATTTCCATCATTATCTTTTGATTTGAGGATTAATTCCTCTTATTTTGGGAAGATTTGCTATCCATGGAACCTTCTCATTTTCCGATGAGGATCCACTTGCTTTAGAGAACTAATCTTTGAGGGAGAAGTTCTTGATGAAGAAAAGTGGCAGATTACAGAAAGGGGAGAGAGAAGCAGATCAGAGCTACCCTTCCAACTGACCTAGCTAAATGGTTACTAATTGACTAGTTATCAAGGCAAGGAAGGAGCGGGAAATCAGAAAATTCATCATTTGATTACAAAAGTGTGCATCATGTGTTTTACAGAGGAAGAACTATGAACCTATGTTGTAGGGGCGCCGCGAAGGCGCTAAAGGCACTATTTTTTTTAAATACGCTGCGGTGCTGGACCTTATGCGGGGCGCTTGAGGCACCAATATCACTTTAAAAATACATATTTAAATAACTGAAGTTGACTCTTAAAATGTTAATTAGTTTATTTACTAACGTAGTAAGTCACTAATCAAAGGAGATTTTGCCATTTATGGGATGATGGAGATGAAAATGATTAAATAATGAAATTAGTTCAAGGAATATTGAGGATATTTGACTTTTACGAGGGATGGAGTTATGGCCTATGGCCCTGTTAAGTCTTCGTTTTAGTTACTTGACTTTTGTTATAAATATAATTTGGTTTTTGTTAAGTTTTATGACTTACTAGCTTTCAAACGCGTGCCTTGCACGTGGCACGCTCACAATGCCATGTATGTATGGATGGGAGATTATGTTCTAGCCTATTCCTTGAGTCATGCATTCAATTCTATCATTCAAGTATAAACACTATGTGAGCATCTAGTTCCAATGACAATCCTCTCCCGAATTCCAACCTCTTCGAAAATTAAATTATTGTATTTCGAATTCTACCTATGTGTACATCCATAACAAATGTACTCTCCTCTATCAAAATTTCATTGTCATTTCATAATTGATATATAATTATGAGTCTTTGCCTTTCAAATTTTATATAGTTATACAAAATTAAGCCCATTCAATATGCTTTACCTACATTTAGTGCTATTTCAATTGCTTATGGACACCTGATAGTTTCCTCCTCTCAAATCTTCCCTAAATCAAAATTTTCTAAAAGAGTTGAATAAACCCAGTAACACATCCATGTATAAACTGTAGTAAGTTATTCACTGTGACATGTTTACACTCCGCTAACATCATATAAAACGTAATATTCATTACAACAGACAAGAAAGCAAGTCATACTCTCTCGACGCGTTGGTGTTGACATTCTTAAAGTTTGAACAGTAGCAGCAACAATAGATATGAAGAGAAAAGAACAGGGAAGGAACATGGACATATATGATTGAGTTAAATAGTTGAGAGTTAAAAGTAGAGTGGTAACACGATCATTAATTTATTTGAATCCAATGGAATGTATCTAAAATTAGGTAAGGGAAAATTGAAAATTCAATCAAAACATCAACATTTGATAGAAAAATATGTCGGCAACACTTGATTTTTGCAATGAGTTTTGAGATTCCTAGCAAATATATGCTAATTCGTCTTCCAACTTGTTATGTCTGAGAGACAAAAACTAATGCTTATTTACAAAAACTGATCTCTTGGGTGAAAAAATATGAAAACTGGTCTATGCGAGAGTCTACAGAAAATTCAATGCCATGGACAGAGTCACACTGCCATATTAGTATGAACAACCAAATAGCATTGTTCTACTGAATGTTGAGATGGGATCTGCATATACAATCATTCTGTTATAAGCATTCATCAAAAGAGGTATAGAGGTGAGTTCAAATCAACCAGGCCTACAAAACCTAAAGTCTAAAGCCAATAGCCTAGTGAGATTGGATGAAGGGAGAGAGTACTAATCTGTTGAGCAAGGCCTATTGCGCAGTTTAGGAAAACTGCATGATGGAAAAGAAGATACATCCATTGCCAAGTGCGCAAACATTTCAAGTGTCATATGTTTGAATAGACAATTCGACATTTGGCTTACGCAGGAGAACTCTATGTTGAGATTGAGAATGCTAGGCGAAAGGGATGTATTTAATTGTTTTGAAAAGGTATTGTTTTCTATTCATCTGTGCCAGCAAATTGGTAAATTGTGGCATTTTCCAATATTCCAAGACCATGTTGTTTCACTGAGAAGTTGGAAGCATCATCTTCTTTCATACAACCAGGTTATCACTTGTCTGTAAGTTGTAACCCACGTATTGCAGCATGTGAAACCATGCAAACTTGGAGAAACTGCACTCAAAAAACAAATGAGAATTATTTATGACTTTAGAGAACAAAGGAGCACGATATCAGTAGTAACTTTCCCTGATATTTTGAGCATTGCAAGAACCTTGCATATGGAGTGAGGCCTTGCATATTTCAACTTCATGCGGAGAGTTGCAGATTGATTGTGAGAGACCCTGCGAAGCTTATCGTTCAACTAATCAATAGATTCCATTATCACGATTCTTGAGTTCATAGAGTGTCACTTTTGGAGGGATGAGATCAAGGGCTGAAGGAAAGGATGCATGATTTGGAAACCCTAATCTTAATATTCTATTAAGAGAGAATAAGTCTGTGAACACTAAAGTATCCTTTACTGCTCTTAGATTCAATTTATCATGTCTTGCCCTTAGGCATGATGAAAGGAACACATCCAAAGACGCAAGATGAAACCAAAAATAGTGAGATGCCAAGAAATATTAATGAGAAAGTGTATTTACTACCTAAATTTGAGTATTGCGTTTGATTAATGCCATATGCTGTAAGAGTAAAAGCTGCATATGACCGAAAGTGTTTCGAAACATGCATTGAAAAATTATAAAGTTTGAGCCACCTCAAGAAGATCATGGAGTTTGTGCTTAACAACGTTATTTTGTTGTGAAGTGTGAGGGAATGCAATGAATAGAGAAAAAGTCATGCATGAATGATTGGTTAAATTCTCAAAGCGTTGTCACTTGTCAGAGCATAAAACTTTGATCCACTTCATAATTTGGGTAACAATTTCATTAATGGAGGTCGCTTGAAGCAATCAAGAACAACCTTTCATTACAGACAACCATGTGCTTTTAGGATAATCCTTTACAGGAATATATTTTGTTCTTTACACACACACACACATACATATATATATATATATATTCATTTTTTCATAAGATTTACAGGAATTCATGTATCAAACACAAAGCTGTTACAAGTACCAAATGACAAATGTGGTCTTTCGCTTAGCTTAAGTTGTTTATTTATGTTTTTAATGCACCACATTAAAGATGAAAATTACAGTCCTAAGCTATGTAACAACGACACGACCCAGATATGGGTATAGTGGTGGCAAGCACGCATAAAATAAATAAGTAATAATAATAAATGAAAAGCAAAATATGGGATATGTTGGGGCACTTAAGTTTTGAATTAGCCATATTTATTAATTTGTAGATCAGTATTACTACTAATTCTAGCTTGCCATAATATGCTTGTAACATTTGTAAATAATTAAAAATATATGAAAAAGTGTATGGTCTAATCATCGAGTTGCTGGCACGCATATCCGACATGATATATGTCTCACGCAATTTTTTTTGTATAAATAGTGTATCCTTGTTACATAGTTCCTAAGATCTGATTTATGAAAGAAAATAAAAAGCAATTTCATTTGTCACTTAACAGGATATTTTAGATAAATGAAGGAAATAATATCTATGTCCCAATATGACCTTTTTCTTTTTAAGACAAGGATAGCATTAATATGATGATTACTTGTGTCATAAGCTAATCCAGCTGCTACATAACTCATCTTCAATTGTCATGGGGATCATTTTATACTCAGCTGATTGAGGTAACACAAGGTCAAATGTTCAGTGTGTCTATCCAAGTGTATTGACTGGGTTTTTTGTTCTTGTATCAGGTATCTCACTGGATGAGCGACCGGATGTACTTTGTCCTTTCACCAAGTGATGCTGCTGTCAGACTAGACTTGATTTCTAAGGTTCATGGGCTACAAAATGCAGAGGAATATTTTGATAAGATTCCAAAACAATTAAAACAGTTTCAAGTGTATGGTGCTCTTCTCAATTGTTATGCCCACTGGAGATCTGTTGAGAAAGCGGAGTCCATTATGCAAAAGATGAAGGAATTGAAGTTTGTCCATACCTGCCTTCCTTATTCTCTGATGCTAAATCTGTATGCTAAGGTTGGACAACATGAGAAATTAGACATCCTGATGGAAGAAATGGACAAATATGGCATATGCCATGACACTTACACGCTCAACATCCGCTTGAATTCTTATGCAGACACTGCCAACATTGAAGGGATGGAAAAGACTCTGCAGAGAATGGAAGGGAATCCTGAGATCTTTGTGGATTGGGGTTCTTACCATGCTGCTTCCAAGGGATACATTACAGCTGGGATGATGGATAAAGCTTTAGAAATGTTGAAGAAATCTGAGGGACTAATCACAGGGACAAAAGGACGTCGAGTTGGATATGAATATCTCATTTCTACGTATGCATTCTTAGGAATGAAAGATGAGGTTTACCGGATCTGGAATCTGTATAAGTTGTCAGAGAAGCTTTACAACAAAGCATACACTTGCATGCTCTTCTTCTTGGTGAAGCTGGAGGACATTGCTGGTGCTGAGAAGATATTTCAGGAATGGGAGTCTGGGGGCACCTCCTACGATTTTCGTGTTGCAAACATTATGATTTGTTCTTATTGCAAAGATGGCCAACTAGAAAGGGCGAAAGCACTTATAAACAACGCTATAGAGAAAGGGAAGAAGCCATATGGGAGCACATGGGAACATTTGGCAGTTGGGTATATTGAAGCTGATCAAATGCCAGAGGCAATCAATGCAATGAAGAAGGCAATTCCAGAAAGGTGGCACAGATGGAAGCCAAACCGCGACACTCTAGTTACCTGTTTGAATTACTTAAAAGACAAGGGAGACTATGAAGGGATAGTTGAGTTTGCTAGATTATCCGGAGTACCTGGTTCCTTTTCAACAGATATTTGTGAGAGGTTGCTGAATCATATGTATGACGAAGGTCAACCAGAATCTGGTGGGGCCAGCAAGATGGATGGGGATGCTTTGCATAACAATGAAGATACAGATCGAATTCAGGAAATGAGGTTTAAGAATGTAAATTAAGCAGTGCTATAACTGATTCCATCTGTTTCAAAGCTTAATACTGATTTTCATAGACAATTTGTATGTGACGAGTGTTGATTGTCAGACTGTATTTCATAAACTCTTGTGAAATGAGGTTTCTGTGAGCATTGTCAGTTAACCTCGCCTTATTCAGTGGGATACAAGTTTTCATTCTTAGGTTGCCTTTGTTTCCAAGGAACCATTTTCTTGATGAATGTGGGGTTTTATCTGAATGCATGAACAAATTCGACATGCTCATCTTATTTTCTCAGCTCACTAGAAATTTATTTTCCTAGGAACTGCTGAATATGTGGTTTCTCCCCATAGTAATATGACTATTATTTGCGTCTTTCTGCATTCAGGCCCAACCATCATCTGCAAACCAACTGCTCATCCTTTCTCGTGCCGAGGAACTGATTACAAGCTCAGCGCTTGCATATATTGTTTAATCTTTTTTTTTTATCAGATGCAACATATACATTCTTATTGTCCGGATTTGAGAACTTGAGCAAGTAGGCAATATTTAATCAGCATCACAATCAATTTTTATTTTTTTTCTCTCATTTAGAATCTAAACATTCCACTGGTCTGCAAAGTTAAACATTCCTTACTGTAGTTGCACTTTTGAGCACCTGTAACAAAATTCTTGATGCGAAGGACAAATATTATACTGTAACGAAGAATGGTTCTTTTGCATGTTCCCTCGTGCCACCAAATTAATTAAAAAAAAAAAAATTTGCCACCATCATCGAAAGACTTCTTACTTCTCCAAAACAACCTCGCTCTTGCGTTATTGGTATCCTCCCTTCATCTTCCTCAACTTTTTTGGGTCTGTCTCCATCTATGAAATTGTTGTAATCAATGTATTATACAATTTTTTTTTTCTAAAATGACCACAACACCAAGCTCTAGATTTCTAGTATCAACAACTTAGGGACCTGGCATGGCAGCTCAAATACTACAAAAGATTCTGGCGCTCTTTCGATGTCTCAAAAACTCTCACACCCTTTTAACTCTTTATGTGCATTCTAGTTTTTCTTAGTATTTAAAGAAATTTGTTTGGATATTTACATGATTGATTAGTATTGAATTCGATGACTTCGGAATAAGTTACTATGCATTACAACCAAAGGGATTTTTGCTATTTTTTTTTTTTTATAACTTGGCTTCATGAGGTGAACTAATGTGTCCTGTTGAACATGTTAGATAAACTGTTGTATAATATGATATTTGATGATTTTAATGAGTTACTTGACTTTCGGCTTGACTTTACAACCAAATGGTTGGTTCATTATTCTAGAGAAAATTCCATCGCAATTATCAAATAAGTTGGCTTCATGGCGTGATCATATATATGTTCCGTGTTGTACATGTAAGAGGATTGTTGTACATTGACTCTTTTTAAGTTCGAGTTTGTCGACAATATAGATTGGGTAGGCGATATCTGTGACTAGATTCCCTCTGAAAGACTGGTGTTTAGTTTCAACAACAATGGATCTCGTCGACTTTTAGTTAAAATGAATTAATCTAAGCTGTTAATTAGGTATCTCTTGGACCTGGCTTGCTTTCACAGCATATAAACACTTGCTAGGCTACTTGGTTTTCTTAATATGCTCTTTAGTCTTTAGTACTCCCTAAATAAATTATAAGGGATATCACTTCTTTTTTTTTCAGGAGCAAATACTCAAAAAGTATTTATCCTAATTTTTATAGAAAGTGGTTTCTTACCAGGCCCAGCTCTGAATAGGTGCAAGCAGTGCCACTACACAGGGCCTAACATTTTCTAGTAATGTAAGTCTGCAAACAAACGCCTCCTCCGGTTGTGGATGTGTCAAGCATTTATCCTTGTCTCAACAATCAACAATTCTTACGAGCCTGACCCCTAGCGTCAGGGCAGCCTCAAGACTCTCCATCATCTTATTTTCTTCATATGTTCTTCTTCATTTATTCTTCTTCTTCTTCTTTGATCTTCATCTATTTTCTTCATCTTCATCATGTTCTTGAGGTTCCCCTGGCGTCGATCTGGTGCTAGGGGCGTCAGAGCTAGGAGCCTAGCTCTTAAGAATTGTTTCTCAATAATTCTAGCCAGCCAAGTTTGGTAGCCACTTTTGAGTCATGTTTTGGTGTTTTTACACTTCTACTCCTGCTATAGATGGTGTTTGTGGACTTGTGGTTGTGTTTTAAAGAGAATGAGTAAAAAGTGTTAAAAAAAATCAAAACTTGGCAAAAAAAAATCAAAACTTGGCTAAAAAATGGCTACCAAACCGGACTGGCTAAACTTACTCCATAGCGCAACCATATGGATGACTAACATGTCACATACAATTGATTGTTTATACTAAAAACCTAAAATTTTGCAAGGTAATATGATTCAACTAAATAATCACAAACAAAAAGATACTAAGTAATAAATAAACAATTCTAATAATATATTTTTTTTATTATAATTAACATTCCAACACTAGATCATTGCAAGATCTACTCCAAACTAGGAACATAGTATAAAGTTATTACAACTACTCCAAACTATGCCCCATCTACTAGTAATGGTTTTTACATATCTCATGGCAGGATTTAAGATAACCTTCACCTCCTGGCAAAAAAAAAAAAACCCAAGTCTTGTAAGCATGCATGCGCAGTTAAACAAAGCAAGGTACTTATAAATCTAATGAAATTATAGACAACGGAAGAAAAATACCTTGGTCTTGTTGAGTATTTCGCATAGTAGCTACACACCCCAAATTGCAGTAGTAGGGTTTGTCATATGAAGAAGAGGGGGCAATACTAATACTTGAGGATTACGAAGCTGAGCCACCACATTTATAATAACATGCCTCGTTACAATACGTTTTGGCAAAACAATCGAAAATGCACTGCATATAGCAACCAAAATTGAAATTCATAGGAGTTGTTGAGGCTTTTGTAATCTTTCCTTCAACCATCACCATCACAATAACCAAAAGTAGTATTGACCTTACCAGTTTGCTCATCTCCATGTTCTTAATCTCACTCTTGGGGGATAATGAGAATATGAGATGACATATGTGACTGAATTTATAGCTTGAAGTCTCAACCTCAACAAGTAATAAATGACCTCAAGAGAGTAATTAATATGACTTCAATATCTGTGAGTCTTCAGTGATAATTTGCCAAATGTACACTAGTGGACCAGGATCCAACTACCAGCCACCATATATCCCCAGGCAATACAAATTGATTGGTTTTAAATTTTCATACTTTGGAAATCATTTATCTTTGAGGTTTTTCCAATTAATTTATTTAATTGAGGTTTTAAAAGAATCTCATAATCATTTAAATGCCTTTGAATCCTTAACTTATGATATATCATCCACCACAAGTCTTATCAATTGAGTTAGCACTTTGTTCGGTTGTATTAATTTCTTTCATCTTTTTTCTCCCTAAGCATAATATGCACAATGTTTATTGGTAAAAACTCTTACATAAGAAAACTAATGAGTTAGAACCGCGGGCTTTGAATCCTTAACATATGATGATATATCATCCACCAAAGGTCTTCTCGATTGAGTTAGCACTTTGTTCGCTTATACTAATTTCTTTCGTCTTTTTTTCTCTCTCCCTAACAATGCACAATGTTCATTGGTAAAACTCTTACATAAGAAAACTAGAGTCTTAATTTATTAAAAAAAAAAAACACTATATGTGGAAGTCAAACCAAGACATTCTAACTGCTTGTTTGAATTACTTAAAAGTAGAAACTACATTGTGAATGATGGTGAGCCAGAATCTGGCACAATGGATGAAATGGTTGTGGAGTCCTTGGAGGATACAGATCAGACTCGGGAGACAAGGGTCGACAGTGTAGGTTAGCAGAGGTTAAGCGATGATGTGACAGCTCTGACTAGGCAGTGCCACTACACAGGGCCTAACATTTTCTAGTAATGCAAGTCTCTGCAAACAAACGCCTCCTCCTGGCTGTGGATGTGGTAAGCATTTATCCTTGTCTCAACAATCAACAATTCTTAAGAGCAAGGATCTAGCACCAGGCGAGCCTCAAGACCCTCCATCATTTTATTTTCTTCATCTGTTCTTCTTCTATTCTTCATTTGTTCTGATAATTTTTGGCACCGAAAATTATGTCTCCTTCATTGATATCTCACCGGTTACATATAAACAGAAAACCAAAACTATACAAAGCTACAATGAAGGATACAAGCTAAAAATAAGGAAGTTAACCCAAAATAAAGACTAAGTATAAGGAGAGAAAATCTCCAACAAAAGGAAAGATCCTAACTGCAATTTTCCTAGCCCGAAAATACCGCATCTCGCCAACACTCCCCCTCAAGTTGGTGCATGAAGATTTTGAATGTCCAACTTGTCAAGAAAAGACGCAAATTGTTTCTTTCCGATAGCTTTGGTGAATATATCAGTCAATTGATCACCAGTTCGGACATAGTGAGTAGAAATGAGACCATCTTGGATAGCATCCCGAACGAGATGACAATCCACTTCTATGTGCTTGGTATGTTCATGAAACACCGAATTAGCTGCGATATGCATGGCAGCTTGACTATCACAATATACACGCATAGGCAGTGTATGAGAGACTCCCAACAAGGATAATAGACCCTTAAACCATTTAAGCTCACACGTGAGCGTTGCCAGAGAGCGATACTCGGCCTCAGCACAAGACCGAGAAACCGTGGGTTGTTTCTTTGTTTTCCACGAGATTGGTGAAGACCCAAGAAGCACAAAATATCCGGTAATGGACCTGCGAGTGACTGGGCAACTAGCCCAATCAGAGTCACAATAGCCCTGTAGTTGAACGTCGGTGCTAGCACGTAAGAGGATTCCCTGCCCAGGACATCCTTTGATATAACAGACCACTCGTAAAGCTGCTTCCCAATGACGGGTCCGTGGTGATTGCATGAATTGAGCCAATGTATGAACCGAATAGCACAACTCAGGACGTGTAATTGTCAGGTAAATCAATCGTCCAACAAGACGACGATACTGCTCCATGAAAGGGTTGTTATCTAAAGCAAGTCCATGATTCTGCTCCAGTGGAATAGTGGTTGGTTTGGCGCCCAACTTTCCTGTTTCTGCGACTATGTCCAACACATATTTGCGTTGAGATAAAAATATCCCTTCATCACCACGTGCGACTTCAATCCCCAAGAAGTACTTCAATTTACCAAGATCTTTCATGTGAAAACAAGCATTGAGATATTCCTTAAATCGAGCCAACATTCCCGAATCATCTCCTGCTATAATCAAATCATCAACATACACAAGAACAACCAGAATAGCACCATTCCGTTTAAACGTAAACAGAGAATAATCAGAATAAGACTACAGGAATCCATAAGTTTTTAATGCAGATGAGAGTTTAGCGAACCAATTTCGGGGTGCCTGCCGCAAACCATAAAGAGATTTCCGCAGACGACACACTTTCCCAGGAGATGAACTAGAAAAACCAGGGGGTGGCCGCATATAAACTTCTTCATCCAGGTCCCCATGTAAAAATGCATTACGAACATCCATTTGATGCAAATCCCAATTCTTTTCGGCGGCCACTGCTAACATAATTCTCACTGTAGCCACTTTAGCAACAAGAGCAAACGTTTCATTGTAATCGATCCCTGCTTTCTGATTTTCCCAAGCATCACTAGGCGTGCCTTATGACGCTCAATTGAGCCATCGGAATTGTACTTCGTTTTGTAAACCCATTTGCAACCGATGGGTTTCTTCCCAGAAGGCAAATTCTCCACAGTCCACGTCTCATTATCTTCAAGAGCCTTTATTTCTTCTTGCATAGCAGTGCGCCATTTGTCATGTTTGACAGCCTCAGAAAAACGGGTAGGCTCAGTCTCGGCTGTAATAGCTGCCAAAAAATGACGATGTGGTGCAGAAAAGTTATCACAACTTACATAATTAGCTATGGGATAGGGAGTACTTAAGGACAACTGAGGAGTAGAATTTGGTGTGACGGGATCGGGGCAGTAAGTGGTGTGACACACATAGTCCTGTAAACGGTTCGGAGGACGCCGTGTACGTTGTGTACAGCCTTCTGTAGCACTAGGAGCAATGGACACGGATTCAACAATACCAACACTCCCCCTGTCGCTAAGCTCCTGCGACTCATCATCTATACCAAACTGTAACGGCGTTGGATCCGTGGAATTTTCATCACCAACGGCATCCTCAACTAGGAACTCGTTGCTTGTGGCAATAATAGGATTAGTAGGGGGTTTTTTAAATGGAAACTCCCCCTCACTAAAACAACATCACGATAAACAAAGAACTCATTTGTCTCCAAATCATACAATTTCCATCCCTTCTTTCCATACGGATAACCCACAAAAGCACATTTACGTCTTCTAGATGCAAATTTATCATTTTCCCGAACTCGAGCAAAGCACAAACACCCAAATGTATGAATGTTGTCATAAGATGGAGCAGTATTAAACAAAACTTCATAAGGGGTTTTCCCACCCAAAACAGAGGAGGGTGTCCTATTAATCAAATACCTAGCGGCCAACACACATTCTCCCCAAAATTGAATGGGAAGACTAGCCTGAAAACGCAAGGCATGAGCCACATTCAAGATATGACGATGTTTTCTTTCTACTCTACCATTTTGTTGAGGAGTCCGAACACAAGATGTCTGAAATTCAATTCCTTTTTCAACAAAGAAAGAATTTAGTGAAGTAAATTCAGTCCCATTATCACTCCTCAGTATTTTCACTTCTTTACCAAACTGTATACTAATCATAGAACAAAAATTCTTCAAAATATTATGCACTTCAGATTTCTCAATGAGCAAATAAATCCACTATGCTCTAGTAAAATCATCCACGATGGTTAAGAAATAAATTGCTTCACAAGAGGACGAGACACGATAAGGCCCCCATAAATCACAATGAATCAAGGAAAAAGATTCATTTGCATTATGACTACTTTGTTCAAAGACATCTCTAGTTTGTTTTCACGCAGACAAATTTCACAAGCTTTATTTTCCGAATCAACAATAAGTGAATTAAAATGTGGTAGAGTTCCTACAATACGATAAGACGGATGTCTCATACAACGATGCCACAGCTCAACATCATTCTTGCATTTCACCTTGTGCAAGCGTGCCGGGGTCACACCCCGCAAGACATAGATCCTGTCACGTTGTTCACCCACACCAATCAGGGTCCTCGAGGTACGGTTCTGTATCACACACAACTTATTAGTAAGAGTGATTATAAAGTTTGTTTCACAAAGTAATTTACCAACAGACAACAAATTGCAATTCAACTGTGGAACAAATAAAACATGTGACAATTTCAATTTATCTCCAATAACCTCTGTTCCTTCTTTCGTTGCCATTGTTTCATCTCCATTCGGTAGTCCCACGAGACATGGAGCCACTTCGCAAACATCAACAAAAAGATCAATACATCCAGTCATATGATGCGAAGCTCCGGAGTCAAGAATCCACTATTGTTCAGAAATCTTACCAGTCAGCTTTTCTGTGGGAGTAATCTTTTGGGCGTTCAGCATCGTCACAAGTGTTGTCCATTGATCTTTGGTAAGGCCGGGAAGGCCTGCACGATCTGCCTCAGTCACAGATGACGATGTCCTGCGCCCACTCACATTGTGCACAACATTCGCACGGGTTGGACCACGTCCACGACCCGTTCCGCGTTCAGCACCGCGGCCACTCCCACGTCCTCCTCCACAAGGTCTGTCTCCCCACCATTCTGAGTACCCAATAATCTGAAAACACCCATTCGCATCATGTCCCGTTCTTCCACAGTGTTTGCAAGTCTCATTCCTTTCTTTGTTATCTCGACCCTTTGCGTGAATAGCAAAGGCCACAGCTTCACTTTTGTCATCTTTTCCCCGTGCTATCTCGCGATGCCTTTCTTCCGCAACAATCATTGCGTAGACTCGATTCAAGCCTGGCAATGGTTCCATATTTAGTATGGTTGAGCACACCGTACCAAACATGGAGTCTTCCAATCCCATAAAAAACTGATGGATTTGCTCGTCTTCCCGTGTCACGCCCCGATTTTCGAGGAAAACGAAATCCTAAAATCCACGTAGGATTATCCGTTTCCCCAAAACTCGGGACGTGAAATTCAATAATGACAGAAACATTTAGCAGCAATGACAAAAATATAGTTTAGAAAATATGAACAAACTAAAATTTATAACAAAACTCTAACCAGGAAAAATTGACGTCGCTAGCCCCACTAGCGGAACTCCCGTAACGCTGCTCAAAAGTCTCTAAACCTGAAAAACTAATCGGCTACATTCCCAAAGGAATGTACCCAAGAAGCAAAAGCTCACTTGGGTCAGCAATAAAGCTGGTGTGAGAAATCTTCATCCCAAAATCAATAAAAGCGCACGTGATAAACATCAAGCTAAACACAAACACACCAACAGGTAGTTCCTCAACGAGGCAAAGGTGTCACGCAAGAAAACACAGTCCAAAGAATTTAGTTCCTCATCAAGGCCATCTTATCATCATCTCAATTAAGTAAAAATGCATTTACCTGTACTTACCCTATAGGAGTTGACTATGGCAAGTCGGACTTGCAGAAATATTAGTGGACTTGCCATCCTGCATAAAAAGGATTAGAAACAATGCAACGTAACTTATTCTTTTTATTTGAATTAGGTTCATCTTTTTAACGGATTGATCACTTAGACGATACCACATTCGCACCACCTCCGTGCCGAACATACATGCCCGTATGCCTCTCTCATATAAAGGAGGACTACTCCGTCATCCATGCCCAAGTGGGGACATCACATACAGGCATGCATCGCGGATACTCCTAACTATATGAGTACCAAAAGCCACCCTTGGGCTATCAATGCGCATAAACTCACGTCACATTTTTTACAGATAAATATCAAAGCCTATTTTAGGCATACAAATTCACCACATTTCCGCAAGACTAACCCGAAGGTTATTTTAGTTTCTCTAGTAAGAAATGGGTGCCCCAACTCCGCAAGACGACCCTCTGGTCATTTAGTTTCTCTAGTAAGAGAGGGGAAATAATAAACAAAAGAGGTGTAGTAGTTCTAAGTGATACAAGTCCAAGTGGTTTATATTTTCAAAAATCCAAGTTTACCAATATCATTTATTTTCATAATTCAGAATTCTTTCACAATGACATTTTATCATACATGAATTGATTCACAATCTATTCACCCACATTTTGGGGAAAACATAGCATATTCATTAACCATGCTATGTAACAATATGGCAATCAAGCCACTCCTTGATTCAAATATCCAAATTCTTCATAATGCATAAACAAGTCAATTTGCATACAAATCTCCAAATTTATCACAATGCATTAATATTCATCAACCATTCAAACACCAACCAAACAAAGTCACACCCAATCAATAAAATGGTAAACATGGGTGACCCCAAACATGAACCCAGCAAGCTAGGAAAATCTCACACATCAAACAGATCAAAAATATTGGAGATCAAGCGTTTGCAGCACAAAACACCACAAATAAGGCAACCTCATTCTCAAACATGTCTAAAATCTCACAATTGGATTACCTGAAATGAAACTCGTCATTTCCATACAAGCAATATACATACAGTATACATATACACCAATTAAAATGACCAGCCCTAAGATAATCTCTCTTCCAATGTTAACAAGAAAATTCTTCACACCAGTATGGATTCAATTTAATCCTTCAATGTTTCCTATCATCAACCTCTTTCTCTCCCTAATACAACTTCAAATGGGTTACTTCCACACATGTTGCCATCACATAAATCAAACAACTTACAAGCATCTCCAAAGCACCCACATTTCACATACAAATCCAACAACGTATTTACTGCAAACACATCCTTAACATACCCACTGACAACCATCAACCCATGAATCTCTCTTGCAAGTTCAACAAACTCGAGAACCGATCAAGACTTAGAACAAAGGGTATGTAAATTCATTAGGACAAAACCCCAAACCAACATTTCCACAAACAACTAAAATGCATCCTCATACCTCTTAGCATCAACATAAGCTCGAACCAATATGTTCTAGAAGAACTGATTGAGCTGCCTAACTGGGGTCGAATCTAACACCATTCGAGCTACACCCAGAACCCCAAAACAGTCCTGATTCAGCCCTCTTCACGCGCTGATTCAGCCCTTCAACTAATGGAACTACCTTCCGAATCCTGTTCACAGTGGTTGTCTTCCTCAAATTCTTATAAAAATAGGTCAGTAATCATATTTGCTTAACAAGAATGGACGTATTGCATAAAGAAGACTCCAGGTCTCCCCAACTATTACTAACTGAAGGGATCCACCTAAAACAGCATTTGGATAAAGGCTGCACTTAACTGAGGTAAAAGCAAGATGCTATCAGTTCCTTGTATATGCAATCAACAATGAATAGGTTCTAAACACAAGTAGTGATTAATGAACTAAATAAACTATGACAATAGTTATTGTTAGTCAAGAAAGCATTTCAGCTTTTGTTGCATGATAAATATGACATCTACTATAGATAGTCAGGCAAATCAAAATAATGTCCTCAGATAGAGATTTAAACCAATAGCTGAGTAATTACATAGTTGCAATCAACTCAATTTTTCAATCTAGGAGAATGACCATATAAGTTCTAAAAGAAGATTAAAATTCTGTCTTTGCCAATAGTTATAACAAATAAGTCTCTGGCTATCATACATTAAAAATATAAAAGACTACATACCCAAACTATCTATTCCTCAAAACTGGAAACCCAGACAACAAATAGTTCTCACAGGCAAATCATCAAGCAAATAATCTACCAATCAAAACAGATCTAAATCATAAAACTGAGAAATGGGGTGTTTGCAACTAAATCAATAATCAATAAAACACGTACACGAATCAAGATTTAGAGATTCGAAAACGCAAACAAAAATTTAGATTGAGAAAGGTGAAAACTCACAATAAAGGTGAAGGAGATGAAGAAACTCACCTGATCAAAGAAGAAAGTATCACATTTTAAGATCCACAAGCTTGGCCAAATTCTTACTTGGTAAGGAAGTATTACATCAATGGCAGGACAAACAATCATCATCATTATATCCTCATTGATATAAAAAATATTTCGCAACACCCAGTTTCTAGCATTAGATACAGCTGGGTACTTCCATAACCCAACAATACATTGATAAGACAGCCTCATTATCAAGAAAAAATTGTTGACGTAGGCTCAATTCCGAGAATGGGATCCACATCAATCAACTGAACTGCAGTTGGAATACCATAGGCTAACATTTTAAGATAAAGCCCATCAAATCCTCCAAAATCTTCAAGTTCAACATCTAATTCCTGGATATCAACAAAGTATTCCTTGTTCTCACCCTTGAGAGTAACAAACATGACACCCCCATCATGCCTAATACGAGCATTCTCCACAAGCTTCTTAGTGACAGCATAAGGAACTGCCAGTGGGTCCATTTCACTGTATTGATCAAAGTCTCTGTGTGTGAGAAGAACAGAGGAAACAGAGAGAATGAAGAGAAGAAGAACCCTAGTTTCGTCTCACAATCAGCTGAACGTAAAGGGGGAAAAGAAGAAGGAGAAAGAAAAGAAAAATAGGGTTTTCTCTTTATAGGGTGGGTGGCTATTCGCCCCCACTGAACTTCTGAAAGCACCCACCTTCTAAACTCACCAAATAAACCCTAAAATTTTGAAATTCACATTCAATTAAAAGTAATCCTATTTTATTTCATTCAAAATAAAATAAATCTGTTTTATGAAATTCAGGGGTGTTACATTATACACACGTTAAATGGAATCTCGTCCCGAGATTCGGAAGGTAAGAAAGTTGACTGAATTTCGAAAAATACGAGTTGTCAAACAAAAAAAGATTTTAAAACACAAATTTCAATTGAATTTTAGAAACATAAATTATTTATTGTTATTGAAAAAGTAGGGATGTTACATCCCGTCTCTTGATCAAACGCTCCGTGATTTTACACTTACACCCATCACATCCGCAAGTCAAAATCGGCTCATAGTCATTTAATTCATCCCACAACATCTTCAATCGACCAAAATAGGTTACAACAGGTTGTCCACGTACGTTGCTTGCACTCCGCCAATTCTGATTTTAATTGTTGAATACGCGGTCCATTGGCAATCGCAAAGCGCAATTGCAAATCATCCCAAAGTTCATTTACGTTCTCCCTGTAAGTAATGGTCGAACGTAAGGACGGCTCAATAGTGATGAATATCCATGCCACCAACATAGAATTCACCATCCACCAATATTCAATTTCTGTCGGGTTATCCACTGGCTGCGGAATCGTTCCATCGATAAAACCAAATTTCTTCTTGGCCCGCAACGCCACTTTCATGGTCTTTGCCCATTCTTCATAATTCGTTCCTTTCAATTGCACATGAGTCACAAGTGCTCCAGGATTATCTGCCGAGGTTAACGTATACGGCGTGATTGCATCATTCTTGCTCTTGCCATTGTTACCTCCTCCGGCCATGGCAATTCACAGAAGTTTCAATATATTTTTATTAGAGGAATTTCGATTGCTCTGATACCATGATAATTTTTGGCACCGAAAATTTTGTCTCCTTCATTGACATCTCACCGGTTACATATAAACAAGAAAACCAAAACTATACAAAGCTACAATTAAGGATACAAGCTAAAAATAAGGAAGTTAACCCAAAATAAAGACTAAGTATAAGGAGAGAAAATCTCCAACAAAAGGAAAGATCCTAACTGCAATTTTCCTAGCCCGAAAATACCGCATCTCGCCAACATGTTCTTCATTTGTTCTTCTGTTCTTCATCTTCATCTATTTTCTTCATCTTCATCACGTTCCTGAGGCTCCTCTAGCGCCAGATCGTCTGACTCTTAAAAATTGTTCCTCAACAGTTTTAGCTAGCCAGGTTTGGTAGCCACTTTTGGGCCATGTTTTGATTTTTTTACACTTCTACTTCTTCTATAGATGGTGTTTGTGGTTGTGTTTTAAAGAAAATGAGTAAGAAGTGTTAAAAACCCAAAACTTAGCTCAAAAGTGGCTACGACTGGCTAGACTTACTCCATAGGGCACCCATATAGATGACTAACATGTCGCATACAATTGATTATTTATACTAAAAACCTAAAATTTTGCAAGGTACGTAATATAATTCAACTAAATAATCACAAACAAAAAAGATATTAAGTAATAAATAAACAATTCTAATAATAATTTTTTTTTTATTATAATTAACATTCCAACACTAGATCACTGCAAGATCTACTCCAAACTAGGAACATAGTATAAAGTTATTCCAACTACTCCAAACTATGCCCCATCTACTAGTAATGGTTTTTGCATATCTCATGGCAGGATTTAAGATAACCTTCACCTCCTGGCAAAAAAAAAAACCCAAGTCTTGTAAGCATACATGCGCAGTTAAACAAAGCAAGGTATTTATAAATCTAATGAAATTATAGACAACGGAAGAAAAATACCTTGGTCTTGTTGAGTATTTCGCATAGTAGCTACACACCCCAAATTGCAGTAGTAGGGTTTGTCATATGAAGAAGAAGGGGCAATACTAATACTTGAGGATTGCGAAGCCGAGCCACCACATTTATAATAACATGCCTCGTTACAATACGTTTTGGCAAAACAATCGAAAATGCACTGCATATAGCAACCAAAATTGAAATTCATAGGAGTTGTTGAGGCTTTTGTAATCTTTCCTTCAACCATCACCATCACAATAACCAAAAGTAGTATTGACCTTACCAATTTGCTCATCTCCATGTTCTTAATCTCACACTCTTGGGGGATAATGAGAATATGAGATGACATATGTGACTGAATTTATAGCTTGAAGTCTCAACCTCAACAAGTAATAAATGACTTCAAGAGAGTAATTAATATGACTTCAATATCTGTGAGTCTTCAGTGATAATTTGCCAAATGTACACTAGTGGACCAGGATCCAACTACCAGCCACCATATATCCCCAGGCAATACAAATTGATTGGTTTTAAATTTTCATACTTTGGAAATCATTTATCTTTGAGGTTTTTCCAATTAATTTATTTAATTGAGGTTTTAAAAGAATCTCATAATCATTTAAATGCCTTTGAATCCTTAACTTATGATATATCATCCACCACAAGTCTTATCAATTGAGTTAGCACTTTGTTCGGTTGTATTAATTTCTTTCATCTTTTTTCTCCCTAAGCATAATATGCACAATGTTTATTGGTAAAAACTCTTACATAAGAAAACTAATGAGTTAGAACCGCGGGCTTTGAATCCTTAACATATGATGATATATCATCCACCAAAGGTCTTCTCGATTGAGTTAGCACTTTGTTCGCTTATACTAATTTCTTTCGTCTTTTTTTCTCTCTCCCTAACAATGCACAATGTTCATTGGTAAAACTCTTACATAAGAAAACTAGAGTCTTAATTTATTAAAAAAAAAAAACACTATATGTGGAAGTCAAACCAAGACATTCTAACTGCTTGTTTGAATTACTTAAAAGTAGAAACTACATTGTGAATGATGGTGAGCCAGAATCTGGCACAATGGATGAAATGGTTGTGGAGTCCTTGGAGGATACAGATCAGACTCGGGAGACAAGGGTCGACAGTGTAGGTTAGCAGAGGTTAAGCGATGATGTGACAGCTCTGACTAGGCAGTGCCACTACACAGGGCCTAACATTTTCTAGTAATGCAAGTCTCTGCAAACAAACGCCTCCTCCTGGCTGTGGATGTGGTAAGCATTTATCCTTGTCTCAACAATCAACAATTCTTAAGAGCAAGGATCTAGCACCAGGCGAGCCTCAAGACCCTCCATCATTTTATTTTCTTCATCTGTTCTTCTTCTATTCTTCATTTGTTCTGATAATTTTTGGCACCGAAAATTATGTCTCCTTCATTGATATCTCACCGGTTACATATAAACAGAAAACCAAAACTATACAAAGCTACAATGAAGGATACAAGCTAAAAATAAGGAAGTTAACCCAAAATAAAGACTAAGTATAAGGAGAGAAAATCTCCAACAAAAGGAAAGATCCTAACTGCAATTTTCCTAGCCCGAAAATACCGCATCTCGCCAACACTCCCCCTCAAGTTGGTGCATGAAGATTTTGAATGTCCAACTTGTCAAGAAAAGACGCAAATTGTTTCTTTCCGATAGCTTTGGTGAATATATCAGTCAATTGATCACCAGTTCGGACATAGTGAGTAGAAATGAGACCATCTTGGATAGCATCCCGAACGAGATGACAATCCACTTCTATGTGCTTGGTATGTTCATGAAACACCGAATTAGCTGCGATATGCATGGCAGCTTGACTATCACAATATACACGCATAGGCAGTGTATGAGAGACTCCCAACAAGGATAATAGACCCTTAAACCATTTAAGCTCACACGTGAGCGTTGCCAGAGAGCGATACTCGGCCTCAGCACAAGACCGAGAAACCGTGGGTTGTTTCTTTGTTTTCCACGAGATTGGTGAAGACCCAAGAAGCACAAAATATCCGGTAATGGACCTGCGAGTGACTGGGCAACTAGCCCAATCAGAGTCACAATAGCCCTGTAGTTGAACGTCGGTGCTAGCACGTAAGAGGATTCCCTGCCCAGGACATCCTTTGATATAACAGACCACTCGTAAAGCTGCTTCCCAATGACGGGTCCGTGGTGATTGCATGAATTGAGCCAATGTATGAACCGAATAGCACAACTCAGGACGTGTAATTGTCAGGTAAATCAATCGTCCAACAAGACGACGATACTGCTCCATGAAAGGGTTGTTATCTAAAGCAAGTCCATGATTCTGCTCCAGTGGAATAGTGGTTGGTTTGGCGCCCAACTTTCCTGTTTCTGCGACTATGTCCAACACATATTTGCGTTGAGATAAAAATATCCCTTCATCACCACGTGCGACTTCAATCCCCAAGAAGTACTTCAATTTACCAAGATCTTTCATGTGAAAACAAGCATTGAGATATTCCTTAAATCGAGCCAACATTCCCGAATCATCTCCTGCTATAATCAAATCATCAACATACACAAGAACAACCAGAATAGCACCATTCCGTTTAAACGTAAACAGAGAATAATCAGAATAAGACTACAGGAATCCATAAGTTTTTAATGCAGATGAGAGTTTAGCGAACCAATTTCGGGGTGCCTGCCGCAAACCATAAAGAGATTTCCGCAGACGACACACTTTCCCAGGAGATGAACTAGAAAAACCAGGGGGTGGCCGCATATAAACTTCTTCATCCAGGTCCCCATGTAAAAATGCATTACGAACATCCATTTGATGCAAATCCCAATTCTTTTCGGCGGCCACTGCTAACATAATTCTCACTGTAGCCACTTTAGCAACAAGAGCAAACGTTTCATTGTAATCGATCCCTGCTTTCTGATTTTCCCAAGCATCACTAGGCGTGCCTTATGACGCTCAATTGAGCCATCGGAATTGTACTTCGTTTTGTAAACCCATTTGCAACCGATGGGTTTCTTCCCAGAAGGCAAATTCTCCACAGTCCACGTCTCATTATCTTCAAGAGCCTTTATTTCTTCTTGCATAGCAGTGCGCCATTTGTCATGTTTGACAGCCTCAGAAAAACGGGTAGGCTCAGTCTCGGCTGTAATAGCTGCCAAAAAATGACGATGTGGTGCAGAAAAGTTATCACAACTTACATAATTAGCTATGGGATAGGGAGTACTTAAGGACAACTGAGGAGTAGAATTTGGTGTGACGGGATCGGGGCAGTAAGTGGTGTGACACACATAGTCCTGTAAACGGTTCGGAGGACGCCGTGTACGTTGTGTACAGCCTTCTGTAGCACTAGGAGCAATGGACACGGATTCAACAATACCAACACTCCCCCTGTCGCTAAGCTCCTGCGACTCATCATCTATACCAAACTGTAACGGCGTTGGATCCGTGGAATTTTCATCACCAACGGCATCCTCAACTAGGAACTCGTTGCTTGTGGCAATAATAGGATTAGTAGGGGGTTTTTTAAATGGAAACTCCCCCTCACTAAAACAACATCACGATAAACAAAGAACTCATTTGTCTCCAAATCATACAATTTCCATCCCTTCTTTCCATACGGATAACCCACAAAAGCACATTTACGTCTTCTAGATGCAAATTTATCATTTTCCCGAACTCGAGCAAAGCACAAACACCCAAATGTATGAATGTTGTCATAAGATGGAGCAGTATTAAACAAAACTTCATAAGGGGTTTTCCCACCCAAAACAGAGGAGGGTGTCCTATTAATCAAATACCTAGCGGCCAACACACATTCTCCCCAAAATTGAATGGGAAGACTAGCCTGAAAACGCAAGGCATGAGCCACATTCAAGATATGACGATGTTTTCTTTCTACTCTACCATTTTGTTGAGGAGTCCGAACACAAGATGTCTGAAATTCAATTCCTTTTTCAACAAAGAAAGAATTTAGTGAAGTAAATTCAGTCCCATTATCACTCCTCAGTATTTTCACTTCTTTACCAAACTGTATACTAATCATAGAACAAAAATTCTTCAAAATATTATGCACTTCAGATTTCTCAATGAGCAAATAAATCCACTATGCTCTAGTAAAATCATCCACGATGGTTAAGAAATAAATTGCTTCACAAGAGGACGAGACACGATAAGGCCCCCATAAATCACAATGAATCAAGGAAAAAGATTCATTTGCATTATGACTACTTTGTTCAAAGACATCTCTAGTTTGTTTTCACGCAGACAAATTTCACAAGCTTTATTTTCCGAATCAACAATAAGTGAATTAAAATGTGGTAGAGTTCCTACAATACGATAAGACGGATGTCTCATACAACGATGCCACAGCTCAACATCATTCTTGCATTTCACCTTGTGCAAGCGTGCCGGGGTCACACCCCGCAAGACATAGATCCTGTCACGTTGTTCACCCACACCAATCAGGGTCCTCGAGGTACGGTTCTGTATCACACACAACTTATTAGTAAGAGTGATTATAAAGTTTGTTTCACAAAGTAATTTACCAACAGACAACAAATTGCAATTCAACTGTGGAACAAATAAAACATGTGACAATTTCAATTTATCTCCAATAACCTCTGTTCCTTCTTTCGTTGCCATTGTTTCATCTCCATTCGGTAGTCCCACGAGACATGGAGCCACTTCGCAAACATCAACAAAAAGATCAATACATCCAGTCATATGATGCGAAGCTCCGGAGTCAAGAATCCACTATTGTTCAGAAATCTTACCAGTCAGCTTTTCTGTGGGAGTAATCTTTTGGGCGTTCAGCATCGTCACAAGTGTTGTCCATTGATCTTTGGTAAGGCCGGGAAGGCCTGCACGATCTGCCTCAGTCACAGATGACGATGTCCTGCGCCCACTCACATTGTGCACAACATTCGCACGGGTTGGACCACGTCCACGACCCGTTCCGCGTTCAGCACCGCGGCCACTCCCACGTCCTCCTCCACAAGGTCTGTCTCCCCACCATTCTGAGTACCCAATAATCTGAAAACACCCATTCGCATCATGTCCCGTTCTTCCACAGTGTTTGCAAGTCTCATTCCTTTCTTTGTTATCTCGACCCTTTGCGTGAATAGCAAAGGCCACAGCTTCACTTTTGTCATCTTTTCCCCGTGCTATCTCGCGATGCCTTTCTTCCGCAACAATCATTGCGTAGACTCGATTCAAGCCTGGCAATGGTTCCATATTTAGTATGGTTGAGCACACCGTACCAAACATGGAGTCTTCCAATCCCATAAAAAACTGATGGATTTGCTCGTCTTCCCGTGTCACGCCCCGATTTTCGAGGAAAACGAAATCCTAAAATCCACGTAGGATTATCCGTTTCCCCAAAACTCGGGACGTGAAATTCAATAATGACAGAAACATTTAGCAGCAATGACAAAAATATAGTTTAGAAAATATGAACAAACTAAAATTTATAACAAAACTCTAACCAGGAAAAATTGACGTCGCTAGCCCCACTAGCGGAACTCCCGTAACGCTGCTCAAAAGTCTCTAAACCTGAAAAACTAATCGGCTACATTCCCAAAGGAATGTACCCAAGAAGCAAAAGCTCACTTGGGTCAGCAATAAAGCTGGTGTGAGAAATCTTCATCCCAAAATCAATAAAAGCGCACGTGATAAACATCAAGCTAAACACAAACACACCAACAGGTAGTTCCTCAACGAGGCAAAGGTGTCACGCAAGAAAACACAGTCCAAAGAATTTAGTTCCTCATCAAGGCCATCTTATCATCATCTCAATTAAGTAAAAATGCATTTACCTGTACTTACCCTATAGGAGTTGACTATGGCAAGTCGGACTTGCAGAAATATTAGTGGACTTGCCATCCTGCATAAAAAGGATTAGAAACAATGCAACGTAACTTATTCTTTTTATTTGAATTAGGTTCATCTTTTTAACGGATTGATCACTTAGACGATACCACATTCGCACCACCTCCGTGCCGAACATACATGCCCGTATGCCTCTCTCATATAAAGGAGGACTACTCCGTCATCCATGCCCAAGTGGGGACATCACATACAGGCATGCATCGCGGATACTCCTAACTATATGAGTACCAAAAGCCACCCTTGGGCTATCAATGCGCATAAACTCACGTCACATTTTTTACAGATAAATATCAAAGCCTATTTTAGGCATACAAATTCACCACATTTCCGCAAGACTAACCCGAAGGTTATTTTAGTTTCTCTAGTAAGAAATGGGTGCCCCAACTCCGCAAGACGACCCTCTGGTCATTTAGTTTCTCTAGTAAGAGAGGGGAAATAATAAACAAAAGAGGTGTAGTAGTTCTAAGTGATACAAGTCCAAGTGGTTTATATTTTCAAAAATCCAAGTTTACCAATATCATTTATTTTCATAATTCAGAATTCTTTCACAATGACATTTTATCATACATGAATTGATTCACAATCTATTCACCCACATTTTGGGGAAAACATAGCATATTCATTAACCATGCTATGTAACAATATGGCAATCAAGCCACTCCTTGATTCAAATATCCAAATTCTTCATAATGCATAAACAAGTCAATTTGCATACAAATCTCCAAATTTATCACAATGCATTAATATTCATCAACCATTCAAACACCAACCAAACAAAGTCACACCCAATCAATAAAATGGTAAACATGGGTGACCCCAAACATGAACCCAGCAAGCTAGGAAAATCTCACACATCAAACAGATCAAAAATATTGGAGATCAAGCGTTTGCAGCACAAAACACCACAAATAAGGCAACCTCATTCTCAAACATGTCTAAAATCTCACAATTGGATTACCTGAAATGAAACTCGTCATTTCCATACAAGCAATATACATACAGTATACATATACACCAATTAAAATGACCAGCCCTAAGATAATCTCTCTTCCAATGTTAACAAGAAAATTCTTCACACCAGTATGGATTCAATTTAATCCTTCAATGTTTCCTATCATCAACCTCTTTCTCTCCCTAATACAACTTCAAATGGGTTACTTCCACACATGTTGCCATCACATAAATCAAACAACTTACAAGCATCTCCAAAGCACCCACATTTCACATACAAATCCAACAACGTATTTACTGCAAACACATCCTTAACATACCCACTGACAACCATCAACCCATGAATCTCTCTTGCAAGTTCAACAAACTCGAGAACCGATCAAGACTTAGAACAAAGGGTATGTAAATTCATTAGGACAAAACCCCAAACCAACATTTCCACAAACAACTAAAATGCATCCTCATACCTCTTAGCATCAACATAAGCTCGAACCAATATGTTCTAGAAGAACTGATTGAGCTGCCTAACTGGGGTCGAATCTAACACCATTCGAGCTACACCCAGAACCCCAAAACAGTCCTGATTCAGCCCTCTTCACGCGCTGATTCAGCCCTTCAACTAATGGAACTACCTTCCGAATCCTGTTCACAGTGGTTGTCTTCCTCAAATTCTTATAAAAATAGGTCAGTAATCATATTTGCTTAACAAGAATGGACGTATTGCATAAAGAAGACTCCAGGTCTCCCCAACTATTACTAACTGAAGGGATCCACCTAAAACAGCATTTGGATAAAGGCTGCACTTAACTGAGGTAAAAGCAAGATGCTATCAGTTCCTTGTATATGCAATCAACAATGAATAGGTTCTAAACACAAGTAGTGATTAATGAACTAAATAAACTATGACAATAGTTATTGTTAGTCAAGAAAGCATTTCAGCTTTTGTTGCATGATAAATATGACATCTACTATAGATAGTCAGGCAAATCAAAATAATGTCCTCAGATAGAGATTTAAACCAATAGCTGAGTAATTACATAGTTGCAATCAACTCAATTTTTCAATCTAGGAGAATGACCATATAAGTTCTAAAAGAAGATTAAAATTCTGTCTTTGCCAATAGTTATAACAAATAAGTCTCTGGCTATCATACATTAAAAATATAAAAGACTACATACCCAAACTATCTATTCCTCAAAACTGGAAACCCAGACAACAAATAGTTCTCACAGGCAAATCATCAAGCAAATAATCTACCAATCAAAACAGATCTAAATCATAAAACTGAGAAATGGGGTGTTTGCAACTAAATCAATAATCAATAAAACACGTACACGAATCAAGATTTAGAGATTCGAAAACGCAAACAAAAATTTAGATTGAGAAAGGTGAAAACTCACAATAAAGGTGAAGGAGATGAAGAAACTCACCTGATCAAAGAAGAAAGTATCACATTTTAAGATCCACAAGCTTGGCCAAATTCTTACTTGGTAAGGAAGTATTACATCAATGGCAGGACAAACAATCATCATCATTATATCCTCATTGATATAAAAAATATTTCGCAACACCCAGTTTCTAGCATTAGATACAGCTGGGTACTTCCATAACCCAACAATACATTGATAAGACAGCCTCATTATCAAGAAAAAATTGTTGACGTAGGCTCAATTCCGAGAATGGGATCCACATCAATCAACTGAACTGCAGTTGGAATACCATAGGCTAACATTTTAAGATAAAGCCCATCAAATCCTCCAAAATCTTCAAGTTCAACATCTAATTCCTGGATATCAACAAAGTATTCCTTGTTCTCACCCTTGAGAGTAACAAACATGACACCCCCATCATGCCTAATACGAGCATTCTCCACAAGCTTCTTAGTGACAGCATAAGGAACTGCCAGTGGGTCCATTTCACTGTATTGATCAAAGTCTCTGTGTGTGAGAAGAACAGAGGAAACAGAGAGAATGAAGAGAAGAAGAACCCTAGTTTCGTCTCACAATCAGCTGAACGTAAAGGGGGAAAAGAAGAAGGAGAAAGAAAAGAAAAATAGGGTTTTCTCTTTATAGGGTGGGTGGCTATTCGCCCCCACTGAACTTCTGAAAGCACCCACCTTCTAAACTCACCAAATAAACCCTAAAATTTTGAAATTCACATTCAATTAAAAGTAATCCTATTTTATTTCATTCAAAATAAAATAAATCTGTTTTATGAAATTCAGGGGTGTTACATTAGACACACGTTAAATGGAATCTCGTCCCGAGATTCGGAAGGTAAGAAAGTTGACTGAATTTCGAAAAATACGAGTTGTCAAACAAAAAAAGATTTTAAAACACAAATTTCAATTGAATTTTAGAAACATAAATTATTTATTGTTATTGAAAAAGTAGGGATGTTACATCCCGTCTCTTGATCAAACGCTCCGTGATTTTACACTTACACCCATCACATCCGCAAGTCAAAATTGGCTCATAGTCATTTAATTCATCCCACAACATCTTCAATCGACCAAAATAGGTTACAACAGGTTGTCCACGTACGTTGCTTGCACTCCGCCAATTCTGATTTTAATTGTTGAATACGCGGTCCATTGGCAATCGCAAAGCGCAATTGCAAATCATCCCAAAGTTCATTTACGTTCTCCCTGTAAGTAATGGTCGAACGTAAGGACGGCTCAATAGTGATGAATATCCATGCCACCAACATAGAATTCACCATCCACCAATATTCAATTTCTGTCGGGTTATCCACTGGCTGCGGAATCGTTCCATCGATAAAACCAAATTTCTTCTTGGCCCGCAACGCCACTTTCATGGTCTTTGCCCATTCTTCATAATTCGTTCCTTTCAATTGCACATGAGTCACAAGTGCTCCAGGATTATCTGCCGAGGTTAACGTATACGGCGTGATTGCATCATTCTTGTTCTTGCCATTGTTACCTCCTCCGGCCATGGCAATTCACAGAAGTTTCAATATATTTTTATTAGAGGAATTTCGATTGCTCTGATACCATGATAATTTTTGGCACCGAAAATTTTGTCTCCTTCATTGACATCTCACCGGTTACATATAAACAAGAAAACCAAAACTATACAAAGCTACAATTAAGGATACAAGCTAAAAATAAGGAAGTTAACCCAAAATAAAGACTAAGTATAAGGAGAGAAAATCTCCAACAAAAGGAAAGATCCTAACTGCAATTTTCCTAGCCCGAAAATACCGCATCTCGCCAACATGTTCTTCATTTGTTCTTCTGTTCTTCATCTTCATCTATTTTCTTCATCTTCATCACGTTCTTGAGGCTCCTCTAGCGCCAGATCGTCTGACTCTTAAAAATTGTTCCTCAACAGTTTTAGCTAGCCAGGTTTGGTAGCCACTTTTGAGCCATGTTTTGATTTTTTACACTTCTACTTCTTCTATAGATGGTGTTTGTGGTTGTGTTTTAAAGAAAATGAGTAAGAAGTGTTAAAAACCCAAAACTTAGCTCAAAAGTGGCTACCACTGGCTAGACTTACTCCATAGCGCACCCATATGGATGACTAACATGTCGCATACAATTGATTATTTATACTAAAAACCTAAAATTTTGCAAGGTACGTAATATAATTCAACTAAATAATCACAAACAAAAAGATATTAAGTAATAAATAAACAATTCTAATAATAAATTTTTTTTTTTATTATAATTAACATTCCAACACTAGATCACTGCAAGATCTACTCCAAACTAGGAACATAGTATAAAGTTATTACAACTACTCCAAACTATGCCCCATCTACTAGTAATGGTTTTTGCATATCTCATAGCAGGATTTAAGATAACCTTCACCTCCTGGCAAAAAAAAAAACCCAAGTCTTGTAAGCATACATGCGCAGTTAAACAAAGCAAGGTACTTATAAATCTAATGAAATTATAGACAACGGAAGAAAAATACCTTGGTCTTGTTGAGTATTTCGCATAGTAGCTACACACCCCAAATTGCAGTAGTAGGGTTTGTCATATGAAGAAGAGGGGGCAATACTAATACTTGAGGATTGCGAAGCTGAGCCACCACATTTATAATAACATGCCTCGTTACAATACGTTTTGGCAAAACAATCGAAAATGCACTGCATATAGCAACCAAAATTGAAATTCATAGGAGTTGTTGAGGCTTTTGTAATCTTTCCTTCAACCATCACCATCACAATAACCAAAAGTAGTATTGACCTTACCAGTTTGCTCATCTCCATGTTCTTAATCTCACACTCTTGGGGGATAATGAGAATATGAGATGACATATGTGACTGAATTTATAGCTTGAAGTCTCAACCTCAACAAGTAATAAATGACTTCAAGAGAGTAATTAATATGACTTCAATATCTGTGAGTCTTCAGTGATAATTTGCCAAATGTACACTAGTGGACCAGGATCCAGCTACCAGCCACCATATATCCCCAGGCAATACAAATTGATTGGTTTTAAATTTTCATACTTTGGAAATCATTTATCTTTGAGGTTTTTCCAATTAATTTATTTAATTGAGGTTTTAAAAGAATCTCAGAACCATTTAAATGCCTTTGAATTCTTAATTTATGATATATCATCCACCACAAGTCTTATCAGTTGGGTTAACACTTTGTTCGATTGTATTAATTTCTTTCATCTTTTTTCTCCCTAAGCATAATATGCACAATGTTTATTGGTAAAACTCTTACATAAGAAAACTACAGTCTTATCAGTTGAGTTAGAACTGCGGGCTTTGAATCCTTAACATATGATATATCATCCACCAAAGGTCTTATCGGTTGAGTTAGCACTTTATTCGCTTCTACTAATTTTTTTTGTTTTTTTTTTCTCTCTCCCTAAGCACAATGCACAATGTTCATTGGTAAAAGTTAAAATTCTTACATAAGAAAACTAGAGTCTTAATTTATTTATAAAAAAAAATGTTTTTTCTTAAGTGCACTGCTAAAGTGTCTGGTATCTTGCCTGGTGGCTATTAGGCACCATAGGATTGCATCGAGATAAGTGTTATCTCTTATCTCAATGCAATTCTACGGTGCCTGATAGCCACCGGGCAAGATACCTGACACTTTAGCAGTGCACTATAGTATTACTCAAAAAAAAAAAAAAAAAAAAAAAAACACTATATGTGGAAGTCAAACCATAACATTCTAACTGCTTGTTTGAATTACTTAAAAGTAGAAACTAAATTGTGAATGATGGTGAGCCAGAATCTGGCACAATGGATGTGGAGTCCTTGGAGGACGAGGTAGATACAGATCAAACTCGGGAGACAAGGCTCGACAGTGTAGGTTAGCGGAGGTTAAGCGATGATGTGACAGGTTCATTCTTAAATCAAATAATTAATAAGAGTAATTCTCTGGGAATAAAGCTCTATGCACCGCGCAGGAATGGGGAAGGAAAATGTCATTTTTCCCTTCTCCAAATTGCAGATAGGCTTGCAGAGAGACTAAGAGAGTCTATCTGCATTTTCCATAATTGGTGCCTCCAAGATAAACAATCCAGCTTGCCATTTGAGAGATTGAACCACATCAAACAAATCAGAAATCATCAGTATCTAATCCATTTGTTGACCCTTAAACATGCCAACTAACTCTGCATCAAATCTTCACTTCATGTAGTCTGACCAGCCCATATTACTCCCCTGGGCTTCTAGCAAAACGCGAATTAACCTCCCTGTCAAAGCCAAAGCCAGCCTCGGATATAGCAACATAGGTGTCGTGATCATGAGATTATCAACAACAGTGTCATCAAACTCGGTACTTCGTGCTGAGTTGAAAAAGAGAGGCACTACAAAGTAATGGTCTGTGTTCTAAGAATTACTTAGATCTTGGAATATGTCTAGAACTAACTTGAACAAAAGGAGATAAGAGACCAAAGTGCAATTCCCATATTGGCGCCTGATCCATCTTCCCATTTGAGAGATTGAGGGTCAATTAGTTTATGAGGTATCAAAAGTAGTTCAAAACTGCTGGAGAGACTAGTCTGATCAGAAACAAGTTAACTGCGAAGATCCTAATTTTTTATCTATTTCATTGCAGTGAAGTTTTGGTAGAAAATTTTCTTTGTCCACCTTATTTCCCACCTCAAAAAGTATTGGGAGAATAGTTGAATCATAAGTTATACAAATGACAGTTTCTGTGACCTCAGTAATAACTTCAAATATGTATCTGTATATTATACTCTTCGTATTGCTCATTTCCATCATTTTACAAGTATACACAAGGGCACCCCCAGCAGGTATCTTGAGCAACAACCAGAGACTAGCCAGTCAGAACAAGAGAAGACACAAAACTAAACAACAGAAAAGGAAAATTGATATTCTGTTCAGCGATTTTTCAGCCTTCATCTCCCGCCTCCTAACCCTCGCACTACCATTCGCCATTTGATGGTACGGGTTCCTATAACCATACAAACCATACTCCGATGAAGAGTTACCAAACATCCTTGCATGCACCATCTCACCAAACATCCAAACCATAGGGTGAGTCATTGTTCCTCCAAGACTAAACACTGGGGTTGTTGCAGCATGATTGTTGTAGTTCGGTGGGTGGTATTGCTGACGTTCATCTGATCGAAGCTGCTGCAACTGATTCGTATTTATCATGGCATGGGCATCATAGGCTGAAGGTCTATGTGGGATTATCACACCTGAGGCTTTACCATTTGGTTCTGATTCCGAGGAGGAAAGCCCCCGTCCATAGAGGGGTACCAGTGTAGAGCTTGAAACATCTGCCTTGCAGACGGGGCATTGTTGCTTCTGCTGCTCCTCCTCTGTGGGAATAGAGTCGGTCTGAAAGTGAATCCACTTGTAAATGCATGGCCAGCAATAGAGATGGCCGCAAAGAGTGACAACAGGATCCCGGGCATGGTCCAGGCAGATGTTACATTCAAAGCAACCACTATCGTTGTCGTCTGAGGTCGTCTTAGTTGTAGAGACAGATTTCCATTTCTTTGGTGACGACTCATCTACATTCATCTCATGGTGTGGGAATGAATCTTGGAAGTATCCCTCAATCGCCATATATTTCCTTAGATACCCGCTGTATTCTGAGGAACACAGAGTGATAAAAAGGTTAGATTTTCAATAACGGACCAATAATATCTCAAGTAACAATATGTGCAGCATCACTATAATCACTTTAAGTAGGAATATGTAATTAAGACAAGAATGCATTAGGTAACATCATTTAGCCCACACACAAAAGGGTAAAATGATACCCAAAAATTTGGCATTTATCTTAATTTGCTCGATATGACTATTTGATAAAGCAACCCCAAGGGAAACGGAAAGTCATTGCAAAAAGGAGAAGCTTCCCCTCTGTTTCTATGGAAAATAAAAATCAATTTTAAAAAACATGAAGATGACTGGGGCAGTTCATGTGGCTGTTGAGCTTCTGCCTCAAGCCAATTTGAATAACTAACACCTTAAGGACCACACTAATTTCATCTAAAGAAATTCCATTTGATTATTCGACAACTGCAGGGCATTACAGCAGTAACAAGGGACTGACTAGAACTTCTAGGATGCCTAAAAATGGTGATGGAGAGTTAGGAAAATGGATAAAAGTTAGGCACAGTAATGATAGCCAAAGTACCAACATCCGCAAGCATATAAAAAGCAAACAACCATATATGCCATATAATATAAACATATAATCAAATAAAAAGCAAAATGAGCCATTTTCTTGGCTTTTGGTTCATTTTATATAGGTATTCAAGCCAAGATTCCCAACCCATTCAACAAGACAAACTAAAAATAGAAAAAGATGGGTATGGGTTGATTCGTTTTCATATCATACTCTTTTTGAGATCTGTAAAATCTTAACGTGCCATAGTCCAATGATGCTAGCGTGAAAACACTGAGTCGGGATACAATGATACAAAGTAGATTCTTGGAAAAGACAGAGAATAAATATCTGACCAATAGTTTAAAATAGAAATGCATATCCAACACAATCATAGAAAAACACATCAGACAGACACCACAAAATACAGAGTGATTATGAAAAAAAAAAGTGTAATAAATTATGGATTCGATTGTATAGTTTTTCTAAGATTATGTTGATACACAAAAACTATACAATCGTCTAGAGATCTAAACCCAGGGTTGTGTCGTTGAAATATAGAACTAAAGCCCAAAAATACCTTTCCTTGCCACTCTTTCAACCTTTTTTCCTCCAATTTTCACCCAGAAATTACCTCAAAAGCAATTACAAATTAGATCTAGCTGAAACACAGAACCAGTTTTGTTTCCTGGGGTTAACTTTCACCTCTAATTCATGAAATCAGATAAAAAGCAGAAACTTTGACTTAGACCCAAAGAAAATCTAAACCCACAAAACTTCATGAAACAAAAATGAAAACTTTCGGATTAAAATCACAAAAACTCCCCCAAATCTTCATCCAACAGAAAACAATATCACAAATTTGTATCAAAAGGAGCAAAATCACCGATCCACAACATACATTCATCTACCAACCACAAACAATCAACCCATCTCTCATTCATGATTTCTAATGAAAACCAAAACAATTAGACGACAGACCACAAACGAGATGTCAACAAAACTTCAAATTGAAAAAAACACAAACACACAACAAAGTCTCACCCTTTTTACTTCTGAGGCGCCAAACAGAGAGAGATCAAACGAAAGCTCTATACGAATCGAAGCTTTAAGGACTAACAAACGAACGATTTCGATTGAAAGACCCAAAAAGAGGGTCTTTGATTTGAAGAGACGGAGAAACTCAAGAGAAGATAAACCAACTTATGTTGTGGTTTTAAGAAGTCTTCGTGGTCTCCGTATTTATAGAAAGAAAAGCAGAGTAGATAACATGATAGACGTGGCTCGCACGTGCGAATGGATAGAGTTCCCACGTGTGAAACTGCTGCTGCTGCCCAAATGCCCATTGGTTGGAAAAAAAAAATGATGGGTTTATACGGGGAATTCTAATTGGCGAGGAAACGGAGGAGGAGGGGGGCGGGGAACCCTCCATCCCCCTCGAGATGTGCACTACCCTCTATCTCTCTCGAGATGTGTAAGTGCATACATCTCGAGAGGGATGAAGGGTTTCACCCCCTCCCTCGCCCGTTTCCTCGCCAGTTAGACAAGCCCGGGTTTATATTCAGTCATGTGCTGTATTTAATTTTGAGCTTGGCTAGCTGTCTAGGAAACCAGCGAGGAAAACAGCAAGGGAGGGAGGGAGGGTGGTGTGACCGCTCATCCCCTCGAAATACGTGTTTACATCTCGAGATGCACATAAACACTAATCTTGAGAGAAATGAGTGGTCACACCCCCTCCCTCGCTGGTTTCCTCGATAGTTAGACAAGCTCTTTTTGGTGAGATATTTTTTTTATAAGTAGGGTTTGATGTGTACATGTTTGGATAGATTAACTCTTACGCGTAACTCGAGGCACTGGAGGTCATATTGCACATGTGTGTTTATGTGTTCCTTTGTTGTAGTGTACTTTCATTGCATGTATTAACCATTGAGAAAAATATTGTTTTGTAAATTTACTTCCCGAGACCTCCACGTTGAAGCCCATGCGTTAGCTATTGCTGTTGAATTATGTAATCGTATTATCTAATATTACTGGTTAGAGGCCTTTTAACAAAAAAAAAACTCTTGTTTTCGTTACCTATTTTTTGTTTAAGGAAAAGTGTTAGATCCAATTTGGTGAGATATTTTCATTTTTGAAAAAAAAACATAAAATCCTAACAAATATGTGTGGATATTATGATTTTTTTTGGTTAACCTATTCAAAATAATTTATTCATTTAAATTTGTCTAACCCTAATTTGACATTTAGATTTGTGAAATCTGCTAAAATCTAGACCGTGTGGCCTCTTGTCATATATGTGTTTGGACTGTGTCCGGCTAGGTCAACGAGTCATATAGGTTGACCACGTATCGAATACATGTCAGGAGCGTGTCTGTGTCTGACACGTATGCGACTCACAATACAGAGGTTTTGCCAAGAGTTAGTGTATCCCAACCTACAGGTCAACAACAGGGAGGGTGAAAATATTATTTATCCCCATTATATCAAGTTTGGATAAGGACACGATTTTGTTTTCAAATGAGCTTATTTTGGAATGAATAGTTAAATTGGTTTCTTGTTAAATTCAGGTATGCCATACTTTACTGGGATAATAATGGATTCAATAGAAGCTTACAAACCAAATCATGAAAAAAATTGATAAACAAAGTTTCTTAAATTCAATCAACTCTCAAAATTCAACAACAAAAAAGTAACTATTATATTGGTCAATAGCCTTAATTTATAATTTACTTAAACTTGCTAAGCAAATAATTAGTTTTTTAAACAAAAATAGAAACCCTAACTCCTATTTGAATTGAATTTCTATTTCTAATTTCTAATTCTCGTTTGACTTGTACTCCAAGCGATGCCTTAACATAGACTTACCCAATAATAATAACAATAATAATAATAATAATAATAATAATAATATACAACTCAACATCAAATAGCCTCATTGCTATAAAGACCTCAAACCAATTGCAAAAGCGTGTTTTATCAGGTCCCCGAACTATTGCTTCATTCATTGGGTTTTTATTTTTGTAGTGAATTGCGTGAGCAAAACTCATTTGGATAATGGTGGATGTGAAAAAACCTACAATGTAAGAGCATTTCTAATCTTCAAGTAAAGTGGAAATGTATGGTAGTTTTACCATATGTGAAACAAGAGTAAGTTTAGGCAACCAGGGCAATCAGTTATTTTTTTGTCAGGGTTTGATTCTTTTACATTTTTATTCATTCTCTTTAAAATACAACCACAAACATTAATTATAGAAGGGGTAGAAGTGTAAAGAACCCCAACTCTAGGCTCTCTAGAATTTGTGGTGAAACAAAGTAGGGAAAAATGTTGAGAAAGTGCAGTTCGATTGTGAAAACATTTAACATTCCTGAAGATTCATATTTTTTTTTCTTTTTTTTTTTAAATTTATTTTGCTTTAGATTTTCAAAGTTAATTTATTGATTGTATTTTCAATAATCCCTCGAAACTTTCTTCTATGATGTGGCTCGTGGTCTTGTAGAGTTACCATCTAACTTATTTCTCTTAAACCCTATATACCGCTGGCTGGATTTGACTCTGTGACCTAGTGATATCATTCATAAAACTCTAATAGGAACAAAACAACCCCACACAAGACTTAAAAATGAAGCTTTTAGTTAATGGTTGAATTTTGTGAGTGGTGACAAGGAAAATGTGGGGTGTGAGTGAGACTCCATTCTAGAATGAGTGATACCATGATTCAAAGAGTCGACGAAGAGAGCATCCTCAACTAGACCATTCTAGAATGAGTGAAACTATGATTGACATGCACAATTGCCATCTTGATTGACCATGCAAATGGTAATGCAAAACTTGCTCATGGGTGACCTCATAGTTTCCTAGATCGCCTGAATTTACATGTGGTTTGAGGCTTTTAGTTTGTTTGTTTTTTTTTTTTTTTTTTTTTGAGGTTAAGAACAGCATGATTAATAGTAGACAATTATCAAATTAAAAATAAAAAGACTAGCTTCACGAGCTAAGTTATGGGCCTTTGAGTTGAGTTCCCTATTGATATAATTACATTTCCACTTAGGGAGCATAAGAAGTTTCCTAATATTAGTGATAATTGGTCAGTTTGAAGTTGAATAAGATAAATATATATATTTAGACTATTACTCTATATATTAAAGTCGTGCACGATGGCCTTTACCTATGTTTACGAGAGTTAATCATAGCGTGTCATTTCTAGAGAAATTTGAAAAAGAATGGTCGATTATCTGTAGAATCTTTATGAGGTTCATATATATTATTGGGTAGGGAGATAATTGGTAAATTTATCTCAAATTAGTTTACTTTTTTTGTTCAAATTTATTATACTTTACTAAAATAAATAAATAAGTTGTGAAAGCCTATGTATCAAAGTCTTTTATTCATTTATTTATTTTGAAATTTATTCATTTATAAATAAATAAATATTTTTTAAAGAAATTAATGGTTGGTGATTGGCAAGCTGTAAAAAATTTCGAAAATTCAAAGTAAAGTTATTATTAGGGTTCAAAAGTAAATTGCATATCTCCTTTTATTGAGGGACCCCACCACATCGACCTACCGTGAGAGAAAAACTCAAATAGTTAAAATAAGCTTACCAACTAATATAATGATAAATCGGATTATAAAATATGATTCAGCCGCCCTCAATTTACACAATGTGGCTTCATATTACAATTTTTTTTTTTTTACTTTTACTTTACTTTAGTTGGATGTAAGGATTATGATTTAATTTTTTTAGTTCATTTTGGTATCCTGATTTTAAGAAATATTTCAGTGTGTAAAGAAAAAATGTAAATTTTTTGAGAATATATAAAATATATATAATGGATTTCGAAAATATATGAAAATGTGAAAAAAAAAAAAAAAAAAGATGTAAGTAAATAAATCTATTAAACATATTAAATGAAGTCTGAATACCAATAAATGAAACAAACATGAAATCAATATATAATTAAAAAATCAGGGAGTGCTTTCAAAAATCAATATATAAGTAGAAGAAATTATAATTAGAAAATTAGGTAGTGGTTTTAAAAATCAATAGATAATTAGAATAATTGATAATACGATAAAACCCCGAAATTTATGAAAAAAACCTCGAAAAAATTTAATTTTGGTAGCTGGGTTATGTATTTTTACGATAAAAATTCCGAAATCTCAAAAAAATCCTTGAAAAAAATGTAACATTTTATTTCACCATTTTTATTTTCGTAATTAAAAAAAATGATATTTTCGTTAAAATTTTGCAAAATCACTTTCCTTGGTTGGATGTAAGTGCTTAATGACAATATGAAGGACCTTTCCGTGTTGAAAATATAAATTAAATCAAAATATGTAATTATGTATAGTTTTTTTCATTAGAAACATAATTATTTTGGTCATAATACCAAATGCCTTAAAACCATAGATTTATGAATTTTAAACTGAGTGTCTGTCTATTCATAATTTTATAATAACTCATTTTATTTGCTTTATCCTGGTTTTTATTTTTAATTATAAAATTTTCAAAGAAAAAAATATTATCGGCAAAGAACATTATGTCAGTATTCTCAAATTGATTACTTATGGCTAAAAAATTTGAAATCGTATAATTTCAGGATGAATTCCAAAAAATGAAGAAGATGAATTTCAAAAAATTTCAGTAGTAGAAGATTAGATTTTCAGTGGTATAAATGAATTCCAACAAATGAAGAAGATGAATTCCAACAAATGAAGAAGATGAATTCCAAAAAATGAAGAAGATAAATTAACAAAAATTTTGCAGATTGAATACATACCAGAAGAAGATGAAGAAGAAGAAGAGGAGGCACTGAGAAAGCGGAGCAGAGCGAGCGGAGCAGATCTGGCGTGGAGGAGCGCAGAGGAGGCTCTAAGGAGACTTGCATGAGAGGAGGAGGCTCTGAGGAGGCGCGCAGGAGAGGAGGAGGAGTGGACTTCGTAGAGGAGGAGGAAGCTCTGATTCTTGAGGGTTTGAGAGTCGCCTCACGTGGCAAACACCTTCCCTATGGCACGTGCCTGGGAGGGTCCGGACCAAGAGCAGGCTACAAGGGCGGGCTCTGTAGAATTATTTTTTTTTTTTTCATGTGATAGGGTTAATTATGTGGAGTTCTAATCATTAGGTAACGAGATATTTTCCTAAGATGAACACTCATCATGATTAAGGCACATTTACCATTTGGCTACCATATGAAAACAAAAAAACAAAAACTTTTTACAAGTAGTTTTGTAACCAGGATAATGTGACATTGTTAAAGAAATTTTTTATAACCTCGAGATACACATAATTTTTTTTGAGAATTTCATCATTTTTTTGAAATCAAGTCACGTCACCCTGACTACAATAACATAGTTTCCTAGCATTTTTGAAAAACAAAAAACAAAAAAATAGGGATAAACCTCGTTTGAGAATATGCACGAGTTCTCCACCTTGTCAAATGGTGTCTGGCTTTTGAAATTCCAATTTGAAAAATTATTTCATTTTATTTTAAATTTTCTAAGTTTGATAATTAGATTTCCAATAAATCTCTCTAATTTACAAATAGTCACTTTCCTCCAAAATTCTTCGTACCAATTCCACAAATTAAATATGAAAAAAAAAAACTATATATGTGTGTGTATGTATCATGATGTTTGATTACACTCACACATTATAAGTGTTAGAATAAACCAAAAATTCCAAATCAAAAAAATAAAAATAAAAAATGGCACAAGTAATAAATATTTTAGTTAAGTAGGGAACATTCATTCTTATTTAACGATCTATTGAAACCTTGAAGTAGATAATTATTAATTTTCTAGAAAAACAAAAAAAAAACCCCAAAAAGTTATAAAACTATCTTCTTCTTTTTTAGTCTAATTGTCTAAAACTGTTCGATAATTGAAATTACAATGCTTGAAAATCTAGATTGAAAATGAATATTAACTTATTAAACTCATAAATATTTTTCTTTCGATGAGTACTTGAATCATATGAACCTTTTGTATGAATCATATGAACATTCTATTTAGGCTTCGAATTTCAACAACTTAAAAATTATATACAGTGTAAAGTATGCATAAATAAAGTTGTTAGAAAATAACCAATCGCAATGAGAATTTATTCTTGTTCCGCGATAATCTAAGCTAAAAATATTACTATAACAAAAAAAAAAAAAAAGTTTTTGGAATACATGTGGATGCTCAAAATGAAGCCATTGCATATGTTTATCGCAATAATAATTAAAACATAATCTAAGAAATAATTTATGATGCATGAAATGTATTTATAGAACTTTCGGGAAACATTTTGACTTTTGAGCTATGGATAGATAAGGCACGACTGAAATATCAAATATTTTTCATTTTTGTTTTTTTATTTTCTGAAAGTGACTTAGTCTTTTGGATTATGGATGTAATTATGTAACAAGTGACCTAAACTTTTGTTAATGGTTGAATTTTGTGAGTGGTGACGAGGAAAATGTGGGGTGCGAGTGAGACTCCATTTTAGAATGAGTGATAGTATGATTGAAAGAGTCAAGGAAGAGAGCATCCTCAAGTAGACCATTCTAGAATGAGTGATAGTATGATTGACATGCATTCGCAATTGCCATCGATTGACCATGCAAATGGTAATGCAAAACTTGCTCATGGGTGACCTCATAGTTTCCTAGATTGCCTGAATTACATTTGGGTTGAGGTCTTTTTTATCAGGAGATGGACGGTCTCCTCCTTCCCTCACTCCCTCCCTCGCTGATTTTCTCGATGGCTTCCTCGACATTTAGAATTCCTGATCTTTATGAGGTTCATATATATTATTGGGGAGGGAGATAATTGGTAAATTTATCTCAAAGTAGTTTACCTTTTTTGTTGAAATTTATATTATACTTTACTAAAATAAATAAATAAGTTGTGAAAGCCTATGTATCAAAGTCTTTTTATTCATTTATTTATTTTGAAATTTATTCATTTATAAATAAATTAATATTTTTTAAAGAAATTAATGGTTGGTGATTGGCAAGCTGTAAAAATTTTCGAAAACTCAAAGTAAAGTTATTATTAGGGTTCAAAAGTATATTGTACATCTCCTTTTATTGAGGGACCCCACCACATCTACCTACCATAAGAGAAAAACTCAAATAGTTAAAATAAGCTTACCAACTAATATAATGATAAATCGGATTATAAAATATGATTCAGCCGCCCTCAATCTACACAATGTGGCTTCATATTACAACTTTTTTTTTTTTTTTTTTTACTTTTACTTTACTTTAGTTGGATGTAAGGATTATGATTTAGTTTTTCGATTTCATTTCGGTATTCTGATTTTAAGAAATATTTTGGTGTGTAAAGAAAAGTGTAAATTTTTTTAGGATATATAAAATATATATATAATGAATTTCGAGGATACATGAAAATGTAAAAAAAAAAAAAAAATCTATTAAACATATTAAATGAAACCTAAATACCAAGAAATGAAACAAACATGAAATCAATATATAATTAGAAAATCAGGGAGTGATTTCAAAAATCAATATATAAATAGAAGAAACTATAATTACAAAATTAGGTAGTAGTTTTAAAAATCAATAAATAATTAGGATAATTGATAATACGATAAAACCCCGAAATTTATGAAAAGCTTCGAAAATTTTCGAAAAAAAACCCTCGAATAAATTTTATTTTTGTAGTTGAGTTATGTATTTTTACGATAAAAATTTCGAAATCTAAACTTTTTTCAAAACAATCCTTGAAAAAATTTAACATTTTATTTCACCCTTTTTATTTTCATAATTTAAAAAAAAAAGAAATTTTTGTTAAAATTTTGCACAATGACATTCCTTGGTTGGATGTAACTGCTTAATGACAATGTGAAGGACCTTTCCGTGTTGAAAATATAAATTAAATCAAAATATGTAATTATGTATAGTTTTTTTTCCATTAGAAACATATATAATTATGTTGGTCATAATACCAAACGCGTTAAAACCATATATTTATGAATTTTAAATTGAGGGCTCGTTTGGTTGCTCAATGGAATGGGAATGGAAATGGTAATAAGAATGACAATAATTAGAATGGTAATGGTAATGAGAATGAAAATGGGAATGAGAATAGTGATGGAAATATGTATGTTTGATATACTTTTAAAATGGTAAGGTGGTAATGTAAAACTTATTTCTAAAAATACCCTCACTTAGTTAAAATGGGAGAGGGTGAGGAGGGTAAAAATGGTTATTAGGTAACTTTGACCATTACAATGAGAATGATAATGGTCATTCATAAGGAGGGAGGTAAAAATGGCCATTACAACCAAATTTGTAATGGAGATTACCATTAGAATGAATTTTTGTTTCACCAAACAAAGGAATGTAGTTGACCATTGTAATAGCCATTACATCACAATGATCAAATGGGTAACCAAACATGCCGTGAGTGTCTGTCTATTCATAATTTTATAATAACTCATTTTCTTTGCTTTACAAATGTCCTGGTTTTTAATTATCGGCAAAGAACATTTTGTTATCGTCAAAGAATATTATTTTAGTATTCTCAAATTGATTACTTATGGCTAAAAGAGGCAGGCAATTAGAGTCGTGTTGACTCGTTTAGTAAGCGTGTCGTGTTCATAGAACTTAAACCAAATATAATCTGTGTACAAACAAACCTCAAATCACATCAGTCTCTCCATTGATAGATAGACAAATGTGGGTAGATCCAATAAACCATTTCTATAACAATAAAACCCTCAAAGTCTAAACTTGACAACCACTTTGCTCCACAAGGCTAGGCATCTAGAAGATCTACCTCGGGCCAAATTACCACCTCATAGGACTTAACAATATTGCCACCCATTCCTGCATGAGATGTCTAGAACTTAGGACTTTCAAATGGTTTGATGGTGGACCTTGTATGACAGTACCCTGGAGCTAGTAGTCAGCAATATGGAATTGGTCAGTTTGAGGTTGAATAAGATAAATATATTTAAACTATATATGTGTGTGTATGTATCACGATGTTTGATTACACTCACACATTATAAGTGTTAGAATAAACCAAAAATTCCAAATCAAAAAAATAAAAATATAAAATGGCACAAGTAATAAATATTGTAGTTAAGTAGGGAACATTCATTCTTATTTAACGATCTATTGAAACCTTGAAGTAGATAATTATTAATTTTCTAGAAAAAAAAAAAAAACCCCAAAAAGTTATAAAACTATCTTCTTCTTTTTTAGTCTAATTGTCTAAAACTGTTCGATAATTGAAATTACAATGCTTGAAAATCTAGATTGAAAATGAATATTAACTTATTAAACTCATAAATATTTTTCTTTCGATGAGTACTTGAATCATATGAACCTTTTGTATGAATCACATGAACATTCAATTTAGGCTTCGAATTTCAACAACTTCAAAATTATATACAGTGTAAAGTATGCATAAATAAAGTTGTTAGAAAATAACCAATCGCGACAATGAGAATTTCTTCTTGTTCCGCGATAATCTAAGCTAAAAATATTACTATAACAAAACAAAACAAAAAAAGTTTTTGGAATACATGTGGATGCTCAAAATGAAGCCATTGCATATGTTTATCGCAATAATAATTAAAACATAATCTAAGAAATAATTTATGATGCATGAAATGTATTGATAGAACTTTCGGGAAACATTTTGACTTTTGAGCTATTGATAGATAAGGCACGACTGAAATATCAAATATTTTTATTTTTTATTTTTTTATTTTCTGAAAGTGACCGAGTCTTTTGGAAGAGCATTGGCAATTTCATAAAACTCTAATAGGAACAAAACAACCCCACATAAGACTCAAAAATGAAGCTTTTATGCATGGATTATGGATGTGTGTTAATGGTTGAATTTTGTGAGAGGTGACGAGGAAAATGTGGGGTGTGAGTGAGACTCCATTCTAGAATGAGTGATAGTATGATTGAAAGAGTCAAGGAAGAGAGCATCCTCAAGTAGACCATTCTAGAATGAGTGAAACTATGATTGACAAGCATGCACAATTGCCATCTTGATTGACCATGCAAATGGTAATGCAAAAGTAAAACTTGCTCATGGGTGACCTCATAGTTTCCTAGATTGCCTGAATTTACATTTGGGTTGAGGTTTTTTTATTTATTTTTGTTAAGAACTACATGATTAATATAAGACAAACATCAAATTAAAAATAGATAGACCAGCTTCACAAGCTAAGTTATGGGACTCCGAGTTGAGTTCCCTATTGACATAATTACATTTCCACTTAGGGAGCATAAGAAGTAGTTTCCTAATATTAGTGATAATTGGTCACTTTGAGGCTTTTAGTTAATAGCGAGTGACATTTCTAGAGAAATTTGAAAAAGAATAGTCGATTATTTGTAGAATCTTTATGGAGAGCTTCTACCTGTCGAGGAAGTCAGCGAGGGAGGGAGAGAGGGAAGGAGGGGATCGTCCACCCCCATCGAAATGTGTGTCGTCATTTTTCATGTGCGCATCTCAAAAGAGATGGACGGTCCCCTCCTTCCCTCACTCCCTCCCTCGCTGATTTCCTCGATGGCTTCCTCGACATTTAGAATTCCTGATCTTTATGAGGTTCATATATATTATTGGGGAGGGAGATAATTGGTAAATTTATCTCAAAGTAGTTTACTTTTTTTGTTCAAATTTATATTATACTTTACTAAAATAAATAAATAAGTTGTGAAAGCCTATGTATCAAAGTCTTTTTATTCATTTATTCATTTTGAAATTTATTCATTTATAAATAAATAAATATTTTTTTAAGAAATTAATGGTTGGTGATTGGCAAGCTGTAAAAATTTTCGAAAACTCAAAGTAAAGTTATTATTAGGGTTCAAAAGTAAATTGTACACCTCCTTTTATTGAGGGACCCCACCACATCTACCTACCATAAGAGAAAAACTCAAATAGTTAAAATAAGCTTACCAACTAATATAATGATAAATCGGATTATAAAATATGATTCAGCCGCCCTCAATTTACACAATGTGGCTTCATATTACAATTTTTTTTTTTTTTTTTTACTTTTACTCTACTTTAGTTGGATGTAAGGATTATGATTTAGTTTTTCGAGTTCATTTTGGTATCCTGATTTTAAGAAATATTTCGGTGTGTAAAGAAAAAATGTAAAATTTTTAAGGATATATAAAATATATATAATGGATTTCAAAAATATATGAAAATGTGAAGAAAAAAAAATGTAAGTAAATAAATCTATTAAACATATTAAATGAAGCCTAAATACCAAGAAATGAAACAAACATGAAATCAATATATAATTAGAAAATCAGGGAGTGATTTTAAAAATCAATATATAAGTAGAAGAAATTATAATTAGAAAATTAGGTAATCGTTTTATGAAAAACTCCGAAAATTTTAGAATAATTAGGTAATCGTTTTATGAAAATTAGGTAATCGTTTTATGAAAATTAGGTAATCGTTTTAAAAATCAATAAATAATTAGAATAATTGATAATACGATAAAATTCCGAAATTTATGAAAAACTCCGAAAATTTTAGAAAAAAAAACCTCGAAAAAATTTAATTTTGGTAGCTGGGTTATGTATTTTTATGATAAAAATTCCGAAATCTCAAAAATTTTCAAAAAAATCCTTGAAAAAAAATGTAACATTTTATTTCACCATTTTTCTTTTCGTAATTTAAAAAAAAGAAATTTTCGTTAAAATTTTGCAAAATCACATTCCTTGGTTGGATGTAAGTGCTTAATGACAATATGAAGGACCTTTTCGTGTTGAAAATATAAATTAAATCAAAATATGTAATTATGTATAGTTTTTTTTTTCCATTAGAAACATAATTATGTTGGTCATAATACCAAACGCGTTAAAACCATAGATTTATGAATTTTAAAATGAGTGTCTGTCTATTCATAATTTTATAATAACTCATTTTCTTTGCTTTATCCTGGTTTTTATTTATAATTATAAAATTTTCAAAGAAAAAAATATTATCGGCAAAGAACATTATGTTAGTATTCTCAAATTGATTACTTATGGCTAAAAGAGGCAGGCAATTAGAGTCGTGTTTAGTGAGCGTGTCGTGTTCATAGAACCTAAACCAAATACATTCTGTGTACAAACAAACCTCAAATCACATCAGTTTCCATTAATAGACAAATGTGGGTAGATCCAATAAACCATTTCTAGAACAATAAAACCCTCAAAGTCTAAACTTGACAACCACTTTGCTCCACAAGGCTAGGCATCTAGAAGATCTACCTCGGGCCAAATTACCACCTCATAGGACTTACAATATTGCAACCCATTCCTGCATGAGATGTCTAGAAGCAGGGACGAAGCCACTTCGGGCAAGTGACCCCACTGACTTTAAATTTTTTTATTTTTATTTCTAATATGCCTCGTTGTAATGTCGACGATTCGGTTCTGTCTTGTCATTTTTCTTTTTTTGTTCTCCTTTCTTGCTCCATCATTTTTCTCTCTTCTGCTCTCTCTCTATTTACTACAACACCGGCAACCGCCTCGTCTCCTACTATTTTCCTCTCCCTTCCTTTTTGCTTGATTTAATTTTTTTTTTCTTACCATCACTATCAGCCACCAACAATCGTAACCTCTTTTTCATGTATTGAGGAAGGAAAAGGTTTTTTTAATGTATTTTCTCAAGATGAATTCGTATCGAGGTCTATTTTTGTATTTTATTCATAGGTTTTTTTTGGAGATGCATGAAATTTGGATCCATTAATTTTTTTCTCAAGATATATGTTTGTATTTTGAGGTTCATCTATGGGTTATTGTTTGAAGACATTTTGATAATCAACGTGAGCCTTTTGACAGTCAATGCACGTTGACCGTTAGTCTCGAGGAAGACTGTAATAATGATTAATGATGGGGTAACCTCTAATTAGTTATTTATGATAAGGTGGCAAATTGCAAATAACCAAATTTTTGTGTCCACATCTAATTTTACATTTGAAATTAATTTTTGCCCATTAACTTTACATACCAATTTGATTTGTTCCTCATATTTTTATTGTTTGTACTTCCTACAAAGTAGCTTGTCCGATCCATTTTCTTCTCCATAGATTAGATGGAGTTTTGTTTACCAATTGGTGTTTTATATATTTATTTATATATTGTTCGAATTAAATTTTTTTGTTAAAGTAATTAATTTCTATATTTCTTATATTAACTATGACGTCACTCCGCCCTCCTTCATAAAATTTTCTGGCTCCGTCACTGTCTAGAAGCTTCAAATGGTTTGAAGGTGGAATTTGTATGGCAGTACCCTGGAGCTAGTAGACAGCAATATGGAATTTTTAAACCTCAGATGCGAACAATGAGGAAGAAGCTAAAAGCTCGAGAAGAAGCTGAAAAGTTAGTTTTGTCATTTAAATAAATCCGCCAGGGATAAATGTTAAGTTCGACACACAAAACTATCTCAACATTACTCAGTCAAATTCATATCAGTTGCATCAAGGTGCAGAATCAACTCTAGAAGGGTTATTTAGTTAGCCATGTCCCTTTAAATTAGTTGTCATCTCCGGTTAGCCTAAAAATGCAAGGGGATCTAAAATGACCTATCTAGTTCCGATCATTTGCACGTAGGTGCAGAATGCAGAATCCTACTAGGAAGAGAATTTACTTAAAAACTGGTAAGAAAGGTGTTTAAAGAGGGGGACAAAATTGTATTTCCCCCTGCCTCCCCTCTCCCCGGTAAGAAAAACCAGGCTGGTTCCCAGGCCCTGTAGAATTGCTCATGTTTCTCAATTTCGGAGGAGCAGATTGTAATAAGATGTACTATAAGTCTACTTCAATCATCGCAGTGAATCTTTGACAAAATGTGGCTACATAAAGTGGTAGTCAACACTCAAAAGAGACATTTCCAAGGCAGCGTACTTTAACTCATTAGACATGTCAACACTAATAAACTAGTTTTTTTTTTTTTTTTTAAAGCCTATGGCAATATATTATTAACGAAGAGTTATTATAAGTGATGAGCCTTACTATTAAGATCTCTAGATATATATATATATATATATATACAGTGTCACAATAAAAAAAAATAAGTAGCAGGTGTTTAACATTACAAATAAGAAGATGTTAAACCCAATGCATAGGAAAGAGTTGTTGAGATTCACCATCCTGAATGAGATCAATAAGGGTCATAGAGTCGTCAAAAAGAAAGTCTGGTCCTCCATCGTTGAGCCTGAATGAGCAGCAAGGCCGCTTTAGCCGCGTATCCTTCCGCCATCGTACTGTCAGAAACTTTGTCGCCTATCTGACATGCAACAGAAGTCAGAACATTCCTAGCTAGGTTAGTTGTTGAAACTCGCACACCCCCCTAATTGATAGACTCAAACATCAAAAGTGACAATAACCATATCTTTGTCAAGGTAGAGTGGAAGTGGCTGCAAGTGGTTTGCTATGAAATTAAGTCGGTGCCTTATCGAGAACCTCAACGGACACTAGATCCATGAAAGAAATTATAAATGTTTTCTATCGGTTATTCAGAAGAGATTCAAAACACTTTCATTACCACATCAAATCCTTAAAAACGGTCACACCCCTGAGTCGTACACGTGTCATGATAATCTCAAGGAAATACGATCCCCAACATCAGCCCAACACTGAACAGGCCCAAGCGGTTCTAAGCCCATTCAATTCAGTCCACCAGGTGGACCCAAGCTCTCACAGCACGCTGGTCCCACACGTCTCACAGTTGTCTTCAATATTCATAAGTCGTCCTTAGACAAGTATCTCAAGGATCAGCTTCGGACGGGCAACTACAACTGCTCTTTGCTCCCAACTACGAAGCAAACACCAAACTATTATTCACACAGGGGAACTTTCTTTTACGAAATGCTTTTGAATTAGGAATTATCTCCTGCGTATTTAGGAGTGCAGAGCTCACATGGAACTTCCCTCCTATAACACGACTCCTAATTAGATAGAGATCTCCACAAATATCTTCTCCCTAGTCTACGCCTATGATGGCTTAGTTAAACCAGGACTCTTTGCACTATAAATAAGACATGAGGTTGGTAAGCTAAGTTACGCTACAAATCTCAAGTTATAGCATTACACCTTCCTCAGAGCCCTGTCTGATTTTAGCATCGGAGTGTAATTGGCTACCACAACGGTAGTATGTGGCTTACGTGTGCTACTTGTGCAGGTCAACAGGTCAGCAGGATCCAGATCGGAGCAGGAAGCAAAAAATGACTCCGTTAGACTACGCACGAGGTCCTCCAGACGAGCCTCTTACGCCTTAGCGGCCACGGTTGACTGATCCAACCGCTTCTCCTCAACCTCCTTCTTAAGGTACTCAATTTCATGGAGCGCATCAGAATACAATAGTTGCATGTGAGAAAAGACACGCTCCAAGGTATATACTATCTCACGAGTTGCCGCGACTTTCGTTCCAGCAACGGCCGCGTGGCTCATATGAGATATACCCGACATAAGGTACTTCAGACCCTTATCCATGCATCATTCCAACATACCATCTTTGGGTTTTGGAGCATGATCCATCAACCAGCTGTGGCGCCTACTTATGTACTTCTTCAAAGCATACTCTACATCCACCTCTTGATGCCAGATTTGTGAGCTCATATTTACCAAGTCAGGTGCAAACAAGTTTATCCGTGCATATGGGTGAAGCCTTCCCTGATCGAGAACTACGCCAGCGCCACTCTTCACAGTTGCCACCGTCCTCAGACTCTCCTCCGTGGCATTTCCTTTGTCAAGAACAACCGGCCCTTTATTGCGAGACGGCTCAATGGGATCCGAAGGGAGAGGAATGTGCGAATTATCCAAATGACCTTCCAACACTTCTAATTGTGGCCTAGAACGAGACAGTGAGCAATGCATACTACAAGATGGCCGGTACCACGGCCACCTTTAAGCGAATTAACAATAGGGTGATTAGATTCCATCACCTCAGGCAAATCTTCATAGGAACTTCCAACAACAATGGTCCCACGCGAATCAACACCAGCGGAAGCATTACACCTTCCTCAGAGTCATATCTAACTTTAGCATCGGAGTGTCATCGCTTATCACAACGGTGGTTTATGACTCACATGTGCTACTTGTGCAGGTCAACAGGTCAGTGGGAACCAGATCGGAGCAGGGAGCGAAAAACGATTGCATCAATTATTATTATTATTATTATTATTATTAACTACATTATGAAAAATTTACCAAACCTTAGTATAATAATTTGATTAACTTGTCAGTCAATGAAAATTTATAATTTATTGTTCATAATTAGAATAATTAATATCGATACCTACCAGCGACATTGGGTGAAAGAGATTAAGAGTTAAAAAATAAAAAAATAGAATTATTATAAAAAAAAATCATTGTTAGTTATAAAAGTATAAAATTAGATTTTTTTTTTATTTGTTTAGAAATTGTAAATATGTCTTATAACTTTATGAGTTAACTCTAGTTAATAAAATAATCATTGTCGGTCATAAAAGTATAAAAGTAAGCATAAATTAGTCATTAAATCAACTAAAATATCTAAATGGTTTATTTTATGAAAAAATACGCCTTAAAAGTCATTTTCCATTTTTTATTTTGTTGAAAATTATGTAGGCTTGTGAACCATATATTACTCGAGTACCACATCTACCTACCATATGAGAAAAAACTCAAATAGTTAAAATAAGTTTACCAACTAATACAATGATAAAATCGGATTATAAAATATGATTCAGCCGCCCTCAATTTACACAATCTGACTTCATATTACACCTTTTTTTTTTTTTTACTTTTACTTTTACTTTAGTTGGATGTAAGTGCATCATGACAATGTGAATGACCTTCCATGTTGAAAATATAAATTAAATCAAAATATGTATAGTTTTTTTTTCCATTAGAAACATAATTATGTTGGTAATAATACCAAACGCGATAAAACCATATATATATGAATTTTAAACGAGTGTCCGTCTATTCATAATTTTATAATAAATCATTTTTTTTACTTTACAAGTGTCCTGGTTTTTATTTTTAATTATATAATTTTCAAAGAAAAAAAACTACCATTTCATTTTGGATACCATAGAATTTATCGGCAAAGAACATTATGTTAGTATTCTCAAATTGATTACTTATGGCTAAAAGAGGCAGGCATTAGAGTCGTGTTGACTCGTTTAGTAAGCGTGTCGTGTTCATAGAACCTAAACCAAATCCATTCTGTGTAGTGTACAAACAAACCTCAAATCACATCAGTCCCCCTAATAGACAAATGTGGGTAGATCCAATAAACCATTTCTAGAACAATAAAACCCTCGGTCTAAACTTGACAGCCACCTTGCTCCACATGGCTAGGCATCTAGAAGATCTACCTCATGCCAAATTACCACCTCATGGGACTTACAATATTGCCACCCATTCCTGCATGAGATGTCTAGAAGCTTCAAATGGTTTGAAGGTGGAATTTGTATGGCAGTACCCTCGAGCCAGTAGACAGCAATATGGAATTTTTAAACTTTAGATACAGTGATGGAGCCAGGATTTTTGTTGAGAGAGGGCGGAGTGATGTCATAATTAATTAAATATAATATAAAAATTAGTTACTTTAACATGAATTTTTTTTTAAAATATAGTAAAGAGAGAAGTACAACAAAGACAGTCATTGAAGATGATTGCTACTATATTCATTGAAGATGATTGCTACTTTTAGAAACACAACAGAAGAGAAGTGTTTGAATCGTTGATTATACTACTACATGAAGAAAAGGAGGACGAGATTGAGTTGCTTACGATTGTTTTGTGGAGATGACCAACACAGTGATTAATGAAGGCACCTGATACCTAGAAGAAGAATAATAAGGTGGTTTGGATCCTACTAGATCTTGTGAAGATGAGCTAAAGTAACTCAATAGTTATAGATCTTTGAAAATGATGAAATATGGGGGTTTCCCTCATCTTATCCAATCGATAGAGTGTGAAGAAGAAACTGTGGATTTTGGTTTCTTTGAGGAGCAATTCTAGCTGGCCTGGGAAACCAACCTGGGGGCGAAAATACATTTTTGCCCCCCTCTTTAAAACACCTTTTTGGAGTATGTGTTTAAAGAGGGGGGCAAAAATGTATTTTTGCCCCCCCCAGGCAGGGAAACCACGCTGGTTTCCCAGGCCCGCTAGAATTTATGTTCTTTAAGAGATTTGAGGGATTTAACCTCTATCTCAAACTTTAAAAGTAGAGTTTGAATTTGATATGTACATTATTTGAAGGATGAAGTCTTGGTTGAAGTGAAAAGTGAGAATAGATGGGCAAATAAAAAAACTAATTGAGGGACAAATAAATTAAAAATAATAACAATAATAATAATAATCTTAAAAGTCAGTGCACGTAAATCCGTGTCTGCTCAGATGGGAACAATGAGAAAGAAGCTAGAAGCTCAAGAAGACGCTGAATTTTTTTTTTTTTTTTGGATGGAGAGTTGGGGTTTGTTTAGGATCCCCTAACTGAAAATAAAAAAGAGTTGATTATATTCGTAGGTACATTTTTCCTATTGCATCTTCATACACTATTTTTTTCAAATCTTCCACGAAAGAGCTAGGGACAATCTCAAAGAATTTAACATTTGAAAAAAGACTAGCTAAGTGATGATCGGCCTCTCGATTCGTTTATCTGAAATGATGTTTTATCATTTAAATAAATCCGCCAGGGTAACTCAAGACACACAAGACTATGTCAACATTACTGAGTCAAGTTCATATCAGTTGCACTAAGGTGCAGAATCAACTCTAGAATGGTTATTTAGTTAGCCGTGTCCCTTTAAATTAATTGTCATCTCTGGTTCGCCTAAAAATGCAAGGGGATCTAAAATGACCTATTCTAGTTCGGATCATTTGCACCTAGGTGCAGGATGCAGAATCCTACTAGGCAGGGAATTTACTTAAAAAACTGGTAAGAAATGGTTGCTGCCTGAAAATTAGGGATACAGAAGATGCATTATATGTTTCAGACCCACAAGTTCTCGACTCAGAACAGATCATGGAGGAGCAGATTGTAGATAAGATGTACTATAAGTCTACTTCAATCATCGCAGTTGAATCTATCACTACACCAAATTGACACTTTTGTAATAACTCTCAAAACAGTATCACTTTTGAGATGTTACAATCCACTAAACAATTTCAAATCAAAACTAAATTTAGTCAAAAAATGAAAAACAGTAACACAAAAAAAATAATACAATAAATTGGATCACCATGAATATGATCACTTTCATAACCATACTCTTTATGGTGATACTATTATTGTATCATTTTATTTGTGAAAATGTGTAAATTTGTTAGGTAAATTGTTACACTTCAAAAGTGATAATGTTTTGAGGATTGTTACAAAAATGCCAATTTGGTGTAGTGTATGACAAAATGTAGCTACATAAAGTGGTAGTCAAGGCTCAACGGAGACATTTCCAGGGCAGCGTATTTTAATTCATTAAGACATGTCAACACTAATAAACTAGTCTTCTTTGCGATATGTTTACATTGCCACAATAAAAAAGCATAAAAAGTAGACGTTTAATATTACAAATAAGAGGGCGTCAAATCCAATGCATAGGAGAGAGCCGTTGAGATTCGTCATCCTGGATGAGGTCAATAAGGGTCGCAGAGTCACCAAAATGAAAGTCTGGTCCTCCATCGTTGAGCCTGGATGAGCAGCAAGGTTGCTTCAGCCGCGTATCTTTTCGCCATCGTGCTGTTAGAAACTTTGTCATCTATCTGACAGGCAACAAAAGCCAGAACATTCTCAACCAAGTTAGTTATTGAAACTCTCACGCCCCCCGCTTGATAGACTCAAGTATCAAAAATGACAATAACTGTACCTCTATCAAGGCAGAGTAAAAGTGGCTGCAAGTGGTTTGCTTTGAGATTAAGTCTATGCCTTATCGAGAACCCCAACGGACACTTAGATCCTTGACAAAAATTATAAATGTTTTCTATCGGTTATTCAAGAAGAGATTCAAAACACTTTCATTATGATCCTTATCTACTTGGGAGACATTTTCTGCTATAGACTTTTTCTTAACTAACTCAAGACTATAAACCTTAAACTGTACTGAAGACATGTCATTCCATCTTCCTCTCATGAGCCTTGGTAAGGGGCGAGGGAGGCGCAAGGTCGGCCCACCACCATTCATCGTCTGTGGGATGTGCATCTCGAAGACGATGGATGGTAATGGGTCGGCCTTGCGCCTCCCTCACCCCCTAGAATTACGGTCCTCGCATATACATAAGGCAATGACAATAGTAGTAATCCGACGTAAATGTTGAAAAATAATAATAATAATAATAAATAAAATAATCGGTGCACGATACAAATGGATAGGGGAGACCAACTGCATTGAGTTTACACAGCTTAATATGTAAATTAGCTCTGGAATACTTTATTCATTGTGTTTAATGTAGTCATCTTATGCCAACTACATTATATATAACTTGGTCAGCACGGCGACTCGCTATCTTGTTGACAAGCTAATAACATGTATTATTTTTCTCATATTTTTTTATGTTCATCGTTGAATTTAGAAATCAGGCTTACTAGGTTTTCTATTAAATTCCATGGTTACCTGATAATCGAGTCTAAGAAGGAGATAGCAGGAGATGGTCAATGTAGCATTAAGAATAATAAATGTACCATAGATGGGGAGGTGTTGCACAAGAGAATGCAACACCAACCAATTCTTGAGTTCATTTCATCAGCAGAGTAGCTAAGGCGAAAAGTTTTGCGGGCTTTGTCTCAAAAAGGAATAAAGTTCAGAAAACTCTTTATAAGTTTGAACAGCGAAAATCAAAAGAAGTGGCTTCAAAGGCAGCCTGTTGTAGATGTTCCAGGGAACATGAGTATGATCAGAGTGCCTAAATTGCTAGATATGTGGACCAACTTGATGGCAAGGATTCCAATTTTCTGCCATATATCCAAATAGGTAATGGAACTGATGATAATACTTCTGGATGCTTGAAAATGTCAAGAAAAGGTAATTGATTGTTCATAGTTCATACCCCTTGAACCCACAAAGCTTACTACCCTATAAGATACTCGTTAGACATCTGTTACCTAAAAGACTTCATGAGAATCCTCAAAATACAATGGACGACGAACCAATATTTGCCTATTCGAGATCCAGAACGGTATAGAACTGAAACTGCTAAGGACCACCTTAAATCATTCTGATTTAGGAACCTTTAAGAATCACGTGGAACTGCAATTGTTGATAGCCCTACATGATTGACTAGTGGCAAATATTAGCTCCTATGGAAACTGAAGAACGCTGAACAACGCTATCCAACATTAAGAAACTTCAACTGGTATCAACTCTTATTGAAATTCTCAATTAAATGGAACTTGCTCTAATCCTGTATATACATAGTTGAGAGTTGTCTTGAATTCCCTCAATGCTCCCCGTGTCATGCTCAAGTGACAGAAAGTAACACTGCATCCATGCTTCTGACTTGGATAGACTGGGTTGAGCATGCACCAAAACAAGGAGATAAGATCCTTAGCACCTTGAACTTTCAGAGTGACATTGTGACATTTCTAAGCGGATTTTCTTTCTTCCTTCACTCTGATAAAGTTGTGAACTGTCAAATTATCCCTCAGCTATAAACTATAACCAAAGATGCATGGACATGAACACGCGTGTAGTGTCGGACACAACACGCCGACTTGACAATTTTTCAAAAACTATGACTCGGGGACATGTCATACTATTTTTTTAGGAAATCATATAAACATAAATGATAATCTAATAAAGTACCTTTCTAGAATGTCTTCTTCGAGACGTTGTTGCAAGAAAAAATAAATAAAATATAAAAATAGACAAAAAAATATATAGTAGAGGAGAGAATAAGTAAATATTAAGAAAAAACATAGACTACCTCTATACTTAAGACTTTTTATCCTATTTGCTTGAAATCACAAACGAAAGAGTCATTCACTTCAGATGAATCAACAACCATTAAATTATATGGTTATTTGCAAACATCTAAAAGTAAAAAATAAAACAAAGTTGGTTTTCATGTCTTGATTATGTTCTGACTAAGTTCCGAGTGCATCAGAGGCGTGTCCAACACGTTGACCACATTGACCATGTGTCTAACACCTGCCGACACGTTGACCAAATATCTTGCGCGTGTCGAGCGAGTGTCGGTGTCGAATACTTGTCGGACACGGATACAACAAGTTTTCAAAGAGTCTGTGCTTCCTTGACTATAACTTTCAAGTGCCCTATTCCCCCTGAAGGCCACAAGTTATGTTGAAGGTTTAATGCTAGTCTTAAACACCTCTAACTTCAATTATTTCACCAAAATAAATCTCATTCAATTCATAAGCACATATACCTGAACCAACTTTGTCCACTTGAAAGTTCGTCTAGAAGGAGATGATTTTACTCTTTTTGTTTAACAGTCTTTGGAACGATAGATATCTATGCATCTTACTAAGGTGCAGTGTTCTAATAATCAGCCTAGGCTCTAGGCGTTAGAAAAACGCCCAGATTAATGGCTAGGCGGGTTCTGGGCAGTCTAGGTGAGTCTGGGCGAATTTTTTTTTTATTTTTAAATAAGGCTAATTGTGTTCTTATTTTATTTTTCTTTTTTTTTGAAAATAAATAATTTAATTATTTTTTATTCAGTATATGTCTTAATGTAGCAAAAAAATGATTACTTAATGGAATTCTCAAAGGATCTGCCGGTATTAATTTTAGTAATGTAGATTTTATCAAACATGACTGAGATTATTCATGCAATTTGAAGAAAAATAAAAGAGTATGTTTGGATATTTGTCCACAAATTCAACTTTGTATAAAGTACCCATCATTACCAACTTCAGTATTTGAGTTTTAATAAATTTTGTTCATGATTGTTAATTTTTCATGCTTTTAAATTTTACATATGCATCTTGACATTAAATTGGATGTAATTGATTGATAAGGTATTATGCTTAACTTTGTAAATTATTAAAGTTATAATACAAAACCTAAGACCGCCTAGGCCCTTGGGCACTAGGCATCTGCTCGCCGCCCGCCCGCCGCCTAGCATTTTTCCGCCCACCCATTGCCTAGTGCTTTTTAAAACACTACTAAGGTGCTGCCGATAAAAAGCGAGGGATCTGATACATATTATGGTGGAAATTAATCATCTAGCAGTGATTGTAGGAGGAAATCATTCACTGCAAAACTGTAAAAGTCGTCACTCTCTTTGAAGAGCACCTTGTCTTTGACATAATTCTGTCAAAGAATACCACCCATACCTGAAGGGAGACACTGCTTTCTAGATTTCTAATTCCACTACTCAATTATTATACCATAAAATTTATGATCACAGAAACCGATGCTAAATAAACTGCGGCCATAATAATTCCGAGGCCAATGCCATAAACTGCTGCCATATAATTTCGTGAGGAAAGCCATTTTTACATCAGTGAAGAATTATTTTAACCACTAGTTCATTCACTGGCACAGTTCTGACACGTTTAACACTTCCTCTCTCTTGTTCCGGCGAATTAAAGACCTTTCTGCAGATCAACTACTAACCTTCTTTGGGTCCTTTGGAAGGAGCACAACTGCAAGCTAACACCTAATTTTCTAAAGTGAAAGAGCTATAGTCGCCATCGTAGTAGCTACTAGAGATTTTGATTTATTAAATCGACAGACTCTGTCTTCCATAAGTTGCAATAACATACTGCTATTGCAATTTTGTAATTTTTCTCGTCTTTCTTCCTTCTTTTAAAGATAAATAAAAGTGCTTCTATGGAAATCGCCAGACCAAGAAGGCAGGGAGTTGATAGGATGTAACTTGAATTCCAGCTTTGTTCATCAGGCTTATATTCATCCCAATGCATAGTGAAGAAAGAGTATAATGAGGACATGGTTGATAACACTCTTAAAACAAAAAGTAAAATGAGATAAGCTGACAAAAATAAATGGAAATTTAAGAGAAGCTGCAGAGGCCTGCAACTTTGCCGTGATGATGATATTATAACAATGAAATAGTAACACGAGTTTAGAGCATGAACATGTAATGGATATCATGTCTTACAGAAGAAATAAGATCATTGAACCCGCCATACATATGCAATCACATCAGACTTTATTTTGAGAAATACTGTAGTTACCTAGAATTTCAAATCCTTTATGCCTGACGATATCATCAAACTAGAAACAGCGGATCTTCAGAGGCCTTCCACATAATACTTCTACAAGAACTTTTCAATACTTGCAGTCAGTGTAGTCTTGGGCACAGCACCAATAACTGCATCTTTCTTCTCACCATTCTTGAATATCATGACAGTTGGTATGCTTCTGATCCCATACTCAGTCGCAATTGAAGGGCTTTCATCAGTATTCAGTTTAAAGCATCTAAGCTTTCCAGCATATTGCTTTGCAAGTTCATTTATTACAGGATGGATCATACGGCATGGCCCACACCATGGAGCCCAGAACTCAACCAACGCAGGAAGATCAGAATCAAGGACAACTGATTGCCAAGTAGCCTCAGAAACAGAGGGCACTGCATTTATTTAGGAAAAAAAAATACAGACTAATTAAATGAAACAAATGGAGCTTACTCAATAATGTTACAAAATTTTGAAGAGTTTGATAGCTGAGATTCCCCAGATAGGATTATTTACAGGAGACTGGCACTAGATAGCTACTAAGAACGGAAAGAGTTTGCTAGCTGGGATTCCCCAGTTAGCTATCCGTGTGTTTCGGTTCTCAGGTGATCCCAAGGACATCTGTAAGCAGCCTGAGGTCTTATTCATTGAGACTGGATTGAAACCAATAGTCAGGTTGACAAGAAACTGGAGTGATGTGGCTCGGAGGAAACTTAGGGGATTTGATGAGGGGAAGTCTGGCAAGAAGAATGCAGCACTGTCTCGGTCTTTTCAAGGAGAAGTTCAGGAAGTGATTGAGAGTTGGTCATGAAGTCGAGAGGCAAGAAAAATTCTTCTTTTGAGGACAGTTTTCATGTGAGATGAGGAGCAGTATTGCAGAAATGGTAAGACCACTCTTTGGTGGGCAGCAATAACATGGAAGGTCTTTCAGACTCTAATGAAGATGAGTAAGATGAGGACAAATGTATTATAGTACAATCTTATGGGATTCGATGTGGAGAGTGATGAATCATGGATCTTTTGAACAAGGGATTAGTTTCCTATTGAATACTGAATAAAACTGAACTTTCGAAAGAGGCTTGAAATTATTAAAAGCAGAGGGGGGTAAAAAGGGAAAAAAATATAATTTAATACAAATAGGAAAAAGAAATCAACCTCCCCGCTTGTCCTTTATATGTTTTGTAGCAGTAAAATATACACTACGGATAAGTTTTCCTTACTAGTTTTATGGGTAAGGAAGATAAATATATTAAAAAATAGTAATAATATTAAACTAAATAAATGATGTCAATTTAGTCCCTAATTTAAAAAAATAATAATAATCAGAAAAAACAAAAAGAACTATATTAAGGAAAACTGCTAGAGGAAAGAAGCCTCGCAGCCATTGCAAAATACATCATGTATTTGTATTGATCACAATGTCTCCCCAATCAAACATGCATGAGAAGAAATGTGAATCCTTGGATATGCCCCAAGTGAATCCCCATACCCACAAGGTGGCTTTAACACCAATACACAAACTATTTATACTCCTCTAAAAATTCTATTGTTTCTTTCCTGCCAAATAACCCAGGCAAAAGCATGAAGAATGCTATCCCACACCCATTTTCCGTGCAAAGACAAAGTGGTTGTTATCCCTATCGCATCAGTCCATAACTCTGCCCACTCCAAGAAAGACTGAGCATTTATTCTGAACTCGAAAAAACAATCTCCACATACTAGCACACAAGACTCGTGAGAGAAAAATGTGGTCAATTGTTTCTTGTGCTTGCCCGGATCAAGCACAAGAAACGATTATTCAGTCACTGTTTTTTAAATCAACCCAGACAACTTTAATAAAAAAAAATTGTTAAATCACTATTTTAAAACAAGGCCATGATCCTTTTTCTTCCCCCTTCATCTTCCCCAAACCTTCTTCTTCCCTCGTTTCTTCATCTTCCCCAAACCTTTTTCTTCCTTCTTTCTTCATAGCCACTGCCATCACCAAATCCGTCACCTATAGCCACCGCCATCCCCAAATCCATCACCATTTGCCACTATCACCAGACCTAATTCAGCCACCACCACCCACTACCCCAAACCTTTATGAAGTTAGGCATGCGCCAGTAACCACCACCAGTTACCACCATCTTTGCCACCTAAACACTGTTAACTTTAATGTGGCAACTTCTCCTCATGTGCCACTGCCTGAAAAAAAAAATAGACAGGTTGGAGAATTCAATTTTTGCTGTATCTCCAAGGCCATGTTCATGTTCATCTTCTTCAAGGTTATAATCTGAACTCTCCCCTATGTTTAGGAAGTGCAACCAACTTCCACTTTTCTTAAGCAACTCTTGAAACTGATATTTTTCTGTGCATTGATCAGCTAGCTCCCATTTTAATTCAGGTGAAAGAAAATAAGAAAGGGGAGAAGATACAAAGGGTGATAGGAGGAGAAACCAAACATCCCAATCTTCAACAAATTTTATAAATATTAAACACCTAAAGATCCAAAAAAAATAAAAAAATACCTGCTGTTGGAGGACAGATACATAACAACCACCAGACTTACCTGCAGAATAATTAGAAAGTGTGTATTCCTGGATTCAGTAGAGGCCCTAGCGGAGACATAAAACCTTCGCAATCACGATAACTAAACTAATGTGACAATTAGTTTTATTTCCATAGGGTATTTTCTGGGCATATGTGATGAAAGAAATAAGTGAGTTTGTAGCAACAATATTTGTATATTAGAATGTCCTGACACCCTTGTTATCTCGATCAAACCACCTTTTCTTTCTTTGTTTATCCTTTTCACTTGAAACGGTACAAGAACATGTCCAATAATTTGGGACTAAGCGGTGAACAAAAAGAGGAGGGCACCTTTGGTACTATCCCCTTTCAAATTTTGGATTTTCAGTCAGAATTCTCTAAGCCAACTAAGAACCCATCCCAAACATACTCCGAATACATTAGTTCGATTGTTGAATTCAATCTTCAACTTAACACAACTTCAACCAATCTTCAACTTAACACAACTTCAACCAAATTCTTATTCCTCAACAAATTTAGAATTTTGATTATTCCTTGACTAAACCCAAAACTACAATCCCCTTAATATGTCTAATTTTGATTCAATTAGATAAAACCCATAAATAATTCACTAATCCCAAAAATTAAAATAATGTGATCAAAACCCACAAATTTAAACAAGATCATAGACACATACATGATACAGAAAACCCAAAACGATGAATTGAAAATAAATTAAAGAAGCCTAACCTTCAAGAGTGGTCTCCTGAGCCTCACAAACGATACTTCCACCACGACCAGCGATCCTCTTGCTTTTCAATCTGCTCCGCTCCTGAGACCGAAATTGAACCTTCAAGCCCTTGAATTGAGGCAAAGATCCCACCTTTCTGACAGGCCAAGCCAAAGAAGCCATCATGGTGGGTGTAGAGAGAGCCACGGATGAGGGGAAGCTTGGAGATCGGGGGAGACTCACTAACTCGAACATGGCAGCCATTGAACCGGATCACGAAATTTACAGAAATGCCACTAGAGAGAGAGATTAAAGAAGAAGAATCAATGAAAAAGAGGAGGTAGCAGTCGAGTGTTAAAGAAGTGTTTGTTATTATATTTAAGTTTGTTTCGACTTTTGTGGTGGAAGTGAAGGAAAAATGGATAAAGGTTGCAGGCAGGCAGGCAAATAATGTTGCTGATTTGGGATGTGAGCAGCCTATCTGATGGGGATAGAGAGTGGGGGCCTAGGGATAGAGTGTTGATGTTGAGTGTCTCTGTGTGACTCATTTTTGTCAACCAAAGTGAGGGGAGAATTCCATGCTTACTCATGTTAAAATATTGGGTTATACAATTGCTCGATGAAACTCTGATGTTAGGTTTTAGTCTGATGTGGTTCGTATGAGCTAGTCTCAACCAAATGTGATAGATCGTAGACTTGCTTTGAGTTGTGCCTTGGTTATATGAAAGTGGCAAACAAGATTCTTGTATGCAATATTAGAACTTTTAAGTTAAGGAGATTTTTTATGTGGAGTGAGTGAATGAGTTATTTTTTGTCACGAGGTTGAGGGAAGGATCCATGGTAGTCATGTAAATCATTGGGTTATGCACTTGCTAAGCGGCACTCGGATATTGGTCTTAATTTGATGCGGTTCGTGGTTTGTGTAGGCTCATCTCAACCATGTGTGGTAGAGTTTAGACTTGTTTGGAATTGTCTTGAAAATTACAAATGAAAAGTTTTGTTATTTTTTGTTGTTATATTTTTTAAAAAGTGAGCCAAGGTTTATTTAGGATCCTTGAACCTTTTGAAAAATAGAAGCGGTATATTCTTAGATACACTTTTCCTATTGCGTTTTCATATGCAATTTTTTTTCAAGTCCTCAGCGAGTGAACTAGGAGTAGTTTCAAAACACCTCATTTGAGGATACAAACTAGCTATCTGCAACCTTGTTGGTCTCTCTATAGTTGTGAGTGATGGGACTCCAATTCTCTATGTAATCTGCGGAAAACATGGTGCGAGTCCCATGGTAGGGCTCTATCCTTCGTGATCAAGGAGTGAGTTGTAGTACATAATGTTTAGCTTCTTAATCCATGAATGATAGGTAACTTAAGAGTTGCTTCAATACCTTGTAGTTCATGCTTGATGACCAAATGACCCGTGGAGACGCCCGTGCATGCAGCGGTTAACATTCCTTGTCCATCGCGAATCACAACACCATAGCCACCAACCAATCAATGGAGTAATTAACAGATATTAAGGTATTGCCTTAAAAGGTGATTTATATGTGTCTAATATTAGGAATTATAAGCCTTTTTAGTCTCCAACAACTCAGTTGTTTTTGTGTCTGACTGCTTCATATGTGCACTTCATGGAGTAGTTATTATCAGGCCCCACAGCCCATATTACCTCATCCTCCCCTTGGGGATCAATTTCGATACTTTCCAAATCTTTTACAGTTTCACTAATCGAAGGCAAAAGATGGTTGGGTATCAGCCAGGTTCCCCGTCTTATGATGTAGCTCACCATTACATCTTGATGTAGGAGTGAATCGTATTTGAAAGTGGTAAAATCATTCTTGATGCAAGACCAAACCTTCTTAAGTTAAGGGCGTGTTTGGTATCGCCATTGACCATTGTAATGTAATGATTGACTGTTGTAATGTAATAGGTCAAAAGCATTCATTTGTTTGGTATCACAAAAACCCATCGTAATGGTCATTCCCATTACAGATTTCGTTGTAATGGTCATTCATACCTCCCCCCTATGAATGGCGATTACAATTCCCATTGTAATGGTCAAGATTCGCATAATGACTTGTTTGCCCTCCTCACCCTCCCTGTAACAACCCCTCATCTCCTCTCCTCATTTTCTCCACCATCAGCAGCGACAGATGGAGAAACCTCCACAAGCTCCTCCCCCTCCCTCTCTGATAGGCTGATAAAAGTCATCGTCACCGTCGACTCACCACCACCCACCTACCTCCTCTTCAATGGTTTTCTCCTCCACTCACAGTGAGAGACACACAAAACAATCTCTCAAACCCACACACATAAAGAAGATAGGGAGAGGAGGAGAACCTTGGCTCGTGATCCTCCTTCAAGAAGCTTTGTCTTCTCATCTTCTCTCGTGATCCTCGCCATCAACAAGAGCAAGCATGCTCTCAACCAGCAACATCTTCAATCAGACTCTCTGATCTCTCTGTTCTCAACCATCAACCAGGCTTTAAAGTTTTTATTGATAAATGAAGGAGAGATAAAGATGGGGGCACCATCCCCATTATAATAATACCCAACCAATAAAAAGAGGGCACATCAACAATATCCTATATTTAATAATACCATCCCCATTTTTATATTATAACAGTATCAACAATAATCAATGGTTTACAAGGAATCAACAAAACCATTGATTTTTGTTGATGGAGTATCACAAATTTTGGCACATCCATAGTCATAATAATTGAGGGTATTTTGGGAAATGCACAAGTCATTCCCATTCCATTCCTATTATAAATTCACATACCAAACAATGTCATACACTATTACCATTGTCATTCATAGGTATACCAAACATACACATTCCTATTACCATTACCATTCCCGAATCCCATTACATTCACATTCACATTCACATTCACATTCCCATTCACATTCTCATTCACATTCCATCGAGTAACCAAACGAGGCCTTAGTGGAAAACAGGAAGTATGAGTTTTGGAAGATCGATTTCCAGATATTAAGGTATTGCCTAAAATGGTGACTAACTTTGAAGCATGTATCTGGCAAACCCTTGGCCTAACCCAACAAATACGGGGACTCGAAACTTAGTCAAATAACATAAAATCGTCATCATGTGTTGAAGAGCCATGGACCTACGTCAGGTTCTGGCAATCAAAATTGTCATGTTTGGGCATTGGTGGTGGTGAATGCATGTGACCTTGGTGGAAAGCTATTGTCTAGAAGGAATTTTTTTTGGCACTGTCGAGAAGGAATAGTCTTGTTGCATAGGCATGACTAAGCATGGCTCTGCTCATGATGGAAATGCATGTGGCGATGATACTTGAAGTAAAGATGATTGAAGCTCGAGGTGTTGAAATAAATGTACAACACTTGTCAAGTCTTTGTTTTCCGTTCTTTATTTCACCCGTAATTACGGAATGAAAAATGTGAATTAGGATACATAATACACATATGACTTTATGAAGTGAGATATAATGGTTGATTGACTTTTGAGATTTAGTTTGAATAAGACAGATGCAAACATGGTTGAGGGTAGAACATCTTGAAGAGCATGCAACGTTGCATTCAACTTCTAGACAATAGCTTTCCACAAGTTCCTCTCACCCACATCACCCATCCAATTATTTTTATTTTTATTTTATTTTTTTATTTACATGCTCTCCCACACCACCTATTTAAACCACCATTCATCTTCTCTTTCTCTCATCCTCTCTTTTCAAGAACAACAACAATATGGAAGGGGTAGCGAGGAAGGGGGCAATCGATTGTGAGGGGCAGTGAGAGACGACCATGGCAAAAGATAGAGGAGATGGAGCCACAACCATCGTCGCCCCTTCTTCTTCTTCTCCTTCCCCTTACCATCTTCTTTTTATCTTTCCCCTATCCTAGTTCTCCTAGTATTTCTTCTTCTTACACTCTCTATCAGTTCCCCTCTTTTTTTCTCCCACTATTTCTTCTTCACGCACAAGTCGTCGCCCCTTTCCCTTTCCTTTTTCTCATTTCCCTTGCACTTTCTTTTTTTTCGCCCTCGCGGCAGCCTTTACGAGTTTACGAGGATGGGTTCCCCACTCACACAGGTCGCTGCGAGGGTCAATTGTTTTCGCCCTTGTAATGGCCAATGCAAGTGGGGAACCCATTCTCGCACAGGCTGTGGCGAGGGTGAGAAAAAAAATAGAAATTGCCAGGAGAATGAGAAGAAGAATAAGAGGCCGCGGCAAAATCGAGGTTGAGATCCTGTAAAGGCTCCACCTCTTCTTCTTATTCGACTTCGTCTTCAATTTTGATTTGAAGAAATGGACAAGAAGTTGGGAGAAGAAGAATAGGGAGTCGAGTGTGGAGTGAATAAAAGGAAGTTGGGAGGGGAATAATAAGGAATTTGAATTTAGGAGAGGAAGAGAGGGAGTTGGGGAGAGAATGTATGTGGAGGGAAAAAGAGGAAGTTGTATGGGGAGAGGGAGTTTTCACAAGTTTGAATTTTGGAGAGGAGAAGATGAATTTAGATTTTTCCTTTTATGGGTGATTAGGAAGAGAACTGTGGTGTGGAAAAGAAAAGTATATTGGTGTGGGAAATAAAAAATTACATAGGTGGGTGTGGGTGAGAGAAAGTTGTGGTGCCAAATAGTCGTTGCCATAGTATTCTTATTGCACAATTACTTCATTCTCCTTCCTCAACTATTAATAGAAATGCATGAAAACCAGGAAGAACATAGGGAAAGGTTGGCACACTTTGCATAACTAGTGAAATGGAAATCGCGCGCCATTGCAAAGCGCAGACCTTTTCAAATAACACCCAGACTAATCATATTCATTATTTTATTTGGGATTGGTAACTTATGTTTGTGAAAGAAAGAAAGAAAAATATTATGCTTATTGTGGTTGCTCTAGATCGGGGGCCAACGACATGTAAGAACAACCACAGTGGTTTACCATATTTGTCTTTTATTTTATTTTATTTCCAAATGGACCTTCAAAATGGAGAATCAAAACTAAACTTGATGTAGTCAATTTTTGTTCTCCTTCCTGACCTTGACCTAAACCTGCACAGGGAACGCACATGAGCCAAAGACCACCGTGTGGCGGCCGATGACACTCCAATGCTTAAGTTAGATAAAGCGTATGAGAGGCTTAAAGTTGTAAATTGGATTTTGTAGTGTACCCTTGTCCATCGACCTTATCTCCTATTTATAGTGCGAAAATCCTTGTTCGGCTATGCCTTTGATGACATAGTTTAGGAAGAGAGATCTTACTGGAAATCCTTTCCTTGTTGGGAGTTGTCCATGTTGAGAAGTTGGCATACACGACTTGTGCTCCTAGATCTGCACGGGAGAAGTTTCCCTTTCAAGTGTTGTCCATGCAAGGATGTTTCCATGCTCGACTTACTCCAGTATTTGTTTCCTAGTCAGAACCAATGTATTGCTGGCCTGTCTGTCTTGGGTCGATTCCTCAGATACTTGCCTTATCAAGGCTTACGAGTATTGGGCTTGACTGCATGACGTGTGGGTTAGTGGTGCACTGCAATTTGGATTCGACCTTCTGTATTATGCCAATAATGGGCTTAGTGTTGTATGGGCCTTGCTAGATTGGTCGTGCAATCAGGTCTGTTTTATTCTTCTAACGAGATTATCGTGACACGCGTATGGTGCGGATCAAATGACGGTTTGATATATCATCAGCTACTCCCCCGAGTTTGTGGGCCAGCTCATTGGTCTACTAAGTCATTCCATGAAAAAGCTATGTCGTGATGGTTGAGTCTGAATCGTTTCCTTGAGCGTCACGCTTCCTTGATTGGGCGTGCATCTGCTCGATAGAGAAAAAAGACAGGATTATGTTTCTATATAGATCTACTCTCTGTAGAGTTTTGCTTCTTTACTCTTTTGATCTCAGAGAAGTTGCTTTGTTGTATCACATTCCGTGCCTTTGACTTTGCCCAACTCCGCAACCGAAAGTTTGTACAATCTTTCACCGCGGGCCAAAATCATCTTTCTGATGAATTGTTTGCTAAGGGTCGCAAGTTCTTTGAGGAGATGTCACTCTCTGAGTCGAATCTAGAAGTCTTTAGTGAAACATATGGGATTCCTGATGATTTGGTGTTCTTCACTATGGGCATCGGTCAGACACCACTGTCTCCCTAAAAGGATTTATCTATCTGCACCGAAGTATGCTTCAATCGGACGTCTACTTTCCTATTATCAAGGAAATTTGGAGCTTCCTGGCGTACCTCAGTATTGCGCCCGCTCAACTAGTGTCGAATGGGCGATCCAACTTCTCACTTCTTATCGGATAAACGAGCATGCTTTGTACGTGCTGACATCCCCAAACTGTTTTGGCAATCTGCCTGACGACTTCAAGTTCTGGCAGAAATATTGTTTCACGGCCTTTGCGGATTCAAAGTATTTCGAGCTTACTGGTCATCCGATCGAGCGAGAGTTTAGGCAGCTAAGTACAATTCTGTTTTCGATCCTGCTCATGCTAATTGCATATCGAATTGATATGTGTTTTTTGTAGGGAAGTTTTCAACTTCGTCCCTTTGTGCTGAGGATAAAGCAACTCTGGACGCGTTTCGCCACATGCCTTGCATGCGGATAGAGAACATCGCTCAGTCTTCTAGTATCAAGCGCAACGGATTTTGGGCTCATTGGCATGAGACTCCCACTCTTTTTAAAGTTCCTAAGCCGAAGTCTAAAGTCAAACCTTCTTCGACAAAGAGGAAACTCTCGAAGGTTAAGATTCCAAGTCCATCAATGAGGACGGAGTTCAATGAGGTGTTTTCTTTGCATCTAGGCTCGTTCGCGAGCGTTCGACCCCTCCAGAGGGACGCATAGCGGTCGGGCAAGTTTTTGATTTGTTCACTGTTGTGTTCGAGAGGCGTGATGCTTGGGCAAATGCCCCTATTTCCCTTCCCGATTTGGAGAGGGAGTATTTGCAAATGGTAGGGGTTGAAGATGTAACAAAGCTAAGTATGAAGCAGATGGAGGTTCTGAACAAAATGCTGCTACAGGCGGGCATGGAAGCTTCGTTCGATGCGGGACTGGCTCGTCTCTTCTCATTGAAGGATTTTGAGTATCGCCCCTTTTTGGATCGTGACTCTCCTAGGCCTACTGAATAGTCGTCTAACTGTTGGCCTTCTAGTGAAAAGTTCTCTCCGCATCGCCCGTACTGTCCTCTGTCCCGCTCTCATCCCTACGTTGAGGTGACGATGGGTCCGAGAAATAACTCGCTTCCTTCTTTCCCTTCAACTGCTTTCAAGTCGGCTCGTGAAAGAAGGTTGATCGTTGCGAGTAAGGGGAAAGTTGTGGATGAGGGCTCTGATGCAGTGAATGGCGGTGCTAGAGTGATTTTGATCCCGAATGACCTCCATCCGAATGCGCGGATAAGTTTATGTGTTCTAGACATGGTAGAGATGAGCAACCAAGTTTGATACCAGAAGGTTGACATTTCTTATACTTCCAGGAAGCACATTAGCAAGTGGAATGACTAGCTGGCGATTTGTGCCCCAGTGCTAGAAAAAGAGACGCTGGGAGAGCGTATGGATAAGGGGCAAAAACATATCGTGATGGGGACGTCATACCTGAACCAAGTTGTGGTTGCTGATACGGAAGCCGAGGCCGCTCGCGAGAGAGTGTATACCATGGAGCAAGTCTTTGCAAATTTGCAGAAGTCGTACTCTGACGCTCTACGAGATTGAATCGTTGGGGAAGCAACTCGAAGCTCACTCGGATGCTAAAGTGAAGTCTTGGCGCACAAGATCGGAGGCTTAGATGATTTGCTTGGAAACACTTTAGTCTGACTTGGCTGGGGCAGTGTCCACGAAAGACCGGTTCTAGAAGGAACTGAACCTCGTCCGTCGTGACTTACAATTTGCCTGAGAGACTGCAACAAGAGTATAGGATGAAATGTAGGCTCTGAACATCGAGAAGGCCAATAAGGAATCTAAATGGACTGTCTAATGTCAACAGTTGGAGGCTGATGTTGATTTTAATGCCAAAAGTGTGCGGACTGCCGAAGAGAAACTCCTTTTGGCACAAAATGAACTAAGTGATGTTAAGGACAACCTGGGTGCCGAGTAGTCCAAAACTGACATGCAGTCAGGCAAGCTGGAGTGGGAGCTTGCTGAATCAAGGGTACGCGGGGAAAAGCTTCTTAAGGCCCAAGGCACGTTTGAGTTCAGCAAAGTCATGCATGGAAGGCTAGAGCTGTTGCAGCTAATGAAGAAGGAGCATCTCGATTGGGACTTCTCCGACTATGAAGAGGTGGCCTATGCGGAATTTGGAGTAGCCTTCAATCCATCAGAAGAAGAAAGTGACCCAGAAGAGGTTGACCGAGAGGCAGCGCGTATGGGTTGTCTCTCGCTTCTTCTCCTGCTAAGTCCGGCTCTGTTGTATCTTAATCTCTTCCTGATGAGGAGTGAGCTTCGTACTTTTTGGCTTGTAAATGAATAACATTTTGTGCTTGTGCATTTTTTTTTACTTTCCCTGCTAGTTTTTATCTGTTTGTCTTATCGCGCCATTAGTTTTCAGACAAAAGGCTCTACTGGTTCAGGAAGCCGTATGATTGATCTGTTGATGACAGTTCTAACCGCTTATGTTGTGATAGTTCGTAGAATTCTGGTCATAATTCTTTAGAAATCGGGGAGTGTGATCCACAATTGGCGGGTCAGGCTGTATATCGAACAAGCAGTTGTTGTTGTTGCTATTATAAGCAAACTGGTCAGACTGTGGTCATAGCGTGTGTACCGCTGTAGACAATCGGACAACGGTCCTTGTGAGTCCTTCAAGTCGAGCTTGCAGAGCTCTGACTAGACTTTCGACTCGTCTTTACTTGCTATTGGTGGAATAGGTTTAAATGGACCAAAGGTTGTTATCGCCAGTTATAACTGATGAACCTGTGGTTGGACGATGGTCCCTGACAGGTCGTCGTGATCAAGCGTCGAAGGCACTGACTAGACTCCCATCGACGCCCGTTTTTGGTGGACTAGGAATTGGAGTGAACCAGAAGTTATCATCGTCAGTCCGATTGACTAAACTTTGGCAAGGTTTGACGATCATTGTCTGTAGTTGGCCAATGATCCCTGGCAAGCCATCATGGTCAGGCGTCAATGGCACTGACTAGACTCCCACTTTCTAAGCCGTCAAAATCCGTTATTGGCTGACTAGGCTTAGAGCGGACCAAAAGCTATCGTCGTCAATCGTCACCGATTAAGCTTTTGTCGGGTTTGGTCACAATTGTCCGTGATTGGACAATGATCCTTAGCGAGCTTTCTCAATCAGACATTAGAGCACTGACTAAGCTCACACTCTTTAAACCGTTGGCACCCATTTGACGGACTGGGAGTTAGAGCGAACCAGAAACTATCGTTATTGGTCGAAATCGACTAAACTTTGGTTAGGTTCGGCGATCATTATCTATAGTTGGACAATGGTCCCTAGCAAGCCATTGCGGCAAGGTATTAAAAGCGCTAACTAAGCTCCCACTTTCTAAGTCATCATCGTCTACTTTTGGCGGGATAGGCGTTAGAGCAAACCAAAAGCTATTGTAATCAGTCGAAGCTGACTGAGCTTTGGTCATAATAAGATTTTGGGCGTGCAAGTCTGACTTGGGTGTCCTTACTTAATTCTCCTAACGGTCTGATTCCGGAGCCGGATCGTCATAGATTTATCGGACTAAATTTTAACCAGCTTTAATGAACAACAACGAAATAATAATAAGGCGGATGCCTTGGACTAACCTCTTTTCTCATCTCTTTCTCCTCCTTTTCACTACCACCACTCTGCCACTGCCACCACCACGTCTCCTCCTATTCTTTCCACCATCGCTTCGCCACCGCCACCTCTCATTCTTCTCCTCCTCCCCCTCTTCTTCTTTTTCTTCTTCTTCTTCTTCTTCTTCTTCTTCTTCTTCTCCTCTTCCTCCTCCTCCTCCATCAATCCCCACCACCGCCACCTTTCTTCCTCCTCCCATCTTCTTGTTCTCTATTAACCACCACCACCACCCCTCATCCTCATTTCCCCTCTTCTTCTTCCTTTTATTTTTATTCTCCTCTTATTCTTCCTCCTCTTCCTCCCCCATCAACTTTCTCCACCATTGCCACCTCACATCTCCTCCTCCCATCTCCTTCTTCTTCTCCTCCTCCCCATCACCTCTTCTTTTTCTTCTTCTACTTTTTTTTTTTTCCTCTACTCCATCAATCCCCACCACCGCCACCTCTCCTCCCCTTTTTTTACTTTTTTCCTTCAATCACCACCACCATCCTACCACCTCTCCTCCTCCTCCTCCTCCGGGGTGATGTTGCTCCAGTGAAGAGAGATGAGAAGGTGAAGGTGATAGTGTCCTTCAATAGATAAATAATAATAATAATAATAATAATAATAATAATAATAATAATAATAATAATAATAATAATAATAATAATAATAATAATAAATAAATAAAATTAGGATGGTGGTGTTTTTCAGCATAAATGGTGGTGTTATATTAGCAACGGCCATATATAAAAATGTTCTCCGAAAACGCCAAAAACATCTACAAATCACTTTCTTTTCTGCAACTTATGGCGCCTGATGAAGCTGAACCCGACGACGGGCTGAAGAAGCTGGAGTGCCTCTCGCTAATCTCGAAGGTGTGTACGGAACTGGAGTCCCACCTAGGGTTCGGAGACAAGGTGTTGGCGGAATTCGTGACGGAAGTCGGGAGAAAATCGAAGAGCGAGGAGGAATTCGAGGCTAAGTTGAAGGAGGACGGTGCCGAGTTACCTGATTACTTTGTAAGAACTTTGTTTAGGATTATTCACGCTGTTCTTGATTCAAAATCTGATCTTGGTAAAGAAAACGTGCGTAATTCTGAGAATTCTAAGTATAGAGGGTTGAAAATGAGTGATGGGAGGGATTTGGAGAGAGAGATTGAAAGAGAGGCCAGAGGTGGAGATAGGGATAGAGAGAGGGGTGATAGAAGTGAACCGACGAGTCGGAAAAGGGATCAAAATAATGTGGAGAATGGGGATGGGAGAAGAGATGGTAGGAGTAATCCGGAATTGTATAGGGTTTATAGTGGGAGAGTTACAAGAGTGATGGACTCGGGGTGCTTTGTGCAATTGAATGAATTTAGGGGGAGAGATGGGTTGGTGCATGTTTCGCAGATGGCCAATAGAAAGGTGGGGAATGCGAAGGAGTTTGTCAAGAGGGATCAGGAAGTGTTTGTGAAAGTGATTTCGATATCGGGGCAGAAGATGAGCTTGTCAATGAGAGATGTGGATCAGAATACTGGTCAGGATCTGGTTCCGATGAAGAGGGTAATGGAGGATGATGGGTTTAGCGGGAATCCTCAGAGGGGGAGTACGAGGATTGGGTTATCAGGGATTAGGATGGTGGAAGAGGATGAGAGTGGACCATCGAGAAAGCAGTTGAAGAGGATGAGTTCACCGGAGAAGTGGGAAGCAAAGCAGTTGATTGCTGCAGGTGTTTTGGATCCTAAGGAGTATCCTATGTATGATGAGGATGGAGATGGGTTGCTTTATCAGGAAGAGGGTGTGGAGGAAGAGCTTGAGATTGAGTTGAATGAGGATGAACCGGCTTTCTTGCAAGGGCAGAGTAGGTACTCTATAGACATGTCGCCGGTTAAGATTTTTAAGAATCCAGAGGGATCTTTGAGTCGTGCAGCAGCACTGCAATCTGCTCTTATTAAGGAGAGAAGAGAGGTAAGAGAACAGCAGCAGCGAACTATACTTGATTCCATCCCTAAAGATCTTAATCGTCCATGGGAGGATCCCATGCCAGAGACGGGTGAGAGGCATCTTGCACAGGAGCTGAGGGGTGTAGGTTTGTCGGCCTATGACATGCCTGATTGGATGAAGGATGCTTATGGAAAGACCCTGACTTTCGGGCAGAGATCGAAGCTCTCCATCCAGGATCAGAGGCAGAGCTTACCCATCTACAAATTGAAGAAGGAGTTGGTTCAAGCTGTTCATGATAATCAGGTGCTGGTTGTCATTGGTGAGACGGGTTCAGGAAAGACAACCCAGGTGACACAGTATTTGGCTGAAGCTGGTTACACAACCAAGGGTAAGATTGGATGTACGCAACCTCGTAGGGTGGCAGCTATGTCAGTGGCAAAGAGAGTGGCAGAGGAATTTGGTTGTCGTTTGGGGGAGGAAGTTGGTTATGCTATTAGGTTTGAGGATTGCACTGGACCTGATACTGTTATCAAGTATATGACTGATGGTATGCTTCTTAGGGAGATTCTGATTGATGAGAGCCTTTCCCAGTATTCAGTGATCATGCTCGATGAAGCCCATGAGAGGACGATTGACACGGATGTGCTTTTTGGCTTACTGAAGCAGCTTATCAAAAGGAGACCTGACCTTCGGTTAATCATCACATCAGCCACACTTGATGCAGAGAAATTTTCTGGGTATTTCTTCAGCTGTAACATTTTTACAATTCCTGGGAGAACGTTTCCAGTGGAGATCCTTTATGCAAAACAGCCAGAAAGTGATTATTTGGATGCAGCACTAATCACAGTGCTGCAAATCCATTTGACAGAACCTGAAGGTGATATCCTTCTCTTTCTAACGGGCCAGGAAGAGATTGATCATGCATGCCAATCACTTTATGAAAGAATGAAAGGATTGGGGAATAATGTACCGGAGCTTATTATCTTACCAGTCTATAGTGCTCTTCCCAGTGAAATGCAGTCAAGAATTTTTGACCCTGCTCCTCCAGGGAAGAGGAAGGTGGTTGTAGCTACCAATATTGCTGAGGCTTCTTTGACTATAGATGGAATATTCTATGTCATTGACCCTGGGTTTGCTAAGCAGAATGTGTATAACCCTAAACAAGGACTTGATTCACTGGTAATAACTCCTATTTCACAAGCATCAGCCAAGCAGCGAGCTGGGCGTGCTGGACGTACGGGGCCTGGGAAATGCTATCGGCTTTACACAGAGAGTGCTTATCGAAATGAAATGTCACCTTCCACCATTCCAGAAATTCAAAGGATAAATCTCGGAGTCACAGCACTTACCTTGAAGGCAATGGGTATAAATAATCTTCTGTCTTTTGATTTCATGGACCCACCTTCACCTCAAGCCCTTATCTCTGCCATGGAACAACTTTACAGCCTGGGAGCTCTTGACGATGAGGGGCTTTTGACCAAATTGGGGAGGAAAATGGCTGAATTTCCTATGGATCCATCTCTATCTAAGATGCTCCTTGCCAGTGTAGACCTTGGTTGCAGCGATGAGATTCTCACCATAATAGCAATGATTCAAACAGGAAACGTCTTTTACAGGCCCCGGGAAAAGCAAGCACAAGCAGATCAGAAGAGGGCCAAGTTTTTCCAGCCCGAGGGGGATCATCTTACATTACTTGCTGTTTATGAGGCATGGAAAGCGACAAACTTTTCTGGGCCATGGTGCTTTGAGAACTTTATTCAGTCCAGATCTTTGAGGAGGGCACAAGATGTCAGGAAACAACTGCTGACCATCATGGACAGGTACCGTTCTTAAAATTATTTTACAATTACTTGTATTTTGTGTCATGTAATTTAGCAGCTGGCTTAAAATTTCCAGCCACATCTTAAATCTTGAATATCGAGGTTTCTTCTCCGAAGACATACCCCCCTCCCACTCCTCCCCTTTCTTCATTTTGTGTTAGTATCATTCATGTTTGAAAATTGTTTCCTGCCTAAAATAAATTGATCAAAGGGCTTCTTCTAATGACGTTTCAAGCATAATAAATACACTAAGATAGCATTTCAATGATGTTTGTTAATTAAGTAAAGGATATAAAATGAGGATGAGATATCGTACACATACAAAGACTACTACTACACTGCCCAATTATTTAGAAAAATGACTTCTAAGGCCTTCTTGTTTATCCTAATCACTGAAGCACGCTTACAAAAGCAATTTCGCTAAAATCATGTATTTTTTTACTAATTAGAAATTTATGATGATTTGTAATTCTTTCTTCAATGATTCATGCTTGAGCTTATCGATAGATATTCTTAGAAGAGTTTCAGTAAATGCACTTATAGTAAGTAGTCATGGCTGTGCTATTTATGATTGTTTCCTGGAAGCTTCGAGAACCAAACCTGTAATTTAGTTTTTATCGCATAAGATGCATATGACACCACGATAATTACTGTAAGTATTAATTCTCATAAGCTGAAGTGTATGAATACAACAAGGGAAAATTAGTTGCACCTGAGGATGTAATTTTTATGTATGTATGTATGATGGGTCGGGGTTGAGGGTTTAATGGAAAACATAAGAAAGAGGAAAGAAGAAGAAACAAGATTCAACATCCTAGTATGTAGAGGTCTGAATCTCACCTACAGTCTACATCTCGGTGACCAAGTTCTAGAGTTGATCCAAAGTTGTTGGGAAACTTCCTTATGAAACTGCCCTCCCTTCCTTGTTTTCGAGTCATTTTTCTTGCTTTTATTGACACGAGGGGGGCAATTGTCCCAAGGAATCTAAGTGAACGACAGCAAATTCAGGGACAACTAATTTAAAGGCCCTGCTTTTTTGGAATTCTCGTGTCTGAGACATTGGGGAGGATAGGAAACTAGTAGGTTATGAAACTATGGTGCTAGGTCAGTGTCAAAAGCACCCTGGTTACTTGCACTAGGTTGTGTTGTTATCATTCCTAATAGCCTTCTTATTCTGGTGGTCTTATCAGGAACTTGTTGTGCAATTATGGGTGAAGACGCTCATAAATATCATCCAATGAGCAAAGGATGAACTGCCCTTTTCCCAGGGGATGAAGAAAGGCTGGTTAGATTCCTTAGTTGCTACCTTGAGGCTGTTAGTTCCCCCAATCAATCGGAGGCATAAGGTCTTTGGGGATGTATACTCGGGATATTCTAGGGTGTAGATTTCAAGGTTTATCAATGTCTACTTGAAGGACCGTGTCTTGGTGGAGGTTATCTTTGCGTTGCTACTTAGGGACCGTATGTGTAACTGCATGGTTAAATGTTTGAGAGAAACTATTAAAATAATTATGAACATAATATGGTGGTAATTTGGTCCTAAAATCCTCCTTGACAAATTGTACTTAAATAGTTTGTAGGTATTCCTATTCCTAGTAGCATCCTATCCTCTTATTAGGTCTTATCAGGAATAGTGTGAACCCCTACAAGTACAAGTATATGGATACACTGAAAAAGAGTCACCGCGTCCTATTTGTAAGGAATGAGCAAAGACAGATAAAGAGTATAAGACTCCTTTGAGATTTGACTCTTATCAAGCATTGCCATATTTTAGTCCTTGGGTCAGTGGATTTCATAAGGTGGGTAAACTCCTATCTTTGGGCTTGAGGAATGTAGCGTGTGAGTATCTTTCCAATGCAATCTAGGATCTCGGGTTTGAAGTGGGAAGGAATTATAAAGTTCAAACTATTGCTTTGCTCTAATGGTGGTAGGTTGGTGTGAGAACTGCCATTGTACAGTTTTGCTTTTATTATATGTTGTGCCCAATTCCTAATAGAATTGCTTCGTATTCAGGAGGTTTTATCAGGAACTTCATGTGGAACAATTATGTGTGAATAGTGAATGGAAGTTTGAGCTTGAGAAGCTGGGCAACAATATGCAACACATTGTATGGTGACTAATTTTGGAGATTCAGGAAGAAGCTATAAGTCTTGAAGCAGGCCCGACTCTGGGTGCTCTAGGGAGATTCTTTAAAATAAACTAAAAATAAAAAATAAAAGCGTGTAACCAGATTGAAAAAAAAAAAAAAAAAACTAAACAAAAAGCTCATGTCCCTCAGTGATTAAAAAAATCCTACAGCGTAACAAGAAATATGTACCTTAGTTTATGTGTCCTATTATTGAGGAGGAGGGTACACTGGGGAAAGTACTATTAGGGAAAAAGGGGGGAAAAATTGGTAGAAAAACAAAAAGGCTTATTTGAATTGAGGTGAAAACATAAGGGCGTTGTGAAGGTTTGATCCTGAGGCTATGCAGTTAAAACGGATAACGGACCCATAACGGTCTAGGAGCGTTATAGGTTATAACGGGTTATATCGAGATATAGCGGCATATAACGGTATATAATGAAATATTTTTAAAATTATTTTAATACCTCCAGTCCCCTTTTAAGTATATTAATGTAATATAGACTAGGGAGTCAAAAAAGTAAATCAATAAACATAAACTTGTTACTGCCAATAAATTTGAAACTAATCACTAAGCATTAATTCATATCATTACTCAATGTCATTACTCATTGCTTATATTTGTTTCAGGTAACCAAATATTTAAAGAAGGGAAACTTACAGATATAAAAAAGCTGTAAATAAGCTTTCAAAGTTTGATGGTATAATTAACTCATCATTGCTGGGACTTTGCCTTGATACTTCAAAAACAAAAACAAGAAACAAAGATCAGAGAAGAAGAGAAAACGTGCAAGATGCAAATCAAAGCAAAATAGAGAATGAAGAAGCAAAGCAAAACAGAGACAGAGAAGAGGAAGAAGGAAGAAGGAAGAAGGAAGAAGGAGAAGGAGAAGAAGGAGGAAGCAAAGCAAAACAGAGATCAGAGAAGAAGGAAGAAGCAAAGCAAAACAGAGAAGGAGGAAGAAGGAAGAAGCAAGACTAAAATTACTTACAGAGATGAGATCAGTAGCAGGTATAAGATCGATCCTTCCTCCTTCTCTTCTCCTTCCCTTCTCTTCCCCTCAAACATATCAAAGGGTTTTCGATCGATCAAAAGGGGTTCGATCGTTTCCTCCTCTTCTTCTTCCTTCCTTCTCTACTTCTTCTTTCGTTTCTCTCTGCGCTAGGGTTAGATTGTTTCTCCTTTCAGATCTGCAATCGAGAGAAAAAATAATAGATGGGTCTGTTTTTTTTGTTTTTTTTTATATTTTATTGCCCGCTACGTTATAGCGGCGTTATGAAAAAACGTTTAATAAAAATAACGGCCGGTATATGCCGTTATAACTCCCTCCGTTATACCCTAACGTTTTATGAAAAAACTTAACGCCTCGAGGCCATTATTTCAGAGTTATTTCGGCGATATAACCGCAATTAACTGCATAGTCCCGAGGACACTTTTTGTATAGCCAAAACCATTATCAATCTTTGATGGGATTCCTATGAATCCTTTATTTCACGATCACGGGGGCATCAAAGATAAGAATAGATGTTTTAAAGGAAAGATAAATTTGTCTCATTCAGTGATCTCGAATCATGCTTTTCTTATTATCATTTGCAATAAGCTTAGTTATCTGCAGTTCTGACATTGGTTCATGTGTAACTAACTGTAATTTCTTAGATGCCATGGGTTTTAGTTGTGCATACGCATGCAGAATGCCGCCACCACTGTCATAAAAAAGAACAATAGCGTCTTTGAAGTGACAAAATGTATAAATAAGAAACCATCACGCACATCAAAAATGAAGTCTTGGGCTTCAATGTTCCTCAACTTCCATCCATGTAGTTTCTTTGCTGTCGCTTTACTGAATTCATAATATACTTGAGACCTTTTAAATTACCTTTCTCATTCAATATCACTTATTAAGCTATGATTATTTATTATTGAGCATAGTAGCTGAGATTATTATATTTTCAGGTATAAATTGGATGTAGTAAGCGCCGGGAAGAACTTCACAAAGATGAGGAAGGCAATCACAGCAGGGTTCTTCTTCCATGCAGCTAGAAAGGACCCTCAGGAAGGTTATCGAACTTTGGTAAAAAATCAACCTGTTTATATTCATCCAAGCAGTGCACTCTTCCAGAGACAGCCAGATTGGGTAATCTACCATGAACTGGTCATGACAACAAAGGAGTACATGCGCGAGGTTTCAGTTATCAATCCGAAATGGTTGGTTGAACTAGCGCCAAGGTTCTTTAAGATTGCAGATCCGATGAAGATGAGCAAGCGCATGCAACAGGAAAAAATTGAACCGCTTTACGACAGATACCATGAACTGAATTCGTGGCGACTGAGTAAACGACGTGCATGATTCGGATGAGAACAGTGGTGATCTTTTGAACAGTCATATTTCTTTTTTGGAAATGTAAATTTCATCTTGTACAATGTACAGAAGGTGATTAAAGCTGTTGGGTATCAGCGATCTTAATTTGATTGTGGAGCATAACCCTCGTAACTGTGTACACGCAGATTTTAACATTGCTTCCTTCAGTCCTGTGTCAAATTTATTTTTTAATAGACTTTTCCAGGTTTAAATTTAGGGGTCCGTTCGGTTGCACGAAAAATAGACATGAAAATTGAAACATAATTATCTAACTAATAATGTTTTAACTTCATAAATCCTGTGGATTAATTTACAAACAATTTAAATAATGTTTCAACAAGACATCCATCCTACCTACAAAACCAAACTTACATTCCCGTTAACAAGATAGGCATTCAGAAACGCACACAGATATATGCGCCAGCACACAGGAAGGTCTCTCTCAAGTCTCAATGTTTTGGGTTCAAGCAGAAACTTCAGAGACCATAGTACAAGTGTCTCTCTTTTAGGATAGTAAATGATCCAGTTTCTATCTACAGGACAACAAACAATATCAACTCCAGTCCATGATATTCAGTAGCAGGAAGCTTTCACCGGAGGTTTGGATATTAAACCTCTCATCTGCAAAACTTGCAGGGGATTTTCACGTAGTTTTCTTCTTAGAATCTTTGATTGCTTTGATTTCCTTCGTCAGCATTCTTGGAGCTATAGCCATGGCCATAAGTTCTTGGAATAGAAGCTTACATGCATATGGAATGTGAACCTGCATTAGAGTCCAACCACAGTAAATTACACAAGAAGTCATGGTTTATGTCTTACAACACCCCAAAAGTTCACAAACAGAAGCTTTGGATAACAAGTGGAGAGAAGCAAGAACATTACCTGAACGATGTCTGTTTTGTTCTTACAACCCCTGCATTCAAATGAATTCTTCTTCAAGTTTGCAATGGCTATTAGTCCACAACGCTCGCAGACATGGACCCTATAGGCATCACTCTGGTCAAATAAACGCTCCTTGAGAAAGTGCGCAGCACCATGAGCAATCATGCAATCACGTTCCATTTCTCCAAATCGGAGACCTCCGTCACGAGAACGCCCCTCAGCTGGCTGCCTGGTTAGGATCTGAACTGGACCACGTCCACGGGAATGGATCTTATCATCCACCATATGCTTCAGTCTTTGGTAGTAAGTGGGGCCCAAGAAAATCATGGCAGTCAGCTTCCGGCCCGTATGTCCATTGTACATGGTTTCAAAGCCACGCATCTGATATCCACATTTGTGAAGAGCTTTGCTGATATTATCCACCTGAGAATACAAACAAGACTGATGAGCTGCAGCATTTACAGCGGTAGGGTTGGTAGATAATTACACATTTTTATTGGATGGAAATCTTGAAACATTTTGGGTTCAATAAGAGCTCAGAGATTCAAGTAAATCGGAGGGCTTGTTCAACTAAGGTGGCAAATGAACCATGCAAAACATTCAGATTAGCTGACCATACATGACACCCACGTTTGTCACCACCTTTACGTGTTCATTTTGTTCACACTTTATAAATAGCTGCTCTTTTCACATAAATCTCAGCTTTCTGATAGGAAAACACTAATGGCAAGTGCTTTGGTGCTAAAGGACACAATTGTGGTTTTTAAAATATTCTCTACACTTTTGTCAAAAACCATGACTTCAGGAAAATAAATAACAAGAATAAGGGGGAAACACGGGGTATCTTACCGTGACATCAGTAAAAGGAGTTGCATCCCCCTCCTTGCCCATATGCGCTGCAACTTTACCCATGATACACTCAATGAGCTGACCAATTGTCATACGAGAAGGAATGGCATGTGGGTTGACAATGATGTCGGGAGTGATGCCTTCCATAGTCCATGGCATATCTTCTTGAGTGTAGGTCATGCCAACAGTTCCTTTCTGACCATGCCTACTGCTGAACTTGTCTCCAATCTGAGGTATCCGGACAGATCTCATCCTTACTTTCACAAACCTCAGTCCGTCTGCATTTGTGGTCAATAGAACCTACAAAAGCATATATGATAATTAATCAACAATAAGATGTACAACACCTGAAGTGCATAATTAAGTTATGAAAAGACCATGGAAATTTTTATCCTAAGAATATTAAGAACCCACAAGATCTTTGCATGATACTATCAGACAGTAGGATATAGATTCGCAATATACCTGATCCACCATCCCACTTTCACTGTGACGCAAACTTGTGCTATGATCACGCTTTGTGTACCGTGAAGCTACTCCTCCTTGAGTCTCGTCAGGAGCAATGGGTGTGGTCTTTCCAATAATGACATCCTCACCTGAAACCCTTGTACCCTGCATTTATGGGCATATATTCTGTTTAGCAATCCGAAAATGTGGGGGGGAAAGGCTAAGAAATTTTACATATACTAACCGGAGGTGCAAGACCATCGTCATCCAATTTATCATATGAACCATGTCGCATGCCCTGAAAAGAGGTGAATGTGGTTAGGTTTACATAAAGATTATAGGCACAAGTTTGAAAAAAGAAAATCGAAGTTAAATTGAAGTCAGTACTCACCATAGTATTTTCCCTATTTGGGCGTCCAAAATCCTCTTTTACTAGCGTTCCCATCTTCTTCTCCTCATCCCTATAACAGAACACACGAGTAAGAACAGAACACACGAGTAAGAGTAGCATAACCAATGGCAATACTAACTTGAAGAAATAGTAAGATAGAAAAAATCAGTTACCTGTAGGAACGGAAGAATAAAGAACGGAAGAACCCACGGTCTATTGAAGATTGATTCATAATAACAGAATCTTCTTGGTTGTACCCCGAGTAGCAAGCAATAGCAACGATGGCATTCTTTCAAAAAAGAAAAGTGAATAATAATTAAATCCACTGTTGATAAGTGCAAGGATAAAGATGATAAGAAAGTACTTACAATGCCTGCTGGAAGCTGTCTGAAATGCAAGTGCTCCATGGCACGGGTGGTAACAAGAGGCTTCTGAGGATAATAGAGAACATACGCCAATGTGTCCTGCAAGAACACGAAAATGACTAAGAAAAGATCTATGGTATAAGAACTTCTATTCTAGGAGGAAAAGGAGACCACAATCCCACCATTCGTAACTGGTAGTTGGTAACATAAATCCCCATCGCTTGCTTGCCCATGGCTGACTGGTATGTATTACGCGGAGACTGGTTTGTGGCATTTTGCAAGAATATCAGAGAGAAGGAAAAAAGAATATGAAATGCAAATGAAGATATCAGTAGCAGCATGAGAACCTAACCTGATTATGATCCGGAAAGGGGATAATAGAAGCACAAACACCTAAGATCAATGAAGGATGGATTTCGCAATGTGTGTAAAGTTGATATGTCTCATTTGGGTTTGTCCTAGCATTTACAAGATCCTGCAGCACATATTTAGCAAACAACTTTGAAAGTCAACTATGGTGTTTTCATGAGCTGGTTAAAAGAGGCAGCACACACAATTTTTCTTATGAAGACAAGACAAGCGTAATGACGTCACTTCCTATCATGGTTGCTAATTGCTATTGGCAGAAAAGAAAAGAAAAGAAAAGAAACACTAAAAACACATAGGTCTTGTGGAATTTGCATCAAGAAACATATTTCCAATGGTAGCCATAATGGAATGCTCTGACAAACAAAATGTATTTCTCAAATAACTTACATCAATGGTCATGGAAATCATAGTGGTTTCCTCTTCTTCTGTGTCAACGTACTCTATGTATCCCTTTGCTACAAGATCATGCCACCCACCTTCATCTAGGGACTCCTGTAAGAAGAGAAAACTAAGAATAAGATGCCAAGCAATTAAATTATAGGAAAAATATCGTGATCTCTTAACTTGTACGCACCCGTTGTTGCAACGCCCGGATATCTTTTTTCTTTATTAGCAACCGTTGATTCTCGACAATAAACAATGGTCGACTGCATCGACCATAATCAGTATAGAGTCTCAATTCTTTCAAACTAAAATCTCGAATGATTCCAACTTCTGTATTGACATCAACCTGTAAATGGAGTTAACACAGTTCAGCCGTCGTCCAGCCACAAAGCAATAAACAACAGAATGCACAAAGCATTATCTAATGTGTGCCTATCATATGTTGCTTCAAAGTCAGTATTCTTGTGGTGCAACCAGTGCATATACTTCAAAAAATAAAAATAAAGGAAAACTCAATACTGGAGGTCCACTGAATGGGGAACCTCAATAACTAATTACTTGATTCAACCGAAACTCACACCACTTATCATAGTAAAATGACCACTACAACCCTAAATTTTGAAATATCCATGATAACATAAATAGGAAAATGACCAGAGGATAGGAAGGAAAATAACAAGAGAGAAAATTTAGCGAAAGCACTCGCACTCTTCAGTCAGATGGAGAAGCATGAGAGAAAACCAATCCATAACGAGAGATCTCAGATACCAGTTCATCTCACGCAGCAAACTCAGAACATATGGAACGAAAAGAACAAACCTGTCTCCTTAGCTGCCTCAGGGTCTTGACTAAGAGTTCAGGATTGCGATGAATGCCAACCCAGCAACCGTTGACAAAAATTTTATGGGCAGTGGGAATAACTGAAGGAGAAATTTCCTGGAAAACATTGAAGTACAAGCTTTAACAGAAAAATCAACAAGGACAAGGAAGGTGCAACAAAATCATGCAGAGTAATCTTTCCATGGTGATGAAAATGGGCATAGTGAGTTACCTCAAAATTTTCAGTACTCCATTCTTCCAAAAATTCCAAAATTGGATTAGCTGCTGATCCTACTGTGATGTAAACCATCAAGGCGAGATTTTTCACCAACCCGCATGCCTGAGTAGCAACAAGAAAATACCCGGAGACATTATGATACGATTAAAGAAAAGGGTATCTACTTGACAATTAGAAAACATCAAATGAACATTATTCTTTATCATGTGTAGAAATTACTTGTCCTTCTGGTGTCTCTGCAGGACACATCATCCCCCAATGTGAATTATGCAATTGACGTGGTTTTGCCAATTTCCCTGGTTATAAAGAGCAGAATTAATAAATAACTGGATTTGAAAACTGATAAACTGGAGAAGTGTCTTAATCAATATACATTGCACACATAGCAAAGATGAAGATGGCCCCACCATTCCTCTAGGCGAATCCATCTTAACAAAACCTCTACCTAGTTTTATACCAATTTTACTCTACGTCCAAAGGGTGTAAATTCAGAACCCCCTCCTCTCTTTCTGTTCTCGAATCATAACAGATCTCAGTTCGGATTTCACACCAGAGTGGTGGTTACAGTTATTTGGAAGAATTGAAAGGTAGAGACAGGGACACCAAATTAGGTCCTCATGTGAATCCTTTCCATGGACACTGAGTATAGGGAGCTTTCAAGGGAAACGTGGTCTATCAAAGAATTCACAAAATATAAGTGTCAAAATAATTTACCTTCACGCCCTATAGGAGAGTTTAACCTTCGCAAATGTGACAGAGTAGAAGCATAAGTCAAGCGATTCAACACCTGACCAATAAATAAAAGCTAAGTGCAGTGGCATTGTACAATAAAAGATGCATAAAGAGCCAAAAACAAATAAATTCAACAACAAAAAATTTTTAATCAACCTGTGAAACTCCAGCTCTTGTACCAGCTGCATTTGCTTGTCCCCAGTTTCCAGTGGCAAGAGAATACTTAAGGCCGCTTGTAATTGTTTTAGCTTTAATTGCAAATTGCAGGTTGACATCTTTTCCATTGTCAACACACTGTTATTCACATAAATAAATTAGCTAAAAAGAAAATCAACATTATAAATATGCATGTTTTCGTGTGTGTGCGTGGGTCTACAAATAGAACAATAGTACAATAGACAGAAAAGGACTGCAGAAGTTCGTGCAAAGAACGCACTTTCTGAGCATATGCCCTCACATCCCTTGTCAACTTTCTGAAAAGCTGCATCCATAGAAACAAGAACACGAGTCGCATCAAGCAATTAAAAGCATAAAGTCCAAAGTTTAAACATCTTTCAAGATCTCACAATTAACACACCATTCGAAATAGACCACCAAGTAATGGACCAGCAAGGTCCAGCCTTTTGTTTCCATAATGATCCCTATCATCTTCAGGTCTTCGGCCAAGTGCACAGAGTAAAAGCCGGTGGATGATATATCTGGATAATGTAACATTGGACTCTCAGATATGCTTTATGATTCGTTACAAAGTAACAAATTAGAAAAGTGGTCACAGCCTACCCAAAATAGTAAGCTTTCTTTGTTTCACAATATTCCCCCACACCAACATGAGGAAGCATTTCTTTTTGAAGTATCTCTCTAGCATACCTGTTAAAGATGGTAAAGTAACTCTAAGAATCCATACAACTACACAGAGAAGCCTCCATCCTTGATAAAACAGTATCATGTTCAGTAGCATGCATAACAGAATTGAGAACTCAGTACTTACTTAATCCTCTTCTCTTTGGTCACACCGACAGTGGATCCTCTTTTACCAATGTAATCTAATGCAACCTATACAAAACAGATGAATCAACAACGCCATGTCACTTGGATCTTTAGTTAGTGAAGTAACATTACCATAAAAACATAAAAAATTAACAAATACATAAAAGAACATTTCAGAGTAAGCTAGAGATGGGAAAAAAACAATGAAATGTGTAGAAATGCAAGGAAACCCCTATTTTCATGATTAAAAATGGGACAGAAGGTGCTCCTATAATTGAAACATCAGTGGCAAAAGGAATTCAGTAAATTAGGCATAAGGACACTGTAACACATAAGTATTTATTTTTGATACAGATGGTCTTTTTTTTTTAAATCAGTAGAGTTTTTCATGGATCCTAAAACCATTTAAATGCCTTTCGCAGGGATGAACCCTGGATTTGTTATACCATCCCCCACATGTTGTACACCTCTTGGATATGCATGCAATAAATTCATAAAAGTGGCTTATATTCTTCTCGTACAATTTTTCGGTGATAGATATCTAACAGGTATTAGATAGGATAGTATCTTTATGGGTTCAAGAGTATGAACTATGAATAATCAAATATCCCTTTCATGTCATTTTCATCTGAAGGGATCCAGAAGTAGAATGGGGTGTTGGTTGAATGGAAGAAAAGTTGGAACCCTTGCAATCAAGTTGGTCAACATATCTAGTAATTTAGGCATTCTGACGATACTCCTGTTCTGACTAGAACATCTAGGAGCAGCCTGTTTTTGAAGCCGCTTCTTCTGATTTATATTATTTAAACTCATAAAGAAATTTTGTGAACAAAAGTGTAGCCAAATTGAGGTCATAGGTTTGATTCTTATTGGAAACAAAAGCCTTTAGAAATTTTGGCATAAGCTACGCTGCTGATGAAATGAACTCAAGACTTGGTCGAGAACTTAGTCTTTTTTCTTGTTATTCTCCTAGTAAGGCCTCGTCACTGTTACAGAATTTTCTTTACATGTTAATCATTTGGTTGCTGTAAATAAAGATGTGGTCTCTAGAAATTGCTGAAGTGCTTTTGCTAGGAAGCTTATGAGTAACTTTCGAGCAGAGTTTATGGCTGCGAAGCTGTTCATAGATACGACTGGCATGCAGTATACTCTTAGTTGGAATCAGTTTACCTTTTTTCTGAGTCCAATCCATTGGTCATCATTTAGGTTGTGCTTCTACAACTAAGGTTTAGTTTAAATATTGGCTTATCTGAATGTTTGATGCATTTAAATTTTGTGAAACCCAAATTGCAAATAACATCAACAGCAGGAGAGGGGAATCAAAGGGCTTGCCGCGATTATAAAAACGATATTTGCCCAACCTAAAACGAATTAATTCAACACTCAAGACCAATCACCAACCACAAACCACTAACGATACCGAAGAAATGTTTCCTCCAACTAAACCCTTATAGAAAACTTATAGTACAATCCAAGATTTTTAAACGCATAGGCATGACATGAGGCGTTTTAATGGGAAAATGTGAAGGCGTAAGTCTCAAGTTCTCAACACACAAGACGTAAGTGCATGACTATAAATTACAATATAAATAAAATAATGTTAATAATAATAGTAATAACTCTTATTTATATAAGTAATTAAGTACAAAATAAAAAACAAAGTACGTGTAAAGTTTTAAAAAAAAAAAGTCACTGTTTAAAATTAAAAGAACAAGGAGTTAATAATTATTTGTATAATATTTGTTTGGGCCATCACTTTTCTTTTAAGGGCTTTACTTTAAAACAGTTGAAACACCCCCTTATTAGATTAGGGCACCAAACACAAGCCATCACAGTAGCAGCGTGCACACGGCAACAAAATCGCAGCAGCCAGCAGCAACAGCCATATAGCAACAGTAGCAGGTCAGTGATGTGTCTTCGTCCCTTCATTCTCTCTCTCTATGTGTGTCTCCGTCTACTTAAATCAGGTAAGATCTTCTTCTGGACCTGATCTTCATCTTCTTCTTCACTTCCTCTTCTTCATCGGATCTCTTCTTCTCCGCAAGGTTCTCCGTCGCAATTGATTTAAAGCTTTTTGTTAAAGAAGAAAAAAACTAAAAGTAAACGTTTCAAAGAGTTAAAAAGTAAATTTTTTACACCTCAAAGCATTAAAACGTAATATTTTTTTACGTCTTATACTATTTTATGTTTCAAGTAACGTTTTTTACATTAGTTGTGTTTCGCCTTGAGGCATATGCCTTCTCAACATTTTTTAAAACACTGGTACATTCTACACTAATTTCTGGAAACATCTGTACGTCAATCCAATTAACTCCATATCACTCTGATGAACAACATAGTCAATTTGCTCTAAAAAGAACTTTAGTCCTACAAATCTAACATAACCTAGACAAAGAATTTCATTATTTCCTATGAAGCCATTTAAAGGTTTCCTATAATGTGTCTCTACATGGTAAGCACTCTCAAACAAGATGTGTCACCAAAATATTCAAACTTCATCAAATGAAAATATGGTACCAATCTTCATGCAAGAGTAACATCACAAATATCATGAAGAAGAGGGGAAAATATCATACATACCTGTTGGTTTTGAATTACAAATGCTTCTTCTAGAGATGGACGGAGTAACTCCATCATTTTATCATCATCAAAGTTGTAGCAGATATGTTCCAATATGTCTTTGTCTGCAACAAACCCTAATGCTCGAAAAACAATAATTATTGGAATTTCTGTCCTTATATATGGCAATGTAGCCCGAATATACTGCCCTGAAGACCCCTGCAATGAGAACAAAAGATAACCCATAAGCAATGGAAATAAACCCATAGCAATGGAAATAAACACCACATGGAAGAAGGAAAATTAATAGGTTAGTTCAACTCATGATGCTAAAGGCGTTGATCAATTACCCCTTTGGCACTGGCACGTGAAAGCATCCGCACAAACATGCTGCTTGGTGGCCTGTTTTGGGATTCTGCTATGGATCGTACTTCAGCCACATAGGCATACTTGTTGGGCTGCCTCTTTTTGAACACATAGACATGATTTGTGCTCATTTTCTCCTGAGCAATCAGAACCTTCTCACTACCATTGATTATAAAATATCCACCTTGGTCATAGGGACACTCTCCAAGCTCGGTCAAATCCTTCTCCGAATTTTGATACAATGTACAATAACTTGACCTAAGCATGATTGGAACCTACAGTATCCAACATAATTACCATGTCAAAAAATTTCATTCAAATCAATGACCAAAAGTTCTAAGTCTTAAATTTCAGAATAAATTTTCAATACCTTCCCAATAAAAACTTTGGGTATGGTCTCGGGAGGTTCGGTAACTTCCTCACAATCATGCCCCTTCTTCATAACTTGTTTTGTAACATCCACATACAGTGGAGCCGAATATGTCAGATTCCTCAATCGTGCAGCTTTCGGAAACAAAGTCGCAGTCTCTCCATCAGATTCTGTCATCATAGGCTTACTCAAGTATATCTGACCAAAGCTGATCTTGTAAATAGTCTACAACAAACACACAAAACCAATTTTCAAATCCCACATTTTCAACAAATCATAGAATTAAACTCCCAGTTCTCTAACCAATCACTAAAACTATTCCAAACCCATCACTTAATTTCCCAATGAGACATCACTAAAACTTCAATTCCTGTAAACATGCATAAAAATATCATCTTTAATAAATAAATTGAACCTCGAGAAAATCCGATTGGCGACCAGGGTTGTGCTGAGACTCCGGCCTGATTATAATATCATCAGATTCATCTACAATTTCCTGCATGGTATTCTGAATAAACTCGTCGAACGAATCGAGCTGCTGTCGAACCAGACCCTTTTCCTCAAAGTAAGCACTGATGACAGCCCAAGCATCCTCCTGGGTGATCTCATCCTCGTCGTCGTTGTCGTTGTCATCGTATGCAACGGGATTGGGATCATACTCTTCACCACCATACATTCTCACAAATCCTACAAACAAAATCAGCAAAAATTAAAAAAAAAAAAACCTGAGACCAAAATAAACGAACTTGACCCAGATTTCGTCTCTAAGTTTACCACAAAACCCAAACACGGTTTGGGATTTTTTCGATTTTTTTTTACAAAAAAGGTTTCTGGGTTTCTAAAAAAGAGTGGTGCAAAGGCACCCCATTCGACGAAAAGTGAGGGTTTTGGAGAGATGGGGCGGTCTCTTACCTTATGAAAGGTTCAATCTTTTAGTTTGATCTGTGAAAAGTGGTTGTTAATTGGGTTAGATGAGCTTGAGACGGTGTTATTGGGCTTGTATTTGGAAGGGTTCAGGAAGAAAGGGGCGACCTTTTGCGGTGCTATTGCAGAGCCCCTCTACAGAGGAGAGTTTCGAAAGGAAGAACAGAGAAGGTTTCGTTTGGTTTTAAAGTGGGCTTTAGTGGCCTGAAGTTTGTAGTCTATGCTAGTACAACATCCACGAGGATGTCACAGGGATGATCTCTTCATCAAGTTAGAAATTTTCTTTGGTTCCAAGATAAATGTGAATAGTTTTTAGTTACAAGATTTGCAAATTAAGTGGGGCATAATAAATAAATAAATAAATAAATTATAATTGAGATAAAGTTGAGTCCAATTTGAAATTTTTAATTTATAATAATTACATACCTTTCGAATCTCCAAAATCAAAATAAAATTGTAAATTGTAAAACACTAGAGTATGCCCCGTGCCGTTGGCACTCCATATAATTTTATTTTTACTAAATATTTTGTACTGAACACCTTTTTCATTGTATACTTTAAGGTAAAAATATATATTATAAATTTTAGAGTTAGACTCCGTCAAATTTGAATCGGTTGAAAAAAAATTTAAACGCCATGAATGAGTTCTCCCCCAATCTTTGAATTCACCAAAATATGAAGTTTATAGTTTTTGTTTAAATGTGCATTAAGATGCCCGATTCATTTTTTTGTATGATCGGTCCGTCTCATTGCTGTGAAAAATATTAAAAACGTAAAATACTTTATATTTTTTAAATTTTAACGCTGGTGTTGATAATTGATTTTGTTAGAAAGATTTTAAAAAATGCATTTCAATGATATTAAAAGCAAAACACAATATTTTCTTTTTTCCCCACATGTACATTCCACCAAATTTTTTCAAAAGTTTTTCATTATTTTTTTCCCTTCTACATGTTTTATATTTACAAATATGTTATCATGGAAAATTAATCTCAACCCTCAAATTCAATACATTTTCCAACTTCTAATTCATTCGATTTGACTTTGTCCCAGTCAACAATGAATAGTAAAATACCACTATGAATTGTAATATAGATTATTAAGAATAATTACTCAATGAAGCACATGTCACTAAACACTTCTATAAAATGAAAAATAGTTGGTAGCACATATTATGCCAGGAGAGCATATCGTCTGCTCCATGGAGTAGGAAACCCGAATCCTACGCCTCACAAAAATATTTTGTCGTGCATCTTAACAAAAGTTAACAACTAGTCTTAACTAGCCTTCTATTTGATTGATAATTTAATATGGACTTATATATAACAAATTAGTCCTCACGAGTAATTTAGAATGAAAAAAAAAACATGTCAAATGGGAAATTCAACTCAACTTTCTTCATCCTCGGGTTTCAACATTTTTGTATCAAACGCGGATTCATGATTCATCAAATTTCAACTAATTTTTGTATCAACGTATTTCACGATTTTTATCGGTTAAAGTTCCACATAACATATTGTTTCAAATAAATCAAATACTTAAAGATTCGCATAACACATTGTTTTAAACAAATCAAATACAGACTTGATTGTAAGCAATGAAAGCAAACACAAACCAGTAACAACTGAAGGTGGTATGGTAGCTTCAGCAATAATCACATCGATGTAACTTGAGGAAGATGATGAATATAATCGTTGATGAGTGAGAAAATAAAAGAAAAAATGGAGGATTTGTGGAGTTATTTAGTTTTTCTATAGTTTTTGTAAATTATTTTTATAGTTGCAAGGTTTGGTTAATTAAATATAATAATTAAATACAGGGGCCTAGTTAAGGTAGTTATTAGCTCTGGTTAAAATGCCGACAAGGCAAAAAATTGGTATGAGGAGTAGAGTCGGTTCTCTCTGCTCCCTAGAGCAGACAATCTCAACTCGTTGTGCCAATATTCATATTATTTTGACGTATATCAAATTTGATAATCAATCACAAGTTCACAACCTTGAAGCTTGTCTAGAAATGTACTTTAGGATTTATAACAACTTGACAAAATTAACTATTTGCACTCATTTTGTGCAATAAAGTTGGTTCACCCGAGGTAGTATAGTTACCAATAATTTTTTCACCCCAATTCATACATGGTTACAAATTCCATTTAGGGCACCTAATACATTTGGGCAACTAATCTTGCCTTATCAAATAAGGATAACTATATATAAGACTCTAAGGTTCTCGTTTGAAAATAAAATATGAGAACAATTAATCTTAAGGAGATGAAATCATTTATATTTGGGACTCTACAAATGCCTTGTTGACTAAATATACGATAGCTACAACAAAGTTGTTCTTCACATGAAACACGAGTGTCGTGCAAGTATGCTTATATCCAGTTTCAAAAGTCACTCGTCTCATAACATACATTCTTGCATAGTTGTTGGTGTATTTCATTGTATTTCAAATAAGGTATGGTAACAAAATTGCAATCATTCGTGATCCAAGGATACATAGGTACACTCCGGTGTATTAATGAAACCAAAATAAATTTGTGTTGATGGCTTGAAAAGGTAGTCAAATTAGGATCGAAGTTTCAAATAAGGTGATTTAAAGGGAGCCCAACCATAATAATCCAATTAGGGTCACCCCCAAGTTGATCAATTTGTGGTGGTTCAAGAGGGTGGATGGGGTAGCGGGTTAAGTTGAGTTGTTAACAAAGACAAATATTGAAATGAAAAATAGATGAATGTGTTTGCATCTGACCCATAATTCGATATCAATTTCAATTTCTCTCTAGCAAATAAGAAAACGAGAAGGAGCAAGGGGATAATAAGGAAAGTTGATTTCTAGATGAAGGATCAGGTGTGAGTGATTAGTGGGGTAGGTTGGTTGTTTAGAGAAGATGATGAATTTACCCTCAGATATGTCTTGAGATATGTGCTAGTATCTCGAGGTATGGGTACAAACATTATCAAATTAGGTGTGTGGCATGTGCATGGCGCATTTTTTTTTAATAATCAGGACAATACAACCTCGTTTGACCCAAAAGTGTGGGGGTCCCCTAATTTTTGTTCATTTTGGTAGGTGACCCTATTTGTGCTATTATGGTAGGAGTGTCCCTCTAATCACCATTTCAAATAATAAGCCAAATATGAAGTCGTAATACTTCAAATGAAGTCATAGATATATACATGCATGCCTATCTATGTAAATTGAGGACACATGACGTGAGATCCCCAAATAACGACTCGACACTTCAATGTCTCCAATGTTCACATGCAAACCAAACTCATTCCTTTTTAGATTTCTCACTATCTTCAATCTCCTCCTCCATGCGTACAAGTCTCATCCTCGGGATGTAGATTTTTGTGTGCGTTCTCTGTTTGTTTTAGTGAGTTCATAATTGCTTGTGTAGCGAATAATAAGAAGTGTAATGTGTAATTATATTTGCCTACCATACTGGCAGTATAGGGCACAAGTTTGAAACAACATGGAATGTGAAAGTATATAGTAGGCATTGACTTTTATAAACATATTAGATGTACATATTTATGATAGACAATGAATTACAAATGCATTTATACGAGTGTCGACCATGATTCATAGTGTCGACCATGATCCATAGTGCATTTATACGAGTGTCGACCATGATCCATAGTGCATTTATGTGCATTTCATGATCCATAGTGCATTTCATGATTTGTCCCAGTATGGTAGGGACAAGTTTGAAATCACCTGAATATGAAGTATATGGTAGACATTGATTTTATATTTATCTTATGGTGCATATTTATGGAAGACAGTGAATTACAAATGTATTTATCAAGACTGTGCTCCGTGATTTACCTACTGTATTGTTAGTATGATAGGCACAAGTTTAAAACAACCTAATTGTATATGGGTATTGACTTGAAGTATTGTTGAAAAATATAAATCCACGCTAAGTGGAATAAAGAGAATTCTCTATTAATATCACGAGGCGAGCAAAAGCCCACATTGAGAATGACACATGCCGACCGCTAGGCTGACCAATGCCCATTATCCCAAACCACTTATAATGGTGGTTCTTGAACACTCACAAAATTGTTTATAATCTACGAGTTGATTTACATTATTGCCTACCATACTAACATGGTAGGCACAAAATAAAACAACCTTAATTTTGCAAGTACATGGTAGACATTGATTTTTTTTTAATGCATTTTAGTGTGCATATCTATGGTAGACAATAAATTACAATTGTACTATGTAAATGTCTACCACGATCTTTAATGCATTCACTGTTTGGTGTATGAAGGAGTTTAATGGGTAAATACATATTTGTCACACATGTTTGAAAGTTGAAAGAGCTCGGAACATGCAAGCAAGGATTGTGATTCCAGTTTTCAAAGTAATTTCGTTCTTCTAATTTTAAGAAATGTTTCGAAAAATATTTCGTTGTATGTATAAATTTTTTTTAATTACCAGGGTATGTCAAACAAATTCGAATATGCAAAAAAAGAAGATACAAGCAAATTAACCTAATAAACACATTAAATGAAGCCTAAGTACTCAAGTATCCCTATACATGTAATTTTATGAGGTTTGCACTAAAATATTGAAATCTACGAAAAATGACGAAATATTTCGACAAACAAAATGTAATTTGCTTCATAACTTTTGGGGTTTTACATGAAAATGTTGAAATTTACTAAAAAAAATGAAATATTTTGGAATATCTCGTAAAAATAATGTACTTTTCAATTTCAGTAATTTAAAGTTGAGACCTCTAAAAAACTAAATATTTCACGAAATCACAGTCATTGCATGCAAGTATATGGTAGATATTGATTTTATATGCATCTTATAGTGCATATTTATGTTAGGCAATAAATTACAAATGCATTATGTGCGTACCTACCATGATTCAAAGTGTATTCTACGATTTGTTTACCATACTGCTAGTATGGTAGGCACAAGTTTGAAACAACTTGGAACATGCAAGTATATGTGAATAGTGAACGATGACATGAACATTAAACAATGATGTGGACTGTAAGATCATTTTTGTTGTCGTCCCCATTTAGTGCCAATGGGAGCACAAGAAAAGATGACCAATTTAAAAATATTTACATTGTTGTATTTAGAACAAGGAAATGACACTAATTATAAGATTAGACCCCAATACATTAGGAAACAAACTTCAGAATCTCTTCTACTGTCTTCAACCCTAATGTTAGAAAACCAAATAAGAAAAAAAGCTGAATAAAGAAATAGAGAGTCCATTGTAACATCTTGTTCTTTTTTTCAAGTCTTAGAGATATTTGTACACTTTAGATAATGATTCAATAGAGTAGATATAGTTCTTACTATAACTTCTCCAATGTAATGAGAAACTTTTTGTTCGTCTGCAACCACTCGATAAAAACACAATTATAATTCTAAGCTTGCTTTATGATCTAAATAGGTTGATGACAGTATATATCCGTTAGTAATTTTATTACGATGGTTTAACTTATTTTAGTGTTGTAGAAGCTTAAGACCATTACAAAAAGATTTTATTTTTCCTCCCAAAATAGAATCCCGATATAGAAATGCAGGTATGGTGTTGGGCTATAGCAGTTGGGTTGGGTATTGAGAAAAAAGTGAAAATATAAGACCAGAACATAACACATAAGGCATGAAGAAGACGTTGCATCGTTTTAGGAGAAACTTGAAGATAATGGAGAAATTTTGGAGATTTGTTTCCTAATAAGTTGGGGTTAATCTTGTAATTAGTTCTAAATACAACACGTAAATATTTTTTATTTTGTCCTATTTTTCTGTCCTCCCATTGTTTGGACACCTGTACACCAAATGGGGAGGACAACAAACTTCATAAACAGTGACGAGAAATGTGAACTATGTTTTTATGAATGGAACACGTCATTGGATCCTTATTATAAAACAAAATGTTATTGAGTCCTGCTGAATTAGTAAAATTCATTTTTTTCACCAAATTTTCATTGTCCAAAAAACATTAAAAAAATAAATTCAAAATCAATTCCCTTGAGAGCTTAGACATGAAATAACCACATATCTACTATTGTAAGGGCAAATGGTCTAAGCGACAGTGAAAATGTGTGCTTCTTCAACGCACAAGGCGTTTTCGCAATAACATTAAGTTTGTGAGGGCAATAATATAATTTGGCTTTTACAACAAAGCCCCCACATCAATATCTTCTTCTGAGTTTCTCCTTTAACTCCATCTCAATGCAGTGTTCTTCTTAAACTCCAAAACAGTAACCACAACAAAGCTGTGTGGAAGTTCAACTGATTTGGAGTTGATTGGTTTTGGCAAAATTTCGTAGAAATCGTTGAAAAATGATATGAGGCGTGATGCAAAAACTGGGAAGTCTAGTATTTGATCCGTGGTATCAATTAATTGGTTATGTGGGTTTATACACCCTTGTTGATAGAATGAGGGACGATTTGACTGTTTGGCTCAAAACTGTTTAGAAAGATGATGAGTTAGAAATCAGTTAACTCATTTGTCTACCAAGTTAACACACGAGGTTGACTCAAAGTTATTATTTTTTAAGACTTAATCATTAAGTTAATATTTTATTCTTTAAAAAGTAATAATCCAACATTAACCCGGTGAGTTCTACAACTTAAATAACTAGGGGCGGGCACGCTCTACGTGCGCGAATATTTAATACTATTTTATTTTAAGGGCCAATCAATGTTTCAGAACAAATTGTTTTGATTGTAAAAATATGAAAGGAAAAATGGAAAGTAAAAAAGTTAATTATAAGATTTTTTTTTTAATAACTTATAGATATTAGGGCTTGAAATAAGTTATGTTAGAAGTTTAAATATAATATATCAATGTTTATAAGGGACTGATTTGAATTGTAAAAATTATGAAATGTGAAAGGAAAATTAAAAAGTTAGATGTAAGGGCTTATTTATAATTTATAGATAATTAGAGGGTTTCAAATAAATTATGTTACGAGCTTAGGTATAATTAATGAATATTGAGAAGGCAAAAGTATAAAAAAAATGTAATCATATTTTTCATTTAAAGATACAAACACCATTTATCACTTTTACCGTCTTTTGATTTTCTTTGTAAATATTATAATGCTGGGAGGTCATTGTCGAAATCCAAAATTATGTTGAAGACAAATGTGCAATAATATTTTTCAATTAAAAGACACAAGTACTCATGACACTCTTCATTAGTCTATTGGCTTCACATGTAATTATTAAGAATATGAGAGGGCAAAACGGAAAATGAATTTTAGAGTTGAAGACATACATTTCAGTGTTAATTTGGGAAAAATCTTTATATGGTCCAAATAATAACAATAATAATAAATCATCAATAGTGTCATGTGATAAAATCAATGCGACAAGGATTGAAACAAATGTCCCAAATGTGACAAATTGTCAATTATGAATTTTGAATTTTCATGGAACTAATTTGAAAATTTAGTGAAGTAAACTAGGATGTGGATTTGTTTAATAATATTTTGATTTTATTCTACAAATTTAATAAAAAGTAAAAACTAAAATTTTAAGAGATTTGACCAAAGTTTTCTATGCAAAATAAACATAAAAATTATACTTTTAATTTAATTAATTAAAAATGTTAAAGAATATTACGGAGTAAAGTATTGTAACCAAAGATTATACTCTCACTATTTTAAGGGCATATTTATAGTTTATAGATAACTGGACGACTTTAAATAAATTATATTAGAGTCTTAGGTATAATTAATTAATGTTTGAGAGTGGTTGATTTTGATTGTAAAAAATATGAAATGTGGAGGGCAAAATGGAAGGTTTAAAAGTTAGAGTTGTAAGGGCTTATTTATAGTTTATTGATAATTGAAGACCTTCAATAAATTATGTTAGGAACTTAGGTATTATTAGATATAATTTAAGAGTGACTGGTTTTAATTGTAAATAGCATGAATTTGAAGGACAAAATAAAAAACCAAAAGTTAGAGTTGAAGACATGACATTATTTATCCAAAGATTTTTGTAATTATTATAGTTTAGATTTAGATGTAGTTTCATAAGCACACAAACCTAATACCAATTACGAAAAAAATTCTCATTAAAGGAATAACTTGGCGCGCATAGCGCATGCCAGGGCCAATGAAAAGAAATGGAAAAGAAAAAAGGAGAGCCCAATTCGAGGCCGCTAGACTTTATAGTCACTTTTTAGTCAGGTTTTGGGTTTTTTACACTTCTACCCCTTCTATAAATAATATTTGTGGTTGTGTTTTAAAGAGAATGGGTACAAGTATAAAAATACCCAAATTCGATAAAAAAATAACTTTAATGCCCGGCTGCCTCGACAAACTCAAAAAGGAGAATAAGGAGATTGGCCATTCTTTAGATTTTCATCCGAGGTATACATAAGTAAGAAATTGGCCACACACCCAAAATTAAGTACCAGGTACCCCAAAACCCAAACATTTCAACCATTTGTTTGGGCTCAACACCCGCTATTACTCGAATGGGAAATCAAATCTCTCTCACCTCCTCATCAAATCCACACCGAAATTCATTCAGGTTTATTTTCCTTTAATACGTACGCTATCACGTCTTCAATCTAGTGATTTATATATTGCCTGCAACGTGTTTGATAAAATGCCTGAAATAACTGTTTTTGCTTTGATTTGATGATTTCAGGTTGCGACGACAGTTGGGGTGTCTTGCTAAATGCAAGAGGTGGGGCTTGAGCCTGATTTGGCCACTCTGGTGAGCTTATTGTCCTTCTAGTTTTCGAGCTTGTTGTGTTTTAGTTTTCAATTGGGAGCTTTGGGTTTTGGTCATTGGGTGGCTGATTAAATTGTTGATAATGATTTTGTTGGTGATATAATTCTGGGTACTTCGTTGATTAAACATGTAAGTTAGATGTGGAAAGGTGAGTTTTTTTTTTTGTTGGGATGTGAAAGGAATGTTGTGCCTTTGGTGATAATCAAGACTGAGCAACCAAAGCGAGGCAACTCTTTCCTATGTGACTGCCCCTCTCACCGTCCGTCTGTCCTTTCAAATCTCACTCCTCAAATTGGAACCTCCTTTGGAAAGTGAAAGGATCGGTTGCCTCCTTTTCCAACTGCAACCTACTCATCTACCACCCTCATCTTCTTCCAACGGGTCTCTCTCTTCTTCGGCTAGGATTATATACCGAATTTTAGTCAATCAATCAAGCGGCCAATCATTTCCAATCCATTTATTGAATCGATTCATCAAATCGATTCCTTCACACTCTCTCTCATCTCGCCCAGTCTTCGCCGCCAAGTTGTATACTAGTAATTCTATGTTTACGTCATAACATGTTTATTCGTAAATTTTGGGTCTAAAGTAAAAATCCAAAACAACTATTGCAAATTGTGTAACTCCCACGAATCTAGGACTTAGTAATCTAAAACTTTATAACACATAATATGGAAATCTAGGACTTAGCTTACAAGGGAGAATACTAAAAAGTAATCTAAAACCTTATAACACATAATACGGGATTGCATAACATGAGGGTCATTAAACAATCTTCTAAGTTCGAGAAGCCTTCTTAGCAGAGAGGATCTTGATTGATTTGTACAAAGAGAGGCTAGGTAAGTTCTCCATTAAACTCCAAGCAAGATAATACATCAATATTTGTAATTGTCTATAAATGGGAAGGTTTTTATGGAAGGTGCTATCAGTTGAGTTGTGTCGTTTGGACAGTGTGAAGAGAAAGGCACAATATGATATTTGGCAACAAAGCTATGAAATGGTGGGAAGCAGTTTCACTTGAGGATTTGATTTGCATGTGGGATTGGGTATCTCATCTTTCCTTACTTTGAATCTTGATATGTCATTTGGGATAGAATCATTCAGGAACCTCAGTTTATTTATTTATTTTTCAATTTTCAATTGTTTTTAAGGTTGCCATCTGTATCATAGTAAAAATTGTGGGATATAATATTTTACCTTAATTTTTTTTTAGAAATGGTCGAGCCACCCGAGATCAGTCCACGAGGAGTTCAATGTTGAAAAACAATTGATGCTTCACAAAAATTAAACAAATCGAAAAAGTGAAACCTAAAAAAGTATTTCGTTTTCATATTAACAAATTAAGCAGTGTTGTCCTGCCTCTATAAGTAATATAAGCAATATTAGGTATTAATTTAACAATATTAATATTAACAATATTTGGACCTATTTAGTAAGAACCCAAATAGGAGTTAGGGCATTATTAGCCAATAATGATTAGGCTAATTAACTTGCTAAAAAAGTTAGGAAGAGTATAAATAAGACAAAGGTTGTTCATTGTTATTTAGTTGATAATTGAAAGAATATTTGATTTGTTAATTATTTTTCCTTTAGCTTTTTGTCATAGTTATTTGGATTATTGTTCATTTCTTTCAATTATTTCTCCTCTATTTCAATTATTGTTCCGTTATTTCGATTATTATTCCGTTGTTCTATCAATTGGTAGCAGAGCCGAAAAGATTCTAGTTATTTAGTTCGATTTGAAGAAAATTTGTTTGAGAAGAGAGAAAAGTGAAAGAGGATAAAAGATTTTGATTGAAGATCATTGAAGACTCGAATAGAAGACATAAAGAAAATCAAACCTGCTACTGTCGTCATCGCTGCCATACTCAAAGTCAGAGCAATTGTCATCAGTTCTTATCAAGTAGAGCATCCCGGGATCCACTCGGAACCACCATTTTTGCGCACCCAACTTCACCGGAACCCTCGCCATCGCCAAAGACCCACCGCCGCTGCCCTCATCCTAGATCTCCTCGACCACTGACCTAGTTCAAATTTTGATTTGTGCCAACATCATCATCTTAGGCCAGATCTCGGTGCCACGTTTGCAAGCACCCTGTCCTCCCACCAATCCCCTCACCGTCGTCGCACACCCTCTCTCCATCCTCATCACAGCTAGCACCAGAGCTAGATCCAAGCTCTGGTTTGGACCTATTGTTTCCAAACAGTCCAGATCGTGTTTGTTGGAGAAGAAAAACAGTTTTTGGTATTTACATTTTAGTCTGTGGCATCGTGAATCCGTTAAGAGCACCCAAACATTTAACTTCAGTCCCTGTCCCATTTGGCTATGTACATCCCAGTTATTATGAAGGCACCCCACCAGTGAAAAAAATGAGCGACCCATACTATTCTCCATCCATCAATTTCAATATAGCCTAAGCCCAACTCAGTACCCATATCTAGTGGTGTCTTATGTTACTTCCACACATTTTTACTACCCTACGCCAAAATACACTTATGCCCCCCATTACCCCCAATTTGAACCAATTTCTCTTATGCCCCCACCACCCCCTGTGACCTATGACATAAAAATCACTAGTACCACCTCAATTGTGATGCATATTGAGACCGACACGGAGAAGTTTTTGAGAGATTTAGCATAACGGATTGGCTAATTTTTCGATGCCTGGAGAGAACAAGAAAAAACAAGGGTGGAGGAGAGGTATCGGCGGTTGACCAAGATATGTGACGACAAGGTTAGAGCTCTTGCGACTCTATTGGATGCAGATGAACTTGAGACAAACACGAAGTAGTTTAGCAGAGATTTAAATAAAGGAGAGAACGAGCGAAAACATGGTATCAAATGAGTGACGATGGGATTAGAGCGCTTCGAAATTTCAAAATATGGGAGGAAGATGAACTTGAACAACGCGCATAGAGGCGGATGAGCCATACTGTTTTGTAGAGTCCCTCCAGCTTTTTGAGGAAGTTATGTTCTTTGAGTGGCTGCTTGTGTTCGGCAAGCTTCTTCGACTTCAAGCTCGATGACGAGCTTATTCAAGCCGGGGAGGTTGATGTAAGCAGTATTAGGTATTAGTTTAGCAATATTAATATTAAGAATAACTTGGCCTATTTATTAAGAACCCAAATTATAGTAGTTAGGGTATTATTAGCCAATTAGGGTTAGGTTAATTAACTTGCCAAAGAAGTTTGGAAGGTTATAAATAAGGCAAGGGTTGTTTCTTGTTATTCAGTTGACGATTCAAAGAATATTTGATTTCTTAATTATTTTTCCTTTAGCTTTTTATCATAGTTATTTCGATTATTGTTCCTTTATTTTGATTATTGCTTCTTTATTTTGATTTCGGTATTTCGATTATTATTTTGTAGTTCTATCAATAAGTTTGAAGCATTCTAGAGTCATAAAATAAAATATAGATTTTAGTTAAAAAAACCTGTTACTTGCTTGACAATGGAAACTCGATCATACTTTTGACCAAATATTCTTTTTTCTCTAAATTGCATCAATTAACATAAAAATGTTATTAAACATGATCATACTTTTGAATTGTGAAACCGTGAAGAATTGGGAACAATTTTATGATGGAATGCTATGATCAGAAGCTGATTCAGGCACTACATATAACTGGGTGATGGGTTGGAACACAATGGAGGCTGTGGTTGAGACTTTGATGCAATGATAGCTATTGCAAATGCATTTTTTGACCAATTGAGAAGGTAAACGTGCAAAGAACTTCAAATAGGCATATCTTTGTGACCATAAGTCAGAATCATGCGTATGACCAGTGAAAACAGCAGTTTTGATTATACCAAGCCTGTACTCTTTGAGACAGTTGTATGCAGTTCTGACTTACAATTGTAAGCTACAACCATTTGAAGTTCTTTGCACGCTTGCCTTCCCAATTAGCAAAAAGTTGCATCTGCAATAGCTCTCACCGCATCAGACTCTGTGGAAGGAGAAAAGTAGAAGAATATTTGAGGGCAGACACAAGCATATCCATCACGTGATCCTACAATTCATTATGGTTTGTTACACTGGTTATTATTGGTAATTTTGAAAAGTCGAAGAGTGATTTGCTCAGCAAAATCTGTAAGTTTGCACTATCTGCATGGAATATGTATTAAATCACTCGTGCGGTATAACAGTGGCACTTAGGTACAATATATGTATAATTGAGAAACACAAAACGAAGAAAGAAAATAAAGCAAACAATATACAAATTTAATTTTCTTCAAAGTTATCTCTAGGAGAAATATCATTGGATATAAAAATTGAACAAATAATTATATGTTATATTACATATATTATATTTTATATAGTCATCGAAGGAATCTTATTTTTATGTGTGCTTTTTTGCTGTTTCCACTCTTTATACCTGCTCCCTGTTCTCTGTAGGCATAGTTTTGTTGTTTTTGTTTATCATTTTTGTCTAATTTCATGCAGTTTACCTATTAAAAATAAATGTCATTGGTACAATTGTTATTTTGGCAAGTTTTGAAAGATTCGACATGCTCGTTGCTGTGTAAATGTTGACAGTTATGAGTACCATCTACATGCAATACTTGCTCTGAATCATCTGTGCGGTACAAAAATGATGTTCAGTTAAAAAAATAGGGATAATAACATGAATACCATATGTTGGTCATCCACTTGGACATTAAAATAAAGTGACTTTGAGTGATGAGGAAAAAGAAAGTAAAAAGATAAGGTAATGTTGAAATTATATTTAGGTTTATACAAAGTGACCTGATTTTTCATCTAGGAGATGTTTCATTGGGGTCTTCCTTTTTTCAACAATTTATTATATTTTATTAAACTATGTACAAAGGAGATATTCATACTTTTTTTTGTTTTTTTTTTTTCATTTTGTAACATACAGTAATTTCTTCTCTCCCCTTGTGGGCTTATTTTTATTGAACTTCAGTATGATTATTGTATGAAATTACCTCTAACTTGAAGTTTCTGAGCTCGAGTCCAAGACCAAGCCGATATACGTTTGGTATACTTGAGCCCCAACTCTGATGCTTTGGCGGGTCTTTTTTTTTTTTTTGCAGTCTTAAATAAAAACAAAAAGAGGTAAAAAAAAGAAGAAAATAAGGTATCGCGTTCAGAACACCGAATCTCTACCTATTGCACTACATAATTTTCTACTGTAGAGGTTGGGGCTCAGCTATAGCAGGACAGTCTTACCAAGAGCATATATTGTATTGGTTGTTTAACCCAAAACACTGCCCATTACACAAGGATATTAAGCCCAAGCCTAGTCCAATTTGGTTTACCCATCCTGCCTTGGGTAGAGCCTGCCCAACTTGCAGCTTTACTTAGGATCATATTTGAGGTTAGAATCAAAACTTCAGGTGTTAGCTAAATGGGTCCACTAGTTACTGCCGCCATTTTCTTGAATGAAACCAAATGAACAAAAAGTTCACCTTCTCACTCTCCCAATCTACCAAGCTCTCTTCTTCTTCATGTGCTGATTTATCTGCTTTTGATAATGGAGGCGCCATTTCTTCTCATGTTTTGGTTCATGGGTTTGGTTTGAATTTGTTCGTCCAAATTGATCTTCAGTTTCTATGCAAAATCTAGTTAGTGTGCAACAGTTTGATTAAATGCTTGAAAGAATTCTTATAGCTTGGAATTTGATGGATTCAGGTTATGAGCAGATGAGTTTGCTAGGGAAGCAGTCTGTGGTCTTTAGTGAATGCAAGAGTTGGGACTGCAGTTTGAGTTGGCAACTCTGGTGAGCTTATTGTCTTTAGTTTTCAATTTGGATCATTTGCTTTTGGTCAATAGGTAGATGATATATAGTTTAGTGATGTTGACTCTTCAATGTACGTAATTCTGGGTAGTTCTTTGATGAATGTGTATGAAGCATGTTAATTTTATGTTGGGACGTGAAAGGCTTGTTCCTTTGTTGAAAAAAATTCTAGATTTTTATCATAACATGTTGATCCATACTATTTGAGTCTAAACTAGTTGAAAAAGCAAAAGCAATAGATTTTGGACTTACAGTTGCATTGTACTATAATAAATTTCAACCAAAACTTAATAACAAAAGAAATATGATTGCATAACATGAGGAATATAGACAATTTTCTATGTGCCAAAAAGCCATATCAGCAAAAAGTATTGAGAGACTGTGAGAGCATTTTTGGTTGATTTGTGGAAAGTTTAGAGGTCATGGTTCGAAACCATGAGTTGACTGACCAGTCCTCCGTTAATGAAAAGGAAAAATATATTCTTGCCAGGACTCCTAAGAACTTGTCAATGTGTTGGAGTCGGGGCAATACTGTTTTTTTTTTCTTTTGACTTAACGGAGGACTGGACAACCAACTTATTGGGACCATGGCCTAAATAGTGCTATCTCTTGGACAAAAGCCTGAAGTGCCATATGATTGTGGGACCAACCTCTAAAATTCCCTTGATATATAGAAAGAAATACTAGGCAAGTTCTTTATTAAGCAACCTAATCTCCAAGCAAGATCATACTTATTAGTTGGATAATCATGAACTTGAACCAGTGATACATTCTAATTATCGAATCTATAGATTTGAATTTTGAAGCATGGTCGAGCCACCACATGACCCATCTCTGAGTCCAAAACGAGCTCAGTGTTTGCTAATCATTAACCAATTTGTAACCAGAATGGGAATGAAAAACAACTCAATACTTCTCAAAGAAGGAACAAATAAAAAAGCAATCCCTAAAGAAGTATTTAAGTTTTCACATCAGCAAACTAAGCAGAGTTTTCAGATCTCTATCAGTCTGAGACATTCTATGCATATGAAATTAAATTTAGTAAAAAAAAACTGCCACTCAGATAGCTTCCACAGTTATCTGCAACTCCCGCCCAAATTCAGTTTGTTAATGATAACTCCATCAGGAGCTTCCTAGGTCGAACTTAAAACGATAGGCCAAAACCTGAAAATAGTGTAGGTAAAAGCATATCAACAATAAAAAAAAATGAGACGGAACGGAACTTAACTGAATATTGCTTATTATAAAATTTCCCTAAGAACTCACCAAATGGCCTTCACTTGAAATGCAACTGGACCGAAGCACTGCCAAAGTTTCTCTTTCCCCCAGAATCTGGAGCCCACTTTTGCCACCTTTAACAAACACTATCTCTAGTTCTTCAGGCTCCAACCCAATTTTTTGAGCAGCAAACTGCTTATAATGCATGAAATATCAACATCATGTAAACTAACAGGAAGCCTTGAAACCTCTAAAGAACATGGAAGGTAAACAAGATGGTGAAACGAGAGATTACCTCGGATAGTTGCCTAACTGAACAACTGGGACTGCAGCGAAGATATGGCTGGTCCAGGCTTGGTATGATTTGTTCATCTAAAGGAGTCAGTGCAAGATGTATATCCATCTGTATACCATAAGACTTGCAAATTTATTCTTAGGTTAAGCAGATGGGAGCAGGAAGACTATTAGTCCTACATAATCTATCCACTCACCTCATCATTCTTGTCTCCTATGCCATCGGAGGTTATGGGCAGTGTTGTCTGGCTACGCGGAGCACTAGCAGATCGCAGTTGACTTCGTGGACCTCCACTTCCCCAGCAAAGACCTTTTTGGATCCTTCCACTTCCACGTGACACAACTGGACGTTCTCTCCTCCTTTCTACTGAGCCAGCACCGTCGCTGACATCCTCGGAGTCGTCACTTTTGAAAATCTTCTGCTTGCCATATGCTGGTGATCTTGCAGCTTCCATTTGCCTTTTTCGGATTTTGGCAATTGACGCTTGGAACTGGCCAAAGGTATGCAGCAATAGATGCCAGTAGTATTACTATGTCAGTACTCGCACACATACATATACATCAACATCAAATTCTCAAATACAGTATGTAGGTATTTCTTAGGAAGAACGATTGTAGCTCTTACCTCCCTGTTGCGGATTATTTCTTCATCTTTAAGAGAAGATTCCTACACCAAGAGTACATGACATGGAATTTCAGTAAATCAGTTTCAGTTTTGCATTTTAGTGAGTAAAGGATGATTTTTGGTTAGTTTGTATACCTCCTCTTCATACTTGTCGATATCTGGGTATAAAGTTTTAATAATTGAGTCAAAACGCAAATCGTTTATGAAGGAGCGACGACTTGCAAAATGCTTCCGGCAAGTTGGACAATTTTTGTTCCTAAAATTTCAAAATGTATATGTAGAAGTCGATAAATACATGCATAAATAAATATATATATGAAATTTTAAATGTATATGTTGAAGTCAATAAATACATATATTATTATTATTTATGTGTGTGCGTGTGTGGGGCGGCGGGGGGGTGGAGGGGCGGGTGATGATGCCAATGATTATTATTATACATTACTTACCCTAGTCGCATTGCTTTGTCAATGCATTTCTTGCAGAAGCGGTGGAGACATTCTGTCGATGTTCTTGTGTTCTTAAGGATTTCTGATAACATAAAAAATTATAGTCACCATCAAATTATTTTGCCTGAAAATCAATAAAAAAAAGAGAAAATCCTGAAATACCTAATAACATAAAAAATTGTAATCATTACCAAACTATCGTGCCCGAAAATAAATAAAACAAGAGAAAAATCCTAAAACAAAAATCGATACCCATAGACTTTTAAACCCTATGAACCATACAGTACACACACAAACTAGGTACTCATCTTTGGGAACTAAATAATAAAAAAAAGGCGTAGAAGTATGGAAGTTAAGATGCTTCTATGTTCAAAGCCGCAATGTTTCATTGTGCAGATACTCAGGACGGTTGCACAATCCAGACACTAGCCAAAACCAGGAATCTCAATTAGAATATCAGAAATCCTGGACAAACTGCTTCTGAGATACTATGCCAATGCTTGATAAAGTACTTCTGAAATACTATTCCATTGCATATAATATCTATATCTCGGAGCACGATCAACTACTTGAGAAAGATTCAATCTAGTAAGAAACATGAACATGTGTGATTCACAAGAATACGTCAATATTCTGTTCTGTTCTGTTACTTACTCATAGGGCATACTGTTTGGTTTCTGAGTATCTGAGTATGTATATCATATTAAATGACTACTACAGTTAAATGCCTACAAATACAAAGAGTACTGCTTATACCGCAAAATAAAAATATTTATAAGGCAAGGGAGCATACCTAAACAGATTGGGCACTCTACATATGGACGTACAGCAGATAAATTTACTTCTATAAATCTGCAAAAAAAAACAAATTTCAAATGCAATTATTCAAATTACACAGACTATAATAGAAAATGACAGATGGATTTACTGATCATTACTCAGTTTCTGAAGTTTGCATGTACTGCAAGCTTTTGTGTATTACGAGTTTTATGTGAATCCATAAAGGTATCAGGTGAGAAACTGGTGTTAAAAAATGCCATAGAAACTGATATCAGAGCCTGAAAATCGTGTTGAGAAGCAAAACTATGGAAAAGAATACTAACTAAACTTCGTGTTTGATCCTATCCAAGCACTTTGATTTTGAACTTGAAATTCTAATCCTTTGTACACCCATGCAAGGTTGTTAATGTTTATTTGCATTTTATTTCAGCAAATCCTCCCTGAAAAAAAAAAAAAAAAACTATATATATATATTGATCGGCAAGACGAAAGGTGTTGTATTTATATGTTCAAAAAAGAAAAAAGTATACAGTATGTGCTAGGTATTAGATTCAAGCACCATATCTCCCTAATCAAACATACTCTTTAAAGATCTTCCATGTATATCACCAAACCCACAAAGTGGTTTTAACTTCAACCCAAAGGGTATGCCCATCCTTAGAGACATCCTTGAAAATCCTATTGTTCCTTCTCTCCAAACTACCGAAGCCATTGCATGAAGAAGGCAAGGCCAAACCCATTTGCCTATAGTGGAGAGATTAAGATTTCCTAGATCTGCAGAGGACCACTCTTCCATCAATTGCTGAATAGAGATTGGAAGGAGGGCTTGAATTCTGAATTCTGCTAAGCATTCCATCAAATGCGCTGAGTGAAAGGACAAGAAAGGAGCAGGTGATTAATATACTCTACCTCAATACTGCAAAGAGCACACTGATTTGGGATGAGCATCCCCCTTCTATTGATGTTATCCACTGTGGGAAGTTTGCCATGAAAAATGGTCCAAAGGAGGAAGAAAGCCCTAAGGGGATGTCTTTGAAACTAGTTGTTGGGACATATGGATTCTTAAGATCATCAGTTGAAGATTGGACCTGAGGTCTGGTCTTCTCGTAGCAATCCTTGACAGTGAAAGAAGAACCCTGCCCATTCCAAAGCCATTTGTCATGGTCCTCATCAAGTTGAATTGCTTCAGTGTCATTCAAAAATTCAAAAGGCCTAACACTTGGAGCAATTCCCATTCAGATGTCTTTGAAGCTAGAAATTCTAATAGTGCATTCTCTGACCCTGCTCACTGTCGGTGGAGATGTAAAACTCTGAGACTTTCCTATTTTTGTTTTTGCAGGCATTGAATATGGCTGGATACTGAAGCTTGAGAGGTTGAGCACCTAACCAATTGTCATCCCAGAAGCTAATTCTATCTCCTTTATGAACTTCAAAGGAGATGTATTCACTGAGGAACTGCTTATTAGACATGATGCTCTTCCATATAGACCAACCATGGGTGGTAATGTGAGATTGAGCAAACCAGTCATTGGGGGTGCAACATGCTTAGCAGCTATGACCTGCCTCCATAAAGTGTTCACTTCAATCCCAAACCTCCAAATCCATTTGATTAGGAGTGTCTTGTTGAATTCCTTGACCCCCCTAATGCCCAATCCCCCATTGCCTTTGGGTTGGCAGACTTTTTGCCAATTGATAAGATGATCTTTCTTCTTTGTAGGAGTGCTGCCCAATTGCGCATCGCGAACTCCATTCAAGCTGCCACTTAGGTGGGCATTGTGCATAATGAGAATGAGAACATGTGGACTGGGATGTAGAGAGAGTGCTCTTAATCAAAGTTTCCCTGCCAGCCTTGGCCATGTATCTCTGCTTCCAGCTACTCAATCTGTTCTCAATGCGTTCCTGAGTTTCCACCCAAACTTTGGTGTCTTTGTACTTGGCCCCAAGGGGAAGGCCAAGGTAAGTGCAAGGGAATGAGCCAATGTTGCATCAAATGTTACATCCTAACATGGATGCTCAGAGATCAATATGAGGAACTTCACCCACTGGAAAGAGCTTCGTCTTGGAGTAGATTACTTCGTCTTGGAGTAGATTACTCTTAAGACCTGAGATCACCTTGAACCAAATTAGAATCTCTTTGATTGTGATTACTTCTTGCTCATCAACCTCAATGAAAAGGACAATATCATCAACATACTGAAGATGGGGATGGAGGGAGTTGAGTTGGACACTTTAAACCCATGGATTATCTCAAGTTCTTCAGCTTTGAGGATGAGAGAAGTGAGGCCTTGAGCTGCCATCACAAAGAGCATAAGGGAGAGGGGGTCTCCCTGCCTAACACCTCTAGTTGCTTTGAAATGACCCATAGGAGAGCCATTAATTGAGATAAGAGTAGGAAGCAGTGGTTAGAAGTGTTGTGTGTGAATGCACTTGACCCATTTTTCACCCACTCCAAATTTAGACATCATGTCAAAAGAGGTAACTCCTAGAAACGGTATCAAAAGCTTTGTAGAAATGAATCTTGAGCATAAGACCAGGTCTTCCAAGTATAATTCTAGAGTCCAAAATCTCATTCCCAATGAGAACACCATCCACAAGCTGTATTTTATCCACACCAGCTGACTGATAAGGAGAGATAATGGATGACAGAACGGGGTTGAGTCTGGTGGACAACACCTTTGAGATGCACTTACACATAGGGGTGGGTATCCCATCCCGCAATCTTGATCCCGTCCTGTCCCGATTTTTCCGAGTCCTTTTGGGATTGATCAAACTCATCCCAATCCCGATCTAGAGTGAGATTGGATGGGATAGATATTCTCAATCCCGCCCATTTCGTCCCGTCCCAATTTTATTTATTTAATGTTTATTATTATTAAATTTAATCAAACTACTTTCTAAAGGAAAGTTTAGGATGTGTTGAAATTAAATCAAAACATGTAGAAAATTTACTTGCTTGATTTGATTTCTTTGTTTATATAGAAACTTCATCATCATCAAAGCCCATTCCCGATATTTTCGGGGTTAGCTAGAAACTTTAATTTGGAAATTTTTGGTCAAATAGAACTGAAAATTTATGCTTTTCTCATTTTAGATTGATTATAGGACAATTATGTTTGTAGAAAATGATGGTTTGTTTTAGTTGTGCATTGAGTTATATGTACATCTATTGGTTAGTGTATCACACAAAGGATGCTCACATAAAAGATTGTTAGTTCATTGGACCATAGATTTTAAATGACATTTAATATTGTTACGATAAAAGTTATATGTACATAAATTTGACATTATTGGTATCTGAGCAATGTGAAATGAAATTCTTTTGTTATTCTTCATTGGATGATTATTTAGTACATGCTCATCCCGTCCCGTTCCGTCCCAAACCTGTTTGGGATGGGACGAGGTCGGGATGAGGCCTATCCCGTCCCAATCTCAAACGAACGGGATGGAATAGGGATGAGGTCCATCCAGTCCCGTGCCCACCCGTACTTGCACATGAGGGTGGTGTTCTGTCTCCAACCCAAGAAACCACTGTTGTTGAAGGTAACAATGACTGCCAAGACATCCTCTTTGATGAATTCCCAAGAGTTGATTTAGAAATCTGTTGGGTATCCATTTATTCCAAGAGCAACATACCAGTTGAGAGAATTCATAGCTGCAAGGAGTTCATTTTCAGTGATGCTAGCTTGGAGTTGGTCTCTAGCTTCACTAGAGATGCAAAAGAAGCTCAACCCATTGAGTGTACTGTAGGCCACCAAGAGCTGCATTCAAAAACCTGTTTTCTGTAGAATTGGACGATGTGGGCAGCAATCTGATCTTGGTTGACAACCACTTCGTCTTGAATTCCGAGGAAGGAGATAGAGTTTGAAGTGGGTCTAAAATTTGCAAGTTTGTGGAATAGTTTGGAGCAATAATCTCCATTTCTGCCCCAATTCACTCCTGCTTTCTTTTCCAACAGATGTGATCCCTCTTGAGCAATTTGACAAGCTCTGTTCTGTCTTTGGTTTTCTGATCCCATTCTGCACCAATGGCAGTGAGTTCTCTGTCTTCGTGTTCCTTGATCGGATCAAGGATGTGCAATGAAGCTTGGGTATTATCAATTAAGGTGCCAAGTTTGCCAAAGACATTGACATTCCAATTTTTAAGAAGCTCTTAAGATTCTTGAGTTTGTTCCAAAGGTTGAAACCAACATTCCCATTTCTGGTAAGAGATCTCCCATGGGATTCTACATCCTTGATCAGGGAGGGGTGCTCAAACCACATTCTCTCAAACCTAAAAAGTCTAGACCCAGATGCAGTGAGGGTCTTTTGAAGGATAACTAGATTGTGAAAATATTGCTTTCTTCTTTATGCACGCTGAAAATCTTACGTTCTTTTTATCCACGCTGAAGATATTGCGTTCTTATTTATGCACCCAAATGTTTACATGCATAGTTTCTTGTGTTTATGTTCTAAAGATTGTCTTCTTCACCTCAATTTCGGTTCAAAGACCATTCAAGCTCCACATCGTGTTCTTTTAAAAACATAAGTTTAAAAGAGTCATGGGCTTTTAGATATGCTCTAATGAGTGAGATGAACTAGTGGAATCGATAGCGATTTATCAGTTTTCAACCAAGCTTCGGTTGGCAATGGAGAAAGAGATAGAGAGTTGCAATTGAGAAAGAGAGTTTTGTTCAATCTCCCATTGTGATGCCCTAGTTTTTTCCAACTAGTACTTTTGAGCCACTTCTCTAACTTTAGAATTTTGTGATAAATCATTGGTAGCATAATAGAATTTATTGTGTGGTTGTTTTTCTCGAGATCTGCATAACGTGCTTTAGATTTAGGTGTGAGATTGAGTTATTACTTGTGATTTTCTATTATGCCATAATACAAATTGCAGTCTGATACCAAGAAAATCAAACATCAATAGCAGAAAAAACATCTAAACAAGTCGAAATCTAAGTGCCATGACTTCATAAAAAAGCACTATGAATTAAAACCTGAAAGTGATTCACTCCATGGCTATGATTTCATAAACACGCACAAAAAACTAAATCTGATTGTTTTGCAAGCAAACATCAAATTGCTTATGCAACAATAAAACATAAAAACGAAATCAAATTAAATCTAAACTCCCAAAAATGAAGAAAAATCATATTTTTGATTACAAAGTTATAATGATCCAGATCTATTGGTCCTGAATTCAGAACCATTAAAATGGATCAAACTTTGATTATGAAAAAAATTAGATACAGAAAAAATTATTCATGTAAACAGATTTGTCAATTAATCAAAAACAAAACTTTCAACACAAACATCCAATTTTCAAACTTCTAGTTGCTGATATCATCCAAGCTTCCTTGGGATCCCAATTTTGATATCTATTATCCCTTGCCTCATTAACCCATATTGCTCCCGAAGGTTAAAAAGATAAACCCTAGACTAATTACATGACGACCCCAACTATCAAAGGTGGATTTTTCATGCCACGAACGGAAGAAAACCCTAAGGTTGATGAGTAATCAAAAGCAAACCAATCGGTTGATGAGTAATAAAAGCAAATCAATCGGTCCATAATCAAATGTGTCGCAACATTCAAATCAATTTCCAACAAAAATCTAACAACTTAAAGGCCCCATTGTTTTGACTAACTTGGAAACTATTAATATTGATTTGTTCCGCTAATAAGGTTTTCTCGTCACGAAGCAAAAGTATGAAGATTTCAAAGACACAAACAAAATCAAAGCAAAAAATTGAAAAAATAATTGAGCAAAGAGTACTTACTCATCATTGTCTTCACTTGATGATGGCGATGAAGGCAGAGGAGGAGAAAACCTACTTGACCGAGATGAACCCATGCAAACAATAATAGCAGAAGATATAGAATTTTTAGGTTGAAACAATAAGAGGTTTCGCTTATGCTCTGATAAAGGAGAGAACAGTTTGAGTGCCAGAAGGAATTAGATGCGTAACATTTATTTCTTTAATTTTACTTTTTACTTTCTCCTTATCCTACATTATTTTTTCTATTCTTTAGTTGAAGGGTAATTTAGGATTTTGTATTGTTTTAGCCTTTGGTGAATTTATACGGGTAACATTTATTTATTTAATTTTACTTTTTACTTTCTCCTTATCCTACATTATTTTTTCCTATTCTTTAGTTGAAGCCTTGAAGGGTAATTTAGGATTTTGTATTGTTTTAGCCTTTGGTGCATTTATGTATTTATTTGGTTCGAAGGGAATGATTTTAACGTCACATGAGTCACTGCAATAAATGAGGTTCAATTATAAATTAACGCCCTGAAATAGCAACACAAATATTGTGTAAGTTGTATAGTGAAGTGAATATCGAATAAAACATAATTGAATAATTTGCATTATTGAATGTATTGAGAAAAGGAATAGAATCAGTTTCTTATAAGATGTATAAGCTCTCGGTAAGGTAATCAATGTCTATTGCTCAAGCCAACAATGGCACTTTTGGAGGAATTGCAAATTGGGACCTCAAGTTGAGAAAATGAATTAGAGACAATGAACTACCTTGTTTTCTCTAGTTAATTGAGCTTCTTCAGAGTGTGGTGATTAGTGAGGAGGACACCTAAAAATGGAAGGGCAAATCTGGCATTTTTCTGGTCTTCAATAGTCATTCTCACCTTTAAAGAGCAAAGCTGCAACTTCAAACAAAGGTTCCCTTCCTTCTCTGTTTGGCCATGACATTTTTGGATCAAAGAGATTCCTGATAGGGCCAATTTCTTCATATGGGTGCTAGCCCATGACATAATTCTAATGTGAGGTGTAGGAAGAGTCAATTAATCACTTGTTCTTTTTCTAGACAAATCTGGAATCTCATTGGGCAGGAACCAATTGCTCCCATCCCTTCTGTTTCTTGCATTCTTCATTGGGTTGAGAAGTGGAACAAGGATGGTCGTTCTATGAAGTGAAGATGGCTATGTATTAAAGTTCTGTTGGCAGGCTTTGGTTGATTTGGACAGAAAGAATTAACAAGATTATAAAATGAGTGAGAAAGACACGAGACATCATGGTCAAGGAGATCAAGTCCGTTGTTTGTCATTGGGGAAACATTTGGGATAAGCTAAGAGAACATTTCATGTGTATTTTTGAGTGGGAAACATTATTTAGAGAATAGTTGGAGTTCCTGTATCTTGTTCCCTCTTGTAATGCGACTTCCTTAGTCATACGTATAGTGAAGGAGATGCTCGCTACTCCCTTACGCCATTAGGTGAAAAATATGATTACAAAATTAAGTCTCCTACTTCTCCACAAAAAACTTTCAATTGTTATCTCAGTTCCATATATATATATATATATGGAGATGATAATCTTATGCTTCTTGGAAACGATGTTAAATGCTTTCATATTCCACTCCTTCCAAATCGACCTATCAAAGCATGAGGAAGGTGTCTTGTTGATCTATTTCTTTCAAATCACTTTTTGTTGTTATACTAATGATGTAACGAGTAATGATTACCGTACATAGTGAGAGTAACATTGCTTCCACGTAACATTGAGATATTTTAAAATTTATTTTGTTTTATTTTTATCCACTCTCATTGTTTGCACATTTTCATATTTTTTTTATTCAAAGTTAATATGAGGATTTTGACCAATTTCATTTGTAGTTACCACTTTGAGAACAATTTCATTGTGCTCGCTGTTTTGGTTTTCATCATTCGATGGACATGTCTTGAGTTGTTCAGAAGTTCATGTGTCACCATGTACTTATGGCGAAGGGAGGCGTGTGGCTCCAAGGTCCGCCACAAGAGCCTTGGTGAGGAGAAGGGCTGCCACGGTCAAAGCCTATTTTAAGAGGGTTGAGATTTTAGTGTTCTGGTCTCCACCTTGACTAATATTATGGTCATGCTGCTGAAGCAAGGTGCTTTGAAAAAAAAAGGCCTTTAGGCTTTAGGGCAGTGGCGGACCTCCCAACAACATAGCACACATGTTTGATTTTCTAATAATCTTGGTTTTTCTTGATTCGTGGACTTTGTTTAAAATCTTATGTGTTGGTTTTCTAATTATCAGGTATGATGTCCTTGTGTCTTGACTTTTCAATTACTGCAATTTAGTAGATTGAATTTTATTTTTTACTCCCAATTCTAGATTTTTAGTAGATTGAAGTTTTATTTTTTTACTCCCAATTCTAGATTTTCTCCAAGTGTCTAGCTTAGATTTACCTAGACCTGTTTGTCGCTCTCTTAAATAAAAGTTTTATGCTATTTGCAATCTGCTTCACATGGAACTTTTATTGGAGCAGGTTGCAGTTTTGTTTCTCACTTCCAGTTTGAAAGTCTTCTTCCTCAGTATCCCCTTTGTTATCTTTGTATTCATGAAAATCTTGAAATTCATTATAATCCACTTGATCAAGGTAATGTTTTGATGTTGTTTTTAGTCTTTCCCGCTACCTTTTAGTTCTTCAAATAGGCTCAGGCTCTGGTTGGTACACTTTTCATATGCATTGGTTTGTAGTGCGTTACTTTATGGGTGCTTGGTATTAATTAAAGAAAATTGATGCAAAGCTAGAGAAGTATTTTATTTCTCTACTTGGTGGCGGTGGTTGTGGGTGGTGGTGATGATGATAGTAGTTGTAATTGTCACATGGTAGTGGTGGTGTGGTTGTGGTGATGGTGGTTATAGTTGTTGTAAAGGTGGTGGTGGTTGTGAAGGTTGTTTTGGTGGTGGTTGTGATGCTAGTGGCGGTTATCATATGGTGGTCACAATGATTGTGGTGATGGGGGTGGCTATGGTCGTTTTGGCGGTGGTTGTGGTGATTATGCTATGGTAGTTGTGATGGTGGTGGCTGTGGTGGTTGCAGAGGTGGTAGTAGTGAAGGTGTTGTTGAGGTTATTATGCGATGGTGGTTGTGGTGGCATCGGCGGTTATGCTAGTTGTGTAGTGGTAGCAGTGAAAGTGTGTTGATGTGATGATTATGCTATAGTAGTTGTGGTGGAGGTAGTGGGGGTGGTGCGGTGGAGGTGGCGATGGCCGGTGATGATTGGGGTGTTTATGAAGGAGTTGGGATTAGAATTCGAGAAAGAAAAGATTATGAGATTTTTGCAAAGTAATGCGAGAGATTTCATATTGTAAAGTCTTGCAAGATTTTATAGCGAGGGGATGCGGAGGGCTCGGATTCAAATTCCAATAAAGCACATAACCTCCGTGAAGTTTTGCATATGCATTCTTTTATTTGTACCAAATGGAGCCACAACGTGTTGAATTTTGTTCAAGCTCAGGAATGGAAATCTCAAGTGACTTGTGGAATACAGGAGGAAGTCAAGTCATTTGCACTTTCTTCCAAAAAGTAGGGTGAGTTGTGGTAAAATTTCAATTATAGCAACTACCTATTGCATCCTTGATTATTGGCCATGTTTTTTCTTCACTTAATACCTCATGATCGCCATTCAGACCTGTATTTGTCAGGCGGATTCCTTTTCCTTCTCTACAACCCTCGCCCCTCTTTTGTTGTGTTCTCACACTTCTTTTCCACAGCTCACTGAGTGCACTAGTGAATAGGTATGCTATTGTTTAATGATGTTGCAGTGCAAGTTTTGAACAAGTTCAATCTTAAGAGGCTTTAAAGTTAAATTTCAGAAACTAGAGTGGTTTTTTTAATTAATTTATTAGATTTAAAGCGCCCATTGGTTGAGTTTCTGAAATTAGGGCTTTTCTTTTAATTGTTTGTTGGATTTTGAAGAGATCCGATGCAAAATTTGAAATTTTGTTGGATTCTGAAGAGCTTGTTGACTATTCAGGTCCTTTTGTTGTTGATGTAGAGATCAACGAAGAAGCACTGCTTGTGTGTGGATGAGTAGAAAGTTCATGTTGCAGTTGGTGAAGATGCCAAGATGATAAACCAACTGTATTCTTCATGTCCAGGCCTGCACAAATGATTCCTTTTGTAAGACTTGAACGTTATGTTTAATTGCTCTTTTACTAATTAGAATTTCTTAGGTTCATGTGATTGAAAGCTATTGGATCAGACGACATGGTTCAGTTTGTTGAACATTTTGATAGGCAAAATTAGAATCCAAGTTATTCATGATTGACCCAGTAAAATCAATCAATTGACTCTCTGATCACTATAATCCTCGAGTGAGGCTAGGGAACCAGGTTTTGCAACTAGGATCTATCATCAGAGGAGGTTTTTTACAACCTTGAGTTACAATAAACACTTTGGGCATTTCATAATTATTTCAAGATCACGCCACGTCATCCTGGTTGCAAACCTGTTTTCCTAGTATTTTCAATAATCCTTATATGCAAAATGTGAGCAGGAGTTCTATGAATATTTGTTGTCGAAGTGTAATGACATATATCAGTGCTTTTGTGCAGTAAAAAAAAAACTGTTATTTGTTATTTAATTCAGTTTGAGAAGTACTGATGTGGGCAACATGGAATCAGTTTTTTTATTCTACGGTGTAGATTGACAGCTCAATACATTCAGTTTGTAGATAACTGATCTGTACTTCTATTGAGTGTTTCAAGTCATATAGTGGTGTACCCCAAATGATAAGTAAGAGTGTTCTGTTTCATTGTCCAAATCCATGTGCTTGTATACGAAGCTAAGTTTATTCAGTAATGATCTTCGGAACCAACAATTCAAGACATGTCTGTTATTGGGAGCTCTGTTTGTTACTTGGTGGATGAGTTCCTTGTAAAAGTGATCATTGATACATTAGCAGACACATCTGAGGTGTTATTTTCACTATTTGGGCTTCCATGTCTTGATGTGTTGCAGGATGATTACCATGGTAGCAAGGTGGTGTTTATGCAGTTGAAACTTCCATCACTGGTGATGATCTGTATCTCTCTCCGTTTGTCACTGTAGTTGGAAATTTCAGAGAGCGAGCTCTGCTTCATCTTTGTACCCCAGCTTCTGAAGAAGTCAAAATATCTGACATCATTGGTAGTGAAGGATTTCATATTGCAAACCAATCTCACTTCTCTTATAATACCAGTTGAGATTCCATTGTAATTGTGAAGTCTGTTGTTCCTTTCATTGTATTTTCATGAAGTTTCTTATCAATATACTGCTAATACCGAGATTTGTTTTGTTCGGTTTGAGATTTTAGATTTGGATGTTGTAGACAATTGAATAACTCCAGAATTTGATTGTAGTGAGATCTTTTGTATCATGGGGACGTTAGGAATAATTATGGTTTATTTTATGTGATATCTGAGAATTAGCCATTATTAATTGCATAATGTTAATTAGCTCAGCTCTAATATTTTTTTAAGGCATGACATTACATCCATTCCAACACAGTAATTCATTGTAGCATAGTTAGACTTTGAACTACAGCAATTCGGAATTAACCTCTCACTCCCTCAATAACATTCCCTTGAAAGATTAACAAAGAACGACACGAGTAAAGTAGAAAATAGACATTCAAGCGAGATGAAGTGGATGATGAAATCTAATAGCTATCTTATGACATTCCAAGTTGGAAGCTAATCCCACAAAGTGATTTCGTATCATGGTAATTTCTTGGACACATGCCTTAATTTCGCTTCCTCATGAGAACCAATCAATTATTTATTAATCTACACATATGATTTAACTTAGAGGTGTTCACAATGTAAAAGAAATCAATGAAGAGACCTGGCATTCGATATTAATCATTTTCATTCATATGTTTAAAAGTTATGGTGTTAATCTTCTACAAGAGATTTGATTTGTGAAGATTTGCTCTGTATGTATATTTATGTTTAAGGCATTTGCTAAATAACACCACCACTTTTCTTGAGGGACACCACTAACACCTACTTTCAGGACACCACTACCTTTTTACCACCTTTATGAAGGACACCACCTATAAAAAGGAAAAAAACCCTAACCCCTTTTCTCCTTTCTCCTTTTTCCCTTTCTTCTCCATCAACCACCATCGCTACCTTCTCATCCTCCCTTCACCACTGCCACCTCTTATCATCCTCTTCTTCTTCACCACCACCCAACTCTCATCCCACCTCCTCCCATCTTTTTTTTTTTTTCTTCTTCTCCTTTTTTTTTCTCACTGGCGGTGGTGGTGGTGGTGAAGGCGAGGAAGATGAGAGGTGGCCGTGTCCCACCTCCTCCCATTTTTTTCTTTTCCTCCTCTTTTTTTTCTCCCTGCGATGGCGAGGTAGCGGTGGTGAAGGCGAAGAGGAGAGGTGGCAGTGTCCCACCTCCTCCCATCTATTTTTTTCATCTCTTCCTCCTTTTTTTAATCCCTGGCAATGGTGAGTTGGTGGTGGTGGTGAAGGCGAAGAGGAGGAGAGGTGGCAGTGTCCCACCTCCTCCCATATATTTTTTTCCTCTTCTCCTTCTATTTTTTTCTCCCTGACGGTTGCAAGGTGGCGGTAGTGAGGTGGTGGTGGTGAAGGGGAGGAGGAGAGGTGGCGGTGGACCACCTCCTCCCATTTTTTTTTCTTTCTCCCTGGTGGTGGCAAGGTAGCGGTGGTGGTGGTGAAGGGGAGGAAAAGAAGGCCACCGCTACCACTACACCACCACGCATCATGGAGACGAAAAAAGAGAGGAGGCGGTGACCTCCTCCTCCTCCCCCCTTTATCACTACCACACAACAGGGAGAGGAAAAAATAGAGGAGATGGTCTTCACCACCACCACGCAACAGAGAGAAAAACAAAACAAGGAGGCGGTGACCTCCTCCCCTCTTTATCACCACCACACAACAGGGAGAGGAAAAAAATGAGGAGGCGGTCTTCACCACCACCACGCAACAAAGAGAAAAACAAAACAAGGAGGCCACTGCCACCCCCTCCTCCTCCCCTTCACCGCCACCTAGCCACCACCACCACCACGGCACAGAGAGAAAAAAAAAACAAGGAGGAGGCCACTGCCACCCCTCCTCCTCCTCTTCACCACCATGTAGCCACTACCACCACCACCAAGCCACATGGAGAAAAAAACGAGGAGGCCACTGCCACTCCCTCCTTTTCCCCTTCACCACCACCATGCCATAGGGAGAAGAAAAAAAAAGATATAAAGAAGATGGGAGGAGGAGGAGGTGAGAAGAAGATGGGAGGAGGAGTTGGGGGAGAAGGAGGAGAGGTGGCTGTGGTGGGGTTGATGGGTTAAGGGTTTTGTTTTTGTTTATATAGTGGTGATGTCCTTCAGTAGGTCCAAAAAAATGGTGGGTGGTGGTGTCCATCATATAAGTGGCGGTGTTATTTAGTAGGGGCCTTATGTTAATAGTATAGGATCCGAAGTAGGGACAAAGTTTTTGAGTTTTGGGTTAATATAGGGACTCGCCAACCAATTTATTTTAGTGGGTGAGTTTCGAGTTTCACCCCCTAACCCGTTTCCGTTTCGGCACATTTAGCCCACCAAATATTTACTTTTTATAAGAGATATAGTCAAAGCTTAAGGTGTATTTTGGAGAACTAAAATAGGCATTGTGTTACTGGTCATTCTATTTTGGATATGTCGATATTATTGTTAAATTACTCTAATATATAACTTCATTAAATAAGTAAAAAAAAAATGCTAGAAAGTAAGACACGTGCCATGTCCAAGGATTAATTATGATTTCGTTTTTCGAGGTAAATTCGATAGGTTGATTACAAGAAACATTTTGTTGTGTATAGAAAAAAAATGTAAAATTTTCGGTTGTAATTTTAAAGTTGTCAATATAATTTCAACATTTTAAACTCTTATATACTACCACATAATTAGTACCACAAGACTCATAATGGCATATAAACAATATATTGCATAAGAATCACTTATATAACAAAACTAAGGTTAAAACGGGTTTAAATGTAGAGAAACTGAGATTTGTCTAACAAAATAAATGAATATTTTGGATTTCGAAATAAATTTCAATAACTCAAAAATAAGAAATATTTTGTGAAATTTCGACATTTTTTGAAAAATCAAATTCATTGGCTATGTCAACCTCTCAACCAGTAAACGAGTCAGGTAAGAGTTACACCCTCTAACAACCTGCAGTGACGTACTCAACACGAACCTGACCTAACCCAACCCATTGCCAGGCATAATCCGAAGCTTCCAAAGGTGTTCTCGATGGACTTGAGTCCAGTTCTTCATCATTGATGTCATCTTAATTCTCTTTGTTCTTATCATTAGTGTAATCTTCTTCGTTGCCCAACTAACTCACACATATTCTAATTCAAAATTTAGTGAACTCCATCAAATTTAGTTCAACCTAAAATGAATAATATTAACATCAGTAAATAACACAACAAATTTAGAGTGCATGTAGGAATGAAGAAAATAGAAAATTGCATGGACAAAATTTAGTTTTAATTCTCTAAGATAATTGCCTTTGTAGAATAATGGACATTCTCATCAATATATAGATTATAGATAATTCTCAATGTGATAACTCTAAAATCTCTCCATGTACTCTTGTTCATCAGCAACTTCCTGAGTTTCCCAAGTCCTTCAAGTGATATGAAAGAACCTGAAAATAGCATATAGAAAAAGCTTATCAACAATCAAAACATGTTCTGTTATGCAATGCAATCGAATACTGCATGCATATATAAATAAATAAAATAATAATAAAAAAAAAATCTTTCAGCACTCACCATATTGCCATGAATCATGCAAGTAGAACAAAGAGCTTCCAGAGTTTCGGTTTCCTCCAGAACGCTTGTGCCATTTGTAACACAGACCATTTCTAGTTCTTCGGGCTTCAGCTCCATTTTGATAGCTATGAACTGCGCATGTAATCATGAAATTTCAAAACCAAGTCAAATCATTGAGCAAGCCTTGAAAATGGAAAAGAAGGCACAAGGAAATACTATAAAGTATATAAAGTGGTGAAACGGGAGAATAAATTACCTCACATAATTCTTTAATTGAACAATTATGCTTGCCACGCACACTACTAAAAAAATCCCCTTTTGCGACGATTCGTAGCGCGACGAGGAAAGTTTTGTCTCTCAAAATTATCATGGCGCGACGACATATTTAATATTGTCACGCAAGTAAAAAAAATAGCTAACTACCTAATGCGACGAGCGGTTTCGTCGTGTCATAACCTCTGTCGCGACGCAGTTAAAGCCTTCGTCGCATACCTAAGATGTGACAACGTGTCGTCGCTTAAAACCAAATATTCCGTCACCCTAAAATACCTAGGGCTACGTGTCGACCACTTTAAACGACCAACTTTAATATCCTCAGGCGACACACTATTTCATCGCCTAAATATAGCTTACGCGACGCACCAGAAGCCTTCGTCACCTAAAATTTAAGCAACAAAGTATTGTCGCTTAAACCCAAATATTTTGTCGCCCTAACATACCTATTGCTATGTGCCGGTCACTTTGAACAACATCCTAGGGCGACAAACTTTGTCATCGCCTAAAGATATCTTACGCGACGAAGTGGAAAACTTCGTCGCCTAAAGTATTCACAACAAAGATACATCCTAGGGCGACGAATGTCGTCGTCGCCTAAAGATAGCATACGCGATGAATAGGAACCCTTCTTCGCATCAAGTATTCACAACAAAGATTCGTCGCTTAAAGAGAGCCGGTTCATCGCCTAAAACATCATAGGGCGACAAACTTTGTCGTCGCCTGAAGATATGTGACGCGACGAATTGGAAAGCTTCGTTGCCTAAAGTCTTACATCCTAGGGCGACAAACGTTGTCGTCGCCTAAAGATAGCGTACGCGACGAATAGGAACCCTTCGTCGCATCAAGTACTCACAACAAATATTCGTCGCTTAAAGAGAGTCGGTTCATCGCCTAAAACATCCTAGGGCGACAAACCTTGTCGTCGCCTGAAGATATCTTACGCGACGAATTGGAAAGCTTCGTTGCAGAAAGTCTTTCCAACAAAGATTCGTCGCTTAAAGCGAGCAGGTTCATCGCCTAAAACATTGATTTCTCTGCTCGATTGATTTCGCTCACTATATAATCCAAGCTTCCAACACTTAATTAGGCTTCGTCTTCTCTTTGTGTCGCCGACGCCGGCCACACCTCCAATATTCTCTCTCTTTCACTTGGAAAACGGTGAGGAAATTGCTAATTTTTTTATTTTTTGAAATTTCATGAAATTAGGTTGCTATCATGTGGATTTTTGGGAGTGTCTCACATTGTTTTTCGAGTGCATACTAGATATTTACTAATTAATAATATCTACATCGTCCACTTGAAGAATTGTAATTAAGATGCTGCTGAAAATTTTCCACATTGAAACCTAATCGCATTAGTGTCGTTAACTCTATTGAATTCTCATGTTTTGTTTATAAACTGAAAACAGGCGTAATGGAAAGACATTGGATACAAAATCAGGACAAATGCTGTGATGAATATTTAAATGGGATCGAGAGCTTCATTGAGTTTGCAAGGGCATATGTCACTGGTACGACGAATCATATCGTGTCTGTGTCAATGTTGTAACAATTAGGGGTGAGCATCCCATCCCGCGATCCCGAACCCGTCCCGTCTCGTCCCAATTTTTCCGGGTCTTAATGGGATTGAATAATTTCATCCCAATCCCGTCCCATCCCGATCTAGAATGGGATGGGATGGGATGAAGATTTTCAATCCCGCCAATCCCGTCCCGATCTAATTTTTTAATATTAATTATTAATATTTTTATTTACTTATTTATTTATTTTATGAACATTTGCATAAATTAATTACTGCTTACTTTTCTTGCAACAATTTGGTTATATTAGTCCTAGCACTTGGGTGTTCTCAGTAGAACATTTGCAACTATTGTTAGCTAACTTACTTAACAACTTTCTTTCCTTTTTTCAGGTGTTGTTTACAAAATATATTGTCAAATGTAGTCCAACAGTTGCAAGTGCAACTTTCTTTCCTTCAATATTTTGCAGCTGCAAGTGTAGTCCAGCAGTTTCAGGCTTTCAACAGTCCAGGCTTCTAGCAGTTTCAGGCTTCCAGTAGTCCAGGCTTCCAGCAGTCCAGGCTTCCTTCAAAATATATTGTCAAATGTAGTCCAACAGTTTCAGGCTTCTATTTGATATGTCCAGATTAGCACGCTGATCTCGTCCCGTCCCGCCTCGTCCCGTTCCGATCCCGTATGAACGGGATGGGATAGGGATGAGTATATCTCATCCCATCCCGTCCCGTGCCCACCCCTAGTAACAATTGTTTGTGGCAGACATTCAATATGGTTCGAATCATTTGGCGAGGTATGGGATGATTCAGAATTATACGAGGTGGATTTATCATGGGGAGCAATGAGAATTTGGTTCGACTTCATCGAATTCCCAGCCACTTGTGCCGCACATTGAAGAAACGTTCATGAATGATAATGACCAAGTTATGGGTATAATAAATGACGCTTATCTATATGCATCGATGAACGAAGATGGCATTGATGATATGGTAGGAGATACCGTACCTCCCAACATGCTACAAAGTGAAGAGTTAGAAAACTATGAAAGACTGTTGAAACAAGCCCAACAAGCATTATACCCCGGTTACACAAAGTTCTCCCTGCTTACTGCCATTGTGGAGTTGATGCATTGCAAAGTGAAACATCATATGTCGAATAAGTGTTTTTCTCATTTAATGGGAATTATGAAGCGGATGCTTCTGAAGGAAAACGTTTTGCCTGAGGATTATCTTAACGCGCAGAAATTGTTGAATGGTCTTGGTTTGGGGTATCAAAAGATTCATGCTTGCAAATACAACTGTGCATTATTTTATAAGGAATTTGAAGGGATGGATGCATGCCCTGTGTGCAATGAGCCAAGATATAAGCCTAATTATGGTAATAAAACGAAGAAAATTCCACAAAAGATTTTGCGTTATCTTCCACTGAAGCCTAGATTGGATCGACTGTACATGTCGACGCACACTGCGAGTCATATGAGATGGCACAATGAAGGAAGGGTTGATGATGATTTTTTGAGACATCCTGTTGATGGAGAGGCTTGGAAAGCATTCGATACTATGTATCCCGATTTTGCAAAAGACCCGTGCAATGTCAGATTGGGGCTTGCAACTGATGGATTTAATCCGTTCGGGAATATGAGCTCTACTCACAGCACCTGGCCCGTCGTTGTTGTTCCTTATAACTTGCCCTCTTGGATGAGTATGAAAAAAGAATTTACAATGATGACTTTATTAATTCCCGGTCATCCCAGAAAGGACATTGATGTTTATTTGTGGTCGTTGGTTGATGAGTTGAAAGACTTATGGAAAAATGGTGTACGTACATTTGATAAGTCTACCAACACAATGTTTATGTTGAGAGCAGCAGTGATGTGGACTATACATGATTTTCCCGCTTATGAAAATATTTCAGGTTGGAGTACTCAGGGCTATAAGGCATGTCCGATATGCAACGATGATGTAATGTCTGATTGGCACGCGGGAAATGTTTGTTAAATGGGTCACCGTAGATGGTTGGCCCAGGATCACGAGTGGCGAAAAAATAAGGTGGACTTTGATGGAAAAATGGAGAACGACACTAGACCTAGAGAATGGTCGGGGGATGACATTTTGGCTAAGTTGAATAGCTTGGAATTTGGTCAGATTGGCAAACATCCCGATAATCGTGATACTAATTTGCACAGGTCAACTACACATCTGAACTGGACGAAGAAGAGTATATTCTTCGAGCTTCCATACTGGTCGAAATTAAAGATCAGGCACAGCCTAGATGTGATGCATATTGAAAAGAATGTGTGTGATAGTGTGGTTGGGACAATTCTTGGCATCGAAGGAAAATCGAAGGACACTGTGAAAGCGAGGGAAGATTGTATGAACATGGGTATAAAGAAACGGTTATGGCTTAAGAAAGGTCACAACACAACACGGTTATGACAATTATTGTTTTATACGATCTTCCACTGATTGCATCTAGTTACTTTGTCTTCATGTTACTTTGTAATTGCTGTGTTGTGTTTTTATTATTTTGGTTCAGATGGCTTCTTTGATTACAAGAAAACGTAGGTCCGTAATTGTTGCTGATAGTAGTTCGGTCGCCGCTCCTCCGCCCAACGTAGCTCATTCCGCCATTAATGCTCCCGCTACAAGGGTTGCTTCTATCAGTACTCCACCAGCACATGGATCAAATGTTCCTGTAGTTGATCAATCTTCATCGTCTGGATTAGTTCCTCAAGTTCTCACTCGACGAAGCGTTAGACGAACAAACCGTCGATCAGCATCTCCTGAGATTGCACTCGAGACTGTAACCATGTCCGGTGATGTAAACCCCTCCCCCCAAGGAGATGGAGAGCTCCCTAGAGGTAATAAACTTAAGTTTTCCTCATCATATTCGGCAAATTGAATTTTTTTTTTTACAACAGCAAAGAAAACGAGGGGGTCCTGTAGACAACTAAAATCCCAAAGGATCACACGAACCACTAAGACACGCATTCCCGTAGTGTGGATCCTAGTCATCGTCGCTCGCAATCGGCGAAGATTAATAGCTTGTTGGTGCATGACATCGGTGCAATCATTCGCAACCATTGCCCGATGACATCCTCATCTTGGAGTGAGGTCAAGCCCGAAACGCAGGCCAAGGTGTTGGACACGCTCACAGTAAGTTTTAGCCATTCATCTCAACCTTTAATAATTAAAATCTTTATAATGTAGAAAATTTTGAAGGTTTTGCATGTTTATGCTTGTATTTTTACATGATTTGGTATAACTTATCTCTTTGGGCCTTAATATTCTCTAATAAATATTATTTAAAATTTCAGGTTAACTTTGAGTTTGACATGAATGATCCAAACATTCATGAATATATCACCGGTACGTGCGTGGATTGATACAGGAATTGGAAGCATGATTTCCATCGATACTTTCAAACGTTTTCTGATGTGGATAGTGCTAAGGCACAACCCCCAATCGAATTGGAGCATAAGCCTGATGAGTGGGTGTGGTTGTGCGATCATTGTCGAACTCCCACATTTCTGGTAAGCATTAACATTTTATTTAATTAAAATAAACATATTTATTTTTATATATGTAATAATGCATATGTTTAATATATATTTTGAATAATTATACAGAAAAGATCTGAGGCGAACAAGGCGAACTGACGTCAAAAGAAAATTTTACATCACTCTGGTTCATTGCCTTTCTCTTACAGGGTGCAGGAACGACGTCTAGTAAGTGAACTCATGTTTCATTTCATTATTTTATTTTTAGTCAATACATTCAATTAAATGTTTATATTAGTTGGTTTATTATTTTAACAATGTTTTGTAGAAGGGTTCAAAATTCCCAGAAATCGACATGTTCAAGGATATTTATGCACTACCTGGCAATGAGGTGGCCGTGAAGTTGCATGTAAGTTTTATTATTTGCATTTTTTTGCATGTTGTCACTTCTGTTGTTTTAAAAGTTATTAATTTTTAATAATTTTTTTAATCAAGGAAACGATGGTGGAGAGGCGGGATAGGCACATGGAGCGAGTGGCCTCGCAGCATCCCCTGGGAACTCCGTTGGAACAACTCACAATGGACAATCCTGATGCAGGATTACATATTTTGACGGAGACATTGGAATCGCTAGGTCCAAGACCCGAAAAGATTGTTCGGGGATGGGAAAAGCTAAAGTTCGTGAGGTCAACACCTCATCTTCAGCTTCGCAGCGCTCAGTCGGAATCGTTTCATCATTACAGTCGAAAGTGGAGGAATTACAGAATGAGTTAAATGTTGCCAAAGCGCGTGAGGCGGATAGGGAGGCCCGAGAGGCCCGGGAGAGGGAATGACAAGCACAACAGGCAACTAGGCGGAGTATGTTATTAGGGGCTCTCCAGCAGTCAGAGATTAATTTGTCGAGCCTCCTTCTACTTTCGACAAACCATCATCATCCACCACATCCTTAAAAAATGTACTGATGTGTTTTTTTAATTTGTAACTATACAGTACGGTTTAAATTTTTTAATTTGTAATGGATACATTATGATTTTACATTATTAATTTGTAAAGTTAAGAGTATTTAAATAAATTAGCCAAACCTTTCGATGCGTGAGACGATTCAATTAATAAATATTTTAAATTTAATTAAAATAAATATTTGAATTAAAAGATTTCAAAATTATTAAACATAACTTTAAGTGACAAAAATTTTCATTGCATAAGAATAGATCAAGCGTGTTTGGATCGACGTAACCTGTGTGACAACATTAGAGTGATGAATATTGTTGTCGCATAAATAATATCTTGTGTGATGAAAGGTTCGTCACCATTGAGTTAAGCCGACAAAGTCTAACGCGACGAAAGGGATCATCGCGTAAGTATATTTTGCGCAAAGAACAATTCTATTTCTTGGACGAAATTAGCGTCGCGCAAAACAGTATTACGCGACGCACCCTTTTGCAACGATCTTTGGTGTCGTCGCGCAAAAAGGATTGTGTAGCGACGAAGAGTTATTTGCGTCGCGCAAAGACTTGCGAGACAGAGCTGTGGTGTCGTCGCGCAAAAAGGAATGTGTAGCGACGAAGATTATTTTCGTCGCGCAAAGACTTGCGAGACAGAGCTGTGGTGTCATCGCGCAAAAAGGCTTTTGTAGCGACGAAGATTTTTTTTCGTCGCGCAAAGGCTTGCGAGACAGAGTTGTGGTGACAACCTTTGCGCGACGAATATTTTGTCGCCCAATATTTATGGCGACGAAATGTTGTCTATAGCGACAATTTTGACTACGTCCCTAAAGGCCTTTTTTTTGTAGTGGCAGGTACGGCTGGTCCAAGTTTTGTATACTTTGCTCATCCAAAGGAGAGAGTATGAGATGAATATTCATCTGTAGTAGTATGGAACCATGAATACATAATTGTTCGTTAAATTTCAGCAGATAGAGGTTGGGCAAACTATTAGTCGAACAGATCAATCCACAAGATTAACTACCTCATCAGCAAACAAAACTTGAAACTGTCCAACGTAACGTCAAGGTTTGCAGCAAAATGAATATATAAATAATGGATGATCCTTGCTGCTATACTAATACTTACCTTTTTATTTCGAATGATTTCATCAGAGTCAATGAACTTTGGGCATTCATCATACCTGAAATTTTAATGGTTGAGGCCAATGAACCATATGTATAGGATGACAAAGTGGAATAGCAATACATGATCGCTTACCCAAATCGAAGTGTTTTTTCAATGCACTCCTTGCAGAAGCGATCCAGACACTCTTCCAATGCAATTGTGTTTTGAATTACATCTACAGCATCAAAGAGTTACAGATCACACTGAAATGAGTACTTCATGCAGTTATGGTACATACTTGAATAATTAATTTCAAAAGAAATGTTTTTTGAAACATAAGAAATTCAAATTCCTGTTTTAGTATCACAATGAGCATACCTAGACATATGGGGCATTGTATAATGGGCGCCTTTCCAAAGTTTATTGCAGGTTTGCTTCAAATAATTTCGTTTATAACCTTTTTTTTTTTAATTTTTCCAAGATTGGTGAATTTTGAAGGGGTTTGTAGACATATATTCACATCAAAATTTGAGATATTCCCTCAAACTAATTGAAATAAAATTTACCCAGCTTAAACATACTTACCTTAAAGAGATTTTAGCGCTATTTTTCTTTGACCCAATCATCCTCACGTGCTTTGCATATAACCATGCACATTCCAAGACATATATAGAAACCATCGAGATCAATAATTAATTAAAGAGAAGTAGGTAGGTCTCTTTGGGGATATCTGATATAATTAAAGATTACTACTATATGCATTCACATGTTTTTACACTTTTTGTTTATTCTTTTTAAAACACAATCACAAATACTATTTATAAAAAGGGTACAAACGTAAAGAAAAATACAAAAAAAAAAAAAAAATGGTAGCAAACATAACTGGCTAGAATTTTTTGTACCATTTTGTACTTTCAAGTTGTGTTATACTTTTGTTTAGTGTGTCTGTGATGTGATGCTATTTAGCTGATTTTCTATGTTATGGCTTTTCAACAAGTATCAAGAGACTGCTGTGCTTATTATTGGAAGGCCTTTTCTTTTCATTCTATATACTCTACTTTGATAAGTAAAATATCTCTTTTGCTGCATTTCCCATCGACTCTTGATCTTTTATTTCAATAGAAACTCTTGGTGGTGAATGAGAACATGTGAATGAGAAACTTAATGCTGTGATTTGCAATTGATATGTAACCATGAAACACGATGTCCTTGCACTCAGATGTGAGCCCAGACATTGTCTTCAAGGGATTGATGAATAACTCAAACCAACACAAGCAAAACAAGAATATAATCTATGCTATTGTGGTGAAGAAAACACACAATTATACACTATGTTTCCTTCTCTCTAAGTCTCAATCTCTCACCTAGATCGCACTACAAAAAAAAGCCTCAATAGCTACAAATACTAGTGCCGGAATAAAAAAACCGTCACTAATTAAAAACTTTGCGACGTCAAAAAATCGACACTATATCTTTTCGTAGCTGTCAACACCCAAAATTATAAAAACTGTGATTGTGACGGGAAAACCGTCGCAAATTTCAGAAAAACCATAGCGAATTAAAGCATTAGCCATGGTATCTAAGCCGTCTCTACGTTTTACAAATAAAAATCATTAGCTACGGTAGAAGCCGTCCCTAATGGATTTTTTGAAAAAAAAATATATACACAAATAACATTTAGCCACGGTAAATGAGTCGTCGCTAAGTTTTACAAATAAAAATAATTAGCTACGGTATAAGCCGTTCCTAATGGATTTTTTGAAAAACAAATATATACACAAAAAAAACATTTAGCCACGGTAAATGGGTCGTCGCTAAGTTTTACAAATAAAAATCATTAGCTACGGTATTAGCCGTCCCTAATGGATTTTTTGAAAATAAATACATATAGAAAAAACATTTAGCCACGGTAAATGAGCCGTCGCTAAGTTTTACAAATAAAAATCATCAGCTACGGTATAAGCCGTCCCTAATGGATTTTTTGAAAAAAAATATATATATATATACACACAAAAAAAAACATTTAGCCACGGTAAATGAGTCGTCGCTAAGTTTTACAAATAAAAATCTATTAGCTATTGTATTAGCTATATATTAAACGTTTAGCCACAACAAATGAGCCGTCGCTAAGTTTTACAAATAAAAATCATTAGCTAGGGTATTAGCAGTCCCTAATGGATTTAAAAAAAAAATACATATATACAAAAAAATATTAGCTACGGTATATTAGCCATCCCTAATTTTGCTTTTGGTATCAATCTATAGGATAATCCAATGGATGTGATCTAATCTAATCTTTGCTGTTTTCTTTGTTGTGATCAACGGATGAGGATAATCCAAAGGAGGAGCCCTAATTTTTGCTCTTTTATTCGTTTCTCTTCAGAATTAGAGAAGGAGAAGCCGAGAAGGAGCTAAAGGAGGGAGGAGAAAAAGAAAAGAAGAAGAGGAGGAGGAGGGAGATTCATGCGAAAAAGGAGGAGGACGGTGGTGTCGTGGTGGTACTCTCTGTCCCTTATTCTCTACTCTCTATCTACTCCGCCCACTCCAGCCCTGCCATCTTCTGCGTACGTCTTCTTCTTCTGGTGAGAGAGAAGCTTTAGTAATTCATAACCAAATACTAACATTTGTCAAATATTAAAATAGCATGCATTTTTCGAATGTTCCATTTACCTTATATAATGGTGGTTGTTACTTCACTGCGTGACTTAAGCAGATGAGGCTCATCGAGGGGAAACGTTCTTTGAAAAAGAAGCTTTAGTAATTCTTTTAGCTACAGTTTATTTGCTACGGTATAAGCCGTCCCTAATTGAAAAAATATGTATACACAAAAAAATGAAGCTTTGGGTGCGAAGAAATCGCTCCCACCCTTGGGGGTTTTGTGAGAGATTTGGGGTTTTGTGGGAGAGAAAAATCACTGAGTTGTGAGAGAGAAGAAATCGAAGAGAAGAAAACCCATCATTCTTCATATTCTTCATCTTCGTCTCCTCTCCCCATTTTTTTCACTCTTCGCGGCTCTTCTCTTCGTATTCTTCTTCCTTTCGAGTCAGAGAAGTAAACCCAAAACCCATCATGAATTCAGATTAATTAGGGAAAGCTCTTCATCGAAGGGATTTCATGGGAGACAACAGAGGAGAAGCTCACGGAGCATTTCGGCAATTATCAAGGAAGGATATATGTAGTCTTATCCTAGACCGTTTTATAATTTGTTAAAATTTTTCCTCTATTATTTTGAGTTCTCTGAAATTGAACAATTTGTTTTTGCTCATTTTTTGTTTTGTTTCCTCCAATAATTTCTAGAAAGATGTGAAGATAATGAAGAAAATGAATGTGGATACTTACAAGTTCTCCGTTTCTTGGTAAAAAATTATACCAAGTGACTAGTAGCATAAACATAATTTTGATGTGGATGAATTGCTAATAGGGCAATTTCGAAAAGTTAAAAGTGTCATTGAAGACTTGGTTACTATTCTGAAGGGCCTCAATTTGTACGATTATAAGGTTAAAAACAATAATTAGTTGGTGACAATTGTTTTTTGGCTTTAGATGGGAAGAAAATGGATGAAGTGAACCAAGAAGGCATAAATTATTACAAGATTATGCAGAGGTTTGTTTCAAGGAGTTTGGTGACAGAGTGAAGCATTGGATCACCTTGAACGATCCATGGACCTTTGCGAGTTGTGCTTACAACCTGGTGATCCATGCACCTGCTAGTTGTTCTAAATTCATCGAAAACTGTACTGTTGGGAACTCCCCAACAAAGGGCTACTTTAGTAAGTGTAGCACCCCGTAATTTTTCTACTTACTGAAAAATATTTATATTTTTGTGTGATTGTCTTCATTAAGTTATGGGCATACATATGAGCTATTTATTTGTCAATGTGATGTGTAGTTGTTTATTTAAGAATTTATTTCCTACTTACCTTCCTCTACCGAATCTCGGGACGAGATTCTTTTGAGTTGTATATATTGTAATACCCGCCTAATTAAATAAATATATAAAATTTCTTTTGTAAACCCTAATGTTGATGGGTTGTTACCCAATTGTATTTGGACTTGGTTGTGGGCTTTTATTAAACTAATAAGTAGGGTTTTTATTTTGTGAAATAGGGTGGGCGCATTCGGAAGTTCGGTGGGGGCGAATAGCCACCCACCATATAAAAGAAACAAAACCCTTTGTTTTATTTTCCTCTCTTGTTCTTCACATAGAGTTAGGGTTTCAGATCCTTGCTCAACCCAACCCAATAGAAGAAGAATCCATCAACCCGATCAATGGCGGACGAAGAAGAAATGGAAGGCGAGGCTGCTGGAAATGTGGTGTTGGACCTGCGATTAGGCGAGCGTTGTGGTCGTGGCTGGCGAGAAGGGACTGTGTGTCCAATTGAGGTGAAGAGGGAAAGGGGTTGTTCGATTGATGGAAGATGAAGAAGAAGAAGAGGAAGACATTGGTCATTTGGGCAACTTGAGGTGTGAATCTGTGAAGTAGACAACATTTTGTTTTTTTGGTTTTTGTTTGGATGATGATGATGTTGTTGTTGTGGGTGAAAAAGAAGGATCTGAGATGTGTTGAGTGAATGATCTTCAGCCTGAGGAAGACGGGCGAGCTTTGGATGATGAGGATGCCGCAGCAGGGAGCATGCGATGGTGTCTTTGATTGAGTCTGGTTTTCAGAGACGATGGTGAGTCTTCTTTCATTCTCTTTATGAGTTTCTCTTTTTGAAATACCCATATCTTTGTTTGTTGATTTTGGTGTGTTTGATGTTACTGGCGATTTAGTGTGTTTAGGGGTTTGATGTTGTGATTGGTATTGTCATCTTAGGGAGGTTTGGGATTAAAAATTTGGGGCGTGACATCTCCTTATGCATCTACTATGCCTATAACCATTGTCATAGATGTTCTATTATATGCAATCTCGATAGCCATTGTCGTCCACACATACCATTTGTTTAATGGGTTTACCACTGGATTTTTGTAGAAAATGTTTCTGTTGTATGAAAATGTGTATAGGCAAATGGGAGCTATGAACTAGTGCTATATTTTGTGTTTCTTACAGAGATTGAAATGCTGTGGATTTTGTGTGTTAGTATTTTCTGTCTTGGTGATTACGACTTACTGTATATATTTTCTCAATTAGCTTATTCTTGCTCTTGAGTTTGTTGGCTTTGACATAAACTTTATAAGTAGGATTTAATTGGGGACTTCTACTACTTTTTTCTATATGTTTGTGTCAGTATCAATGTACTGTTATCATTACAGTAACTGACATTCCTTGGAATCTTCACTGGAATCTTATAGAAAGACACAATTAGCTTTCTTTTTAATCTAAAAAAAATAAAATTATATAGACTTTGAGTAGTCCAGATAATGGACTAGTTCATTCTGGGGTCGGATTAGCTTTCCTGAGTTGCATCCTTACTTTGGACTAGTTTTGGTTTGATGCATTTTAGACCATGCATCATAAAGTATTTTAGACGTATGAGTACCTCCGTCATTTTGTTGCTTCCATGGAAATTCCACCTCAATTGATTTAAGTTATAGGTATGAGTTCAAGCTTTACACATAAAGTCAATGGAGACACGAATGAAATCAATAGAGCTAAAACCCATTCACTGATTTAAATATTTAGTATATTGAACATCAAATATACTTTGTGTGAATTGGAAACTGGAAATGCCATCCACTTGTTTGATTATATGTTACTCCAAGTCCCTAGTTATTTTAAGCATTAGTGACGCCTTATCTTTGGGAAATTGAGTTCTTGTTTTCTTTTCAAATTGATTATTTTAGTTGTATGGTTCTTGATTCATGATCACATAGAGATTGAATTCTTGTTATCCTTACTCTTGTTGAAGCTTGATTACCTTTTGGTTTTCACCTTTTACGTCCCTTCTTTCCCATAGTTGATGTGGGACCTAAACATCATCTTTGGAGTATTTCTTTGGACCTATTTACATAACTGACGAGATTGATCCCAATTGCATAACATAAAATAGAAGAAAATATTCTAGTAATAGATATTGGCTGGTATATAACTGAACACTTGTTTTTAGTTTGAGTATTTGTATTGTTATGCGAAGGGGTATGGATATGTATGTTGACAGTGTATGTTCTATATTGATTGTCACTGTCTAATCAATAGATGTGGTCATGATAGGTGGTTTTCAAAAGAAAAGGTGGATTTTCATAAGGATAGTCAGGAATAGCCAGTAATGGAACTTGTTTTCTTGTCACGCGTATACGACTATGTTAAAAGAATGTTTGTGCTTGCGACACACTTATTTTTCATTCTTTTCTGAAGGAGATGGCAAAATAGATTTTGTCATGTTGTGAATATCACCTTGGTAATGTTTTATGTATATATGATTCTTGTAAAGGGAATGTGATGTGACGTTAATTGATTTGGAAAAATAATGACTCAAATAAAATCCTTGGTAAATGTTCTTTTTCCACAACTCCAGAAAAAAAAAAATGTGAAAAGAAATGAAAATTTTGTATACAGACTTGCTTGTATACGTGTGATATTATTATGGGTATGCAGACTTGCTTGCATATCGGTGCACCGTTCCATGTGAGTTCGGTTGTACGTGTAGAATGCTTGTCAGTGATCGAACTTCGGGTGAGATGACATGACACTCGAGGTGGCACCCCACTTGGGTCATGTACGCTCCGAGTGGCTTCGATGGCAAGGGAGGCACACTTGGGTGAGGTGTGTTCGGCACAGGAGGAGAGTGCGATTGTGGAAAAAGGAGCCAAGAATTAGAAATCAAAAACAAATAATTAAATTAAACCATTGAATTGAGCATGCCATGAAATTGTGTATAGATTATTTTAGCTTATACTAGGTTAGCCTTGAGGGAAGAAACTAACAGCTCATTCGAACATTGAATGAGAACTACCTGTCTTCCTAAAGGTAGAAAAATGTGTTTTGTTTAATATTTCAATAATAGTCTAATATGAGTGAATTGTATTGTTGTTGCATTTATGAGGATTGATAACTCATAAACTTTATTTATTAGTAATAAATAATGCATGTTTATTTATTGGGATGATAACACCATTGCCTCATTGGGGAACTACCTGATGGTGTGATTATTTATTGTTTGGTTTATTTTAATGTTATCATGGGCGGGTTTATTGATTTTTGGGATGAAGATTTCTCACACCGGCTTTATTGCTGACCCGAGTGAGCTTTTGCTTATTGGGTACATTCCTTTTGGAATGTAGCCGAGTAGTCTTTCAGGTTTAAATATTTTGAGCTGCATTACTGAAGTTCCGCTAGTGAGCTAGCCATGCCAGTCTTCTCCGGGTTAGACTTTTTATTCGTTTTAATTGTTTAGTTGATGCTGCTATTTGTTTCTGTTATTATTGAATTCTCACGTCCCGAGTTTTGGGGGAAACGGATAATCCTAAGTGGATTTTGGGATTTTCGTTTCCTTCGAAAATCGGGGCGTGACATTTTGGTATCAGAGCATTTGGTTAGCCTAGGCTGGGGTAGAGTCTAGGTGATCCTCGGAATGTGGATATGGGAGAGTAGTGTGAATGTCTAGAGAGAAAAGTGACAAGGGTGAACCTTGAACTTTTATTGTTGTTTCTTTTTCTTCGTGAATCTCGAGATGAGATTTCTGTGACTAACTTATTTTAATGCCAATAATGGATGACATTATTTCGTGTCGTTTTCTTGTAGTAGTTTGTTATCTTGAATCTTTAGTTAACCCTTTTCGCGAATCTCGGGACGAGATTCTTTTGAGTTGTATATATTGTAACACCCGTACTTTTTCAATGGCAATAAAAATTTATGCAACTAAAATTCAATTGAAAATTTTTATTTTAAAATCTTCCTTCGTTTGACAAGTTGCATTTTTGAAATTCGCTTAACTTTCTTTCCTATACCGAATCTCGGGACGAGATTCTTTTGAGTTGTATATATTGTAGCACCCCGTAATTTTTCTACTTACTGAAAAATATTTATATTTTTGTGTGATTGTCTTCATTAAGTTATGGGCATACATATGAGCTATTTATTTGTCAATGTGATGTGTAGTTGTTTATTTAAGAATTTATTTCCTACTTACCTTCCTCTACCGAATCTCGGGACGAGATTCTTTTGAGTTGTATATATTGTAATACCCGCCTAATTAAATAAATATATAAAATTTCTTTTGTAAACCCTAATGTTGATGGGTTGTTACCCAATTGTATTTGGACTTGGTTGTGGGCTTTTATTAAACTAATAAGTAGGGTTTTTATTTTGTGAAATAGGGTGGGCGCATTCGGAAGTTCGGTGGGGGCGAATAGCCACCCACCATATAAAAGAAACAAAACCCTTTGTTTTATTTTCCTCTCTTGTTCTTCACATAGAGTTAGGGTTTCAGATCCTTGCTCAACCCAACCCAATAGAAGAAGAATCCATCAACCCGATCAATGGCGGACGAAGAAGAAATGGAAGGCGAGGCTGCTGGAAATGTGGTGTTGGACCTGCGATTAGGCGAGCGTTGTGGTCGTGGCTGGCGAGAAGGGACTGTGTGTCCAATTGAGGTGAAGAGGGAAAGGGGTTGTTCGATTGATGGAAGATGAAGAAGAAGAAGAGGAAGACATTGGTCATTTGGGCAACTTGAGGTGTGAATCTGTGAAGTAGACAACATTTTGTTTTTTTGGTTTTTGTTTGGATGATGATGATGTTGTTGTTGTGGGTGAAAAAGAAGGATCTGAGATGTGTTGAGTGAATGATCTTCAGCCTGAGGAAGACGGGCGAGCTTTGGATGATGAGGATGCCGCAGCAGGGAGCATGCGATGGTGTCTTTGATTGAGTCTGGTTTTCAGAGACGATGGTGAGTCTTCTTTCATTCTCTTTATGAGTTTCTCTTTTTGAAATACCCATATCTTTGTTTGTTGATTTTGGTGTGTTTGATGTTACTGGCGATTTAGTGTGTTTAGGGGTTTGATGTTGTGATTGGTATTGTCATCTTAGGGAGGTTTGGGATTAAAAATTTGGGGCGTGACATCTCCTTATGCATCTACTATGCCTATAACCATTGTCATAGATGTTCTATTATATGCAATCTCGATAGCCATTGTCGTCCACACATACCATTTGTTTAATGGGTTTACCACTGGATTTTTGTAGAAAATGTTTCTGTTGTATGAAAATGTGTATAGGCAAATGGGAGCTATGAACTAGTGCTATATTTTGTGTTTCTTACAGAGATTGAAATGCTGTGGATTTTGTGTGTTAGTATTTTCTGTCTTGGTGATTACGACTTACTGTATATATTTTCTCAATTAGCTTATTCTTGCTCTTGAGTTTGTTGGCTTTGACATAAACTTTATAAGTAGGATTTAATTGGGGACTTCTACTACTTTTTTCTATATGTTTGTGTCAGTATCAATGTACTGTTATCATTACAGTAACTGACATTCCTTGGAATCTTCACTGGAATCTTATAGAAAGACACAATTAGCTTTCTTTTTAATCTAAAAAAAATAAAATTATATAGACTTTGAGTAGTCCAGATAATGGACTAGTTCATTCTGGGGTCGGATTAGCTTTCCTGAGTTGCATCCTTACTTTGGACTAGTTTTGGTTTGATGCATTTTAGACCATGCATCATAAAGTATTTTAGACGTATGAGTACCTCCGTCATTTTGTTGCTTCCATGGAAATTCCACCTCAATTGATTTAAGTTATAGGTATGAGTTCAAGCTTTACACATAAAGTCAATGGAGACACGAATGAAATCAATAGAGCTAAAACCCATTCACTGATTTAAATATTTAGTATATTGAACATCAAATATACTTTGTGTGAATTGGAAACTGGAAATGCCATCCACTTGTTTGATTATATGTTACTCCAAGTCCCTAGTTATTTTAAGCATTAGTGACGCCTTATCTTTGGGAAATTGAGTTCTTGTTTTCTTTTCAAATTGATTATTTTAGTTGTATGGTTCTTGATTCATGATCACATAGAGATTGAATTCTTGTTATCCTTACTCTTGTTGAAGCTTGATTACCTTTTGGTTTTCACCTTTTACGTCCCTTCTTTCCCATAGTTGATGTGGGACCTAAACATCATCTTTGGAGTATTTCTTTGGACCTATTTACATAACTGACGAGATTGATCCCAATTGCATAACATAAAATAGAAGAAAATATTCTAGTAATAGATATTGGCTGGTATATAACTGAACACTTGTTTTTAGTTTGAGTATTTGTATTGTTATGCGAAGGGGTATGGATATGTATGTTGACAGTGTATGTTCTATATTGATTGTCACTGTCTAATCAATAGATGTGGTCATGATAGGTGGTTTTCAAAAGAAAAGGTGGATTTTCATAAGGATAGTCAGGAATAGCCAGTAATGGAACTTGTTTTCTTGTCACGCGTATACGACTATGTTAAAAGAATGTTTGTGCTTGCGACACACTTATTTTTCATTCTTTTCTGAAGGAGATGGCAAAATAGATTTTGTCATGTTGTGAATATCACCTTGGTAATGTTTTATGTATATATGATTCTTGTAAAGGGAATGTGATGTGACGTTAATTGATTTGGAAAAATAATGACTCAAATAAAATCCTTGGTAAATGTTCTTTTTCCACAACTCCAGAAAAAAAAAAAATGTGAAAAGAAATGAAAATTTTGTATACAGACTTGCTTGTATACGTGTGATATTATTATGGGTATGCAGACTTGCTTGCATATCGGTGCACCGTTCCATGTGAGTTCGGTTGTACGTGTAGAATGCTTGTCAGTGATCGAACTTCGGGTGAGATGACATGACACTCGAGGTGGCACCCCACTTGGGTCATGTACGCTCCGAGTGGCTTCGATGGCAAGGGAGGCACACTTGGGTGAGGTGTGTTCGGCACAGGAGGAGAGTGCGATTGTGGAAAAAGGAGCCAAGAATTAGAAATCAAAAACAAATAATTAAATTAAACCATTGAATTGAGCATGCCATGAAATTGTGTATAGATTATTTTAGCTTATACTAGGTTAGCCTTGAGGGAAGAAACTAACAGCTCATTCGAACATTGAATGAGAACTACCTGTCTTCCTAAAGGTAGAAAAATGTGTTTTGTTTAATATTTCAATAATAGTCTAATATGAGTGAATTGTATTGTTGTTGCATTTATGAGGATTGATAACTCATAAACTTTATTTATTAGTAATAAATAATGCATGTTTATTTATTGGGATGATAACACCATTGCCTCATTGGGGAACTACCTGATGGTGTGATTATTTATTGTTTGGTTTATTTTAATGTTATCATGTGCGGGTTTATTGATTTTTGGGATGAAGATTTCTCACACCGGCTTTATTGCTGACCCGAGTGAGCTTTTGCTTATTGGGTACATTCCTTTTGGAATGTAGCCGAGTAGTCTTTCAGGTTTAAATATTTTGAGCTGCATTACTGAAGTTCCGCTAGTGAGCTAGCCATGCCAGTCTTCTCCGGGTTAGACTTTTTATTCGTTTTAATTGTTTAGTTGATGCTGCTATTTGTTTCTGTTATTATTGAATTCTCACGTCCCGAGTTTTGGGGGAAACGGATAATCCTAAGTGGATTTTGGGATTTTCGTTTCCTTCGAAAATCGGGGCGTGACAGTAAGGCAGTATATTCAATCAAAGTTGCTTAGACTACGTTGGACTTCTAATCTTCATCTCTCTTTTGTTCATGCTGTTGAAAGGTTCGGTAGACAAGAACGTAAGTTTTAGAATTTCTTTCATGAATATCTGCAATATTTTGATATCCACATACATCAAAGTTTCAGTATTTTCACTTAAAAGAAGAAAACATATCAGTCATGCATTAATGGTAGAGAATAAAAGATTACTAACTTTTTATCAAATTTTTTTCCTTTGATTGTTGTAGAAGCAACTCCCAAATTAGTCTTTCAACTAATGAATGTGAGAGGACTTAGCATTGCCCATGTTAAAAGCACTTGCCGGTATGAGAGAATGATTTAGAAAATTTTTTGGATCATCTCCTGTATCTTACCCATATCCTCTTTGATATTCTTACCGCCTTCCAGTCAATTTTTTTTTACTCTTTTTGACTAGTTGAAGTGCCTTCATTTTTCGGCAGGCCGAAAGATTGTTTGATTTCTATGAAAGTTGCAGACGCTTTGAATTTGAACGGGGAGAAAAATTTATTAAAATTGAAAAGGCATGGACACTCCGGATTTGTCTTTCCAAAATCCTTTTTGTTGTTGTTTTTTTAAATCTTGATTCAAAATTGGCCAGTTTTAGTTTGTCCTTGATTGTAAATCCATGTAAGTTTTCTACTTATGTAGCCCCCTGAATCATATATATATATAATTTCAATTTGAGGTTGATAGAGTATAAACTTGTTTGGGATTGTATTTTTTGTGATGGACAAATTATTGATTATACGAATAAGGTTAATGTATTAGTCATCATTTAGGTGAAAATTAATATAATTGTGTTCAAGTTTGAAATGTTTATTCTGAATGATAAAAAAAAGGCAATGAAAAAAATTGAAAATTAATAGAAAGAACTAATTCCATTAAAAAAATGAATTTTCATTAGTAAATTTTTTTGCTATGGCACGTTAGTATTAGCAACGGCAAATACCGTTGCTAAATTCGCAACTTAGCAATGGTTTAAAGCCGTCGCTAAATTTGAAACTTAGCAACGACATATTAGCTGTCACTAAGTTTTACAAATAAAAATTAAAATTGCTACGGTATAAGCCACCCCTAATCAATTCAAAAAAAAAAAAAAAATATATATATATATATATATATATATATATATATATATATATATATATATATATATATATATATATATATATATATATATATATATATATAAACATTTAGCCACGGTATATTAGCTGTAGCTAAGATTTACAAATAAAAACTCTTTGCTATGGTTTATACCGTTCCTAATCGATTTTTTTGAAAAAAAATATATATACAAAAAAATATTTAAGGACGGTATATTAGCCGTAGCAAAGACTTTACGGTTTATGCCGTTCCTAATCGATTTAAAAAAAAAAAAAAATACACAAAATAAAAAACCTTTGGGCGCGAATAGTATTGGGAATCCCGCGTCACCCGCTTAGATGAAGAAGCTTCGAGAGGAAGAAAGTTTGGAAGCCCGCGTCACCCTGCTGAGAGGAAGAACCCGCGCATCTGAAGAACCCGCGTCACTGCTGAGGGGCCTAATCTCCTTCTTCATCCAAGCTTTGGGCGCGAATTAGGAAGAACATCTCCTTCTTCATCTTCTTCAACTTCAAGATGAGAGAAATTTGGGGTTTTTGTGCACTATTCAGGGTTCAAGGTGAGTAAAAATCAAATCTCTCTCTTAGGTTTATATTGTTGTGCAAATTTTACTTCAGTTGGATTCGATTTGGCTTTCTGTTCAACCAATTGATACGATTTGTCACTTAGGGTAATCTCTCAAGAACACAAAATTTTCTTCATCATGAACATCTATGCGGTCCATAGTGGAGCTGAAGGGTATTACTAGAATGAACAAACAATAACCACATGAGAAATATGTATGAAATGTTCTAAAAATTCTGCTAATATTTGAGTTTAGAGCATTGCTACAGCGCACTGGGGGTTTGCCTGGTATTTAGCCTGGTGCAACCCCCACCATTCATTTAGTCTCGCGATATGTGCGTCACCCATCTCGAGGCAAAATGAACGGTGAGGGGTTTGCACCAGGCTAAATACCAGGCAAACCCCCGGTGCAACAAAGAATTTTCGTTGAGTTTAACATCTGTAGTATGAAACCATGCATGAATACATAATTGTTTGTTAAATTTCAGCAAACTATTAGTCGAACAGATCAATCCACAAGATTAACTACCTCATCATCAATATTGTCCCCATCAAGCTCATCTATCAGCATTTCACTAGTCGACTGCAGTGGACTCTTTGAGCTGGCTTTTTCCATGGAAAGTACTTCTGATGTCCCGCCACCTCTACATGCTGCTCCTTGCTGCTATCCACGAAATGTTTAGTACGTTGAGAGGATGACAGTGTTTTACTTGTTCCATTCTGTTCATCATCTGCTTTTCTAGCTTCCATTTGCCTTTGTTCGATTTCAGCAAATAAAGCTTGAAACTGTCCAATGTAACGTCAAGGTTTGCAGCAAAATGAATATATAAATAATGATCCTATTTATTTCTCAGCAAAGATGATCCTTGCTGCTATACTTACCTTTTTATTTCGAATGATTTCATCAGAGTCAAGAGCCGTTTCCTACACGCAGAATAGGTAGCATACATCATTTCAGTAAATCAAATTGATTGTGCTTCATTACCAAGAAATGGTACGTACTTGAATTAAATTTTATACCTCCTTGGCCATATTTATTGCTGCAATAATAGAATTGAACCTCTGATCTTCTCTCAAGGAGCTGTGGTCAGCAATAAGTGTGCGGCACTTTGGGCATTCATTATACCTGAAATTTTAATGGTTGAGGCCAATGAACCATATGACAAAGTGGAATAGCTATACATGATCGCTTACCCAAATCGAAGTGTTTTTTCAATGCACTCCTTGCAGAAGCGATCCAGACACTCTTCCAATGCAATTGTGTTTTGAATTACATCTACAGCATCAAAGAGTTACAGATCACACTGAAATGAGTACTTCATGCAGTTATGGTACACAGGGGCGGACCCAGGATTTTAGTCAAGGGGGGCGAAATGAAAAATATTTATTAGTTGATAATAGTAGTTATCAATGGTAAAGCCAATTTCGTTTTTTTACCGAAGCTAGTAACTAATAAAAAAAATTCAACTATAAAAAATACAATGCATATATCAAATTGGATCCGAGTGTAGTCAATTTTAAGCCAAAATAATGTCACTATTGATAACTTTAGCAAAGAGCAAACAAGCATAATAACTAGAATATATAATTAATATCACAAAAGAGTTCGTAGTAAGACTTTAAAGCTATTTTTTGGCTAGGCTAGAGGATTTTTACACCTTTACTCATTCTCTTTAAAATACAATCACAAACATTATCTATAGAAGGGATAGAAATGTAAAATACTTAAAACCTGACCAAAAAGTGGCTATAAAGCCTGGTTGTCTAGAATTGAGAATCACAAAATAATTAGGATAAGTTCTAGGTGAAGCTAAAAAAAATTTGAAATTTGCGAATCTAATATGATCATAATACAATTTCAAAGAAAAAATAGTTTATATGAGGCTCAAATTTTATACGAGTTGGCTAATGGTATATATTTTCATTGAATTCTATCGTTATTATTTTAGAAATTAATTTTAACAAAAATGCTAGGAAACCAGGTTTTTGCAATCATGTTTTGTAATCAAGATGACGTGTCGTGATCTGGAAAGAATGATGAAATCCCCAAAAAATTTATGTGTATCTCAAAGTTGTAAAAACCTCCTCTAATGATGCCACATCATCCTGGTTGCAAAACATGATTTCCTAACCTCACTCTAATTTTAAATATTTTTTTGTTAAGGGTCTAATATCACTTGTGAAAAACAATTCATTTATTTAATGTTAATAAATTTTTATCAAACTAAACATTTTTTAATGTTTGCAATTACTAATAAAACTGCATTGAAAATAAAATAAAAAATGCACTCGAAGAGTATCGAACTCAGGTCTTTTACTAAAAGTAATAAACCTCCAACCACTACACCAATAAATACACATTTGAATATTTTTATAAACAATTAACATATCATATTCTACGTTACATACTCGATTTTTTAAGACTAAAAATATATACTAAAAATATTTTAAAAGTTGAGGGGGGGGCAGCTGCCCCCCCTCGCCCCTTAATAGGTCCGCCCATGATGGTACATACTTGAATAATTAATTTCAAAAGAAATGTTTTTTGCAACATAAGAAATTCAAATTCCTGTTTTAGTATCACAATGAGCATACCTAGACATATGAGGCATTGTATAATGGGCGCCTTTCCAAAGTTTATTGCAGGTTTGCTTCAAATAATTTCGTTTATAACCCTTTTTTTTATTTTTCCAAGATTGGTGAATTTTAAAGGGGTTTGTAGACATACCCCCTATTCACATCAAAATTTGAGATATTCCCTCAAACTAATTGAAATAAAATTTACCCAGCTTAAACATACTTACCTTAAAGAGATGTTAGCGCTATTTTTCTTTGACCCAATCATCCTCGCGTGCTTTGCATATAACCATGCACATTCCAAGACATATACAGAAACCATCGAGATCAATAAGTAATTACATAGAAGTAGGTATCTCTTTGGGGTTATCTGATATAATTAAAGATTACTACTATGTGCATTCACATGTTTTTACACTTTTTGTCCATTATTTTTAAAACACAATCACAAACACTATTTATAGAAGGGGTATAAGTGTAAAAAAATGCAAAAAAAAATAAAAATTGTAGCAAATATAACTGGCTAGAATTTTTTGTACCGTTTTGTACTTTCAAGTTGTGTTATACTTTTGTTTAGTGTGTCTGTGATGTGATGCTATTTAGCTGATTTTCTATGTCATGGCTTTTCAACAAGTATCAAGAGACTGCTGTGCTTATTATTGGAAGGCCTTTTCTTTTATATACTCTACTTTGATAAGTAAAATATCTCTTTTGTTTCAATAGAAACTCTTGGTGGTGAATGAGAAATTTAATGCTGTGATGTGCAATTGATGAATAACTCAAACCAACACAAGCAAAGCAAGAATATAATCTACGCTATTGTGGTGAAGAAAACACATAATTATACACAATGTTTCCTTCTCTCTAAGTCCCAATCTCTCACCTAGACCGCAATACAAAAAAAAAGACTCAATAGCTACAAATACTAGTGCCGGAATAAAAAAACCGTCACTAATTAAAAGCTTTGCGACAGCAAAAACCGTCACTAAATCTTTTCGTAGCTGTCAACACCCAAAATTATAAAAACTGTGATTGTGACGGAAAAACCGTCGCTAATTTCAAAAAAATCGTAGCGAATTAAAGCATTAGCTACGGTACCTGAGTCGTCGCTACGTTTTACAAATAAAAATCATTAGCTATACGGTATAAGCTGTCTCTATTGGATTTTTTGAAAAAAAAATATATATACACAAATAACATTTAGCCACGGTAAATGAGCCGTCTCTAAGTTTTACAAATAAAAATCATTAGCTACGGTATAAGCCGTTCCTAATGGATTTTTTGAAAAAAAAATATATATATATACACAAAAAAACATTTAGCCACGGTAAATAAGCCGTCGCTAATTTTTACAAATAAAAATCATTAGCTAGGGTATTAGCCGTCCCTAATGGATTTTTTGAAAATAATACATATAGAAAAAACATTTAGCCACGCTAAATGAGCCGTTGCTAAGTTTTACAAATAAAAATCATTTGCTACGGTATAAGCCGTCCCTAATGGATTTTTAAAAAAAAAAAAAAAAATATATATATATATATATATATATATATATATATATATATATATATATATACACAAAAAAAAACATTTAGTCACGGTAAATGAGCCGTCACTAAGTTTTACAAATAAAAATCTATTAGCTACGGTATTAGCCGTCCCTAATGTATTTTGAAAAAAAAAATACATATATACAAAAAACATTTAGCCATAGCAAATGAGCCGTCGCTAAGTTTTACAATATTAGCCGTCCCTAATGGATTTAAAAAAATAAATACATATATACAAAAAAAATATTAGCTAAAATAATTAGCTACGGTATATAAGCCGTCCCTAGTTTTGCTTTTGGTATCAATCTATCGGATAATCCAATGGATGTGATATAATCTAATCTTTGCTGTTTTCTTTGTTGTGATCAACGGATGAGGATAATGCAAAGGAGGAACCCTAATTTTTGCTATTTTATTTGTTTCTCTTCAGAATCAGAGAAGGAGAAGCCGAGAATGAGCTAAAGGAGTGAGGAGAAAATGAAAAGAAGAAGAGGAGGAGGATGGTGGTGCCGTGGTGGTACTCTCTGTCCCTTATTCTCTACTCTCTATCGCCTTCGCCCACTCCAGCCCCGCCATCTCCTGCGTACTTCTTCTTCTTCAAGTGAGAGAGAAGCTTTAGTAATTCATAACAAAAGGCTAACATTTGTCGAATGTTCAAATTGCATACATTTGTCGAATGTTCCCTTTACCTTATATAATGGTGGTTGTTACTTCACTGCGTGACTTAAGCAGATGAGGCTCATCGAGAGGAAACGTTCTTTGAAATAGAAGCTTTAGTAATTCTTTTAGCTACGGTATAAGTCGTCCCTAATTGAAAAAATATATATATACACAAAAAAATGAAGCTTTGGGTGCGAAGAAATCGCTCCCATCCTTGGGGGTTTTGTGAGATATTTGGGGTTTTTGTGGGAGAGAAAAATCACTGAGTTGTGAGAGAAGAAATCGAAGAGAAGAAAACCCATCATTATTTTTCATCTTCGTCTCCTCTCCCCATTTTTTTTTTCGTTCTTCGCGGCTCTTCTCTGCGTATTCTTCTTCCTTCAGAGTCAGAGAAGAAAACCCAAAACCCATCATGGATTCAGATCAGGGAAAGCTTTTCATCGGAGGGATTTCATGGGAGACAACAGAGGAGAAGCTCACGGAGCATTTCGGCAATTATCAAGGAAGGATATATGTAGTCTTATCCTAGACAGTTTTATAATTTGTTAAAACTTTTCCTCTATTATTTTGTGTTCTTTGAAATTGAACAACCTGTTTTTGCTCATTTTTTGTTTTGTTTCCTCCAATAATTTCTAGAAATATGTGAAGATAATAAAGAAAATGAATGTGGATACTTACAAGTTCTCCGTTTCTTGGTAAAAAATTATACCAAGTGAGTAGTAGCATAAGCATAATTTTGATGTGGATGAATTGCTAATAGGTCAATTTCGGAAAGTAAAAAGTGTCCTTGAAGACTTGGTTACTATTTTGAAGGGCCTCAATTTGTACGATTATAAGGTTAAGAACAATAATTAGTTGGTGACAATGATTTTTTGGCTTTAGATGGGAAGAAAAGGGATGAAGTGAACCAAGAAGGCATAAATTATTACAAGATTATGCAGAGGTTTGTTTCAAGGAGTTTGGTGACAGAGTAAAGCATTGGATCACCTTGAACGAACCATGGACCTTTGCCAGTTGTGCTTACAATCTGGGGATCCATGCATCTGCTAGTTGTTCTAAATTCATCGAAAACTGTACTGCTGGGAACTCCCCAACAAAGGGCTACTTCAGTAAGGCAGTATATTCAATCAAAGTTGCTTAGACTACGTTGGACTCCTAATCTTCATATCTCTTTTGTTCATGCTGTTGAAAGGTTCGATGGACAAGAAAGTAAGTTTTAGAATTTCTTTCATGAACATCTGCAATATTTTGATATCCATATACATCAAAGTTTCGGTATTTTCACTTAAAAGAAGAAAAGATATCAGTCATGCATTAATGGTAGAGAATAAAGGATTACTAACTCTTTATCAAATTTTTTCCTTTGATTGTTGTAGAAGCAACTCCCAAATTAGTCTTTCAACTAATGAATGTGAGAGGACTTAGCATTGCCCATGTTAAAAGCCACTTGCCGGTATGAGAATGATTTAGAAATTTTTTTTGGATCATCTCCTGCATCTTACCCATATCCTCTTTGATATTCTTACCGCCTTTCAGTCATTTTTTTTACTCTTTTTGACTAGTTGAAGTGCCTTCGTTTTTCTGCAGGCCGAAAGATTGTTTGATTTCTATGAAACTTGCAGACGCTTTGAATTTGAACAGGGAGAAAAATTTATTTAGATTGAAAAGGCATGGACACTCCGAATTTGTCTTTCCAAAATCCTTTTGTTGTTTTTTTTAAACCTTGATTCAAAATTGGCCAGTTTTAGTTTGTCCTTGATTGTAAATCCATGTAAGTTTTCTGCTTATGTAGCCCCCTGAATCATATATATATATAATTTCAATTTGAGGTTGATAGAGTATAAACTTGTTTGAGATTGTATTTTTTGTGATGGACAAAATATTAATTATACGAACAAGGTTAGTGTATTAGTCATCATTTACGGTGAAAATTAATATAATTGTGTTCAAGTTTGAAATGTTTCTTCTGAATGACCAAAAAAAGGCAATGAGAAAGTTGACAATTAATAGAAAGAACTAATTCCATTAAAAAAATGAATTTTCATTAGTAATTGTTTTTGCTATGGCAAGTTAGTATTAGCAATGACAAATACCGTCGCTAAATTCGCAACTTAGCAACGGTTTAAAGCCGTCGCTAAATTTGCAACTTAGCAACGGTTTGATGCCGTCACTAAATTTGAAACTGTCGCTAAGTTTTACAAATAAAAATTGAAATTGCTATGGTATAAGCCGTCCCTAATCAATTTTAAAAAAAATAATATATAAAAAAATATTTAGCCACGGTATATTAGCCGTAGCTAAGATTTACAAATAAAAACTCTTATCTACGGTTTATACCATCCCTAATCGATTTTTTTGAAAAAAAAAATATTTAGCCACAGTATATTAGCCGTAGCTAAGATTTACAAATAAAAACACTTAGCTACGGTTTATGCCGTCCCCAATCGATCTTTTTGAAAAAAAATATATATACAAAAAAAAATTTAGCGACGGTATATTAGCCGTAGTCAAGAGTTACAAATAAAAACTCTTTGCTACGGTTTATGCCGATCCTAATAAATTAAAAAAAAAAAAAAAAAATACACAAAATAAAAAACCTTTGGGCGCGATTAGAATTGGGAATCCCGCGTCACCCGCTTAGATGAAGAAGGTTTGGAAGCCCGCGTCACCTGCTGAGAGGAAGAACCCGCGTCACCTGCTGAGGGGCCTAATCTCCTTCTTCATCCAAGCTTTGGGCGCGAATTAGGAAGAACATCTCCTTCTTCATGTTCTTCAACTTCAAGATGAGAGAAATTTGGGGTTTTTGTGCTCTATTCAGGGTTCAAGGTGAGTAAAAATCAAATCTCTCACTTAGGTTTATATTGTTGTGCAAATTTTACTTCAGTTGAATTCGATTTGGCTTTCTGTTCAACCAATTGAATTGATACGATTTGTCACTTAGGGTAATCTCTCAAGAACACAAAATTTTCTTCATCAAGAACATCTATGGGGTCCATAGTGGAGCTGAAGGTATTACTAGAATGAACAAACAATAACCACATGAGAAATATGTATGAAATCTTTTAAAAATTCTGCTAAGATTTGATTCCAGTTATAATTGTGGGGATGAGCTTAGGGACAAAGTTGTGTGAGTCTGTGATCCCTGCTTTGAACATCCTAGATGCCGATACTGGGGAAACAAAAACATTTTCAAAGCTCTTCACTGACATCTTAAAATTCTTTTTGTTTCCTATTTCTTCACCATAAGATGGAGTGAAAGAATTGTTTGTAGGGGCTCATTTATAGTAGATGATGTTTGATTTTGGATACACTAGATGGTGACATATTTAAGTAGATCATTACATTTAGTTTGAAAAGAAGCCACTGTTCGTAGATGTCGGGAAATGCTTATTAGTTACTCCCTTATGTCTGATAGTGCCACTTTCTTTCAAAAATTTATTTTATGAGGTATATATGTATCTTAATTATTTGACAATATCCAAGAATATTTTTATGATGACACTTTAATGAGAATGCTTTATCGATAAAAGATTAATGTTGGTTTGAATTTTGCATTTGAAACATTGATTCTGAATGGAAAACAACAGAACAAACAAATTCCATGAGCCATCTTAGTACTACTACTTCATCCAACTTGGTAATCAGCCTATGAGAAATCGAACAATTTCTTGTGACTTTAGGATTCATGCTAAGCATGTGGGTTTCAAAGTCATACGCTTAGTTACAAAGCCAACCTTATACTGATTAATACACAATTTTTGACTTCACGCACTGTCCATTTAGCATTTTAAAGCAGTCATAGTATGTTCAGGAATTCTAGGGGGCGAGGGATGCCCCTCGAGATGTGCGGCGTCGCTCATCTCGAAGGGGATGGGTCCCTCCCCCCTTTCCCTCGCTCCCTAAAAAGGCTCGTTGTAACATCAAAGAGAGCCCTTCTAGGTGGCGAGGAAATGTGCGAGGGGGTGTGACCACTCATCTCCCTCGAGATTCATAAAGGCACGCATCTCGAGGGGGTGTGATCACTTAGGTCGAATCCAACTGAAGTAAAATTTGCACAACAATTGTCACTTAGGGTAATCTCTCCTTCAGATGGCTGGAACAACCTCTTCATTGCTACCTTATGGATGATTTGGAAGGCAAGAAACAGTAGAATCTTCAAAGGTGTTAAGGACTTGGATATAATTATCAATGCCATTAAATCCTTATTGTGGCACTATGATACACTTGGGATATTCTGAATGGGGTTCCTTTTCATTTTTCATGTTTGTATGATTGACTGGGCTATCATCTTCAGTTTGTAACTCGTTTTGACCTGTTCAGTCACTTGGTGTATTTGTAGTTATATTTCCCCTTTTCCCCCTGTTATCAATATATCACCTGCTTTTATTTATAAAATAAAAAAAAATAAATAAAAAATTGTTACCCACCATTTTCTAGAGGTTGTTTCATTGCTGAATTTTCTTCAATTTCTATCGTGCCAAACATAATAAACAACCCCCCGTTAAAGATATACCAATCATGTAATTAAGAAGGGAGTTCCCTCCGTTGCTGTCATATATCCATTCCCACTTATGAATAGAGCTTCCTATAGGTATTATGATACCTGCCTGACTTTGCCAAAATGCTGGTCTAACTATGATTGCCGTAAGTGCAGTGGAAGAACAGGTGTTGTATGTTCTCTTGATGGAGATCCACATAGGCAGTAAAGAGAAAAATCACTGACCTTTCTATAACCGGGCTTATCTTGTGTGTACAATTCATTTTTTTACTACCTGCCAGCTACCACAAGAGAAGATTTGGTCGAGTAAGACCCATGGTGTCACATATAGACTTGTGCCAGATGTAGTTGTTCTCAGTAGTGCGAAGGTTATTGTAGGTCATCTTGATGGAGAACTCTCCTGTCGGGGAGGACATCCAGACCACTCTGTCTGCTATGCTCAACTGAATGGTTTTCATTGAGTTCCTTAGAGCCTGACTTGCTGGTCAGAGATTATAGGAAGACGAACTCTCCCATGTCTAATATAGTGTTGATCAAAACTTCGTCAGGGATATCAGTAACTAGTCTTTGCTGATAGGATTGTTGTATAGGACTTCAATATTACTCCAAGGCTCATGCCAAAATTTGGTTTTACCTCCTTTCTGGATAAACAACCACTTGAAATGCCAATGCCTGGAGTAAAGAAAGCATCTGATAGGAGGGAAAGAAAAGAAAATTGACTTCTTTAAAAATATAAATTGGATTGATGATATCAAGTTTGATAACAGTATATTAAGATTAGCCATTTATAATCATGATTCTTTATTTTGACTTGAGTTCATAGGGGCTTAAAATGTTTATTTGCTTAACAGAATTTACTCCATCTTATTTGATTTTTACCATCTTTAGAAAGAAGTCCATGTAACTACTGTCTTCTCTCTAGTACACTTCCATTTATCCTAGTGTTTGATAATCCAATTTTAGGTATCAAGGTTATGCTGAAACGTAAGTTTCTTGCCAAAATATCCATAAAAACATATTAAAGGAAAATGGTTCAACAATTTATGTGTTTTTTTTCACTCTAATTTTAATTTTGTTTCGTTGTTGTTAATTTATTTTAGAGTAAAAATGATATGAGCATGATGTTTGAATGCTGAAATGTATGCTTGAATGCCTGAAATGTATGTTGAATGCTGCTTAAATGCTAATTTGTATGCTTGAATGCTGAAATGCTAACTTGAATGCTGAAATGCCAGTATGTTGTTTGAATTTATTTCAGCGTTTCAACATTTATTTCAGCGTTTCAACATTTATTTCAGCATTTCAGCGTTTAAATTTCTTTATTTCACCTTGTTAATATGTTCCGCTTACCTTTGTCGATCCTAGAAATGCACCAACAGAAAATAGAAAAGAATATTTTATTCAATCTTATAAGATGTTGATTAGTAATGTAAAAATACATCTTAGTTGTAACTTAGAGTCTCCATTTGAATGTGAAATTTTATAAGATTTGTATTACATAGCTTAAGCATTCAATACGTTTCTCATGCACTGCTCCTTCAAATTTTATAGGTTTAGGTGTTGCTGAATTGATATTGGTTTTGAAGTGGAAGATATGAAATTTTGAAGTAGAAGACATTTTGTGGGATGATCGATATGGTGTGCAAGATCACATGAATTGTTTTATGTATCGTTTTTGTTGTATGTCCCATAGACGATCATTATGATTTATGTAGTTATTTAAGTTTAAGTGAGTTATATCTCAAATTGAAATTGTATATATATATATATATATAATTGTATATATATATAAATTTATATATATACAATTTCAATTTGAGATTGACAGAGTATAAAGTTGTTTGTGATTGTATTTTTTTGTAATGAACAAATTATTGATTATACGAAAATTAATATAATTGTGTTCAGATTTGAGATGTTTATTCTGAATGACAAAAAAAAGGCAATGAAAAATCTGAAAATTAATAGAAAGAGCTAATTTCATTATAAAAAATGAATTTTCATTTTTAATTTTTTTAGCCACGGCAAATACCGACACTGTTTTTTCAATTTGATTTGCAACTTAGTGACGGGTTCGAAGCTGTCCCTAAATAGCCACGGCAAATACCGTGGCTGTTTTGTCAATTGAATCTGCAACTTAGCGACAATTTTCATGTCATTGCTAAATAGCCACGACAAATATCGTCGCTATTTTTCTTTTGCAACAGCCTTAGCCAAAATTTAAACAGCTTTAGCGACGGAATTTTTCGACTTAGCGATGAGTTTTAGCCGTTGCGAATTAGCTACGGGATAGTTAACTATTGCTGATTCAAATAGCGACGATTCAAAATAGCTACGATATTGCGATGGTTGTGAGCTGTTGCTAATTCATTTTAGCTACGTTTTTTCTTATAATTAGCAATGGTTTTTAGCCGTTGCTGAATTGACTTTTTTTTGTAGTGTCATTACATACTTAGCTTTAATGGTGATGCTTGTTGGGTTTTTATAGAAGCCAAAATTGTATCTTGATTTGGAAACAAAATTGTGTTCTTATTGGGAATTAAAACCATATCCTGAATTCTGAATAAACTGGTTTCCTTACTAAACGCTAAACTTGTGTCCAATTCTACATCTCAAGTGTGCTAGCACAAAAATCAAATTGAATAAATAATCATTTTTTAAGATTTTTTTTTTGCATTTCTTCGAGGGAACATTTACTTGGGAATCTAAGAATAGAGTTGAGTACATGTTGATCCTTGCGTAGTCATGCAATCATTTATCGGTACTTTTATTTTATATATTTTATTTTTATTTTTTGACAAAAAATATACATGATTATGCTCATTTATCAATATTCTTTATAGCGTAGTATATTTGGATTTATATTCACTGATTTTTGTGTTAATAATATTAATTAAAATAAAATATATTGTCACGTGAAGGTGTATTACTTTACTTTATCAACAATTCTAGGCAGTCATTTTTTTGTCATGGTAGATTTTTTGACAATTTTACTCCTTTTATAAATGATATTTGTTGTTGTGTTTTAAAGAGAATGAGTAAAATTGTAAAAAGACCAAACTCTGATAAAAAAATGGTTGCCTAGCCTGGCTGCCTAGCAAAACTGCTACTTTATTGAGACTTTGAGTGTACTACATTATTAATTAATACTTAATTAAGGGTATGTAATTTATAATTCCCAAAATCAATTTTTTCAACCTTAAGTATATATTAGATCATATTCTCTGTACTTTGAAAGATCATGTTCTCACAAGCACATGATAGAACATGAGAAGGAAAATTTTGTTCTACTAAACTCATTTTCAGTGTTTTAAAAATTGTTAGGCGGGTGATGAGCAGGGGATTCATCACGTCCAGAGGCTTAGGCTTTTTTTTTTATGTATTATAAATTATAATTTATAAAAGTTAAATATAATAACATGTAAATTATTTTCAATTTGATGCCAAGATACATATGCAAAATGTATTAAAAAAAATAGTCTTGATTTTTTAATATTTTTGAACTGAAAAAAAAAAACTCAAAAACCTACGGCTGCCTACGAGGATTTTTAGAACACTGCACATTTTCCTTATGGTAGATTCCCTCTATAAACTTATTGGTAATAAATAAAAATGGGAAAGTTATCTTTGGTATTGATTTGGCACATCAAATTTGGTGTTTTCCCCACAGTGGATACTCAAGAAGTTGCTATCTCACTTTTCTTCCTTTGCTATTTTGTGTGTCAAATTTGCTATGGGATGCTTAACTTATTTTTTTTTTGGCAATGGTGAGGGGAGTACAGGACAAAGAGATGGCACCTCCAACAAGTTACAATTAGACTTTGGGAAAACTTTTGTGTTAGAATTGATTGAACTTGACCAAGGCTTGAATTATCCAAATTAAAAGGTTTGGAAGAAAAAACAAAATTTAAGAATACACCCATGTTGCAAAGACTCGACAGAACTTTATTAGTTTTTGGATGGTTTGGAAAATGCAAATTAAAATTTGGAGAGGATTGAAAGAAAATGAAATTGGAAACTCAAGTGTAGCGATTTGGAAAGCTTCTGGGTTGGAATTTATGACACTACCAAAATTATGTTTTAAAGGTATAATTATTATTTTTGTTTTCTTTTCATGAGAGGGGGGAACAGAGACAAGGAAAAAAAAATAAAGAAAAAGTTTAATTGACACTCCCAACAAATTGCAAACACTTGGAAAGGGCAATTTTATTTTCGCTAAAATGGTTACGTGTGTAAGAAAGTGTCGAACAAAATATTTTGGTTCAATAAAATTTTGACAATCAATTTCTCAGAGTAATATTGCAAATGAGTTGGAGATAATTGATATTGCATTGAAATGATATTTGAGTCCATGATCTCCTTTGCTGCATTTCCTGTTGTGTCATAATGTATGGTTCTTAGTGTGTGATTTCAATGGAAGCTTCCAGTGGTGAATTTGAACATGTAAATGAGAAACTTAAAACCTGAGTCACATTTTCAATATAACTTGGCTGTGTTTGTCTTTCATTTAAGTAGAATCACATTTCAGAAAAGAACTTGGCTAGTAACAACTTGGTATTTGAGGCTCAAGATCATTTCAATCTCAAATTTTCCAGTGTATCTCCCACTTTCTCTCCATTCCTAAGAAGATACTCAAGAATATCTTGAGGTTCTCTGGAATGTTTTTTGATGAGTTCAAATCCGTCGTTGTTGATCTTTGACCAACAAAGATGAACAACAGTGAACTAGAGATCACCGTGATGGCAGCCAAAGACACTCCGATGGTAAAGTCAGGTGACTGAACTAGGATGGAGATAGACTGATGAAAATTAGGGTTACATGTGCGTACATTTCTCATCCATTTTGTTCACCTTATATAGTGAGTGTTTCACTCCTTTACCGATTCTATTGTTGAAGGCGTGATAGAGGGAGGAAATCTTGTTTAGAATCTTACCCGTCCATGACCGAATTTCCGTTGGCACTTGACTCTCTTTGAGATCCAATACTTGATTAGACCAAGAGTTGTGTAGAAGGATCCTAGACTACTATAGTCCAGAGATCTATGTTCGGGCCTTATTGTCCTGAACCAAATTCCAATATTTGCGCCACATTGGGTTTGCGTAATCTGGGCTTGGGCGCATGACTTACGAGCTAAACAATAATTAGCATGGGTCTGAGTTGGACTTGGGCATGTCTTAAATCAACTGAGACCTTTTCGCATTAGGATTGACCTGTTTCACGTGTCTGACTGTGGTTGGTTGACTATTTGATGTCTCGTCATATTTTATAGGCATGAAGAGTAGTTCTTCTCTCTTTTGATTGGGAGCAATATTATAGATGGAAATTTGGTATGGTCCTCTCTAATACAAATATGAAAGCATAATATTCCCGATACCAGGGAAACTCCCTTCTATGACAACTTTTCGCTTCTCCATAATGCAGCTCCAATCTAGAAGTGCCTAACCCAATTGCCCAAACCTGCTCAGCACTATCCCAGTACCAGGGAAACTGTTGCTCTGCCAACTGCAAAGGAAATTGTAGAGGAGGGTATGCCCATTGTTTTAGACTAAAATTTGAGTTTTAGACTTGCTCTGTTTTATTAGTGTTGAAGCCCATTGTGCAAAGGTTATTTTTTCTTATTTATTTTTTATCAAAGTAAGCAGCAGCTTCATGTGCTCTATACATTCTATATATCTGCAATCGTGTCATTGTTTCTATTACAAGAGTGAGAAGCTTCATTTGCTTTGATATGAAGATGAATATACTACAGACGAGCTATGTCAAAAGTCCCCCCTCAATGATATATTAGCTCTGTCTTGCTAGTTCAGACAACGTATATTCTTAAAGTAGGTTGTCTTCATTTTATAAATGTTACAACTTCATCTCATCATATAACATAAATAAGCTAAACTTCATTTTGTTTATAAAGCAGATTCAGGTTGAATTGGAAAAAAGAAAAGAAAAAACATGTCATTGTTGCATAAAGAGAGATTTAAAACTGTCACCTTCCAGAAATTTAAAACCTGAGTCAGGGGCTAAGTTAAAATTTTAATATTCAGTAAGAGCCCTTCTAGGGACCGAGGGATGGGTGTAACCACCCATCCGCCTCGAGATGAGCAACTCCATGCATCTCGAGGCAGATGGATGGTTACACCCATCCCTCGCCCCCTAGAATTTCTGATTCAGTAATTATGTTTGTCTTTTCATTCAAGTCTAAATCATATTTCATACAAGAAATTGATAAATTATAAGTTTTGATATTTGATGCCGTGTTTGGTTGAAAAGAAAGAACTCCTAGGGAAACATTGAAAAGGTGGAACAAAGAAAAGAAAATAAGATAAGATAAAAAAACACCAGAGATCAATATGAATATTAATCATCAAATTCATTATGAAGAAAAACTTCCACATACACGCATACAACAAGAAGAAACTAAAATTCCTCCCTACCAGCAACTTTTGAAATCTTGCAGCATGACCGAACAAATGCCAAACAACTTTATCTAGTAGTTGGCCAAATGTTATTCTGTCATACTTTTCATGGCCCAAAGGTGATTCAAAAGATTATGATAATTCCAGAGATATAGTTTCCATGGTAGGACGATGTTCGGGATTGACATGTAAGCATGAAATAGCCAATTGTACAATAAAAATGACATCCTCGAGGACTTGATCTGCAGGGGTGGAATGCGTTGGTCTAGTATATCCTTCAAGAGAATGTTTTGAATTAATGTAACGGAAGAGATGAGATCCTGATGATGTCTTCCCATTATCACTTCCAATGATAGCACCCCAAAGCTGTATACGTCACATTTTTCGGTCACCCTCATTGTGAAAGCAAGCTCTGCAAGAAAGAAAATTGTTTTTGTTATTTGCATTTTATGTCAGTTACACGTCATAAATTTTGGTAAGTAGTTCAAATAGTTTCTTGTACATATAAATTTTTGTAACAATCTCTTATATCCAATAAAAACTGAAAAGTAATTAATAAAAAAATGACTGCAACTTCATTTCTAATTTGTACATAAATGTACCGAATATATCATAGTTAACTAACTATTCGACCACGCACTGCAGAACAATATTTTTGTGACAGCTATAGTCAAGTTTTATCGAGAAATTGATATGAATTGATTTCCATCGGTGGTCACTTTGACCGGGTTTAAAGTGAAACTTTTGTTTCATTAGGTGTTAACTGTCAAGTAACTGTTCACAAAGAAGCAAGGGTCATTGTCAAGATAGAGGCCGATCTGAAAGCCGAGAGAATAGAGGCCGCTCTGAGAAAGCCGATCTGAAAGCCGAGAGAATAGAGGCCGCTCTGAGAAAGCCGATTTGAAAGCCGCCGCTCTGAGGAAGCCGTCGCCGCTCTGAGGAAGCAAGCCGCCGCGACACAGGCTTAGAGGAAGAAAGGGGACGCTCTGAGGAAGAAAGCCGACGCCGATCTGGGACACAGGCTTCAGCCGCCGCCAGCTCACGGCTACTCTCGTTCGTCTGAGCGCAGAGATTCAGCGAGAGAGGGTGCGAGAGGGCCTGGGCAGCACAGATCTGGCTGAGACCGGCTGCGCGACGCCACTCCGCGCTGCAAGCTTGACGGCCGCCGCTCTGCCTGGCTGCGAGAGGGGATCTCTGCCTGGTCGCCGGTCCCCGCCGCCACTGCCTGGCTGCCGCTCTGCTCCGTTGTCAGGCTTGATTGCGTGGTGTTGTAGGTCTGGCTAGGGCAGGGTACACCGTGGTATGACGGCTCCTCTAGCCGTCAACACTTCCTCTCCCCCAATGGGGAGTAAGGAACCTGCGGAAGAGGCTACTAAGCCTTCTTTCGCCCAAATACTTGGAAAAATACTGATTGATGAGGTTAAAGAAACAAATGTCGAGGGGACTAGATTTCGGAAAGAAGGAGAGTTAGCCATTGGGCTTACGACATCTGATGAAAAACGTGGGGAAGCTTTCATGGAAAAACATGTGATAGTCTTAAAGTTCTCTAGCTACAGACCAACATTGGAAGCTATTCGCGATTCGATACATCGAACCTGGGGGATTCTAGGCGATTTTTCGCTAGGTTTGCTAGATCAACGTCATGTTCTTGTCCGGCTTCAATCTGAGGCGGAAGCAAAGAAAGTCTTGGCAAGGGACTTGTTCTTGATTCGGGGAGTTAGATTCAAAGCTTTCCGCTGACATGATGGTTTCAGTCTGAAAGCAGATCCGATATCGGTTCCACTTTGGGTAGAGTTGCCTAACTTGCCTTTGCATTTATTTCATCCCCCTCTTTTGAAAGCAATTGTGAACTCTTTTGGTGTCTTTTTGCGCACGGATGATCATACTCGATGTCTTTCACGCCCGGGTTATGCCCGTGTTTGCGTGGAGATGACTTTGGCGGAAAAGTTACCGAATAGAATTTGGATAGATAGATCTAACAATAGGGGCTTTTGGCAAAGGATTGAATATCCGGGTTTCAAATATTGTGATTATTGCTCATTGCTAGGACATCAGGAGGATTATTGCAGAAAAAAGTTAGGTCATAAGGGCGATGTGAGAACACCCAACTTGGTGAAAGAAGATAAGACTGAGAAACAAAAGGTGGAAGCCAAATTCCTCAAGCAACAATATGTCCCAGTGGTTAAAAAAAATAAAATTTCAACGCCAGAAGCTGGCACTAGTGGTGTAAAGAATGATCAGGGTGAGGAAATCCAGGAGGACGTTGGTGCTGAGAGGCCGATGGTCAAAGATTCGGGGAATGTCATGTTGTCAAACAAATTCGAGTCACTTACGGAGACCATAGTTGAAGACGAGAGTAATCTAATGAATCATCAATTGCCTTGTAAGGCGAAGGATCCAGTCAGTGACATGGTAGAGCCAGAAACAACGGAGGAAGGACTTCTTGAGGCGGGGTACACAGCGGTTGAGATTGCAAAAGCGAAACAAGGAGAGACAATTTCAGGGCTTGCTTCGTCCCAGCCAGAGCGTGTTCTGCCAATAACAGAGCTTGCTTCGTCAGAGCAAGTCGCGTCACTAATAGTTGGTTTGGTGAACAGAACATCAAATGCTATAGATGATGATCCAAAGAAGTTGATCCCTAGGAAAAATGTGAATGTTGACCAAGCTTGTATGCAAGAATGTGATAATGCTTCAGGTAGCAGCTCAGGGCCGCAGCAGAGAGCGTACAAGTATGTTTACCAATTGGAACCAGGGAGGGCGCAAGGGGTTTCGACCAAGGCTGTAGGCGGGGATGTCGGGATCTCTAGCCCAGGACAAAAGAAGAGCAGTGGGAATGTTTCTCTACAGATAAATGCAATGATTTCAGGCAGCAACTCCGGGCCAACAAAGGAGGACGCAGTAGCTGAAGATGATCATGTTGACAGTGGATTTGTCTATGGCTCTGGCAATGGTGCTGACAGTGGAATTCACGTTGGTGCTCAGACTCGCGTTCAGAGTGGTGACAAGGTGCATGACCGGAAGGTAGGGTTTCCAGCAGATGCGGGTATTGTACAAGATGACGAAACTTTAGTGGATGCAATAGTACTTGAAGCATCGAATATAAAACATATTAACTATTTGGTTCGTAACGCTAACAGCGAAACCGAAATGGAGACCGATACCGACATTTCGGATACAATCAGTTCAGAAGAAGAAGATTTGGATGAATATACCATTAGGTCAAGAGTAGTGTCAGGTTTAAAGACAGACCAAATTCGAATATCGAAAAGATTTGATGCTACGGACTTCAGAGACATCAAGGTATATCCTCGTAGATCATCTAGAATGAAAAAAAGTAACAGCAAATATAGACATTGATCTAGGGGTTTGGTCACTAGTTATTTTGGGTTTGCTATGATGTATGTCCTCTGGTTCTTTTTATCGGGTAGTATCTCGACTAATGTAAAAGATTTTTTCAAGTAATAAAAAGCCTAGTTTTCCTTTAAAAAAAAAAACTAACTATTCACGTCTATGGAACAAAAAAAAAGGGAAGAGGGAGTTAAGTGAAATAATGAGTCTTATAATTGACGAGATGGAATATGTGATGTTACCTGGGGCTAGATATCCATACGTTCCTGCAAGTGTCATCCAATTAGATGAGTCCGGCTTTAGAATTCTTGCAATACCAAAATCTGAAACAAATGCCTCATACTCTAAATTCAACAAAACATTGTTACTGGACAAGTCTCGATGAACAATCGGTGGCGAGCAATGATGGTGTAGAAATGATAAGGCACGCGCTACACATTTGACAACATTTGTTCTTTTGGACCAATCCATCTTCTGTGCAGCTTCATCATCAGTCAAGATCTTAGCTAGACTCCCCATCTCCAAATACTCATAAATAAAAAATGAGTGTCGAACATGTGAACATAACCCGTACAGCTTCACAATGTTTCGGTGTCGAACTTCTGCTAATACATGCATCTCATTTTGGAATGATCTCAAATCAACCAAATCACTATCTTCTATAGGGTGCAGTTTCTTTACAGCCACTACTTGACATGAGGATAGTTCTGCTTTATAAACATTTCCATATCCTCCACTGCCAATACAGGACTTGGAGTCGAAGTCATCTGTCGCTGCAATGATGTCATCATATACCATTTTGCCATCATAATTCCACACACAAAACAGATCTATGGGTACTTCACTCTGCGATCCATTCTTCTCTTTTAACTTCCAATGATGATTCAAATAAAAAAAATCCAACAATAGAAAATACAAGAAAAAATGTTCCCAAGAACGAAAAAATGGCAATAACCACGATTCCGATCTTCCTATTATTTGTACAATCTTTGTTGGTTGCTCCTAAGAACTGACAAGGTTTCAAGCCTTTGATGCCACCACACAAGGCTTTGTTATTTTTGAAAGCATCTACGGAGGTTTTCTGAAAAGCTTTGTTATCTGGGAGAGGGCCCTCCAAGTCATTGTAAGAAACATCAACGAATTCCAAACTGATCATCTCACTAAAAGATGAAGGAATTTGACCAGATAACCTATTATGTGAAAGATTCAACTTGTCCAAGTTTTTCAACTGGCTCAATTCTTGTGGTATCTCTCCGTTAACTGTGTTTTGGCTGAGATCAAGTAGGATTTGTAAGGAAGATAACTTACCCAAATGCTCTCATTGAATTGGTTTCTACTTAAATCTAAGTGTAGCAATTTAGAACAACTCCCTATTTGATTGGGTATGGGGCCACTAATTTCATTAAAAGAAAGATCAAGAACTTCAAGACTGGACAACATCCCCATCTCAGGCGGAATCTGACCATGCAACTGATTATGACTCAAATTCAACTTAAACAAAGAGATCATCTTCCCGACTTCTTTCGGTATTGTTACTTGTAAATGATTTGATGAAAGGTCGAGCAATTGTAGTCTAGTTAACTCAGCAAACATACCAGCTAGCCCGCCAGTAAATTCATTGTTAGAGAGTTTCACGCTTGATAGCCGATGCCACCGCCCCCAATTTCGTGGAAGCTCCCCATAAAATTGGTTATGACTCAAATCAATGTATTCCACATTGTGATAATCACTAATCAGGAATTGTGATATATCTCCAAAGAGTTTATTCTCATCCAGGTGAATTCTTTTTAAGCTTCTGCAATTTGTCAAGCCTTCAAAGACTAGACTTGTAATTTGGTTCTGCTTTGCTGAGAAGTATACGAGTGACCCACCGTTGCACAATACATGTTGTGATAAGTCACCAGTGAACTTGTTCTGATACAGTTGCAGATCGAACAAATTTGTCAGGTTGCCTATTTCTCGAGGAATTGAACCAGTGAGATTGTTTTCCCACAATGATAAGTTCACAAGAGATTTGAGATTTCCTAATTCAGAAGGAATCTGACCAGAAAGTGCATTGGAGTAAAGGTATAGAGTGGTCAGCTCAGTCAAATTACCAAGAGATGAGGGGATTGAACCAGTGAGATTATTGAAATACAAACTCAAGTCCACAAGAGATTTGAGATTTCCTAATTCAGAAGGAATGTGACCAGAAAGTTGGTTTTTGAAAAGGTATAGAGTGGTCAGCTCAGTCAAATTACCAAGAGATGGGGGGATTGAACCAGTGAGATTATTGGTAGACAACTCCAAGTCCACAAGAGATTTTAGATTTCCTAATTCAGAAGGAATCTGACCAGAAAGTTGGTTGTTGAAAAGGTATAGAGTGGTCAGCTCAGTCAAATTACCAAGAGATGAGGGGATTGAACCAGTGAGATTGTTTTCCCACAATGATAAGTTCACAAGAGATTTGAGATTTCCTAATTCAGAAGGAATCTGACCAGAAAGTGCATTGGAGTAAAGGTATAGAGTGGTCAGCTCAGTCAAATTACCAAGAGATGAGGGGATTGAACCAGTGAGATTATTGAAATACAAACTCAAGTTCACAAGAGATTTAGGATTTCCTAATTCATAAGGAATGTGGCCAGAAAGTTGATTGCTGAAAAGGTGTAGAGCTTTCGTCTTGGTCAAATTACCAAGAGATGAGGGGATTGAACCAGTGAGATTATTGGTAGACAACCCCAAGTCCACAAGAGATTTGAGATTTCCTAATTCAGAAGGAATGTGGCCAGAAAGTTGATTGGAGTAAAGGTATAGAGTGGTCAGCTCAGTCAAATTACCAAGAGATGAGGGGATTGAACCATTGAGATTATTGGTAGACAACTCCAAGTCGACAAGAGATTTGAGATTTCCAATCACTGATGGAATATGACCAGAATGTTGATTGTTGTCAAGATATAATATACGAAGTCTGGAAAATTGACCAATATCTGAAGGAATTTCCCCTGAAAATTGATTGAATGAAAGATCGAGAAGATTAAGTCGAGAAAGATTACCAATATGAATTGGAATAGTTTCGGAAAGGGTGTTATGGCTGAGATTTAAGCGGAGGAGTTATGGAAGAAATGAGAAGTCAAAAGCATGAAGAGTGCCCACCAAACTCAAGCTTGACAGAGATAAACTCAAGGGAAGGGGATAAGCTTAGGGAGGACAATGTAATGAAAACCAATAAAGCAATCATTGTGAAGAGAGAGAGAAAAAAAGAATAAGAGGATACTACTGACTTACTTTGTTTAGGCTTAGCTAAGGAGTTGAGAATATTTATAGACAAAAGTTGAGGATGAGGCATAGGTGTCAATGCATTGGGATTTCAATCACGGGTAAGGGAGCATGGTATATTATCTTCAAGAATATATATATATATTTTTTAAATATCTTTTTGGTGTTGTTAACTTAAAAGAAATCTCAATGAACATCAGCTTTCTAGTTGACATGCACTTGGACAATGGCATGGGAAAGTTAGCACATCAGTTAGTTATTTGGTGTCCACTCATTAAATAAAAATAATTAAGGTCTACCATAGTGTGAGAAAAATGAATTTGAAATAGTATTTGATTTCAATTGCACTCCAATGTTGAAATAAGACTAATAAGTGTTACTTTCCCAAACTAATACGTGTTTGTTATGAGAATATTAAACAAATCTATTGAATATTTGGTGTCCACTCATTGAATAAAAATAGTGTCATCGGTTTTACTATCCTAAATATTTGGTGTTGAGCTGTCTAGCCAATAGCAGGACAGGGCAAGTGGTCCTTTTTTCTTAAACCAAAGATTCATTAAGATATGCTCACATGAAGAGAATTTGATCCCTTAGGCGAGCTCGTCATATATTGGTGCCCCTTGGTTAAAAAAAAATATGTATATATATGGAAAATGAGTTCCATGTATACATCCACTTGCAATTTTTCTAACCTTGGATCAATTTTTTGACACCATTGATATTTTTCAGTCATAGGAAGAATTTTTATACATGAAAAATGAAGCTTATCATGGATCTCCATTCAGTGCAAGTGCGCAGGCTAGGGAAGTATCTCATATCATCAAGAACTTATAATTTTAGTTTGTAATATAAATCTCACTTGTTTCATTCCATTATTATGCACAACCATATGTATATTGTGCTATTGTATTACAATTATGAATATTACATGTTAGTATTGTATTACATTGTCATTAAATAAAAATAATTAAGTGAGAAAGTGAATTTGATTTTAATTGCACTCCAATCTTGAAATAAGAGGGATTGCATAAAGCTTGAATGATGAAGTTAACAAAGGCAATACGGTCTACTACCTAAACTGATCGAGTTAAAGTAATAGCTAGGGTTTTGAAAAAGGGTAGCAATAAGGTTGATGATTAATTCTTGAAACACGTTTGCTGCCAAATCTCCACAAAAAGAGAGAAGGATATCATCAATGATCTAAAAGTGGTAGCTCAGCTCATAGAAGTGGTAGCTCGCCTGTAAAGTGGTTGGTAGTGATTTTGGTTCCCACTTGGTCAGGTGGTGAGTGAGCGAGTGAATTGCATTTGCATCCCTATATTATTTGATTTGATTGGATAGCACATCAGTTTTTTATTTAATATAGTAGAAGAAGTTTTTTGTTCCTATTCATTAGGAGACTAGATATGGGTCTTTTTTTTTTTTTCCAAATAGCATACTGACTATGCCACCACTTTGAATTTTGTACCATGAAAACCAACGTATCTGGAATCCGATCTCGTTCCATGTATCCTCTTGTTTCTCATGCCAGATAAACGTGAATCTACTAATGGTGTTTTTCTTCTTCTTCTTCCTTTTTTTTTTGTGCAAGGGCTTGAAGTAATAAGCACATAACGAGAAGTTCACAAAAAGTCATAGAAGCCATTTTGAAGCATTGTTACATATGTATCAAATTGAAACTTGTTAAGAGAGCACCAGCAGGATCAAATTGGAAGCAAACCTCATGTGGAAGATGTTGTCAAAATCCTAGTTGAGTAATTTGCTTTCCGCTCCTTGACAACTTGAGCTTTTGAAGATGATATCTTATTACCATGTTCTTAACAATCTCTATGTCCATGGTTCGATTCTCAGCGGAGCTAACCTAGAACAGCCTAGAAGATGGATTAAACTCGATTGGTATATATATGGGCATATTGCTAAGGTGTAGAATACTAATAGGGGAGTAACCCTCCAAAAGGGGACATGGCTCTGTTTAGTGTTAATAAAATGCATGACAAGGAGATCTAAGCACTTAGCTTTATTCGCTGTAGGTTTAACTTAATATGCCCATTGGTTCTGAGCGTTTAGTTGAGCACAACCTACACGACATTCGTCATGTCATTTGGATTCTTTGTTTCTCCTCCGAGAGGAAGATGAAGATCTTCACTATGGTGTTGCGGTACCTTGAAATTATCCATGAGCAATAAAGTGTCAAGTGATCCAAAACACGTACTAACTGAGAAAATAAAACAGCTGCCAAGAATTCAGCTTCAAAACTAGACCAAACTATGCTGCTAATCTGTTTACCAAAAAAATTTAAAATGGTTCCATTTGAGTTGACTGCAGCTACACCAACAGATGCAATCCTACTGGCATCATTCTAGGCAGTGTTAGAAAACACATTAATTCGACCTACAGCATTAGAAGACCATCCCTGTATACTGGGCTTTAAATCGCCACGACAGTGGCTAGGTTTCTCCAGACATTAGCAATGTGATGGCATTCACCCCTTGCAAAAGCTATGTTCAACTTTCTTCTTTGGTTCCTTGCATGACTAATAGGGTCAACAATGACTGCAGTTAGTCGTGATAAGCTCTTTTGATAATTTGATAATATCATGATGTAAGAAGTTTGATAATTTGTGAAGATTCATCATCATTAGCATATAGTTCGATTTAAGAGCCTTATGGTTTTGAGGAAAAAATTTTCATTCAAGTTTAACAGTAGACATACAAGTACAACATGAGAAAACTAAAATTATTCTGACCACAAGCAAAATAGCTAATATGATATCCAGGTTGGATTTCTTTAGACAATACAACCTTTAAGACCCTATAGACATGATGGATATTTACTTAGTCAAACCACTTCACTGAAGAGTAGGCTCAATGTTAAGTTACGAAACTTCTCCGAAGAAGGACATCAACAACATGATAACTCCTCAGATAAAGATTTCATGGTTGGACGACATTCCGGACTGATATGTAAGCATGCAAGTGCGGATTTTACAATAGAAATTACTTCCATGAGGACTTCTCCTGTAGGGGGTGGAAGGCGTTGGTCCAATACATCCTTTAAGAGAATCTCTGGGTTTACTTCTGATGAGGAAAATGCTAATGATGATGATGACATAGAGGAAATGACTTCGCCTGGATGCTTTCCTAATATCACTTCCAATGATAATACTCCAAAGCTGTATACGTCGCATTTTTCAGTTACCCTCATGGTGTAAGCAAGCTCTGCAACAATGAAAAATATTTTTGGTTAGTCACATATGGGGACGTTAGATATTTGTAATTGAAATTGTTTCATTGTTTACTGCATGTCTTACTATGCGCATCTAGAACCAGCAGACTGACTGATTCAATTGGACTATTAGATTTGATGAAAGAAATATGACAATATTACCTGGAGCTAGATATCCATAAGTTCCTGCAAGTGCCGTCCAATTAGATGCATCTGGTTTTAGAATTCTGGCAACACCAAAATCTGAAATAAATGCCTGATACTCACTGTTCAGCAAAATATTGTTGCTGGACAAATCTCGATGAACAATAGGTGGCGAGCAGTCATGGTGCATATATGATAAGGCTTGAGCTAAACTTTTTACAACATCTACTCGCTTGACCCAATCGAGGGTTTGATTTGCTTCATCATCACTTAAGACCTTAGCTAAGCTCCCCATCTCCATATAATCATAAATCAGAAACGAGTGCTGAGCATGTGAACAGAATCCGAATAACTTCACTATGTTCCTGTGTCGAGCTTCTGCCAATACTCGTATCTCATTTTCAAATGATTTCAAATCTACCAACTCGCCACCTTCCAAAGAATTATGAAATTTCTTTACAGCCACTACTTGACCTGATGACAGTTCGGCTTTATAAACGCTTCCATGTCGTCCCACCCCAATACAATACTTGGGGTCAAAGTCTTGTGTCGCTTGAATGATGTCTTCATACACTAGTTTCCCATCGTAATTCCAGATGCAAAATAGATCTTCAGGAATTTCTCTGTTCACTTCAATTGTGTCTTCTTCTTTTCTTCGAGAATGCAAGAAAATGATTCCAACCAATGTTGATATACCAATGAATGCTCCAACGACAGTGCTAATGACAATAGCCAGAATTCTGTGTTTATCACTTGAAGCATTTTTGCTTCTTACTGCAGAGGAATTTTTGCAAAGCTTCAAACCTTCAATATCACCACACAGTGCTTTGTTATTTACAAAAGCACTTACAGAAGCATTTCGAAAGGCTTTGTTATCTGGGAGAGGGCCCTCCAAGTCATTGTAAGAAACATCAACGAATTTCAAACTGATCATCTCACTAAAAGATGAAGGAATTTGACCAGATAACCTATTATGTGAAAGATTAAACTTCTCCAAGTTTTTCAACTGGCTCAATTCTTGTGGTATCTCTCCGTTAACTGTGTTTTGGCTGAGATCAAGTAGGATTTGTAAGGAAGATAACTTACCCAATTGTGGCGGAATGCTCTCATTGAATTGGTTTCTACTTAAATCTAAGTATAGCAATTTAGAACAACTCCCTATTTGATTGGGTATGGGGCCACTCATTTCATTAGAAGAAAGATCAAAACCTTCAAGACTGGACAACATCCCCATCTCAGGCGGAATCAGACCATGCAATCGATTATGACTCAAATTCAACTTAAACAAAGAGATCATCTTCCCGACTTCTTTCGGTATTGTTACTTGTAAATGATTTGAGGAAAGGTCGAGCAATCGTAGTCTAGTTAACTCAGCAAACATACCAGCTAGCCCGCCAGTAAATTCATTGTTAGAGAGTTTCACGCTTGATAGCCGATGCCACCGCCCCCAATTTCGTGGAAGCTCCCCATGCAATTGGTTATGACTCAAATCAATGTATTCCACATTGTGATAATCACTAATAAGGAATTGTGATATATCTCCAAAGAGTTTATTCTCATCCAGGCGAATTCTTTTTAAGCTTCTGCAATTTGTCAAGCCTTCAAAGACTAGACTTGTAATTTGGTTCTGCTGTGCTGAGAAGTATACGAGTGACCCACCGTTGCACAATACATGTTGTGATAAGTCACCAGTGAACTTGTTCTGATACAGTTGCAGATCGGACAAATTTGTCAGGTTGCCTATTTCTCGAGGAATTGAACCAGTGAGATTGTTTTCACTCAATTCTAAGTGCACCAGAGACTTGAGCTTTCCAATTTCTAAAGGAATGTGGCCAGAAAGTGCATTGGTGTAAAGGAATAGAGTGGTCAGATTAGTCAAATTACCAAGAGATGGGGGGATGGAACCGGTGAGATTATTCTCATGCAAATCCAAGTTTACAAGAGATTTGAGATTTCCTAATTCAGAAGGAATGTGACCAGAAAGTGCATTGGAGTAAAGGTATAGAGTGGTCAGCTCATTCAAATTACCAAGAGATGATGGGATTGAACCAGTGAGATTATTTAAGGCCAGCTCCAACTCCACAAGAGATTTGAGATTTCCTAATTCAGAAGGAATGTGACCAGAAAGTGCATTGGAGTAAAGGTATAGAATGGTCAGCTCAGTCAAATTACCAAGAGATGAGGGGATTGAACCAGTGAGATTGTTTTCCCACAATGATAAGTTCACAAGAGATTTGAGATTTCCTAATTCAGAAGGAATGTGACCAGAAAGTGCATTGGAGTAAAGGTATAGAGTGGTCAGCTCATTCAAATTACCAAGAGATGATGGGATTGAACCAGTGAGATTATTGAAGGCCAGCTCCAACTCCACAAGAGATTTGAGATTTCCTAATTCAGAAGGAATGTGACCAGAAAGTGCATTGGAGTAAAGGTATAGAGTGGTCAGCTCAGTCAAATTACCAAGAGATGGGGGGATTGAACCAGTGAGATAATTGGTATACAAGTGAAAATCCACAAGAGATTTGAGATTTCCTAATTCAGAAGGAATGTGACCAGAAAGTTGGTTGTTGAAAAGGTATAGAGTGGTCAGCTCAGTCAAATTACCAAGAGATGAGGGGATTGAACCAGTGAGATTATTGGCAGACAACTCTAATTTCACAAGAGATTTGAGATTTCCTAATTCAGAAGGAATGTGACCGAAAAATTGATTTTCCCCTAGATACAATCCTAACAATTTGGCCAGGCTACCTAACTTTGAAGATATGGGACCTGTTAACATATTTTGAGCCAGAGAAAGTTCATGGAGATCCACCAAGTTTCCTATTTCTAAAGGTATGAAACCACTAAAATGATTTCCATAAAGGTATAATATACGAAGTTTGGAAAATTGACCAATTTCAGAAGGAATTTCTCCTGAAAAGTGATTGGATGAAAGATCGAGAAGATTAAGTCGAGAAAGATTACCAATATGAATTGGAATAGTCTCGGAAAGGGTGTTATGGCTGAGATTTAAGCGGAGGAGGTATGGAAGAAATGAGAAGTCAAAAGCATGAAGAGTGCCCACCAAACCCAAGCTTGACAGAGATAAATCAACCACTCTATGATTCTTGTTGCAAGAAACCCCGAACCAATTGCATGCATTAGCATTGGAGGAAGAATTCCACGAAGAGAGGAGATAAGAATTATTGTGAAGACTGGCTTTCCATTTGAGTAGAGTAGTGACTTCTTTGGTTGTACCAACATTTGTAAAGTTGATTGGCGTAACAAGGAAAGGGGATGAACTCATGCAGCAAAATGTAATGAGAAGCAATAAAGCAATCATTGTGAAGGGAGAGAGAGAACAAAAAGATATTAATGGCTCACTTTGTTTAGGCTTAGATAAGGGGTTCAAAATATTTATAGATAAAAGTTGAGGATGAGACATAGGCGTCAATGCATTGGGATTTCAATCACGTGCGAAGGAGCATGCTATATTATTTGCAGGATTTTTTATTTTAAATATCTTTTTGGAACATGGCCTTGTGTGTCATTTTCTATTTGACATGCACGTGGACAATGACATGGGAAAGTTAGCACATCAATTAGTTATTTGGTGTTCAATCATTAAATAAAAATAATTAAGTGAGAAAAGTGAATTTGAAACATGCACGTCACTTTAGAAATAGCGTTTGATTTCAATTGCACTCCAATGTTGAAATAAGAGGGATTGCATAAAGCTTGAATGATGAAGTTAACAAAGCCAATACGGTCTACTACCTAAACTGATAGCTAGGGTTTTGAAAAAGGGTAGCAATAAGATTGATGATTAATTCTTGAAACACGTAAGTTTGCTGCCAAATCTCAAAAAAAAGAGAGAATGATTCATTTTCATCATCATCAATGATCTAAAAGTGGTAGCTCAGCTCATAAAAGTGGTAGCTCACCTGTAAAGTGGTTGGCAGTGATTTTGGGTCTACTACCAAGTGGTGGCTGGCTAGAATAAAGGGGTACAGTTATGCATCTCAATCTATGTGAAGTATTTCACAGATAGAAGAAGTAATTTAAAGAGTCTGAATCGTCTGCACCCACTAGTGCGGCATATATTAGTTTATAAATTATGTGAAATATGCAAAACAATGAAAGTGTGAACAAATATTTAGAAGAATATGGATCATCTGCACCCTAAGTGCATTTATAAAGTATACTATTAATGCACCAAGTACATTAAAAAGTCTTCACAAGACAATAACAATGACTAATTCTATTAAATTAGAGAAATTAGCCACATTGTATAGCTTCATCATCATTGTCATTGATCTTTACGATGGTGTTTTCATTTGAAGTAAAGTTATTTGGGACCTTTTGATAATCAAAACTATATGGTTCGGTTGGGAGTTGCTTCAAATGCTGTGTTAAATTTGAATTCAAAATTGTAGAAACATGTGCCATTGTAGTAAATCCAAGCTAGCTAGGTGCTTGGATTATACACTGGAACTAAGATGTCTTATGTCATTTCAGCTATTTTTTAAAACTTTCGGCTACCTTTTTTTTTATTTATTAAATTTTTTGAAGCTCATCACCACAATGGTCTCAAAGTAAAGATACCATCAAAACTTAAAATTGCAAAATTGTAATCAGACTAAATTGTGATCAAAATGTAAATGACTTTTTGAGTTTTTTTTATTTTTTTTTCCTTAAATATTTTTGTATGATTCATTTCTACATTTCATCACGGCTGCCAATACGGTCTACTACCTACACTGATGGAGTTAAAGTAATAGCTAGGGTTTTGAAAAAGGGTAGCAATAAGATTGATGATTAATTCTTGAAACACGTTTGCTGCCAAATCTCCACAAAAAGAGAGAAGGATTCATTTTCATCATCATCAATGATCTAAAAGTGGTAGCTCAGCTCATAAAAGTGGTAGCTCACCTGTAAAGTGGTTGGCAGTGATTTTGGGTCTACCACCAAGTGGTGGCTGGCTAGAATAAAGGGGTACAGTTATGCATCTCAATCTATGTGAAGTATTTCACAGATAGAAGAAGTAATTTAAAGAGTCTGAATCGTCTGCACCCACTAGTACTCTTGTTCATCAGCAACTTCCTGAGTTTCCCAAGTCCTTAAAGCGATATGAAAGAACCTGAAAATAGCATATAGAAAAAGCTTATCAATAATCAAAACATGTTCTGTTATGCAATGCAATCGAATACTGCATGATAAATAAAATTAAAAAAAAATAAAATCTTTCAGCACTCATAATATTGCCATGAATCATGCAAGTAGAACAAAGAGCTTCCAGAGTTTCGGTTTCCTCCAGAACGCTTGTGCCATTTGTAACACAGACCATTTCTAGTTCTTCGGACTTCAGCTCCATTTTGATAGCTATGAACTGCATGTAATCATGAAATTTCAAAACCAAGTCAAATCATCGAGCAAGCCTTGAAAATGGAAAAGAAGGCACAAGGAAATACTATAAAGTATATAAAGTGGTGAAACGGGAGAATAAATTACCTAACATAATTCTTTAATTGAACAATTATGCTTGCCACGCAGGTACGGCTGGTCAAAGTTTTGTATACTTTGCTCATCCAAAGGAGCCAGTATGAGATGAATATTCATCTGTAGTAGTATGGAACCATGAATACATAATTGTTTGTTAAATTTCAGCAGATAGAGGTTGGGCAAACTATTAGTCGAACAGATCAATCCACAAGATTAACTACCTCATCAGCAAACAAAACTTGAAACTGTCCAACGTAACGTCAAGGTTTGCAGCAAAATGAATATATAAATAATGGATGATCCTTGCTGCTATACTAATACTTACCTTTTTATTTCGAATGATTTCATCAGAGTCAAGAGCCGTTTCCTACACGCAGAATAGGTAGCATACATCATTTCAGTAAATCAAATTGATTGATCTTCATTACCAAGAAATGGTACGTACTTGAATTAAATTTTATACCTCCTTGGCCATATTTATTGCTGCAATAATAGAATTGAACCTCTGATCTTCTCTCAAGGAGCTGTGGTCAGCAATAAGTGTGCGGCACTTTGGGCATTCATTATACCTGAAATTTTAATGGTTGAGGCCAATGAACCATATGTATAGGATGACAAAGTGGAATAGCTATACATGATCGCTTACCCAAATCGAAGTGTTTTTTCAATGCACTCCTTGCAGAAGCGATCCAGACACTCTTCCAATGCAATTGTGTTTTGAATTACATCTACAGCATCAAAGAGTTACAGATCACACTGAAATGAGTACTTCATGCAGTTATGGTACATACTTGAATAATTAATTTCAAAAGAAATGTTTTTTGTAACATAAGAAATTCAAATTCCTGTTTTAGTATCACAATGAGCATACCTAGACATATGGGGCATTGTATAATAGGCGCCTTTCCAAAGTTTATTGCAGGTTTGCTTCAAATAATTTCGTTTATAACCTTTTTTTATTTTTCCAAGATTGGTGAATTTTAAAGGGGGTTTGTAGACATACCCCCTATTCACATCAAAATTTGAGATATTCCCTCAAACTAATTGAAATAAAATTTACCCAGCTTAAACATACTTACCTTAAAGAGATGTTTTCTTTGACCCAATCATCCTCACGTGCTTTGCATATAACCATGCACATTCCAAGACATATACAGAAACCATCGAGATCAATAATTAATTAAAGAGAAGTAGGTAGGTCTCTTTGGGGATATCTGATATAATTAAAGATTACTACTATGTGCATTCACATGTTCGGCCTAAAAAATAGACCATTCCCAATCCCTTATGAAGTTAGGTCTGCGATATCATGCCACCGCTACATAGAAGAAGAATAGAAGAAAAAAAAAAAAAAAAAAAGAGGCTAGCAAGCATAACTAGCTAGAATTTTTTGTACCATTTTGTACTTTCTAGTTGTGTTATACTTTTGTTTAGTGTGTCTGTGATGTGATGCTATTTAGCTGATTTTCTATGTTATGGCTTTTCAACAAGTATCAAGAGACTGCTGTGCTTATTATTGGAAGGCCTTTTCTTTTCACTCTATATACTCTACTTTCATAAGTAAAATATCTCTTTTGCTGCATTTCCCATTGACTCTTGATCCTTTGTTTCAATAGAAACTCTTGGTGGTGAATGAGAACATGTGAATGAGAAATTTCATGCTGTGATTTGCAATTGATGTAACCATGAAACACGATGTCCTTGCACTCAGATGTGAGCCCAGACATTGTCTTCAAGGGATTGATGAATAACTCAAACCAACACAAGCAAAGCAAGAATATAATCTACGCTATTGTGGTGAAGAAAACACACAATTATACACAATGTTTCCTTCTCTCTAAGTCCCAATCTCTCACCTAGACCGCACTACAAAAAAAAGCCTCAATAGCTACAAATACTAGTGCCGAAATAAAAAAAACCGTCACTAATTAAAAGCTTTGCGACAGCAAAAAACCGTCACTAAATATTTTCGTAGCTGTCAACACCCAAAATTATAAAAATTGTGATTGTGACGGGAAAACAGTTGCTAATTTCAGAAAAATCGTAGCAAATTAAAGCATTTGCCACGGTACCTGAGCCGTCGCTACGTTTTACAAATAAAAATCATTAGCTACGGTATAAGCCGTCCCTAATGGATTTTTTGGAAAAAAAATATATACACAAATAACATTTAGCCACGGTAAATGAGCCGTCGCTAAGTTTTACAAATAAAAATCATTAGCTACGGTATAAGCCGTTCCTAATGGATTTTTTGAAAAAAAAAATATATACACAAAAAAACATTTAGCCATGGTAAATGAGACATCGCTAAGTTTTACAAATAAAAATCATTAGCTACGGTATTAGCCGTCCCTAATGGATTTTTTGAAAATAAATACATATAGAAAAAACATTTAGCCACGGTAAATGAGCTATCGCTAAGTTTTACAAATAAAAATCTATTAGCTACGGTATTAGCCGTCCCTAATGGATTTTGAAAAAAAAAAATACATATATACAAAAAACATTTAGCCACAGCAAATGAGCCGTCGCTAAGTTTTACAAATAAAAATCATTAGCTACGGTATTAGCCGTCCATAATGGATTTAAAAAAAAAATAATACATATATACAAAAAAATATTAGCTAAAATAATTAGCTACGGTACATTAGCCGTCCCTAATTTTGCTTTTGGTATCAATCTATAGGATAATCCAATGGATGTTATCTAATCTAATCTTTGTTGTGATCAACGGATGAGGATAATCCAAAGGAGGAGCCCTAATTTTTGCTCTTTTATTTGTTTCTCTTTAGAATAAGAAAAGGAGAAGCCAAGAATGAGCTAAAGGAGGGAGGAAATAAATTTAAAAAAAAAAAAAAAAAAAAAAAAAAAAGAGGATGAGGAGGGCGATTCAAGAAAAGGAGGAGGACGGTGGTGCCGTGGTGGTACTCTCTGTCCCTTATTCTCTACTCTCTATCGCCTCCGCCCACTCCAGCCCCGCCATCTCCTGCGTACGTCTTCTTCTTCAGGTGAGAGAAAAGCTTTAGTAATTCATAACCAAAGGCTAACATTTGTCGAATGTTAAAATTGAATACATTTGTCGAATGTTCCCTTTACCTTATATAATGGTGGTTGTTACTTCACTGCGTGACTTAAGCAAATGAGGCTCATCGAGGGGAAACGTTCTTTGAAATATAAACTTAAGTAATTCTTTTAGCTACAGTTTCTTTGCTACGGTATAAACCGTCCCTAATTGAAAAAAAATATATATATACACAAAAAAATAAGCTTTGGGAGCGAAGAAATCGCTCCCATCCTTGGGGGTTTTGTGAGATATTTGGGGTTTTTGTGGGAGAGAAAAATCACTGAGTTGTGAGAAAAGAAATCGAAGAGAAGAAAACCCATCATTCGTCATATTCTTCATCTTCGTCTCCTCTCCCCATTTTTTTTTCACTCTTCGCGGCTCTTCTCTGCGTATTCTTCTTCCTTCAGAGTCAGAGAAGAAAACCCAAAACCCATCATGGATTCAGATCAGGGAAAGCTCTTCATCGGAGAGATTTCATGGGAGACAACAGAGGAGAAGCTCACGGAGCATTTCAGCAATTATCAAGGAAGGATATATGTAGTCTTATCCTAGACAGTTTTATAATTATTTAAAACTTTTCCTCTATTATTTTGTGTTCTCTGAAATTGAACAACCTGTTTTTGCTCATTTTTTGTTTTGTTTCCTCCAATAATTTCTAGAAAGATGTGAAGATAATGAAGAAAATGAACGTGGATACTTACAAGTTCTCCATTTCTTGGTAAAAAATTATACCAAGTGAGTAGTAGCATAAGCATAATTTTGATGTGGATGAATTGCTAATAGGGCAATTTCGAAAAGTTAAAAGTGTCTTTGAAGACTTGGTTACTATTCTGAAGGGCCTCAATTTGTACGATTATAAGGTTAAGAACAATAATTAGTTTGTGACAATTGTTTTTTGGCTTTAGATGGGAAGAGAAGGGATGAAGTGAACCAATAAGGCATAAATTATTACAAGATTATGTAGATGTTTGTTTCAAGGAGTTTGGTGACAGAGTGAAGCATTGGATCACCTTGAACGAACCATGGACCTTTGCGAGTTGTGCTTACAACCTGGGGATCCGTGCACCTGCTAGTTGTTCTAAATTCATTGAAAACTGTACTACTGGGAACTCCCCAACAAAGGGCTACTTCAGTAAGGCAGTATATTCAATCAAAGTTGCTTAGACTACGTTGGACTCCTAATCTTCATCTCTCTTTTGTTCATGCTGTTGAAAGGTTCGGTGGACAAGAAAGTAAGTTTTAGAATTTCTTTCATGAACATCTGCAATATTTTGATATCCATATACATCAAAGTTTCGGTATTTTCACTTAAAAGAAGAAAACATATCAGTCATGCATTAATGGTAGAGAATAAAGGATTACTAACTATTTATCAAAAAAAATTCCTTTGATTGTTGTAGAAGCAACTCCCAAATTAGTCTTTCAATTAATGAATGTGAGAGGACTTAGCATTGCCCATGTTAAAAGTCACTTGCCGGTATGAGAATGATTTAGAAATTTTTTTTGGATCATCTCCTGTATCTTACCCATATCCTCTTTGATATTCTTACCGACTTCTAGTCATTTTTTTACTCTTTTTGACTAGTTGAAGTGCCTTTGTTTTTCTGCAGGCCGAAAGATTATTTGATTTCTATGAAACTTGCAGACACTTTGAATTTGAACGGGGAGAAACATTTATTAAGATTGAAAAGGCATGGACACTCCGGATTTGTCTTTCCAAAATCCTTTTTGTTGTTTTTTTAAACCTTTATTCAAAATTGGTCAGTTTTAGTTTGTCATTTATTGTAAATCCATGTAAGTTTTCTGCTTATGTCGCCCCCTGAATCATATATATATATAATTTCAATTTGAGGTTGATAGAGCATAAACTTGTTTGGGATTGTATATTTTGTGATTGACAAATTATTGATTATACGAACAAGGTTAGTGTATTAGTCATCATTTACGGTGAAAATTAATATAATTGTGTTCAAGTTTGAAATGTTTATTCTGAATGACAAAAAAAAGGCAATGAGAAAGTTGAAAATTAATAGAAAGAACTAATTCCATTAAAAAAATGAATTTTCATTAGTAATTTTTTTTGCTATGGCAAGTTAGTATTAGCAACGGCAAATATCGTCGCTAAATTCGCAACTTAGCAACGGTTTAAAGTCGTCGCTAAATTTGCAACTTAGCAACGGTTTGATGCCGTCGCTAAATTTGAAACTTAGCAACGACATATTAGCTGTCGCTAAGTTTTACAAATAAAATTTGAAATTGCTACGGTATAAGCCGTCCCTAATTAATTTTTTTTAAATAATATATAAAAACATTTACCCACGGTATATTAGCCGTAGCTAAGATTTACAAATAAAAACTCTTTGCTATGGTTTATACCGTCCCTAATCAATTTTTTTGAAAAAAAATATATATACAAAAAAAAACATTTAGCCACAGTATATTAGCCGTAACTAAGATTTACAAATAAAAACACTTTGCTACAGTTTATGACGTCCCTAATCGGTTTTTTTGAAAAATTAATATATATATATATACAAAAAAAGATTTAGCGACGGTATATTTAATTAAGAGTTACAAATAAAAAGTCTTTGCTACGGTTTATGCCGTTTCTAATCGATTTAAAAAAAAAATACACAAAATAAAAAACCTTTGGGCGCGAATAGAATTGGGAATCCCGCGTCACCCGCTTAGATGAAGAAGCTTTGGAAGCTTTGAGAGGAAGAAGGTTTGGAAGCCCGCATCACCCTGCTGAGAGGAAGAACCCGCGCATCTGAAGAACCCGCGTCACCTGCTGAGGGGCCTAATCTCCTTCTTCATCCAAGCTTTGGGCGCGAATAGAATTGGGAATCCCGCGTCACCCGCTTAGATGAAGAAGCTTTGGAAGCTTTGAGAGGAAGAAGGTTTGGAAGCCCGCGTCACCCTGCTGAGAGGAAGAACCCGCGCATCTGAAGAACCCGCTAATAGAGACCTTGACCTTTTGATTGGAGATCAAACCACCTAGATCCTTTGATTAGGGATCAGCCACCAAATAAATTAAATAAAACTTGTATTGCTTGCCTAAACTCTATTACATCATATGTTTTTATAACTGAAAGCAAAGAATACTACTTCCTAATTGAATTCAATCCTAATTCTAATCAAACAATAACTCCTAATTCAAAACAAGCTAATATTCCCTAAATAGAATATTGTTATAACTAAGACATTCTAATCTCAAGTAAATACTAAATAGAATTAGTATCCTAACATCCCACGCCGCCTGAAACAAGGCTTGTCCACAAGCCTGAAAATCCGAAAAACATACACAAATTGCTCGTAGTCTTTCCAAGTAGCTTCCTCCACAGGGGGCCGGTCGACTTGATAAGCCAGCATGTAGTTTCGTTGGTCCACTTGATAAGCCAGCGGTCCTGAATAGTGAATTTAGTAAGGGCTCGATAGTCAACACACATACGCCAAGAGCTATCCTTCTTTTTAACCAAGAGAACTGATGAAGAATAAGGATTGGTACTGGTTTGAATAAGGTCTGCAACCTTCAATTGAGATACAACGTTATCAAAGTCGGCCGTTTGAAAGTGAGGATAACGATATGGTCGAACAGTTACGAGAGAATCATCTGGTAAAATCGGGATATGATGAGCATGTGATCGGCCGGGGGAAAGGGCGATGGGATTGCCAACATCATCTGAAAATTCAGCAACAAGTGGCTGAATGACATCGGGAATGGAAGCGCCTAGGGCAACTTCCTGAGTTAATTGTAAAAGAATGTCGTGATGCTCCGGTTGTAACGAACGATGGACCGGGGTATTATCCAAGACCATAGGAGAATTGTCGCCAAATAATGTATAAGTACGATTTGCCACCGAGAATGTCGTAATCAGTTTGGAAAAGTCCCAAGTAATAACACCCAAAGAGCGAAGCCATTCAGCACCTAGAACCACATCACATCCAGTGATACCAAGAAGTAAAAAGTGGTCGTGGAACTCATAATCTTGTAATTGAAGGGAAACACCCCGACAAGAGCCAGGACTATGCAAATGGCCACCATCCGCAAGCATGACGCGTAAAACACCATCATCGTGGATTGGAAACCCACATTGTTTGGCAAAAGACGGGTGCAAAAAATTATGAGTTGAACCAGAGTCAACTAGGACAGTGACAGGCCTGTGTTTTAATTGTCCAGTAATACGCAAGATTTCAGGCCCTGGGGACCCGAGAAGAGCATGAAGAGAAATCCCTAGAGGAGGTCCAGATAAAGTATGATCCAAAACAGGATTGTCAGCATCAGAAACGTCTTTTTCTTCCTTATTACCCTCGAGGAGCAAAACGTGGGGCTGAGGACAACGATGGCCACGCTGATATACTTCATCGCAGTTAAAGCAAAGTCCTTTGGCACGACGTTCTTGTTGTTCAGCCCATGACAGACGTTTAACACCTGGTGGAATATTAGTAACTGGCGTTGAAGGATTTGTAGCAGGCACTGGGTTAGCAAAATGTTGGACAGACCCTTGAGATCGAGTAGCATTAATGGCATCTTCTTGACATAAAGCCAACTCAAAAGCATGTGTAATACTGGTAGGGTGTAACATCCTAACTCCTGCTTGAATATCAACGCGCAAACCCGATAGAAAAATGCTAATCTGATGAGATTCAGACAAACCGGGCACCAAATTAGATAACTTCTCGAACTCGGTAATAAATGAGCGAACTGTGCCGCGTTGTACTAACTTGGAAAGATAACTGCACGGATCGATATGTTCGCGAGAACCAAAGCGAGAGCAAAGAGCTTTCGAAAACTGTTGCCAAGTTAATGTGCCTAGTGATTGGCGAATCCATCGGTACCAAGAGTTGGTATCACCCTGAAGGTGAAGAGCGGCAATGGGAAGCATCTGTTCGCTGGAAAGGCCATGGAGTTCCTGGTACTGCTCGGCCTGAAATAACCAACCATATGGATCAGTGCCGTCGAAACAGGGCAAATCAATACGAAGGCCCTTGCTAGAAATAGGAATAATTGGTCGTTGTTGATCTGGGTGAACGTATGGTGCCGGGCGATGAGGTTGGAGATTCCGTAATGCCTCTAGAATAGTGGCATTAGTGGTCTCAAGTGTGTGGAGTTGGGATGTAATCCCAGTAACTTGAGCAGTAAGCTCATTGACCTGCGCTTGTAATTCAACAACCGTCATGATGAAGCGCTGAATCGATGAATACTGGAGTCGAGGAAATTGATGAAACGCTGGAATCGGAATGAAGCGATGAATATAGATGCGCTGGGAAGAAACGAGGAAGTGGATGAAGCCCTGGAATCTGGAAGCGATGAATTGAGGAAGCGCTTGGATTAATCGAAGAAGCGCTGGAACTGGATGCGCTGGTAGGAATCGGCGAAGAACTGTGGATGCTCTGAATCGGCGATGAATAACTGTGGATGCTCTGATTCGACAGTGGAAGCTCCGAAACTGGATGCGCTGGATCGACAGTGGATGCTCTGAATCGACAATGGAGGCGCTGAAACGGGATGCTCTGGATGCGCTGAATCGATGATGATGTTGATGAAGCGCTGGATCGAAGATGAATACGATGAAGAAGTGATGGGGACGGCGGTTGCTGCGAAGGCGGTGCTGTTGCGAGGGTTGGTGCTGTTGCGGAAGGTTGATGCTGTGGTGAAGGGCGGTTGTTGCGAAGGGTCGGTGTTGTTGTTGCGAGGGATGGTGATGTTGCGAAGGGCGGTGATGTTGCGAAGGGCGGTGCTGAGGCGTAGGCGGTGCTGTAGCGACGACGGATGCTGCGAAGGGCTCTGAATCGAAGACGATGGCGATGGCAGTGATGTTGTGAGGTATTTTTTTTTTTTTTTTTTTTTTGGGGATGAAGATCTGGGAGATCGGAGGTTGTTGTGGAGGGTGAAGAACGAAGTAACAAGAAAAAAAAATTGGCTCAGAATCGATGATGCTCTGATACCAGATAATAGAGACCTTGACCTTTTGATTGGAGATCAAACCACCTAGATCCTTTGATTGGGGATCAGCCACCAAATAAATTAAATAAAACTTGTATTGCTTGCCTAAACTCTATTACATCATATGTATTTATAACTGAAAGCAAAGAATACTACTTCCTAATTGAATTCAATCCTAATTCTAATCAAACAATAACTCCTAATTCAAAACAAGCTAATATTCCCTAAATAGAATATTGTTATAACTAAGACATTCTAATCTCAAGTAAATACTAAATAGGATTAGTATCCTAACACCCGCGTCACCTGCTGAGGGGCCTAATCTCCTTCTTCATCTTCTTCAACTTCAAGATGAGAGAAATTTGGGGTTTTTGTGCTCTATTCAGGGTTCAAGGTGAGTAAAAATCAAATCTCTCACTTAGGTTTATATTGTTGTGCAAATTTTACTTCAGTTGAATTCGATTTGGCTTTCGGTTCAACCAATTGAATTGATACGATTTGTCACTTAGGGTAATCTCTCAAGAACACAAAATTTTCTTCATCAAGAACATCTATGCGGTCCATAGTGGAGCTGAAGGGTATTACTAGAATGAACAAACAATAACCACATGAGAAATATGTATGAAATCTTCTAAAAATTCTGCTAAGATTTGACATCTGGCATTCCTCCAGCACCTGGGATGATTTTGATTCCAGTTATAATTGTGGGGATGAGCTTAGGGACAAAGTTGTGTGAGTCTATGATCCCTGCTTTGAACATCCTAGATGCCGATACTGGAGAAACAAAAACATTTTCAAAGCTCTTCACTGACATCTTAAAATTCTTTTTGTTTCCTATTTCTTCACCATAAGATGGAGTGAAAGAATTGTTTATAGGGCCTCATTTCTAGTAGATGATGTTTGATTTTGGATACACTAGATGGTGACATATTTAAGTAGATCATTACATTTAGTTTGAAAAGAAGCCACTGTTCGTAGATGTCGGCAAATGCTTATTAGTTACTCCCTTATGTCTGATAGTGCCACTTTCTTTGAAAAATTTCTTTTATGAGGTATATATGTATCTTAATTATTTGACAATATCCAAGAATATTTTTATGATGACACTATAATGAGAATGCTTTATCGATAAAAGATTAATGTTGGTTTGAATTTTGCATTTGAAACATTGATTCTGAATGGAAAACAACAGAACAAACAAATTCCATGAGCCATCTTAGTACTACTACTTCATCCAACTTGGTAATCAGCCTATGAGAAATCGAACAATTTCTTGTGACTTTAGGATTCATGCTAAGCATGTGGGTTTCAAAGTCATACGCTTAGTTACAAAGCCAACCTTATACTGATTAATACACATTTTTGACTTCACGCACTGTCCATTTAGCATTTTAAAGCAGTCATAGTATGTTCAGAAATTCTAGGGGGCGAGGGAAAGAGCGAGGGATGCCCCTCGAGATGTGCGGTGTCGCTCATCTCGAAGGGGATGGGTCCCTCGCTCCCTAAAAAGGCTCGTTGTAACATCAAAGAGAGCCCTTCTAGGCGGCGAGGAAACGGGCGAGGGGGTGTGACCACTCATCTCCCTCGAGATTCATAAAGGTGCGCATCTCGAGGGGGTGTGATCACTTAGGTCGAATCCAACTGAAGTAAAATTTGCACAACAATTGTCACTTAGGGTAATCTCTCTTTAAGATGGCTGGAACGAACTCTTCATTGCTACCTTATGGATGATTTGGAAGGCAAGAAACAGTAGAATCTTCAAAGGTGTTAAGGACTTGGATATAATTATCAATGCCATTAAATCCTTATTGTGGCACTATGATACACTTGGGATATTCTGAATGGGGTTCCTTTTCATTTTTCATGTTTGTATGATTGACTGGGCTATCATCTTCAGTTTGTAACTCGTTTTGACCTGTTCAGTCACTTGGTGTATTTGTACTTATATTTCCCCTTTTCCCCCTGTTATCAATATATCACCTGCTTTTATTGATAAAATAAAAATTTGTTACCCACCATTTTCTAGAGGTTGTTTCATTGCTGAATTTTCTTCAATTTCTATCGTGCCAAATATAATAAACAACCCCCCGTTAAAGATATACCAATCATGTAGTTAAGAAGGGAGTTCCCTCTGTTGCTGTCATATATCCATTCCCACTTATGAATAGAGCTTCCTATAGGTATTATGATACCCGCCTGACTTTGCCAAAATGCTGATCTAACTATGATTGCTGTAAGTGCAGTGGAAGAACAGGTGTTGTATGTTCTCTTGATGGAGATCCACATAGGAAGTAAAGAGAAAAATCACTGACCTTTCTATAACTGGGGTTATCTTGTGTGTACAATTCATTTTTTTACTACCTGCCAGCTACCACAAGAGAAGATTTGGTCGAGTAAGACCCATGGTGTCACATATAAACTTGTGCCAGATGTAGTTGTTCTCAGTAGTGCGAAGGTTATTGTAGGTCATCTTGATGGAGAACTCTCCTGTCGGGGAGGACATCCAGACCACTGTGTCTGCTATGCTCAACTGAATGGTTTTCATTGAGTTCCATAGAGTGAGACTTGCTGGTCAGAGATTATAGGAAGACAAACTCTCCCATGTCTAATATAGTGTTGATCAAAACTTCGTCAGGGATATCAGTAACTAGTCTTTGCTGATAGGATTGTTGTATAGGACTTCAATATTACTCCAAGGGTCATGCCAAAATTTGGTTTTACCTCCTTTCTGGATGAACAACCACTTGAAATGCCAATGTCTTGAGTGGAGAAAGCATCTGATAGGAGGGAAAGAAAAGAAAATTGACTTCTTTAAAAATATAAATTGGATTGATGATATCAAGTTTGATAACAGTATATTAAGATTAGCCATTTATAATCACGATTCTTTATTTTGACTTGAGTTCATAGGGGCTTAAAATGTTTATTTGCTTAACAGAATTTACTCCATGTTATTTGATTTTTACCATCTTTAGAAAGAAGTCCATGTAACTGTCTTCTCTCTTGTACACTTCCATTTATCCTAGTGTTTGATAATCCAATTTTAGTTATCAAGGTTATGCTGAAACGTAAGTTTCTTGCCAAAATATCCATAAAAACATATTAAAAGAAAATGGTTCAACAATTTATGTGTTTTTTTTCACTCTAATTTTAATTTTGCTTCGTTGTTGTTAATTTATTTTAGAGTAAAAATGATATGAGCATGATGCTTGAATGTCTGAAATGTATGTTGAATGCTGCTTGAATGCTAATTTGTATGCTTGAATGCTAACTTGAATGCTGAAATGCTGCTAATTTGAATACTTGAATGCTAAAATGCTGCTTGAATGCTGGAATGCCAGTATGCTGATTGAATTTATTTCAGCGTTTCAGCATTTATTTCAGCGTTTCAACATTTATTTCAGCATTTCAGCGTTTAAATTTCAGCATTGTAGCGTTTAAATTTCTTTATTTCACCTTGTTAATATGTTTTGCTTACCTTTGTCGATCCTACAAATGCACCAACTGAAAATAGAAAAGAATATTTTATTCTATCTAATAAGATGTTGATTAGTAATATAAAAAAGCATCTTAGTTGTAACTTAGAGTCTCCATTTGAATGTGAAACTTTATGAGATTTGTATTATATAGCTTAAGCATTCAATACGTGTCTCATGCACTGCTTCTTCAAATTTTATAGGTTTAGGTGTTGCTGAATTGATATTGGTTTTGAAGTGGAAGATATGAGATTTTGAAGTAGAAGACATTTGTGGGATGATCAATATGGTGTGCAAGATCACATGAATTGTTGTATGTATTGTTTTTGTTGTATGTCTCATAGACGATCATTATGATTTATGTAGTTATTTAAGTTTAAGTGAGTTATATCTCAAATTGAAATTGTATATATATAAATTTATATATATACAATTTCAATTTGAGATTGACAGAGTATAAAGTTGTTTGGGATTGTATTTTTTTGTAATGGACAAGTTATTGGTTATACGAAAATTAATATAATTGTGTTCAGATTTGAGATGTTTATTCTGAATGACAAAAAAAAGGCAATGAGAAATCTGAAAATTAATAGAAAGAACTAATTTCATTATAAAAAATGAATTTTCATCTGTAATTTTTTTAGCCATGGCAAATACAGTCACTGTTTTTTCAGTTTGATTTGCAACTTAGCGACGGGTTCGAAGCCCTCCCTAAATAGCCACGGCAAATACCGTGGTTGTTGTCAATTGGATTTGCAACTTAGCGACAGCTTCGAAGTCGTCCCTAAATAGCCATAGCAAATATTGTGACTGTTTTGTCAATTGGATTTGCAACTTAGCGACGACTTTCATGCCGTCGCTAAATAGCGACGGTATAGCCACGGCAAATACTGTCGCTATTTTTCATTTTGCGACAATCTTAGCCGAAATTTTAAACAGCTTTAGCGATGAAACTTTTTGATGAGTTTTAGCCGTTGCGAATTAGCTACGGGATAGTTTACCATTGCTGATTCAAATAGAGACAATTGAAATAGCTACGGTATTGCGACGGTTGTTGAACTGTTGCTAATTCATTTTAGCTACGTTTTTTTTTTTACAATTAGCAACGGTTTTTAGCCGTTGCTGAATTGACTTTTTTTTGTAGTGTCGTTACACACTTAGCTTTAATGGTGATGGTTGTTGGGTTTTTATAGAAGCCAAAATTGTATCTTGATTTGAAAACAAAATTGTGTTCTTATTGGGAATTAAAACCATATCCTGATTTCTGAATAAACTCGTTTCCTGACTAAACGCAAAACTTGTGTCCAATTCTATATCTCAGGTGTGCTAGCACAAAAATCAAATTGAATAAATAATCATTTGTTAAGATTTTTTTTGCATTTCTTCGGGGGAACATTTACTTGGGAATCTAAGAATAGAGTTGAGTACATGTTGATCCTTGCGTAGTCATGCAATCATTTATCAGTACTTTTTTTTTTTTTTTTTTCATTTATCAATATTCTTTATAGCGTAGTATATTCTGATTTATATTCACTGATTTTTGTGTGAATAATATTAATTAAAATAAAATATATTGTCACGTGAAGGTGTATTACTTTACTTTATCAACAATTCTAGGCAGTCATTTTTTTGTCAGGGTAGGTTTTTTGACAATTTTACCTATTTTATAAATGATGTTTGTTGTTGTGATTTAAAGAGAATGGGTAAAATTGTAAAAAGCTCAACTCTTGTAATAAATGAAAATGGGAAAGTTATCTTTGGTAGTGATTTGGCACATCAAATTTGGTGTTTTCCCCACAGTGGATACTCAAGAAGTTGCTATCTCACTTTTCTTCTTTTGCTATTTTGTGTGTGAAATTTGCTATGGGATGCTTAACTTATTTTTTTTTTAGCAATGGTGAGGAGAGTAGGGGACAAAGAGATGACACCTCCAACAAGTTACAATTAGACTATGGGAAAACTTTTGTGTTAGAATTGATTGAACTTGACCAAGGCTTGAATTATCCAAATTAAAAGGTTTGAAAGAAGAAAAAAAAATTTAAGAATACGCCCATGTTGCAAAGACTCGACAGAACTTTATTAGTTTTTGGATGGTTTGGAAAATGCAAATTAAAATTTTGAGAGGATCGAAAGAAAATGAAATTGGAAACTCAAGTGTAGCGATTTGGAAAGCTTCTGGGTTGGAATTTATGACACTACCAAAATTATGTTTTAAATGTATAATTATTATTTTTGTTTTCTTTTCATTGACACTCCCAACAAATTGCAAACACCTAGAAAGGGCAATTTTATTTTCGCTAATTACAATTGAAAATGGTTACGTGTGTAAGAAAGTGTCGAACAAAATATTTTGGTTCAATAAAATTTTGACAATCAATTTCTCAGAGTAATATTGCAAATGAGTTGGAGATATTTGTTATTGCATTGAAATGATATTTGAGTCCATGATCTCCTTTGCTGCATTTCCTGTTATGTGTCATAATGTATGGTTCTTAGTGTGTGATTTCAATGGAAGCTTCCAGTGGTGAATTTGAACATGTAAATGAGAAACTTAAAACCTGAATCACATTTTCAATATAACTTGGCTGTGTTTGTCTTTCATTCAAGTAGAATCACATTTCAGAAAAGAACTTGGCTAGTAACAACTTGGTATTTGAGGCTCAAGATCATTTCAATCTCAGATTTTCCAGTGTATCTCCCACTTTCTCTCCATTCGTAAGAAGATACTCAAGAATATCTTGAGGTTCTTTGGAATGTTTTTTGATGCGTTCAAATCCGTCGTTGTTGATCTTTGACCAACAAAGATGAACAACGGTGAACCAGAGATCACCGTGATGGCAGCCAAAGACACTCCGATGGTAAAGTCAGATGACTGAACTAGGATGGAAATAGACTGATGAAAATTAGGGTTACATGTGTGTACCTTTCTCATCCATTTTGTTCACCTTATATAGTGAGTATTTCATTCCTTTACCGATTCTATTGTTGAAGGCGTGATGGAGGGAGGAGATCTTGTTTAGAATCTTACCCGTTCATGACTGAGTTTCCGTTGGCACTTGAATCTCTTTGAGATCCAATACTTGATTAGACCAAGAGTTGTGTAGAAGGATCCTGGACTGCTATAGTCCAGAGATCTATGTTCGGGCCTTATTGTTCTGAACCAAATTCCAATATTTGTGCCACATTGGGTTTGTGTAATCTGGGCTTGGGCGCATGACTTACGGGCTAAACAATAATTAGCATGGGTTTGAGTTGGATTTGGGCATGTCTTAGATAAACTGAGACCTTTTCGCATTAGGATTGACCTGTTCCACATGAATGACTATGATTGGTTGACTATTTGATGTCTCGTCATATTTTATAGGCATAAAGAGTGGTTCTTCTCTCTTTTGATTGGGAGCAATATTATTGATGGAAATTTGGTATGGTCCTCTCTAATACAAATATGAAAGCGTAATATTCCCGATACCAGGGAAACTCCCTTCTATGACAACTTTTCATTCTCTCCATAATGCAACTCCAATCTAGAAGTGCCTAACCATGGCCAATTGCCCAAACCTGCTCAGCACTATCCCAATACCAGGGAAACTGCTGCTTTGCCAACTGCAAAGGAAATTGTAGAGGAGGGTATTAGGGCTGAAAACCGAACCGACGGTTCGGTTTTTCACCTAAACCGTGAACCGAACCGACTTAGGTCGGTTTTAAAATTTTCAAACCGAAATCGAACCGACCATTAACAAAACCGATCCGAAACCGAACCGATTTTAATTTATGCAAACCGTAACAGAACCGAACCGACTAAAATCGAACCAAAACCTAAATAAAACCGAACCGAATATTTAAACATATTATATTATTTATACATAAAATATATTTTATTTTTATATATAAATAATATAATACTCTCGGGAATGGGCTTTGATGATGATGATGATGATGATGATATAAATAATATAATACATTTAAATAATCGGTTCGGTTTGGTCGGTGAAAATCACATAGAAACCGAAAACCGAACCGAACATTTCGGTTTTGCATTTTTTAAAACCGAAACCGATCCGAACCGAATTTAAACCGAACCAATCGGTTCGGTTTTGATCGGTTTAATCGGTTTGATCGATTTTTTGTTCAGCCCTAGAGGGTATGCCCATTGTTTTAGACTAAAATTTGAGTTTTAGACTTGCTCTGTTTTATTAGTGTTGAAGCCCATTGTGCAAAGGTTATTTTTTCTTATTTATTTATTTATTTATTTATTTATTATTATTATTTTTTATCAAAGTAAGCATCATCTTCATGTGCTCTATACATTCTATATATTTGCAACCGTGTCATTGTTTCTATTACAAGAGTGAGAAGCTTCATTTGCTTTGATATGAAGATGAATATACTACAGACGAGCTATGTCAAAAGTCTCCTCAATATGATATATTAGCTCTGTCTTGCTACTTCAGACAACGTATATTCTTAAAGTAGGTTGTCTTCATTTTATAAATGTTACAACTTCATCTCATCATATAACATAAATAAGCTAAACTTCATTTTGTTTATAAAGCAGATTCAGGTTGAATTGGAAAAAAGAAAAGAAAAAACATGTCATTGTTGCATAAAGAGAGATTTAAAACTGTCACCTTCCAGAAATTTAAAACCTGAGTCAGGGCAGTGACGGAGCCAGGATTTTTGTCGAGGGGGGGCGGAGTGATGTCATAATTAATTAAATATAATATAAAAATTAGTTATTTTAACATGATTTTTTTTTTAAATCCGAAATTCTTCCTAACCTAGAAAAACCAACGAGGTTGCTGTCTGGGGAGGCAAAAATACACTTTTGCCCCCCCTATTTAACAACATTTTTGGAAAATGTGTTTAAAGAGGGGGGGGCAAAAGTGATTCTACACTTTTGCCCCCTTCTTTAACAACCTTTTTGGAAAAGGTGTTTAAAGAGGGGGGGGGAGGGGAAGTGTATTTTTGCCCCCCAGACAGCAAACCAAGCAGGGGGACCCAGGCCCTATAGAATTACTACTATATTCATTGATTACTACTATAGCAAAAATGGGAGTACAACAAAGACAGTCATTGAAGATGATTACTATTATATTCATTGAAGATGATTACTACTTATAGAAACACAACAGAAGAGAAGGGTTTGAATCATTCATTACTACTATACATGAAGAAAATGAGGAAGAGATTGAGTTGCTTACGATTTTTTTTGTGGAGATGACCAACACAGTGATTAATGAAGGCGCCTGGTACCTAGAAGAAGAAGAATAAGGTGGTTTGGATCCTACTGGATCTTGTGAAGATGAGCTCAAATAACTCAATAGTTATAGATCTTTGAAGATGATGAAATATAGGGGTTTCCCTCATCTTATCCAATCGATGGAGTATAAAGAAGAAACTGTGAATTTTGGTTTATTTGAGGAGCAGTTCTAGCTGGTCTGGGAAATCAGCCTGATTTCTCTGCCTGGGAGACGAAAATACATTTTTGCCCCCTCTTTAAAACATCTTTTTGGAGTATGTGTTTAAAGAGGGGGGGGGGGGGGGGGGCAAAAATGTATTTTCGCCCCCCCCCAGGCAGGGAAGAATCGCTAGAATTTCTGTTCTTTGAGAGATTTGAGGGATTTAACCTCTATCTCTAACTCTAAAAGTATAGTTTGAATTCCCAAATTCTAGACAGCCTGGGGGGCCCAAAATACAAGTTTGCCCCCCCCCCCCCCTCTTTAAACAACTTTTTGGAGAAGGCAGTAAACCAGGCTGTCTATCCGAGCTGTCTAGAATAACTCGTTTGAATTTGATATGTACATGATTTGAAGGATAAAGCCCTGGTTAAAGTGAAAAGTGAGAATAGAGAGGCAGATAAAAAAACTAATTGGGGGACAAATAAATTAAAAAAAAAAAAAAAAAAAAATTCTCAAAAGTCAGTGGGGGCAAGTGCCCCCACTCGCCCCCTCATAGATCCGTGCCTGAGTCAGGGGCTAAGTTAAGATTTTAATATTCAGTAAGAGCCCTTCTAGGGAGCGAGGGATGGGTGTAACCACCTATTCGCGTCAAGATGAGCAACTCCATGCATCTCGAGGCAGATGGATGGTTACACCCATCCCTCGCCCCCTAGAATTTCTGATTCAGTAATTATGTTTGTCTTTTCATTCAAGTCTAATCATATTTCATACAAGAAATTGATAAATTATAAGTTTTGACATTTGATGCCGTGTTCGGTTGAAAAGAAACTAACTCCTAGGGAAACATTGAAAAGGTGGAACACAGAAAATAAAATAAGATAAGATAAAAAAAAACACTAGAGATCAATATGAATATTAATCATCAATTTCGTTATGAAAAAAAACTTCCACATACACGCATACAACAAGAAGAAACTAAAATTCCTCCCTACCAGCAACTTTTGAAATCTTGCAGCATGACCGAACAAATGCCAAACAACTTTATCTAGTAGTTGGCCAAATGTTATTCTGTCATACTTTTCATGGCCCAAAGGTGATTCAAAAGATTATGATAATTCCCGAGATATAGTTTCCATGGTAGGACGATGTTCGGGATTGACATGTAAGCATGAAATAGCCAATTGTACAATAAAAATGACATCCTCGAGGACTTGATCTGCAGGGGGTGGAATGCGTTGGTCTAGTATATCCTTCAAGTGAATGTTTTGAAACAATGTAACGGAAGAGATGAGATCCTGATGATGTCTTCCCATTATCACTTCCAATGATAGCACCCCAAAGCTGTATACGTCACATTTTTCGGTCACCCTCATTGTGAAAGCAAGCTCTGCAAGAAAGAAAATTGTTTTTGTTATTTGCATTTTATGTCAGTTACATGTCATAAATTTTGGTACGTAGTTCAAATAGTTTCTTGTACATATAAATTTTTGTAACAATTTCTTATATCCAATAAAAAATGAAAAGTAATTAATAAAAAAAATGACTGCAACTTCATTTCTAATTTGTACATAAATGTACCTAATATATCATAGTTAACTAACTATTCACGTCCATGGAACCAAAAATAAAGGGAAGAGGGAGTTAAGTTAAATAATGAGCCTTATAATTGACGAGATGAAATATGTGATGTTACCTGGGGCTAGATATCCATACGTTCCTGCAAGTGTTGTCCAATTAGATGAGTCCGGCTTTAGAATTCTTGCAATACCAAAATCTGAAACAAATGCCTCATACTCTGAATTCAACAAAACATTGTTACTGGACAAGTCTCGATGAACAATCGGTGGCGAGCAATGATGGTGTAGAAACGATAAGGCACGCGCTACACATTTGACAACATTTGTTCTTTTGGACCAATCCATCTTTTGTGCAGCTTCATCATCGGTCAAGATCTTAGCTAGACTCCCCATCTCCAAATACTCATAAATCAAAAATGAGTGTCGAACATGTGAACATAACCCGTACAACTTCACAATGTTCCGGTGTCGAACTTCTGCTAATACATGCATCTCATTTTGGAATGATCTCAAATCAACCAAATCACTATCTTCTATAGGGTGCAGTTTCTTTACAGCCACTACTTGACCTGAGGATAGTTCTGCTTTATAAACATTTCCATATCCTCCACTGCCAATACAGTACTTGGAGTTGAAGTTATCTGTCGCTGCAATGATGTCATCATATACCATTTTCCCATCATAATTCCACACACAAAACAGATTTCTGGGTACTTCACTCTGCGATCCATTCTTCTCTTTTAACTTCCAATGACAATTCAAATAAAAAAATCCGACAAGAGAAAATACCAGAAAAAGTGTTCCCAAGAACGAAAAAATGGCAATAACCACAATTCCGATCTTCCTATTATTTGTACAATCTGTGTTGGTTGCTGCTAAGAACTGACAAGGTTTCAAGCCTTTGATGCCACCACACAAGGCTTTGTTATTTTTGAAAGCATCTACGGAGGTTTTCTGAAAAGCTTTGTTATCTGGGAGAGGGCCCTCCAAGTCATTGTAAGAAACATCAACGAATTCCAAACTGATCATCTCACTAAAAGATGAAGGAATTTGACCGGATAACCTATTATGTGAAAGGTTCAACTTCTCCAATTTTTTCAGCTGGCTCAATTCTTGTGGTATCTCTCCGTTAACTGTGTTTTGGCTGAGATCAAGTAGGATTTGTAAGGAAGATAACTTACCCAATTGTGGCGGAATGCTCTCATTGAATTGGTTTCTACTAAAATCTAAGTGTAGCAATTTAGAACAACTCCCTATTTGATTGGGTATGGGGCCACTCATTTCATTAGAAGAAAGATCAAGATCTTCAAGACTGGACAACATCCCCATCTCAGGCGGAATCAGACCATGCAATCGATTATGACTCAAATTCAACTTAAACATAGAGATCATCTTCCCGACTTCTTTCGGTATTGTTACTTGTAAATGATTTGAGGAAAGGTCGAGCAATCGTAGTCTAGTTAACTCAGCAAACATACCAGCTAGCCCGCCAGTAAATTCATTGTTAGAGAGTTTCACGCTTGATAGCCGATGCCACCGCCCCCAATTTCGTGGAAGCTCCCCATGCAATTGGTTATGACTCAAATCAATGTATTCCACATTGTGATAATCACTAATCAGGAATTGTGATATATCTCTAAAGAGTTTATTCTCATCCAGGCGAATTCTTTTTAAGCTTCTGCAATTTGTCAAGCCCTCAAAGACTAGACTTGTAATTTGGTTCTGATTTGCTGAGAAGTATACGAGTGACCCACCGTTGCACAATACATGTTGTGATAAATCACCAGTGAACTTGTTTTGATGCAGTAGCAGTTTGAACAAATTTGTTAGGTTGCCTATTTCTCGAGGAATTGAACCAGTGAGATTGTTTTCAGACAATGTTAAGTTCACAAGAGATTTGAGATTTCCTAATTCAGAAGGAATGTGACCAGAAAGTGCATTGGTGTGAAGGTATAGAGTTCTCAGCTCAGTAAAATTACCAAGAGATGAGGGGATTGAACCAGTGAGATTATTGGTAGACAACTGCAAGTCCACAAGAGATTTGAGATTTCCTAATTCAAAAGGAATTTGACCAGAAAGTGCATTGGTGTGAAGGTATAGAGTTCTCAGCTCAGTAAAATTACCAAGAGATGAGGGGATTGAACCAGTGAGATTATTGGTAGACAACAGCAAGTCCACAAGAGATTTGAGATTTCCTAATTCAAAAGGAATTTGACCAGAAAGTGCATTGGTGTGAAGGTATAGAGTTCTCAGCTCAGTAAAATTACCAAGAGATGAGGGGATTGAACCAGTGAGATTATTGGTAGACAACTCCAAGTCCACAAGAGATTTGAGATTTCCTAATTCAGAAGGAATGTGACCAGAAAGTGCATTGGAGTAAAGGTATAGAGTGGTCAGCTCAGTACAATTACCAAGAGATGAGGGGATTGAACCAGTGAGATTATTGGTAGACAACGCCAATTTCACAAGAGATTTGAGATTTCCTAATTCAGAAGGAATCTGACCAGAAAGTGCATTGGAGTAAAGGTATAGAGTGGTCAGCTCAGTACAATTACCAAGAGATGAGAGGATTGCACCAGTGAGAATATTGGTAGACAACTGCAAGTCCACAAGAGATTTGAGATTTCCTAATTCAAAAGGAATTTGACCAGAAAGTGCATTGGTGTGAAGGTATAGAGTGGTCAGCTCAGTCAAATTACCCAGAAATGAGGGGATTGAACCAGTGAGATTATTGGTTGACAACTTCAAGTCCACAAGAGATTTGAGATTTCCTAATTCAAAAGGAATTTGACCAGAAAGTTGGTTGCTGAAAAGGTATAGAGTGGTCAGCTCAGTCAAATTACCAAGAGATGAAGGGATTGAACCATTGAGATTATTGGTAGACAACTTCAACTCCACAAGAGATTTGAGATTTCCTATTTCTGAAGGAATGTGACTAGAAAGTTGGTTGCTGAAAAGGTATAGAGTGGTCAGCTCAGTCAAATTACCAAGAGATGAGGGGATTGAACCAGTGAGATTATTGGTAGACAACTGCAAGTCCACAAGAGATTTGAGATTTCCTAATTCAAAAGGAATTTGACCAGAAAGTGCATTGGTGTGAAGGTATAGAGTTCTCAGCTCAGTAAAATTACCAAGAGATGAGGGGATTGAACCAGTGAGATTATTGGTAGACAACTCCAAGTCCACAAGAGATTTGAGATTTCCTAATTTAGAAGGAATGTGACCAGAAAGTGCATTGGAGTAAAGGTATAGAGTGGTCAGCTCAGTCAAATTACCAAGAGATGAGGGGATTGAACCAGTGAGATTATTGGTAGACAACGCCAATTTCACAAGAGATTTGAGATTTCCTAATTCAGAAGGAATCTGACCAGAAAGTGCATTGGAGTAAAGGTATAGAGTGGTCAGCTCAGTACAATTACCAAGAGATGAGGGGATTGAACCAGTGAGATTATTGGTAGACAACGCCAATTTCACAAGAGATTTGAGATTTCCTAATTCAGAAGGAATCTGACCAGAAAGTGCATTGGAGTGAAGGTATAGAATAGTCAGCTCAGTCAAATTACCAAGAGATGAGGGGATTGAACCAGTGAGATTATTGATAGACAACTCCAAGTCCACAAGAGATTTTAGATTTCCTAATTCAAAAGGAATGTGACCAGAAAGTGCATTAGCGCCAAGGTATAGAGCGGCCAGCTCAATCAAATTACCAAGAGATGAGGGGATTGAACCAGTGAGATTATTGAAAGACAAACTCAAGTTCACAAGAGATTTGAGATTTCCTAATTCACAAGGAATGTGCCCAGAAAGTTGATTCCTGAAAAGGTGTAGAGTTTTCGTCTCTGTCAAATTACCAAGAGATGAGGGGATTGAACTAGTGAGATTATTGGTAGACAACTCCAAGTCCACAAGAGATTTGAGATTTCCTAATTCAGAAGGAATGTGACCAGAAAGTGCATTGGAGTGAAGGTATAGAATAGTCAACTCAGTCAAATTACCAAGAGATGAGGGGATTGAACCAGTGAGATTATTGGTAGACAACTCCAAGTCCACAAGAGATTTGAGATTTCCTAATTCAGAAGGAATGTGACCAGAAAGTTGATTGTTGTCAAGATATAATATACGAAGTTTGGAAAATTGACCAATTTCAGAAGGAATTTCTCCTGAAAAGTGATTGGATGAAAGATCGAGAAGATTAAGTCGAGAAAGATTACCAATATGAATTGGAATAGTCTCGGAAAGGGTGTTATGGCTGAGATTTAAGCGGAGGAGGTATGGAAGAAATGAGAAGTCAAAAGCATGAAGAGTGCCCACCAAACTCAAGCTTGACAGAGATAAATCAACCACTCTATGATTCTTGTTGCAAGAAACCCCGAACCAATTGCATGTATTAGCATTGGAGGAAGAATTCCATGTAGAGAGGAGATAAGAATTATTATGAAGACTGGCTTTCCATTTGAGTAGAGCAGTGGCTTCTTCGGTTGTACCAACATTTGTAAAGTTGGTTGGTGTAACAAGGGAAGGGGATAAGCTTAGGGAGGACAATGTAATGAAAACCAATAAAGCAATCATTGTGAAGAGAGAGAGAGAGAGAATAAGAGGATACTACTGACTCACTTTGTTTAGGCTTAGCTAAGGAGTTGAGAATATTTATAGACAAAAGTTGAGGATGAGGCATAGGTGTCAATGCATTGGGATTTCAATCACGGGTAAGGGAGCATGGTATATTATCTTCAAGAATATTTTTTTTTTAAATATCTTTTTGGTGTTGTTAACTTAAAAGAAATCTCAATGAACATCAGCTTTCTAGTTGACATGCACTTGGACAATGGCATGGGAAAGTTAGCACATCAGTTAGTTATTTGGTGTCCACTCATTAAATAAAAATAATTAAAGTCTACCATGGTGTGAGAAAAATGAATTTGAAATAGTATTTAATTTCAATTGCACTCCAATGTTGAAATAAGACTAATAAGTGTTACTTTCCCAAACTAATATGTGTTTGTTATGAGAATATTAAACAAATCTATTGAATATTTGGTGTCCACTCATTGAATAAAAATAGTGTCATCGGTTTTACTATCCTAAATATTAGGTGTTGAGCTGTCTAGCCAATAGCAGGGCAGGGCAAGTGGTCCTTTTTTCTTAAACCAAAGATTCATTAAGATATGCTCACATGAAGAGAATTTGATCCCTTAGGCGAGCTCGTCATATATTGGTGCCCTTGGTTAAAAAAAAATATGTATATATATGGAAACTGAGTTCCATGTATACATCCACTTGCAATTTTTCTATCCTTGGATCAATTTTTTGACACCTTTGATATTTTTCAGTCATAGGAAGAATTTTTATACATGGAAAATGAAGCTTATCATGGATCTCCATTCAGTGCAAGTGCGCAGGCTAGGGAAGTATCTCATATCGTCAGGAACTTATAATTTTAGTTTGTAATATGAATCTCACTTGTTTCATTCCATTATATGCACAACCATATGTATACTGTGCTATTGTATTACAATTATGAATATTACATGTTAGTATTGTATTACATTGGCATTAAATAAAAATAATCAAGTGAGAAAGTGAATTTGAAACATGCACTTCACTTTAGAAATAGCATTTGATTTTAATTGCACTCCAATGTTGAAATAAGACTATTAAGTGTTACTTTCCAAAACTAATAAGTGCGTGTTATGAGAATATTAAGCAATTCTAATGAATATTTGGGGTTCACTCATTAAATAAAAATAGTAGTTCTTTTTTTAAAAATAATTTATGAAAAATGACTTTTAAGACCTAATTTTTCACAAAATAGACAATTTAGAAACCGTTGTTGATGTAATGGCTAATTTGTCACTATTTTAATAATCACGTGTAAAGCGCATGCATCTAACAAATTTTGGTTCCCACTTGGTCAGGTGCATGTGAGTGAGCGAGTGAATTGCATTTGCATCCCTATATTATTTGATTTGATTGGATAGCACATCAGTTTTTTATTAATATAGTATCCGCACTTGTAGAGCGCCGTTGACACTCTAGTCAATAAAACATGTCATGTGAGGGATAACAAGCTGAAAGTGGATATTTAGATGTAACTAGTGGTTTGATCCATGACTACGAAATTCTCTTTCACTTCGTTTATCACCAATCTTAGATGCATCATGAAAAGCTTTTACATGCGTATCTCGTACATAAATTGCTATCCATGACTATGACTCTTCGTTAAGTATCACATGTTACATATTTGTATCTATTTGGCACGCTAGTACCACTAGCCTTGAGATGTCACTTCATGGCTAAAACAATTTAGCAATGCCTTCAACCTTATCACAAAAAATTTGTGCATATAATTGATTCCGTACCTCTAATATTTCTCATTAGTCATACTCTTAAAAATCTTTAGTCATCATCATGACACGTGAGTTTTGTGCCTTTGATACATGTAATGTCTTCGACATTATTGCCTAATTTCTTTTGTGACATTGAAATTTAAGCTTAAGACATGATCGTTATACCTTGACATGCTGTTGGGGCCAAACCCTAAGATTTTAGAGATTCAATTCAAATTCCAAATGAAGTACCTAAATACATTTATATAACTAAGTACATTTTGTTTCCAAATCAAATACAAAAGCTACAAAAAATGCAATTCACTAAAAATGGTCAGTAGCATCATAAAAGTGCTCATGATCCAAAATGCTTGGCCAATAAGGAAGAAACATGATTTGATCCACCACCAAAGATAGGTGTGTCACTATAGTGATGTATGGACCATCACCAATAATGTCATGGAATTGAAGACCTTATAAGTTATAACATCACATCCTCAAAATCGACCTTAGTGGGAAAGAAAGGGTAAAATGGTAAATGGTAAATTACAGTCATAGCTAGAGGGTTTTGAAAAAGGGTAGCAATAAGATTGATGATTAATTCTTGAAACACGTTTGCTGCCAAATCTCCACAAATAGAGAGAAGGATTGCATGCATGGATTCATTTTCATCATCATCAATGATCTAAAACTGGTAGCTCAGCTCATAAAGCGCATGCATCTAACAAATTTTGGTTCCCACTTGGTCAGGTGCATGTGAGTGAGCGAGTGAATTACATTTGCATCCCTATATTATATGATTTGATTGGATAGCACATCAGTTTTTTATTTAATATAGTAGAAGAAGTTTTTTTTTCCTATTCATTAGGAGACTAGATATGGGTCTGCTATTTGTATTATCTTTTTGTTATTTTTTATTTAATGAGTGTATTCATAAGAAGAATTTAATGGGTCCACTCATTAAATAAAAATTATTAAGGTCTATCAATTTGTTATTTGCTGTCCAGCTGTCTAGCCAATAGCTAGGCAAGTATTTTTTTTTTTTTTCAAATAATATATAGTAGTAGTGGGAGAAAAAATTGAAAAAAAAACAGACAATATGTGTAGTAGAAGGAATCAAAGAAGATTTAGGAAGAGAGATCTAACTCATCTCTTTATTGTTATCCACTGTTAGATTTTATCCACTTGCAATTTTTTTTACCATTCGATCAATTTTTCGACACCATTATGTTTAGATGAATGTTATGTCCATCATGAAAGTTCTTTGAATTCGGGTTCTGCATTCCCTCATATCCTTGTGTCTTATCATTTTCACTTCACAAATCATGTTTTTATTACACGGTTATTTATCTGAGTTAGTAGGGATGTGTATAAAAGTTCACTGGGTTGATGGCAACCATGTTATATGATTACGGTGATGAAAGTGATAAGGGATAACTGGTTGGCACTATATATTATTAATTGGACATTGAGACTAAAGAGTGGCTTTTGTGGTTATAGTGCAGACCTTAAGGTTAAATGAACAAACTAAAATCTATCCACTCCATCGCTAAGGTGAACATGATTGATTGACATAGTCATTGCATCGAGTGATTGAAACTGCCACTGCCGTAACTTACACTGAATGAGAAAAGGATTGAGAAATTCATTCCAAGTCTTTGCAATTTGTTTGTGCTACGATAGGGTTAAGTGGTTGTAAATAGCAAGACCTTGAAGCTAAATAGGACAAACTAGAATCCATCGATCCACTCCGTTAGTAAGGTGAACATGATTCATTCCAAGTCTTTGCATCAAAGACTTTCAAAGACTTGGAAAGTCATTCCAAATCTCTGCAATTTGTTTCAGCTAAGGCAAAATTTAGTGGTTACGAAAAGGCAACACCTTGAAGATAACAGAACACAACAATTGACTGATCAAGATAGGCATCCCAAGTCTTTGCTACTTGTCTTCATTAAGTCTTTGAATAGACTCAATCCCAGCAAAATATTAGATGAAATTCCATACTTGAAGTCGTCCATCCAAGTCTTAGTAAATTGTCATGATTCCTTTTTTGAAGGAACATTACCTGAATAAGATGTCTTACATGTGGAAATTTCCATTCATGTGTTACAACTTGCGCATGAAAAATGTATGTTTTACGGTCAATATAAACCACCCAAGGGTTCAAAAACTTGTTATTTCATACCAAATAGGAAACAGTTTTTTTTTTTTTTTTTTTTTTTGCACTAAGAACACAAACACATCCAGCATTGCACAAAACCCACATTTTTTTTTTTTGCAAAAGACAAATTTGGTGGTTAATGATACATAGTCAATGTGTCATCATGAAAGTATGTTTAGATGAATGTTATGTCCATCATGAAAGTTCTTTGAATTCGGGTTCTGCATTCCCTCATATCCTTGTGTACTTATCATTTTCACTTCACAAATCATGTTTTTATTACACGGTTATTTATCTGAGTTAGTAGGGATGTGTATAAAAGTTTCCTGGGTTGATGGCAACCGCGTTATATGATTACGGTGATGAAAGTGATAAGGGATAATTGGTTGGCACTATATATTATTAATTGGACATTGAGACTAAAGAGTGGCTTTTTGTGGTTATAATGCAGACCGTAAGGTTAAATGAACAAACTAAAATCTGTCCACTCCATCACCGAGGTGAACACGATTGATTGACATAGTCATTGCATCGATTGATTGAAACAGCCACTGCCGTAACTTACACTAAATGAGAAAAGGATTGAGAAATTCATTCCAAGTCTTTGCAATTACGATAGGGTTAAGTGGTTGTAAATGGCAAGACCTTGAAGCTAAATAGGACAAACTAGAATCCATCGATCCACTCCATTAGTAAGGTGAACATGATTCATTCCAAGTCTTTGCATCAAAGACTTGAGAAAGTCATTCCAAATCTCTGCAATTTGTTTCAGCTAAGGCAAAATTTAGTGGTTACGAAAAGGCAACACCTTGAAGATAACAGAACACAACAATTGACTGATCAAGATAGGCATCCCAAGTCTTTGCTACTTGTCTTCATTGAGTCTTTGAATAGACTCAATCCCAACAAAATATTAGATGAAATTCCATACTTGAAGTCGACCATCCAAGTTTTAGTAAATTGTCATGATTCCTTTTTTGAAGGAACATTACCTGAATAAGATGTCTTCATGAGGAAATTTACATTCATGTGTTACAATTTGCGCATGAAAAATGTATGTTTTACGGTCAATGCAAACCACCCAAGGGTTCAAAAACTCATTATTTCATACCAAATAGGACACCGTTTTGTTTTGTTTTTGTTTTTGTTTTTTTTTTTGTGCACTAAGAATACAAACAAATGAAGCATTGCACAAAACCCACATTTTTTTTTTTTTGCAAAAGGCAAATTTGGTGGTTAATGATACATAGTCAATGTGTCATTGAGTCAAGATTTTTACTTTTTACACGTATGACAAGGGCAACTTGTCGACGCTAGCTTATACACATTATTCCTAAAGAGAAGTGCATGTTCCTTAAAATTTATGCTCAAACAAGAAACTGATCGCTACCTCAAAAAACTTCAAGTTGGGAATACTCTCGCAAAGTGATTTTCTAAAATAGTATTTCTTGGTGCGCGTACATTAAATAAAAATTCAGTTTCATAATAGGCTCGCAATGAAATTGAAAAGAGCAGCCAATGAACCCGTTTTCTTATGAGAACAAGGAGTGTAAATGAAAGTAGGAAAAAGTGTTAAGTGTTGGGTTGCTGAGGTTAGCCTTGTAAAAACCAAAATGCATGCTTCTCAAGACCACAATCGGTGGCAGTAGCAGAGCCAAATACAAGCCAGGGGAGCCACCTAACTTTTACCATTGATTGCCTCCATAGAAATTGTAGTTATGTTCCCCTTGCCCCCTCCTTGTTCAAGTTGTCACACTTGGTGGGGTTACTAAAGTTTTCTTATTTTCTTTTGGACATTTGGAATATTCCAATGATAGATAAAGCTCTACTAATCCACTTGAAGTCTTTCAAAGTCATTGTGTTTTTATTAGGAAATAACCTACCACAACCCACATATTTATCCCTTCTTCCTTGCTACTTCTCAGCTTTCCTGTTTGATCGCTTGAGGCTCTTCTTCCCAAGGATCCCTATTGTGATGAGTTGGTGCAGGTACAGGCGTTATTGTTCAAGAATACATTGAATGACATGACACAAATCATAAGGAGGATCATAAATCTATAACCAATATTTGTCGCCAGCCATCAGTGGAATCTTCACATGAACGACAATATGACCAGGATGTTGAACCTTCTCAGCGAATAGTGTTCTAAAAATCGGTTGAAGCAGCCACCTCGGCAAGTTTTAAAAAAATATAAAATATTAAGATTATTTATTTATTTATTTTGCATATGTATCTTGACATTGAATTGAAAGTAATTTATATGCTATTATGCTTGCCTTTTATTAATTAAGTATAATTTCTTATCGGATAATAAAAAACAGTATTTCACAGATAGAAGTAATTTAAAGAGTCTGAATCGTTTGCACCCACTAGCGCAACATATATTCCTATATTAATTTATAAATTATGTGAAATATGCAAAACAATAAAAGTGTTCACGAGGCGAACAAAGATTTAGAAGAGTATGGATCATCTGCACCCTAAGTGTATTTATAAATTATACTATTAATGCACCAAGTACATTAAAAAGTCTTCACAAGACAATAACAATGACTAATTCTATTAGATTAGATAAATTAGCCACATTGTATAGCTTTATCATCATTGTCGTGGATCTTTACGATGGCGTTTTCATTTGAAGTAAAATTATTTGGGACCTTTTTATAATCAAAACTATATGGTTTGGTTGGGAGTTGCTTCAAATGCTATGTGTTAAATTTGAATTCAAAATTGTAGAATCATGTTCCACTGTAGTAAATCCAAGCTAGCTAGGTGCTTGGATTATACACTGGAACTAAGATGTCTTATGTCATTTCAGCTATTTGATAAAACTTTCGGCTACCTTTCTTTTTATTTATTAATTTTTTTGGAGACTTATGAGAAATGATTTTTACTTGTCCTGATATTTAAGTTGAAATACTAAGTTGTGGGAAGTTTGGAATAATATGTTAAAATTAAGCAACCCAACTAGTAGCTCATCACCACAATGGTTTCAAAATTCAAAGTAAAGATACCATCAAAACTTAAAATTGCAAAATTGTAATCAAACTAAATTGTGATCAAAATGTAAATGACCTTTTGAGTTTTTATTTTTATTTTTATTTTTTTTCCTTAAATATTTTTGTATGATTCATTTCTACATTTCATCATGGCTGCCAGTAACCCCTTTATACACCGCCACCAAAAGTTCTAACAAAAACCCAAATGCCCAAAACACATTAACACACCTGATTCTGAACTCCTAAAAGCTAAACCATATCCCATTAAGCCAAAACCGATTTTTCTCCTTAATTATGTTCACTAATGGCGCACTGCATCAATCAGCTCGGCTCAAAGCCGATTCTTCCATCTTGTAAGTCTCAGCATCTGAACATCGGATGGCCCCAGCACTCGCTTCCCACAATTAGCAGAATGAACACCAATACTAGATATTATCAATCAAGAAAGAGTGGCATAGTAGGAGCATAGAATCATTAGGGCTGCAAGTTGGGTGGGTTGGGCAAGTGCCACACTATCCCAAGCTCATGAAAAACAGCTTGGTACAAAAAGGCAGTCATTGGCAGCAGCAAGTCGATGGATGTCTCACCTTTAGGGCTGCGCTCTAGTAGTGGGACTTACGAACTACTGCTTGTCGCTGATTCAAAGTGAGGTAGGCATACACATGCCCATACCCTAGCCCATGCTCACTCGGGTATGAAAAATCTTGCCCAAGACCAAAAACACGTAAATATTTTGAATCCAAACTTGTCTCAGGTAGTTAAGGTAATTTGGGCAATCAAAATAGTCGGGTTTACCCATTATTACATGTTGAGTTGTCACTTAATAATAGAGTTAATTGAGCTTGATAACTATTTTAAGATGAAAGGTTCTTAACGTGGTAGGCTAGGTTTAAGAAAATATTCAAATTAATGAGAAACACTTAACAAAATAATATAAAAAAATAAAAAAAAAATTATGTCACTAATTTGTTATGTGATTTTTGTAACAACTATTTCAGAAAAAAAAAATACATTCAAGTAATCCTACATTTTCAAGTTTATTTTATTTTATAGGTATTCAATATTATTATTATAATAAAAAACATTTGATAAAATAGTCACTAATTATCGTACCTATTGAACTTTATTTATTTGATTTGATATTTTATTTTATATAATCTTACCTATTTAAGATGAACTATTTTGTTATATTTTTATGAGAAAAAAGTAATTTTTTTTTTTTGTATATGAGATATATTATCAATATTAAATAGCTCATGGGTTCGGGTATCTTTAGGTACCCAAGGTAACCCAAGTATTGCCCAAAACTAAGTTGGTACTAAATTCAAAAGGTAGCTATTGCAAGAGAGTTGGAAGTACCCATCGTAACGCATGACTACTTTACCGGGGGTTCACTGCAAATACTAGCTTTTCTCATTATTGCCGAGATAATATTCTACTTTTTCACATCGACCGCACAATGCGTGCAATTATTTATAAATAAAAAAATCAAGATGTACATTTTCTATTTATAAACAATGTTTATTATCCATTACCCATGGAACTATGCTGAAACCCTTACACATGTCAAGTTTGACCAATCGGACTTGGGTATACCCACCCAACTTGCAACTCTAAAAACCATACATGAATCCTTATCTGAATTACTATCAGAGATCCGGATTCAAATCCATCCATATCTTAAACTTTCAATTAGGCTTCATTTTTTTAATGCCTTTGTAATGATGTTAGAATATGTAGGACTTGCACTCTTCCATAATCTCAATACGTAGTCTTGCATTCTGCCATAATCTTCTTTTTTCCCTTTTCTTCTTCTACATCATCTTCTTTCCCTGCCAAGCATCTCTCTCTTTTTGGGAAACCACAAAACGACCAGCTCGTCGTCATTGCCTATTTCTTCTTGATACAGAACACACGCCAGACACAGATCGAGCTGCTTTCCACGAGAGAGAAGAAACAAAGTAGGGATGAAAGAGGATGGTTGCTTCCTGTTTCGTCCTTGTTTGGTAATAGAGTTGTGATATCTTTGCGTCACTGTTTCATCCATATTCCTATGATCTCTGTGCATGAGAAATGGAGGGTGAGGAGGAGAAACGAAAGGGAGAGGGAGAGAGAATATGCGATAAGGGTGGTGATGACTGGCTGTGTGCGTGATGGCAGGGTGATCTATTTTAGAATATGTAAGACTCTCGCTCAACATAGCCAAGCCCAAGTCAAAAATTGATTCAGAATATGTTAAAGAAGGAAAGTCAGAATAGGAAAGTTAGAATAGGAAAAGAAGGAAACTCAGAATAGGGCTCTATTTTGTATAACAAGTTTTAAGTTTCTTGTTTCCACAAGGTTAAGTAACAATTAGATTATATTCGATCAATGAATCAAAACATACAATTTTTCAAATATTTTCTTTACATGGTATCAGAACAACTTTCTTTGGTGACCTGAGACTCTAGGGACTCAAGCTCTTCTCTGCCTCCGACAGCTACGCACTTTAACCGTAGACGCAAGGGAAAGTTACCACATCAGTTAGTTATTTGGTGTCCACTCATTAAATAAAAATAATTAAGGTCCGTCGTTGTGTGAGAAAAGTGAATTGGAAAGATGCACTTCACTCTAGAAATAATATTTGATTTCAATTGCACTCCAATGTTGAAGGCTTATAAGTGTTACTTTCCAAAACTAAAACGTGTATGTTATGAGAATATTAAGCAAGTCTAATGAATATTTTCACGTCTCGAGTATTGGGCGAAACGGATAATCCTACGTGGATATAAGGATTTTCGTTTTCTGTGGATTGGGTCATGAAAATGGAAGTATCTTATAATTTCTGTTAGTATTGCCTAACCTGTTGTGATGCTTATAGAACTTGTAATGTATGCGATTTCTGCTGCATTATCCCTTTGCAATTCTTACAAAGAGCCGAACTGAGATAACACATAAGATTAAAAAAATTAAAATTATAAAAATAAGTGGCACATATAAGCATCAAACCACTTTTTTCTTAATGAATCAATGATAATGTGATTATATACATTGAAAAGGTAGTATGTTTATATGAATGTGACGTCTATCATGAAAGTTCTTTGAATTATGGTGATGATAGTGATAAGAGACAGTTGGTTGGCACTATATATTACTAGTGTACCAGCCGTGTCGTTGGCACGACCATACACTTTCCACAAAGCTTGTACCAGTGCCGTTGGCACGGGTACAATGTCACCCTGGTTCTTGGGTCGTGCCTTTGGCACTCCCCAAATAGGTCACTAAGTTACCAAATATGAAAATAATTATTGTTTACCAAAACATTGATTAATTATATTTTTTTCATTCTCATCGATCTACTATTATAGTTAATTTACTTTCACCTTCTTTGCTGAGGCTTTCTCATTGTCAATTTGACTATCCTAATTATCCTAGAATTTTTCCCATATGTAAGATTAGGTTGAACTGGCCTTATAAAAGAAAAAAAATGGGGCATTCTTGTAAAACCAATTTTGAGATGACCATTTAGCAATTTGGCGAATGGGGATGGGAGAGACATTTTTGGGTTTTCGTGAATGAGAAGAGGCAATTTCAAATTTTTGCGAGGGAGGGGCAATTTCAAAATTTTGCAAGGGAGGAGCAATTTTGTAATTTGGCGAATAGGATGGGAGGGCATTTTTGGGATTTGGTAAATGGGGAAGGGTTACTTTGAAATTTTACGAATCGGTAGGGATAGTATTAAAATTTGTCAAATGAGGGGCATTTTCATAATTTAGGAAATGGGGTTGAGACCACAATTTCATCACCCTTGTTAGATTTCATTTTCTTTTTTTGAATTGAAATTAGGTTTGATTTGCATGAGGTGTATGTGGAGATTAGGATTGATGGTTTGGTTTGTCGGAGGGGTTCAGTGGAGTGTTAGAGCCATGGAAATGGAATGGGTTGGGGTTCAAGATTAATTGGAGGGCATTTTCGAGATTCGATCAAGTTGTAGAGGGCATTTTCGACAATTCGAGAGCAGTCACATACAACCAACCAACTCTCAAATTGCAGTTATAGATACAGATTAATTGGACAGTGAGACATTAATTGGAATTGAGACTAGAAAGTAGTTTTTGTGGTTATTATGCAGACCTTAAGATTAAACGGGACAAACTAACATCTATCCACACCGTTTCCGAGGTGATCAATACGATTGATTGACATAGTCACTGCATATCTTTGACAAAGATTGAGACAATCATTCCCGTAACTTACACTGAATAAGAAAGATTGAGAAAATCATTCCAAGTTTTTGCAATTTGTCTATGGTAAGGTAGGGTTAAGTGGTCATAGAAATGGCAAGATCGACCTTGAAGCTCTTTTCGAAAAGAAAAAAGAAGACCTTGAAGCTAAATAGAACAAACAAGAATCCATTGATACACTCCCTCAATAAGATTAACATGATTGATTGACAAGTAGCTGCAAGTTTTTCCATCAAAGATTTGAGAAAGTCATTCCAAGCCTTTGCATCAAGGACTTGAGAAAGTCATTCCAAGTCTTTGCAATTTGTTTGAGCTAAGGCAATGTAAAGTGGTTATGGAAAGGCAAGACCTTGGAAAATCTCAACGATCTTACCCTCCTCAAAACATGTTAACCGATTCAATTCCGTCTATCATAGGAAACTTATGCAATTAATCTACATTAAATTTGTGGGACAATCAACTTTCTAGTCTCATCCTTCTAAAATAGGAAATCCAAACTATCTTATGCTCTAACCATTGCACCAGAATAATCTCAGTGGTTCAATTCCTCAAGAAATAGGCAACATGACAAAGTTGATCCAACTGCACCCCCAAGAGAACAAGTTCGTTGGTGACTTATCACAACATGTATTCTGTAACAGTGGGTCACTTGTATGCATCTCAGCAAATCGAGTGACTATATGCTACCTTATTTGAGTGCCTCTTTGGGATTTTTTTTTACACTTTTTACTCATTCTTTTTAAAATACAATCACAAACACCATCTACAAAATGGGTAAAGTGTAAAAAAACCCAAAGGGGCACAAAAGAGGCATCGTAGAATTATTCCAGCAAATCAAAACCAAATTACAAGTCTAGTCTCTGAAGGATTGACAAAATGCACAAACTTAAAAAGAAATCAACTGGATATAAATAAACTCTCTGGAGATATATCACGCTTACTTATTGGTGAGTATCACAATATGGAACACATTGATTTGAGTCATAACCAATTGCATGGGGAGCTTCCTCAAAATTGGGGACGATGGCATCGACTATTAAACCTGAAACTCTCAAACAATAAACGTACCGGCGGGCAAACACATATGTTCAATGAGCTAACTCGCCTACAACTTCTTGACCTTTCATCAAATCGTCTACAAGGAGCAATACTAAAAATGGTGGGGAAGTTAACAACTTTGATAAACTTGAATTTGAGTCATAACTAGCTACATGGCCCAATTCAAGTTGAGGTAGGAATGTTAACCAATCTCGAGCGACTTGATCTATCATCTAATAAAATGAGCGGAATCATTCCCAAACAAGTAGAGGATTACTCTAGCCTAAGACTCCAGGCAAAACATTTTTAATGAAACCATTCCTCCTCAATTGGGCAAGCCATTTTTCTTACAAATTCTACTTGACCCGAGTCATAACAATTTGACTGAGATACCACAACTAGCTTTGATACCATGATAAATTGATTTAATTTATATTTTTGTTAAACCTACTTGCATGGATACTTAAGATAAACCATTCACATAGTTTGTTATAGTTTTAGCCATGTCATGTTAAATTGTTTTATATTCGCGTGTTTGATTGAATGGAAAATAAAATTTTCTTTTGACGAATTTTTTTTTCAAGTGTTTGGTTGAAATTTTGGATCCTGAAATTTTTTCCGATATCTGCTTCTCACTTATTGTGTGAAACTTAGCTTACCCGCTAAGCAAATTTTCTCACCTGCACTCATCCTAGAAGAGCCCACCACCTTTACTCTAAAATTTTTAAAGTTGGATGTCTTTGAAATTTTTTGTGGATGTTTTATTTTAGCCCCACCTTGCACAATCCCTAACTTTAATTTGAACGTGCCAAACATTTCAAGTATTAGATATGGTTCAATGAATTCTAACTCAAAAATCATTTACAGTCTTGGCAATTTGTTGAGTGGTGTTACTTTTTGTCCCCGCAACTTGGATGTTTCAAACATTTCAGAGGTTAATAAGTTCAATCATCAATTATAACTCTAGAGTCCAAGTCTTTGCAATTGTCGGCCACATGACTTTTTATTTATTTTATTTTAACGGACAATATGAGGATGGAGACAATCCAATCAACCTAACTCAAAATAATTTTCCAAGTCCTCCCATGTTGTCAGTGATACTATTTTTTTTCCTAGTAAAAAAAATTTAGTTTGGACTTGTCAAATCTTCCAAACAATTAGGTAATGTGTCATTCATTTTTCACTTGATGACAATACATGTTGCTGGATAGGTGTTTTGCTGTAGTCAATCATTTGCTTTGTAGAAAATGAAGTTTTAGTGGAAATGTGGAATGGTGCGAATCTCTCATTTCCTTGTAGAAAATGAAGTTTTAGTGGAAATGTTGAATGAGTTATAAGTTCTATATTGTCATCAAAATTATAAGTCCAGAGTCAAGTCTTTGCATTTGTCGAGGATGTCAATTTTTAATTAAATTAAAATTTGTTTTTATTCACCTCCCCCTCAGTGAAATCAATTCGATGATATCGTTCAAGTCTTTGCGATTTGTTGGGGATGTCAATTTTGAGTTTGGTTTTGTTCTACAAAATTCTCCAAACAACTAGGTAATGTGTCATTCATTTTCCACTTGATGACAATACAAGTTGCTGGATAGGTGCTTGACTGACTTGCTATAGTCATTTGCTCTGTAGAAAATGAAGTTTTAGTGAAAATGTGGAATGGTGCGAATCTCTCATTTCCTTGTCGGAAATGAAGTTTTAGTGAAAATGTGGAATGAGTTATTAGTTCTATATTGTCATCAAAATTATAATTCTAGAGCCAGATCTTTGAATTTGTTGGGGATGTCAATTTTTAATTAAATTAAATTTTGTTTTTATTCACCTCCCTCTCGTTGCAATCAATTCGATGATATTGTTCAAGTCTTTGCAATTTGTTGGGGATGTCAATTTTGAGTTTGGTTTTGTTCTACAAAATTCTCCAAACAACTATGTAATGTGTCATTCATTTTCCACTTGATGACAATACAGGTTGCTGGATAGGTGCTTGACTGACTTGTTGTCATTTGCTTTGTAGAAAATGAATTTTTTGTGGAAATGTGGAATGGTGTGAATCTCTCATTTCCTTGTAGAAAATGAAGTTTTAGTGGAAATGTGGAATGAGTTATGAGTTCTATATTGTCATCAAAATTATAATTCTAGAGCCAGATCTTTGCATTTGTCGAGGATTACAATTTTTAATTAAATTTTATTTTATTTTTATTCACCTCCCCCTCAATGCAATCAATTCGATGATATCGTTCAAGTCTTTGCAATTTGTTGGGGATGTTAATTTTGAGTTTGGTTTTGTTCTACAAAATTCTCTAAACAACTAGGTAATGTGTTATTCATTTTCCACTTGATGACAATACAGGTTGCTGGATAGGTGCTTGACTGACTTGCTGTAGTCATTTGCTTTGTAGAAAATGAAGTTTTACTGGAAATGTGGAATGGGGTGAATCTCTCATTTCCTTGTAGAAAATGAAGTTTTACTGGAAATGTGGAATAAGTTATAAGTTCTATATTGTCATCTAAATTATAAGTCTAGTGCCAAATCTTTACATTTGTCGGGGATGTCAATTTTTAATTAAATTAAATTTTGTTTTTATTCAAACCCTCCACCCCCCCCCCCCCCCCCCCCCCCACCACCACCATTGCAATCAATTCGATGATATCGTTCAAGTCTTTGTAATTTGTTGGGGATGTCAATTTTGAGTTTGGTTTTGTTCTACAAAATTCTCCAAACAACTAGGTAATGTGTCATTCATTTTCCACTTGATGACAATACAGGTTGGTGGATAGGTGCTTGACTGACTTGTTGTAGTCATTTGCTTTGTAGAAAATGAAGTTTTAGTGGAAATGTGGAATGGTGTGAATCTCTCCTTTCCTTGTAAAATTTACGCATCCAAATTTATTGACCCGTCGTATAACATTGTCATTAGTTGTATTTGATGGCGGTGTAAGTCATGGATATGTGCATATTTGGTACATTAATCACTAAGAGGGTGTTTGTTTTTTGTTATGAATAGAGTCAGTAGTCTTAATAAGAATTGGGACACCTTATTTAGTGTGTTTGTTTTTACTTCTGATCATAAGTTCAACTTCTGATTGGAGTAAGCAACTGAGATGTGTTGATCACTTAGCATTGAGTGTCTTAATGAAAATTCACTATAGTAATGATATCACAATAAATTTGTAATGACTATTGTGCTACCCCTCTTCTCTACCAAACATCCCCTCTTCTCCACCTCATTTCTATCACGCGAGCAGTGTCGCCACCACCACTCTCCCCTCTCTTCCCCTCCTCCTCCTCCTCCTCCTCATTTTCTTTCTATTTCTCTTGAAATTGTAAAAGGAACTGAAATTGATATAGGGATTGTTTTTTGTGGTAGTGGACGAGGGATCTCCATGGTGTTTGGAGGCGATAAAACATGTGGAGGAGGGGACTTAATGTTAGTGGTTTGTGGTGGTGACGATGGAGTTGTAGTAGTGGGCAAAAATGTCAAAAATCTTTAAATCAGTACCTAATAGCAAACACCTTTAATTTTACAACTTCTAATCAGCAGCTTATTCAGAAGTGAAACAAACAATTCATTCAAAAGCTCATTCAAAACTTACTAACCACAGAAACATCTCCACCTTGGCATGAAAAACCGCCAAGACCCATTTTTCAGTCACGAGAGTCGTCGTCATGCCCCTAAGGGCCCTGCCCCATTGGGGCGTCAACACTGAGAGAGCTTGATCAAGTTGAGACAATGCTCAAACTTGATCTCTGAAACCACTTTTGTCAGCATATCAGCTGGATTGTCTTGAGTACTCACCTTCTCCAAGAAAACCTCGCCATCCTCGATGATATCTCTCAGAAAATGATACCGCACATCAATGTGTTTTGTCCGGGCATGATGAATCTGGTTCTTCACCAAATGGATAGCACTCTGACTGTAGGGATGGCAACGGGGCGGATTGGGGCGGATTTGAGCAAATCCATCCCCGCCCCGCTGAGGATTTCGGGTCTCCAAAACCGCCCCGCATATCCGTTTATCATTTTTTTTTAAACCATCCCCGCCCCGAACGGATAGCGGATATCCGCCCCGCCCCATTTAACCCAAAAAAAACAGATCTCAGATTGAAACCTGATGAACTGATCGAGATGAATTGATGAAGATCTATAGATCTGATGAACTGATGAACTGATCGAGATGAACTGATGAAGATCTATAGATCTGAGATTGAAACCCAAAAAAAAAGGATCGAGATGAACTGATGAAGATCTTAACCCAAAAAAACACAGAAAAGATCGAGATGATGATCATCTGAAACCCAGAAAAGAAAAAAAAAAAAAAAAAAAAAAAAATCTGAAGATGAAGATCTGAAACCCAAAAAAAAAAAAATTGAGATGAAGATCTGATCATCTGAAACCCCATAAAAAATATATATATATATATATATCTGAAGATGACGAAGATCTTGATGAAGATCTGAAACCCAAAAAAAAAAAAGATCTTGATGAATATCTGATCATCTAAAACCCAGAAAAAAAAAATTTGAAGATGAAGAAGAAGAACTGAGATGAACAAGATCTCTCCCTCGTTTTTTTTTTTTTTTAGATTTACCAAAAAAATGTGAGAGCTTGAGTCTTCTTCGATATTTTTTTTTCTCTGCTTCGAAAGTGAGTCTAACTGTCTGAGAGTGAGAGGTGTTTTTTTTCCTTCATCTCATGGGGAGGTTTTTCAGATCGAAAGTGAGGTTTTTCCTTCATCTCATGGGGAGGTTTTTCCTTCATCTCATGGGGAGGTTTTTCAGAGTGAGAGAGTGACTGTGAATCTGAGATCTGAGAGTGAGTCTCAAATCGAAAGTGAGTCTGAGAGTGAGAGACAGTCACTCGATCTTCTTCATCTTCACATCTTTTTTTTGGGTTCAGATCTGAGAGTGAGAGTGTCTGAGAAGATCTGAAAATCCCAAAAAATCCCTGAGTCTGAGAGCAAGAGATTTTTCAGATCGAATGGAGATGGTTTTTTTTCCCTTTTTATAGGGTCAGGGGTATTTATGTAAATTTCATACTTAAACGGATATCCGTGGGGCGGATATGGCCAAATCCGTATCCGCCCCGAATATTCGACGGATGTTGTTTGGATATCCGTATCCGCCCCGAAACCCATTTGGCCATATCCAAATCCGCCCCATACGGATTGGGTGGGGCGGATATCCGTAAAAATCTGCCCCGCTGCCATCCCTATCTGACTGTCACATAACATTGTCGCAACATTCTGAGTAACACCCAAATCCCTAACCAAGCCTCGAAGCCAAATGACTTCCTTCACCGCCTTTGATAGAACATGTACTCTGCTTCAGTAGTAGACAAAGCAACTGTAGACTGTAACTGAGACTTCCAACTCACCGGACCCATCGCCAATGTAAAACAATAACCTGTAGTCGATCGGCGCCTATCAAGATCACCAGCATAATCCAAATCTACATAACCTCGGAACATATTTGACACATCTCCTCTCTCATACACTAAACCAACATCCAGCATACCCCAAAGATATTTCAATATCCACCTCATTGCCTGCCAGTGTTGTTTTCTCAGGTTTGACATAAACCTACTAACCAAACTGCTGCATGAGTGATATTCAGACGTGTGCAGATCATGGCATACATAAGACTACCAACTACACTAGCATAAGCAACATATGACATGTATTCCCTCTCATCCTCTGTGTTAAGAGACAAATTACCCGAGTGCTTAAAGTGAGTAGCCAAAAGAGTACTTACCGACTTAGACGTATCCATGTCAAAACGGTAAATAACCTTACCTAAGTATTGCCTCACAATGTTAGTCTGCCTTTCTTTCTATCTCTCACTATCTCCATCCCAAGTATCTTCTTCGCTGAACCAAGATCTTTCATCTCAAACTTCATGCTAAGTTTCAACTTCAATTTATCAATTTCTTTCATGCTCTTCACAGCAATGAGCATGTCATCAACATAAAGTAAGAGAAACACGAAAGACCCATCCTTGAGCCTCTGTGTGAATACACAAGGAAGAAGATACTCGAGCATCTGGTCAGAATCCTTTTAGAAATTTGGGAGTGTAATTCACCATTTGCTTGGCGGCTTGGCTATATATCAAACCAACAATTGATGTTGCTATTGTAAGCGAACTAGTCAGACTGTGGTCCTAGCACATGCACTGTCGTAGATGATTGAATAATAGTCTTTACGAGTCATCCGAGTTGAGCTTCCAAAGCTTTGACCGGACTTTCGACTTCCATTCAGTGCAAGTGTGCAGGGAAGTATCTCGTATGGTCAGGGAACTTATAATTTTAGTTTGTAATATAAATCCCACTTGTTTCATTCCATTATATGCACAACCATGTATATATATATATATATATATACACGGTGCTATTGTATTACAATTATGAATATTACATGTTAGTATTGCGTTAGCTGTTGTGATGCTTGAAGAACTTGTAATATATATGGTTTCTGCTACATCATCCCTCTGCAATTAATTATAAAAACAAGTAGCACATATAAGTATCAAACCACTTTTATGGCTTAGAGAGTGGCTTTTTGTGGTTCTAATGCTGATCTTAAGGTTAAACGGACAACTGAAATCTATCCACTTCGTCACTGAGGTAAACACAATCGATTGACATATTCATTGAATATCTTTGACAGAGATTGAAACTGCCACTACCGTAACTTACACTGAATGAGAAAAGGATTGAGAATTTCATTCCAAGTCTTTGCCATTTGTCTCGTCAAGTCTTTGAATAGACTCAATCCCAACAAAATATTATATGAAATTCCATACTTGAAGTCATCCATCCAAGTCTTTGCAAATTGTCATGATTCCTTTTTTGAAGGAACATTACCTGAATCGGATGTATTACAAGTGGAAATTTCCATAGATGTGTAACAAATTACGAGTAAATTGCGCATGAAACACGTTTGTTATACAGTCAAGATTTTTACTTTTTACATAAGATTTCTTTGAATGGGGGTTCTGCATGCCCTCATATCCTTCTGTCTTATCATTTTCAAAAATCATGTTTCTGTTACATGGTTATTTATCAGAGTTAATAGGGATGAGTAAAAAGGTTCACTGGGTTGATGGCAACAATGTTATATTAATATGGTGATGGTAGTGATAAGGGATAACTCGTTGGCACTATACATTATTAATTTGACATTGAGATATTAATCGAAAATTGAGAACTAGAGAGTGGCTTTTGCGGTTATCATGCAGACCTTAAGGTTAAACAAGACAAAACTAAAAATCTATCCTCTCCATCACTGAGGTGAACACGATTGATCGACATAGTCACTACATATCTTTGACAGTCCTTGAAGTTTAAAAAAAAAAGTCATTGAAGCTAAACAGGACAAATTAGAATCCAACGATACACTCTGTTAGTAAGAAAATCAAAGAGAAGAAAATCAAAATGGGTATTCAAGATTTGAACAAAATCTGCTCAACAATAGATGGGTAAGTGAGAGATTTGTTTTTTACTCACCTTGAACCCTGAATAGAGCACAAAAACCTCAACTTTCTCCGACTTTCACTGTCAGAAACAAAAACCCCACCCACCTTCAACCTTGAAGTTGAAGAAGATGAAGACGGAGATGTTCTTCTTCTCTCTTAGCGGCTGATGCTCCTCACCGGTGACACTATCTCAGTGGGTGATGCTCCTCACCATCTCAGCGGGTGATGTTCCTACCGTCTGAGCAGGTGACCTCCCCACTGGTGACGTTTTTCCCTTTCAGCTGAGTTAAATGGGAGATGTTCTTCCCTCTCAGCTTAGGAGATGAGAGACAAAATAAATGGGTGACGTGCCTCTCAAACCTATTCACGCCCAAACCTTTTTTTTTGTGTATATATATATATATGTATTTCAAAAAAATCCATTGGGGACGGCTTATACAGTAGCAACCAGTTTTTATCTGTAAAACTTAGCGACAACTAATATGTCGTCCCAAATATTTGAATTAGCTACGGTTTATTCTGAATTTAGCCACAGTTTTCCCGTCACAATCACATTTTTTATGATTATGCCCTTGGTCAACTTCCAAAAGCATTAGTGACCGTGTTTTGCTGTCTCAAATCTTTTAATTAGAGACAGAATCAGATTGCCATCTCTAGTATTTGTAGCTATTAATCCTTTTTTTTGTAGTGTGTATTATGCTTGTGACGCAAACATATATTCCAATTCAAAATTTAGTGAACTCCATGAAATTTAGTTCAACCTAAAATAAAAGAATACTATTAACATCATTAAATAACACAACCAATTTAGAGTGCATGTAGGAATGAAGAAGATAGAAAATTGCATGGACACAATTTAGTTTTAATTGTCTAAAATAAGTGCCTTTGTAGAATAATGGCCATTCTCATCAATATATAGATAATTCTCAATGTGGTAACTCTAAAATCTCTCCATGTACTCTTGTTCATCAGCAACTTCCTGAGTTTCCCAAGTCCTTAAAGCGATATGAAAGCACCTGAAAATAGCATATGGAAAAAGCATATCAACAATCAAAACATGTTATGTCATGCAATGCAATCGAATACTGCATGCATATATAAAAAAGGGGAATTCTAATTGGCGAGGAGACCAGCGAGGAAACGGCGCATCTTGAGGGGAATGGAGGGTTCCACCCCCTCCCTCGCCCGTTTCCTCGCCAATTAGACAAGCCCATAAATAAATAAATAAATAAATCTTTCAGCACTCACCATATTGCCATGAATCATGCAACTAGAACAAAGAGCTTCCAGAATTTCGGTTTCCTCCAGAATGCTTGTGCCATTTTGACACAGACCATTTCTAGTTCTTCAGGCTTCAGCTCCATTTTGATAGCTATGAACTGCATGTAATCATGAAATTTCAAAACCAAGTTAAATCATCGAGCAAGCCTTGAAAATGGAAAAGAAGGCACGAGGAAATTAATAATATCAAGTGTATAAAGTGGTGAAACGGGAGAATAAAATTACCTCACATAATTCCTTAATTGAACAATTATGCTTGCCACGCAGGTACGGCTGGTCCAAGTTTGGTATACTTTGCTCATCCAAAGGAGCCAGTATGAGATGAATTCATCTGTAGTATGGAACCATGCATGAATACATAATTGTTTGTTAAATTTAAGCTTATAGAGGTTGGGCAAACTATTAGTCGAACAGATCAATCCACATGATTAACTACCTTAAACATACTTACCTTAAAGAGATGTTAGCGCTATTTTTCTTTGACCCAATCATCCTCACGTGCTTTGCATATAACCATGCACATTCCAAGACATATACAGAAACCATCGAGATCAATAATTAATTAAAGAGAAGTAGGTAGGTCTCTTTGGGGATATCTGATATAATTAAAGATTACTACTATGTGCATTCACATGTTTTTATACTTTTTGTCAATTCTTTTTAAAACACAATCACAAACACTATTTATAGAAGGGGTAGAAGTGTAAAAAAAATGCAAATGATAAATTATTAGACACAAAAGAATTGATTTGTGTGTACTGTGTGTCCTTTCTCATTCACAATCTCCTGTTTATATACAAACTAATCCAGAGAATATTGTGAGAATATTCACAATATAATCTGCTAATTTCCTTAAAACTATTATACAATATTGACTCTATAAACAACCTTCCTAATACAAATATTCCCAATCAATCAGGATATTCGCAATATATTCTTAATACCCCCCCTCAAGTTCGTGCATGGAGATCCCGTATGCCCAACTTGCGAAGTAGATACTCATATTGTCGTTTGCCCAATGCTTTTGTGAAAATGTCAGCGAGTTGCTCATTGGATGGGACAAATGTGGGATTGATATGTCCAGCAACAATGTCATCACGGACAAAGTGACAATCGACCTCAATATGTTTTGTTCGTTCATGAAAAACGGGATTTTGAGATATATGGAGAGCCGCCTGACTATCACAATGAAGAGACATAGGACGTGTGTGAGGCATCCCGAGGCTAGCTAAAATAGCTTTAAGCCATTTCAACTCACAAGTAGTCATAGCCATAGACCTATATTCCGCCTCTGCGGAGGAGCGGGATACTGTATGTTGCTTCTTTGTCTTCCAAGATACCGGCGAGTTCCCAAGGAACACCAACCAACCAGTGAGGGATCGCCGAGTCAAAGGGCATCCGGCCCAATCAGCGTCACACCACCCATGTAACTGCATGTCACACTTACTACTCAAATGTATACCTTGACCTGGATTACCTTTTAAGTACCAAACCACCCGCAAAGCAGCTTCCCATTGGTCCGCCCGAGGGTGTTGCATAAATTGAGATAAAACATGAACACTATAAGATAATTCGGGTCGAGTGAAACACAAATAAATTAGCCGTCCCACCAAGCGACGGTAAGATTCCGGGTCAGCGAGCTCTGGACTCTTGGACAAGGCGAGTCGATGATTCTGTTCCAATGGCACCGTCGCGGGCCTTGCCCCTAGCAATCCGGCCTCAGAGATGATATCTAGCGCGTATTTGCGTTGACAAAGCACAAACCCATCCGGTCCGTGTGCCACTTCAACCCCCAAGAAATACTTTAAAGGACCCAGATCTTTCATATGGAAACAAACACTGAGGTAACCCTTGAATTTCTGTATATCCCCCGGATTACGCCCGAGATGATAAGGTCGTCGACATAGACAAGAACACTGAGCTGAACCGCGCCTCTTTGTAGAGTAAACAAAGAATAATCTGAATAAGATTGCCGAAAACCATAATTCTTCAAAGCAGTCGACAGTTTAGCAAACCAGCATCGGGGTGCCTGCTTCAGCCCATATAATGATTTCCTAAGCTTGCACACCTTTCCAGAAGTCCCCACCTGAAAACTGAGTGGTAATTTCATGTATACCTCCTCCGTAAGGTCACCATGTAGAAATGCATTATGAACATCCATCTGATGGACTTCCCAATTCTTGGCAGCTGCAACAGCAAGAAAGACCCTTACTGTAACCATCTTAGCTACTGGAGCAAATGTCTCTGTATAATCAACTCCTTCAATTTGATGATTCCCAAGAATAACCAGCCGAGCCTTCAATCGCTCAATGGTACCATCAGAGTTATACTTGATCTTGTATACCCACTTGCATCCGAGAGCTTTCTTTCGTGGTGGCAATTCTGTTACAACCCAGGTTTCATTAATCTCAAGAGCCTCAATTTCCCGTCGCATGGCATCCCTCCAGCGGCTGTCTTTCACGGCCTCAGAATAGCACACAGGTTCCCGATTTGCTGTCAAGGCTGCAAGAAAATGTCTATGTCGCATAGAAAAATTATCACAATTCACATAATGTGCTATAGGATAGGGTGTACCTGAGGAATGTCGTGGTACGGGTGAAGGAGGTACGGATGGACTTATTTTCCGAATGGTATGAGTAACATAATCGCGGAATCGTATCGAGGCTTGTTTTCTGCGTTGACCCTTGCCCAACACATCTTCCTGACTTGCGTTCGGGTTGTCCTCCTGGTTCGCACAAACCGGCTGCCCAGCAGCCTCATCCGGCTGTACAAACGCCTCGACACTAGCATTTGCCCCATCCTCGGCACACACCGATTGCCCAGCAGCTCTATTTGGTTGAACAAACTCCTCGGCACATGTCGACTGCCCAACAGTCTTATCCGACTGTACAAACTCATCGGCACCCCCCCTCAAAACAGGCATAGATGTCTCCTCAAAGTCCTCTTGAACCGCCTCGATATTAGGCAGACCATCGTGATCTAAATTAAAATTATCTGCAAAGGGAAAAACTCCTTCCGAGAATACAACATTACGAGAAACAAAGAAATCTCGTTTCTCCAAGTCATACAAACGCCACCCCTTTTTTCCATAAGGGTAACCAACAAAGACGCACCTTCGACTTCTACTGGCAAACTTATCCCCCGTCTTCACATGCGCATAACACAAGGACCCCAAAATGCGCAAATGATTGTAAGTGGATGTGCTGCCATACAAGACACTATAAGGTGTTTTCCCATTTAAGACCAAGGAGGGAGTCCTATTTATCAAGTATCCAGCCGTCAACACACATTCTCCCCAAAATGTAATAGGAAGAGAGCCCTGAAAACGCAGCGCCCGAGCTACGTTCAAAATATGTTGGTGTTTCCGTTCAACCCGCCCATTTTGTTGAGGTGTTCCCACACAGGTCGTTTGAAAAACAATCCCATGATCAAGAAAATATTGTCGCAGGCAAGTGAATTCAGTGCCGTTATCACTCCTCAAAATTTTTACCTCTTTATCAAATTGTCTCTTAACCATCGAGAAAAACATTTGAAGAGTATGGGAGACCTCTTTCTTATCAACAAGTAAATAAATCCATACAGCACGGGAAAAATCATCAACAATGGTCAAAAAATAAGAAGCACCACAAGAAGAAGTTGTTCGATAAGGTCCCCATAAATCAGTGTGAATAAGTTCAAAAATAGTCGAAGCTTTATGTTCACTAACAGGAAACTTATCTCTACTTTGCTTTGCCCTCTGGCAGATGTCACAGTTTTTAGTCAAGCGATTTTTCTTTTCACTGAGACTTACTTCGGGAACTAACTTTGTTACCTGTAGAGATGGATGACCCAGTCGCTGGTGCCATAGATCAAGAGACACCACACTATTGGCCTTTATTGCGTGAACCTGTGGCAGCCCCCGGAAGTAATAGAGTCCATCGCGTCGTTCACCCGCACCAAGCAGCATCCTCGAAGTGCGGTCCTGTATAACACACAGATCATTAGTGAATTGGACAAAACAGTTATAGTGATCAGTCAATTGCGACACAGAAATTAAATTGCAAGTTAGCCCTGGCACATAAAGAACATTTTGCAAACAGAAATTTCTGTCAAGAAGAATCGTCCCCTCTTTAGTGGCGATAGCGCTACTCCCATCTGGCAATCCCACGGGACATTGAGCAATCTCCCTTAAGTCACGGAGATCCCCAATCGTGCCAGTCATGTGATTCGAAGCTCCCGTATCAATAATCGAAGGCTTACCAATCATCTTATCGGTCGTTGCGGATTTTGACCCGCCCAGCATTTGGAGAAGTGTCTGCCACTGGGTGGTATTCAGCCCGGGCAGTGGAGATGCATTTGTCTCAGTCACTCCTGCTCCAAAAGAACCTGTCTGAGCAGCATTGGCACCGCCAGCCATGAGCGGTGTTCAAAGAGAAATCTCAAACCGCCGCAGAAAGAATCAAAGTTGTACTCACGACAGCCAGAGAAGATAAACTCTTTTTTTTAATAATATATTCCCTTTTTTTTTTTTACTTATTCATTACACAAACAGAGAAACAGTGATAGATTTTTCTTTTCAGCAAAGAAGCTCAGCGAAGTGGACTAGCGGTGGGTGGCCGTGGCTAGCGGAGGGGTTGTCTCTCTACGTCACAGACTGTATGATGGAGTTCTGGTGGTGGTGGTGGTCTGAGTTCTTCTCTTCGACAGAGACAGAGAGAGAGGGAGGTCTTCTCTTCGACAGAGAGAGGGAGTGCTTCTCTTCGACAGAGACAGAGGGTTTTCTGCTGCTTCTTCTCTTCGACAGAGGGTTTTCGATGATGGGGGTTTTCTGCGGCTTCTTCTCTTCGACAGAGACAGAGAGAGGAGAGGGAGATCTCGCTGATCTCTTCTCGCTGATTGCTTCTCTGACACAGAGAGGAGAGGGCTTCTTCGACGGATATCTTCTTCTTCTCAGGTTCAATCAGATTCGATAAGGGGTCTCGATCAGGATCGATTAAAGGTTCGATCAGGTTCGATAGTTCAGTCTTTGATCAGAGGTTTCAATAGTTCAGAGGTTCGATCAGATCTGAATCAGGCCAGATCTGAATCGCACAGGTTCTTCGATCAGGCCAGATCGAGGTTCTTCTTCTTCTTTTCTTCTTATTCAAAGAGACCCTTTTTATTCAAAGAGGTTTCGATCAGGTACCTTTTCTCCCTTTACGATACTCGTATGATAGGCTCTGATACCATGATAAATTATTAGACACAAAAGAATTGATTTGTGTGTGCTGTGTGTCCTTTCTCATTCACAATCTCCTGTTTATATACAAACTAATCCAGAGAATATTGTGAGAATATTCACAATATAATCTGCTAATTTCCTTAAAACTATTATACAATATTGACTTTATAAGCAACCTTCGTAATACAAATATTCCCAATCAATCAGGATAATCGCAATATATTCTCAATAGCAAAAAAAAAAAAAATTATAGCAAACATAACTGGCTAGAATTTTTTGTACCGTTTTGTACTTTCAAGTTGTGTTATACTTTTGTTTAGTGTGTCTGTGATGTGATGTGATGCTATTTAGCTGATTTTCTATGTCATGGCTTTTCAATAAGTATCAAGAGACTGCTGTGCTTATTATTGGAAGGCCTTTTCTTTTCATTCTATATACTCTACTTTGATAAGTAAAATATCTCTTTTGCTGCATTTCCCATTGACTCTTGATCCTTTGTTTCAATAGAAACTCTTGGTGGTGAATGAGAACATGTGAATGAGAAATTTAATGCTGTGATTTGCAATTGATGTAACCATGAAACACGATGTCCTTGCACTCAGATGTGAGCCCAGACATTGTCTTCAAGGGATTGATGAATAACTCAAACCAACACAAGCAAAGCAAGAATATAATCTACGCTATTGTGGTGAAGAAAACACACAATTATACACAATGTTTCCTTCTCTCTAAGTCCCAATCTTTCACCTAGACCACACTACAAAAAAAAAGCCTCAATAGCTACAAATACTAGTGCCAGAATAAAAAAACCGTCACTAATTAAAAGCTTTGCGACAACAAAAAACCGTCACTAAATCTTTTCGTAGCTGTCAACACCCAAAATTATAAAAATTGTGATTGTGACGAGAAAACAGTCGCTAATTTCAGAAAAACCGTAGCAAATTAAAGCATTAGCACAGTACCTGAGCCGTCGCTACGTTTTACAAATAAAAATCATTAGCTACGGTATAAGCCGTCCCTAATGGATTTTTTGAAAAAATATATATTCACAAATAACATTTAGCCACGGTAAATGAGCCGTCGCTAAGTTTTACAAATAAAAATCATTAGCTACGGTATAAGCCGTTCCTAATGGATTTTTTGAAAAAAAAAAAAAAAAAAAAATATATATATATATATATATATACAAAAAAAACATTTAGCCACGGTAAATGAGCCGTCGCTAAGTTTTACAAATAAAAATCATTAGCTACGGTATTAGCCGTCCCTAATGAATTTTGAAAAAAAAAATACATATATACAAAAAACATTTAGCCACAGCAAATGAGCCGTCGCTAAGTTTTACAAATAAAAATCATTAGATACGGTATAAGCCGTCCCTAATGGATTTTTTGAAAAAAATATATATATACACAAAAAAACATTTAGCCACGGTAAATGAGCCGTCGCTAAGTTTTACAAATAAAAATCTATTAGCTACGGTATTAGCCGTCCCTAATGAATTTTGAAAAAAAAAATACATATATACAAAAAACATTTAGCCACAGCAAATGAGCCGTCGCTAAGTTTTACAAATAAAAATCATTAGCTACGGTATAAGCCGTCCCTAATGGATTTTTTTGAAAAAAATATATATATACACAAAAAAACATTTACCCACGGTAAATGAGCCGTCGCTAAGTTTTACAAATAAAAATCTATTAGCTACGGTATTAGCCATCCCTAATGAATTTTGAAAAAAAAAATACATATATACAAAAAACATTTAGCTACAGCAAATGAGCCGTCGCTAAGTTTTACAAATAAAAATCATTAGCTACGGTATAAGCCGTCCCTAATGGATTTTTTGAAAAAAATATATATATATACACAAAAAAACATTTAGTCACGGTAAATGAGCCGTCGCTAAGTTTTACAAATAAAAATCTATTAGCTACGGTATTAGCCGTCCCTAATGAATTTTGAAAAAAAAAATACATATATACAAAAAACATTTAGCCACTGCAAATGAGCCATCGCTAAGTTTTACAAATAAAAATCATTAGCTACGGTATTAGCAGTCCCTAATGGATTTTAAAAAATAAATACATATATACAAAAAATATTAGCTAAAATAATTAGCTACGGTATATTAGCCGTCCCTAATTTTGTTTTTGTATCAATCTATAGAATAATCCAATGAATGTGATCTAATATAATCTTTGTTGTTTTCTTTGTTGTGATCAACAGATGAGGATAATCCAAAGGAGGAGCCCTAATTTTTGCTCTTTTATTTGTTTCTCTTCAGAATCAGAGAAGGAGAAGCTGAGAAGGAGCTAAAAGAGGGAGGAGAAAAAGAAAAGTAGAAAAGAAGAAAAGGAGGAGGAGGGCGATTCAGGCGAAGAAGGAGGACGGTGGTGCCGTGGTGGTACTCTCTGTCCCTTATTTTCTACTCTTTATCGCCTCCGCCCACTCCAGCCTCGCCATCTCCTGCGTACATCTTTTTCTTCAGGTGAGAGATAAGTTTTAGTAATTCATAACCAAAGGCTAACATTTGTCGAATGTTAAAATTGCATATATTTGTCGAATGTTCCCTTTACCCTATATAATGGTGATTGTTACTTCACTGCGTGACTTAAGCAGATGAGGCTCATCGAGGGGAAACGTTCTTTGAAATAGAAGCTTTAGTAATTCTTTTAGCTACAGTTTCTTTGCTATGGTATAAGCCGTCCCTAATTGAAAAAAATATATATACAAAAAAAAATGAAGTTTTGGGCACGAAGAAATCGCTCCCATCCTTGGGGGTTTTGTGAGAGATTTGGGGTTTTTGTGGGAGAGAAAAATCACCGGGTTGTGAGAGAGAAGAAATCGAAGAGAAGAAAATACATCATTCTTCATATTCTTCATCTTTGTCTCCTCTCCCCATTTTTTTTTCTCTCTTCGAGGCTATTCTCTGCGTATTCTTCTTCCTTCAGAGTCAGAGAAAAAAACCCAAAACCCATCATGGATTCAGATTAGGGAAAACTCTTTATTTGAGGGATTTCATGGGAGAGAACAGATGAGAAGCTCATGGAGCATTTTGGCAATTATCAAGGAATGATATATGTAGTCTTATCCTAGACAGTTTTATATAATTTGTTACAACTTTTCCTCTATTATTTTGTGTTCTCTGAAATTGAACAACCTGTTTTTGCTCATTTTTTGTTTTGTTTCCTCTAATAATTTCTAGAAAGATGTGAAGATAATGAAGAAAATGAACGTGGATACTTACAAGTTCTCCGTTTCTTGGTAAAAAATTATACCAAGTGAGTAGTAGAATAAACATAATTTTGATGTGGATGAATTGCTATTAGGGCAATTTCGGAAAGTTAAAAGTGTCCTTAAAGACTTGGTTACTATTCTGAAGGGCATCAATTTGTACGATTATAAGGTTAAGAACAATAATTAATTGGTGACAATTATTTTTTGGCTTTAGATGGGAAGAGAAGGGATGAAGTGAACCAAGAAAGCATAAATTATTACAAGATTATGCAGATTTTTTTTCAAGGAGTTTGGTGACAGAGTGAAGCATTAGATCACCTTGAACGAACCATGGACCTTTGCGAGTTGTGCTTACAACCTGGGGATCCATTCACCTGCTAGTTGTTCTAAATTCATCGAAAACTGTACTACTGGGAACTCCCCAACAAAGGGCTACTTCAGTAAGGCAGTATATTCAATCAAAGTTGTTTAGACTACGTTGGACTCCTAATCTTCATCTCTCTTTTGTTTATGTTGTTGAAAGGTTCGGTGGACAAGAAAGTAAGTTTTAGAATTTATTTCATGAACATCTGCAATATTTTGATATCCATATACATCAAAGTTTTGGTATTTTCACTTAAAAAAAGAAAACATATCAGTCATGCATTAATGGTAGAGAATAAATGATTACTAACTCTTTATCAAATTTTTTTTTCCTTTGATTGTTGTAGAAGCAACTCCCAAATTAGTCTTTCAACTAATGAATGTGAGAGGACTTAGCATTGCCCATGTTAAAAGCCACTTGTCGGTATGAGAATGATTTAGAAATTTTTTTGAATCATCTCCTGCATCTTATCCATATCCTCTTTGATATTCTTACCGCCTTCCAGTCATTTTTTTACTCTTTTTGACTTAGTTGAAGTGCCTTCGTTTTTCTGTAGGGCGAAAGATTGTTTGATTTCTATGAAACTTGCAGACGCTTTGAATTTGAACGGGGAGGAAATTTTATTAAGATTGAAAAGGCATGGACACTCCGGATTTGTCTTTCCAAAATCCTTTTTGTTGTTTTTTTAAACCTTGATTCAAAATTGGTCAGTTTTAGTTTGTCCTTGATTGTAAATCCATGTAAGTTTTCTGCTTATGTAGTCCCCCTGAATCATATATATATATAATTTCAATTTGAGGTTGATAGAGTATAAACTTGTTTGGGATTGTATTTTTTGTACGTGATTAACAAATTATTGATTATACGAATAAGGTTAGTGTATTAGTCATCATTTACGGTGAAAATTAATATAATTGTGTTCAAGTTTGAAATGTTTCTTCTGAATGAAAAAAAAAATGCAATGAGAAAGTTGAAAATTAATAGAAAGAACTAATTTCATTAAAAAATGAATTTTCATTAGTAATTTTTATTGCTATGGCAAGTTAGTATTAGCAACGGCAAATACCGTCACTAAATTTGCAACTTAGCAATGGTTTGATGCCGTCGCTAAATTTGAAACTTAGCAACGACATATTAGCTGTCGCTAAGTTTTACAAATTAAAATTAAAATTAATACGGTATAAGCCGTCCCTAATCAAATTAAAAAAAAATAATATATAAAAACATTTAGCCACGGTATATTAGCCGTACCTAAGATTTACAAATAAAAACTCTTTGCTACAGTTTATACCTTCCCTAATCGATTTTTTTGAAAAAAAAATTATATATATTAAAAAAAAAAACATTTAGCCACAGTATATTAGCCGTAGCTAAGATTTACAAATAAAGACACTTTGCTATGATTTTTGCTGTCCCTAATCGATTTTTTTGAAAAGAAAAATATATATATACAAAAAAAAAAAAACATTTAGCGACGGTATATTCTCTTTGCTACGGTTTATGCCGTTCCTAACCGATTTAAAAAAAAAAAATACACAAAATAAAAAACCTTTGGGCGCGAATAGAATTGGGAATCCCGCGTCACCCGCTTAGATGAAGAAGCTTTGGAAGCTTTGAGAGGACGAAGGTTTGGAAGCCCGCGTCACCCTTCTGAGAGGAAGAACCTGCGCATCTGAAGAACCCGCGTCACCTGCTGAGGGGCCTAATCTCCTTCTTCATCCAAGCTTTGGGCGCGAATTAGGAAGAACATCTCCTTTTTCATCTTCTTCAACTTCAAGATGAGAGAAATTTGGGGTTTTTGTGCTCTATTCAGGGTTCAAGGTGAGTAAAAATCAAATCTCTCACTTAGGTTTATATTGTTGTGCAAATTTTACTTCAGTTGGATTCGATTTGGCTTTCTGTTCAACCAATTGAATTGATACGATTTGTCACTTAGGGTAATCTCTCAAGAACACAAAATTTTCTTCATCAAGAACATCTATGCGGTCCATAGTGGAGCTGAAGGTATTACTAGAATGAACAAACAATAACCAGATGAGAAATATTTGTGAAACAAATAAGTTTCGTTGGTCTTACAAGTGCTAAACTCAGTCCACTTGACATCTGGCATTCCTCCAGCACCTGGGATGATTTTGATTCCAGTTATAATTGTGAGTCTATGATCCCTGCTTTGAGCATCCTAGATGCCGATACTGACATTTAAAATTCTTTTTGTTTCCTATTTCTTCACCATAAGATGGAGTGAAAGAATTGTTTGTAGGGGCTAATTTATAGTAAATGATGTTTGATTTTGGATACACTAGATGGTGACATATTTAAGTAGATCATTACATTTAGTTTGAAAAGAAGCCACTGTTTGTAGATGTCGGGAAATGCTTATTAGTTACTCCCTTATGTCTGATAGTGCCACTTTCTTTGAAAAATTTCTTTTATGAGGTATATATGTATCTTAATTATTTGACAATATCCAAGAATATTTTTATGATGACACTATAATGAGAATGCTTTATCGATAAAAGATTAATGTTGGTTTGAATTTTGCATTTGAAACATTGATTCTGAATGGAAAACAACAGAACAAACAAATTCCTTGAGCCATCGACTACTTCATCCAACTTGGTAATCAGCCTATGAGAAATCGAACAATTTCTTGTGACTTTAGGATTCATGCTAAGCATGTGGGTTTCAAAGTCATACGCTTAGTTACAAAGCCAACCTTATACTGATTAATACACATTTTTGACTTCACACACTGTCCATTTAGCATTTTAAACAAGTCATAGTATGTTCAGGAATTCTAGGGGGCGAGGGAAAGAGCGAGGGATGCCCCTCGAGATGTGCGGCGTCACTCATCTCGAAGGGGATGGGTCCCTCGCCCCTTTCCCTCGCTCCCTAAAAAGGCTCGTTCTAACATCAAAGATAGCCTTTCTAGGCGGCGAGGAAACGGGCGAGGGGGTGTGACCACTCATCTCCCTCGAGATTCATAAAGGCGCGCATCTCGAGGGGGTGTGATCACTTAGGTCGAATCCAACTGAAGTAAAATTTGCACAACAATTGTCACTTAGGGTAATCTCTCTTTAAGATGGCTGGAACAAACTCTTCATTGCTACCTTATGGATGATTTGGAAGGCAAGAAACAGTAGAATCTTCAAAGGTGTTAAGGACTTGGATATAATTATCAATGCCATTAAATCCTTATTGTGGCACTATGATACACTTGGGATATTCTGAATGGGGTTCCTTTTCATTTTTCATGTTTGTATGATTGACTGGGCTATCATCTTCAGTTTGTAACTCGTTTTGACCTGTTCAGTCACTTGGTGTATTTGTAGTTATATTTCCCCTTTTCCCCCTGTTATCAATATATCACCTGCTTTTATTGATAAAATAAAAATTTGTTACCCACCATTTTCTAGAGGTTGTTTCATTGCTGAATTTTCTTCAATTTCTATCGTGCCAAACATAATAAACAACTCCCCGTTAAAGATATACCAATCATGTAGTTAAGAAGGGAGTTCCCTCCGTTGCTGTCATATATCCATCCCCACTTATGAATAGAGCTTCCTATAGGTATTATGATACCCGCCTGACTTTACCAAAATGCTGGTCTAACTATGATTGCTGTAAGTGCAGTGGAAGAACAGGTGTTGTATGTTCTCTTGATGGAGATCCACATAGGCAGTAAAGAGAAAAATCACTGACCTTTCTATAACTGGGGTTATCTTGTGTGTACAATTCATTTTTTTACTACCTGCCAGCTACCACAAGAGAAGATTTGGTCGAGTAAGACCCATGGTGTCACATATAGACTTGTGCCAGATGTAGTTGTTCTCAGTAGTGCGAAGGTTATTGTAGGTCATCTTGATGGAGAACTCTCCTGTCGGGGAGGACATCCAGACCACTCTGTCTGCTATGCTCAACTGAATGGTTTTCATTGAGTTCCATAGAGTGAGACTTGCTGGTCAGAGATTATAGGAAGACAAACTCTCCCATGTCTAATATAGTGTTGATCAAAACTTCGTCAGGGATATCAGTAACTAGTCTTTGCTGATAGGATTGTTGTATAGGACTTCAATATTACTCCAAGGGTCATGCCAAAATTTGGTTTTACCTCCTTTCTGGATAAACAACCACTTGAAATGCCAATGTCTTGAGTGGAGAAAGCATCTGATAGGAGGGAAAGAAAAGAAAATTGACTTCTTTAAAAATATAAATTGGATTGATGATATCAAGTTTGATAACGGTATATTAAGATTAGCCATTTATAATCATGATTCTTTATTTTGACTTGAGTTCATAGGGGCTTAAAATGTTTATTTGCTTAACAGAATTTACTCCATCTTATTTGATTTTTACCATCTTTAGAAAGAAGTCCATGTAACTGTCTTCTCTCTTGTACACTTCCATTTATCCTAGTGTTTGATAATCCAATTTTAGGTATCAAGGTTATGCTGAAACGTAAGTTTCTTGCCAAAATATCCATAAAAACATATTAAAGGAAATGGTTTACAATTTATGTGTTTTTTTTCACTCTAATTTTAATTTTGTTTCGTTGTTGTTAATTTATTTTAGAGTAAAAATGATATGAGCATGATGTTTGAATGCTGAAATGTATGCTTGAATGCCTGAAATGTATACTGAATGCTGCTTGAATACTAATTTGTATGCTTGAATGCTGAAATGCTAACTTGAATGCTGAAATGCCAGTATGCTGTTTGAATTTATTTCAGCGTATCAGCATTTATTTCAGTGTTTATTTCAGCGTTTCAACATTTATTTCAGCGTTTAAATTTCAGCATTGTAGCGTTTAAATTTTTTTATTTCACCTTATTAATATGTTCCGCTTACCTTTGTCGATCCTACAAATGCACCAACTGAAAATAGAAAAGAATATTTTATTCTATCTAATAAGATGTTGATTAGTAATATAAAAATGCATCTTAGTTGTAACTTAGAGTCTCCATTTGAATGTGAAACTTTATGAGATTTGTATTACATAGCTTAAGCATTCAATACGTTTCTCATGCACTGCTCCTTCAAATTTTATAGGTTTAGGTGTTGCTGAATTGATATTGGTTTTGAAGTGGAAGATATGAAATTTTGAAGTAGAAGACATTTTGTGAGATGATCGATATGGTGTGTAAGATCACATGAATTGTTGTATGTATCATTTTTGTTGTATGTCCCATAGACGATCATTATGATTTATGTAGTTATTTAAGTTTAAGTGAGTTATATCTCAAATTGAAATTGTATATATATAAAATTGTATATACAATTTCAATTTGAGATTGACAGAGTATAAAATTGTTTGATTATACGAAAATTAATATAATTGTGTTCAAGTTTGAGATGTTTATTCTGAATGACAAAAAAAAGGCAATGAGAAATCTGAAAATTAATAGAAAGAACTAAATTGAGTACATGTTGATCCTTGCGTAGTCATGCAATCATTTATCGGTACTTTTTTTTTTTTTTTTTATATATATATTTTTTTGACAAAAAATATACATGATTATGCTCATTTATCAATATTCTTTATAGCGTAGTATATTCTGATTTATATTCACTGATTTTTGTGTGAATAGTATTAATTAAAATAAAATATATTGTCACGTGAAGGTGTATTACTTTACTTTATCAACAATTCTAGGCATTCATTTTTTTGTCAGAGTAGGTTTTTTGACAATTTTACCCCTTTTATAAATGATGTTTGTTATTGTGTTTTAAAGAGAATGGGTAAATTTGCAAAAAGACCCAACTCTGACAAAAAAAAATGGTTGCCTAACCTGGCTCCTTGCAAAACTGTTACTTTATTGAGACTTTGAGTGTACTACATTATTAATTAATACTTAATTAAGGGTATGTAATTTATAATTCCCAAAATCAATTCTTTCAACCTTAAGGATATATTAGATCATATTCTCTGTACTTTGAAAGGTCATGTTCTCACAAGCACATGATAGAACATGAGAAGGAAAATTTTGTCCTACTAAACTCATTTTCAGAGTTTTAAAAATTGTTAGGCGAGCGGTGAGCAGGGGATTCACGTCCAGAGGCTTAGGCTTTTTTTTTTTTTATGTAATATAAATTATAATTTATAAAAGTTAAATATAATAGCATGTAAATTACTTTCAATTTGATGCCAAGATACATATGCAAAATGTATTAAAAAAATAGTCTTGATTTTTTAATATTTTTGAACTGAAAAAGAAAAAAAAAACTCAAAAACCTGCGGCTGCCTACGAGGATTTTTAGAACACTGCACATTTTCCTTATGTTAGATTCCCTCTCTAAACTTATTGGTAATAAATAAAAATGGGAAAGTTATCTTTGGTATTGATTTGGCACATCAAATTTGCTATGGGATGCTTAACTTATTTTTTTTTTGGCAATGGTGAGGGGAGTACAGGACAAAGAGATGGCACCTCCAACAAGTTACAATAAGACTTTGGGAAAACTTTTGTGTTAGAATTGATTGAACTTGACCAAGGCTTGAATTATCCAAATTAAAAGGTTTGGAAGAAAAAACAAAATTTAAGAATACGCCCATGTTGCAAAGACTCGACAGAACTTTATTAGTTTTTGGATGGTTTGGAAAATGCAAATTAAAATTTGGAGAGGATCGAAAGAAAATGAAATTGGAAACTCAGGTGTAGCGATTTGGAAAGCTTTTGGGTTGGAATTTACGACACTACCAAAATTATGTTTTAAAGGTATAATTATTATTTTTGTTTTCTTTTCATGAGAGGGGGGAACAGAGACAAGGAAAAAAAAATAAAGAAAAAGTTTAATTGACACTCCCAACAAATTGCAAACACTTGGAAAGGGCAATTTTATTTTCGCTAATTACAATTGAAAATGGTTACGTGTGTAAGAAAGTGTCGAACAAAAAATTTTGGTTCAATAAAATTTTGACAATCAATTTCTCAGAGTAATATTGCAAATGAGTTGGAGATAATTGATATTGCATTGAAATGATATTTGAGTCCATGATCTCCTCTGCTGCATTTCCTGTTATGTGTCATAATGTATGGTTCTTAGTGTGTGATTTCAATGGAAGCTTCCAGTGGTGAATTTGAACATGTAAATGAGAAACTTAAAACCTGAGTCACATTTTCAGTATAACTTGGCTGTGTTTGTCTTTTATTTAAGTAGAATCACATTTCAGAAAAGAACTTGGCTAGTAACAACTTGGTATTTGAGGCTCAAGATCATTTCAATCTCAGATTTTCCAGTGTATCTCCCACTTTCTCTCCATTCGTTAGAAGATACTCAAGAATATCTTGAGGTTCTCTGGAATGTTTTTTGATGCGTTCAAATCCGTCGTTGTTGATCTTTAACCAATAAAGATGAACAACGGTGAACCAGAGATCACCGTGATGGCAGCCAAAGACACTCCGATGGTAAAGTCAGGTGATTGAACTAGGATGGAGATAGACTGATGAAAATTAAGGTTACATGTGCGTACCTTTCTCATCCATTTTGTTCACCTTATATAGTGAGTGTTTCACTCCTTTACCGATTCTATTGTTGAAGGCGTGATGGAGGGAGGAGATCTTGTTTAGAATCTTACCCGTTCATGACCGAGTTTCCGTTGGCACTTGACTTTCTTTGAGATCCAATACTTGATTAGACCAAGAGTTGTGTAGAAGGATCCTGGACTGCTATGTTCGGGCCTTATTGTCCTGAACCAAATTCCAATATTTCATACAAGAAATTGATAAATTATATGTTTTGATATTTGATGCCGTGTTTTGTTGAAAAGAAAGAACTCCTAGGGAAACATTGAAAAGGTGGAACAAAGAAAAGAAAATAAGATAAGATAAAAAAACACCAAAGATCAATATGAATATTAATCATCAAATTCATTATGAAGAAAAACTTCCACATACACGCATACAACAAGAAGAAACTAAAATTCCTCCCTACCAGCAACTTTTGAAATCTTGCAGCATGACCGAACAAATGCCAAACAACTTTATCTAGCAGATGGCCAAATGTTATTCTGTCATACTTTTCATGGCCCAAAGGTGATTCAAAAGATTATGATAATTCCAGAGATATAGTTTCCATGGTAGGACGATGTTCGGGATTGACATGTAAGCATGAAATAGCCAATTGTACAATAAAAATGACATCCTCGAGGACTTGATCTGCAGGGGGTGGAATGCGTTGGTCTAGTATATCCTTCAAGAGAATGTTTTGAAACAATATAACAGAAGAGATGAGATCCTGATGATGTCTTCCCATTATCACTTCCAATGATAGCACCCCAAAGCTGTATACGTCACATTTTTTGGTCACCCTCATTGTGAAAGCAAGCTCTGCAAGAAAGAAAATTGTTTTTGTTATTTGCATTTTATGTCAGTTACACGTCATAAATTTTGGTACGTAGTTCAAATAGTTTCTTGTACTTATAAATTTTTGTAACAATCTCTTATATCCAATAAAAACTGAAAAGTAATTAATAAAAAAATGACTGCAACTTCATTTCTAATTTGTACATAAATGTACCGAATATATCATAGTTAACTAACTATTCACGTCTATGGAACCAAAAAAAGAGGAAGAGGGAGTTAAGTGAAATAATGAGTTTTATAATTGACGAGACGGAATATGTGATGTTACCTAGGGCTAGATATCCATACGTTCCTGCAAGTGTCGTCCAATTAGATGAGTCCGGCTTTAGAATTCTTGCAATACCAAAATCTAAAACAAATGCCTCATACTCTGAATTCAACAAAACATTGTTACTGGACAAGTCTCGATGAACAATCGGTGGCGAGCAATGATGGTGTAGAAACGATAAGGCACGCGCTACACATTTGACAACATTTGTTCTTTTGGACCAATCCATCTTCTGTGCAGCTTCATCATCAGTCAAGATCTTAGCTAGACTCCCCATCTCCAAATATTCATAAATCAAAAATGAGTGTCGAACATGTGAACATAACCCGTACAACTTCACAATGTTCCGGTGTCGAACTTCTGCTAATACATGCATCTCATTTTGGAATGATCTCAAATCAACCAAATCACTATCTTCTATAGGGTGTAGTTTCTTTACAGCCACTACTTGACCTCAGGATAGTTCTGCTTTATAAACATTTCCATATCCTCCATTGCCAATACAGTACTTGGAGTCGAAGTCATATGTCGCTGCAATGATGTCATCATATACCATTTTCCCATCATAATTCCACACACAAAACAGATTTCTGGGTACTTCACTCTGCGATCCATTCTTCTCTTTTAAGTTCCAATGACGATTCAAATAAAAAAATCCGACAAGAGAAAATACAAGAAAAAGTGTTCCCAAGAACGAAAAAATGGCAATAACCACGATTCCGATCTTCCTATTATTTGTACAATCTTTGTTGGTTGCTGCTAAGAACTGACAAGGTTTCAAGCCTTTGATGCCACCACACAAGGCTTTGTTATTTTTGAAAGCATCTACGGAGGTTTTCTGAAAAGCTTTGTTATCTGGGAGAGGGCCCTCCAAGTCATTGTAAGAAACATCAACGAATTCCAAACTAATCATCTCACTAAAAGATGAAGGAATTTGACCAGATAACCTATTATGTGAAAGATTCAACTTTTCCAAGTTTTTTAGCTGGCTCAATTCTTGTGGTATCTCTCCGTTAACTGTGTTTTGGCTGAGATCAAGTAGGATTTGTAAGGAAGATAACTTACCCAATTGTGGCGGAATGCTCTCATTGAATTGGTTTCTACTGAAATCTAAGTATAGCAATTTAGAACAACTCCCTATTTGATTGGGTATGGGGCCACTCATTTCATTAGAAGAAAGATCAAGACCTTCAAGACTGGACAACATCCCCATCTCAGGCGGAATCAGACCATGCAATCGATTATGACTCAAATTCAACTTAAACAAAGAGATCATCTTCCCGACTTCTTTCGGTATTGTTACTTGTAAATGATTTGAGGAAAGGTCGAGCAATTGTAGTCTAGTTAACTCAGCAAACATACCAGCTAGCCCGCCCGTAAATTCATTGTTAGAGAGTTTCACGCTTGATAGCCGATGCCACCGCCCCCAATTTCGTGGAAGCTCCCCATGCAATTGGTTATGACTCAAATCAATGTATTCCACATTGTGATAAGCACTAATCAGGAATTGTGATATATCTCCAAAGAGTTTATTCTCATCCAGGCGAATTCTTTTTAAGCTTCTGCAATTTGTCAAGCCTTCAAAGACTAGACTTGTAATTTGGTTCTGCCTTGCTGAGAAGTATACGAGTGACCCACCGTTGCACAATACATGTTGTGATAAGTCACCAGTGAACTTGTTCTGATACAGTTGCAGATCAAACAAATTTGTCAGGTTGCCTATTTCTCGAGGAATTGAACCAGTGAGATTGTTTTCCCACAATGATAAATTCACAAGAGACTCGATCTTTCCAATCTCTGAAGGAATGTGGACGGAAAGTGCATTGGTGTAAAGGTATAGAGTGGTCAGCTCAGTCAAATTACCAAGAGATGAGGGGATTGAACCAGTGAGATTATTGGTAGACAACTGCAAGCTCACAAGAGATTTGAGATTTCCTAATTCAGAAGGAATGTGGCCAGAAAGTTGATTTTTGAAAAGGTGTAGAGTTTTCGTCTCGGTCAAATTACCAAGAGATGACGGGATTGAACCAGTGAGATTATTGGTAGACAACCCCAAGTCCACAAGAGATTTGAGATTTCCTAATTCAGAAGGAATGTGACCAGAAAGTGCATTGGAGTAAAGGTATAGAGTGGTCAGCTCTGTCAAATTACCAAGAGATGAGGGGATTGAACCAGTGAGATTATTGGTAGACAACTGCAAGCTCACAAGAGATTTGAGATTTCCTAATTCAGAAGGAATGTGGCCAGAAAGTTGATTTTCGAAAAGGTGTAGAGTTTTCGTCTTGGTCAAATTACCAAGAGATGAGGGGATTGAACCAGTGAGATTATTGGTAGACAACCCCAAATCCACAAGAGATTTGAGATTTCCTAATTCAGAAGGAATGTGACCAGAAAGTGCATTGGAGTAAAGGTATAGAGTGGTCAGCTCAGTCAAATTACCAAGAGATGAGGGGATTGAACCAGTGAGATTATTGGTAGACAACTGCAAGCTCATAGGAGATTTGAGATTTCCTAATTCAGAAGGAATGTGGCCAGAAAGTTGATTTTCGAAAAGGTGTAGAGTTTTCGTCTCGGTCAAATTACCATGAGATGAGGGGATTGAACCAGTGAGATTATTGGTAGACAACCCCAAGTCCACAAGAGATTTGAGATTTCCTAATTCAGAAGGAATGTGACCAAAAAGTGCATTGGAGTAAAGGTATAGAGTGGTCAGCTCAGTCAAATTACCAAGAGATGAGGGAATTGAACCAGTGAGATTATTGGTAGACAACTGCAAGCTCACAAGAGATTTGAGATTTCCTAATTCAGAAGGAATGTGGCCAGAAAGTTGATTTTCGAAAAGGTGTAGAGTTTTCGTCTCGGTCAAATTACCAAGAGATGAGGGGATTGAACCAGTGAGATTATTGGTAGACAACTCCAAGTCCACAAGAGATTTGAGATTTCCTAATTCAGAAGGAATGTGACCAGAAAGTGCATTGGAGTGAAGGTATAGAGTGGTCAGCTCAGTCAAATTACCAAGAGATGAGGGGATTGAACCAGTGAGATTATTTGTTGACAACTGCAAGTCCACAAGAGATTTGAGATTTCCTAATTCAGAAGGAACGTGACCAGAAAATGCATTAACGCCAAGGTATAGAGTGGTAAGCTTAGTCAAATTACCAAGAGATGAAGGGATTGAACCAGTGAGATTATTGAAAGACAACCTCAAGTCCACAAGAGATTTGAGATTTCCTAATTCATAAGGAATGTGGCCAAAAAGTATATTGCTGAAAAGGTATAGAGTTCTCAGCTCAGTCAAATTACCAAGAGATGAGGGGATTGAACCAGTGAGATTATTAATAGACAACTCCAAGTCCACAAGAGATTTGAGATTTCCTAATTCAGAAGGAATGTGACCAGAATGTTGATTGTTGTCAAGATATAATATACGAAGTTTGGAAAATTGACCAATTTCAGAAGGAATTTCTCCTGAAAAGTGATTGGATGAAAGATCGAGAAGATTAAGTCGAGAAAGATTACCAATATGAATTGGAATAGTCTCGGAAAGGGTGTTATGGCTGAGATTTAAGCGGAGGAGGTATGGAAGAAATGAGAAATCAAAAGCATGAAGAGTGCCCACCAAACCCAAGCTTGACAGAGATAAATCAACTACTCTATAATTCTTGTTGCAAGAAACCCCGAACCAATTGCATGCATTAGCATTGGAGGAAGAATTCCATGCAGTGAAGAGATAAGAATTATTGTGAAGACTGGCTTTCCATTTGAGTAGAGCAATGGCGTCTTCGGTTGTACCAACATTTGTAAAGTTGGTTGGTGTAACGGGATAAGCTTAGGGAGGACAATGTAATGAAAACCAATAAAGCAATCATTGTGGAGAGAGAGAGAAAGAAAGAGAGAGAGAGAGGATATTACTGACTCACTTTGTTTAGGCTTAGCTAAGGAGTTAAGAATATTTATAGACAAAAATTGAGGTTGAGGCATAGGTGTCAATGCATTGGGATTTCAATCACCGGTAAGGGAGCATGGTATATTATCTTGAGGATTTTTTTTAAAAAAAAATATCTTTTTGGTGTTGTTAACTTAAAAGAAATCTCAATGAACATCAGTTTTCTAATTGACATGCACGTGGACAATGGCATGGGAAAGTTAGCACATCAATTAGTTATTTGGTGTTCACTCATTAAATAAAAATAATTATGTGAGAAAAGTGAATTTGAAACATGCACTTCACTTTAGAAATAACATTTGATTTCAATTGCACTCCAATGTTGAAATAAGAGGGATTGCATAAAACTTGAATGATGAAGTTAACAAAGGCAATACTTGGTCAGGTGCATGTGAGTGAGCGAGTGAATTGCATTTGCATCCCTATATTATTTGATTTGATTGGATAGCACATCAGTTTTTTATTTAATATAGTAGAAGAAGTTTTTTTTTCCTATTCATTAGGAGACTTAGATATGGGTCTGCTATTTGTATTATCTTTTTGTTATTTTTTATTTAATGAGTGTATTCATAAGAAGAATTTAATGGGTCCACTCATTAAATAAAAATTATTAAGGTCTATCAATTTGTTATTTGCTGTCCAGCTGTCTAGCCAATAGCCGGGCAAGTAGTTTTTTTTTTTTTTTCAAATAATATATAGTAGTAGTGGGAGAAAAAATTGAAAAAAAAACAGACAATATTTGTAGTAGAAGGAATGTAAGAAGATTTAGGAAGAGAGATCTAACTCATCTCATTATTGTTATCCACTGTTAGATTTTATCCACTTGCAATTTTTTTTACCATTCGATCAATTTTTCGACACCATTGATATTTTTTAGTCATGGAAGAATTTTTTATACATGGAAATATACTTGAAAAAGAAGTATGTTTAGATGAATGTTATGTCCATCATGAAAGTACTTTGAATTCGGGTCCTGCATTCCCTCATATCCTTGTGTCTTATCATTTTCACTTCACAAATCATGTTTTTATTACACGGTTATTTATCTGAGTTAGTAGGGATGTGTATAAAAGTTCACTGGGTTGATGGCAACCACGTTATATGATTACGGTGATGAAAGTGATAAGGGATAACTATATATTATTAATTGGACATTGAGACTAAAGAGTGGCTTTTGTGGTTATAATGCAGACCTTAAGGTTAAATGAACAAACTAAAATCTATCCACTCCATCGCCAAGGTGAACACGATTGATTGACATAGTCATTGCATCGATTGATTGAAACTGCCACTGCCGTAACTTACACTGAATGATAAAAGGATTGAGAAATTCATTCCAAGTCTTTGCAATTTGTTTGTGCTACGATAGGGTTAAGTGGTTGTAAATGGCAAGACCTTGAAGCTAAATAGGACAAACTAGAATCCACCAATCCACTCCGTTAGTAAGGTGAACATGATTCATTCCAAGTCTTTGCATCAAAGACTTGAGAAAGTCATTCCAAATCTCTGCAATTTGTTTCAGCTAAGGCAAAGTTTAGTGGTTACGAAAAGGCAACACCTTGAAGATAACAGAACACAACAATTGACTGATCAAGATAGGCATCCCAAGTCAATATCCCTTCTTCTTTGCAACTTCTCAGCTTTCCTGATTTGATCGCTTAAGGCTCTTCTTCCCTAGGATCCCTATTGTGATGAGTTGGTGCAGGTACAGGCGTTATTGTTCAAGAATACATTGAATGAATGACATGACACAAATCATGAGGAGGATCATAAATCTATAACCAATATTTGTCGCCATCAGTGGAATCTTCACATGAACGACAATATGACTAGGATGTTGAACCTTCTCAGCGAAGAGTGTTCTAAAAATCGGTTGAAGCAGCCGCCTGGGCAAGTTTTAAAAAAATATAAAATATTAAGACTTTTTATTTATTTATTTTGCATATGTATCTTGACATTGAATTGAAAATAATTTATATGCAATTATGCTTACCTTTTATTAATTAAGTATAATTTCTTATTGGATAATAAAAAAAGTATTTCACAGATAGAAGTAATTTAAAGAGTCTGAATCATCTGCACCCACTAGCGCAGCATATATTCCTTATATTAGTTTATAAATTATGTGAAATATGCAAAACAATGAAAGTGTTCACAAGGCGAACAAATATTTAGAAGAATATGGATCATCTGCACCCTAAGTGCATTTATAAATTATACTATTAATGCACCAAGTACATTAAAAAGTTTTCACAAGACAATAACAATGACTAATTCTATTAGATTAGATAAATTAGCCACATTGTATAGCTTCATCATCATTGTCGTGGATCTTTACGATGGTGTTTTCATTTGAAGTAAAATTATTTGGGACCTTTTGATAATCAAAACTATATGGTTCGGTTGGGAGTTGCTTCAAATGCTATGTGTTAAATTTGAATTCAAAATTGTAGAATCATGTTCCATTGTAGTAAATCCAAGCTAGCTAGGTGCTTGGATTATACACTGGAACTAAGATGTCTTATGTCATTTCAGCTATTTGGTAAAACTTTTGGCTACCTTTCTTTTTATTTATTAGTTTTTTTGGAGCTCATCACCACAATGGTTTCAAAGTAAATATACCATCAAAACTTAAAATTGCAAAATTGTAATCAGACTAAATTGCAAAATGTTACTTTTTGTCCCCGCAACTTGGATGTTTCAAACATTTCAAAGATTAATAAGTTCAATCATCAATTATAACTCTAGAGTCCAAGTCTTTACAATTATCGGCCACATGACTTTTTATTTATTTTATTTTAATGGACAATATGAGGATGGAGACAATCCAATCAACCTAACTCAAAATAATTTTCCAAGTCCACCCAAGTTGTCAGTGACACCATTTTTTTTGCTAGTAAAAAAAATTAGTTTGGACTTGTCAAATCTTCCAAACATCTTAATTTGGTTGTTTCAAACATTCCATAGAGTGATAAAGTTCAATCAATTCTAATCCGAGAGTCATTGGAATTTGTTGTTGATGTTATTTATTATATACGAAGCATTGTAAGGATTGATATAGTACAGTCAATTCTAACTCAAAAGTCATTCCAAGTCTTTGCAATTTGTCCATACAACTTTGACTTTTCGAAATTTCCAATGAGTTATAAGTTTTATATTGTCATCAAAATTATAATTCCAGAGCCAGATCTTTGCATTTGTCGGTGATGTCAATTTTTAATTAAATTAAAATTTGTTTTTATTCACCGCCCCCTCAGTGCAATCAATTCGATGATATCGTTCAAGTCTTTGCAATTTGTTGGGGATGTCAATTTTGAGTTTGGTTTTGTTCTACAAAATTCTCCAAACAACTAGGTAATGTGTCATTCATTTTCCACTCGATGACAATACAAGTTGCTGGATAGGTGCTTGACTGACTTGCTGTAGTCATTTGCTTTGTAGAAAATGAAAGTTTTAGTGAAAATGTGGAATGGTGTGAATCTCTCATTTCCTTGTAGAAAATGAAGTTTTAGTGGAAATGTGGAATGAGTTATAAGTTCTATATTGTCATCAAAATTATAATTCCAAAGCCAGATCTTTGCATTTGTCGGGGATGTCAATTTTTAATTAAATTAAAATTTGTTTTTATTCACCTCTCCCTCAGTGGAATATATTCGATGATATCATTCAGGTCTTTGCAATTTGTTGGGGGTGTCAAATTTGAGTTTGGTTTTATTCTACAAAATTCTCCAAACAACTAGGTAATGTGTCATTCATTTTCCACTCGATGACAATACAAGTTGCTGGATAGGTGCTTGACTAACTTGTTGTAGTCATTTGCTTTGTAGAAAATGAAGTTTTAGTGGAAATGTGGAATGAGTTATAAGTTCTATATTGTGATCAAAATTATAATTCCATAGCCCGATCTTTGCATTTGTCGGGGATGTCAATTTTTAATTAAATTAAAATTTGTTTTTATTCACCTCCCCCTCAGTGCAATCAATTCGATGATATCGTTCAAGTCTTTGCGATTTGTTGGGGATGTCAATTTTGAGTTTGGTTTTGTTCTACAAAATTCTCCAAACAACTAGGTAATGTGTCATTCATTTTCCACTTGATGACAATACAGGTTGCTGGATAGGTGCTTGACTGACTTGCTGTAGTCATTTGCTCTGTAGAAAATGAAGTTTTAGTGAAAATGTGGAATGGTGCGAATCTCTCATTTCCTTGTAGGAAATGAGGTTTTAGTGGAAATGTGAAATGAGTTATTAGTTCTATATTGTCATCAAAATTATAATTCTAGAGCCAGATCTTTGCATTTGTTGGGGATGTCAATTTTTAATTAAATTAAATTTTGTTTTTATTCACCTCCCTCTCGTTGCAATCAATTCGATGATATTGTTCAAGTCTTTGCAATTTGTTGGGGAAGTCAATTTTGAGTTTGGTTTTGTTCTACAAAATTCTCCAAACAACTAGGTAATGTGTCATTTATTTTCCACACGATGACAATACAGGTTGGTGGATAGGTGCTTGACTGACTTGTTGTAGTCATTTGCTTTGTAGAAAATGAAGTTTTAATGGAAATGTGGAATGGTGTGAATCTCTCATTTCCTTGTAAAATTAACGTATCCAAATTTATTGACCCGTCGTATAACATTGTCATTAGTTGTATTTGATGGCGGTGTAAGTCATGGATATGTACATATTTGGTACATTAATCACTAAGAGGGTGTTTGTTTTTTGTTATGAATAGAGTCAGAAGTCTTAATAAGAATTGGGATACCTTGTTTAGTTTGTTTGTTTTTAGTTCTGATCATAAGTTCAACTTCTGATTGGAGTAAGCAACCGAGATGTGTTGATCACTTAGCATTGAGTGTCTTAATGAAAATTCATTATAGTAATGACATCACAATAAATTTGTAATGACTATTGTGCTACCCCTCTTCTCTACCAAACATCCCCTCTTCTCCACCTCATTTCTATCACGCGAGCAGTGTCGCCGCCACCACTCTCCCCTCTCTTCCCCTCCTCCTCATTCTCTTCCTCCTCCTCATTTTCTTTCTATTTCTCTTGAAATTGTAAAAGGAACTGAAATTGACATAAGGATTATTGTTTGTGGTAGTGGACGAGGGATCTCCATGGTGTTTGGAGGAGATAAAACATGTGGAGGAGGGGACTTAATGTTAGTGGTTTGTGGTGGCGACGATGGAGTTGTAGTAGTGGGCAAAAATGTCAAAAATCTTTAAATCAGTACCTAATAGCAAACACCTTTAATTTTACAACTTCTAATCAGCAGCTTATTCAGAAGTGAAACAAACAATTCGTTCAGAAGCTCATTCAAAACTTACTAACCACAGAAACATCTCCACCTTGGCATGAAAAACCGCCAAGACCCATTTTTCAGTCACGAGAGTCGTCGTCATGCCCCTAAGGGCCCTGCCCCATTGGGGCGTCAACACTGAGAGAGCTTGATCAAGTTGAGACAATGCTCAAACTTTATCTCTGAAACCACTTTTGTCAGCACATCAGCTGGATTGTCTTGAGTACTCACCTTCTCCAAGAAAACCTCGCCATCCTCGATGATATCTCTCAGAAAATGATACCGCTCATCAATGTGTTTTGTCCGGGCATGATGAATCTAGTTCTTTGCCAAATGGATAGCACTCTGACTGTCACATAACATTGTCGCAACATTCTGAGTAACACCCAAATCCCTAACCAAGCCTCGAAGCCAAATGACTTCCTTCACCGCCTTTGATAGAACATGTACTCTGCTTCAGTAGTAGACAAAGCAACTGTAGACTGTAACTGAGACTTCCAACTCACCGTACCCATCGCCAATGTAAAATAATAACCTATAGTCGATCGGCGCCTATCAAGATCACCAGCATAATCCAAATCTACATAACCTCGGAACATATTTGACACATCTCCTCTCTCATACACTAAACCAACATCCAGCATACCCCGAAGATATTTCAATATCCACCTCACTGCCTGCCAATGTTGTTTTCTCAGGTTTGACATAAACCTACTAACCAAACTGACTGCATGAGTGATATCCAGACGTGTGCAGATCATGGCATACATAAGACTACCAACTGCACTAGCATAAGCAACATATGACATGTATTCCCTCTCATCCTTTGTGTTAAGAGACAAATTACCCGAGTGCTTAAAGTGAGTAGGCAAAAGAGTACTTACCGACTTAGACGTATCCATGTCAAAACGGTAAATAACCTTATCTAAGTATTGCCTCTGTGATAATGTCAGTCTGCCTTTCTTCCTATCTCTCACTATCTCCATCCCAAGTATCTTCTTTGCTGAACCAAGATCTTTCATCTCAAGCTCCATGCTAAGTTTCAATTTCAATTTATCAATTTCTTTCATGTTCTTCACAGCAATGAGCATGTCATCAACATAAAGTAAGAGAAACACGAAAGACCCATCCTTGAGCCTCTGTGTGAATACACAAGGAAGAAGATACTTGAGCATCTGGTCAGAATCCTTTTAGAAATTTGGGAGTGTAATTCACCATTTGCTTGGCGGCTTGGCTATATATCAAACCAACAATTGATGTTGCTATTGTAAGCGAACTAGTCAGACTGTGGTCCTAGCACATGCACTGTCGTAGATGATTGAATAATAGTCTTTACCAGTCATCCGAGTTGAGCTTCCAAAGCTCTGACCGAACTTTCGACTTCCATTCAGTGCAAGTGTGCAGGGAAGTATCTCGTATGGTCAGGGAACTTATAATTTTAGTTTGTAATATAAATCTCACTTGTTTCATTCCATTATATGCACAACCATATATATGTATACTGTGCTATTGTATTACAATTATGAATATTACATGTTAGTATTGCGTTAGCTGTTGTGATGCTTGAAGAACTTGTAATATATATGGTTTCTGCTACATTATCTCTCTGCAATTAATTATAAAAACAAGTAGCACATATAAGTATCAAACCACTTTTATGGCTTAGAGAGTGGCTTTTTGTGGTTCTAATGCTGATCTTAAGGTTAAACGGACAACTAAAATCTATCCACTTCATCACTGAGGTGAACACAATCGATTGACATATTCATTGAATATCTTTGACAGAGATTGAAACTGCCACTGCCGTAACTTACACTGAATGAGAAAAGGATTGAGAAATTCATTCCAAGTCTTTGCCATTTGTCTCGTCAAGTCTTTGAATAGACTCAATCCCAACAATATATTAGATGAAATTCCATACTTGAAGTCATCCATCCAAGTCTTTGCAAATTGTCATGATTCCTTTTTTGAAGGAACATTACCTGAATCGGATGTATTACAAGTAGAAATTTCCATACATGTGTAACAAATTACGAGTAAATTACGCATGAAACACGTCTGTTATACAGTCAAGATTTTTACTTTTTACATAAGATTTCTTTGAATGGGGGTTCTGCATGCCCTCATATCCTTCTGTCTTATCATTTTCAAAAATCATGTTTCTGTTACATGGTTATTTATCAGAGTTAATAGGGATGAGTAAAAAGGTTCACTGGGTTGATGGCAACAATGTTATATTAATATGGTGATGGTAGTGATAAGGGATAACTCATTGGCACTATACATTATTAATTTGACATTGAGATATTAATCATAAATTGAGAACTAGAGAGTGGCTTTTGCGGTTATCATGCATACCTTAAGATAGGCATCCCAAGTATTTGCCATTTGTCTTGGGCAAGTCTTTGAATACACTCAATCCCAACTAATATTAATTGAAATTCCATACTTGAAGTCGTCCCTCCAAGTCCTTGCAAATTTTCATGATTTGTATTTTGCAGGAACATTTAGAAATTTACAAGCAAGGTGCGAAACCCCCACAGACACAAAGCATTGCACAAAACCCACAACTTTTTTTTGGGTGCAAAAGACAAATTTGGGGTTTTATAATACTCCTCTCGATTGAATTTACTTAACCAAAATATGAAAACTTTGAATCAGGAGAGAGCAAAGCCATGATAAGAAATGAACTTTAATTAAACACTAGGATCTTACGACAAGTTTCTTTATTTCACACATTCAACAACACTGGCATAAGAATAGAGTAAAAACCTAATGAACTCATGCATTTGACCCACATCGGGCCATGAAAATCATTAACTTTGGAGGCCCAAAATTTGAGTAACACCGGGCCGTCTATATCCTATTTTCAAATTTATTTTCCTACTGGATCTTATGTAAATTTTGAATCCCAAGTCGAAAAAAGCATTGTAGAAGCATTTATTTGAACTTTTCTCTTTTATGTTCTTTGATACCAGGCCCTTCAAGCCCACATCGGGCCTCCAAGATCTGTGGGTCAGGTCTAAAGTCATATCTATGAAGGCTGAAGAACCCCCAATTCCATATGCAAATCAATACATTTGTTAAATAGGCTTAAGAATGGAGGTTCTAGCTATTTGGGAGAGAGCTGAGGTTTTTTTTTGAAAGGCAAGCGTGGGGGTATATATGGGCTCCCCAAACCACTGGAAATAAAATGATTAAATGATCAAATTACATTCGCAAGTATTTCCTTCCACTCGCATCATCAAATATAATCTTTTTAAGATCTTCAGCAAAGGAGCTAGGGACTAACTCCACAAACTCATGAGTAGGCAACAGTTTAGATAATATATCAGCAGCTTGGTTTGTTTCTCTCACTGTGTGTAAGCTTGCAATCTTCGAAAAGAGAGAGCTAAGGTTTGGTGGTAGTTAATGTGGCTATTGGACTTCATACCCTTTTAGCTTGGGACATGGACTCTTATTTGGTAGTGAGGGAAATTTTGTTGCCAACTTCATTCCGTGGGGTTCTCTTTTCACAGCTTTAGCTTTTTTAACTAGGTGTCTAACGCAGTCTACATGTGCGAATATTCAATATTTTTTAATTTATTTTAAAAATTCAATAATAAGTAAAACTAAATTTTAGGTTATTTGACTAAAAAATTCTAAGCAAAATAATCAAAAAAAATATTGTAACTAAATATTACACTCTCACTATTGTAAGAGTCTATTTATAGTTTTTTTTTTATAGATAAAGGGTCTATTTATAGTTTATAGATAATTGGTGGCTTTAGATAAATTATGTTAGGGGCTTAGGTATAATTAATCAATGTTTATGAGGAGTTGGTTTTTATTGTAAAAAGTATAGAATATTCGGAGGGCAAATGAAAAAATCTAAAAGTTAGAATTAAGGGCCCATTTATAATTTATATTATAATTAAGGGTCTTTTGTAATTTATATATAATTGAGAGCTTAAAATAAGTTATATTAGGGTTTAGGTATAATTATATAATGTTTAGGAGGGGCTAATTTAAATATAAATAGAATTAAGTTGGGAGGGCAAATTGGGGAAGGAAATCAGGTTGAAGACAATCTGCGTTGTTCATTTGGGAGAAGAATCGTTATACTGTTCAAATGTGCCTCCTCCATTGATCAGAAGATTGTCAAGGATAGATAAGTTAGGCATTTCGTATGTTATAATAAGGAATTAATTCTTCAAGTCTTTAAGCTAGGGGCTTTGTAAATTTTGTGGAGTTATGCATTTGACTTTATAGGTTTCTAGAGAGTAAGGCTTAATTTTTATTTTTTTTTCTCCATTATAATAGTTGCATATAGTTTATAATAATATGTTTCTCTCACATGTATTTTAGTTATCTTAAGATGCATTAAATTGCAAGGGTAAGGCTAATTAAGCCCCCACCACCCCCTCCCCCCCCCCCCCCCCCCCCCCCCCCTCTTCCACACCTTATTCAGTGGTTCGGTTAAATTAAATTTAAAAAAAAAAAAAAGTGATTTACCTACCCTAGTTTTGTGTATAGTCGTTTGGTCCCCAAAGTTTACCATAATCCACTCTTAACACCTATGACTATGAGGTCAAATGCATGGGAACCAGTTTTTCGTACCCCAACTGAGTTTCACAGCCACCGCCAAATCCTTCCGGTTGACAGTAGCTCCATATCTACCATCAACAATCACCAACACCGACACTCACCACCCATGATTCGACCACCTCCACACTTGATATCCTTATGAAGCTAGGTATTCATCAACCGACCACTACTCGGCACCACCATCACCATCACCCACCATCTCTCCAATAAACCCTAAACTTAACACGTGAGGAGAGATTAAATACTCATTCAAGATTTTTTTTTCCCATTCAAATTTTAGGTAAGGCCTAATCACCAATGGCCTGAATTATGTTTAATTTGACTGGGTCCATTGTTAGCTTTCAGACGTTGGTAAGAAAAGTAAAACCTAACTTGTGATTTGTGAATGAACTGGTGGTTGTATGTGGTATATTAACTAAAATCTTTGCCAATTACCATATTTTGTTATGGGAATCACCAACTCCATCCATCTCTTATAATTTCTTTCCCTCCTAGTCACTTTTTTTTGTTCATCTGGCTAGAATGGACCTATAAAGGAAATTAAGTGACAACAATACTGTAGCCTTCAGGCCTGGTTTGGTTAACCTTATAGGGTCAACCATGTAGCATTCGGGCATGGATTAATAAATATATAAAAATGGTCAATGGTCCAATTTAAAAAAAAAAAACTATTGATTGTTGTTGGACCAGTTGTCAAATTGCATATGCAGTCCAATTGCTTGCAGCATCGACCATCTAAGAAACCTAAAAAATCATTGACATTCTCACTCGAAAGAATCAAAAGCTCATTGCACAAGAAACTGACATAAAGAGGAAACTGGAAAGAGCCAACTTCCTTTTACAGATGGCAATCGCTGAGGTACTTTGTTGGTGGAAGAAACCAACCGATTTACTAATGAAATAGTTGTTGAGCAGTCTGTACCTTTTTTTGAGCAGTCTGTAACTAGAGCAATAGTGTTGGATGCACCAATATTAACCGGCAAGTCCACGGTCGAGAAGAATGTGGATGACATCTTGAAGCCTTAAATGAGTCCTATGATTCATAAAATCAGCATCTATGCTATGGGTGGTTATGGGAAGACAACAACCATGAAAAAGATCAACAATCTACTTGCGACCACTGAAGACTTTTATAAACCATCTGGGTTACAGTTTCAAGTGACTATAACTTAGACATGGTTTAGTGACAACTAAACTTGGATTTGTCAACGTATGCAAGCCAAGATCGTCGAGCTATTGAGTTGTCCCAAATTTTGAAGCAAGCCAACAAGTTCCACATCATTCTTGATGATGTGTGGGTTCGGGTTCCTTTGGATGTAGTGGGGATTCCAAAGCCCAACAAAGAGAACGGATGCAAGATAGTTCTAACAACACTTTCCTGGACTGTTTGTCTTGACATGCATACTAAAAGGAGATCAAGTTGAAGCTTTTGTCTAGGGAGGAAGCATGGGATTTATTTTTTAGCAACCAAATTCTGACCCTGAAGTGCACCCTTTTGTGAAAGAAGTAGTACTTGAATGTGGTCGTCTCCCCCTAGCCCTCATCATTGTTGGTCGTGTCATGAGAGAAAAGCTCGATCTTAGGATATGGAGGCAATCTATGAAGGATCTTAGGAGCTCGCCATCAGAAATTAGAGGTATGGATGACGATTTTTTTCAATCACAGTCGTTTGAGAAATGTAAAAGTGCAGAAGTGCTTTCTATGCTTGGTTTTGTATCTTGAGGACGAGGCAGATCCAACCAACAAAGAGAATTTCATAAAAAGAGTAAGAGATTAGGAAGTAAGAATGGATAAAGGATTCAATACTCTAGAGGACTATGCTTGCTTGTTTGAGCCATTCTCTTCACATGTGAGAGTTGATGAAAGGTTGGAAGCTTTTGTTTGTATAAGAATGTTATGATGAAATCAGGCGAGAACCATCCTCATCCACCGTGCTCTTTCTCTTTTCTCTTCACTTCTTATACATCAACAGAGAATGGAGCAACAACCCCCCGCCGCCGCCTCCCCTCTTCTCCTCTCTTCCCAAAACAACCTAGCACTCACTCATTCAAAATATAAAAATAAGGTATTGTCCTTGACTTTCGGCCAATTTATACGCTAGATTGAAACTGATTCTCAAACTCATCAAAATAAATGTAATACCCAGAGTTATCTAATGAACAGAATTTGAATCGCTTGAAAATATTTTGAAATAAGCAAGGTATGGTCATTTTACTAAAGTCACTCAAATCTGTCCAGTAAAGAAACAAGGTACTGCCTTGACTTTCGGCCAACTTTTATGCTTGATTGAGACCGATTTTTAAGCTCATCAAAACACGAAACATGTAGTAATCAAAGTTATCTAATGAACACAATTTGAATCACTTGAAAATGTTTTGAAATGAGCAAGTTATGGTCATTTTACTAAAGTCACTCAAATTTGTCCAATAAAGAAAACGGGGTACTGTTCCTGACTTTCGACCAACTTTTACACTCGATTGAGACTGATTCTTAAGCTCATCAAAAAAAAAAAAATGTAGTACTCTGAGTTATAAAATGAACACGATTTAAATCACTTGAAAATGTTTTGAAATAAGCAAGTTATGGTAAGTTTACTACCTCCTACCTTGAGTAACCTATCCAAATGTGTGACTTGGTTTTGTGGGAAAATCAACTTTACGGTCACATTCCTTTTGAAGTAGGGAGCCCCAAATTTCTAGTGAGCTTAGAACTGGCCTTTAATAATTTTACTGGTCCAATCCCGTCATCTTTTGGTAATTTGACTTACATGACCATTTTCTACCTGGACACAAATCATCTCTCCGGTCACATTCCTTATGAAACATGAAATCTCAAATCTCTTGAACGATTCTCATTGCAAGAGAATAGTCTCACAGGTTCCATCCCATCTTCTATTGGTAATTTGACTAATCAAGGCCTCATCAGTTGACGGAGCCAGGATTTATGTTGAAAGGGGATGGAGTAATGAGTCATAATTAATTAATGATAATATAGTAATTAATTACTTTAACAAAAAAATCAATTTGAATAATACATAAATAACTATATAAAACATCAATTGCTAAACAAAACTTCATCCAATCTATGGGGAAGAAAATGAATCAAACAAGCTACTTTGTAGGAGCACAAAAGATAAATATATGGGAGACAAATCAAATTGGTATATAAAATTAATTGGTAAAAAATAATTTTAAATGAAAAATTAGATGTGGACAAAAAAATTGAGTTATTGCGATTTGCCACCTATCATAAATAGCTAATTCGATGTTACCTTATCATTGAACACTATTACAGTCTCCCCCCTGGACTAGCAATCAACGTGCATTGCCTGTCAAAATGCTCACGTTGATTACCCAAATGTCCTTCAAATAATAACTCATAGATGAACCTCGAGATACAAACATGTTTTTGGGTTTTGATCTAGATAGCCAGGCCCCTAGTGCCAGGGTGCCTTTACGTGTGTGTGATTGTGTTCGATCGAGGCATTATGATCATTTTTTCGATTGAGGCATTATAAGTATCTTTAATTAAATTCATGCGGGCCTAGCCTGGCGCGAGTCTAGTATGCCTGACCTAGCTCTCTAAACAAGTTCTAGCAATATATGCCTTTTTTCTTTTTCTTTTCTTTTAATTAAATTCATCCTTTAGTTTATTTGGAATTTTGTTATGGTTGGTGTGAGTCATTAATAGTTGTAAACCAGTAATCCACCTCCTAAGAACTATTTCCATAATTAGAATTGTTTGGATTTCAGGGAATTCCCAGAAAAGTGATATTTGTATAATATACACATACATTTGAAGAAATAATTCATTCTATAATTTGCAGCACTTGGTTAAAAGGAAACCACAAGAGCAAATATATTCACATTATATCTTACAAATAGAAACATAGAATAGGTGATTAATTGTAAATGAAGCCCCAATGATTAAACAACATCCTATTCGTATTAGACCGGGACTTCCTAAGAAGAAACGCATCAAATTGCAAGAAATATGGAAGAGACCCATGCATTGTCGTAGATGTGGCCAAGAGGGCCACTTTCGAAATATGTGTACTCTCGAGCAATTTGATATGACAAGCTTTCAAGAATGGAAGAAGAATAAACTGATTGTTTACATGTTCTGACTTTCTAGTGGGTCAAGTTGTTTTTTAGTTTTTCTTGAAGCGTAGTTCGAGTTTTGAAGGAAATTTAAGAGTTTTCTTTATTTTACGTTGATCATGAACATCAATCAATGATATTGTAATGTCTTCCATAAATTTTATTTAAGTATCATTTGGGGTGCTTCCATAATAGAGAACATTTGATTGATAGTCACATGTAATAAGGTATGGCTTGCAGGCCTACTATGCACTTGACCCATTATTTTATATTTTTGTTTGGTTATGAAAAAGTTAGAAAAATAAGAGATAGGATCAGGGGACACTAATCTCTATCAACTGTAACACTCAATTCATTTTTGGGAAGAACCCACGGTGTGTGTCCACACTATAGACAATTTGGTTATAGGCAGTAGAGACCGTGTACAAAAAATATATATATATAAGATATATGTGTGAATGGAGCCGTCAAATTAGTTATTTTGTTAGTTTTCGAATTTAATTAGTAAAAAAAGTGTAGAAATGTCCTTTTATTTTAGTAGGTTAACAAAAGATGCCTTATCGGTAATGAAAGTATAAAATTAGGCATAAATTAGTAAATATCTTAACTATGATACCTAAATGATCTATTTTCTTAAAAAGTTGGTCCTCAAGGTCATTTTCCGTTGATAAAATTGATACCTAAGTTGGGATGAGACATATTCATAGAATTTGCAAGTACTTAAGTTGGGATGAGACTATTCATAGACTTTACAAGGACTTGCAACGAAATGTCCCAATCCATGTTGATACAAAAATGTGATGTATTTATTGATGGTTCATACAAAGACTTCACAAATACTTGCAACCCCGATCCCAATTCATGCTACAATACATAACCCCGGTGGTTGTCATCAGTCCAAGGAACTTGACTCTTTTCAATTTCCTCTTTATGTTAGTTTCTTGTGTAATGAGCTTTTGATTCTTCCAAAGTGAGAAAGTCCATGTTTTTTTAGGTTTCTTAGATGGTCGATCCTGGAAGCAGTTGGACTATGTGTGCATTTGACAACTTGAACAACCGGTTCAACAACACTCAATAAGTATTTTTTTAATTGGATCATTAACCTTTTTTATTTACGAAAAAGGACTTTTAGGGCATATTTTTTTCACAAAATAGACAATTTAGATAATATAGTTGATGTAATGGCTAATTTGTACTTACTTTTATCTTTTTATGACCAATAAAGACTATTTCATTAACCCAAGTTAACTCATAAAGTTACATGACATATTTATTCTTCCTAAAAAATAGATAACCTAATTTTTTACTTTTATGACCAACAATGACTCTTTTATAAATGATACTTTTATTTTTCTTAATTTTATTTTTTTTAGCTACTCTTTGTTTCAAGTTTTTTTTTCTTCCTTCAATACTTAGAACCATTGATGCTAAAAAAATTAAAAAAAAAGCAGAGAAGTTGTAAATGTGACAATGGCAAGGATTGTGATTTTGCGAAATTACACGAAATTTTCATTTTTTTGAATTTACGAAAAGAAAAACAAGTCCAAAGAAAAAATTACATTTTTTCGATGTTTTTCATTAATTTCAGAGGTTTTTCATAAATTTCTTTTTTTGGTAAAAGTAAAAAAAAAAAAAATAGTTACTAAAAATTAAATTTTTTCAAGGATTTTTTTTCATAAATTTCCGAATTTTTTTTCTTCTAATTATCCATTATTCTAATTATTTATTGATTTTTTTAAACCACCCCTAATTTTCTAATTAATATTTCTTCTACTTATGTATTGATTTTTGAAACTAACTCAGATTTTCTAATTATATGTATTTTGCTTTCATTTAATGTGTTTAATACATGTATTTACTTGCATCTTATTTTCACATATTTAATATACCCTCAAAATTAATTATATATATTTCATTTATCCTTAAAATTTTTACTTTTTTTCTTTACAAGCCGAAATATTTCTTAAAATCAGGAGACCTTAATTAACTCGAAAAACGAAATTACAATCTTTGATTATAATTCCATTGGAATGTTAAAATTTATGAAAAGTTAATCAAATAGATTTTATTAATAAATTAAAATCAAATTTCTAATCATCATTAACTACATTATAAAAAGTTTACCAAACATTACCATAATAATTTGATTAACTTATTAGTCAATGAAACTTAAAAAAACTTATAAGTTGTTGTTCATAATTATAATATTTAATATCGATACCTACCAACGACATGGGTGGGAGGGGTTAAGGGTTAAAATAATAATAATAATAAAAAATAGAAGCATTAATAAAGAGTCTACGCTGGTTATAAAAGTATAAAATTAGATTATTTATTTGTTTAGGAAAGGTAAATATGTCTTATAACTTTATAAGTTAATCTAAGTTAATAAAATAGTCTTTGTCAGTCATAAAAGTAGATATAAATTAGCCATTACATCAACAACGATATCTAAATAGTCTATTTTGTAAAGAAGTAGACATTAAAAGTCATTTTTCATTTTATCAATGCTACTTAGCAAGCTAGGTGAAATATGGGAATCACAAAATCTGTGCGATTATATATTACTAACTGATGATATCCACAAACAGACATTTTAGAATGGCGAAATGCCTTCTCGGTAAGTAAGGGTATCTCCAAACAACACGCAATATGTTGTGACCACTAATGTGGAACTAATAACCATGACCATCACTAGTTTATGGGAAGCCTTTTCAACCCTGGAGCTCAAGTCTTCTTGGTAGTAAAAATCTTATCTGCAATGAAATAGTGTAAACTAGGTAGAATCAATTAATCTGAAAATTCTCATGCCAAAACACAAATAAACACTTCTTCATTGTTGTATCTAAGCAAATGAAAGTACACTAATGCCCAAAGCAAAATGATACATGCACGGTAGAGTAAAATTGACCGAGCATTTGTTTGATTATGTATATTACATTATAACTGCACCACTCATTGTATTCTCTCTTTTCTTTTCTTTTTGGCAAAACACTCTGTAAGGAGAGAGTTAGGTAGACCAATGGTGTCATTGAAAAAGCAAAACAAAGAGGGACATATTCATACAAGACATGTCCCTTATACAAACTTGTTTTTTAACTCTTAAACATATGGGAAGCCTTTTCAACCCTTTTACTAGAGTTTCAACATAAATTAAGTGATGATTGCATGTTGCTGTAGTCAACCTATGCAAGTATATCGCCCATAAAGTTTCCTTTTTGAAAAACATGACTCAGGGGTATTTGTTTTTGCTTCTGAATGGAGTCTGAAGTCTTAATAAAAAGTGGATCACCTTATATGGAGTGTTTTTTTAGTTCTGATAAAAATGTATGCTTCTGATTGGAGTAAGCAACAAGGAGGTGCTGATCATTTAGCACTGAGTGTTTATTGAAAAATTATTCCAATAATAACTTTAACATAATTTTATAATGACAATTGCTGCCCCCATTTTCTTAAAAGTAAGTAGAACTAAATTTTAGTGGCACACCTTCATTCTCTTCGCCAAATATTGTGATTCTCTTTTCTCTCATTCATATTTATTTTGTTTTTATGTATTTTCAAGTTTTTCTTCATCTCTCAAACTCTCCATTTCATGTATATTTTCAAGTTTTTAGCATATAATTTTTGTGTCTTATGTGTATCATAAGATATCAAATCAAATAACCCATGTTTGAATTAATGATTTCATCAAATAACTAATTAAAACGCTACAAACATATTGCTCAGATTCAACAACAACGCCAGAGTCGTATTCGATATGATTTTAAGCACAATATTTATGTCATAATTGTTTTTAGCTCAGTGAAGTAAAATTGTCAAACAATTCTCATTCAACACCTAAAAATAAACATCTTTTAATTTTGCAGCTTCTAATCAGCAGCTCGTTTAAAAGTAAAACAAACAAATCATTCAGAAGCTCGTTCAAAATTTCTAACTCCAATTAAAAGTTAGCTTCTAAACACTTAAAAAAACAAACGCCCTCTCACTATTGAAATGTCAATGCGTCTCCATTGATCCACCCATGCACACCAATCATACCAACCAATTGAATGTAATCTTCTTCTATTTTTTGTGCATTTAAGGAACTCAATCTAATCAATTTTAAGTATGAAAGTGAATACAATGTAGTCTTCAGTGTTCTTCTTCTCACTTCCCTCTCAATTCTTCTTTTCCCATTTTTTCACAAATTCAACATGGTATCAGAGTCATGCTCCAATCCATTCCGCTGCACACACAAAGAAACCCATAGCCAAAAGAGCCAAAACTGAAGCTATGTAAAATCCAAAAATCCGACCTTGAATCTTTGAACCCTTCAAAACCCATCCTGAATCTCTGCAAACCCAAAATCAAACACCCAATGAAAAAAAAAAAAAAAACCAATCACACCCACTCCTTCACGATCCAACAACGAATCAACAGTTATTCTCAACAGAACTCTTTCACAATCCACCATCAAACCTCTCATTTCTGATATCAGGGGAGATTCCTGAAGAGCGATTACTGAAGGTACCGGAGTCTTGGCGACACTCCGGTCTCCAAACAATGGATTAACGGCCTCATCTTACCAACCAGCGGTTTCCCATACTTCACCACCATCACAGCATGCTTCGCCATCCCGCCGGTAGCCCATCCTTTCATCACTTCCATCAACAACATCTCTGAAGAAGAGAAAGGGAGGGGAGTCTCTTTCACTTTTTTTTTAAAACTCCTTCACCCCTCTCTCTTTAGCTTTAGCTTTTGAACTCAACAAAACAGGGAATGATGGAATTGTCTTTTTGGGAACGATGAGGGGACAAAATTGTGTGGGAGAGATGAAAAGAATGAAAAAAAAAATTGGCAGAAGTACAACGGTGAAAGAAATAGTGAAGAAAAAAAAATCTCATTTCCACTCCACCAACCCATCAAGCTCCTTCCGGACCCTTATAATCCATATTAATCCCTATTGAAATCTGATTTATTTTTCTCCACCAAAGCACTCAGCTAACTCTTTGTAGAGCCACTTCCAAATAAGATAAACATTTGTTTGGATTTGGATCTAGATATGCTCAAACCCTCATTGTAAATATTTAAACACAAGAGAAGGGCTCTAATTTTGATAGAATTAACATATTTATTAATATTAGGAGTATGAGTGTTAAAATAATATTAAATAATTCTATTATTTTTATAATAAGAATTTTAATTAGGGTTTTCACGTTAATTTTTTAATAGGGATTTTAATTAGGGTTTATTCGTTATTTCCATTTATTGCCTTCCGCTTATTTTAATTACAATATCGTTTATTTTTTATTTCTAATCTATTAATTAATATCAAAGTCAAACGATTATTTGTTATTTTGTACAATTTATATGAAAAAGTTCGCAAGAACACGATAGATGAAGAGTATGAATCTAATATTCTCAGAAGTTATATTAACCTACGCAAAATTGAGGGCAGACGTTGCCAAAGGACTTCCCCAATCAATTTCAAGAGTGTTTAACTGTCGAGGAAACCAGCGTGGAAAACAGCGAGGGAGGGGGTGTGATAACTTATTCCTCTCGAAATTCGCGTTTCTGCACATTTTGACGATGCTGCCGCGCATATCGAGGGAATGAGCGGTCAGACCCCCCTCCCTCCCTGTTTTCCTCGCTGGTTTCCTCGCCATTTAGAATTTCTGATCAATTTCACCTTCACTGCCATCATCAAAGCCTGGGCTGATTTATCCGCCTTTAGTTATAGTAGAGCTATTCATGCTCATGTTTTGGTCAATGGGTTCGGTTTTGATTGTTTGTTCAAGCTGCTTTAGTCACTTTTTATGCCAAATCTAGTCATTTGGGTGTGGCACGGACTAGTGGCAAGGAAGGTGTTTGATAAAATGGGGGAAAGAACTGTTATTGCTTGGAATTCGATGATCTCCGGTTATGAGCAGAATGGGTTTGCTAAGGAAGCGGTTGAGGTGTTTCACTTAATGCAAGAGGTGGGTGTCGAGCCTGATTCCGCAACTCTGGTGAGCTTATTGTCTGCTTGTTCTCATTTGGGAGCGCTAGGTTTAGGTCATTGGGTACATGAATATATTGTTGATAATGATATTGATGTTGATGTAATTCTAGAAGTTAAGCAAAGCTCGAGAAGTTTTTGATGGGATGAGTCGCAGGAATGTTGTGGCTTGGACTTCTATGATTTCGGGTTATGGGATGCATGGTTACGGTAAAGAGGCTAGTGATCTTTTTCATCAAATGAGAAATATATGACCTTCTCCAAACGATGTGACATTTGTTGCGGTCTTGTCAGCATGCGCTCATGCTGGATTAGTCGAAGAGGGGTGTATGGCTATGATGTGCATGAGGCGAGACTATGGGTTAGTGCCGAGAGTTGAGCACCATGTTTGCATGGTCGATATGCTTGGTCGTGCTGGATATCTTGATGATGCAATACATTATATTGAGGAAGTAACATCCGGGAGACCGGCTCCAAATGCACAAGAATTTGGGTCTTGGTGTTCAATTGGCTGAACATCTTCTAACCATGCAACCTGAGAATCCAGGCCATTATGTGTTGCTTTCAAATATGTATGCTTTGGCAGGTACGATGGATAAAGTAGAGGTACTGAGTGATCTGATGATAAGTAGAGGCTTAAAGAAACAAGTGGGCTATAGCTTGATAGAGGTTGATCACATTACTCACATGTTTTGCATGGGTGACGAGTCCCACAAGTTAACGATAGAAATATATCAATATCTAGATGGCTTGATGCACAAGTCTAGGGAAGCAGGTTATGTACCTGAATCAGATTCAGTGATGCACGAGATAGAGGAAGAAGAAAGAGAGCGTTCACTTCAGTTCCATAGTGAGAAGCTTGCAATTGCATTTGGTCTCATGAAAACTAGTCCGGGGACGACAATCAGGATTGTGAAGAACCTCCGTATGTGTGGTGATTGTCATTCGGCCATAAAAATCATCTCAGTTGTTACTGATAGAGAAATAATAGTTCGAGATAAGCATCGATTCCACCATTTCAAAGAAGGTTCTTGTTCTTGCAAGGATTACTGGTAATTCTGCAGCATCTTCTACCTAAAGAGCAGCATGCTGATGGGTATGAGTTTGCAATTATGCAGTTTTACTTCGGGATGCTTGGCTGTTTTTTGTATTTAATGGTTGCAGTTGATTGCGGAGAAATACCATTTACATGACTAGATGCCTGTAATGGTTGACCAAATTTTGCCCAGTAACAGGTGCATCATTTGCTAATCTCACCAGTTCAAGTCTTTATAAATTAAGATTGGAGAGCTTCGGGAGGATGCTATCAAGGAAACAAAAGGGAGCACATAATCAGCAGCTTTGACTGTTGAATAAATGCACCATATCAATGAGATGATTCTGTAATTTACTCCAATTCTGAGCATTGTGCATGCTGTCCCTAGTGAATCATACTGGTAGCTGCAGTAAAGCTTCAGTTCGATATCCTGAAATGCAAATTTCAAGCGACATTGTGTGAGAAAGTCTCCAACAAAATGTTTGGTTCAAGAAAATTTTGAAAGTATATATTGTAAATGCGTCTTGGAATGATATCATGGAACATAATGAGGTAGTATCAACTCGTCTTCACTAATAGGATGCGCTTGAATGTATTCCTTGAGCATGTTTGTGTTTCCTTGTGTTTTGGATGTCCTTCGGTTTTGTATTATTTGCATCTTTCCGAGAACCGTGTGTGGATTGTGAGGCAGTGTTGTGTCGCACGCCAGCTCTATGACGCTGCTCCATAAATGCGGTTCCGGTGGGTTGGGGTGTGACAAGATGGTATCATAGCACACGGTTCACACTAAAGCAGGAATTGCTTCCTCAGATTCAGAATGGGTAGTCGAGTTAGAAGTTACATGTTGTGTGAACCAAAGTTTTGTGTGTTCTGTTTTTCGTAGGGTGGTGGTGTGGCTGCAGGGGAATGTTGAGGGTAAAATGTTAAAAGTTTATACACTATTTGAGGATGCATAGATAGAGATGCAAATATGTTGCATATTGAGTAGGATGCTCATATATTAGTATCAGTATGTTATATGTGGATTTTTGGTGCAACATGTGTATGGGAAGTTATATGATATTTTATTTTCCCGATTGTGCGTGATTTTTAATACCAGTGCATCTATTCTTTCATCCCTAGGGTGTTCGTTGGTAGTTGGAGAGCACCTAGTTAGTACTGTTACATGTGCCATTCTGTGTTCCGTGTCCTAGGGTGGTTTTGTCTTATCGCTGGAGTGTTACCCCATCTTCGAGTTTTATATTTTTGGGCATGAATTTTGTTTCAACTTGATATTGTTGGACTTTGAGGGTTTCCATCTAATCTTGATATGGATTGGGTTTTCAATCCTCGCATGACCCTAGACTATGCTCAGAGAACCATGACCTTTGTGGTTTCCGGTGCTATCTTTGTGAGTTCTCTACTGTGTTCAAGGAGACTTTTGGTTGCCCCCCTCTTCATGAGGTAGAGTTTGGGGTTGACTTTTGGTTGTCCCCTTCTTTGTGTAGCCTTCGTTATCCGATTTCATGGATGAGATCTTTTTGAGGTGTGTACATTGTAAAATCCAAATTTTTTCCTGTCAACTTCTGCATCTTAAATTTATTTTCCTTGAGCGTGTATGTGTGTTCCTTTTGTTTTGAATGTCTAATGTCCTTGGGTGTTAGGTTTCTCTTTTTGTTTGTATTATTTGCATCATTCTAAGAACCGTCTGAGATTGTATGGTGGCGGTGTGTCGCACACTGATTCTCTATGGCAGTTTCGGTGTCAATTTGGTTTCAGCGGTTGAGATGTGACAGTAAGAGGGTATATGTTTTTTGGTTCTGAATAGACTCATAAGTTTTATTAATAAGGAGTGGGACACTTTAAAAAGAATGTTTTTTTAGTTCTGATAAGAAGTTAAAGTTCTAATTGGAGTAAGCACCATGGGAGTGTTGATCACTTAGCATTGAGTGTTTAATGAAAATTCATTCCAATAATAACTTCACAATAAATTCATAATGATTGCTATTACTGTTCTCCTCTACCAACCATCCCTTATTTTCTCGAATTCCTCTTTATCATGCATGCAATGTCGCAACTGTCACCACCAACATTGATCCCTTTCTCCACTTGTATGAGGAATGTTGGTAGTGGTGGTGGACAAAAAAAATAAAAAAAATTTGAAGTTAGCACTTAAAAAAAACTAGGGTTGAACAAAAAACCAACCAAACCGATTAAATCGACCGAACCGATCAAAACCAAACCTCGGTTCGGTTTTAATTCAGTTCGGTTCGATTTCGGTTTTAAAAATTCAAAACCGAAGTGATTCGTTCGGTTTTTTGTTTCTATGTGATTTTAACCGACCAAACAGAATCGACCGAATATATAATAAATAATATATATTTTATATAAAAATAATATAATATATTTAAAATAGTCGGTCGGTTTGGTTTTATTTCGGTTTTGGTTCATTTTAGTCGGTTCAATTCGGTTACGGTTGGCATAAATTAGAATCGATTCGGTTTCGGATCGGTTTTGTTAATGGCTAGTTCGGTTTGAAAATTTTGAAATCGATCAAAGTCGGTTCGGTTTTCAACCCTAAAAAACACTATTTAATTTTACAGCTTCTAATCAGCAGCTTATTCAAAAACAAAATATATAGTCATTGAGAATCTCGTTCAAAACTTCTGACACCAGTTAGAAGTTAGCTTTAAAAAACAAACACCACCTAAGGCTGTATGCAAGTAGAATCACATTTCATACAAGAACTTGGCTGAGTAGCAAATGTTGATATTCGAAGTTCAAGCTCACTTTAACCTCAAATTTTTTGTTCTAGCCTCTTTTTTCCTATCCCCATTGTAAGAAGAGACTCAAGAATACCTCGACATTCTCTGGAAGAGCTCCCAGTATTTTATAGGCTTGACGAGTCTCTCTCTTTGGGTCAGCTGGGGCAATCTTCTTGATGGAAACATGGTATAGTCCTCTCAAACAATTACGAAAGAGTACTAATCTTCTCCTCAAACCCTTTCCATTTGGTTATGTCATCGTTGTTGAAAGCTGGCAGAGCTAAATACAAACCAAGGAACAAATCCCCTCAATGAATTTTTTGTGCATTCTCTATAGAAAGCCTCTGGCTTCAATCTTTAAGTGCCTAGCATCTCCAACAACCTCAAAATTTCCATTGACTAGCTAAGATAATCTCTTCCAACTAGGTCACTACCACTCCTAGTGAACCCTACTGATAACAGGCATTGCAAAATACTTTCTTAAAAGAGTTGGAGATGTGAGGAGAAAATGAGGACTAAATAGCACCATGCAGATGTTGATCTGAACCAACCAATGGACCCAATAAACTATTGACAGGAGAACTAAAACCACCAGCCTCAGAACTACGCAATGAAGAATAGTAGCACTGTCACGAACTATGAACAACAATCTAGAACACAAGCAGATAGGGAGTAGTTGATAGAATGATGATCATAAACCACAAGATTTCTGATTTGCCAAACTGTTTTAAGAACCATCAGTATTAACAGATAGGGAGTAGTTGATAGAATGATGAAAGAAGAGAAGAACATTCACTACAAAAAAAAACCTCAGTAGCTACAAGAACTAGAGACGGAATCAAAAAACCGTCGCTAATTAAAAGCTTTGCGATGACAAAACACCGTCACAAAAGGTTTTCGTAACTCTCTACACAAGAAATTTTAAGAACTTTGATTGTGACGGGCAAACCATCGCTAAATTCAGAAAAATCGCTAATTAAAGAATTAGCCACGGAAAATGAGCCGTCGCTACGCTTTCCAAATAAAAATCTTTTAGCTACAGTATTTGCCGTCCCTAATGGATTTTGAAAAAAAAAATACATATATACAAAAACATTTAGCCACAGCAAATAAGTCGTCGCTAAGCTTTTTTAAAAATAAAAAATCTATTAGCTACGGTATTAGCGGTCCCTAATGGATTTTGAAAAAAAAAAAAAAATGTATATATATATAACATTTAGCCACGGCAAATGAGCCGTCGTTAAGCTTTAAAAATAAAAATCTATTAGGTACGGGATTAGCCGTCCCTAATGGATTTTTAAAAAAAAAACATATATATATATAAACATTTAGCCACGGCAAATAAGCCGTCGCTAAGCTTTACAAATAAAAATCTATTAGCTATGGTATTAGCCGTCCCTAATGGATTTTGAAAAATAAAATAATATATATAACATTTAGCCACGACAAATGAGCCGTCGCTAAGCTTTACAATTAAAAATCTATTAGCTACGGTATTAGCCGTCCCTAATGGATTTTGAAAAGAAAAAAAAAAATATATATATATATATATATATAAACATTTAGCCACGACAAATGAGCCGTCGCTAAGCTTTACAAATAAAAATCTATTAGCTACGGTATTAGCCATCCCTAATGGATTTTTAAAAAAAATACATATATACAAAAAAAACATATATACAAAGAAACCGCTCACATCCTTGGGGGTTTTGTGAGAGATTTGGGGTTTTTGTGGGAGAGAAAAATCATTGAGTTGTAAGAGAGAAGAAATCGAAGAGAATAAAACCCATTATTCTTCATATTCGATCTTCATCTTCGTCTCCTCTCCCCATTTTTTTTCGCTCTTCGCGGCTCTTCTCTGCATATTCTTCTTCCTTCAGAGTCAGAGAAGAAAACCCAAAACCCATCATGGATTCAGATCAGGGAAACCTCTTCATCGGAGGGATTTCATGAGAGACAACAGAGGAGAAGCTCACGGAGCATTTCGGCAATTATCAAGGAAGGATATATGTAGTCTTATCCTAGACAGTTTTATAATTTGTTACAACTTTTCCTCTATTATTTAGTGTTCTCTGAAATTGAACAACCTGTTTTTCTCATTTTTTGTTTTGTTTCCTCCAATAATTTTCAGGAAGATGTGAAGATAATGAAGAAAATGAACGTGGATACTTACAGGTTATTCGTTTCTTGGTCAAAAATTATACCAATTGAGTAGTAGCATAAGCATAATTTTGATGTGGATGAATTGCTAATAGGGCAATTTCGAAAAGTTAAAAGTGTCCTTGAAAACTTTGTTACTATTCTGAAGGACCTCAATTTTTACGATTATAAGGTTAAGAACAATAATTAGTTGGTGACAATTGTTTTTTGGCTTTAGATGAGAAAAAAGGGATGAAGTGAACCAATAAGGCATAATATATTACAAGATTATGCAGAGGTTTGTTTCAAGGAGTTTGGTGACAGAGTGAAGCATTGGATCACCTTGAACGAACCATGGACCTTTGCTAGTTGTGCTTACAACCTGGTGATCCATGCACCTGGTAGTTGTTCTAAATTCATCGAAAACTGTACTGCTGGGGACTCCGCAACAAAGGCCTACTTCAGTAAGACAGTATATTTAATCAAAATTGCTTAGACTACGTTGGACTCCTTATCTTCATATCTCTTTTCGTCATGCTGTTAAAAGGCTTGGTAGACAAGAACATCTCCAATATTTTGATATCCATATACATCAACGTTTCGGTATTTTCACTTAAAAGAAGAAAACATATCAGTCATGCATTAATGGTAGAGAATAAAGGTTTAGTAAATCTTTATCATTTTTTTTTCCTATGATTGTTGCAAAAGCAACTCCCAAATTAGTCTTTCAACTAATGATTGTCAGAGGACTTAGCATTGCCCATGTTAAAAGCCACTTGCAGGTATGAGAATGATTTAGAAATTTTTTTGGATCATCTCCTGCATCTTACCCATATCCTCTTTGATATTCTTACTGCCTTCCAGTCATTTTTTTTACTCTTTTTGACTAGTTGAAGTGCCTTCGTTTTTCTGCAGGCCGAAAGATTGCTTGATTTCTATAAAACTTGCATATGCTTTGAATTTGGACAGGGAGAAAATTTTATTAAGATTGAAAAGGCATGGACACTCCGGATTTGTCTTTCCAAAACCCTTTTTGTTGTTTTTTGTTAAACCTTGATTCAAAATTGGCCAGTTTTAGTTTGTCCTTGATTGTAAATCCATGTAAGTTTTCTGCTTATGTAGCCCCCTGAATCATATATATATAATTTCAATTTGAGGTTGATAGAGTATAAACTTGTTTGGGATTGTAATTTTTTGTGATGGACAAGTTATTTGGGATTTTAGTTATAAATATGTTTAAAATAGTCGGTCGGTTCGGTTTTATTTTGGTTTTGGTTCGATTTTAGTTGGTTCGGTTCAGTTACGATTTGCATAAATTAGAATCGGTTCAATTTCGGATCGGTTTTGTTAATGGTCAGTTCGGTTTCGATTTGAAAATTTTAAAACCGACCTAAGTCGAACCGATTTTCAGCCCTAGTTTCATTTAATGCAAGAGGTGGGTGTGGAGCCTGATTCCGCAACTCTGGTGAGCTTATTGTCTGCTTGTTCTCATTTGGGAGCGCTAGGTTTAGGCCATTGGGTACATGAATATATTGTTGATAATGATATTGATGTTGATGTAATTCTAGGTACTTCGTTAATTAACATGCATGCTAGATGTGGGAAGTTAAGCAAAGCTCGAGAAGTTTTTGATGGGATGAGTCACAGGAATATTGTGGCTCGGACTTCTATGATTTCGGGTTATGGGATGCATGGTTACGGTAAAGAGGCTAGTGATCTTTTTCATCAAATGAGAAATATAGGACCTTCTCCAAACGATGTGACATTTGTTGCGGTCTTGTCAGCATGCGCTCATGCTGGATTAGTCGAAGAGGGGCGTATGGCTATGATGTGCATGAGGCGAGACTATGGGTTAGTGCCGAGAGTTGAGCACCATGTTTGCATGGTCGATATGCTTGGTCGTGCTGGATATCTCGATGATGCAATACATTATATTGAGGAAGCAACATCCGGGAGACCGGCTCCAGCAGTATGGACGGCATTGCTTGGAGCATGCAAAATGCACAAGAATTTGGGTCTTGGTGTTCAATTGGCTGAACATCTTCTAACCATGCAACCAGAGAATCCAGGCCATTATGTGTTGCTTTCAAATATGTATGCTTTGGCAGGTAAGATGGATAAAGTAGAGGTACTGAGAGATCTGATGATAAGTAGAGGCTTAAAGAAACAAGTGGGCTATAGCTTGATAGAGGTTGATCACATTACTCACATGTTTTGCATGGGTGACGAGTCCCACAAGTTAACGATAGAAATATATCAATATCTAGATGGCTTGATGCACAAGTCTAGGAAAGCAGGTTATGTACCTGAATCAGATTCAGTGATGCACGAGATAGAGGAAGAAGAAAGAGAGCGTTCACTTCAGTTCCATAGTGAGAAGCGTGCAATTGCATTTGGTCTCATGAAAACTAGTCTGGGGACGACAATCAGAATTGTGAAGAACCTCCGTATGTGTGGTGATTGTCATTCGGCCATAAAAATCATCATAGTTGTTACTGATAGAGAAATAATAGTTCGAGATAAGCATCGATTCCACCTTTCAAAGAAGGTTCTTGTTCTTGCAAGGATTACTGGTAATTCTGCAGCATCTTCTACCTAAAGAGCAGCGTGCTGATGGGTATGAGTTTGCAATTATGCAATTTTACTTCGGGATGCTTGGCTGTTTTTGCATTTAATGGTTGCAGTTGATTGCGGAGAAATACCATTTACATGACTAGATGCCTGTAATGGTTGACCAAATTTTGCCCAGTAACAGGTGCATCATTTGCTAATCTCACCAGTTCAAGTCTTTATAAATTAAGATTGGAGAGCTTCATGAGGATGCTATCAAAGAAACAAAAGGGAGCACATAATCAGCAGCTTTGACTGTTGAATAAATGCACCATATCAATGAGATGATTTAGTGATTTACTCCTATTTTGAGCATTGTGCATGCTGTCCCTAGTGAATCATACTGGTAGCTGCAGTAAAAAGCTTCAGTCCGAAATGCAGATTTCAAGCGACATTGCGTAAGAAAGTCTCCAACAAAATATTTGGTTCAAGAAAATTTTGAAAGTATATAATGTAAATGCGTCTTGGAATGATATCATGAAACATAATGAGGTAGTATCAACTCGTCTTCACTAATAGGATGCGCTTGAATGTATTCCTTGAGCGTGTTTTGGATGTCTTTCGGTTTTGTATTATTTGCATCTTTTTGAGAACCGTGTGTGGATTGTGTGGCAGTGTTGTGGATCAGTTTCTAACAACTTCAGAGAATCAAGATTTTTTTTTACAAGTAATAGCAAGTCAATTAAGTTTCATAACCTGCAAGTGTGCTATTAGCATGGTGAGGAGGGCGTAGGAACCAATTCCACCAGTATAGACCTACGGAATTAAAGTAAATCTGTACTGCAAACACTTATTTGATGATTATGACTCTATGACAATAATCCAAGTAATAAAAGATCTTTCTCTGAAAAGGAAAGAAAAAGATAAAAGCAGATCATATGATATAAACTCATACCTCATTGAATTCTCTTTGCTGTAAAAATACCTTCAGTATCAAACACAATGGCCTTAGAGGAGGTATCTTAGTTACTGCATCCTGGAGGAAAGTGCAGAAAGCAATCACATATGAGGTAAATCCAGTTGCCTAATTATAATACGAAATCATGATAAAATGGCATGCATTGGCTTCATCGGAGCAAAGAAACAGAACCAATCTGATTAATTATTACAACATCAAACTCAATGGTATGAAGCGTGCAGTCCAGTGTCAAAATGAACATTAAAAAGTAACTAATCTCTCAGGCGCAGTTGTTAGACAGATTTTTTTTCTTTGAACCATCAAAGACTTTATCATATTCGCCAATCGCTGACATGGCATCCACCTAAGCAAAGTAAAGAGACCAGTCACATCCATAAGTGAATGAATCCCTAATCAAAGTCTGCTGATTCATCCAGACAACATGAGAAATAGGCAAATAGCAAAATGTCCAGGCATTCTTTTGCTGAGCTTGATCTTCCGTCCACATTTCATAAATAGAAGAGTAGGATGAACAGATACTTGAGGAAAGGAGAAGCGCCACAAAAATTAAGTTCAACGCCAGCTTCACTTGTAAATCATGATCGTGTCAACTGTTAACATCCTGAACAAAGATTTTGAAGTCTCGCATAAATTTGAAGAAACTGATTGTCTTAGTAGGGAAATTGGATTTCGCTGCAGTGAAGTTCAACCTTCGCTCAAACATCAAATACAAAAGGTAACATTTGGTACAAAGCTTTGTTTATATGTTCTCTTTTGAGTTCAAGATTTTTAGGAAACTAAGTGAACTGAACAACGAAGTAGGAATAAACTCTGCAGCTTTTGGTCCATTTTCCACATCGAAGCTGTTAGAGGAAACAACTAGAAGATCAGTAACGAATATAAAACTTAATTGCATATTTTTAATTATCGACCTATGTACACACTCATAATCTTTCGAATCTCCAAAATCAAAAGAAAATTGTAAATTGTAAAACATTATAAAGAATAATTACTCAATAAAGCACGTGCCACTAAACACTTCTATAAAATGAAAAATAGTTGGTAGCACATATTATGCCAGGAGATCAAATCATTTGCTCCATGGAGCAGAAACCCGAATCTTACACCTTGCAAAAATATTTTGTCATGCATCTTAACAAAAGTTAACAACTAGTCTTAACCAGCCTTCTACTAGATCTCTTTCGAGCCCGTTGCAGATCCCGGGTTAGGTGTTGTTGAAAAAAATCAGTCCTAAGAAGTAATTTAGAATGAAAAAAAATATATCAAATGGGAAATTCAACTCAACTTTCTTCATCCTCGGGTTTCAACATTTTTGTATCAAACGCGGATTCATGATTCATCAAATTTCAACTAGTTTTTGTATCAACGTATTTTACGATTTTATCTGTTAAAGTTCCACATAACATATTGTTTTCAATAAATCAAATACTTAAAGTTCCACATAACACATTGTTTCAAAGAAATCAAATAATGACTTGATCGTAAGCAATGAAAGCAAACACAAACCAGTAACAACTGAAGGTGGTATGGTAGCTTCAGCAATAATCACATCGATGTCAATAGCATGACAGCTTAATGGTTGGAGCTTGGCGGATGGTACCAGTAGGTCATAGGTTCGAACCCAGCTTGCGATATCTTTACCAGTTTATGGTGTGTTGACCAATTATGGTCTTTAATGGGTTATGAAATCCTATAAAAACCATGCTTGCCTTTCAAAAAAAAAAAATAATAATAATAACCACATCGATGTAACTTGCGGAAGATGATGAATATTATTGTTGATGAGGAAGAAAATAAAAGAAATAAAAAATGGAGGAATTATGGAGTTGTTAAGTTTTCCTATATTTTCTATAAATTATTTTTTATAGTTACAAGGTATGGTTAATTCATCATCATCATCAAAGCTCATTCTCGATAAGATATGGTTAATTAAATAAAATAATTAAATACAAGGGCCTAGTTAAGGTAGTTATTAGCTTTGGTTAAAATGCCAACAAGGCAAAAAAATTGGTATGAGGAGTAGAGTTGGTTCTCTCTGCTCCAGACAATCTCAACTCACTGCACTACTACAAATATTAGCTTAGGTAACGCCACTTAGATAGCGTTTTTTTAAAGAGCTATCCAAGTGAGCACTAGGATGGCGCTTATTTGTCTTTAAAAAAAAAAAAAAAAAAACACTACAATAATGCTTTTATTATTTTTTTTTTCAGTTAAGCGCTATCTTAGTTATATCTTAGATAGCGCTTTTAAAGTGCTTGCATAGCGCTTCCGAAACACTATACTACTTACATTTAGGATAGCGCTTATCACTACATATCACTACTAAAGTTGTATAAAAGCCAAACCCTAACCCTCTAAATATCTCTCTTTTGTTCTCTTCTCTTCTATTCTCTGCTAACCTGCAACTCAGAGCCGCATCTCTCCTTAGCAGCAGAAGTAGAATTAGAGGAACGAACAACAACTTAGAAACCCTAATATCTTCCCCAACCCTAATTTTATCATTCCAATACCTTCAATGGCGACTTCCTCCGCGAAATCCATCTTCACCCCAGTTCCAGTTTCCCTCTCAGACACCAAAAACTCCCTCCTTTATTCAAGATCATCTCTCTTTCTCCCCTCTCTCCATCACTCTGTTTCTCTCTCAACGACCTCTCGATCTCGATTTCATGTCGTCGAAGCAGTGAATACCCTCGAATCGCCTCAAATCAGGCTCTCCAAGTCACGAGTACAAGAACCCACCGCGGTGGATGCGAAACCCACAGTTCTCGTATCCGAGAAGCTCGGAGAAGCAGGGTTGGAGGTGCTGAGGACCTTCGCGAATGTTGATTGCTCGTACAATCTGTCACCAGAGTTGTGTGCGAAGATCTCGCTCTGTGATGCTGTGATTGTGAGGAGTGGGACGAAGGTGACGAGGGAGGTGTTTGAAGCCGCGAAGGGAAGGTTGAAGGTGGTGGGCAGAGCTGGTGTAGGGATTGATAATGTGGATCTGCAAGCTGCGACAGAGTTTGGGTGTTTGGTTGTTAATGCTCTCACTGCCAATACTGTTGCTGCTGCTGAGCATGGGATTGCTTTGCTCTCTTCCATGGCCAGGAATGTTGCCCAGGCAGATGCCTCCATGAAAGCTGGTGAGCTTGCTTTTAATTTCTCTTGATGTTACTTTTGTTAGAATGTTTGGTTTGAATTTGAAAAGCTTTTGATTGATCTGTGTTTGGTTTGTTGTGGTAAAAGTTTAGATCTGTTGAAAAAAATGGAGAGGTGGTTGCTGCTCCTGCTGTAAAAGAGGATCCGAATGCGATTTCGAGGTTTAGGATTTCTAAGCCTTTGAGGGAAAAGTTGAAGGCTAATGGGATTGAGGCTTTGTTCCACTGGTTAAGAGCTGCTTGGCTGGTTTTAACAATTCAATTATATCATATGGACAGGTAGAGATCAGATTTGTGTTTTTTTTTTTGTAAAAGTTTGCTAGACCTTTTAGTTGATTTTTTAAGTAGATTGACAAGGCTTGCAATTGTTTGATTAAATTTCTGAAAGACGGGAAGTGGGAAGACTAACACGATGTGGGGTCCTCCGAGCGCAATGGTTGAAGGTCACTTACCTAGTAGCAATCAAGGCGTTGTTCCACGCATCTTCCAGATGCTATTTTCTGAGTTTCAGAAGGTGGGGTTTGTTTTATACATTTTATTTGCTAGAGAAAACATTGTTTGATCCTCATGTCTAAAAGATCATTTTAAATATGTTGTGCAAAATATGTCTTTCCTACAAGGTCTTTCTGTGGTTTCAGTGTGGTACTGTGGTTGAATCAAATTTAACTTTCATAATGTAGGGGCTTTCAAATAGAAAGGTTGGGGCAACGAGTATTAACTCCAAGAGCTCTCGTTCTCATATCGTCTTCACTTGTGTAATTGAATCTTGGTGCAAGGTATACCACTATAAGTTTCTTTTCGGTTGTTACTCACAAGAACCGCTTATTCTGATTTCACTTATAGGGTAGCTTGGTTTATGAAGTGATTTCATATTTCACTGTTTTTGGAAATTTTCAATTTTCAATTGGAGAAAGAGCATTTGTATATCGAAATCTTCTATGTTCATTTTGAAGCCAATTCCTCATGAGTCTGATAGTTTCTTCAAAAGAAAATTAGTAATGGTCTCATATTAAGCATCCATTCCAGAATTCTTTAAATGTTTATAGTTTTATGTGAGATCTCATAATCATGTTGGCTGTCTTTTTGTGGCTATGGGTTAAAACTGTAGTGAAAATTTTTTTCTTAAACTTCCAAATTAGTTTTTTTACTTATGGTTGCTGCTTTCAATTTTGTCTTTGTTGTGTCTTTGGTGGTTTAATCCATCATGGACTATCTGTAAGTGTGTTTTCTTGGCATTTGCATTGGAAAATGATGCAGATTTCATTGATAGAGTAAATGAATAGTGATCTTTCTTTTACATATCCTCACAATTATTTACTCTCTTGAGCAGAAAGTAAAAACATGTGATACTTATAGTGCTTGAAAACAACGAAAAGACTTTGTGAATAGATTTTACCTCTTTTGTTTATTTATTTATTTATAATTGGATTTTTGGATTTGTTGGATGTTTAAATCCCTTTTCATGTTTTTTTTTTTCTTTTATCACGTAAAAGGGAAGGGAGTTGTTTTGAGAAGATCAATTCGATAAATTGAGCCATTGAATTCAACGAGAAAAGAGGCACCCCAAAAGGATGAGCACTAAGAGTATTTGATTAATAGCATAGGTAAGTGATAGTTAAGATAAGTTTATCTTAACCATTTTGGGACCCTGCCTTTTTTGTTTGATATTTTTCTTGTGGTGGTTTGATGTTCAATTTAAGCATTGTATCATATCCTTAAAAAGCTATTGATATGATGGATTTTTCACCTCCCTTTTTTTCTTTTTATTGCAACAAGGTAGGGCACCATAAATTACTTTTGCTACCAAGATAGACAAGTCTTAGCTTAGGAACATGCATCATCTTTTATCTATCAACATAAATCTGTATAGTATCAATTAAGTCTCATAGCCAATAAATCTGTCAAGACTTCATAAAATTTGTATCTTTATTTCTGAACTCATCCAGGCAAACAAAGGAATCTTTCATAGTAAGAACAGTGGATAGGAAAACACTATGGGGAAATGCAAACACCACAAGTATTGCCTCTTCTTGATTTCTTTCCCTAAAATGTTCAGAATCAACTTGCATCTATTTTTATCTGCTCAAGCAAATATCTAGTTGATTCACATTTTTGTTTACTGCAGGAAGAGCTCATAAAAGCAAAATCAAGTGAGTACAATTCAGTCAACAGTAGCAGTGGGTACTTCAAAGGACGGAGTGCACGTGAAAGTCTGAACCAACTGAGATTAAGTATCAACCGCTCTATCATTTTACCTCACATAGACGATGATTCTTAGGATGAAATGGATGTTGATGAGGAAGATGTTAAGAAACTTTCTGTCCAGCTAGACAATGTAGGAAGCTCTTGCGAAAAGCAATCAGGAGATATTGTGGGCCATGACAAGCCTGGGCACCATGACTTCAACTTATTGAAGAAGCTGGTACTTCCTGATGGATCCATATTGAGGGCCAAACTTCCAGCCTAATTAATTAGGTTATACATGTGGGTAGTTCTGAGAGAGAATGATCTAGCCATGATTTATGAAGCAGACTTGGAAAGCTTCATTTAGTTTACATTGTAGAACTTCTTGGGACATTCATTCAATTCTGTGTAATCTTTCCAAAATTAAATAGCGTAATATTTTTTTAATTTACATTGTAGAACTTCTTAGTTTACATTGTAGAACTTCTTGGGACATTCATCCGGAAAAGCGCTATGGTAGTTAATAAAAAAAATTCACCAAAATTAAATAGCGCTATTGAAGCTAATTAAAAAAAATCAACAAAATTAATCAAGCTAATTTTAAAAAAAAAATTAGCGCTTACATAGCGCTTTCTAAAGTGCTATTGAAGTTAATTAAAAAAAAATCAACGCTTAGATAGCGCTTAATAAAACGCTATCTAACGAAGCGCTATTCAAGTACGCGCCTTGCATAGCGCTTTTTTGAGCGCTATCTAAGCCTATTTTTAAGCGCTATGCAAGCCTATATTTGTAGTAGTGCTGTGCCAATATTCATATTATTTTGACGTATATCAAATTTGGTAATCAATCACAAGTTCACAACCTTGAAGCTTGTGTAGAAATGTAGTTTAGGATTTGTAACAACTTGACAAAATTAATTATTTGTATTAATTTTGTGCAATAAAGTTGGTTCACCCGAATTTTTTCACCCCAAGTCATACATGGTTACAAATTCCATTTAGGGCACCTACTACATTTGGGCAACTAATCTTGCCTTATCAAATAAGGATAATTGTTATATAAGACTTTAAGGTTCTCGTTTGAAAATAGAAAACAAAAACAATCTTAAGGAGATGAAATCATTTACATTTGGGACTCTACGTTGACTAAATATAGTTATACGATAGCTACAACAAAGTTGTTCTTCACGTGAAACACAAAGTGTCATGCAAATATACTTATATCCAATTTCAAAAGCCACTCATCTCATAACATACATTCTTGCATAGTTGTTGGTGTCTTTCATTGCGTTTCAAATAAGTTATGGTAACAAAATTGCAATCATTCGTGATCCAAGGAGACATAGGTACACCCTAGTGTATTAATGAAGCCAAAATAGATTTGTGTTGATGGCTCGAAAAGGTAGTCAAATTAGGATTGAAGTTCAAGAGGGTGGATGGGGTAGTGGGTTAAGTTGAGTTGTTAACAAAGACAAATATTGAAATGAAAAATAGATGAGTGTGTTTGCATCTAACCCATAATTAGATCTCAATTTCAATTTCTCTCTAGCAAAGAAGAAAAAGGGAGGAGTAAGGGAAAAAAAAAGGAAAGTTGATTTCTAGAGGAAGGATCGGGTGTGGGTGATTAGTGCGGTAGGTTGGTTGTTAAGAAAATATGATGAATTTACCCCAGACATGTCTCGAGATATGTGCTAGTATCTCAAGGTATGAGTACATACATTATCAAATTAGAAGTGTGGCATGTGCATGGCACATGCTTTTTTTTAACAGTCATGACGATACTACCTCGTTTGACCCAAAAGTGTGGGGGTCCCCAAACTTATGATCATTTTGGTGGGTGACCCTATTCGTGCTATTATCGTAGTAGTGTCCCTCTAATCACCCTTTCAAATAATGAGCCAAATATGAAGTCGTAATACTTCGAATGAAGTCATAGATATATACATGCATGCCTATCTGTGTAAATTGAGGACACACCACGTGAGATCCATAAATAACAGCTCGACACTTCAACGTCTCCAATTTTCACATGCAAAGCAAACTCATTTTCCTTTTCAGATCTCCCACTCTCTTCAATCTCCTCCTTCGTGCATACAAGTCTCATCCTCGGGATGTAGATCTTTGTATGTGTTCTCTATTTGTTTTAGTGAGTTCATAATTGCTAGGTGTAGTGAAGAATAAGAAGTGTAATGTGTAATCATATTTGCCTATCATAGTGCCACAGAAGTGAGAGAAGCTTTAAAAAGAATGAAGACAGGGAAGGCCGTTGGACCGGATGATATACCAATTGAAGCATGGAAATGTCTGGGAGAAGTTGGGATTCAATGGCTAACTAAGCTATTTAATAGGATTTTGGAAACTAGAAAAATGCCAGATTCATGGAGGCATAGCATTGTGGTACCAATTTATAAGAACAAAGGGGATATCCAGAATTGCTCGAACTATAGAGGGATAAAGCTTATGAGTCATACGATGAAACTTTGGGAGAGGGTTATAGAACAAAGACTTAGGAGTTTAACCACGATTTCGGAGAATCAATTTGGATTTATGCCAGGTAGGTCTACTACGGAGGCCATCTTCCTGCTTAGGCAAACTGTAGAAAAATATCGAGAGGCACGTAAGAGTTTGCATATGGTTTTTATTGATCTGGAGAAAGCATATGATAGGGTCCCCAGGGAGTTAATTTGGTGGGTGCTTGAAAGGAAGAAAGTGTCTCAATGTTATGCCGATATCATTAAGGATATGTATGAAGGGGTTGTAACAAGTGTTCGCTCAGTAGGTGGGATGTCTAGTGAATTTCCAGTGACAGTAGGACTACATCAAGGGTCGGCGTTAAGTCCATATCTCTTTGCTTTGGTCATGGATGAGTTGACGAGACATCTGCAAGAAGATGTACCTTGGTGCATGTTATTTGCAGATGATATTGTCTTAATGGATGAGACTAGTGCAGGTTTAGGTCAGAAATTAGTTAAGTGGCAGGAGGCTTTAGAGAGTAAAGGTTTTAGAATTAGCCGTTCGAAGACGGAGTATCTAGTGTGCAACTTTGGGTGTGAACCAAGAGGGAGAAGTCATGCAATTGAGATCGAAGGTGTCGAGGTCCCAGAGTGTGAGGCTTTTCGATATCTAGGGTCTATAATTCAAAAGAATGGGGCTATTGGAGCAGATGTAGACCACAGGATTAAAGCTGGTTGGTTGAAATGGCGAATGGCGTCAGGAGTATTGTGCGATAGAAGGATGCCTGCAAGGCTAAAAGGGAAATGCTATAAGACAATTGTTCGACCAGCCATGCTATATGGTTCAGAATGTTGGGCTACTACGGGACAACATACGCATAGGATGGCAGTAGCAGAAATGCGTATGTTAAGGTGGATGTGTGGTAAAACTCGTAAGGATAAGATTAGAAATGAAAGAATTAGGAGATACTTAGGTGTAGCGCCCATAGAGGAAAAAATTAGAGAAAGACGTTTAACTTGGTTTGGTCATGTGCGGAGGAGACCGAGCACGGCGCCAATTAGAAAATGTTTAGATTGGCAAGTTAATGGAGGGTGTAGACGGAGGGGACGACCGTTGAAAACTTGGATGAAGACGGTGAATGAAGATATCATTGAGCTTGGATTAGGTGAGGAAATGTGGGAAGATCGCATTGCTTGGAGAACCAAAATTCATGTAGCCGACCCCGAAAATCTCGGGAATGGGCTTTGATGATGATGATGATGATGATTGGCAGTATAGTAGGCACAAGTTTGAAACAAATGAAACGTGAAAGTATATAGTAGGCATTGCCCTTTATACGCATATTAGATTGCATATTTATGATAGACAATGAATTACAAATGCATTTATATGAGTGTCGACCATGATCCATAACGCATTTCATGATTTGCCTAATGGTAGGGACAAGTTTGAAACCACCTGGAATATGAAGTACATGGTAGACATTGATTTTAAATGTATCTTAGAGTGCATATTTATGGAAGACAATGAATTACAAATGTATTTATCAAGATTGCGCTCCGTGATTTACATTGTCGGTATGATAGGCACAAGTTTAAAACAACATGAATTGTATTGGTATTGACTTGAAGTATTACTGAAAAATATAAATCCACACTAAGTGGGATAAAGAGAATTCTCTATTAATATCATAAGGCGAGCGAGTGCCCACATTGATAGCGAAACATGCTGACTGCTAGGCCGAACAATGCCCATTATCCCAAACCACTCATAATGGTGGTTCTTGAACACTCACAAAATTGTTTATAATATGTGAGTTTACATTATCGCCTACCATACTAGCATGGTAGACACAAAATAAAACAATCTTAAATTTGCAAGTACATGGTAGACATTGATTTTTTTTATGCATCTCAGAGTGCATATCTATGATAGATAATAAATTACAATTGTACTATGTAAATGTCTATCATGATCTTTAGTGCATTCACTGTTTGGTGTAGTGAAGGAATTTAAGGTGTAAATATATATTAGTCGCACATGTTTGAAAGTTGAAAGAGCTCGAAACATGCAAGCAAGGGCTGTGATTCCAGTCCAAAGTAATTTCGTTCTTCTAATTTTAAGAAATGTTTCGAAAAATATTTCGTTGTATGTATAATATATTTTTTTAAAATTACGAGGACATGTCAAACATATATGAAGATGCGAAAAAGTAAGATATAAGCAAATTAACCTAATAAATACATTAAATGAAGCCTAAGTACACAAGTATCCCTATACAAGTAATTTTCTGAGGTTAACACTAAAATATTGAAAATCTACGAAAAATGACGAAATATTTTGACAAAAAAACTGTAATTTGCTTCATAATTTTTGGAGTTTTACATGAAAATGTTGAAATTTACCAAAAAAAAGTAAATGCTTTGGAATATCTCATCAAAATAATATACTTCTCAATTTTAGTAATTTAAAGTCGAGACCTCTAAAACACTAAATATTTCACGAAATCACAATCATTGCATGCAAATATATGGTCGACATTGATTTTATATGCACCTAGAGTGCATATTTATGTTAGGCAATAAATAACAAATGCATTATGTACGTGCCTACTATGATTCAAAGTGTATTCTACGATTTGTCTGCTACATTGCTAGTATGGTAGGCACAAGTTTTAAATAACTTAGAACATGCAAGTATATGTGATCGATGAACAATGACATGAACATTAAACAATGATGTGGACTCCGTAAGATCATTTTTGTTGTCCTCCCCATTTAATGTCTAAGCATCCAATCAATGGGAGCACAAGAAAAGATGACCAATTTAAAAGAATTTACGTTGTTGTATTTAGAAAAGAAACAACACTAATTATAAGATTAAACCCCAATACATTAGGAAACAAATCTCCAAAACCTCTTCCCCAGTCTTCAACTCTAATGCTAGATAACCAAACAAGAAAAAATGTTGATAAAAAAAAGTCTCTATGAAAAAAATTCTCAACAAAAGGAATAACTTGGCGCGCATAGCGCATTTCAAAGTCAGTGAAAAGAAATAGAAAGGAAAAAAGGAGGAGGAGATTGGGCCATTTTTTAGACTTTCAACCGACGTATCATACCATACATAAGTCAAAAATTGGTCACACACCCAAAACCCAAACATTTCAACCATTTGTTTCGGCTCAACACCCGCCATTACTCAAATGGAAACCAGATCTCTTTCACCTCCTCATCAAATCCACACCGAAATTCATTCAGGTTTATTTTCCTTCAATACGTGCGCTATTAAGGCTTTAATCCAGTGATTTATATATTGCCTGCAACGTGTTTGATAAAATGCCTGAAAGAACTGTTCTTGAGTTGATTTGACGATTTCAGGTTGCGAGAAGATGGGTTTGTTACGGAGGCAGTTGGGGTGTCTTGCTAAATGCAAGAGGTGGAGCTTGAGCCTGATTTGGCCACTTTGGTGAGCTTATTATCCTTCTAGTTTTCAGAGCTTGTTGTGTTTTAGTTTTCAATTGGTAGCTTTGTGTTTTGGTCATTGGGTGGCTGATTAAATTGTTAATAATGATTTTGTTGGTGATATAATTCTGGGTACTTCGTTGATTAAATATGTAAGTTAGATGGGGAAAGGTGAGCTTTTTTTTTGTTGGGATGTGAAAGGAATGTTGTGCCTTTGGTGATAATCAAGACTGAGCAACCAAAGCAAGACAACTCTTTCCTATGTGACTGTCCCTCTCACTGTTCGTCTGTCCTTTCAAATCTCACGCCTCAAATTGGAACCTCCTTTGGAGGGTGAAAGGATCTGTTGCCCCTTCTTCCAACTGCAACCTACTCATCTACCACCCTCATCTTCCTAGAATTGGTCTCTCTCTTCTTCGTCTAGGGTTATATACCGAATTTTAGTCAATCAATCAAACGGCCAATCAATTCCAATCCATTTATTGAATTGATTCATCAAACAAACTTGAACCCAATCGATTCCTTCACGCACTCTCTCAACTCGCTCAATCTTCACCGCCAAGTTGTATACTAATACTAGTAATTCTATGTTTACGTCATAACATGTTTATATGTAGATTTTGGGTCTAAAGTAAAAATCCAAAACAGCTATAGCAAATAGTTTTACTCCCACGAATCTAGGGCTTAGTAATCTAAAACTTTATTACACATAATATGGGAATCTAGGACTTAGCTTACAAGGGAAGATAGTAAAAAGTAATCTAAAACTTTATAACACATAATACGGGATTGCATAACATGAGGGTCATTAAACAATCTTCTAAGTTCGAGAAGCCTTCTTAGCAGAGAGGATCTTGATTGATTTGTACAAAGAGAGGCTAGGTAAGTTTTCCATTAAACTCCAAGCAAGATAACACATCAATATTTGTAATTGTCTATAAATGGGAAGGTTTTTATGGAAGGTTCTATCAGTTTTGTTGTTTGGACGCATAGTTACAATAGAAATTGAGACAGTATACCTGGATATTGTTGCTTATACAATTTCCTAAGAACTCACCAGATGGCCTCCATGCATCAGGTTTGAGATTGCTGTCAGAGTTCCTCTTTCCTCCTGAATTCAGAGCCCACTTGTGTCGTCTTCCGCAAAGACAATCTTTAGCTATTCAGCTTTCGACTCGATTTCGAGAGCCATATAATGAATGAAATACCAACACCGTGTAAACCACGGAGAGCCTTGAAAACTTTAATTAATACATATGGAAATAATATAAAGAAAACTAGGTGGAAATAAAAAATTACTGCGCATACTGGCAAAAATGAGCATATAGGCCCGCAGCACAGATATTGTCCAGTCCAAGCTTGGCATGGTGTGTTATTCTATAGGAGTTAGTGCGAGATGCACATTCCTTTACATTTGGAAAACATAAGACCTTAAGCGCCAAAAGTGATTTTTCTCAAAAGACTTGTGAAGTTATGTCAAATTAAGCAAATGGGAGGAAGGATACTATTCATCTTATAACATCTTCCCAGTTATGTTGTTGTTATTGTCTTTAGCCTTTAGGCTACAAGCTTAGTCAGTCAACCAAGCATTAGCCTATCAGGGTTGGTTTTGTGAACCACCTTTCCCCAGGAAAGAACTTATGCAATCCTACCACTTCTATGCAACTGAATGTGGTCTACTCCTTACTGCTAAGCCAGTACCGCTGCTGTCTTTCTCCGAATTTCTACCTACGGAACTTTTTATGATTGCCATCTGTTGTTATCTCTTAGCTTCCAAAAAATCAAGGTTTGCAGCAATAGACACAGTAGTACTACTATGTCAGTACTCATGCACACACACGAAGACTAGTGTTTATGTATTTCCCAGTAAAAATATTGTTGCTTTTACTTCTTTATTGTTATTTATTTCCTCATCTTGAAGAGCAATTCTTACATGAGTATATGATGACATGCAGAATTTCAGTAATCAAATTCAGTTATACATTCGGTAAAGGATGATACTTTGGTTAATTTCTACACCTCCTCATCATACTTAGGAATCTTGTATAAAGCTGCAACAATTGAACCATAACGTGGATTGTCTCTGAAGGAGCAATAACCTGCAAAATACGTTCAGCAAGTCAGACGTTTACTTTTCCTGAAATGTGAACTGTATATGATCAAGTCAATAAATAACTGGGGTGGGGGTTGTGATTCTAATGAATCATAGAAGACAACGTGATATAGCTACATTACTTGCCCCAACCACATTGTTTTGTCAATGCACTCTTTTAAGTTGGAGTTCTTTGTTCTCTAAATCGCATCAATTAACGTAAAAAATGTTATTAAACATGATCATACCTTTGAATTGTGAAACCATGAAGAATTGGGAACAATTTTATGATAGAATGCTATGATCAGAAGCTGATTCAGGCACTACGAATAACTGGGTGATGGGTTGGAACGCAGTGGAGGCTGTGGTTGAGACTTTGATGCAATGATAGCCATTGCAGATGCATTTTTTGACCAATTGAGAAGGCAAACATGCAAATAACTTCAAATAGGCATATCTTTGTGACCATAAGTCAGAATCACGCGTATGATCAGTGAAAATGGCAGTTTTGATTATACCAAGCCTGTACTCTTTGAGACAGTTGTATGCAGTTCTGACTTACAATTGCAAGTTACAACCGTTTGAAGTTTTTTGCACGCTTGCCTACCCAATTAGCAAAAAGTTGCATCTGCAATAGCTCTCACCGCATCAGACTCTGTGGAAGGAGAAAAGTAGAAGAGTATTTGAGGGCAGACACAAGCATATCCATCACGTGATCCTACAATTCATTATGGTTTGTTACACTGGTTGTTATTGGTAATTTTGAGAAGTCGAAGAGTGATTTGCTCAGCAAAATCTGTAAGTTTCCACTATCTGCATGGAATATGTATTAAATCACTTGTGCGGTATAACAATGGCACTTAGGTACAATATATGTATAATTGAGAAACACAAAACGAAGAAAGAAAATAAAGCAAACAATAGACAAATTTAATTTTCTTCAAAGTGATCTCTAGGAGAAATATCATTGGATATAAAAATTGAACAAATAATTATATGTTATATTACATATATTATATTTTATATAGTAATCGAAGGAATCTTATTTTTATGTGCGCTTTTTTTCTATTTCCACCCTTTATACCTGCTCTCTGTTCTCTGTAGGCATAGTTTTGTTGTTTTTGTTTATCATTTTTGTCCGATTTCATGCAGTTTACCTATTAAAAATAAATGTCATTGGTACAATTGTTATTTCGGCAAGTTTGGAAAGATTCAAGAGGCTTGTTGCTGTGTAAATGTTGACAGTTATGAGTACCATCTACTTGCAATACTCGCTCTGAATCATCTGTGAGGTACAAAAATGATGTTCAGTTAAAAAAATAAGGATAATAACATGAATACCATATGTTGGTCATCCACTTGGACATTAAAATAAAGTGACTTTGATGAGGAAAAAGAAAGTAAAAAGATAAAGTAATGTTTAAATTATATTTAGTTAGGTTTATACAAAGTGATCTGATTTTTCATATAGGAGATGTTTCATTGGGGTCTTCCTTTTTTCAACAATGTATTAAATTTTATTAAATTATGTACAAAGGTGGATATTCATACCTTTTTTTTTTTTTTTCATTTTGCTACATACAGTAATCTTTTCTCTCCCCTTGTGGGCTTATTTTTATTGAACTTCAGTACGATTATTTTATGAAATTACCTCTAACTTGAAGTTTCTAAGCTCGAGTCCAAGACCAAGCCGATATACATTTGGTATACTTGAGCCCCAACTCTGGTGCTTTGGCGGGTCTTTTTTTTTGCAGTCTTAAATAAAAACAAAAAAGAGGTAAAAAAAAGAAAATAAGGTGTCGCGTTCAGAACATCGAATCTCTACCTATTGCACTACATTATCTTCTACTGTAGAGGTTGGGGCTCAGCTATAGCAGGACAGTCTTACCAAGAACATATATTGTATTGGTTGTTTAACCCAAAACACTGCCCATTACACAAGGATATTAAGCCCAAGCCTAGTCCAATTTGGTTTACCCATCCTGCCTTGAGTAGAGCCTGCCCAACTTGCAGCTTTACTTAGGATCAAATTTGAGGTTAGAATCAGGCACGGATTCACGTGGGGGCACTTGCCCCCACTGACTTTTGAGATTTTATTTTTTATAATTTATTTGTCTTCCAATTAGTTTTTTTATTTGCCCCTCTATTCTCACTTTTCACTTCAACCAGGACTTCATCCTTCAAATCATGTACATATCAAATTCAAACTCTACTTTTAGAGTTAGAGATAGAGGTTAAATCCCTCAAATCTCTCAAAGAAACCAAAATCCACAGTTTCTTCTTCACACTCCATCGATTAGATAAGATGAGGAAAACCACCATATTTCATCATCTTCAAAGATCTATAACTATTGAGTTATTTGAGCTCATCTTCACAAGATCCAGTAGGATCCAAACCACCTTATTCTTCTTCTGCTAGGTACCAAGTGTCTTCATTAATCACTGTGTTGGTCATCTCCACAAAAAAATCGTAAGCAACCCAATCTCTTCCTCCTTTTCTTCATGTAGTAGTAATTAACGATTCAAACCCTTGTCTTGTGTTGTGTTTCTAGAAGTAGTAATAATCTTCAATGAATATAGTAGTAATCATCTTCAATGACTGTCTTTGTTGTAGTCCCCTTTTTGCTATATTTAAAAAAAAAAAATCATGTTAAAGTAACTAATTTTTATATTATATTTAATTAATTATGACATCACTCCGCCCCCCCTCAACAAAAATCCTGGATCCGTCACTGGTTAGAATCAAAACTTCAGGTGTTAGCTAAATGGGTCCACTAGTTACTGCCGCCATTTTCTTGAATGAAACCAAGTGAGCAAAAAGTTCCTTCACCTTCTCACTCTCCCAATCTACCAAGCTCTCTTCTTCTTCATGTGCTGATTTATCTGCTTTTGATAATGGCGGCACCATTTCTTCTCATGTTTTTGTTCATGGGTTTGGTTTGAATTTGTTCGTCCAAATTGATCTTCAGTTTCTATGCAAAATCTAGTTAGTGTGCAACAGTTTGATAAAATGCTTGAAAGAATTCTTATAGCTTGGAATTTGATGGATTCAGGTTATGAGCAAATGAGTTTGCTAGGGAAGCAATCTGGTCTTTAGTGAATGCAAGAGTTGGACTGCAGTTTGAGTTGGCAACTCTGGTGAGCTTATTGTCTTTAGTTTTCAATTTGGATCATTTGTTTTTGGTCAATAGGTAGATGATATATAGTTTAGTGATGTTGACTCTTCAGCGTTGACGTAATTCTGGGTGGTTCTTTGATGAATGTGTATGAAACATGCTAATTTTATGTTGGTACGTGAAAGGCTTGTTCCTTTGTTGAAAAAGATTCTAAATTTTTATCATAACATGTTGATCCATACTATTTGAGTCTAAACTAGTTGAAAAAGCAAAAGCAATATATTTTGGACTTACAGTTGCAATGTACTATAATAAAATTCGACCAAAACTTAATAACAAAAGAAATATGATTGCATAACATGAGGAATATAGACAATTTTCTATGTGCCAAAAAGCCATATCAACAAAAAGTATTGAGAGATTGTGAGAGCATTTTTGATTGATTTGTGGAAATTTTAGAGGCTGGTTCCACAATAATAATAGGGTACTTGAGACTTTAGTCCCAAGAGATCACACTATTTAGGTCATGGTTTTGACTGATCAGTCCTCCGTTAATGAAAAGGAAAAATATATTTTTACCAGGACTCCTAAGAACTTGTCAATGTGTTGGAGTCGGAGGCAATACTGTTTTACTTTCTTTTGACTTAACGAAGGAGGAAGGACTGGACAACCAACTTATGGTTTGGGACCATGGCCTAAACAGTGCTATCTCTTGGACAAAAGCTTGAAGTGCCATATGTTTGTGGGCCCAACCTCTAAAATTCCCTTGATACTATCTCTTGGACAAAAGCTTGAAGTGCCATATGTTTGTGGGCCCAACCTCTAAAATTCCCTTGATATATAGAAAGAAATACTAGGCAAGTTCTTTATTAAGCAACCTAATCTCCAAGCAAGATCATACTTGTTAGTTGGATAATCATGAACTTGAACCAGTGATACATTCTAATTATCGAATCTATAGATTTGAATTTTGAAGCATGGTCGAGCCACCACATGACCCATCTCTGAGTCCCAAACGAGCTCAGTGTTTGCTAATCATTAACCAATTTGTAACCAGAATGGGAATGAAAAACAACTCATACTTCAGAAAGAAGGAACAAATAAAAAAGCAATCCCTAAAGAAGTATTTAAGTTTTCACATCAGCTAATTAAGCAGAGTTATCAGACCTCTATCAGTCTGAGATATTCTACGCATATGAAATTAAATTTAGTAAAAAAAACTGCCACTCAGATAGCTTCCACAGTTATCTGGAACTCCCTCCCAAATTCAGTTAGTTAATGATAACTCCATCAGGAGCTTCCTAAGTTGAACTTAAAACGATAGGCCAAAACCTGAAAATAGTGTAGGTAAAAGCATATCAACAATAAAAAAAAAATGAGACGAAACTTAACTGAATATTGCTTATTTTAAAATTTCCTTAAGAACTCACCAAATGGCCTTCACTTGAAATGCAACTGGACTGAAGCGCTGCCAAAGTTTCTCTTTCCCCCAGAATCTGGAGCCCACTTTTACCACCTTTAACAAACACTATTTCTAGTTCTTCAGGCTCCAACCCAATTTTGTGAGCAGCAAACTGCTTTTAATGCTTGAAATATCAACATCATGTAAACTAACAGGAAGCCTTGAAACCTCTAAAGAACATGAAAAGTAAACAAAATGGTGAAACGAGAGATTACCTCGGATAGTTGCCTAACTGAACAACTAGGACTGCAGCGAAGATATGGCTGGTCCAGGCTTGGTATGATTTGTTCATCTAAAGGAGTCAGTGCGAGATGTATATCCATCTGTATACCATAAGACTTGCAAATTTATTCCCAGGTTAAGCAGTTGGGAGCATGAAGACTATTAGTCCTACATAATCTACCCACTCACCTCATCATTCTTGTCTCCTATGCCATCGGAGGCTATGGGCAGTGTTGTTTGGCTACGCGGAGCACTAACAGATTGCAGTTGACTTCGTGGACCTCCACTTCCCCAGCAAAGACCTTTTTGGATCCTTCCACTTCCACGTGACACAACTGGACGTTCTCTCCTCCTTTCTACTGAGCCCGCACTGTCACTGACATCCTCGGAGTTGTCACTTTTGAAAATCTTCTGCTTGCCATATGCTGGTGATCTTGCAGCTTCCATTTGCCTTTTTTGGATTTTGGCAATTGAAGCTTGGAACTGGCCAAAGGTTTGCAGCAATAGATGCCAGTAGTATTACTATGTCAGTACTCGTACAATTGCATATACATCAACATCAAATTCTCAAACACAGTATGTAGGTATTTCTTAGGAAGAACGACTGTAGCTCCTACCTCCCTGTTGCGGATTATTTCTTCATCTTTAATAGAAGATTCCTACACCAAGAGTACATGACATGGAATTTCAGTAAGCCAGTTTCAGTTTTGCATTTTAGTGAGTAAAGGATGATTTTTGGTTAGTTTGTATACCTCCTCTTCATATTTGTCGATATCTGGGTATAAAGTTTTAATAATTGAGTCAAAACGCAAATCGTTTCTGAAGGAGCGACGGCTTGCAAAATGCTTCCGGCAAGTTGGACAATTTTTGTTCCTAAAATCTCAAAATGTATATGCAGAAGTCAATAAATACATGCATAAATATAAATATAAATATAAATATAAATATAAATATAAATATAAATATAAATATAAATATAAATATAAATATATATGAAAATTTAAATGTATATGTTGAAGTCAATAAATACATATATTATTATTATTTGTGTGTGTGTGTGTTGGGTGATTATTATGTACATTACTTACCCTAGTCGCATTGCTTTGTCAATGCATTTCTTGCAGAAGCGGTGGAGACATTCTGTCGATGTTCTTGTGTTCTTAAGGATTTCTGATAACATAAAAATTATAGTCACCATCAAATTATTTTGCTTGAAAATCAATAAAAAAAGAGAAAATCCTGAAATACCTAATAAAATAAAAAATTGTAATCATTACTAAACTATCGTGCCCGAAAATAAATAAAACAAGAGAAAAATCCTGAAACAAAAATCGATACCTATAGACTTTTAAACCCCATGAACCATACAAGACACACCCAAACTAGGTACTCATCTTTGGGAACTAGATAATAAAAAAAGGCGTAGAAGTATGGAAGTTAAGATGCTTCTATGTTCGAAGCCGCAATGTTTCATTGTGCAGATACTCAGAACGGTTGCACAATCCAGACACTAACCAAAAACAGGAATCTCAATTAGAAAATCAGAAATCCTGGACAAACTACTTCTGAGATACTATGCCAATGCTTGATAAATTACTTCTGAAATACTATTCCATCGCATATAATAAATTAATAATATCTCGGAGAACAATCAACTACTCAAGAAAGATTCAATCTAGTAAGAAACATGAACATGTGTGATTCACAAGAATACGTCAATATTCTGTTCTGTTCTGCTACTCATAGGGCATACTGTTTGGTTGCTGAGTATGTATATCATATTAAATGACTACTTCGGTTAAATGCCTACAAATACAAAGAGTGCTGCTTATACAGCAAAATAAAAATATTTATAAGGCAAGGGAGCATACCTAAACAGATTGGGCACTCTACATATGGACGTACAGCAGATAAATTTACTTCTATAAATCTGCAAAAAGAACAAATTTCAAATGCAATTATTCAAATTACACAGACTATAATAGAAAATGACAGATGGATTTACTGATCATTACTCAGTTTCTGAAGTTTGCATGTACTGCAAGCTTTTGTGTGTGTTACGAGTTTTATGGGAATCCATAGAGGTATCAGGCGAGAAACTGTTGTTAAAAAATGCTATAGAAACTGATATCAGAGCCCGAAAATCGTGTTGAGAAGCAAAACTATGGAAAAGAATACTAACTAAATTACTTGTTTGATCCTATCCAAGCACTTTGATTGTGAACTTGAAATTCTAATCCTTTGTATACCCATGCAAGGTTGTTAATGTTTATTTGCATTTTATTTCAGCAAATTCACGCTGAAAATATATATATATTTTTTTCGATCGGCAAGACAAAAGGTGTTGTATTTATATGTTCAAAAAAGAAAACAAAAGTATACAGTATGTGCTAGGTATTAGATTCAAGCACCATATCGCCCCAATCAAACATACTCTTTAAAGATCCTCCATGTATATCACCAAACCCACAAAGTGGTTTTAACTTCAACCCAAAGGGTATGCCCATCCTTAGAGACATCCTTGAAAATCCTATTGTTCCTCTCTCCAAACTACCGAAGCCATTGCATGAAGAAGGCAAGGCCAAACCCATTTGCCTATAGTGAAGAGATTAAGATTTCCTAGATCTGCAGAGGACCACTCTTCCATCAATTGCTGAATAGAGATTGGAAGGAGGGCTTGAATTCTGAATTCTGCTCAGCATTCCGTTCAAATGCGCTGAGTGAAAGGACAAGAAAGGAGCAGGTGATTAATATACTCTGCCTCAATACTGCAAAGAGCACACTGATTTGGGATGAGCATCCCCCTTCTATTGATGTTATCCACTGTTAGAAGTTTGGCATGAAAAATGGTCCAAAGGAGGAAGCAAGCCTAAGGGGTTGTCTTTGAAACTAGTTGTTGGGACATATGGATTCTTAAGATCATCAGTTGAAGATTGGATCTGAGGTCTGGTCTTCTCGTAGCAATCCTTGACAGTGAAAGAAGAACCCTGCCCATTCCAAAGCCATTTGTCATGGTCCTCATCAAGTTGAATTGCGTCAGTGTCATTCAAAAATTTAAAAGGCCCAACACTTGGAGCAATTCCCATTCAGATGTCTTTGAAGCTGGAAATTCTAATAGTGCATTCTCTGACCCTGCTCGCTGTCGGTGGAGATGTAAAACTCTGAGACTTTCCTATTTTTGTTTTGCAGGACTGAAGCTTGAGAGGTTGAGCACCTAACCAATTGTCATCCCAGAAGCTAATTCTATCTCCTTTATTAACTTCAAAGGAGATGTATTCACTGAGGAACTGCTTAGTAGACATGATGCTCTTCCAAATAGACCAACCATGGGTGGTAATGTGAGATTGAGCAAGCCAGTCATTATGGATGCACCATACTTGGCAGATATGACCTGCCTCCATAATGTGCTCACTTCAATCCCAAACCTCCAAATCCATTTGATTAGGAGTGCCTTGTTGAATTCCTTGACCCCCCTAATGCCCAATCCCCCATTGTCTTTGGGTTGGCAGACCTTTTGCCAATTGATAAGATGATATTTCTTCTTTGTAGGAGTGCTACCCTAATTGCACATCGCGAACTCCATTCAAGCTGCCACTGAGGTGGGCATTGTGCATAATGAGAATGAGAATGAGAATGAGAACATGTGGACTGGGATGTAGAGAGAGTGCTCTTAATCAAGGTTTCCCTGCCAGCTTTGGCCATGTATCTCTGCTTCCAGCTGCTCAATCTGTTCTTAATGTGTTCCTGAGTTTCCTCCCAAACTCTGGTGTCTTTGTACTTGGCACCAAGGGGAAGGCCAAGGTAAGTGCAAGGGAAGGAGCCAATGTTGCATCCTAACATGGATGCTCAGAGATCAATATGAGGAACTTCACCCACTGGAAAGAGCTTCGTCTTGGAGTAGATTACTCTTGAGACCTGAGATCACCTTGAACCAAATTAGAATCTCTTTGATTGTGATTACTTCTTGCTCATCAACCTCAAAGAAAAGGACAATATCATCAACATACTGAAGATGGGGATGGAGGGAGTTGAGTTGGACACTTTAAACCCATTGATTATCTCAAGTTCTTCGGCTTTGAGGATGAGAGAAATGAGGCCTTGAGCTGCCATCACAAAGAGCATAGGGGAGAGGGGGTCTCCCTGCCTAACACCTCTAGTTGCTTTGAAATGACCCGTAGGAAAGCCATTAACTGAGATAAGAGTAGGAAGCAGTGGTTAGAAGTGTGTCGTGTGTGAATCCACTTGACCCATTTTTCACCCATCCCAAATTTAGACATCATGTCAAAAGAGGTAACTCCTAGAAACAGTATTAAAAGCTTTGTAGAAATGAATCTTGAGCATAAGACCAGTTCTTCCAAGTATAATTCAGAGTCCAAAATCTCATTCCCATTGAGAACTCCATCCACAAGCTGTCTTTTATCCACACCAGCTGACTGATAAGGAGAGATAATGGATGATAGGATGGGGTTGAGTCTGGTGGATAACACCTTTGAGATGCACTTGCACATAGGGGTGGGCATCCCATCCTGCGATCTTGTCCCGATCTCGTCTCGTCCTGTCCCGTCCCGATTTTTCTGAGTCATTTTGGGATTGATCAAACTCATCCCAATCCCGATCTAGAGTGGGATGGGATGGGATAGAGATTCTCAATCCCGCCCATCTCGTCTCGCCCCGTCCCATCCCGAACTTATTTAATGTGTTATTATTAAATTTTTATTAAACTACTTTTAAAGGAAAGTTTAGGATGTGTTGAAATTAAATCAAAACATGTAGAAAATTACTTGCTTGATTTGGTTTATTTGTTTATATAGAAACTTCATCATCATCATCAAAGGCCATTCCCGATATTTTCGGGGTCGGCTAGAAATTTTAATTTTAGGTCATATAGAACTGAAAATTTTTGCTTTGCTCATTTTAGACTTGTTATAGGACAATTATTTTTGTAGAAAATGATGGTTTGTTTTAGTTGTGCATTGAGTTATATGACATCTATTGGTTAACGTATAGGATGCTTAGCATAAA